>JACWNB010000004.1:5712222-6912222 GCA_016165855.1 Pseudocercospora ulei
TTGTTCCGAACCCCTGGTCACTGTCGGAATAATAAGTTTAGAAGCTATAATAACCCTCGCGAAGTCGCCGGACAATAAGATTTACGCTATCTCTATAAAGGACATCGAAGACTACAGGAAGATAATAGCAGAAGAAGAGGTAGACCCACTAGAGGTGTTGCCAAACGAGCTCTACGGTTACGCTAACGTGTTCTTAAAAGCCGACTCCAACCTCCTGCCGCTCTATCGACCGGAATATAACAACAAGATTCGACTAAAAGAGAGGGCTAAGCTGCCAAGAACCGAGCCCCTAAGACGACTGTCGCCGGCGGAACTGGACTAGGTAGAGGTGTTCGTTCGCAAAAACCTGGCGAAGAAGTTTATTACGCCGAGTTCTGCCGAATATGCGTTACCGATTCTTTTCGTAAGGAAACTAGGGGGTAGTCTGCGACTCTGCGTAGACTATCGAGGCCTTAACGAGGTCACTAAGAGAGACGTATATCCACTGCCGCTAATAGATAAGACTATACAGCGCGTAGCAAAGGCTAAGTGGTTTAGCAAGCTGGACATCCGCTAAGCGTTCTATCGACTAAGAAACGAGGAAGGACAGACGGAAGGTCTTACGACGTTTGCTATGCGTATAGGCAACTTTAAGTAGCTGGTAATGCCTTTCGGACTCACTAACGCGCCGGCAGTGTAGCAACGCTTTATAAACTACACCTTTATAGACATGCTGGAACGGTTCGTGTCTATCTATTTGGACGACATTCTTATCTATACGGATAGAACGAGAGATCAGCACACGGACTACATCGAGAGGGTACTGAAAAGACTTAGAGAGGTCGGATTGAATGCAGACACGAAAAAGAGCGAGTTTTATTAGACTGAGATCAAATACCTCGGTCTTATCGTCAGAAGAGAAGGGATCCGGATAGACCCCTTAAAGGTCGCCGCTGTAGCGGAATAGAAGCAACCGAAATCCGGAAACACTACGCAGATTAGGGCGTTTCTCGGATTCTGTAGCTACTATCGACAGTTCATTAAGGACTTTAGCAAGATAGCGAGACCCCTGAACGAAGCACTAAAGAAAGAGGCCGCCGGCCTATGGAATAAGAGGTGCACGGAAGCGTTTAACCGGCTAAAAGAAGCAGTGGCCTCGGCGCCGGTTCTGGCACACTTCCGGCCAGAAAAGACGATCTACGTAGAAACGGACGCTTCCGACACAGTAACGGCATGGGTCCTTTCTCAATACGGAGACGATAAGACCCTTTATCTAGTAGCTTTCTTCAGCAAGTCTATAACGGAGGCCGAACAGAACTACGCAATCTACGATAAAGAACTGCTGGCTATTATACAGGGGTTCGAGGAGTGGAAGCCAGAGCTTATAGCTGGAAAGAGCACGGTCCAGGTCCTTACGGACCACTAGTCGCTGACCTACTTTATAAAGACGCAGAAGCTCTTACGACGTTAAGCACAGTAGGCTGCCTACTTATCCGGGTTCGATTTTAAGATTACTTATCGACTAGGGGCTTAAAACGGAAAGGCTAATGCACTAACGAGAAGGGAAGGAAAAACCAGCCGCGCGAAAGAAGATCTGAACATGTTCCAGAAGGTGTTGACCGAGCGGATAGTAGACGCAGAGGTGTTGAAAGAGGTAGGGGTCTGCGCAGTAGAACCAGCCCCTAAGGAAAAGACTCTCTACGAAAAGGTGGAGCAGCTTAATTAGCAGCAGAAGCTAGGCAAAACAGGTTCAGGAAAGCTAATAGTTGTGGAAGAACTGATTACAGAGGTCGTCCAGCTAGTCTATAGCTCCGTAGATGTTGGCTACGCAGGAGCGAAGAAGACGATGCAGGCAGTAAGGACGATCTACTAGTTTCCGCGAATATTCGAGCGAATCCACCGATTTATCGCTAACTGCTACGTGTGCCGATCGGCGAAGCTGCGTTACGGCTTTCCAGCAGGCTTATTGAAGCCACTGCCGATCCCTGAGAAACTATAGCAGCACATTACGATGAATTTCGTAACCGGCCTGCTGGACTCCAATAGATATAACGCTACGCTCAATGTAGTAGATCGGCTAAGCAAAGAGCGCTATTTCATCCCCTGTCGAGCTAAGAATAAAGGAACTACTGCGGAAGAAACGGCGAGAATGTTGATCCAACACGTGTAGAAGCACTATAGGCTGCCGGACACTATTACTACGGATAGGGGTCCTTAATTTACAGCCGACGTATAGAAAGCTATCAACCAAGCCCTTAGAATTCGTAGAAAGCTCAGTACAGCCGCTTACCCTCAAACTGACAGTCAGTCTAAAGTGGCTAACTGCGAGATAGAACGATATCTGCGAACCTTCTGCAGCCACTATCAAGAAGAATGGGTTAAGGCGTTGCCGATAGCCGAGTTCTGCGCCAACTCGGCACCGTCTAAGGCCACCTCGCTAGCGCCGTTCGAGATAACGCATAGCTATCTTCCGAGAATAAGCTTCCATCCGCTGAGCGACGCCGGCTCGCCGGAGCTTTCCACCACTACGTCGTTAAAGAGAGTTGCCGCTGCAGCGGTGGAAGCACTCCGATCTTAGATAGAAGAAGCGATCAAAGTAGCGAAAGAAGCAATAGAATCGGCTCAGAAGAAGATAGTAACTCGAACTAATAGAAAGCAGTCGCCGATAGAATTCGAGGAAGGTCAAAAGGTCTGGCTCGACATGCGAAACCTAAGGCTAAAAGGCAACGGCAAGCTTAATCTACGCTACGTAGGCCCGTTCAAGATAATAGAAAAGAGGTCGCTGGTAACCTATCGGCTCCAGCTACCGAAATCGTTCGAGATCTACGATGTCTTCCATTCGGACCTGTTAAGCTTGGACCCTAAGAACGGTCTGCCGGAACAGGGGTTCGCCGAACCCCTGCCTATCGAGATAGACAGTAAGGAAGAAGAGTGGGAGGTAGAAGACGTAATAGACGTAAAGAAGACGAGGGAGTCCATTAAAGCGAGGGTCTCGTAGAAGGGGTAGCCGGAAGACTACGAATAGTATCCGATCAAGAACCTCCGGAATTCGGTGGAGCTGCTAAGAGAGTTCTACGTGCGGAACCCGGAAAAGCCGAAACCAGCGTAGCTCTAATGTCGACAATGCGGAAGAAAGAAGAAGAAAGCTGCGTCCGCTCCACCGGCGCGGAAGCCGATAAAGACGATCGTAACAGTCGCTTCGGGGAGGTCTTTAATGCAGCCACTACCTACCGCCGGGTCTGCAGGCAGCTCGCCGACGCCGTAGCGTGCCAGCGCTGCCGACCCCGTAGTAGGTAAAGGCTTTGGTAGAGAAAGAAGAAGAAGAAGAGATAGAGCCGCAGAAAAGGTCTATATAGACCTCTGCGCCGGCGCACAGACCAGCCACGCTGCAGCTCAGATAACCTACGGCTCAGATCAGATAGCACGGATCAGGCGCACGGATCAGATAGACGCTAAGTGAAGGACTTTAGACGTCGACAACGTAAGAAATTGAAAAAGCAATAAAGAGAACGCTGTTTTTAATAAAAAACGGAAGAGGTAACATCGGAGCTAGAGGGGATTTTCGAGAAGGAGACGATAAATCAAAAAAAAAAAGAAAGAAAAGCGAAGATTTTCGGATAAATAGGGTGACTAAGCGGTCGAGGGCGACCACTAGTAAGGGAGGGGGGTAGTGTTGCAGCGGTGGAAAGAGGTGGGACAGATTAACGGGGTGGACCCTGGAATTTCGGCTTGGCCCCTTCTGGGATTTAGGTTCCGGAACGGACCGAGCCGGGCCTTGGCACCACTACTACGAGAGCCTACCACCACCACTACATAGATTCCTTTCCCTCCTCAGTTCGAGATATAGTTATTAAAACAGCCGTATTGAACCTTATCTGCGCGCTCGGATCAAAGTACTACTATAATTTACAGGCTATATGTTAATAACTAAAGCTCTAACTAAGGCAATTCCTACTATGTTAGAAGCGCTATAATCGGTTCTATAAGGATAAACAATTAGGTTAGGAAAGGCACTAGAAGTATAGCTAACAGATAATAAAAAACCTATAACAGTACTAAGGTTCTATCTAGCTCTACTACCCTTAACAGCCTACAACTTAACACTTACTAGCTGTTAGGGGACGCCGCCCAGCCCAGGTCCTAAACCTAAGCCAGCCGTCGCCCTAAGGACTGCGACTTAGCAGTGCCAGTACGACCCTACCCTCTGTACGGAGTTACCAATACGACCCTACTCCTGTATAGAGGGAGAATCCTATAGCCCTGCATAGAGAGGAGTTGCCGCCTCTCTAAACGGAGGGAAAACTCTGCACTACTATATAGAGGGAAACTCCCGATCCTCTATACAGAGTGTAAACCTCCTATCCCTATATAGAGGGAAATTGCTAGCTTAGCTTTGTAGGTACAAATTGTACAGCAGCAGACGACAAAGGAACTGCCTATTAGTTCCTTTAAATAGATACCTAACCTTAAGTTTCTAAACCAAGATTCTTAAGCCCTTACATTAGGAACTAATCTTACTGTCGGTAACTGCAGTAATATAACGAAGATAGACAGCGACATCTCTATAGAACCTACGGCTATACAGGGACAGATGCACTGTGCGTACAAGGAGCTGCTAGAACACAAGAGGGAGCTCGAACAGCAAGTAAGCCACTAGGCTGCGATAATTTCCTTACAGGAACAGGAGCTACGACAGCTTAGGACGTCTAATTGCGATCCGACCCCTATAACGACAACGAACACGATAGCCTACACCCCGACCCCTAAGAGCAACCTCCCTAACGTTACTACCTACGATAGTAAGGCCCTGGCCGAGTACCCCTCCTAGGCTGCCCAGATGCGCTCTAAGCTTCTAGTCGACTTAGGAGTATACCTGACTGAGCTAGACAAGGTAGTATACTTCTTAAGGAGGTTAAAGGGCAGGGTGGCAGCACGGATTCTGCTGTACTATAAGACGGCCATTGCCAACTTAGTAATAGCTACAACGACAATGCTCTAGGCAGCTCTTAACAAGAGCTACAAGGACCCAGACTGCGAGAGCCGAGCACTCCTATAGGTTAACACAGTAAAGCAAGGACGTAAGACTGTAGAAGAGTTCCTTACAGAATACGACTAGACTCTAGCAGAGGCAGGAGGACTCTAATAGGAGGACAGGATAAATATTACCTCCTTAGAGGTAGGCCTCTCTAAGGAGATTATAATAGGACTGGTAGGCGTAATGCGACTAGCTACGTACGAGGAATTCTGTAATCTCCTTAGGATAGTCGACGACTAGCAGTGCAGGCTCGGACGGATAAGCTGCGCTTATAAGATGCAACAACCCCTCTAGCAGCAGACGGATGCTATAGACTAGGAACCAACGACGACGAGGATAGCGGCAGCCGTTACTGTACAGCTAAGGGCCGCTGCTAAAAGGGCGCAGTAGGTAGATATAGCTACCCTAGACAAGAGAAGGGCAGAAGGAAGCTGCTACAGGTAAAGCAAGATAGGCTATACCGTACAGAATTGCGGGCTTTTGCCAGCAGAGAGACCTAGGGGACGGCCGACTACCGTAAGAGTAGCAACTGCAGCGCCCCAACAAGAGGATTAGGAGTCCTACTCGGATAACGACGAGTCGGGAAATGAGTAGCCTCTAAGCGAAGGCTCTGCTAGAGGCGTATACGAGATAGATTGCTAAATCAAAGCACTACTTAGCTATCTTTTAAGAGCAATTACATAACGACTACGCCGTTTATCGTACGACCTACGCTAAACGGGACCGCTACAGCGCGGACATTAATTAATACAGGATGTTTGGTGTACGGAGTAATTAGCGAAGACTTCGTACAGAGATACTACATTAAGACGACCCCTACTGTACCTGTACGCATACCGGGTATTACTGGGCGAGGACCGGACATTACCTATATAGTAAAAGTAACGATAGAGCTGCAAGGACACTACGAGCAGGACTTATACCTCTACGTCGTACAGGACAGGTTAGGGTATAACCTAATACTAGGGAAGCTATAGATAGAGCGCTAGCGAGGCAAGCTAGACGTTGGACGAGGACGGCTGTACCTAGCAGCGACGAAGCAGAGGCTCTAAGACCAAGGGAGGGTTCCGCAGGGCGGCAGGGCTAAGGCCGAGATCAACACTGCGACTACGGACATTAAGAAGGCATTAGCGCCTAAGAAAGCAACAGACCCCTATACGAAGCTCCTAGCAGAGTGCACAGGATATCTAGACCTCTTCGAGCCAAAGTCGGCCTCGAAACTGCTACTATACCGAGGAGAAGGAATTAACTATAACATCTAGCTAGAGCCCCGTCCGGATAGGAGTCTGCCGGAAGTACTATACAGTCCGCTATACGGCATGTCCTCTAGAGAACTCCTAGTACTACGCAAGACACTGGACAACCTACTTGCTAAAGGTTTTATTTGCGCAAGTACCTCGTCTGCAGGAGCCCTAGTACTGTTTGTCTATAAGGAGGGGAAGGCCAGCTTGCGTTTCTGTATAGACTACAGAGGTATTAACGCGATTACTTAGAAAGACCGGTACCCCCTACCCCTTATTAAGGAGACTCTCGGACGGATTAGCAAGGCAAAGTAGTTTACTAAGCTTAATATAGTCTCGGCTTTCTACAAGATACGGATTAAGGAAGGCTGTAGACAGATAACTGCCTTCCGTACGAGATATAGTCTTTTCGAGTAGCTTGTTACCCCCTTTAGCCTTGCCAAGGCACCGGCGACCTTCTAGAGGTACATTAACAGGTCCCTGCAAGGGTTACTAGACAACATCTGTTCGGCGTACCTCGACGACACACCGGGTTTTACAGACAGCACCTATGCAGATTACGTACAGGACGTTAAGAAGGTATTAGATCGACTGCAACAGGCTGGCTTATACCTCGACATTAACAAATGTAAATTTGGTGTCTAGCGTACGAAATACCTAGGGTTTATTATTAAGGCAGGGAAAGGCATCAGCATAGATAGGAAGAAGATTAATGCTATTAAGCAATAAAAGCCGCCTACGAGCGTTAAGGGCATATAGGAATTTTTTAGGTTTGCTAACTTCTACTACCAGTTTATACAGAACTACTCCGAGATCGTACGCCTCCTAGTCGAGTGATACGGATGTGGATGTGGACAGCTGGCAGCTAGGCTTGGCAGGGCCAGGCTTGGCGCACACTCAAATACCTCCACCTCCGCTTGTACGTAGATTCTTCCCTCTCCAGCCTTGGATATAGTTATCAAAGACGGGTATTGACCTAGAGTCTACTGCAGTCAGATCATTATATCCAAGGCTCACTTCAACAACACCCGCACTACGCGAAAGAGCCCGTTGAATTACATCCGGGTACTCGAATAACGTACGTGCAACCGACAACCCAGAGTGTGTACTGCAGACGTACAAAGGAGGCCGTCGAATTATATCCGGTTACTTAATTGTGCGTATGCATACTACTCTACCCTCCCCCGATCGAGAAGAAGAGAGAGTTTTAGGGAAGAGAAGTGCCCCTATCGAGAAGAAGAAGAGTTTTGAAGAGAGAGAGTGCCCCTATAAGAGGGATGTTAGGAAGAGAAGTGCCTACGCGAGCAGATCGCGAGTTTTGAAGAAGAGCGAGAGCGACAAGAGAGCGACGAGAGCGGGAGGACGACGACGACGACGACGACGCGAGGACGACAATGTAGGAGCGACGAGAAGGAGAGCGAGGACGAGGACGAGGAAGAAGACAGCGTACCTAGCAGGACCTAGGGCGACGACATTCGTTTTTTCAGGTCTTTGACAGACTATTCTATTCGGACAAGGCCTATCGAGACAGTTCAGCAATCGGCAACACAAGCACCAGCGAGCCCTAAGCACCAGCGATCCCCTAGGCAGAGCACTAGCTGCAGAGCACTAGCTGCAGAGCACCAGCTGCAGAGCACCTAGGCCGAGTAAGAGCACCTAGGCCGAGCAAGAGCACCGAGCGAGAGCACTAGGCAGGCAGCTGCAGACAACAGAGGCACAGCTGCAGGCAACACAGAGCAGACAGGGCTACTGTAGGCAACACACTGTTTAGGAGCATGTTTACAGGTACAGCTGCTACAGGCAGGCACAGCTAGCTCCAGGCACAGCTGCTGCAGACAACCCAGGCACGAGCACCCAGGCACGAGCACCTAGGCACGAGCACCTACAAGAGCATAGAGCAAGAGCACAAGGCACAGCAACTGCAGACAGGCACAGCTGCTACAGACAACAGAGGGCACAGCAGCTACAGACAGGCACAGCTGCTGCAGACAACACAGGCAAAGCAGAGGCAGCACAGTTTAGAGGCACAGCTGCAGGCAGGCAGCTGCAGACAACACAAGCACTGCATGTTCAGAAAGGCAGCTGCAGACAACAGAGGCACAGCTGCACCAGGCAGAGCACTAGGCAGGCACAGCTGCTACGGACAATACAGACAAAGCACAGGCAAAGCGACGGCTCAAGAAGCGACGGCTCGAGAAGCGACCGTCTGAGAAGCGAAGCGACGGCTCGAGAAGCGACCGTCGAGAAGCGAGCGACCGTCGACAAGCGAGCGACGGTCTGAGAAGCGAGCGACGGCTTAAGAAGCGAGCGACCGTCGAGGAGCGACACGTGTTTGCAAGACGACCTCGACGACCTCCGCGACCTCTGCAACCTCCGAGACCTCCGCGACCTCTGCAGCAAACAAGGCAGAACAAGGCACCAAAGCGACGTCAAAAGGCACCAAACAAGGCACTAATCGAGGCCGGAAGCAACGGCAAAACGCACGAGATTGAGGCTCAAAAACGCACGAGATTAAGGCTCAAAAAGGCACGAGATTGAGGCTCAAAAACGCACGAGATTGAGGCTCCAAACGCACGGAAATTGAAGCTCAAAAGCGACCTCAAAAGCGACCTGTTTTGGTGCGACCTGATTGGCTGATAGCGAAGCTGAATCTGCGACCCCTACGACCGGGTTTGGAGCGACCTGTTTTGATGCGACCTCTGCGACTGAATTTGCGACCTGGATTGGTGCGACCTGATTGGCTGATTGCGATTGATTGATTGCGATTGAGGGCAATCGCTGGTTGGGGAGGGCGGTAGTGATACGGATGTGGATGTGGACAGCTGGCAGCTAGGCTTGGCAGGGCCAGGCTTGGCGCACACTCAAATACCTCCACCTCCGCTTGTACGTAGATTCTTCCCTCTCCAGCCTTGGATATAGTTATCAAAGACGGGTATTGACCTAGAGTCTACTGCAGTCAGATCATCGAGCTAACATACAAGGATAAGCAGTTTAAGTAGACAGACGAGTGCGATAGGAGCTTTAACAGGCTAAAGGAGCTCTTTACTACAGGACTAACACTTGCTGCCTTCTGTTGCGGCAGCAGAAAGGGGTAGGACCAAGTAACGGGGTGGACCCTCGGAATTTCGGCTCGGCCCTTCCGGACCGAGCCGGGCCTTGGCACGCCACCCCCCAAAGGTCTCGTCTACCACTACATAGATTCTTTTCCCTCCTTAGTTCGAGATATAGTTGTTAAAAAGGCTGTATTGAATTATATCTGCATGCCCGGATTATTATATCTCGAACTTACTCCCTACACTATTACCGCGCTGCGCGAAAGGGACCGTTGAACTATCCGGACCCCTAAATAACGCACGCGCACTACACAAACCAAACCCCAGCACTGTAAGAAAGCTATAGAGAGCTTCTTAGCGGTAGAGAGCGGCGTTACAGGCCGAAGCAGAAGCAGAAGAGAAAAGAGTAACAGAGCGAGCAGGCGCTCTAGTGTCATTAATAATAAGTTCATTATTAGAGGTTTTACAGCGGAAGAGACTGCAGAGATTAAGGAACGAATAAGCGAATACAAGAAAATCCACGACTGTACACTCGAGGAACTTAAGGATTACGTAAACGAGAACGGAGTAGGAAAGGTCTACGACAGCATAGACCTTTTTAAGAAGCTGTTTTACAGAAACCTAGAAGAAAAGAGGGAGTTAAGAGAGAAAGTAGAGATAGTAAGAGCCGAGAAGGAATCGGCAGAGACCATTACAGATATGCTGGAAAACTAAGCGGCGAACCGACTGGCACAACTAAAGGAGATAAAGACTTAGCTAGCTAAGATGGAAGCAGCGATGTCGTCGGCGCTGCCACCGCATCGAGAAGAACCAGCAGAGACCGCCTTAATGGCGGCCTACAGTTAAGGCGGCACGTTAATAACGTTACTACTAGACCTACCGGCGTTTAGAGGCAGAGACCCTAAAGACTAGGAAGCGTTTAAGAAGAAGATAAAGAACAAGATAGACCGCGACTACGCCGGAAACAGCGCCAGAGATAGATTGGCGTACCTAGAATCGCGATTAGAAGGAGAAGCTTTTTCGCTAGTAGCAGACCTGGAAGAGGTAACTGCCGAGGAAGCGATCGAAGCGCTAGATTAATGCTTCAGAGACCTATTCCGAAAAAAGACGGCACGTAAGCAGCTGGACAAGATCAACCAGAACCGACAGACGTTCGAAGAATTCTACAGACTGTTCAGAAAATATGCTATTAGGGCCAGAGTGGCGGAAGACGGGCAGCTCTATCTATTAAGACAGAAGCTAAACCCTAAACTGGCCGCAGCTATAGCCTTAGTAGAAGATAAAGACCTTAAGAGCTTTGTGCACCGAGCGAGAGTCACTGCGAGAAACCTGAGCGCTTACGCGAAACTACGCGAATCGAACCAGAAGCCGTTAATAACGCAGACAACGCGACCCCCTGCGCCTTTCTAGAGAGCACCTTAGCAGCCACCTTATTAGTCACTGCGTTCGTCGTTCGTCCCCACCTGCTACGTGTGTAGAAAGCCTAGCTATATCGCTACGAGATGCCAAGCAACGGCCTAGCAGAAGCAGGAGTATCGTATTATAAAGCAGCCGCAGCCGCAGCCACCGAGAAAGACTATACAAGCTATAGAGCCGGCTCTGAACGACACCGACAGCGTAGACGGTAGAGTGCTACTGCGAATCCTAGGAAAAGACCAGCTAGAAGGATAGGCCCCCTATCCAGCGTAGAAAACAGGGCACTAACAAGAACTACGTTACAGAAAGATAAGAGCATTAACAGCTGCAGCGATCCGCTCTTAGCGGCGGTAGAAGTGAACACAGAAACAGCTATTATCCTTCTAATTACTGTCCACCCCCTTAACGGATCGAGCAAACCACTTCAGCTAAGAGCTTTTATTAACACAGGGGCCCTTATCGGAGCGGCAATCCACTATCAATTGGTTCAAAAGTTAATAAAAAGATACAGCTATCCAGTAGAGCTAGCGTCGCCGACACGGATTTCAGCATACAACAGACAAGACACAGAGAGTGTTACGCACTATGTGCCATTAAAGACCACCTTCGCAGGTCGCACTACGGAGGCGACGTTCCAAATTATAGATATCGGAAGGTTTGACATTATTATAGGACAAAAATGGATAAAGAACCAGAAAGCTGTTATTAACGTAGGTAAAGGCACCATTGGATTCAAAAACTAGCAGACCGAAATCGCCGCCAAATCGGTCACAGTTGCCAACGCCAAACCGAACGTTACGACTATCGAAGAGGTTCCGAAAGATCGGCCCGACACTTAAGACACGATCGGAATAATAAGCTTAGAAGCTTTAACGACCCTCGCGAGGTCGTCGGACAACGAGATTTATACTATCTTAATAAAAGACATCGAAGACTACTGGAAGATAATGGCAGAAGAAGAGGTAGACCCGATAGAGGTGTTACTGGAAGAACTCTATAGTTACACTAATATGTTCTCGAAAGCAGACTCCAACCTACTGCCGCTCCACTAACCGGAATATAACAACAAGATCCAGTTGAAAGAAGGAGCCGTACTGCCAAGAACCGAGCCCCTAAGACGCTTATCTCCGGCCGAGCTGGACTAGGTAGAAGTGTTTGTTCGAGAGAATCTAGCGAAGAAGTTCATTACGCTAAGCTCTGCGGAATATGCGTTACCGATTCTTTTCGTACAGAAACCCGGAGGTAGCCTCTGCCTATGCGTGGACTACCGAGGCCTTAAAAAGGTCACTAAGAGAGATGTATATCCGCTGCCGCTAATAGACGAAGTCTCGTCTATTAGCGGCAGCGGATATGGTCTAATACGATTGACCTAGGGAAACCGTACTTGCTGAACGTCGTCCGTATAAAGGCCTAGGCAGTGTCCTTAGCTGTAATAGAGTCCATTCCCTCTAGTATTACCCCCTTCGTTAACTTGTCTGTAACTACTATAATGTTCCGCCGTCTATCGCTCTTAGGGAGGTCCGTAATAAAGTCTACTGTTAGATCTTGCCAGGGCCGGTCCAGTATTAGCAGGGGCTTTAGCAGCCTATGCTTTAGCTCGCGCTAGGGCTTCGTTCGTCTGCATATATCGCAGTTCTGTACGAACCTGCGAATGTCCTTTGCCATCGCCGGCCAGTAGTAGTCCTAGGCGATAATGCTGTACGTCTCCTCGCGCCCTAGGTGCCCGATAGCTATAGAGTTATGCGCCTGTTGTATTAAGCTCGTACAGAGCTTCTCGTCCGCCAGGACCTATATCCGATTCCTAAACCTTAGGTTGTTCTCCTCGTCTACTGAACACTCCGCTGTCGACACCTTAAGGTAGAGCTCGGCTAGGAGCTTCCGTTGCCCTCCCTAGATCGCCGTACAGGCCCCTCGGTATACCTCGTCCTTTTCCACTGCCTCTTCCTATACTTGCAGTTAGGGTTCCTATAGGTGTGTCGCCGCTAGGCGGATAGTCTCCCTATCCGGCTCTCCCTTAAACATCTGGAATGTTCGTAACTTTAACCGGTTGTCTTCGTACGTCGTTAGCATGTCCTAGTCCCGTCTAGACAGTGCATCGGCCCTGCTGTTATCCTTGCCTTTGCAGTACTAGAGTCTTATGTTAAACTGGCTTAGGTACATTGCCTATCGTACGTGCCTCTTGGACAGCTTCTAGGGTTAAGTGAAGTATTCTAGGTTCTTGTAGTCCGTTAGGGCAAGGAACTTAGGCACTAAGCGGAGTTCTCTATCCTAGGCTTCGCAACACTGTACGACTGCTAGCAACTCTTTGTCGTAGATAGGGTAGTTGCACTTAGCTAGGGAGTTCTTCTTAGAGAAATATGCGTATAGGTATAAGAGTCCGTCCGAGCCTACCTGTAACAGGATACCCCTAATGCAGTACCCCGAGGAGTCAGTTTCTAGTATTGTTATATGCTCCGGGTCGAAGGCGGTAAGCGTTGGTCCTGTAGTAAAGAGCTCCTTTAGCTTGTCGAAGCTCCTATTACATTCGTCCGTCTATTTAAACTGCTTGTCTTTGTGCGTTAGTTTAACTAGGGGGCGTATAATCTCTAAGTAGCTCTGTATAAACTAGTAGTAGAAGTTGGCAAACCTAAGAAATTCCCGTACGCCCTTAACGTTCGTAGGTAGCTTCTATTGCTTAATAGCATCGATCTTCTTCCTGTCTATACTAATGCCTTTCCCTGCCTCGATAATGAAACCTAGGTATTTCGTACATTGGACGCCGAATTCGCATTTGTCGATGTCGAGGTACAAGCCTGCCCGCTGCAGTCGGTCCAGCACCTTCTTAACATCTCGTACGTAATCTGCGTAGGTGCCGTCTGTAAAAACCAGGGTGTCGTCGAGGTATACCGAGCAGATGTCGTCTAGTAACCCTTATAGGGACTTGTTAATGTACCTTTAGAAGGTTGCTAGTGCATTGGCAAGGCCGAAGGGGGTAACAAGCTACTTAAAAAGGCCGTATCTCGTACAGAAGGCCGTTATCTATTTACAGCCTTCCTTGATCCGTATCTTATAGAAGGCCGAGACTACGTCAAGCTTGGTAAACCACTTCGCCTTGCTGATCCGCCTAAGGGTCTCCTTAAGAAGGGGTAGGGGGTACCGGTCCTTCTTAGTAATCGCGTTAATGCCCCTATAGTCTACGTAGAAACGCAATCCGGCCTTCCCCTCCTTGTAGACAAACAGCACTAGGGCTCCCGCGGACGACGTACTGGCCCGAATAAACCCTTTGGCAAGCAGGTCGTCCAGCGTCTTGCGCAGTACTAAGAGTTCTCTAGAGGACATTCCGTATAGCGGTCTGTACAGTACCTCCGGCGGGCCCCTATCCAGACAGGGTTCTAGCTAGATGTTATAATCAATCCCTTCCCCTCGGTATAGCGGCAGCTTTAAGGCCGACTTTGGTTTAAAGAGGTCTAGGTACCCAACATACTCTCTTAGGAGCTTCGTACAGGGGTTTGTCGCCTCCTTAGGTGCCAATGCCTTCTCGATGTCCGCCGTCGCTGTGTTAATTTCGGCCTTAGTATTGCCACCTTGTAGGTACCTCCCCTAGTCCCGGATCCTCCGTCTTATTACTACCAGGTATAGCCGTCCTCGTCCGACATCCAGCTTGCCCCTCTAGCGCTCTATCTAAGGCTTTCCTAGTATTAGGTTATACCCTAGCTTGTCCTGTATAACATAGAGGTATAAGTCTCGCTTATAGTGTCCCTGTACTTCCAATGTTACTTTTACTATATAGGTAATGTCCGGTCCTCGCCCGGTAATGCCCAGCATGCATACAGGTACTGTAGGGGTCGTCTTAATCCGATGTCTCTGTACGAAGTCCTCGCTAATTACTCTATACACTAAACATCCTGTATCAATTAATGTCCGCGCCGTTGCGGACCTGTTTAACGTCGGCCGTACGATAAACGGCGTCGTCGTTATGTAATTGCTCTTAAAAGATAGCTAAGTAACGCTTTGATTTAGCAGTCTATCTTGCGCCCGCCTCTAGCAGAGTCTTTGCTTAGAGGCTACTCTTTTCCCGACTCGTTGTCGTCCAAGTAGGACACCTAATCTTCTTGTTAAGGCGCCGCAGTTGCTACCCTCGCGGTAGTCGGCCGTCCTCTAGGTCTCTCTGCTAGTAGAAGCCCGCAATTCCGTACAGTGTAGCCTATCTTGCTATACCGGTAGCAGCTCCCTTCTGCTCGCCTCTTGTTAAGGGTGGCTGTATCCACCTATTGCGCCCTTTTAGTAGCGGTCCTTGGCCGTATAGTAGCTGCTGCTGCTACCCTCGTCGTCGTCGGTTCCCAGTCTATAGCATCTATCTGTCGCTAGGGGGGTTGTCTTATCTCCTAAGCACGGCCTATCTGTCCTAGCCTGCGTTACTAGTCGTCGACTATCCTAAGAAGGTCGCAGAATTCCTCGTACGTAGCTAGCCGCATTACACCTACCAGCCCTGTTATAATCTCCTTAGAGAGGCCTACCTCTAAAGAGGTAATCTTTATCCTGTCCTCCTATTGGAGACCCCCTGCTTCTGCCAAAGTCTGGTCAAATTCCGCGAGGAATTCTTATACAGTCTTGCGTCCTTGTTTTATCGTATTGACCTATAGGAGTGCTCGGCTCTCGCAGTCCGGGTCCTTGTAGCTCTTGTCTAGAGCTGCCTAGAGCATCGTCGTCGTAGCTATCGCCGGGTTGGCGATAGCCGTCTCGTAGTACAGCAGAATTCGTGCTGCCGCCCTGCCCTTTAACCTCCTAAAGAGGTAGACTACCTTGTCCAGCTCGGTCAGGTATGCTCCTAAGTCTACTAGGAGCTTAGAGCGCATCTAAGCTGCCTAGGAGGGGTACTTAGCCGGAGCCTTACTATCGTACGTAGAGACGTCGGGGAGTTTGCTCTTAGGGGTCGGGGTGTAGGTTATAGTGTTCGTCGTCGTCGTAGGGGTCGGATCGCGATCGGATGCCCTAAGCTGTCGTAGCTCCTGTTCTTGTTGTAAAATTATCGCAGCCTAGTAGCTTACTTGTTGTTCGAGCTGCCTCTTGCTTTCTAGCAGCTCCTCGTATACGCAGTGCATATGTCCCTCTATAGCCGTAGGTTCTATAGGGATGTCGCCGTCCATCTTTGTTCTATTACTGTAGTTACCGACAGTAAGATTAGTTCCTAATGTAAGGGGCTTAAGAATCTTGATTTAGAAACTTAAGGTTGGGTATCTACATAAAGGAACTAATAGGCAGTTCCTTCGTCGTCTGCTGCCGTACGATTTGTACCTACGAAGCTAAGCCAGCAATTTCCCCCTTTGTGCAGGGGTGCCAGGTTCACCCTTCGTACAGAGGGTCGGGAGTTACCTCCTCCGTACGGTAGTGCATAGTTTACCCCCCCCCTATTTAGAGGGGCGGTAGCTCCCCTTTGCGCAGGACTGTAGTGTTCTCCCTCTGTACAGGAGTGGGGTCCTGTCGGTGGTTCTGTACAGAGGGTAGGGTCGTGCTGGCGCCGCTAAGTCGCAGTCCTTAGGACGACGTTCGGCTTAGGTCAGGTTTAGGGCCTGGGCTGGACGGCGGGCCCCTAACATACCGGCGTTTAGAGGCAGAGATCCTAAGGATTGGGAAGCGTTTAAGAAAACGATAAAGAACAAGATAGATCGAGACTATGCCGGAAACAGTGCCGGAGATAGATTGGCGTACCTGGAATTGCGATTAGAAGGTAAAGCTTTTTTGCTAGTAGCGGACCTAGAAGAGGTAACTGCTAAGGAAGCGATCAAAGCGCTAGATCAACGCTTCGGAGACCCATTCTGGAAGAAGACGGCCCGTAAGCAGTTAGACAAGATCAACTAGAACCGGCAGACGTTCGAGGAGTTCTACGGTTTGTTCAGAAAATATGCGATTAGGGCCCGAGTAGCGGAAGATAAGCAGCTCCACCTACTAAGGCAGAAGCTGAACCCTGAATTGGCCGCCGCTATAGCGTCTGTAGAAGACGAAGACCTTAAGAGCTTCGTGCACTAGGCGAGAGTCACTGCCAGAAACCTGAACGTATATAGAAAACCGACGACACGTAAACCGACTTAGAAGCCGTCGCTGTCGGCGCAGGGAACCAGAACCCCTCTACTCTTCCGACAACGCGCCCAGCAGCCATTCAATCCGCAGCGCTCGTCGTTCGTCCCCACCTGCTACGCGTACGGAAAGCCCGGCTATATCGCTACGAGATGCCAAGCAACAGCCTAGCAGAAGCAGGAGTATCGTGTTATAAAGCAGCAGCAGCCGCAGCCACCGAGAAAGACTATACAAGCTATAGAGCCGGCTCCGAACAATGCTGACAGCGTAGACGGTAGAGTGCTACTGCGAATCCTAGGAAAAGACCAGCTGGAAGGATAGGCCCCCTATCTAGCGTAGAAGACAGGGCACTAACAAGAGCCACGTTACAGAAAGATAAGAGCATTAACAGCTGCAGCGATCCGCTCTTAGCGGCGGTAGAAGTGAACACAGAAACAGCTATTATCCTTCTAATTACTGTCCACCCCCTTAACGGATCGAGCAAACCACTTTAGCTAAGGGCTTTTATCAATACAGGGGCCCTTATCGGAGCGGCTATCCACTATCGATTGGTTTAAAAGCTAATAAAAGAATACAGCTATCCGGTGGAGATAGCGTCGCCGACGCGGATTTCGGCATATAACGGACAAGACACAGAAAACGTTACGCACTACATGCTATTAAGGACTACACTAGCTAGTCGAACCACGGAAGCAACGTTCCGGATTATGGATCTCGGACGGTTTGACATTATTATAGGGCAGAAATAGATAAAGAACCAGAAGACAGTCATTGACGTAGACGAAGGCACGATAGGGTTCAAAACCCTAGGCAACGGCACCGCCGCCGCCGAACCGACCGCCGCCACCGTAGCCGAATCGAAAGCCGCGGCTGCCAATGTAACCCCGTCCGACTGCCCCGAACCCCTAGTCGCTATTAGAATAATGAGTTCAGAAGCTATAACGACCCTCGCGAAGTCGCCGAACAATAAGATCTACGCTATCTCTATAAAGGACATCGAAGACTACAGGAAGATAATAGCGGAAGAAGAAGTGGACCTACTAGAGATGTTGCCAAACGAGCTCTACAGTTACGCTAACGTGTTCTTAAGAGCTGACTCCAACCTCCTGCCGCTCTACTAGCCGGAATACGATAACAAGATCCGACTAAAAGAGGGAGCTACGCTGCCAAGAACCGAGCCCCTAAGATGACTGTCGCTGGCGGAACTGGACCAGGTAGAGGTATTCGTTCGCGAAAATCTGGCGAAGAAGTTTATTACGCCGAGTTCTGCCGAATATGCGTTACTGATTCTTTTCGTAAGGAAACTAGGGGGTAGTCTACGACTCTGCGTAGACTATCGAGGCCTTAACGAGGTTACTAAGAGAGACGTATATCCACTGCCGCTGATAGATAAGACCATACAGCGCGTAGCAAAGGCTAAGTAGTTCAGCAAGCTGGACATCCGCCAAGCGTTCCATCGACTAAGAAACGAGGAAGGGCAAACAGAAGACCTTACGACATTCGCTACGCGTATAGGCAATTTCAAGTAGCTAGTAATGCCCTTCGGACTTACCAATGCGCCGGCAGTGTGGCAACGCTTTATAAACCACACCTTTATAGACATGCTAGAGCGGTTCGTGTCTATCTACTTGGACGACATCCTTATCTATATAGATAGAACGAGAGGGCAACAAACGGACTATATCGAGAAGGTGCTGACTAGGCTCTGCGAGGTCGGATTGAACGCAGACACAAAGAAGAGCGAGTTCTATTAGACCGAAGTCAAATATCTCGGTCTTATCGTAGGAAGAGATAGAATTCGTATAGACCCCTTAAAGGTCGCTGCCGTCGCGGAATAGAAGCAGCCGAAATCCAGAAACACTACCCAAATCAGGGCGTTTCTCGAATTCTGCAGCTACTATCGACGGTTTATTAAGGACTTTAGCAAGATAGCAAGACCCCTAAATAAGGCATTGAAAAAGGAGGCCGCTAGCCTATAGAATAAGAAGTGTACGGAAGCTTTCAACCGACTAAAGGAGGCAGTGGCCTTAGCGCCAGTGTTAGCGCACTTTAGACTAGAAAAGACGATCTACGTAGAGACAGACGCTTCCGACATAGTAACAGCAGGGGTCCTTTCTTAATACGCTAACGACGACGAAACGCTCTATCCGGTGGCTTTCTTTAGCAAGTCTATAAATAATGCTAAACGGAACTACGCTATCTATAATAAAGAACTGCTGGCCATTATTCAGGCCTTTAAAGAGTGGAAACCGGAGCTTATAGCTAGACAGAGCACAATCCAGGTCCTTACAGACCACCAGTCGCTGACCTACTTTATAAAGACGCAGAAGCTCTTACGACATTAAGCACAGTAGGCCGTCTATTTATCCGGGTTCGACTTTAAGATTACCTATTAACCCGGAGCTCAAAACGGGAAGGCTGACGCGCTAACGAGAAGGGAAGGAAAAACCAGGCGCGCGAAAGAAGATCCGAACATGTTCCAGAAGGTGTTGACCGAGCGGATAGTAGACGCAGAGGTGTTAAAAGAGGTAGGGGTCTACGCAGTGGAACTGGCCCCTAAGGAAGAGACTCTCTACGAGAAGGTAGAGCAGCTTAATTAGCAGCAGAAGCTAGGCAAAACCGGTTCAGGAAAGCTAATAGTTCCGGAAGAACTAATTACAGAGGTCGTCTAGCTAGTCTATAGCTCCGTAGATGTTGGCTACGTAGGAGCAAAGAAGACGATGCAGGCAGTAAGGACGATCTACTGGTTTCCGCGAATATTCGAGCGAATCCACCGATTTATCGCCAACTGCTACGTGTGCTAAGCAGCGAAGCTACGTTACGGCTTTCCGGCAGGCTTATTGAAGCCACTGCCAATCTCCGAGAAACTATAGTAGCACATTACGATGGATTTCGTAACCAGCCTGCCGAATTCAGATAGATACGATGCTACCCTTAACGTAGTGGATAGGCTGAGCAAAGAGTGCCACTTCATCCCCTGCCGAGCGAGAGACGAAGGAACCACTGCAGAAGAGACAGCGCGGATGTTGATTTAACACGTATAGAAGCACTATAGCCTGCCGGACACTATCACTACAGATAGGGGTCCTTAATTCACTGCCGACATATAGAAGGCTATTAACTAAGCTCTCGGAATTCGTAGAAAGCTCAGCACCGCCGCTTACCCTTAAACTGATAGTCAGTCTAAAGTGGCTAACCGCGAGATAGAGCGATACCTGCGAACCTTCTGCAGCTATTATTAAGAAGATTGGGTTAAGGTGTTGCCGATAGCCGAGTTCTGCACCAACTTGGCACCGTCTAAGGCCACCTTGCTAGCGCCGTTTAAGATAACTTATAGCTACCTTCCGAGAATAAGTTTTCAGCCGCCGAACGAACCCAGCTCTGCGGAACTATCTACCGCTACGTCGTCGAAGAGAGTCGCCGCCGCCGCGGCTAAAGCGCTCAAGGCTTAAATAGAAGAAGCGATCAAGGTAGCGAAAGAGGCGATAGAATCGGCTTAGAAGAAGATAGTAGCTCGAGCTAACAGAAAGCGAACGCCGATAGAATTCGAAGAAGGCCAAAAGGTATAGCTTAACACGCAGAACCTAAGGCTAAAAGGGAACGCCAAGCTTAACCCCTGCTACATAGGTCCGTTTACGATAGCAGAAAAGAGATCGCCGGTAACTTATCGGCTCTAGCTACCGAAATCGTTCCGGATCTACAACGTTTTCTATTTAGATCTGCTAAGCTTGGACCCTGAAAACGGTCTGCCACGACAGGGGTTCGCCAAACCCCTGTCAATTAAGATAGAAGGTAAGGAAGAAGAGTAGGAGGTAGAAGATGTAATAGACGTAAAGAAGATAAGGGGGTCCATTAAAGCGAGGATCTCGTAGAAAGGGTGGCCGGAAGACTATAAATAGTATCCGATCGAGAACCTCCGGAATTCGGCAGAGCTGCTAAGAGAGTTCTATATGCAGAACCTGTAGAAGCCGAAACCCGAATAGCTCCGAAGCTGATTATTCTGGAAAGAAGAAAGCTGCGTCTGTTCCATCGGCGCGGAGGCCGAAGAAAATAATCGTAACGGTCGCCTTAGGAAGGTCTTCGACGCGGCCACTACCTACTACCGGGTCGGCAGGCAGCTCGCCGACGCTGTAGCGTGCCAGCGCCGCCGCCCCTACAATAGGGTAAGGACTCCAGTAGGGAAGAAAAAGAAGAAGAAGAAACGACGCTGCGGACGGATCTATATAGACCTCCGAGGCGACGCACAGACTAGCCGAGCCGCAGCTTAGAAGACTGCAGATTAGATCAGATAGCGTCGATTACATAAACGCTAAGTAAAGGGCTTTAGACGCCGACGACGTAAAAAATGGAAAAAGCGACGAAAAGAACGCCAGTTGTAATAGAAGATAGAAGAGGCGACGTCAGCGTTGGAAGGGGTTTTAGAAGGAGACAAAAAAAAGAGAGAGAAGATTTTCGAACAGATAAAGTAGCTAAGCAGTCGAGGGCGACCGCTAGCGAGGGGGGGGGGGTAGTGTTACGGCGGCAGAAAGGGGTGGGACTGGATAATAGGGTGGACCCTTAGAATTTCGGCTTGGCCCTTCTAGGCCGAGCCGGGCCTTGGCACCACTACTACGAAAGCCTACCACCACTACTACATAGATTCCTTTCCCTCCTTAGTTCGAGATATAGTTATCAAAAAGGCTGTATTAAATTATATCTGCATGCCCGGATTACTAAGAGAGTTTTACGTTCGAAACCTAAAGAAGCCGAGGCCTGTGTAGCTCGAAAGCCGATAAAGAAGAAGGATATCCACGTCCGCTCTTTTAACGCAGAAGCCGATAGAAACGATCGTAGAATCCACTAGCCGGTATCTTGGGCCTTACTACTACTACTGCTAGCTAGGACTAGCGGATAGAGGCAATAAGGCCGAGAACGGCGCCACTGCGTCGGCACGCTTGGTAACGGTCTTTGCGCTTCGTTACTATTATCCGCTAGCTCGGCGGAAAGGATAGTAACGAAGAACGAAGCAGCTGCCAACAAAGCGGTCTCGCAGTAGCGCTAAAGGCCTTAGTAGAGGAAGAAGAGGAAGAAGATAAGGAGCTACAGATAGATCTATATAGACCTATGCAGCGGCGCACGGACCGGTCACGCCGCAGCTCTAGTAACCGCTAGCTCAGATCAGATAGCTCGGATCAGATAAAACGGATCAGATAGGCGCCAAGTAAAGACGTTAGATAGTAACAATGTAAATCAAAAAAAAAAGAACAAGGAACAGATAGGTAAGCGGTCGAGGGCGACCGCTAATAAGGGAGGGGGGTAGTGTTGCAGCAGC
The DNA here is from genome assembly GCA_016165855.1 of Pseudocercospora ulei. Lineage (NCBI taxonomy): Eukaryota > Fungi > Ascomycota > Dothideomycetes > Mycosphaerellales > Mycosphaerellaceae > Pseudocercospora > Pseudocercospora ulei. The sequence goes on from JACWNB010000004.1 coordinate 5,734,312, forward strand.
AGAAAGGGGTAGGACTAAGTAACAGGGTAGACCCTCGAAATTTCGGCTCGGCCCTTCTGGACCGAGCCGGGCCTTGGCACGCCACTCCCCAAAGGTCTCGTCTACTACTACATAGATTCCTTTCCCTCCCTAGTTCGAGATATAGTTATTAAAAAGGCCGTATTGAATTATATCTGCGTGCCCAGATTACCTTCGACCTAGAACATACGACGATACTAGAAACCGACTCCTTAGGGTACTGCATAGGAGGCATCTTGTCGCAGGTAGGCCCGGACAGACTCCTGCACCTATACGTATACTTCTCTAAGAAGAACTCCCTAGCTAAGTGCAACTACCCTATCTACGACAAGGAATTGCTAGCAGTCGTACAGTATTGCGAAGCGTAGGATAGAGAACTCTGCTCGGTCCCCGAGTTCCTTACCCTAACTAATTACAATAACCTGGAGTATTTTACGCAATCCCAGAAGCTGTCTAAGAGACACGTACAATAGGCGATGTACCTAAGCCGATTCAATATAAGGCTCTAGTATCGCAAGGGAAAGGACAATAGCAGGGCCGATGCGCTATCCAGACAGCACTAGGATATGCCAACGACGTACGAGGACGACTGGCTAAAATTACGAACATTCTAGATGTTTAAGGAGGAGCTAGGCAAAGAGACTATCTGCCTGGCAGCAATATATATATAGGAACCCCAACTACAGGTATAGGAAGAGGCAGTAGAAAAGGACGACGTTTACCAAGGGACCTGTACAACAATCTAAGGAGGACAGCGGAAGCTCCTAGCAGAGCTTAACCTTAAGGTGTCAGTTAATACAGGGTGGGTTGGCCCGTGTTATTACTATGCCTTGCTAAGGTTTATATATCTAATACATATTAGTCAAGTTACTTCCGAGTTACTTAACCAGTCCCTTTTGGCTTAAGTGTACTGCGTTACATTACTTAACTTAGAAGTAACTGCTAAAAGTGTACGATAAAAGGCCCGGGTTTAATTCCTAGGGGGCGCATCTTTTAACGCGAGAGTAGAAGCAGCGTTAACGTATGTCTGTTTGTCCACTACTCTGTACAGAATAAGGCAGACCCGGTAAAGGTCCAGCTAGCTGTATGCAGACCTGCCGGGGGGGGGGGGGTTAATTGCGTATACTGCATAGGGGGGCTGTGTAATAGCATACGTAGCCTGTAAGCAAGCGCAGCTTACGAGGTCGTAAGCCTGTAGCGCAGGGGGTAGTAATACGGGGTAGGTTGGCCCGTGTTATTACTATGCCTTGCTAAGGTTTATATATCTGGTACACATTGGTCAAGTCACTTCCGAGTTACTTAACTAGTCCCTTTTGGCTTAAGTGTACCGCGTTACATTATCGGTAGCAGAGTGCTTAGTAGACGAGGAGAACAACCTGAAGTTCAGAAATCGGATTTAGGTCCTAGCAGACGAGAAGCTCTGTACAAGCTTAATATAACGGGCGCATAATTCTATAGCAACCGGTTACCTAGGGCGCGAGGAGACGTACAGCATCGTCGGTAGGGACTACTACTGGCCAGCGATAGCAAAGGACATCTGCAGATTTGTACAGAACTGCGATGTCTGCAGACGGACGAAGCCCTAGCGTAAACTAAAGCATAGGCTGCTAAAACCCCTACTAATACCGGACCGGCCCTAGCAAGACCTAACAGTGGACTTTATTACAGACCTCCCTAAGAGCGACGGACGGCAGAACATTATAGTAGTTACGGACAAGCTAACAAAGGAGGTAATATTAGAAGGAATGGACTCTATTACAGCTAAGGACACTGCCTAGGCATTTATACGGACGACGTTCAGCAAGCACAGATTTCCCAGGTCAATGATATCGGACCGGGGTATACAGTTTACGAGCCAGCTCTAGGCAAGGGTCTGCTAGTTGTTAAACGTAGAACGTCGCCTATTAACTGTATAGCACCTGCAGACGGACGGCGCGACAGAAAGAGTTAATTCAACGTTAGAAGCGTACCTCTAAGCGTACGTCGACTATAACTAGACAAACTAGAACCGCCTTCTCCCTATAGCAGAGCTAGCTATTAATAGCTGTACAGCTAACGCTACAGGATTGTCCCCCTTCTTTATAGCCTACAGATACGACCACTCTCCGCTTCTACCGACCCTAAGTAGTAACACCCTATACCCTGTACGATCCCCAATTTAGTAGGGAGAGGCCATCGTACAGACGATTACGAACGCCTACCAATAGGCGAAAGCGAGTCTAGCTATAGCTTAACAGAATGCGGAAGGGCAGGCTAACAAGGGACAGCAGGCTGCACTAAGGTATAAGGCAGGAGATAAGGTCTAGCTAAACTAGCGCGATATCTATACAGACCAGCTAAGCAAGAAGCTAGATTGGAAGAACCAGAAGTTAATAGTAGTCCGACTAGTAGGGACATACGCTATACGACTTAACACTCCTCTAGGGATCTACCTAGTCTTCTATATAGACCTCGTATAGCCGGCATACACGGACCCCCTACTGCACTAGAAGACAGATGACGCGCGCCTACTAGCAATTATTACTAAAGGCTAGGAAGAGTACGAGGTAGAAGGAATCCTTAAGAGCTAAAGGAAGCGGAAGAGGGTAGAGTACCTAGTTAAATAGAGAGGGTAGGCAGAGCCTATATAGGAACTATACGAGACCCTACAGGACACAACTGCGCTAGACAGGTAGGAGGAGAACTATCCCCCTGCCCGGTCTTAGTAACACTGCGCCGTATAGCGAAAAGGGGGCACGATCTACCCTAGATACAGGGCAGCCGCTAGCAACTCGGGTCGCTAAAGGATCGGGAATTAAGACGTAGAACTCTACTAGGTCCTACCGCTACTAGACTGTACTGCACTGTACGGAAGGGGGTAGGAGGAAGAGGACAGCTAGGAGACAGATAGGAATAAAAGTGGAAGTAAGAGGGGAACGAGAGCAACACTGTCTAAAAACTTTTATATACTACCTTAAGGTAGCTTACTAGCCACTACCCCTCGGGACTAAGGCAGCTAACTCTACACCCGAAATCTCAATTACCTCCTAGCCGGTAGGAGCCTTAGCATTAGAAGGAGTAGAAGGGTAGCTTAGCAACATCCTGCTGCTTATTAATATAGTACCTAGGATGTTAGCTAGGACTGTACGAAGGAGGAAGGCTGTACATACTAGAAGCGGAGTTGCTAGTTAAGCTAAACATCCTATAGCTAGAGGTAGGGGTAGGAGAGGACAAGCCAGCAACTACAAGAGAGCTACGACAGCGCCGGGCGGACGGAATAGTAGTATTAGTAGTAGTAGTTATAGGTAGTAGTAGTAGTAGCGGTTGTAGTAATAGTAGTAGTAGTGGACGGCTAGGCAGATAGGTAACAGATAGGGGGGATAAAGGAGAAAGAGAAGAAGAGAGAGAGAGAAGGGGGAAAGGGTTTATATATAGAGTAGTAGCTGCCTGCTGTGTAGGGCAATAGCAACTAGGGCAGCTGCTACAACTGTATAAGGGAGGACAGACTAGGCAACTACGACCTAGTACCTAGACGAGCGACGGCCCTCTAGACGACTAGACAGAGACGGGAACATCTACCTAGGAGCTAAACTCCGGACAACGACTAAGGTACAGGGACAGAGCCAGACAGCCCGCTAGCGCTAGACTGTACGGTTGGGACGCGGAGTGTACGCCTAGGGGCTATAGGGTAGGAGGTAAACAAACAGACAGGACCGAGCACCTCCTGCACTTTTATAACCGCTCGTAGGTCCCCCTCCGCCTTAGCCTTAGCATCCTTAAAGTAGCAAACAGAATCAGTTAATATAAGGGCTTAAGAATCTTGGTTTAGAAACTTAAGGTTAGGTATCTATATAAAGGAACTAGTAGGCAGTTCCTTCGTCGTCTGCTGCTGTACAATTTGTATCTACGAAGCTAAGCTAGCAATTTCCCTCTACGCAGGGGTGCAAGGTTTACACTCTGTACAGAGGATTAGGAGTTCTCCCTCTATATAGTAGTGCAGAGTTTTCCCTCTGTTTAGAGGGACGGCAATCCCCCTCTATATAGGGCTATAGGGTTCTCCCTCTATATAGGAGTAGAGTCCTGTTAGTAATTCCGTACAGAGGGCAGGGTCGTGCTAGCGCCGCTAAGTCGCAGTCCTTAGGGCAACGGCTGGCTTAGAACGGGTCTAGGACCTAGGCTAGGCGGCGCTCTCTAACAATACCCCCCCTCCCTTCTTATAGTGCCCTTTTCGTACAGCAGCGTACTGAACACCCTTAGCTCCTAGTGTTCCTTTGCTAGGTAGCGCTTTCCTATCCTCGCCTAGGCACTTAACTGTTGACCTCTCTCTCCGCCGGTTTAACCTTGGACCTGTCCTCCTAGGTCTGTAGGCAGGGAAGGCAGGTAGTGCTAGATCGCTTCTACCTAACCTTAGCCGGTTCCGCCTGCTAATTTAGCGAAGCCGAGGCTAAGGCTAAGGAGGCCTGTAAGCAGTTATAAAGGTGCAGGAGGTGCTCGGTCCTATCTGCTCCTTCTCCTCCTACCCTTAAGCCCTAGCTATTTACTCTACGTCCCGACTGTACGGTCCGGCGCTACTAGGTTATTTGGCTCTGTCTCTGTCCCTTGGTCGTCGTCCGGGGTTTTACTTCTAGGTAGATGTCCCTGCCTCTGTCTAGTCGTCTAGTAGGCTGTCGCTTATACGGGCCTTAGGTCGTGGTTGCCTTGTTTGTCCTCTTTTATATAGTTGTGGCAGCTCCTAGTTGTTATTGCCCTACAAGGCAGGCAGCTACTACCCTGTATATAATCCCCTTCCCTTTTCTCCCTCTCTCTTCCTCTCTTTCTTCTTTATTCTCTACCTGCTACCCGTCCGCCCGGCCGTCTACTACTACTACTATTACTACTACTAACTGCTATCTATTAGCTACTACTAGTTACTACTACTATGCTACCCGCCCTGTCCGGCCGTACTTATCGTAGCTCCCTCGTAGTTGCTGGCTCCCCCTCCGCTCGTCCGGCTAGGGTCTCCTCCTATTTCTACCTCTAGCAGTAGGGTGCTTAATTCGACTAGCAGCTTCGCTTCCAGTTCGTACAGGTTTCTATCCCCTGTACAGTCTAAGCTAACATCTTAGGTGTTATATTAACTAGTAGTAGGGTGTTGCTAAGCCACTCTTCTACTTTTCCTAGGGCTAGGGTCCCTTCCGTCCAGGAGGTAATTAAGGTTATAGGTGTGGAGTTGGTTGCCCTAGGTCCTAGGGGCAGTAGCTAGTAGGCTATCTTAAGGTAGTATATAAAAGTTTTCGGACAGTGTCGCTCTTAACCTCTCTTACTTCCACTTTCTGTCCCTCCTGTTTTCTAGCTGTTCCCTTCCTCTAGCCCTTCTTCTGTACAGTGTCGTACGATATCGTGTTAGTAGAGTCCTATAGTGCCCTACGTTTTAATTCTCGAGCCTTTAACAACCTAAGTTGCTAGTAGCTACCCTGTCCTTAGGGTGGATCGTGCCCTTTTCCGCTATATAGCGCAGTGTTACTGTAACTGGGCAGGAGGATAGTTCTCCTCCTACCTGTCCAGTGCAGTTATGTCCTGTAGGGCCTCGTACGGCTCCTATATAGGCTCTGCCTATCCTCTCTATTTTACTAGGTACTCTACCCTCTTCCGCTTCCTTTAGCTCTTAAGGATTCCTTCTACCTCGTACTCTTCTTGGCCCTCGGTTATAATCGCTAGTGGGCGCGCGTCGTCTGTTATCTAGTGCAGTAGGGAGTCCGTATTTGCTGGCTGTACGAGGTCTATATAAAAGACTAGGTAAATCCCTAGGAGAGTGTCGAGCTGTACGGCGTATGTTCCTACTAGTTAGACTACTGTAAACTTCCGGTTCTTCCAATCCAGCTTCTTGCTCGGCCAGTCTGTACAGATATTTCGCTAATTTAGCTAGACCTTATCCCCTGCCTGGTACCTTGGTGCAGTCTGCTGTCCCTTGTTGGCCTGCTCTTCTGCATTCTGTTAAGCTATAGGTAGGCTCGCCTTTGCCTATTAATAGGCGTTCGTAATCGTCCGTACGATAGCTTCTCCCTACTAAACTAGGGATCGTACAGGGCGCGGCGTATTACTACTCGGGGTCGGTAGGAGCAGGGAGTAGTCGTATCTATAGGCTATAAAGAAGGGAGACAATCCTATAGCGTTAGCCGTATAGCTGTTAATAGCTAGCTCCGCTATAGGGAGAAGACGGTTCCAGTTTGTCTAGTTATAGTCGACGTACGCTTAGAGGTACGCTTCTAACATCGAGTTGACCCTCTTTGTCGCTCCGTCCGTCTGCAGGTGCTATACGGTTAACAGGCGACGTTCTACCTTTAGCAACTGGCAGACCCTTGCCTAGAGCTAGCTCGTAAACTGTATACCCTAGTCCGATATAATTGACCTAGGGAAACCGTGTTTGCTAAACGTCGTCTATATAAATGCCTAGGCAGTGTCCTTAGCCGTAATAGAGTCTATTCCCTCCAGTATTACCCCCTTTGTTAGCTTGTCTGTAACTACTATAATGTTCTGCTGTCCGTCGCTCTTAGGTAGGTCTGTGTTGCAGCGGTGGAAAGAGGTGGGACAGATTGATAGGGTGGACCCTGGAATTTCGGCTCGGCTCGTCCGGGCCGAGCCGGGCCTTGGCACTACCACTACGAAAGCCCTCTACCACTACCACCCTATAGATTCCTTTCCCTCCTCAGTTCGAGATATAGTTATCAAAAAGGCCGTATTGAATTATACCTGCGTGCCTGGATTATTATATCTCGAAATTACTCTCTACACCAACCCCGCGCTGTGCGAAAGGGCCCGTCAAACTATCCAGAAACCCGAATAACGCACGCGCACTACACTACATATACTAACAACAACCCCCAAGGCACTATAAGAAGATAGAAGGCTTCTTAGCAGTAGAGAGCGGCGTTACAGGCCGCAGCAGAAAGAGAAAGACTGACAGACCAAGGGATAGGCGTACCAGCATTCTCGACGACGGAACGACCAATAAAGGCCTTATAAAAGAAGAGGTAGATAAAGCGAGAAAGGGCATAGAGGGATACGCCGAACTGTACGGACGCACGCCGGATAAGATAGGAGAATATCTTACAGAGCACGGAGCCGAGAAGGTGTTTAACATTATCACCTTTATAGAAAAGAAATTTTATAGGAACGTAGAAGAAAACAGACAGTTAAGGGAAGAAGTAGAGACAGTAAGGGCCGAGAAGGAATCGGCAGAAACCATTATCGACGTGTTAGAGAACTAGGCGGCAAATAGACTAGTGCAACTAAAGGCGCTAAAGGATTAACTAGCTAATATGGAAGCAGCGATGCCGCCGCCGCCACTGCATCGAGAAGAACAAGCAGAGACCGCCTTACTAGCGGCCTATAGTTAAGGTAGCACCTCGATAACATTATTACCGGACCTGCCGGCGTTTAGAGGTAGAGACCCCGAAGACTAGGAAGCGTTTAAGAAGAAGATAAAGAATAAGATAGACTGCGACTACGCCAGAAACAGCGCCGGAGACAGACTGGCGTACCTGGAATTGCGATTGGAAGGCGAAGCTTTTTCGCTAGTAGCGGACCTGGAAGAGACGACCGCCGAGGAAGCAATTAGAGCGCTAGACCAGCGCTTCGGAGACCTATTCCGAAAGAAGACGGCCCGTAAGCAGCTAGATAAGATTAACTAGAACCGGCAGACGTTCGAGGAGTTCTACGGTTTGTTTAGAAAATATGCGATTAGGGCCCGGGTAGCGGAAGATAAGCAGCTCTACCTATTGAGGCAGAAGCTGAACCCTGAACTGGCTGCAGCTATAGCGTCGGTGGAAGACGAAGACCTCGAGAGTTTCGTGCACAGAGCGAGAGTTACTGCGAGAAACCTAAGTGCTTACGCGAAATTACGCGAATCGGTCCAGAAGTCGTCGCTGTCGGCGCAGACGGCGCGGCCCCCTGCGCCTTTCTGACGAACCCCCTAGCTGTCGTTGTATCCACCGCGTTCGTCGTTTGTCCCTACCTGCTACGCGTATGGAAAACCCGGCTATATCGCAACGAGATATTAGGCAACGGCACAGCAGAAGCAGGAGTATCGAGCAACGAAGCAGCCGCCGCTGCTAAGAAAGACTATTCAAGCTATCAAACCGGCTCCGAACGACACGGACAGCGTAGACGGCGGGGTGCAGTTAAGAATTATAGGAAAAGACCAGCTGGACGGATAGACCCCCTATCTAGCATAAAAAACAGGGCATCCCTGCGAAAGGCACCGACAGAACGAGAGAGCATTAATAGCTGCAGCGATCTGCTATTAGCTACAGTGGAAGTGAGCACGGAAACAGCTATTATCCTTCTAATTACTGTCTACCCCCTTAATGGATCGAGCAAACCACTTTAGTTAAAAGCTTTTATCGACACAGGAGCTCTTATTGGCACAGCGATCCACTACCGACTGGTCCGGAAGCTGACAAATAGATACGGCTATCTAGTGGAACTGGCGTCGCCGACGAGGATTTCGGCGTACAACGGACAAGACATAGAGAGTGTTACGCACTATGTGCTATTAAGGACTACTTTGGCTGGTCGCACTACGGAAGCGACGTTCCGAATTATGGATATCGGGAGATTTGACATCATTATAGGGCAGAAATGGATAAAGAACCAGAAAGCCATTATCGACGTAGACGAAGGCACGCTAGGGTTCAAAACCCTAGGCAATAGCACCGCTGTCGCCGAACCGACCGCCGCTAAACCGAAAACCACGGAGCCTGCGAAGGAGGCTCCGTCCGATCGTTCCGAACCCCCGGTTACTATCGGAATAATAAGTTCAGAAGCAATGACGACCCTCGCGAAATTGCCGAGCAACGAGATCTACGCTATCTCGATAAAAGACATCGAAGACTACCGGAAGATAATAGCAGAAGAAGAAGTGGATCCACTAAAAGTGCTGCCAAACGAGCTCTATAGTTACGCTGACGTCTTCTTAAGAGCCGACTCCAACCTATTGCCGCTCTATCGACCGGAATATAACAACAAGATCCGACTAAAGGAGGGAGCTACGCTGCCGAGAACCGAGCCTCTAAGAAGACTGTCACCGGCCGAACTGGACCAAGTAGAGGTGTTTGTTCGCGAAAATTTGGCAAAGATGTTTATTACGCCGAGTTCCGCTAAGTACGCGTTACCGATTCTTTTCGTAAGGAAACCAGGGGGTGGCCTGCGACTCTGCGTAGACTATCGAGGCCTCAGAAAGGTTACTAAGAGAGATGTGTATCCGCTACCTCTAATCGATAAAACTATACAACGAGTGGCTAAGGCTAAGTGGTTCAGCAAGCTGGATATTTGCCAAGCATTCCATCGATTAAGGAACGAAGAAGGACAGACGGAAGACCTTACGATATTCGCCATGGGCATAGGCAATTTTAAGTAGTTGGTAATGCCTTTTGGACTCACCAACGCGCCGGCAGTGTAGCAACGCTTTATGAACTACACTTTTATAGACATGCTGGAGCGGTTCGTGTCTATCTACTTGGACGACATCCTTATCTACACCGACAGAACGAGAGAGCAATATACGGACTACATCGAGAGAGTGTTAAAGAGGCTCTGCGAGGTCGGATTGAATGCGGACACGAAGAAGAGCGAGTTCTATTAAACCGAGGTTAAATATCTCAGTCTTATCGTAGGAAGAGATAGAATTCGTATAGACCCCTTAAAGGTCGCTGCCGTCGCGGAGTGGAAGCAGCCGAAATCCGGAAACACTACGCAAATTAGAGCGTTTCTCGGCTTCTGCAGCTACTATCGACAGTTTATTAAGGACTTTAGCAAGATAGCGAGACCCCTGAACGAGGCGCTAAAGAAAGAGGCCGCCGGCCTATAGAATAAGAGGTGCACGGAAGCCTTTAACCGGCTAAAAGAAGCAGTGGCCTCTGTGCCAGTTCTGGCACACTTCCGGCCAGAAAAGACGATCTACATAGAAACGGACGCTTCCGACACAGTAACGGCAGGGGTCCTTTCTCAATATAGTAACGACGAAACCCTCTATCTAGTCGCTTTCTTTAGTAAGTTAATAAGCGAAGCTAAGCGGAATTACGCTATCTATAATAAGAAGCTGCTAGCGATTATTTAGGCTTTCGAGGAATGGAAACCGGAACTTATAGCTAGAAAGAGCACGGTCCAGGTCCTTACAGACCACCAGTCGCTGACCTACTTTATAAAGACGCAGAAGCTCTTACGCCGCCAAGCTCGATAGGCCGCCTACTTATTAGGGTTCGACTTCAAGATTACCTATCGACCCAGAGCTTAAAACGGAAAGGCTAACGCGCTAACGAGAAGAGAAGGGAAGACCAGCCGAGCGAAGGAAGATCCGAATATGTTCTAGAAGGTGTTGACCGAGCGGATGGTAGATGCTAAGGTGTTGAAAGAAGCGGGGATCTGCGCGGCAGAACTGCAGACCGAACCGGAACCGATAGAGCTAGGGCCGCCGATTAAAGAAGAGACGCTCTACGAGAAGGTAAAGCAGCTTAACCAGCAACAGAAACTCGGTAAAACCAGTTCAGGGAAGCTGATAGTTCGGGAAGAACTAATCACTAAGGTCGTCTAACTGGTCCATAACTCCAAGGATGTTAGCTACGCCGGAGCGAAGAAAACGACGCAGGCCGTAAGAACGATCTACTGGTTTCCGCGAATCTACGAAAGGATCCACCGATTTATCGCCAACTGCTACGTATGCAGATCGGCGAAGCCGCGTTACGGCTTTCTAGCAGGCTTATTGAAGCCACTGCCGATCCCCGAGAAACTATAGCAGCATATTACGATAGATTTCGTAACCGGCCTGCCGGACTCTGATGGATATAACGCTACGCTCAATGTAGTGGATCGGCTGAGCAAAGAGCGCCATTTCATCCTATGTCGAGCTAAGGATAAGGGAACTACTGCAGAAGAAACGGCGAGAATGTTAATCCAACACGTATAGAAGCACTATAGGCTGCCGGACACTATTACTACGGATAGGGGTCCTTAATTCACTGCCGACGTGTGGAAAGCTATTAACCAAGCTCTCGGAATTTATAGAAAGCTTAGCACCGCCGCTCACCCTCAAACCGACGGTCAGTCTAAAGTCGCTAACCGTAAGATAGAACAATACCTACGAACCTTCTGCGGCCATTATTAAGAAGATTGGGTTAAGGTGTTGCCGATGGCCGAATTCTGCGCGAACTTAACACAGTTAGAAGCGACGTTGCTGGCGCCGTTTGAGATAACCTACGGTTATCTTCCGAGGCTAAGCTTCCAGCCACCGAGCGACGCCGGCTTACCGAAGCTTTCCACTACTACTACTACGTCGTTAAAGAGAGTCGCCGCCGCGGCAGCGGAAGCGCTCCGATCTCAGATAGAAGAAGCGACCAAAGTGGCGAAAGACGCGATGGAATCGGCTTAGAAGAAGATAGTGACTCGAGCTAATAAGAAGCGGTCACCAATAGAATTCGAGAAAGGCCAAAGAGTATAGCTTAACACAAAGAACCTGAGGCTAAAAGGCAACGCCAAGCTAAATCTACGCTACGTAGGTCCGTTCACGATAATAGAAAAGAGGTCGCCGGTAACTTATCGGCTCCAGCTGCCAAAGGCGTTCCGGATCTACGACGTTTTCCATTCAGATCTGCTAAGCCTGGACCCTAAGGATGGCCTTCTAGAACAGGGGTTCGCCGAACCCCCGCCTGTCGACATAGACGGTAATAAAGAAGAGTAGGAGGTAGAAGACGTAATGGACGTAAAGAAGATAAGGGGGTCCATTAAAGCGAAGATCTCGTAGAAGGGGTGGCTGGAAGACTATAAATAGTATCTGATCGAGAACCTGCGGAATTTGGCAGAGCTGCTTAGAGACTTCTACGCGCGGAACCCGCTAAAGCCGAAACCCGGATAGCTCCAAAACTAACGACTTCCGAAAGAGATGGAAATAAAAGAAGAAAGCCACGTCCGCTCCACCGGCGCGGAAGCCGATAAAGACGATCATGTCGGTCGCCTTCGGGGAGGCCTTCGACTCGGCCACTACCTACTACCGGTTCGACGCGGCTACTACCTATCGCTGGTTCGGCCGCCAGCTCGCTAACGCTGTAGTGTGCCAGCGCTGCCGACCCTGTAGTAGGTAAAGGCTTTGGTAGAGAAAGAAAAAGAAGAAGAAATAGAGCCGTAGAAAGATCTATATAGACCTTCCGCGCCGGCGCACAGACCAGCTACAGCGCAGCTTAGATAACCTACGGCTCAGATCAGATAGCACAGATTAGGGGCACCGATTACATAAACGCTAAGTAAAGGACCTTAGACGCGGATAACGTAAGAAATCCAAGAAGCGATGGAAGACGGAAGAGATAACATTACCGTCAGAGGGGATTTTCGAGAAAGAGACGATAAATCAAAAAAAAAAGTAGAGATTTTTGGATAGATAGGGTAACTAAGCGGTCGAGGGCGACCGCTAGTAAGGGAGGGGTGTAGTGTTGCGGCAGGGGAAAGAGGTAGGACAGATTGATAGGGTGGACCCTGGAATTTCGGCTCGGCCCGTCCGGGCCGAGCCGGGCCTTGGCACTACTACTACGAAAGCCCTCCACCACCACCCTATAGATTCCTTTCCCTCCTCAGTTCGAGATATAGTTATCAAAAAGGCCGTATTGAATCATATCTGCGTGCCCTGATCAGTCTGTAATAAAGTCCACTATTAGGTTTTGCTAGGGCCGGTCCGGGATTGGTAGGGGCTTTAGCAGCCTATGCTTTAACTTGCGCTAGGGCTTCGTCCGTCCGTACACATCGCAGTTTCGTACAAACCTGCGGATGTCCTTTGCTATCGCCGGCTAGTAGTAGTCCCGGGCGACAATGCTGTACGTTTCCTCGCGCCCTAGGTGCCCGGTAGCTATAGAATTATGTGCCTATTGTATTAAGCTCGTACGGAGCTTCTCGTCTACTAGGACCCAAATCCGATTCCTGAACTTTAGGTTGTTCTTATCGTCTACTAAGCACTCTGCTGCCAACACCTTAAGATAGAGCTCTAATAGGAGCTTCCGCTGTCCTCCTTAGATTGCTGTACAGGCCCCTCGGTACACCTCGTCCTTCTCTACTGCCTCTTCCTATGCTTGCAGTTAGAGTTCCTATAGGTGTGTCGCTGCTAGGCGGATAGTCTCCTTGCCTGGCTCCTCCTTGAACATCTGGAATGTTCGTAACTTTAGCCGGTCGTCCTCGTACGTCGTTAGCATGTCCTGGTCCTGTCTAGATAGCGTATCGGCCTTGCTATTGTCCTTACCCTTGCAATACTAGAGTCTTATATTAAACCGGCTTACGTACATTGCCTATCGTACGTGCCTCTTAGACAGCTTCCAGGGCTGCGTAAAGTACTCCAGATACTTATAGTTAGTTAGGGCGAGGAACTCGGGCACTGAGCGGAGTTCTCTATCCTATACTTCGCAACACTGTACGACTGCCAGCAACTCCTTGTCGTAGATAGGGTAGTTGCACTTAGCTAGGGAGTTCTTCTTAGAGAAATATACGCATAGGTGCAGGAGTTCGTCCGAGCCTACCTATAACAAGATGCCTCCTATGCAGTACCCTTAGAAGTCGGTTTCCAGTATCGTCGTACGTTCTAGGTCGAAGGCAGCAAGCGTTGGTCCTATTGTAAAGAGCTCCTTTAGACTGTTAAAGCTTCTATTACACTCGTCCGTCTACTTAAACTGCTTGTCCTTGTGTGTTAGCTTAACTAGGGGGCGCACGATCTCTAAGTAGTTCTGTATAAACTAGCGGTAGAAGTTAGCAAACCCAAGAAATTCTGTACGCCCTTTACATTTATAGGCAGCTTCTATTGCTTAATAGCATTTATCTTCTTTCTATCTATACTAATACCTTTCCCTGCCTCGATAATAAACTCTAGGCGTTTCGTATGCTATACACTGAATTTACATTTGTCGATGTCAAGGTACAAGCTAGCCTGTTGCAGTCGATCTAATACCTTCTTAACGTCCTGTACGTAATCTGCATAGGTGCCGTCTGTAAAAACCAGGGTGTCGTCGAGGTACACTAAGCAGATGTCGTCTAGTAACCCTTACAAGGACTTGTTAATGTACCTTTAGAAGGTTGCCGGTACGTTGGCAAGGCTAAAGGGGGTAACAAGCTACTTAAAAAGACTATATCTTGTACAGAAGGCAGTTATCTATTCGCAACCTTCCTTAATCTGTATCTTATAGAAGGCCGAGACTACGTTAAGCTTAGTAAACTACTTTGCCTTGCTGATCCGTCTTAGGGTCTCCTTAATAAGGGGTAAGGGGTACCGGTCCTTCTTAGTAATCGCGTTAATGCCTCCGTAGTCTACGCAGAAACGCAAGCCGGCCTTCCCCTCCTTATAGACAAACAGCACTAGGGCTCCTGCGGACGAGGTACTTGCCTAAATAAAACCTTTGGCGAGCAGGTCGTCTAGTGTCTTGCACAGTACTAGGAGTTCTCTAGAGGACATTCTATACAGCGGTCCGTACAGTACCTCTAGCAGACTCCTATCCGGACAGGGTTCTAGCTAGATGTCGTAGTCAATCCCTTCTCCTCGTTGTAGCAGCAGTTTGGAGGCCGACTTTGGCTCGAAGAGATCCAGGTATCCGGTATATTCCCTTAGGAGCTTCGTATAGGGGTCCGTTACTTTCTTCGGCGCCAATGCCTTCTTAATGTCTACAGTTGCTGTATTAATCTCGGCCTTAGCATCGCCGCTCTACAGAGCCCTCCCTTGGTCTCGGGGCCTCTGCTTCGCCGCCGTGTTGTTCTTAGCCTTGGTATTGCTACCCTACAGAGCCCTCCCTTAGTCTTAGAGCCTCTGCTTCGTTACTGCTAGGTACAGCTATCCTCGTCCAACGTCTAGCTTGCCCCTCTAGCGCTCTATCTATAGCTTCCCTAGTATTAAGTTATACCCTAACTTGTCCTGTACGATATAGAGGTATAAGTCTTGCTTATAGTGTCCTTGTATCTCTATCGTTACTTTCACTATATAGGTAATGTCCAGTCCTTGCCCGGTAATGCCCAATATGCGTACAGGTACAGTAGAGTTCGTCTTAATCTAGTGTCTCTGTACGAAGTCTTTGCTAATTACTCTGTATACTAAACATCCTGTGTTAATTAATGTCCGCGCTGTTGCGGACCCGTTTACCGTTAGCTGTACGATAAACAGCGTAGTTGTTATATAGTTGCTCTTAAAAGATAGCTAAGTAGTGCTTTAATTTAGCAATCTATTTCGTACACGCCTCTAGCAGAGCCTTCGCTTAGAGGCTACTCTTTTCCCGACTCGTCGTTATCCGAGTAGGACTCCTAATTCTCTTGTTAGGGCGCTGCAGTTGCTACCCTTACGGTAGTCGGCCGTCCCCTAGGTCTCTCTGCTAGCAAAAGCCCGCAATTCTGTACAGTATAGCCTATCTTGCTATACCTGTATTAGCTCCCTTCTGCTCGCCTCTTGTTAAGAGTAGCTATATCTACCTATTGCGCCCTTTTAGTAGCGGCCCTTGGCCGTACAGTAACGGCTGCTGCCACCCTCGTCGTCGTTGGTTCCTAGTCTATAGCGTCTGTCTGCCGCTAGAGGAGTTGTCTTATCTCGTAAGCGCGGCTTATCTGTCCAAGCCTGCGCTGCTAGTCGTCGACTATCCTAAGGAGATCGCAGAATTCCTTATATATAGCTGGTCGCATTACGCCTACTAGTCCCGTTATAATCTCCTTAGAGAGGCCTACCTTTAAAGAGGTAATTTTCATCCTGTCCTCCTATTAGAGACCTCCTGCCTCTGCTAGGGTCTGGTCGTATTCTGCAAGGAATTCTTATACAGTCTTGCGCCCTTGCTTTATCGTGTTAACCTGTAGGAGTGCTCGGCTCTTGCAGTCTAGGTCCTTGTAGCTCTTGTTAAGAGCTGCCTAGAGCATCGTCGTTGTAGCTATTGCCGGGTTGGCAATAGCCGTCTCGTAGTACGGCAGAATCCGTGCTGCTGCCCTGCCCTTTAACCTCCTAAAGAGGTAAACTACCTTGTCTAGCTCGGTTAGGTATGCTCCTAAGTCGACTAGAAGCTTAGAACGCATCTAGGCAGCCTAGGAGGGGCACTCGGCCGGAGCCTTACTATCGTACGTAGTAACGTTAGGGAGTTTGCTCTTAGGGGTCGGGGTGTAGGCTATCGTGTTCGTCGTCGTAGGGGTCGGATCGCAATCGGACGCCCTAAGCTATCGTAGCTCCTGTTCCCGTTAGGAAATTATTGCAGCCTAGTAGCTTACTTGCTGCTCGAGCTGCCTCCTGTGTTCTAGCAGCTCCTCGTACGCGCAGTGCATATGCCTCTGCATAGCCGTAGGTTCTATAGGGATGTCGCCGTCTATCTTCGCTATATTATTGCAGTTACCGACAGTAAGATTAGTTCCTAATGTAAGGGCTTAAGAATCTTAGTTTAGAAACTTAAGGTTAGATATCTATATAAAGGAACTAATAGGCAGTTCCTTTGTCGTCTGCTGCTGTACAATTTGTACCTACGAAGCTAAGCTAGCAATTTCCCTCTGCGTAGGGGTATAAGGTTTACACTCTATACAGAGGATCGGGAGTTCTCCCTCTATAAGATAGTGCAGAGTTTTCCCTCCGTTTAGAGGGACAGCAATTCCCCTCTGTGCAGGGCTATAGGGTTCTCCCTCTGTATAGGAGTAGGTTCCTATCGGTAATTCTGTACAGAGGGTAGGGTCGTGCTAGCGCCGCTAATTCGCAGTCCTTAGAGTAACGGCTGGCTTAGGTCGGGTCTGATCCGGGCGCGCAGATATGATTTAATACGGCCTTTTTGAAGACTATATCTCGAACTAAGGAGGGAAAGGAATCTATGTAGTGGTGGTGGTAGGCTTTGATAGTGGTGGTGCCAAGGCCCAGCTCGGCCCGGTCGGGCCGAGCCGAAATCTAGGGTCTAACCTATTAATCTGTCCTACCTCTTTCCACCGCCGCAACACTACCCCCCTCCCTTACTAGCGGTCGCCCTCGACCACTTAGTCACCCCATCCATCCAAAAAACTGCACTCTCTCTTTTTTTTTTTTTTTTTTTTTTTGATTTATCGTTTCCTTCTTGAAAATTCCCTCCAATGCCGACGTTACCTCTTCCGTCTTTCCTCAAAAACAACGTCCTCTTTATCTCTTTTTCAACCTCTTACGTTATCGGCATCTAAAGTCCTTCACTTAGCGTTTATGTAACTGACGCTATCTGATCTAAGCTGTGGGTTATCTGAGCTGCGGCGTAGCTGGTCTATGCGTCGTCTCGGAGGTCTATATAGATCTTTCCGCGGCGCCGTTTTTCTTCTTCCTTTTCTCTTCCACCAAAGCCTCTACCTACTACGCGGTCGCCGACCGACGTAGTAGTGCCTGGAGCTATCAATTCCAGAAGCACGATCGCCTTTATCGGCTTCCGCGCCAGTGGAGCGGACGTGTCTTTATTGTCGGCATTAGAGCTACGCTGGCTTCGGTTTTTCCGGGTTCTGCGCGTAAAAGTCTCTTAGCAGCTCCGCCGAATTCTGGAGATTCTCGATCGGATACCATTTATAGTCTTCGGGCTACCCCTTCTACGAGATCCTCGCTTTAATGGACCCCTTCGTCTTCTTTACGTCCATCACGTCTTCTACCTCCTACTCTTCTTTATTATCGTCTATATCGACTAGTGGGGGTTCGGCGAACCCCTGCTGCGGCAGACCGTTCTTAGGGTCCAGGCTTAGTAGATCGGAATAGAAAACGTCGTAGATCCGGAACGCCTTCGGCAGCTCGAGCCGATAAGTCACCGGCGACCTCTTTTCTATTATCTTGAACGGACCTACGTAGCGTAGGTTAAGCTTCGCGTTTCCTTTCAGCCTTAGGTTTCGCGTATTGAGCTATACCTTTTAACCTTCTTCGAATTCTATTAGCGACCTCTTCTTATTAGCTCGAGTTACTATCTTCTTCTAAGCCGATTCCATCGCGTCTTTCGCCACTTTGGTCGCTTCTTCCATCTGCTATTAGAGTGCTTCTGCCGCCGCGGCGGCGACTCTCTTCGACGACGTAGCAGTAGGTGGTTCCGCGGAGCTGGGTTTATTTAGCGGCTGAAAGCTTATCCTCGGAAGATAGCTGTGCGTTATCTCGAACAGCGCCAGCGAGGTAGCCTTAGACGGTGCCGAGTTAGCGTAGAACTCGGCTATCGGCAACACTTTAACCTATTCTTCCTGATAATGGCCGTAGAAGGTTCGTAGGTATCGTTCTATCTTACGGTTAGCGACTTCAGACTAACTATCGGTCTGCAGATAAGCGGCTGTGCTGAGCTTTCCACTAATTCCGAGAGCTTGGTTGATAGCCTTCTACACGTCGGCAGTGAATTGAGGACCCCTATCCGTAGTGATAGTGTCCGGCAGCCCGTAGTGCTTCTATACGTGCTTAATCAGCATTCTCGCTGTTTCTTCTGCAGTAGTTCCGTCGTCTCTCGCTCGACAGGGGATGAAGTAGCGTTCTTTGCTTAATCGGTCCACTACGTTTAGTGTAGCGTCGTATCCGTCTGAATCCGGCAGGCCGGTTACGAAGTCCATCGTAATATGCTGCTATAGTTTCTCGGGGATCGGAAGTGGCTTTAATAAGCCTGCCGGAAGGCCGTAACGTAGCTTTGCGGCTCTGCATACGTAGCAATTGGCGATAAATCAATGGATCCGTTCGTAGATCCGCGGAAACCAGTAGACCGTCCTTATAGCTTCTATCGTCTTCTTTAAGCCAGCGTAACCAACGTCTATAGAGCTATAGACTAGCTAGATGACCTCCGTAATTAGTTCTTCCAGAACTATCAGCTTCCCTAAACCGGTTTTGCCGAGTTTCTGTTGCTAGTTAAGCTGCTTTACCTTCTCGTAGAGCGTCTCTTCTTTAGGGGCTGGCTCCACCGCACAGACCCCTACCTCTTTCAACACCTCTGCGTCTACTATCCGCTTAGTCAACACCTTCTGGAACATGTTCGGATCTTCTTTCGCGTAGCTTGTTTTTCCTTCTCTTCGCGTCAGCGCGTCCGCCTTTCCGTTTTGAGCCCCCGGCCGATATGTAATCTTGAAGTCGAATCCTAATAAGTAGGCGGCCTACCGAGCTTGGCGGCGTAAGAGCTTCTGCGTCTTTATAAAGTAGGTCAGCGACTGGTGGTCTGTAAGAACCTGGACTGTGCTCTTTCCAGCTATAAGCTCCAGTTTCCACTCCTCGAAGGCCTGAATAATAGCCAGCAGTTCTTTATCGTAGATCGCGTAGTTCCGTTCGGCCTCGCTCATTGACTTGCTAAAGAAAGCGACTGGATAGAGGGTTTTGTCGTTACTATATTGAGAAAGGACCCCTGCCGTCACTGTGTCGGAAGCGTCCGTTTCTACAAAGATCGTCTTTTCTGGCCGGAAGTGTGCTAGAACTAGCGCAGAGGCCACTGCTTCTTTCAGCTAGTTAAAGGCTTCCGTGCACCTCTCATTCTATAGGCCGGCGGCCTCTTTCTTTAGCGCCTCGTTTAGGGGTCTCGCTATCTTGCTAAAGTCCTTAATGAACCGTCGATAGTAGCTGCAGAAGCCGAGAAACGCTCTGATTTGCGTAGTGTTTCCGGATTTCGGCTGCTTCCACTCCGCGACGGCAGTGACCTTTAAGGGGTCTATACGAATTCTATCTCTTCCAACGATAAGACCGAGATATTTGACCTCGGTTCAATAGAACTCGCTCTTCTTCGTGTCCGCGTTCAATCCGACCCTGCGGAGCCTCTTCAACACTCTCTCGATGTGGTCCGTATGTTGCTCTCTCGTTCTATCGGTGTAGATAAGGATGTCGTCCAAGTAGATAGACACGAACCGCTCTAGCATGTCTATAAAGGTGTGATTTATAAAGTGTTGCTACACTGCCGGCGCGTTAGTAAGTCCGAAAGGCATCACTAACTACTTGAAATTGCCTATGCGCATAGCGAATGTCGTAAGGTCTTCTGTCTGCCCTTCTTCGTTCCTTAGTCGAAAGAACGCTTGGCGGATGTCCAGCTTGCTAAACCACTTAGCCTTCGCTACCCGCTGTATAGTTTTATTAATTAGCGGCAGTAGGTATACGTCTCTCTTAGTGACCTCGTTGAGGCCTCGATAGTCTACGCAGAGTCGCAGACCACCCCCTGGTTTTCTTACGAAAAGAATCAGTAACGCATATTTAGCAGAACTCGGCGTAATGAACTTCTTCGCTAGGTTTTCGCGAACAAACACCTCTACTTGGTCCAATTCGGCCGGCGACAGTCGTCTTAGGAGCTCGGTTCTTGGCAATGTAGCCCCTTCTTTCAACCTGATCTTATTATCGTATTCCGGCCGGTAGAGCGACAGGAGGTCAGAGTCTGCTTTTAAGAACACGTTAGCGTAACCGTAGAGCTCTTTTGGCAACACCTCTAGTAGGTCCGCTTCTTCTTCTGCTATTATCTTCCTGTAGTCTTCGATGTCTTTCATCGAGATAGCGTAGATCTTATTATCCGGTGACTTTGCGAGGGTCGTTATAGCTTCTAAACTTATCATTCCGACGGTAACTAGGGGTTCGGAACGATCGGACGGAGCCTCTTTCGCGGACTCCGTAGCTTTCGGCTCGGCAGCGGCGGCGGCGACCTTTCCGACAGCCCCTGCTCCGCTACCTAGGGTTTTGAATCTGATCGTTCCTTTATCTACGTCGATGATAGCCTTCTGGTTCTTTATCTATTTCTGCCCTATAATAATGTCAAACCTTCCGATATCCATAATTCGGAACGTCGCTTCCGTAGTGCGACCAGCCAAGGTAGTCTTTAGCAGCACATAGTGCGTGACGCTTTCCGTGTCTTGTCTGTTGTATGCTGAAATCTGCGTCGGCGACGCCAGTTCCACCGGATAGCCGTATCTATTTATCAGCTTCTAAACTAGCCGGTAGTGGATCGCCGCACCAATAAGAGCTCCGGTGTCGATAAAAGCTTTTAGCTAGAGGGTTTGGCTCGACTTCTTAACAGGGTGGATCGTAATAGGAAGGATGATAGCCGTTTCCGTATTTACTTCCACAGCTGCCAAGAGCGGATCGCTGCAGCTGTTAATGCTTTCTTCTCGTGCCGATTCGCTCTAGTGCGGTGCCTTTCGCAGGGGTGCCCTGTTCTTTACGCTAGATAGGGGGCCTATCCGTCTAGCTGGTCTTTTCCTATAATTCTTAACTGCACCCCGCCGTCTACGCTGTCCGTGTCGTTCGGAGCCGGTTCGATAGCTTGAATAGTCTTTCTCGGCAGTGGCGGCTGCTTCGTTGCTCGATACTCTTGCTTCTGCTGTGCCGTTGCTTGGCATCTCGTAGCGATATAGTCAGGTTTTCTATATGCGTAGCAGGTAGGGACGAACGCCGATCGTAGTAAATATAGCGACTGCTGGGGAGTTCGTCGAAAGGGCGCAGGGACTCTTGTCGGCTGCGCTAACGGCTTCTAAATTAGTTCACGTGTCGTCGGTTTTCCGTACGCGTTCAAGTTTCTAGCGGTAACTCTCGCTTAATGCACGAAGCTCTAAAGGTCTTCGTCTTCTACTAACGCTATAGCCGCGGCGAGCTCAGGGCTCAGTTTCTGCCTTAGTAGGTGCAGCTGCTTATCTTCTGCTACTCTCGCTCTAATAGCGTATTTTCTGAACAGTCCGTAGAACTCTTCGAACGTATAACGGTTCTGGTTGATCTTATCCAGCTGCTCGCAGGCCGTCTTCTTCCGGAAGGGGTCTCCGAAACGCTGGTCCAGCGCTTTAATAGCGTCGTCGGCCGTTACTTCTTCCAGGTCCGCTACCAGCGAAAAAGCTTCACCTTCTAATCGCGATTCCAGGTACGCCAATCTATCCTCTTCGCTGCTCGATGCGTAATCGCGGCTTATCTTGTTCTTAATCTTCTTCTTAAATGCCTCCTATGCTTTAGGGTCTCTGCTACTAAAAGCAGGTAGGTCCGGCAGTAGCGTTATTGTAGTGCTACCTTGACTATAGGCCGCTAGTAAGGCGGTCTCCTCGTAGGTTTCTCGACGCGGTAGCGGCGACGACTTCGCTGCTTCTATATCGGTCAGTTGATCCTTCAGCGCCTTTAACTGCGCTATTCGATTCGCCGCCTAGTTTTCTAACATGTCGATAATTGTTTCCGCCGATTCCTTCTCGGCCCTTACCGCTTTAGTTTCTTCTCTTAGTTGTCTGTTTTCTTCTAGCGTTCTGAGAAACAGCGTCTTAATAAGGTCTATACTATCGTAGACCTTTCCTATCCCGTTCTCGTTTACGTAGTCTTCCAGTTCCTCGATCGTGCAGTCGTAGATCTTCCTATACTTAGCTATTCGTTCCTTGAACTTAGCGGTCTCTTCCGCTGTAAAACCGCTAATAACGATCTTATCGTTAATAACGCTTAAGCGCCTACTCGCTCTGTTAGTCTTTCCTTTTCTGCTTCTGCTGCAGCCTATAACGCCGCTCTCTACCGCTAAGAAGCCTTCTATCTTCTTACAGTGCCCTAGGTGTTGTTATTGGTTTGTGTAGTGTAGAGTGCGTGCGTTATTCGGGTTTCCGGATGGTTCGACGGGCCCTTTCGCGCAGCGCGGGGTTGGTGTAGAGAGTGAGTTCGAGATATAATGATCCGGGCGCGCAGATATGATTTAATACAGCCTTTTTGAAGACTATATCTCGAACTGAGGAGGGAAAGGAATCTATGTAGTGGTGGTAGTGGGCTTTGATAGTGGTGGTGCCAAGGCCCGGCTCGGCCCGGTCGGGCCGAGCCGAAATCCAGAGTCCACCCTATCAATCTGTCCTACCTCTTTCCACCGCTACAACAGGGTCCAGGTCCTGGGCTAGGCGGCGCCCCCTAACAGTTAAGATTAGGTAGAAGCGACCTAGCACTACCTGCCTTCCCTGCCTACAGGTCCTCCTCTGCCCTAGCTACAGGATCTAGGGGGACAGGTCTAAGGTTGCAACAGCAGAGAGGGAGGTCGACTAGCAAGTGCCTAGGCAAAGATAGGAAAGCGCTACCCGCTAGAGAAACCTTAAGAGCTAAGGGTGTACAACATGCTATTGTACAAAAGAAGCACTACGAGAAGGGAGGGGGTATTATTAGGAGACGCTGCCCAGCCTAGGTCCTAGACCTAAGCTAGCTGTCGCCCTAAGGACTGCAACTTAGTAGCGCTAGCACGACCCTACCCTCTGTACGGAGTTACTTAATCCGGGCATGCAGATATAATTTAATACAGCCTTTTTAATAACTATATCTCGAACTAAGGAGGGAAAGGAATCTATATAGTAGTGGTGGTGGGCTTTCGTAGTGGTAGTGCCAAGGCCCGGCTCGGCCTGGAAGGGCCGAGCCGAAATTCTAAGGGTCTACCCTATTACTTAGTCCTACCCCTTTCTGCCGCCGTAACACTACTCCCCTCCCTTACTAGCGGTCGCCCTCGACCGCTTAGTTACTCTATCTATCCGAAAACCTTTACTTTTTTTTTTGATTCGTTGTCTCCTTCTCGAAAATCCCCTCTAACGCCGATGTTACCTCTTCCGTCTTCTATTAAAAACAACGTTCTCTTTATTGCTTCTTCAATTTCTTACGTCGTTGGTGTCTGAAGTCCTTTACCTAGCGTTTATGTAATCGACGCTATCTAATCTGATCTGCGGTCTTCTAAGCTGCGGCTTGGCTAGTCTGTACGTCGCCTCGGAGGTCTATATAGATCCGTCCGCGGCGTCGTTTCTTCTTCTTCTTTTTCTTCCCTACCGAAGCGCTTACCTACTGTAGCGTCGGCGGCGCTAGCACGCTACGGCGTCGGCGAGCTGCCTGCCGACCCAGCGGTAGGTAGTGGCCGCGTTAAAGACTCTAGCGAAGCGACCCTCGATCGTTTCTATCAGCTTCTACACTGATAGAGCGGACGCGGCTTCGCCTTTTTCTTTTATCTCTTTTGGAGGTCGTTAGTTTTGGAGCTATCCGGGTTTCGGCTTCTTCGGGTTCTGTACATAGAACTCTCTAAGCAGCTCCGCCTAATCCGGGCACGCAGATATAATTCAATACGGCCTTTTTAATAACTATATCTCGAACTAAGGGGGGAAAGGAATCTATATAGTGGTAGTGGAGGGCTTTCGTAGTAGTGGTGCCAAGGCCCGGCTCGGCCCGGACGGGCCGAGCCGAAATTCCAGGATCTACCCTATTAATCTGTCCTACCTCTTTCTACCGCCGCAACACTACCCCCCTCCCTTACTAGCGGTCGCCCTCGACCGCTAAGTCACTCTATCTATCCGAAAATTTCCGCTTTTTTTTTTTGATTCGTCGTCTCTCTCTCGAAAATCCCCTCCAATGTCGACGTTACCTCTTCCGTTTTTTATTAAAAACAACGCTCTCTTTATCTCTTTTTTAACTTCTTACGTTATCGGCATCTGAAGTCCTTTACTTAGCGTTTATATAATCGACGCTATCTGATCTAAGCTGTGGGTCATCTGAGGCGCGGCGTAGCTAGTCTGTGCGTCGGCTCGGGGGTCTATATAGATCTTTCCGCGGCGCCGTTTTTTTTTTCTCTTTTTCTCTTCTGTTAGGGGCGCGCCGTCCGGCCCAGGCCCTAAACCCGACCTGGGCCAAACGTCGCCCTAAGGACTGCGACTTAGCGGCGCTAGTACGACCCTACCCTCTGTACGGAACTACCGATAGGACCCTACTCCTGTACGCAGGGAGAATACTACAGTCCTGCGCAAAGGGGAGCTACCGCCCCTCTAAATAGGGGGGGTAAACTATGCACTACCGTACAGAGGAGGTAACTCCCGACCCTCCGTACGAAGGGTGAACCTAGCACCCCTGCACAAAGGGGGAAATTGCTAGCTTGGCTTCGTAGGTACAAATCGTACGGCAGCAGACGACGAAGGAACTGCCTATTAGTTCCTTTATGTAGATACCTAACCTTAAGTTTCTAAATCAAGATTCTTAAGCCCCTTATATTAGGAACTGATCTTACTGTCGGTAACCGCAGTAATAGAACAAAGATAGACAGCGACATCCCTATAGAACCTACAGCTATAGAGGGACATATGCACTGCGTATACGAGGAGCTGCTGGAAAGCAAGAGGCAGCTCGAACAACAAGTAAACTACCAGGCTGCGATGATTTCCTAGCAAGAACAGGAGCTACGACAGCTTAGGGCGTCCGATCGCAATCCGACCCCTATAACGACGACGAACACTATAACCTACACCCTGACCCCTAAGAGCAAACTCCCCGACGTCTCTACGTACGATGGTAAGGCTCCAGCCGAGTACCCCTCCTAGGCAGCTTAGATGCGCTCTAAGCTCCTAGTAGACTTAGGAGCATACCCGACCGAGCTGGACAAGGTAGTCTACCTCTTTAGGAGGTTAAAGGGCAGGGCAGCAGCACGAATTCTGCCGTACTACGAGACGGCTATCGCCAACCCAGTGATAGCTACGACAACGATGCTCTAGGCAGCTCTAGACAAGAGCTATAAGGACCCGGACCGCAAGAGCCGAGCACTCCTACAGGTTAATACGATGAAACAAGGACGCAAGACTGTACGAGAATTCCTCGCGGAATTTAACTAGACTTTAGCAGAAGCAGGGTGATCCGGGCACGCAGATATAATTTAATATGGCCTTTTTAATAACTATATCTCGAACTGAGGAGGGAAAGGAATCTATGTAGTGGTAGTGGTAGGCTTTGATAGTAGTAATGCCAAGGCCCGGCTCGGCCCGACCGGGCCGAGCCGAAATCCAGGGTCCACCCTATTAATCTGTCCTACCTCTTTCCACCGCCGCAACACTACCCCCCTCCCTTACCAGCGGTCGCCCTCGACTGCTTAGTCACCCTATCTATTCGAAAAACCCCACTCTCTTCTCCTTTTTTTTTTTTTTTTTTTTTTTTGAGTTTCGTCGTCTCTCTCTCGAAAATCTCCTCCGACGGTAATGTTACCTCTTCCGTCTTCTATCGCTTCTTGAATTTTTCACGTCGTTAGCATCTGAAGTCCTTTACTTGGCGTTTATATAATCGGTGCGCCTGATCCGTGCTATCTGATCTGAGCCGTAGGTTATCTGAGCTGCAGCGTAGCTGGTCTGTGCAGCGTTGCGGAGGTCTATATAGATCTTTCCGCAGTGCCGTTTTTCTTCCTCTTTTTCTCTTCCACCAAAGCTTCCGCCCTCTACGCAGTCGCCGACCGACGTAGCGGTGCCTGGAGCTATTAATTCCATTACGATCGCCTTTATCAGCTTCTGCGCTAGTGGAGCGGACGTAGCTTTCTTCCTTCTTCTGGAATTGTCGACATTAGAGCTACGCCGGTTTCGGCTTTTCCGGCTTCCGCACGTAGAAGTCTCTTAGCAGCTCCGCCGAATTCCGCAGGTTCTCGATTGGATACTA
Organism: Pseudocercospora ulei; assembly: GCA_016165855.1. NCBI lineage: Eukaryota > Fungi > Ascomycota > Dothideomycetes > Mycosphaerellales > Mycosphaerellaceae > Pseudocercospora > Pseudocercospora ulei. Next base: position 5,760,623 of record JACWNB010000004.1, read on the forward strand.
TTTATAATCTTCTAGCCACCCCTTCTACGAGATCCTTGCTTTGATAGACCCCCTTATCTTTTTTACGTCCATTATATCTTCTACCTCCTACTCTTCTTTATTACCGTCCATCTTAACTAGTGGGGGTTCGGCGAACCCCTGCTGCAGCAGGCCGTTCTTAGGGTCTAGGCTTAGTAGATCCGAGTGGAAAACGTCGTGGATCCAGAACGCCTTCAGCAGCTCGAGCCGATAGGTTACCAGCGACCTCTTTTCTGTTATCTTGAACGGACCTACGTAGCGCGGATTGAGCTTGGCGTTGCCTTTCAGCCTTAGGTTCTTCGTGTTAAGCTATACTCTTTAACCTTCCTCGAATTCTATCGGTAACCGCTTCTTATTAGCTCGAATCACTATCTTCTTCTGAGCCGATTCCATCGCGTCTTTCGCCACTTTGGTCGCTTTTTCTATCTAAGATTGGAGCGCTTCCGCTGCCGCGGCGGCGACTCTCTTTAACGACGTAGTAATAGGAAGCTCCGGCGAGCCTGCATCGCTCGGTGGCTGGAAGCTTAGCCTCGGAAGATAACTGTAGGTTATCTTAAACGGCGCTAGCGACGTCGCTTCCGACTGTGTTGAGTTCGCGCAGAATTCGGCCATCGGCAACACCTCGACCCACTTTTCCTGATAATGGCCGCAGAAGGTTCGCAGATATCGCTCTATCTCGCGATTAGCCACTTCGGACTGGCCGTTGGTTTAAGGGTGAGCGGCGGTGCTAAGCTTTCTATAAATTCCGAGAGCTTGGTTAATAGCTTTCTATACGTCGGCAGTGAATTGAGGACCCCTATCCGTAGTGATAGTGTCCAGCAGGCTATAGTGCTTCCACACGTGTTGAATCAACATCCGTGCAGTCTCTTCTGCAGTGGTTCCTTCGTCTCTCGCTTAATAGGGGATAAAGTGTCGTTCTTTGCTCAGCCTATCCACTACGTTTAGCGTAGCATTATATCTATCTGAATTCGGCAGGCCGGTTACGAAATCCATCGTAATGTGCTGCTACGGCTTCTCGGGGATCGGAAGCGGCTTTAGTAGACCAGCTGGAAGGCCGTAACGTAGCTTCGCGGTTCTGTATACGTAGCAATTGGCGATAAATCGATGGATCCGTTCGTAGATCTGTAGAAACCAGTAGACCGTCCTTATAGCTTCTATCGTCTTCTTTAAGCCGGCGTAACCAATGTCTTTAGAGCTATAGACTAGCTGGATAACCTCTGTAATCAGTTCTTCCAGAACTATCATCTTCCCTAAGCCGGTTTTGCCGAGTTTCTGTTGCTAGTTAAGCTGCTTTACCTTTTCGTAGAGAGCTTCTTCCTTAGGGGCCGGCTCTACCGCGCAGATCCCCACCTCTTTCAACACCTCTACATCTACTATCCGCTCGGTCAACACCTTCTGGAACATATTCGGATCTTCTTTCGCTCGGCTGGTCTTCTCTTCTCTTCTCGTTAGCGCGTTAGCCTTTCCATTTTGAGCTCCGGGTCGATAGGTCATCTTGAAGTCGAACCCGGATAAGTAGGCAGCCTACTGTGCCTAACGTCGTAAGAGCTTCTGCGTCTTTATAAAGTAGGTCAGCGACTGATGGTCCGTAAGGACCTGGACCGTGCTCTTTCCAGCTATAAGTTCTGGCTTCTACTCCTCGAACGCCTGTATAATAGCCAGCAGTTCTTTATTATAGATCGCGTAGTTCCGCTCGGCCTCCGTTATAGACTTGCTAAAGAAAGCTACCAGATAGAGGGTTTCGTCGTCGCTATATTAAGAAAGGACCCCTGCCGTTACTGTGTCGGAAGCGTCCGTTTCTACGTAGATCGTCTTTTCCGGTCGGAAGTGCGCCAGAACCGGCGCCGAAGCCACTGCTTCTTTCAGCTGTACGAAAGCTTCTGTGCACTTCTTATTCTATAGGCCGGCGGCCTCTTTCTTTAATGCCTCGTTCAGGGGTCTCGCGATCTTACTGAAGTCCTTAATAAACCGTCGATAGTAGCTGCAGAAGCCGAGGAACGCCCTGATTTGCGTAGTATTTCCGGATTTTGGCTGCTTCCATTCGGCGACGGCGGCGACCTTTAAGGGATCTATACGAATTCCATCTCTTCCGACGATAAGACCGAGATATTTAACTTCAGTTTGATAGAACTCGCTCTTCTTCGTGTCCGCGTTTAATCCAATCTCGCGGAGCCTCTTTAACACTCTCTCAATGTGGTCCGTGTGTTGCTCTCTCGTTCTATCAGTATAGATAAGGATGTCGTCCAAGTAGATAGACACAAACCGCTCTAGCATGTCTATAAAAGTGTGGTTTATAAAGCGTTGCCACACTGCCGGCGCGTTAGTAAGCCCGAAAGGCATTACCAACTACTTGAAATTGCCTATATGCATCGCGAACGTCGTAAGATCTTCTGTCTGCCCTTCCTCGTTCCTTAGTCGATAGAACGCTTGGCGGATGTCCAGCTTGCTGAACCACTTAGCCTTCGCCACCCGCTGTATAGTTTTATTAATCAGCGGCAGCGGGTATACGTCTCTCTTGGTGACCTCGTTAAGGCCTCGATAGTCTACGCAGAGTCGCAGACTACCCCCTGGTTTCCTTACGAAAAGAATCGGTAACGCGTATTCCGCAGAGCTCGGCGTAATAAACTTCTTCGCTAGGTTTTCGCGAACAAACACCTCTACTTGGTCCAATTCGGCCGGCGACAGCCGTCTTAGGGGCTCAGTTCTTGGCAGCGTAGCCCCCTCTTTCAGTCGGATCCTGTTGTTATATTCCGGTCGATAGAGCGGCAATAGGTTGGAGTCGGCTTTTAAGAAGACGTCAGCGTAACTATAGAGCTCGTTTAGCAGCACCTCCAGTGGATCTACCTCTTCTTCCGCCATTATCTTCCAGTAGTCTTCGATGTCTTTTATTAAGATAGCGTAAATCTCATTGTCCGGCGACTTCGCGAGGATCGTTATAGCTTCTAAGCTCATTATTCTGACGGTGACCGGGGGCTCGGAACAGTTAGACGGAGCCTCTTTTGCTGACTCCGTAGCTTTCGGCTTGGCGGCGACGGCGGCGACCTTTCCGATAGTCCCTGCTTCGCTACCTGGGGTTTTGAATCTGATCGTTCCTTTATCTACGTCGATAATAGCTTTCTGGTTCTTTATCTATTTCTGTCCTATAATAATGTCAAACCTTCCGATATCCATAATTCGGAACGTTGCTTCCGTAGTGCGACCTGCTAGGGTAGTCTTCAGCAGCATGTAGTGCGTAACGCTTTCTGTGTCTTGTCCGTTGTATGCCGAAATCTTCGTCGGCGCCGCCAGTTCCACTAGATAACCGTATCTATTCGTTAGCTTCCGGACTAGTCGGTGGTGGATTGCCGCGCCGATAAGAGCTCTAGTATCGATAAAAGCTTTCAGCTGGAGGGGTTTGTTCGATCCGTTAAGGGGGTGGACAGTAACTAGTAGGATAATAGCCGTTTCCGTGTTTACCTCTACCGCCGCCGAGAGCGGGTCGCTGCAGCTGTTGATGCTTTCTTCTCGTAGCGATTCGCTTCGATTCAGTGCCCTATTGTTAGTGCTAGATAGGGGGCCTATCCTTCTAGCTGGTCTTTTCCTATAATTCTTAGCTGCACCCTACCGTCTACGCTGTTAGTGTCGTTCGGAGCCGGTTCGATAGCTTGAATAGTCTTCCTCGGCAGTAGCAGCTGCTTTGTCGCTCGATACTCCTGCTTCTGCTGTGCTGTTGCTGGGCATCTCGTAGCGATATAGCCGGGTTTTCTACACGTGTAGCAGGTAGGGACGAACGACGAACGCGGTGAATACGACGGCTGCTAGGGGCGTTGTCGAAAGGGCGCAGGGGCTCGCGCCGGTTGCGCCGACGGCGACGGCTTCTGGATCGGTTTACGTGTCGTCGGTTTTCCGTACGCGTTTAGGTTTCTAGCGGTGACCCTCGCTTAGTGGACGAAGCTCTAAAGGTCTTCGTCTTCTACTGACGCTATAGCTGTAGCGAGCTTAGGGCTCAGTTTCTGTCTTAGCAGGTGCAGCTCCTTATCTTCTGCCACTTTCGCTCTAATGGCATATTTCCTAAACAGTCCGTAGAATTCTTCGAACGTCTGCCGGTTCTAGTTGATCTTGTCCAGCTGCTTACGGGCCGTCTTCTTCTAGAAGGGGTCTCCGAAACGCTGGTCCAGCGCGTTAATCGCTTCTTTAGCGGTTACCTCTTCCAAGTCCGCCACTAGCGAAAATGCTTTACCTTCTAACCGCGATTCCAGGTACGCCAGTCTATCTCTAGCGCTGCTTAATGCGTAATCGCGGCTTATCTTATTCTTAATCTTCTTTTTAAACGCCTCCTACGCTTTAGGGTCTCCGCTACTGGAAGCCGGTAGGTCCGGCAGTGGCGTTATCGAGGTGCTACCTTAACTATAGGCCGCCGGTAAGGCGGTCTCCTTATGGGTTTCTCGCTGCAGCGGCGGCGACTTCGCTCCTTCTATATCGGTCAGTTGATCCTTTAGCGCCTTTAGCTGCGCTATTCGATTCGCCGCCTGGTTCTCTAACACATCGATAATGGTCTCTGCCGATTTCTTCTCGGCCCTTACCGCTTCAGTTTCCTCCCTTAGTTGCCTGTTTTCTTCTAGCGTTCTGTAGAACAGCGTCTTAATAAGGTCTATACTATCGTAGACCTTCCTTATTCCATTCTCATTTACGTAGTCTTCTAATTCCTCGATCGTACAGTCGTAGATCTTTCTATATTCAGCTATTCTTTCCTTGAACTTAGCAGTCTCTTCTGTAGTGAAACCGCTAATAACGATCTTATCGTCAATAACGCTTAAGCGCCTACTCGCTCTGTCAGTCTTTCCTTTTCTGCTTCTGCTGCAGCCTATAACGCCGCTCTCTACCGCTAAGAGGCCTTCTATCTTCTTACAGTGCCTAGGGTTGGTTGTTGTGTGTGTAGTGCGCGTGCGTTATTCGGATTTCCGGATGGTTCGACGGGTCCTTTCGCGCAGTGCAGGGATTGGTATAGAGAGTGAGTTTGAAATATAATGATCCGGGCATGCAGATATAATTCAATACGGCCTTTTTAATAACTATATCTCGAACTAAGGAGGGAAAGGAATCTATGTAGTGGTAGTAGTGGGCTTTAATAGTGGTAATGCCAAGGCCCGGCTCGGCCCGACCGGGCCGAGCCGAAATCCAGGGTCCACCCTATTAATCTGTCCTACCTCTTTCTACCGCCGCAACACAGGGGGTCTCTAATAGGAGGACAGGATAAAGATTACCTCTTTAGAGGTAGGCCTCTCTAAGGAGATTATAACGGGGCTGGTAGGTGTAATGCGGCCAGCTACGTACGAGGAATTCTGTAACCTTCTTAGGATAGTCGACAACTAGCAACGCAGGCTGGGACGGATAGGCCGTGCTTAGGAGATAAGACAACCCTCCTAGCAACAGATAGACGCTATAGACTAGGAACCGACGACGACGAGGGTAGCAGCAGCAGCTACTATACGGCTAAGGGCCGCTACTAAAAAGGCGCAATAGGTAGATACAGCTACCCTTAACAAGAGGCAAGCAGAAGGGAGCTGCTACCGGTGTAGCAAGATAGGCTACACTGTACAGAATTGCGGGCTTCTGCCAGCAGAGAGACCCGGGGGACGGCCGACCACCGCAAGGGTAGCAGCTACAGCGCCTTAACAAGAAGATCAGGTGTCCTACTCGGACGACGACCAGTCGGGAAAAGAGTAGCCTCTAAGCGAAGACTCTGCTAGAGGCAGGCGCGAGATAGACTGCCAAATCAAAGCGTTACTTAGCTATCTTTTAAGAGCAACTACATAACGACGACGCCGTTTATCGTATAGCCGACGTTAAACAGGTCCGCAACGGCGCGGACATTGATTAACACAGGATGTTTAGTGTATAGAGTGATTAGCAAGGACTTCGTACAGAGACATCGGATTAAGACGACCCCTACGGTACCTGTACGCATGCTGGGCATTACCGGGCGAGGACCGGACATTACCTATATAGTAAAAGTAACAAAAGAGGTACAGGGACACTACGAGCGAGACTTATACCTCTATGTTGTACAGGACAAGTTAGGGTATAACCTAATACTAGGAAAGCCTTAGATAGAGCGCTAGAGGGGCAAGCTAGATATCGGACGAGGACGGCTATACCTGGCAGTAACGAAGCAGAGGATCCGGGACCAGGGGAGGTCCCTATAAGGTGGCAATACTAAGGCCGAAATTAACACAGCAACAGCGGACATCGAGAAGGCATTAGCGCCTAAGGAGGCGACAAACCCCTGTACGAAGCTCCTAAGAGAGTATGTTAGGTACCTGGACCTCTTTAAACCAAAGTCGGCCTTAAAGCTACTGCTATACCGAGGGGAAGGGATTGATTATAACATCTAGCTAGAACCCTGTCTAGATAGGGGCCTGCCGGAGGTACTGTACGGACTGCTGTATAGAATGTCCTCTAGAGAACTCTTAGTACTGCGCAAGACGCTAGACGACCTGCTTGCTAAAGGGTTTATTTAGGCTAGTACATCGTCCGCAGGAGCCCTAGTGCTGTTTGTCTATAAGGAGGGGAAGGCCGGATTGCGTTTCTGCGTAGACTATAGGGGCATTAACGCAATTACTAAGAAGGACCGGTACCCCCTACCCCTTATTAAGGAGACCCTCGGGCAGATTAGCAAGGCGAAGTGGTTTACTAAGCTTAACGTAGTCTCGGCCTTCTACAGGATACGGATTAAGGAAGGCTGTAAATAGATAACGGCCTTCCGTACGAGATACGGCCTTTTTGAGTAGCTTGTTACCCCCTTTAGCCTTGCCAATGTACCGGCAACCTTCTAAAGGTACATTAACAAGTCCCTATAAGGGTTACTAGACGACATCTACTCGGCATACCTCGACGACACCCTGGTTTTTACAGACAGCACCTACATAGATTACGTACGAGATGTCAAGAAGGTGCTAGACCGACTGCAGCGGGCAGGCTTGTACCTCGACATCGACAAATGCGAATTCGGCGTCCAACGTACGAAATACCTAGGTTTTGTTATCGAGGCAGGGAAAGGCATTAGTATAGACAGGAAGAAGATTAATGCTATTAAGCAATAGAAGCCACCTACGAAGGTTAAGGGCGTACGGGAATTTCTTAGGTTTGCCAACTTCTACCGCCAGTTTATACAGAGCTACTTAGAGATCGTACGCCCCCTAGTTAAACTAACGTACAAAGACAAGCAGTTTAAATAGACGGACGAATATAATAGGAGCTTCGACAAGCTAAAGGAGCTCTTTACTACAGGACCAACGCTCACTGCCTTTGACCCGGAGCGTACGACAATACTGGAAACTGACTCCTCGGGGTACTGCATCGGGGGTATCCTGTTACAGGTAGGCTCAGACGGACTCCTACACCTATGCGCGTATTTCTCTAAGAAGAACTCCCTAGCTAAGTGCAACTACCCTATCTATAACAAAGAGTTGCTGGCAGTCGTACAGTGTTGCGAAGCCTAGGATAGAGAACTCCGCTTGGTGCCTAAGTTCCTCGCCCTAACGGACTACAAGAACCTGGAATACTTTACTTAATCCCGGAAGCTGTCCGAGAGGCACGTACGATAGGCAATGTACCTAAGCCGGTTTAATATAAGACTCTAGTACTGCAAGGGTAAGGATAACAGTAGGGCCGATATACTGTCTAGACGGGACTAGGACATGCCAACGACGTACGAAGACGACTAGCTAAAGTTACGAACATTCCAGATGTTTAAGGGGGAGCCGGACGGGGAGACTATCCGCCTAGCGGCGACACACCTATAGAAACCCTAACTGCAAGCATAGGAAGAGGCAGTAGAAAAGGACGAGGTATACCGAGGGGCCCGTACGGCGATCTAGGGAGGGCAACGGAAGCTCCTAGCCGAGCTCTATCTTAAGGTGTCGACAGCCGAGTGTTTAGTAGATAAGGGGAACAACCTAAGGTTCAGGAATTAGATATAGGTCCCGGCGGACGAGAAGCTCTGTATAAGCTTAATACAACAGGCATATAACTCTATAGCTACTAGGCACCTAGGGCGCGAGGAGACGTACAGCATTATCGCCCGGGACTACTACTAGCCGGCGATAGCAAAGGACATTCGCAGGTTCGTACAGAACTGCGATATATACAGACGAACGAAGCCCTAGCGCAAGCTAAAGCATAGGCTGCTGAAGCCCCTGCCGATACCGGACCGGCCCTAGCAAGATCTAACAGTAGACTTTATTACGGACCTCCCTAAGAGCGATAGACAGCGAAACATTATAGTAGTTACGGACAAGTTAACAAAGGGGGTAATACTAGAGGGAATGGACTCTATTATAGCTAAGGACACTGCCTAGGCCTTTATACGGACGACGTTCAGCAAGCACGGTTTTCCTAGGTTAATCGTATTAGACTAGGGGACACAGTTTACGAGCTAGCTCTAGGCAAGGATCTGCCAGTTGCTAAAGGTAGAACGTCGTCTGTCAACTATATAGCACCTACAAACAGACGGGGCGACGGAGAGGGTCAATTCAACTTTGGAAGCGTACCTCCAAGCGTATATAGACTATAACTAGACGAACTGGAACCGACTCCTCCCTATAGCGGAGCTGGCTATTAATAGCTGTACGGCCGATGCTATAGGACTGTCCCCTTTCTTTACGACCTACAGATACGACTACTCCCTGCTCCTACTAACCCCGAGCGGTAACACCCCGCGCCCTGTACAATCCCTAATCCAGCAAGGAGAGGCTATCGTACGGACGATTACGAACGCCTACTAATAGGCAAAGGCGAGCCTAGCTATAGCCTAGCAGAATGCGGAAGAGCAGGCCAATAAGGGACGACAGGCTGCACTAAGGTACAAGGCAGGGGATCAGGTCTAGCTAAACTAGCGGAACATCCGTATAGACCGGCCGAGCAAGAAGCTAGATTAGAGGAACAGGAAGTTTACGGTAATCCGGCCGGTAGGGACATACGCTATACGACTAAACACTCCCCTAGGGATTTACCTAGTCTTTTACGTAGACCTTGTACGACCGGCGAACACGGACCCCCTGCTGCACCAGACGACTAACGACGCGCGCCTACCCGCAATTATAACCGAGGGCCAGGAAGAGTATAAAGTAGAAGGGATCCTTAAGAGTCGAAGGAGGCGAGGGAAGACAGAGTACTTAGTAAAATAGAGAGGATAGGCAGAGCCTACGTAGGAACCGTACAAGGCTCTACAAGACACAACTGCACTAGACAGGTAGGAGGAGAATCATCCTCCTGCCCAGTTACAGTAACACTGCGCTGTATAATAGAAGGAGGCACGATCCGCCCTAAGGATAGGGTAGCTACAGGCAGACCAGGGTTGTTAAAGGATCGAGCATTACAACGTAGGACACTATAGGGCCCTGCTAACACGACATCGTACGACACTGTACGAAATAAAGGCTGGAAGAAAGGAACAGCCAAGGGACGAATAGGAGGGGAAGTAGAAACGGAAGGAGTTAAAAGAAAACTGTCCGAAATTCCTTACACTACCTAGGGGGGGGGGGGGGGGGGGGGGGGGGGGGGGGGGGGGTAGTTCACTAGTTCACTAGCCACCCCCCTAGGAGGGAACCAGAACTATCTACTCATTATCTGTAACCTCTACTACCTCGGGCCTAGCTAGGCCCCCGCCCCTACCAGAACTAGCCCCAGGAAGCGGAGGCACCCCCCTACCCCTACGTGCCTCCCCTAGACAGCGGAAGGGGTAGTAGAAGGAGCTATCCTTCTACTTGCATAAGGCACACACCCTAGCCCAGAAGCCTAGGAGGCGGTATAGGCTAAGTATAGGCTAGGGGGAGTTGGGGTAGAGGGCATAGAGCTAGCCCTAGGTAGCGATAAGGAGGGCATTAACGTACGACGGCTGGGCTGTGCCTACCCGCTTAGGTATAACCCGGACAGGGTTACACTAGAAGGCATAGAAGGGGAGCCCGGCCGCATCCTGCTACTCGCAGGTATAGCACCTAAGACGTTAGCCTAGACTGTACAGAAGACAGGATTCTGTACGAACTGGAAGAGTAGCTGCTAGTTAAGTTGAGGGTCCTACTCCTAGAGAACAAAGCAGGGTAGGACCCTAGCCGGACGAGGGGAGAAGGCGGGGCCAGCAACTACAAGGGAGCCATTAGACGGGGCGGACGATATAGTAGATAGTAGCTGGTAGTAGTTAGTAGTTAGTAGCTAGTAGTAATAGTAGATAGTAGATAGTAGACAGTAGTAGATAGAAGGTAGACAGTAGACGGTGTAAGGGAAGGAAAAGAAGGGAGAAGGCTGGAGCCAACTGCCTGCTATAAGGGAAATAGCAAACAAGGCAGCTGCTACAAACAGGTAAAATGGCAAGAGGCAACTACAACCTAAGGGAAGTGGCGAGGGGCGACAACTTAGACGACTGGACAGAATAGGAAGCCGCAACCCGCTAAAGAAACAACGGGAGCTAGTTGATTTAGGCGCGACGCTGTACAGAAGAAACACTACGAGAAGGGAAGGGGGGGGGTATTGTTAGGGGCGCGCTGTCCGGCCTAGGCCCTAAACCCGACCTAGGCCGAACGTTGCCCTAAGGACTGCGACTTAGCGGCGCTAGCACGACCCTACCCTCTGTACGGAACCACCGACAGGACCCTACTCCCGTACGAAGGGAGTGATATAGATGTAGATGTAGACAGCTGGCAGCTAGGCTTAGCAGGGCCAGGCTTGGCGCACACTTAAGTACCTCCCTCCGCTTGTACGTAGATTCTTCCCTCTCCAGCCTTGGATATAGTTATTAAAGACGGGTATTGACCTAGCGTCTACTGCAGTCAGATTATTATATCCAAGGCTCACTCCAACACCCAACCCGCACTACGCGAAAGAGCCCGTTAAATTACATCCGGGTACTCGATTAACGTATATGCAACCAACCCAGAGTGTGTACTGTATATGTACGAAGGAGGCCGTTAATTTATATCCAGTTACTTAATTGTACATATACATACTACTCTACCCCTCCCCCGATCGAGAAGAAGAAGAGAGTTTTTAGGGAAGAGAAGTGCCCCTATCGAGAAGAGAGAGAGTTTTAAAGAGAGAGAGTGCCCCTACGAGAGGGATGTTAGGAAGAGAAGTGCCCCTACGAGCAGATCGTACGAGTTTTGAAGTTCTAAGATAGGACGAGAAGGACGAGAGCGAGAACGACGATGTAGGAGCGACGGGGACGAGGAGCGAGAGCGAGGAGCGAGAGCGACGACGACGACAAGACGCACCTAGCAGGACCTAGGGCGACGACATTTGTTTTTTTCAGGTCTTTAACAGACCGTTCTATTTAGACAAGGCCAATTGCGACGAGACAACCGACAATTGCGACAGCCCAAGCACCAGCGAGCCCTAAGCACCAGGCTTAGCACCAGGCTCAGCACAAGCACAAGACAGAGCACACGGCAGAGCACAAGGCAGAGCACTAGCTGCAGAGCACCAGCTGCAGAGCACCTAGGCCGAGCAAGAGCACCTAGGCCGAGCAAGAGCACTAAGCAGACAGAGCACAAGGCAGAGCACAAGGCACAACACAGGGCTGCTACAAACAGGCAGCTGCTGCAGACAACAGAGGCACAGCAGCTACAGACAGGCACAGCTGCTGCAGACAACATAGGCAAAGCACAGCCAGAGCGACCGTCTAAGAAGCGACCGTCGACAAGCGAGCGACGGTCTGAGAAGCGAGCGACGGCTCGAGAAGCGAGGCGACCGTCGAGAAGCGAGCGACCGTTGAGAAACGAGCGACCGTCGAGAAGCAACCGTCGAGAAGCGACGGCTCGAGAAGCGACATGTGTTTGCAAGACAGCCTCGACGACCTCTGCGACCTCTGCGACCTCCGCGACCTCCGCGGCCTCGACGACCTCCGCGACCTCTGCAACCTCCGAGAACTCCGCGACCTCTGCGACCGTCGAGAAGCGAAGAGACGGCTCGAAAAGCGACGGCTCGAGAAGCGACCGTCCGAGAAGCGAAGCGACGGCTCGAGAAGCGACCGTCGAGAAGCGACCGTCGAGAAGCGACTGTTAAGAAGCGACCGTCTGAGAAGCGACACGTGTTTGCAAGCGACCCCGATAACTCCGCGGCCTCTACGACCTCAGCGAGCTCCGCGACCTCCGCGGCCCCAACAACCTCTGCAGCCGCGACCTCTGAGAATTCTGCAGCCTTGACAAGGCACCAATTAAGGCACCAAAGCGACGTCAAAAGGCACGAGATTAAGACTCAAAACGCACAGAAATTGAAGCTCAAAAGCGACCTCAAAAGCGACCTTAAAAGCGACCTGTTTTGGAGCGACCTAATTGGCCGAAAGCGATAGCAAAAGGCTCAGAAATTGGAGCTTGAAAAGCGACCTCTGCGACTGAATTTGCGACCTAGATTGGTGCGACCTGATTGGCTAATTGCGATTGATGGATTGATTGCAATTGAGGGCAATCGCTGGTTGGGGAGGGCGGTAGTGATACGGATGTGGATGTAGACAGCTGGCAGCTAGGCTTGGCAGGGCCAGGCTTGGCGCACACTCAAATACCTCCCTCCGCTTGTACGTAGATTCTTCCCTCTCTAGCCTTGGATATAGTTATCAAAGACGGGTATTGACCTAGCGTCTACTGCAGTCAGATCAATCGCTTCTTCTATCTGAGATCGTAGCGCTTCTGCCGCCGCGGCGGCGACTCTCTTCGACGACGTAGCGGTAGGTGGTTCCGCGGAGCTGGGTTCGTTTGGCGGCTGAAAGCTTATCCTCGGAAGATAGCTATACGTTATCTCGAACGGCGCTAGCGAGGTGGCCTTAGACAGTGCCGAGTTAGCGCAGAACTCGGCTATCGGCAACACCTTAACCCATTCTTCCTAATAATAGCTGCAGAAGGTTCGTAGGTATCGTTCTATCTTACGGTTAGCGACTTTAGACTAACTATCGGTCTGCAGATAAGCGGCTGTGCTGAGCTTTCTACTAATTCCGAGAGCTTGGTTAATAGCCTTCAATACGTCGGCGGTGAATTGAGGACCCCTATCCGTAGTAATAGTGTCCGGCAGCCTGTAGTGCTTCTATACATGCTTAATCAGCATTCTCGCTGTTTCTTCTGCAGTGGTTCCTTCGTCTCTTGCTCGACAGGGGATAAAGTGGCGTTCTTTGCTTAATCGGTCCACTACGTTTAGCGTAGCGTCGTATCTATCGGAATCCGGCAGGCCGGTTACGAAGTCCATCGTAATATGCTGCTATAGTTTCTCGGGGATCGGAAGTGGCTTCAGCAGACCGGCCGGAAGACCGTAACGTAGCTTCGCGGCTCTGCATACGTAGCAATTGGCGATAAATTGGTGGATTTGTTCGTAGATCCGCGGAAACCAGTAGACCGTCCTTATGGCTTCTATCGTCTTCTTCGAGCCAGCGTAACCAACGTCTATGGAGCTATAGACTAGCTGGATAACCTCCGTAATTAGTTCTTCCGGAACTATTAGCTTTCCTAAGCCGGTTTTGCCGAGTTTCTGTTGCTGGTTAAGCTGCTTTACCTTTTCGTAGAGAGTTTCTTCCTTAGGGGCTGACTCCACCGCGCAGACCCCTACCTCTTTTAACACCTCTGCGTCTACTATCCGCTCGGTCAACATCTTCTGGAACATGTTAGGGTCTTCTTTCGCGCGGCTAGTTTTTCCTTCCCTTCTCGTTAACGCGTCAGCCTTTCTATTTTGAGCTCCGGGTCGATAAGTGATCTTAAAGTCGAACCCGGATAAGTAGGCCGCCTACCGCGCTTAACGGCGTAAGAGCTTCTGCGTCTTTATAAAGTAAGTCAGCGACTAATAGTCCGTAAGGACCTGAACCGTGCTCTTTCCAGCTATAAGCTCTGGCTTCCACTCCTCGAACGCCTGTATAATAGCCAGCAGTTCCTTATCGTAGATCGCGTAGTTCCTCTTAGCTTCTGTTATAGATTTGCTAAAGAAAGCCACTAGATAAAGGGTTTCATTATCTCCGTATTAAGAAAGGACCCCCGCTGTCACTGTGTCAGAAGCGTCCGTTTCCACGTAGATCGTCTTTTCCGGCCGGAAGTGTGCCAGAACCGGCGCCGAGGCCACTGCTTCTTTCAGCTAGTTAAACGCTTCCGTGCACCTCTTATTCCACAGGCCAGCGGCCTCCTTCTTTAATGCCTTATTCAGGGGTCTTGCTATCTTGCTAAAGTGTTTAATAAACTGTCGATAGTAGCTGCAGAAGCCGAGAAACGCTCTGATTTGCATAGTGTTTCCGGATTTCGGCTGCTTCCACTCCGCGACGGCGGTAACCTTTAAGGGGTCTATACGAATTCCATCTCTTCTGACGATAAGACTGAGATATTTAACCTCGGTTTAATAGAACTCGCTCTTCTTCGTGTCCGCGTTCAATCCGACCTTGCAGAGTCTCTTTATCACTCTCTCGATGTGGTCCGTGTGTTGCTCTCTCGTTCTATCGGTGTAGATAAGGATGTCGTCCAAGTAGATAGACACGAACCGCTCTAGCATGTCTATAAAAGTGTAGTTTATAAAGCGTTGCTACACTGCCGGCGCGTTGGTAAGTCCGAAAGGCATCACTAACCACTTGAAATTGCCTATGCGCGTAGCGAATGTCGTAAGGTCTTCCGTCTGTCCTTCTTCGTTCCTTAATCGATGGAATGCTTAGCGAATATCCAGCTTGCTGAACTACTTAGCCTTAGCCACTCGTTGTATAGTTTTATCTATTAGAGGTAGCGGATACACATCTCTCTTGGTAACCTTATTAAGGCCTCGATAGTCTACGCAGAGTCGCAGGCCACCCCCTAGTTTCCTTACGAAAAGAATCGGTAACGCGTACTTAGCGGAACTCGGCGTAATAAACTTCTTTGCCAAATTTTCGCGAACAAACACCTCCACTTGGTCCAGTTCGGCCGGTGACAGTCTTTTTAGGGGCTCGGTTCTTGGCAGCGTAGCTCCCTCCTTTAGTCGGATCTTGTTGTTATATTCCGGCCGATAGAGCGGCAATAGGTTGGAGTCGGCCTTTGAGAAGACGTCAGCGTAACTATAGAGCTCGTTTGGCAGCACCTCTAGTGGATCCACTTCTTCTTCCGCTATTATCTTCCGGTAGTCTTTAATGTCTTTTATTAAGATAGCGTAAATTTCGTTGTCCGGTAACTTTGCGAGGGTCGTTATAGCTTCTGAACTTATTATTCTGACCGTAACCAGGGGTTCGGAACGATCGGACGGAGCCTCTTTGGCGGACTCCGTAGCTTTTGGCTTAGTGGCGGCGGTGGCGTTGCCTAGGGTTTTGAACCCTATCGTGCCTTCGTCTACGTCAATGAGAGCTTTCTGGTTCTTTATCCATTTCTGCCCTATAATAATGTCAAATCTTCCGATATCTATAATTCGGAACGTCGCTTCCGTAGTGCGACCAGCTAAGGTAGTCTTTAGCGGCACATAGTGCGTAATGCTTTCCGTGTCTTGTCCGTTGTATGCCGAAATCCGCGTCGGCGACGCTAGTTCCACCGGATAGCTGTATCCATTTATCAGCTTCCGGGCCAGTCGGTAGTGGATCGCCGCGCCAATAAGAGCTCCGGTGTCGATAAAAGCTTTTAACTAGAGTGGTTTGCCCGATCCGTTAAGGGGGTAGACAGTAATTGGAAGGATAATAGCTGTTTCCGTGTTTACTTCTACCGCCGCCGACAGCGGATCGCTGCAGCTATTAATGCTCTCTTTCGTCGACGTAGTTCGCGTTAATGCCCTGTTGTCCTCGCTAGATAGGGGGCCTATCCTTCCAGCTAGTCTTTTCCCAAGATTCTTAGCTGCACCTCGCTGTCTACGCTGTTAGTGTCGTTCGGAGCCGGTTCGATTGCTTGAATAGTCTTTCTTAGCGGTGGCGGCTGCTTCGTTGCTCGATACTCTTGCTTCTGCTGTGTCGTTGCTAGGCATCTCGTAGCGATATAGCCAGGTTTTCTACACGCGTAGCAGGTGGGGACGAACGACGAACGCTGTAACTGATACGATGGCTGCTAGGGGCGTTGTCGGAAGGGCGCAGGGGCTTGCGTCGGCTGCGCCAACGGCGACAGCTTCTAAATCGATTTGCGTGCTTTCGCATAAGCGTTCAAGTTTCTCGCGGTGACCCTCGCTCGATACACGAAGCTCTTAAGGTTTTTATCTTCTACCGAGGCTATAGCTGTAGCGAGCTCAGGGCTCAGTTTCTGTCTTAGTAGGTAGAGCTGCTTATCTTCCGCCACTCGGGCCCTGATTGCATATTTTCTAAACAAACTGTAGAACTCCTCGAACGTCTGCCGGTTCTGGTTGATCTTGTCTAACTGTTTACAGGCCGTCTTCTTCCGGAATGGGTCTCCAAAGCGTTGATCTAGCGCTTTGATCGCTTCCTTAGCGGTCGCCTCTTCTAGGTCCGCCCTTAGCGAAAAAGCTTTACCTTCTAGTCGCGATTCCAGGTACGCTAGTCGGTCTCTAGCGCTGTTTCCGGCGTAGTCGCGGTCTATCTTATTCTTTATCTTCTTCTTAAACGCTTCCCAGTCTTTAGGGTCTCCGCCTCTAAACGCCGGTAGGTCCGGCAATAATGTTATCGAGGTGCTACCTTAACTATAGGCCGCCGGTAAGGCGGTCTCTGCTTGTTCTTCTCGATGTCCTCGATGTGAAGGTGGCGGTGCTGACGACATCGCTGCTTGTATATTAGCTAGTTGATCCTTTAGCGTCTTTAGCTGCGCTAGTCTATTCGCCGCCTAGTTCTCTAACACGTTAATAATAGTTTCTGCCGATTCCTTCTCGGCCCTTACCGTCTCTACTTCCTCCCTTAGCTGTCTGTTTTCTTCTACGTTCCTATAGAACCTCTTTTCTATAAAGGTAATAATGTCAAATACCTTCTTAGCTCTGTGCTCTGTAAGATATTCTCCTATCTTATCCGGCGTGCGTTCGTACAGTTCGGCGTAGCCCTCTATGCCTTTTCTCGCTTCGTCTACCTCTTTTTCCGTAAGGCCTTCCGTAGTCGTTCCGTCGTCGAGAATGCTGGTACGCCTATCTCTCGGTCTGTCAGTCTTTCTCTTTCCGCTGCGGCCTGTAACGCTACTCTCTACCGCTAAGAAGCCTTCTATCTTCTTACAGTACCTTAGGGGTTGTTGTTGGTGTTGGTAGGTGCGCGTACGTTATTCGGGTTTCCGGATGGTTCGACGGGCCCTTTCGCGCAGCGCGGGGTTGGTGTGGTAAGTGAGTTCGAGATATAATAATCCGGGCATGCAGATATAATTCAATACGGCCTTTTTGATAACTATATCTCGAACTGAGGGGGGAAAGGAATCTATGTGGTAGTGGTAGAGGGCTTTTATAGTGGTAGTGCCAAGGCCCGGCTCGGCCCGGACGGGCCGAGCCGAAATTCTAGGGTCCACCCTATCAATCTGTCCTACCTCTTTCTACCGCCGCAACACTATCTTGCTAAAGTCCTTAATAAACTGTCGATAGTAGCTGCAGAATCCGAGAAACGCCCTGATCTGCGTAGTGTTTCCGGATTTCGGTTGCTTCCATTTGATCCGGGCACGTAGATATGATTCAATACGGCCTTTTTAATAACTATATCTCGAACTGAGGGGGGAAAGGAATCTATGTGGTAGTGGTGGAGGGCTTTCGTAGTGGTAGTGCCAAGGCCCGGCTCGGCCTGTCCGGGCCGAGCCGAAATTCCAGGGTCCACCCCATCAATCTGTCCCACCTCTTTCTACCGCCGCAACACCATTCTGCTATAGCGGCGACCTTTAAGGGGTCCATCCGGATCCCTTCTCTTCCAACAATAAGACCGAGGTATTTGACCTTAGTCTAATAAAACTCGCTCTTTTTCGTGTCCGCATTCAATCCGACTTCTCTAAGTCTTTTCAGCACCCTCTCGATATAGTCTGTATGCTGATCTCTTATTCCATCCGTGTAGATAAGAATGTCGTCCAAATAGATAGACACGAACCGTTCTAGCATGTCTATAAAGGTGTGGTTTATAAAGCGTTGCTGCACTGCCGGCGCGTTAGTAAGTCCGAAAGGAATTACTAGCTACTTGAAGTTGCCTATGCATATAGCAAACGTCGTAAGATCTTCCGTCTGTCCTTCCTTGTTTCTTAGTTAATAGAACGCTTAGTGGATGTCTAGCTTGCTAAACTACTTAGCCTTTGCTACGCGCTATATAGTCTTATCTATTAGCGGCAGTGGATATACGTCTCTCTTGGTAACCTCGTTAAGGCCTCGATAGTCTACGCAGAGTCGCAGACCACCCCCTAGTTTCCTTACAAAAAGAATCAGTAACGCATATTCGGCAGAACTCGGCGTAATAAACTTCTTCGCTAGGTTTTCGCGAACGAACACCTCTACCTAGTCCAGTTCCGCCGGCGACAGTCGTCTTAGGGGCTCGGTTCTTGGCAGCGTAGCCCCCTCTTTCAGTCGAATCTTGTTGTTATATTCCAGTCGATGGAGCGGCAGGAGGTTGGAGTCGGCTTTTGAGAACACGTTAGCGTAACCGTAGAGCTCGTTTGGCAACACCTCTAGTAGGTCCACCTCTTCTTCCGCTATTATCTTCCTGTAGTCTTCGATGTCCTTTATAGAGATAGCGTAAATCTCATTGTCCGATAACTTCGCGAGGGTCGTTATAGCTTCTAAACTTATTATTTCGACGGTAACTAGGGATTCGGAACGATCGGACGGAGCCTCTTTCGCAGACTCCGTAGCTTTCGGCTCGGCGGCGGCGGTGGCAGCGGCGGCCGTTCCGATAGTCCCTGCTCCGCTACCCGGGGTTTTGAATCTGATCGTTCCTTTATCTACGTCGATAATGGCTTTCTGGTTCTTTATCTATTTCTGCCCTATAATAATGTCAAATCTTCCGATATCTATAATTCGGAACGTCGCTTCTGTAGTGAGACCAGCCAAGGTAGTCTTTAGCGGCACGTAGTGCGTAACGCTTTCCGTGTCTTGTCCGTTGTATGCCGAAATCTTCGTCGGCGACGCTAATTCCACTAGATAGCCGTATCCCTTCGTTAGCTTCCGGACTAGCCGATAGTGGATCGCTGCACCGATAAGAGCTCCAGTATCGATAAAAGCTTCTAGCTGGAGCGGTAGGCGTTGCTTCTTAATAGGGTGGATCGTAATAGGAAGGATAATCGCCGTTTCCGTATTTACTTCTACGGCTGCCAAGAGCGGATCGCTGCAGCTGTTAATGCTTTCTTCTCGTGGCGATATGCTTCGATTCAGTGCCCTATTGTTAATACTAGGTAGGGGGCCTATCCGTCCAGCTAGTCTTTTCCTATAATTCTTAACTGCACCCCCCTGTCTACACTGTTAGTATCGTTCGGCGCCGGTTCGATGGCTTGAATAGTCTTTCTCGGCGGCTGCGGCTGCGGCTGCGGCTGCTTTATAGCGCGATACTCCTGTTTCTGCTAGGCCGTTGCTTGGCATCTCGTAGCAATATAGCTGGGCTTTCCACACGCGTAGCAGGTAGGGACGAACGACGAGCGCTGCGAATTAAATGACGGCTGGGGGCGTTGTCGGAAGGGTGCAGGGGCTCTGACTGTCTGCGCCGACGGCAATAACTTCTAAATCGGTTCGCGTGTCGTCGGTTTTCTATACGCGTTTAGGTTTCTAGCGGTAACTCTCGCCTGGTGCACAAAGCTCTGAAGGTCTTCGTCTTCTACCGACGCTATAGCTGCAGCTAGCTTAGGGCTCAGTTTCTGTCTTAGTAAGTGTAGCTGCTTATCCTTAGCCACTCTCGCTCTAATAGCATATTTCCTAAACAGCCCGTAAAATTCTTTAAATAGCAGCCGATTCTGACTAATCTTGTCCAGTTGTTCGCAGGCCGTCTTCTTCCGGAAGGGGTCTCCGAAACGCTAATCCAGCGCTTTGATAGCTTCGTCGGCGGTCACTTCTTCTAGGTCCGATACCAGCGAGAACGCTTTGCCTTCCAGTCGCACCTCTAGATAGGCCAGTCTGTCTCCTTCGCTGCTCGATGCGTAATCGCGGCTTATCTTATTCTTGATCTTCTTCTTAAATGCCTCCTACGCTTTAGGGTCTCTGCTACCGAAAGCAGGTAGGTCCGGCAGTAGCGTCATTGTGGTGCTACCTTGACTATAGGCCGCTGGTAAGGCAGTTTCCGCGTAGGTTTCTCGCTGCGGTGGCGGCGACGACTTCGCTGCTTCTATATTAGCCAGTTAATCCTTTAGCGCCTTCAGTTGCGTTAGTCGATTTGCCGCCTGGTTTTCTAACACGTCGATAATAGTCTCTGCCGATTCCTTTTCGGCCCTTACTGCTTTAGTTTCTTCTCTTAGTTGCCTGTTCTCTTCCAGCGTTCTGTAGAACAGCGTCTTAATAAGGTCTATGCTATTGTAGACCTTTCCTACCCTATTCTCGTTTATATAGTCTTCGAGTTCCTCGAGCGTGCAGTCGTGGATTTTCTTGTACTCGTTCATTCGTTCCTTAATCTCTGCGGTCTTATCTGCTGTAAAACCGCTAATAATAATCTTATTATTAATAACACTGGAGCGCCTACTCGCTCTGTTAGTCTTTCTCTTTCCGCGGCGGCCTGTTACGCCGCTCTCTACTGCTAAGAAGCCTTCTATCTTCTTATAGTGCCTTTGGGGGTTGTTGTTTTGGTGTATGTGTAGGTGCGTGTGCGTTATTCGGGTTTCCGGATAGTTCGACGGGCCCTTTCGCGCAGCGCGGTGTTGGTGTAGAGAGTGAGTTCAAGATATAATAATCCGAGCGCGCAGATAAGGTTCAATACGGCTGTTTTAATAACTATATCTCGAACTAAGGAGGGAAAGGAATCTATGTAGTAGTGGTGGTGGGCCTCTGTGGTGGTGGTGGTGCTAAGGCCCGGCTCGGCCCGGACGGGCCGAGCCGAAATTCCAAGGGTCCACTCCATTACTCAGTCCCACCCCTTTCTGCTGCCGTAACATTAACTTCGGTCTAATAGAACTCGCTCTTCTTCGTGTCCGCGTTCAATCCGACCTTGCGGAGCCTGGTTAGCACCTTCTCAATGTAGTCCGTATGTTGCTCTCTCGTTCTATCTGTGTAGATAAGGATGTTATCCAAGTAGATCGACACGAACCGTTCTAGCATATCTATAAAGGTGTAGTTTATAAAGCGTTGCTACACTGCCGGCGCGTTAGTAAGCCCGAAAGGCATTACTAGCTACTTAAAATTGCCTATGCGCGTAGCGAATGTCGTAAGGTCTTCCGTTTGTCCTTCTTCGTTCCTTAATCGATAGAATGCTTAGCGAATATCCAGCTTGCTGAACTACCTAGCCTTAGCCACTCGTTGTACAGTCTCGTCGATTAGCGGCAGCGGGTATACGTCTCTCTTGGTGACCTCGTTAAGGCCTCGATAGTCTACACACAGTCGGAGACTACCTCCGGGCTTCTGTACGAAAAGAATCGGTAACGCATATTCTGCTAAGCTCAGCGTAATAAACTTCTTCGATAGGTTCTCTCAAACAAACACTTCTACCTGGTCTAGCTCGGCCGGAGATAAGCGTCTTAGGGGCTCGGTTCTTGGCAGCGTAGCTCCCTCTTTCAGTCGAATCTTGTTGTCGTATTCCGGCTAGTAGAGCGGCAGGAGGTTAGAGTCGGCTCTTAAGAACACGTTAGCGTAACTGTGGAATTCTTCTGGTAACACCTCTAGTAGATCAACTTCTTCTTCCGCTATTATCTTCCTGTAATCTTCGATGTCCTTTATAGAGATAGCGTAAATCTCATTGTCCGGCGACCTCGCTAGGGTCGTTAAAGCTTCCGAGCTTATTATTCCGATCGTGCCTTAAGGGTCGGGCCGATCTATCGGAGCCGCTTCTATCGTCGTAACGTTCGGTTTGGCGTTGGCTACTGTGACCGATTCGGTGGTGACAGCGCTGTTACCTTGGGTTTTGAATCTGATCGTTCCTTTATCTACGTCGACGATGGCTTTCTGGTTCTTTATCTATTTCTGCCCTATAATAATGTCAAACCTTCCGATATCCATAATTCGGAACGTCGCTTCCGTAGTGCGACCAGCTAAGGTAGTCTTTAGCGGCACGTAGTGCGTAACGCTTTCTGTGTCTTGTCCGTTGTATACTGAAATCTTCGTCGGCGGCGCTAATTCCACCGGATAGCTATATCCCTTCGTTAGTTTCTGAACTAGTCGGTAGTGGATCGCTGCGCTAATAAGAGCTCCGGTGTCGATAAAAGCTTTTAACTAGAGGAGTTGGCGCGACTTCTTAACAGGGTAGATCGTAATAGGAAGGATGATCGCCGTTTCCGTATTCACTTCTACAGCTGCCGAGAGCGGATCGCTACAGCTGTTAATGCTTTCTTCTCGTGTCGATTCGCCCTAGTGCAGTGCCCTATTGTCAATACTGGATAGGGGGCCTATCCGTCCAGCTGGTCTTTTCCTATAGTCCCTAACTTTACCCTACTATCTACACTGTCAGTGTCGTTCGGCGTCGGTTCGATGGCTTGGATGGTCTTTCTCGGTGGCTGCGGCTGCGGCTGCTTTATAGCGCGATACTCCTGCTTCTGCTTATCCGAAGCTTGGCATCTCGTAGCGATGTGGCCAGGCTTCCTATATGCGTAACAGGTGGGGACGAACGACGAGCGCTGCGGATTGAATAGCTGCTGGGCGCGTTGTCGGAAGAGTAGAGGGGTTCTGGTTCCCTGCGCCGACAGCGACGGCTTCTAAGTCGGTTTACGTGTTGCTGGTTTTCCGTATGCGTTCAGGTTTCTAGCGGTGACTCTTGCCTAGTGCACGAAGCTTTAAAGGTCTTCGTCTTCTACCGAGGCTATAGCTGTCGTCAGTTTAGGGCTCAGTTTCTGCCTTAACAAGTGCAGCTGCTTATCTTCCGCTACTCTCGCTCTAATAGCGTATTTCCTGAACAGCCCGTAAAATTCTTCGAATGTTAGCTGGTTCTAACTGATCATGTCCAGTTGCTCGCGGGCTGTCTTCTTCTAGAAGGGGTCTCCGAAGCGTTGATCTAGCGCTTTGATCGCTTCTTTGGCAGTCGCCTCTTCTAGGTCCGCTACTAGCGAAAAAGCTTTACCTTCTAATCGCGATTCCAGGTACGCCAATCTATCTCTAGCACTGTTTCCGGCGTAGTCGCGGTCTATCTTATTCTTTATCTTCTTCTTAAACGCTTCCTAGTCTTTGGGGTCTCCGCCTCTAAACGCCGGCGGGTCCGGCAATAATGTTATTAAGGTGCTACCTTGACTATAGGCCGCCAGTATAGCGGTTGATCCGGGCGCGCAGATATGATTCAATACGGCCTTTTTGATAACTATCTCTCGAACTGAGGAGGCAAAGGAACCTATGTGGTGGTGGTAGTGGGCTTTGATAGAGGGTGGTGTGCCAAGGCCCGGCTCGGCCCGGACGGGCCGAGCCGAAATCCAGGGTCCACCCTATTAATCTGTCCCACCTCTTTCCACCGCCGCAACAGCGGTCTCTGCTGGTTCTTCTCGATGCAGTAGCGGCAACGTCGCTCTCTCCATCTCAGCTAGCTGGGTCTTTATCTCCTTCAGTTGTGCTAGTCGGTTCGCCGCTTAGTTTTCTAACACGTCGATAATAGTCTCTGCCGATTCCTTCTCGGCCCTTACTGCTTTAGTTTCTTCTCTCAGTTGTCTGTTCTCTTCTAGCGTTCTGTAAAACAGCATCTCGATAAGGTCTATGCCGTCGTAGACCTTCCCTATTCTATTCTCATTTATATAGTCTTCCAGTTCCTCGAGCGTACAGTCGTAGATCTTCCTATATTCGGCTATTCGTTCCTTGACCTCTGCGGTCTCTTCCGCTGTGAAACCGCTAATAATAATCTTATTATTAATTACACTAGAGCGCCTACTCGCTCTGTTAGTCTTTCCTTTCCTACTTCTGCTGCGGCCTATAACGCCGCTCTCTACTGTCAAGAAGTCTTCTATCTTCTTACAGTGCCTTAGGGGTTGTCGTTTTGGTGTATGTGTACGCGTGCGTTATTCGAGCGTCCGGATAGTTCGACGGGCCCTTTCGCGCAGCACGGGGTTTGTGTAGAGAGTAAGTTCGAGATATAACAATCCGGGCACGCAGATATAATTTAATACGGCCTTTTTAATAACTATATCTCGAACTGAGGAGGGAAAGGAATCTATGTAGTGGTAGTGGTGGGCTTTCGTAGTAGTAGTGCCAAGGCCCGGCTCGGCCCAGAAGGGCGGAGCCGAAATTCCAAGGGTCTACCCTATTACTTAGTCCCACCCCTTTCTGCCGCCGTAACATTACTAACACAACCCTACTCCTATATAGAGGGAGAATCCTATAGCCCTATATAGAGGGGAGTTGCCGCCCCTCTAAACGGAGAGAAAACTCTGCACTACTATATAGAGGGAAACTCCCGATCCTCTATACAGAGTGTAAACCTTGCATCCCTATATAGAGGGAAATTGCTGGCTTAGCTTTGTAGGTACAAATTGTACAGCAGCAGACGACGAAGGAACTGCCTTTTAGTTCCTTTATATAGATACCCAACCTTAAGTTTCTAAACTAAGATTCTTAAGCCCTTACACTAGCCTAACTAAGAAGCTTCTAGGCGCGTTAGAAGCGACTTGATCCACTCTTTAGAAGGTTCTGTCTTAGTTCTAGAACCTTTAGGAAAAGAAGGTTTTAAAAGTAAGTCAGTTAGCAGAACAAAGAAAGGAAGTTTATTAAGAAACTTCTTAGGAAAGCCAGCAGCAAAAGGGCAAACAACCAGCTAGGGCAGAGGGACATAAGAAGCAGCTGCCGCCCTCTTATCTTTCTGTTTTCCTTCTTTATAGCTTGTCTTATACATTTAACCTAGAACAACCTTCTAACTCCCTGATCCGACTGCGGTAGACTCTAGGTCAATACCCGTCTTTGATAACTATATCCAAGGCTAGAGAGGGAAGAATCTACGTACAAGCGGAGGTAGAGGTATTTGAGTGTGCGCCAAGCCTGGCCCTGCTAGCTGTCCACATCCACATCTGTATCACTACCGCCCTCCCCAACCAGCGATTGCCCTTAATCGCAATCAATCCATTAATCGCAATCAGCCAATTAGGTCGCACCAATCCAGGTCGCAAATTCAGTCGCAGAGGTCGCTGAGGTCGCTCCAAACTAGGCTGCTCCAAACCAGGTCGTAGGGATCGCAGATTCAGCTTCGCTATCGGCCAATCAGGTTGCACCAAAACAGGTCGCTTTTGAGGTCGCTTTTGAGGTCGCTTTTGAGCTTCAATTTCCGTGCGTTTTGAGCCTCAATCTCGTGCCTTTTTTTGAGCTTTGATCTCGTGCCTTTTTGCCGTCACTTTGGTGCCTTAATTGGTGCCTTGTTAAGGCTGCAGAATTCTCAGAGGTCGCGGCTGCAGAGGTTGTCAGGGCCGCGGAGGTCGCGGAGGTTGTAGCCTACGTATGTCGCTTCTCAGACCGTCGCTTGCTTCTCAGACGGTCGCTCGCTTCTTAAGCCGCCGCTCGCTTCTTAAGCGGTCGCAGAGGTCTTAGAGGTCGTCAGGGTTGTCTTGCAAACACATGTCGCTTCTTGAGCCGTCGCTTCTCAAGCCGTCGCTTCTTAAACGGTCGCAGAGGTCTCGGAGGTTGCAGAGGTCGCGGAGCTCGCAGAGGTTGTCTTGCAAATACGTGTCGCTTCTTAACGGCCGCTTCTTGACGGTCGCTTCTTAACGGTCGCTTCTTGACAGTCGCTTCTCGACAGTCGCTTCTCGACGGTCGTCGAGCCGTCGCTTTTCGAGCCGTCGCTTCTTGAGCCGTCGCTTCTCGAGCCGTCGCTTCTTAGACGGTCGCTTCTCAGACGGTCGCTTCTCGACGGTCGCTCGCTTCTTAAGCCGTCGCTCGCTTCTTGACCGTCGCTACGGTCGCTTCTCGAGCCGTCGCTTCTCGAGCGGTCGCTTGCTTCTCGACGGTCGCTTCTTAGACAGTCGTTTCTCAGACGATCGCTTCTTAGACGGTCGCTCGCTTCTCGACGGTCGCTCGCTTCTCAGACGGTCGGTTCTTGTCGGTTACTTCTCAACGGTCGCTAAGGTCTCGGAGGTCGTCAGGGTCGCGGAGGTCGTTGGGGTCGCAGAGGTCTGTCGCTTCTGAACTTGCGTCGCTTCTCGAGCTGTCGCTTTTCATTCTTAACGGTCACTTCTTGTCGGTTGCTTCTCAGACGGTCGCTCGCTTCTCGACAGTCGCTCGCTTCTCGGACGGTCGCTTCTCGACGGTCGCTTCTCGACGGTCGCTTCTCGACGGTCGCAGAGGTCGCAGAGGTCGTAGAGGTCTCGGAAGTCGTCGGGGTCGCAGAGGCCTGCAGAGGTCGTCGGGGTCGCAGAGGCCTGCAGAGGTCGTCTTGCAAACACGTGTCGCTTCTCGACAGTCGCTTCTCGACAGTCGCTTCTCGACAGTCGCTTCTCAACAGTCGCTTCTCAACAGTCGCTTCTCAACAGTCGCTTCTCGACAGTCGCTTCTCGACAGTCGCTTCTCAACAGTCGCTTCTCGACAGTCGCTTCGCTTCTCGGACGGTCGCTTCTCGACGGTCGCTTCTTAACAGTCGCTTCTTAGACGGTCGCTTCTCGACGGTCGCTTCGCCTGTGCTCTGCTGCCTGTGTTGTCTATAGCAGCTGTGCCTGCCTGCAGCTGCGCCTAGTGCTCTGCCTAGTGCTCTGCCTGGTGCTCTGCCTCTGAACTGTGCTGCTTCTAAACCTAAACAGTGTGTGTTGTCTGCACCTGTATATTGTCTGCAGCAGCTGTGCCTTGTGCTTGTGCCTGCAGCTGTGCCTCTGTTGTCTGCAGCTCTTGCTCTGCCTTTTGCTCTGTACAGCAGCCCTGTATATAGCAGTCTTTGTTGTCTGCACCTATGTTGTCTACGGCAGCTCCGTATCGTCTGTAGCTGTACCTCTGTTGTCTGCAGCAGCTGTGCCTGTCTGTAGCTGCCTTTCTAAACTATGCTGCTAAACAGTGTGTTGCCTACAGCAGCCCTGTCTTGTCTGCAGCAGCCTGTTGTCTGTAGCTCTTGCTCTGCCTAGGGGCTCTGCCTAGGGGCTCTGCCGTACGTCTTGATTGCTGAATGTACTGCCGAATAGAATAGTCTGTTAAAGACCCGAAAAAACGATTGTCGTCGCCCTAGGTCCTGCTAGGTGCGCTCTTGTCGTCGTTGCTCTCGCTCCTCCTTGCTCCTTGTCCTCGTCGCTCCTCCTTGCTCCTCGTCCTCGTCGCTCCTACATCGTCCTTCTCGTCCTTCTCGTCGCTCTCGTCGCTCTTCTTCAAAACTCTCTCTTCTTCTCGATAGGGGCACTTCTCTTCCCTAAAACTCTCTCTTCTTCTCGAAACTCTTCTTCTCGAAACTCTTCTTCTCAAAACTCTTCTTCTCAAAACTCTTCTTCTCAAAACTCTTCTTCTCAAAACTCTTCTTCTCGATAGGGGCACTTCTCTTCCCTAAAACTCTCTCTTCTTCTCGGTCGGGGGAGGGGGGGGTAGAGTAGTATGCACATGCACAATTAAGTAACCGGATGTAATTCGACGGCCTCCTTTGTACATATACAGTACACACTCTGGGTTGTTGGTTGCACGTACGTTAATCGAGTACCCGGATGTAATTTAACGGGCTCTTTCGCGTAGTGCAGGTTAGGTGTTGGGTTTAAGCCTTGGATATAATGATCCGACTGCGGTAGACTCTAGGTCAATACCCGTCTTTAATAACTATATCCAAGGCTGGAGAGGGAAGAATCTACGTACAAGCGGAGGTAGAGGTATTTGAGTGTGCGCCAAGCCTGGCCCTGCCAGCTGTCCACATCCACATCCGTATCACTCCCAACCTACAACTACACTTTAGACTTTAGTTCTTTAGCTCCCCTGATGTAACGCGGTACACTTAAGCTATAAAAAGGACTGATCAAGTAACTCGGAAGTGACTTAACCAATGTGTACTAGATATATAAACTTTTGGGTCTTGGGTTTTGCGACCGGACCCACCAATCCGTATTATCCTCCTCCCAACCTCAGTTCTTACAGCAACCCACACTCACCTCAGCCTCTTCCTTGACAAATAGGTAGATAGAGCAAGAACAATTCTGCCTTCCTTGTTAGACAATTGACTACCTCGTTGTTAAGACACTGTGTGTTAATCAATAAGTTATAGTGCTAGGAAAATTCTGCTATTCTAATGATACTGCCAAGCTAATTATCATATACGTTAGTGAGTTTAACAAAATTCTCATCTCCACTTCCCTCCAACGTACGTCAGTCCAACAACAATATCACCGTCGCCTGGCCCTACCCATCATGACAGACATCATACACCTGACTGTCGAATTTACGTAGGTGCCACGTTCTTTTCTCTCACATCGCTCCATCTCTAAGGCTCCCAGCGGCGGTCTCGAGCTGCTTTTCTCGAATGAGCGCAAGCACAAAATCTCACTACCAGCAAAAGATGACAGCGGGCGGACTTCCGATGTTGCCTACCTCATCAAGTGGCTGTGCGATAACCTGATGAGGCATCCTCGCAGAGACATGTTTGTTCTCGATGACTCCGTGTAAGCAACATCAACCGAGAAGCCCCTTTTCTGCTAATTGGGCATAGGCGGCCAGGAATTCTCGTTCTGATCAATGATGCGGACTGGGAACTGGAAGGAGAGGCCAAGTACGAGATTCAGAAGGGCGACCATATCGTCTTTGTTTCCACGCTCCACGGAGGGTGACCTTGCGCCGCGAATCTGCTCTCGTGGAATTTCAACCACTGTTGCACACGATGCATCATCAGCTCTTTACCACAACTCGCGCGAAAGGTCTAATTCTGCTGAAGAGAGGGGTTGCCCGGAAGGCCGGCGGGAACATTATTCGACCTGTGATACGAGACTTTCGAGTTCTGAAGTTTCCATCTGCACACCGGCAATTCAACAGACATCACGACATCCGGCCTTTCAACATTCGCCCTCCTTGGCCAAGATCTCCCAGCCCAGTAGCCGCCATAGCTCTTCCTTGAACCAGTCCTGAACATCTGGTTCTTTGATCTTTGGAATCGGTATGGCAGCTGAGAGAGCTCTTGGCATCTTCAGGCAGTCCTTGAACGCGCCATCCTCAACCTGACACTCGTCTCCAAAGACACAGTCGACAAGCGTTCTCTGCAAGCATTCTCTAGCTGAGATAGCTAAAGAGTTCTTGGTCGCCGACTTCGCATTACTCTTCCCCCCTTTGATCGAACCTAGATAGATCGGCGCGGCCGACATCAAGCGGGTAAGAAGGTAGACCAGATACGGTGCTTGTAATCGAATCCTTCTTTGCTCGAGATCATCCTCCTCAGTGCACGCGCTCTGTGGTATCTGATCGGCCAAGTTCGCCACCCTGCGATGGCCAAAAGTCATGGTGTATAAACTATCCCCGAGCCGCTCGAGCAGGCAATACGCGAAGCCTTCGTAGATGTCCTTGTTTGCCTCAAGCTTTGAATCGAGATTGTCGATCACATTACCGAGGAGATTCGTGTACAGACCAAGCTTTGAATTCATCTTGATGTTGTTCACTTTGGCCGTCTTGGCCTTACCTGTCGGCTTGGACGGCGATGAGCCACCAGGAGCATCTCGATGATCGTGTGCCCCAATTTCGGCTTCATCGGTAGACAGAAGTTGGAAATCTCGTAGAAGATCTCGGAACATCTTTACGACTGCGTGTGCAGCTTTGCCTCGAGCTTGTGCTGCACCTTGGCCTTGAGACAACTTTGCGTAGGCAAGAAGCACCGCTCCTACTGCGCGCGAGCCAACACCGATCGTTCTGCTCAGGGCATCGTTGTCGGAGGGTTCTTCTATAATGATCCTTCTTATCTCGTCTTGCGTGATCCGCGGAATTGCCGACGTTGCGCGGAGCAGGTGATGCGTGATGGTATTTGCATCGATCGAGGGGGTGCTTCTTAACTGAGCAAGCATTGAAAAGACGCTGCGCAGCAGAAGGTTTCCTGCGCCGTCAGTGCCTATCAGAGCTGTGATTGGTCTGCATACTTACCAGTCTCGCCTGCATCGTGGTAGTCAATGACGGAAGGCAGCGTCCTTGTCTGCAAGCCTTCACGTCTGACCTTCTTCGGCGAACGTGGGACAGGAATGGTGTCGCT
Source organism: Pseudocercospora ulei (assembly GCA_016165855.1). Classification (NCBI taxonomy): domain Eukaryota; kingdom Fungi; phylum Ascomycota; class Dothideomycetes; order Mycosphaerellales; family Mycosphaerellaceae; genus Pseudocercospora; species Pseudocercospora ulei. Next base: position 5,790,678 of record JACWNB010000004.1, read on the forward strand.
GTCCGCTTTCTTGCGCTTTTTCGTTGGACTGATACCCTTCAGTTTTTCGACTTTTGCTTTGAGAGCTTCCACCTCCAGCTGGAGACCGACATTCTGCTCGTGTGCACGCTCCAGAGCCGCCGCTGTGCGCTCGTGCTCCGATCGCCAGAACGCAGACCTGTCGAGATAGCGGTACGACGAACTAAGCGCATTCTCTCTGCGACCGTGGGCGACGTGTTGCCGCAGCAAGCGGATGTATTCTGACATTGTGAGTTCAGGCGGCTTCGAGTGCACAATGGTAACAGCGAATGCCACAGCCCTGTCGCTCGGGCAGAGAAGCGACTTTTGGGCGTTTGCCATGGGACTGGTGTTCGCTTCGTCCGCGATCAGGATGAAGCAGCGAATGCTGGATACTTGCAAAGGCTGGTGTAGACTGCAAGCGTGCCACGGAAGGAGTAACACCCAAGCTTTGGGATGGGGAAAGCACGATGCCACAGGCTTCTACCTTCTGTCTATCCTTCAACTATTGTACTCCAGCCCACCTCGGACCATCATCTACTCAAGGACTCAGAGCCTCAAACCTGCCTTGCTTAGAAGTCCTCGCTTCCTCAATGCGGTCCCGGAACGTCTTCCACAACAGCTTGATCTCACCTTCTGCCTTCATGCGATCCACGATCTTGTTGGCATACTTGCGTCTCTTTCTCGTGCTCCATTTGTCTCGCTTGTGTACCTGCTCCGCTCTACCATAGCCCTGGCGCTCTAGCCAGACTTCGACATAGGCATTCAGATGGTATCGCCAGTGCTGGAGCTGATGCGCCGTGCGGGCATTCGCACAACAGAACTTGCCAACGTAGAAAACGGTATCGGAGGGCGCTACCTCTGTGCCGTTGGCGTCATATTCCTGTGCATTCTCTTCGTCCGATCGAGATGCGCTCGCGTCGTCGTCTTCATTATCGTCATCCTCGCCGTTGTCGATATCCTCGAGTATCATGCGATCGTACGGCTTTCCAACGAACTGGATCTCAAATGTTGCTGGGTGGTTCGTGCGATTGCACGCGTCGCATTTATCGCGCATCCAATGGTCAGCTGAACCACGATCAATCATGTTGAAGCGCATTTCTGGTCGGGCGTTGAGAGCAGTAGTGAAGGTTGCTGTCCAAGCAGAAGAGGTAAACTTTGAAGCAGCTAGACCACGTACTTCGTCGTCCAGTTTCTTGAAGGTAAGTTGATACAGCGGGTCGTCACGCTGGAACGCTGGGTTGATTTTCCTCTGTACCATCCACTCAACAGCAAACTCGAACAAATCCTTGGACTTCATGCTCGCGTATTTGGTGAATTCGATGGGTAAATTCTCGGACGGCACGCCCAGAAGACCATCTTCATCCTCATCAGCGAGGAATTTCGCATCCTCTGCGTCTTCTTTGAACATTTGGCTAGAGGATACGAACTGAGTTGGGTCTGCAGCGTCTTCGTAGTTGTCATTGTCACTTTCGATGACTCCCTGCTGGCTATCGTTGCCTTCTTCATCAGCTTCTTCTGGCAAACCTTGCTCCGCTGGCTCCTCGTCGACCTGTTTCAAGAATGTACCGCGCGTACGCTTTAACCGCTCAAGTGCTTGCTGTCGCACAGCCTTCTGTGTAGACTGAGAACTACGAGGCTGTCGTGCAGAGGACTCAATCTCGCTGCTCGGCCCTAGGAAATCTAGGTCTTCTGCTAACTCGTCTTTCTCGCGCTGGGTCGTTTGTCTTGAGCGCTTGATTCGGTGCTTATGAGGACTCTTCGGTGTCAACTTCTCACTATCCTCACTTCTGCTTGTACTTGGCGGTCTCCGACGTTTCCTGAAACGTTTTGTCACTTCAACGCCCTCTTCCTCGCTGTCTTCGCCAGGAGGCGAATCAGTGATGAAGTTGTCCAACGACTTTCGTCGTCTGGTCGCCCTTCGGCGCTGTGTGCCTAGCGTAGTCGGCATATCCTCGTCATCTTCGTCACTGATCTCTTCTGGTTCCGCACGGGGAGGCCTCACCATAATTCCATCGTCATCGGAATCCAGCTTCAGCTCCGTCCTCGAGCTGCGTATGAGGTGCCCGTCTCTTGGCTTCTGGAACCTCCGTGATGGCACAACTATGTCGTCCTCACTATCGTCCTCGCTGTCGACTGCCGCTCGCTTCAAGTTCGCAGGCTTGCCCTGACCATCCGATCTGTTTGTGCTATCCGCATTCGCCTTCGCCTTCGCATTCAGCTTCGGTGCCGAAGGCAGTTCGATGTCCGAGCCATCGCTGGAGAGCTCCACCACGTGTCTCTGCGCCTGAGAGGAGAACATCGTGCCGCCTTTGGAAGACTGCGTCAGGACCGAGGAGGAAGGTAGCTTCACAGGAGCATCGATGGAAGAGGCAGCTCGCAAGTTGGTGAAGTCCAGCCGCTGTTGCCTTGGGCGTGACTTCGTGCGTCTCTGCGGTGGTAAAATCGGCTCTTTATCTCTATCTGCAAGCGCGTTGTCTGCGTTTCCTGCGAGAATTGGTGTTGGTTCGGGAGCTGGCGCCCCTGGGCCATCGATGGCTATCGCGGTTACTTTGCGACGCTTAGCAGGACTGGGCGACCCTTCGATGGTGACCGCGGCAGCTCGGTCGCGGATCTGTTTGCGATAGTCTTTTGCAGCTGGTGATGAGCTTGGTAGCGCATTGAAGGCGAGTCCTGTTTGCTGCTTTCTCCTAGAAGGCATCGCTGTTCTATGGGTGGTAGATGATGATGCAGGTGCTTAGGGAGCGAAACACGTGCATCCGGGTTCTCGGTGAAAGATGCCGCAAAGTATAGTTTGATTTCCAGCTCCAATCTCAGCTGGTTGTAGATAGATAACGTATACAGTGAGAACCCAATATAACGACGGATAGTGGACAAAAATCTTGTATCGTTATAAAGTAGGCATCGATATAATGGAACAGTCTTGGCAGGGGAAATATTATGCTTAAAGTGTCGACTGGTTTTGGCTGAGACTGTTGGTTGGCTGGTTGGTTGTTCCATTTACGTCCTGTGCGAGTCAAAGACTATACAGACGGCTGCCAGGCAGCAAGATACCAACATGTTGAGCGGGGTTTTGAAAAATCGCGAGCATTTCTGTAGGCCCCGCGCCCTTGTACTGGTGCCCCTCTGGCTGCCTGCCTCCATATTACTAGAAGTATCCAGTTGTTGTCTTGTCCTGGTGCTCCCCTACCTGTTGCCAGAGTGTCCAGCTGTTTTCTTTCTGGTGCTTCTCTATGCTAGAGTGCTGTGATAGGTACACCGCATGTGAGTGACAGTGAAAGGGTTTGTTGTGATTGGTGCGCGGAACAACCTCGGGTAAATGCAGATAGAAGATGGAATGGTATAGATTGATATAGCTATATTACACGTCTGCTAAGGTGGTTTATATCTTCTGTTACAGTAGTGGAAAGGGGTGGAGCATAGATAGGGTGTGATACAGGGTGGTTGGGCCCAGGTCATTACCAAGCCTTGCCAAGGTTTATATATCTAGTACACATTGGTCAAGTCACTTCCGAGTTACTTGATCAGTCCCTTTTGGCTTAAGTATACCGCGTTACATCACTTAACTTGGAAGTAACTGCTAAAAGTGTACAATAAAAGGCCCGGGTTCAATTCCTAAGGGGCGCATCTTTCAATAGTGTTGCGGTGGTAGAAAGAGGTGGGACAGATTGATGGGGTGGACCCTGGAATTTCGGCCCGGCCCGTCCGGGCCGAGCCGGGCCTTGGCACCACCACCATCAAAGCCCACCACCACCACCACATAGATTCCTTTCCCTCTTCAGTTCGAGATATAGTTATCAAAAAGGCCGTATTGAATCATATCTGCGCGCCCGGATCATTATATCTCGAACTCACTCTCCACAACCCCCGCGCTGCGCGAAAGGGCCCGTCGAATCATCCGGAAACCCGAATAACGCACGCGCACCCAACAACACCAAACCAACCAACCCTAAGGCACCGTAAGAAGATAGAAGGCTTCTCAGCGGTAGAGAGCGGCGTAACAGGCCGCCGCGGAAAGAGAAAGACTGACAGAGCGAGCAGGCGCTCCAGTATAATTGACGATAAGATCGTTATCAGAGGTTTTACAGCGGAAGAGACCGCTGATATTAAGGAACGAATGAGCGAATATAAGAAGATCCACGACTGCACGATCGAGGAACTGGAAGACCACGTAAACGAGAACGGAATAGGGAAGGTCTACGACGGTATAGACCTCATTAAGACGCTGTTCTACAGGACACTGGAAGAAAACAGACAGCTAAGAGAGGAAGTAGAGACGGTGAGGGCCGAGAAGGAATCGGCAGAGACTATCGTCGACGTATTGGAACACTAAGCGGCGAATCGAACGGCGTAGCTGAAGGCGCTGAAGGATCAACTGGCTAATATGGAAGCAGCGAGATCGTCGCCGCCACCGCAGCGAGAAACCCAAGTGGAAACCACCTCGCCGGCGGCCTACAGTCAAGGTGGCACGTTGATAACGTCATTACCGGATCCACCTGTTTTCGGCGGCGGAGACCCTAAATCGTAGGAGGCGTTTAAGAAGAAGATCAAGAGTAAGATAAGCCGCGATTACGCATCGAGCAGCGAAGAGGATCGATTAGCGTACCTGGAATCGCGACTGGAAGGTGAAGCTTTTTCGCTGGTGGCGGACCTGGAAGAAGTGACCGCCGACGACGCTATCAAGGCGCTGGACCAGCGTTTCGGAGACCCATTCCGAAAAAAGACGGCCCGTAAGCAGCTGGATAAAATCAACCAGAACAAGCAGACATTCGAAGAGTTCTATAGACTGTTCAGGAAATATGCCATTAGAGCGAAAGTGGCAGAAGATAAGCAGCTGCACTTATTGAGGCAGAAACTGAGCCCTAAGCTAGCTGCGGCGATGGCGTCGGTAGAAGACGAAGACCTGCCGAGCTTTGTGCACCAGGCGAGAGTAACAGCAAGAAACCTGAACGCGTACAGAAAACCGACAGTACGCGAACTGATTCAGAGGCCGTTGCCGCCGTCGCAGCCAACGAGAACCCCTGCGTCCTTCCGCCGCGGCCCCCAATCGCCTTACGTGCAGCGATCGTCGTTCGCCCCCACGTGCTACGCATACGGAAAGCCTGGCCACATCGCCACGAGATGCCAAGCGACGGCTCAGCAGAAGCAGGACTATCGTGTTATAAAGCAGCCTTAGCCGCAGCCGCCGAGAAAGACAATTCAAGCCATCGAGCTGGCTCCGAACGATGCTAACAGCGTAGACGGCGGCGTGCAGCTGAGAATTATAGGAAAAGACCAGCTGGACGGATAGGCCCCCTATCCAGCATCGACAATAGGGCACCGAATCGAAGCGAATCGCCGCGAGAAGAAAGCATTAACAGCTGCAGCGATCCGCTCTCGGCAGCGGTGGAAGTAAATACGGAAACAGCTATTATCCTTCCAATTACTGTCTACCCCTTTGACGGATCGAGCAAACCGCTTCAGCTGAAAGCTTTTATCGACACCGGAGCTCTCATCGGCGCGGCGATCCATCACCGACTAGTTAGGAAGCTGATAAATAGATACGGTTATCCAGTGGAACTGGCGTCGCCGACGCGAATCTCGGCATATAACAGACAAGACACGGAAAGCGTCACGCACTACGTGCCATTAAGGACCACGCTAGCTGGTCGAACCACGGAAGCGACGTTCCGGATTGTTGCGGTGGTAGAAAGAGGTGGGACAGATTGATAGGGTGGACCCTGGAATTTCGGCTCGGCCCGAACGGGCCGAGCCGGGCCTTGGCACCACCACCATCAAAGCCCACCACCACCACCACATAGATTCCTTTCCCTCTTCAGTTCGAGATATAGTTATCAAAAAGGCCGTATTGAATCATATCTGCGCGCCCGGATCATTATATCTCGAACTCACTCTCCACAACCCCGCGCTGCGCGAAAGGGCCCGTTGAACCATCCGGAAACCCGAATAACGCACGCGCACCCACCAACAACAACCAATCCCAGGCACCGTGAGAAGATGGAAGACTTCTCAGCGGTAGAGAGCGGCGTCACAGGCCGCAGCAGAAGCAGAAAAGGAAAGACTGACAGAGCGAGCAGGCGCTCCAGTGTAATTGACGATAAGATCGTCATCAGAGGTTTTACAGCGGAAGAGACCGCTGAGATCAAGGAACGAATGAGCGAATATAAGAAGATCCACGACTGTACGATCGAGGAACTGGAAGACCACGTAAACGAGAACGGAATAGGGAAGGTCTACGACGGTATAGACCTTATTGAGACGCTGTTCTACAGGACACTGGAAGAAAACAGACAGCTGAGAGAGGAAGTAGAGACGGTAAGGGCCGAGAAGGAATCGGCAGAGACTATCGTCGAAGTGTTGGAACACCAAGCGGCGAATCGAATGGCGTAGCTGAAGGCGCTGAAGGATCAACTGGCTGATATGGAAGCAGCGAGATCGTCGCCGCCACCGCGGCGAGAAACCCAAGTGGAAACCACCTCACCGGCGGCCTACAGTCAAGGTGGCACGTTGATGACGTCATTACCGGATCCACCGGTTTTCGGTGGCGGAGACTCTGAAGCGTAGGAGGCGTTCAAGAAGAAGATCAAGAATAAGATAAACCGCGATCACGCATCAAGCAGCGAAGAAGACAGATTGGCCTATTTAGAGGCGCGACTAGAAGGTGAAGCTTTTTCGTTAGTGGCGGACCTAGAAGAGGTAACCGCCGAAGAAGCGATCAAAGCGTTAGATCAACGCTTCGGAGACCCATTCCGAAAGAAGACAGCCTGTAAGCAGCTGGATAAGATCAACCAGAACCGGCAGACGTTTGAGGAATTCTACGGTTTGTTCAGAAAACATGCGATCAGGGCCCGAGTGGCGGAAGATGAGCAGCTCCACCTACTGAGGCAGAAGCTGAGCCCTGAGCTCGCTGCAGCTATGGCGTCAGTGGAAGACGAAGACCTTCAGAGCTTCGTGCACCAAGCGAGAGTCACCGCAAGAAACTTAAGCGCTTACGCGAAATCACGAGAATCGGTTCAGAAGCCGTCGCCGTCGCCGTCGCTGATGCGGACAACCAGAGCCCCCGCGCCCTTCCGACGCGGCCCCCAGCCGCCTTACGTGCCGCGACCGTCGTTCGTCCCCACCTGTTTCGCGTGCAGAAAGCCTGGCCACATCGCTACGAGCTGCCAAGCATCGGATAAGCAGAAGCAGGACTATCGTGTTATAAGGCAGCCGCAGCCGCAGCAACCACCGAGGAAGACCATACAAGCTATGGAGCCGGCTCCGAACGATACTGACAGTGACGGTAGGGTGCAGTTAAGGATCATGGGAAAAGACCAGCTGGACGGATAGGCCCCCTATCCAGCATGGACAACAGGGCATCAACACGAACCACGTCGACGAAAGAGAGCATCAATAGCTGCAGCGATCCGCTCTCGGCGGCGGTGGAAGTGAACACGGAAACAGCTATTATCCTTCCAATCACTGTCCACCCCCCTTGACGGATCGAGCAAACCACTTTAGTTGAAAGCTTTCATCGACACAGGAGCTCTCATCGGCGCGGCGATCCATCACCGACTGGTCAGGAAGCTGATGAATAGATACGGTTATCCAGTGGAACTGGCGTCGCCGACGCGAATCTCGGCATATAACGGACAAGACACGGAAAGCGTCACGCACTACGTGCCATTGAGGACCACGCTAGCTGGTCGAACCACGGAAGCGACGTTCCGAATCATGGATATCGGAAGGTTTGACATCATTATAGGGCAGAAATGGATGAAGAACCAGAAAGCCATCGTTGACGTAGATAAAGGAACTATCAGGTTCAAAACCCCGGGTAGCGGAGCAGGGACCATCGGAAAGGTCGCCACCGTCGCCGCCGAGCCGAAAGCCACGGAGTCTGCGAAAGAGGCTCCGTCCGATCGTTCCGAACCCCCGGTCACCGTCGGAATAATGAGTTCAGAAGCTATAACGACCCTCGCGAAGTCGCCGGACAACAAGATTTACGCCATCTCAATAAAAGACATCGAAGACCACAGGAAGATAATGGCGGAAGAAGAAGTGGATCCGCTGGAGGTGCTACCGAAAGAACTCTATAGTTACGCTGACGTCTTCTTAAAAGCCGACTCCAACCTCCTGCCGCTCTATCGACCGGAATATAACAATAAGATCCGACTGAAAGAAGGAGCTACGCTGCCAAGAACCGAGCCCCTAAGACGACTGTCGCCGGCGGAACTGGACTAGGTGGAGGTGTTTGTTCGCGAGAACCTGGCGAAGAAGTTTATTACGCCGAGTTCTGCCGAATACGCGTTACCGATTCTTTTCGTAAGGAAACCAGGGGGTGGTCTGCAACTCTGTGTGGACTATCGCGGCCTTAACGAGGTCACTAAGAGAGACGTATACCCGCTGCCGCTGATCGACGAGACCATCCAGCGCGTAGCAAAGGCTAAGTGGTTCAGCAAGCTGGACATCCGCCAAGCGTTCCATCGACTGAGAAACGAAGAAGGGCAGACAGAAGATCTCACGACGTTTGCCACGCGTATAGGCAATTTCAAGTGGTTGGTAATGCCTTTCGGACTCACCAACGCGCCGGCAGTGTAGCAACGCTTTATGAACCACACCTTTATAGACATGCTAGAACGGTTCGTGTCCATTTACTTGGACGACATCCTCGTCTACACCGAAGGAACGAGAGAACAGCACACGGACCACATCAAGAAGGTGCTGACCAGGCTCCGCGAGGTCGGATTGAACGCGGACACGAAGAAGAGCGAGTTCTATCAAACCGAGGTCAAATATCTCGGTCTTATCGTTGGAAGAGATGGAATTCGTATGGACCCCTTAAAGGTCGCCGCCGTCGCGGAGTGGAAGCAGCCGAAATCAGGAAACACTACGCAAATCAGGGCGTTTCTCGGCTTCTGCAGCTACTACCGACGGTTCATTAAGGACTTCAGCAAGATAGCGAGACCCCTGAATAAGGCGCTGAAGAAAGAAGCCGCCGGCCTATGGAACGAGAGGTGCACGGAAGCCTTTAACCGGCTGAAAGAAGCTGTGGCATCGGCGCCGGTTCTGGCGCACTTCCGACCGGAAAAGACAATCTACGTAGAAACGGACGCCTCTGACACAGTAACGGCAGGGGTCCTTTCTCAATATGGTGACGACGAAACCCTCCATCCAGTCGCCTTCTTCAGCAAATCAATGAGCGAAGCTAAGCGGAACTACGCGATCTACGATAAAGAGCTGCTGGCGATCATTCAGGCTTTCGAGGAGTGGAAACCGGAGCTTATGGCTGGAAAGAGCACGGTCCAGGTTCTTACGGACCACCAGTCACTGACCTACTTTATGAAGACGCAGAAGCTCTCACGTCGTCAAGCACGGTGGGCTGCCTACTTATCAGGGTTCGACTTCAAGATCACATACCGACCCGGAGCTCAAAACGGAAAGGCTAACGCGCTGACGAGACGAGAAGGGAAGGCCAGCCGCGCGAAGGAAGATCCGAATATGTTCCAGAAGGTGTTGACCGAGCGAATGGTAGACGCAGAGGTGTTGAAAGAGGTAGGGGTCTGCGCAGTGGAACCGGCCCCTAAGGAAGAGACGCTCTACGAGAAGGTGGAACGGCTCAATCAACAACAGAAGCTCGGCAAAACCGGTTCAGGGAAGCTGATAGTTCCGGAAGAACTAATCACCGAGGTCACCCAACTGGTCCACGGCTCCGTGGATGTGGGCCACGCAGGCGCGAAGAAAACGATGCAGGCAATAAGAACGACCTACTGGTTTCCGCGGATCTATAAGCGGATTTACCGGTTTATCGCCAACTGCTACGCGTGCAGAGCCGCGAAGCCACGTTACGGTCTTCCGGCCGGTCTGCTGAAGCCACTTCCGATCCCCGAGAAACCGTGGCAACATATTACGATGGACTTCGTAACCGGCCTGCCGGAATCCGATGGATACGACGCTACGCTGAACGTGGTGGATCGGCTGAGCAAAGAACGCCACTTCATCCCCTGTCGAGCTAAAGACGAAGGAACCACTGCAGAAGAAACGGCGAGAATGCTGATCCAACACGTGTGGAAGCACCATGGGCTGCCGGACACTATCACCACGGATAGAGGTCCCTAATTCACTGCCGACGTGTGGAAAGCTATCAACCAAGCTCTCGGAATCCACGGAAAGCTCAGCACCGCCGCTCACCCTCAAACTGACGGTCAGTCTGAAGTGGCTAATCGCGAGATAGAGCGATATCTGCGAACCTTCTGCGGCCACCATTAGGAAGAATGGGTTAAGGTGTTGCCGATGGCCGAGTTCTGCGCTAACTCGGCACCGTCTAAGGCTACCTCGCTGGCGCCGTTCGAGATAACGCACGGCTATCTTCCGAGGATAAGCTTTCAGCCGCCAAACGAACCCAGCTCCGCGGAACCTTCCACCGCTACGTCGTCGAAGAGAGTCGCCGCCGCGGCGGCAGAAGCGCTACGATCTCAGATGGAAGAAGCGATCAAAGTGGCGAAAGAAGCGATGGAATCGGCTCAGAAGAAGATGGTGAATCGAGCTAATAGAAAGAGGTCACCGATGGAATTCGAGGAAGGCCAAAAGGTATGGCTCAACACGAAGAACCTGAGGCTGAAAGGCAACGCCAAGCTCAATCCGCGCTACGTAGGCCCGTTCAAGATAATAGAAAAGAGGTCGCCGGTGACTTATCGGCTCGAGCTGCCGAAGGCGTTCCGGATCCACGATGTTTTCCATTCAGATCTGCTGAGCTTGGACCCTGAAGACGGCCTGCCGGAACAGGGGTTCGCTGAACCCCCGCCAATCGAGATAGATAATGAGGAAGAATGGGAAGTAGAAGACGTGATGGACGTGAAGAAGATAAGGGGGTCCATCAAAGCGAGGGTCTCGTGGAAGGGGTGGCCAGAAGACTATGAATGGTATCCGATCAAGAACCTCCGGAATTCGGCGGAGCTGCTGAGAGACTTTTACGCGCGGAATCCGACGAAGCCGAAGCCGGAATGGCTCTGATGCCGATCCTTACGGAAGAAGAAGAATGCCACGTCCGCTCCACCGGCGCGGAAGCCGATGAAAACGATCGTGGTGGAATTGATTGCTCCAGGCAGTCGCTCGGCGACTGCGTGGAGGCCTTGGTGGAAAAGAAAAAGGAGAAGAAAAACGACGCCGCGGACAGACCTATATGGACCTCCGAGCCGGAGCACAGACCACCTACGCCGCAGCTCAGATGATCCACGGCTCAGATCAGATGGCACGGATCAGATGGCGTCGATCACATGAACGCCAAGTGAAAGACTTCGGATGGAGATGACGTAAGAAGTTGAGAAAGAGACGAAGAGGACATTGTTTTGATGGAAGACGGAAGAGGTGACGTCGACGTTGAAAGGAGTTTTCGAGAAAAGAGGCGTCGAATCAAAAAAAAAAAAAAAAAAAAAAAAAAAAGAAAAAGTGGACATTTTCGGATGGATGAGGTGACTAAGCGGTCGAGGGCGACCGCTGGTGAGGGAGGGGGGTAGTGTTGCGGTGGTAGAAAGAGGTAGGACAGATTGATGGGGTGGACCCTGGAATTTCGGCTCGGCCCGTCCGGGCCGAGCCGGGCCTTGGCACCACCACCATCAAAGCCCACCACCACCACCACATAGATTCCTTTCCCTCTTCAGTTCGAGATATAGTTATCAAAAAGGCCGTATTGAATCATATCTGCGCGCCCGGATCAAATAGGAGAGTAGAAGCAGCATTAACGTATGTCCGTTTGTCTACCACTCCGTACAGGATAAGGCAGACTCGGTAAAGGTCCAGCTAGCTGTATGCAGACCTGCTAGGGGGGGGGGGGGGTTGATTGCATACGCTGCATAGGGGGGCTGTACAATAGCGTACGTAGCCTGTAAGTAAGCGCAGCTTACGAGTTTGTAAGCCTGTAGCACAAGGGGTAGTAATACAGGGTAGTTAGGCCCGGGTTATTACTAAGCCTTGCTAAGGTTTATATATCTAGTACACATTAGTTAAGTTACTTCTAATCCGAGCACGTAGATATAATTCAATACGGCTGTTTTAATAACTATATCTCAAACTAAGGAGGGAAAGGAATCTATACAGCAGTAGGTAAGGGCTTTAGGGGTAGGCGTGCCAAGGCCCAGCTCAGTCCAGAACGGCCGAGCCGAAATTCCAAGGGTCTACCCTATTACTTAGTCCTACCCCTTTCTGCCGCTGCAACACTACCCCCCTCCCTTACTAGCAGTCGCTCTCGACTGCTTACTTATCTTATATGCCTCTCTCTCTTTTTTTGTTTTTTAATTTGTCCTTCTTTTCTTCCTTTTCTGTTTCTTTGTCTTCTTTCTCCTTCCGATTCGCGGCTTCTTCCGCTAAAATTCTTCTTAAAATCGACGTTACCTTATTGTTTCTTCTACCTCGAACACGTCGCTCTTTCGTCTTCTTCTTTCTTCTTACATCGACGCTATCTAAAGTCCTTTACTTAGCGTCTATCTAATTCGGAGCTATCTTATCTAAGCTAGCAGCTATCTAAGCTGCGGCGTAGCTGTTAGGGGGCGCTGTCCAGCCTAGGTCCTGGACCTAAGCCAGCCGTCGCCCTAAGGACTGCGACTTAGCAGCGCCAGCACGACTCTACCCTCTGTACAGAGTTACCGACACGACCCTACTCCTATATAGAGAAAGAATCCTATAGTCCTGCATAGAGGGAAATTGTCGCCCCTCTAAATAGAGGGAAAACTCTGTACTACTATATAGAGGGAAACTCCCGATCCTCTGTACAGAGTATAAACCTTACACCTCTGCATAGAGGGAAATTGCTAGCTTAGCTTTGTAGGTACAAATTGTACAGCAGCAGACGATAAAGGAACTGCCTATTAGTTCCTTTATATAGATACCTAACCTTAAGTTTCTAAACTAAGATTCTTAAGCCCTTATATTAGGAACTAATCTTCTCTATAGCTGTCTTATAGTGCTAGTGTTTAGTTTGGTGTATGTGTAGTGCGCGTACGTTATTTAGGTGTCCGGATAGTTTAACGGTCCCTTTTGCGCAGCGCGGAGTTAGTGTAGTAGGTAGGTTCGAGATATAATAATCCGGGCGCGCAGATATAATTTAATACAGCCTTTTTAATAACTATATCTCGAACTAAGGAGGGAAAGGAATCTATGTAGTGGTAGGTAAGGGCTTTAGGGGTAGTGTGCCAAGGCCCGGCTTAGTCCGGAAGGGCCGAGCCGAGATTCCAAGGGTCTACCCTATTACTTAGTCCTACCCCTTTCTGCTGCTGCAACACTACTACCCTCTCTTATTAGCAGTCGCCCTTAACTGCTTACTTATCCTTTCTGCCTCTTCCTCTTCTTCTTTTTTTTTAATTCGTAGCTTCTTCTACGAAAAATCCTTCTTAAAGTCGACGTTACCTCTTCGTTTCTTCTACTTCGAAAACATCGTCCTTTCGTTATTTTCTTTCTTTTCTTATATTATCGCTATCTCAAGTTCTTTACTTAGCGTCTATCTAATTAGAGCTATCTTATCTAAGCCGACAGCTATCCAAGCTGCAGCGTAGCTACCCTGTGCGCCGCTGCAGAGTGTTAGGGGGCGCTGCCTAGCCCAGGTCCTGGACCTAAGCCAGCCGTTGCCCTAAGGACCGCGACTTAGCGGCGCTAGCACGACCCTACCCTCTGTACGGAGTTACCAATAGGACCCTACTTCTGTACAGAGGAAGAATCCTATAGCCCTATACAGAGGGGAATTGCCGCCCCTCTAAACGGAGGGAAAACTTTACACTACTATACAGAGGGAACCTCCTAACCCTCTGTATAGAGTGCGAACTTTATATCCCTATACAGAGGGAAATTGCTGGCTTGGCTTTATAGGTACAAATTGTATAGCAGCAGACGACGAAGGAACTGCCTATTAGTTCCTTTATATAGATACCTAACCTTAAGTTTCTAAACTAAGATTCTTAAGCCCTTACATTAGGAACTGATCTTACTGTCAGTAACTGCAGCAATATACGAAGATAGACAGCGACATCTCTATAGACCCTACAGCTATGCAGGGACAGATGCACTGCGCGTATAAGGAGCTGCTAGAACACAGGAGGCAGCCTAAGCAGCAAGTAAACCACTAGGCTGCGATAATTTCCTAACAGGAACAGGAGCTACAATAGCTTAGGGCGTCTGATCGCGATCTGACCCCTACGACGACGACGAACACGATAGCCTATACCCCGACCACTAAGAGCAAACTCCCCGACGTTACTGTTACAGTCAACAGCTGGAAGAACAAGGACAATAGTACCAAAGTCCCACTAAGCACTACTATAGTTTACAGGCTATATCTTAACAACCAAAGGTCCAACTAAGACAATTCTGGCCGCGTTAGAAGCGCTACAATCGGTTCTACAGGAACGAACAATCCGGTTAAGAAAGCCACTAGAACTACAGCCAGCAGACAGTAGAAAACCCCTAACAGTCTTAAAGTCCTATCTAGCTCTACTACCCCTAATAGCCTACAACTTAACACTTACTAGTCTAACTAAGAAGCTTCTAGGCACATTGGAAGCGACTCAACTCGCTCTTTAGAATGTTCTGTTTCAGTTCTAGAACCTTTAGGAAAAGAAGGTTTTAGAAGTAACTTAGTTAACAGAACAAAGGAGAGAAGTTTGTTAAGAAACTTCTTAGGAAATCCAGCAGCAAAGGGGCAAACAACTAGCTAGGGCAGAGGGACATAAGAAGCAGCTGCCGCCTCCTTATCTTTCTGTTTTCCTTTTTTATAGCTTGTCTTGTACAATTAACTTAGAACAACCTTCTAACTCCCAATATACAACTACTCTTTAGACTTTAGTTCTTTAGCTCCTCCTCTTAACTTTAGCTCTTATAACAACCTACATACACCTTAGCCTCTTCTCTGACATTACTGATCCGAGCGTGCAGATAAGGTTCAATACGGCTGTTTTGATAACTATATCTCGAACTAAGGAGGGAAAGGAACCTATATAGTGGTAGTGGAGAGCTTTCGTAGTGGTAGTGCCAAGGCCCGGCTCGGCCCGGACGGGCCGAGCCGAAATCCAGGGTCCACCCTATCAATCTGTCCTACCTCTTTCCACTGCCGCAACACTACCCCCCTCCCTTACTAGCGGTCGCCCTCGACCGCTTAGTCACCCTATCTATCCGAAAATCTCCACTTTTTTTTTTTTTTGATTCGTCGTCTCTTTCTCGAAAATCCCCTCTGACGGTAATGTTACCTCTTCCTTCTTCTATCGCTTCTTGAATTCCTTACGTTATCGGCGTCTAAGGTCCTTTACTTAGCGTTTATGTAATCGGTGCGCCTGATCCGTGCCATCTGATCTGAGCTGTAGGTTATCTGACCTGCAGCGTAGCTAGTCTGTGCGCCGGCGCGGAAGGTCTACATAGATCTTTCCTCGGCTCTATCTCTTCTTCTTTTTCTTTCTCTACTAAAGCCTTTACCTACTACAGGGTCGGCGGCGCTGGCACCCTACAGCGTCAGCGAGCTGGCGGCCGAACTGCGGTAGGTAGTGGCCGCGTCGAACCGGTGGTAGGTAGTGGCCGAGTCGAAGGCCTCCCCGAAGGCGACCGACACGATCGTCTTTATCGGCTTCTGCGCCAGTGGAGCGGACGTGGCTTTTTTTTTCTTTCTTTCTTCCGGCGTTGTCGACATTAGAGCTACGCTGGTTTCGGCTTTTCCGGGTTCCGCGCGTAGAACTCCCTTAGCAGCTCTGCCGAGTTTCGCAGATTTTCGACCGGATACTATTCGTAGTCTTCCGGCCACCCCTTCTACGAGATCCTCGCTTTGATGGACCCCCTCATCTTCTTTACGTCTATTACGTCTTCTACCTCCTATTCTTCCTTATCGTCCATCTCGATTGGCAGGGGTTCAGCGAACCCCTGTTCCGGCAGGCCGTTTTTAGGGTCTAAGTTCAACAGGTCTAAATAGAAGACATCGTAGATCTAGAACGATTTCGGTAGCTAGAGTCGATAGGTCACTAGCGACCTCTTTTCCACTATCGTAAACGGACCTACGTAGCAGGGGTTGAGCTTGACGTTCCCTTTTAGCCTTAGGTTCTGCGTATTAAGCTATACCTTTTGGCCTTCCTTAAATTCTATCGGTGACTGCTTCTTATTAGCTCGTGTCACTATCTTCTTCTAAGCCGATTCTATCGCGTCTTTCGCCACCTTGATCGCTTCTTCTATCTTAGATCGTAGCGCTTCTGCCGCCGCGGCGGCGACTCTCTTTAACGACGTAGCGGTAGGTGGTTCTGCGGAGCTGGGTTCGTTTAGCGGCTGAAAGCTTATCCTCGGGAGATAGCTGTGCGTTATCTCGAACGGCGCCAGCGAGGTAGCCTTAGACAGTGCCGAGTTGGCGCAGAACTCGGCTATCGGCAACACCTTAACCTATTCTTCTTAATGGTGGCCGCAGAAGGTTCGCAGATATCGCTCTATCTCTCGATTAACCACTTTAGACTGACCGTTAGTTTAAGGGTAAGCGGCGGTGCTAAGTTTTCTATAAATTCTGAGAGCTTGGTTAATAGCTTTCTACACGTCGGCGGTGAATTAAGGACCCCTATCTATAGTAATAGTGTCCGGCAGGCTATAGTGCTTCCACACGTGTTGAATCAACATCCGTGCGGTCTCTTCTGCAGTAGTTCCTTCGTCTCTCGCTCGGCAGGGTATAAAGTGTCGTTCTTTGCTTAGCCTATCCACTACGTTCAGCGTGGCGTTATATCTATCCGAATCCGGCAGGCCGGTTACGAAGTCCATCGTAATGTGTTGCTACGGTTTCTCGGGGATCGGAAGTGGCTTTAGCAGACCGGCTGGAAGACCGTAACGTAGCTTTACGGCTCTGCACACGTAGCAATTGGCGATGAATCGATGGATCCGTTCGTAGATCTGCGGAAACTAGTAGATCGTCCTTACGGCTTCTATTGTCTTTTTCGAGCCGGCGTAACTAACGTCCTTAGAGCTATAGACCAGTTGGACGACCTCGGTAATTAGTTCTTCCAGAACTATCAGCTTCCCTAAGCCGGTTTTGCCGAGTTTCTGTTGCTGGTTAAGCTGCTTTACCTTTTCGTAGAGAGTTCCTTCCTTAGGGGCCGGCTCCACTGCGCAGACCCCTACCTCTTTTAGCACCTCTGCATCCACTATCCGCTCGGTTAACACCTTCTGGAACATGTTAGGATCTTCTTTCGTGCGGCTGGTTTTTCCTTCCCTTCTCGTTAGCGCGTTAGCCTTTCCGTTTTAAGCCCCTGGTCGATAGGTAATCTTAAAGTTGAACTCGGATAAGTAGGCAGCCTACCGTGCTTAACGTCGCGAAAGCTTCTGCGTCTTTATAAAGTAGGTCAGCGACTGGTGGTCTGTAAGGACCTAGACCGTGCTCTTTCCAGCTATAAGCTCTAGCTTCCACTCCTCGAAGGCCTGAATAATCGCTAGCAGCTCCTTATCGTAGATAGCGTAGTTCCGCTTAGCTTCCGTTATGGATTTACTGAAGAAGGCCACTGGGTAAAGGGTCTCGTCGTCGCTATATTAAGAAAGGACCCCTGCTGTTACTGTGTTAGAAGCGTCCGTTTCTACGTAGATTGCCTTTTCCGGTCGGAAGTGCGCCAGAACCGGCGCCGAAGCTACTGCTTCTTTTAGCTATACGAAAGCTTCCGTGCACTTCTTATTCTATAGGCCGGCGGCCTCTTTCTTTAGCGCCTCGTTCAGGGGTCTCGCTATCTTGCTAAAGTCCTTAATAAACCGTCGATAGTAGCTGCAGAAGCCGAGAAACGCCCTGATTTGCGTAGTATTTCCAGACTTCGGCTGCTTCCATTCGGCGACGGCGGCGACCTTCGAGGGGTCCATACGAATTCCATCTCTTCTGACGATAAGACCGAGATATTTGACCTCGGTTTGAAAGAACTCGCTCTTCTTCGTATCCGCGTTCAGTCCGACCTCGCGGAGCCTAGTCAACACCTTCTTAATGTAGTCCGTGTGTTGCTCTCTCGTTCTATCTGTATAGATAAGGATATCGTCCAGGTAGATAGACACGAACTGTTCTAACATGTCTATAAAGGTGTAGTTTATAAAGCGTTGCCACACCGCCGGCGCGTTAGTGAGTCCGAAAGGCATTACCAACTACTTGAAATTGCCTATTCGCGTCGCGAACGTCGTAAGGTCTTCTGTCTGCCCTTCTTCGTTCCTTAGTCGATAGAACACTTGGCAGATGTCCAGCTTGCTAAACTACTTAGCCTTCGCCAACCGCTGTATAGTTTTATTAATCAGCGGCAGTGGATACACGTCTCTCTTAGTGACCTTATTGAGGCCTCAATAGTCCACACACAGTCGGAGGCTACCTCCGGGCTTCTGCACGAAAAGAATCGGTAACGCGTATTTAGCAGAACTCGGCGTAATAAACTTCTTCGCCAGGTTTTCGCGAACAAACACCTCTACTTAGTCCAGTTCCGCTGGTGACAGTCGTCTTAGGGGCTCGGTTCTTAGCAGCGTAGCTCCCTCTTTTAGTCGGATCTTGTTGTTATATTCCGGTCGATAGAGCGGCAATAGGTTGGAGTCGGCTTTTAAGAAGACGTTAGCGTAACTATAGAGCTCGTTCGGCAGCACTTCTAGGGGATCCACTTCTTCTTCCGTTATTATCTTCTAGTAGTCTTCGATGTCTTTCATTAAGATAGCGTAAATCTTATTGTCCGGCGACTTCGCGAGGGTTGTTATAGCTTCTGAACTCGTTATTCCGACGGTAACTAGGGGTTCGGAACGATCGGACGGGGTTACATTGGCAGCCGCGATTTTCGATTCGGCTACGGTAGCGTCGGTCGGTCCGGCGGCGGCGGTGCCGTTGCTTAGTGTTTTGAATCTGATCGTTCCTTTATCTACGTCGATAATAGCTTTCTGGTTCCTTATCTATTTCTGCCCTATAATGATGTCAAACCTTCCGATATCCATAATTCGGAACGTCGCTTCCGTGGTTCGGCCAGCCAAGGTAGTCTTTAGCGGCACGTAGTGCGTAACGCTTTCCGTATCTTGTCCGTTATATGCCGAAATCTTTGTCGGCGACGCCAGTTCCACCAGATAGCCGTATCTATTTATTAGCTTCGGAACTAGCCGATAGTAGATGGCTGCTCCAATAAGGGCTCCAGTATCGATAAAAGCTCTTAGCTAAAGTGGTTTGCTCGATCCGTTCAGGGGGTGGACAGTGATTGGAAGGATAATAGCTGTTTCTGTGTTCACTTCCGCCGCAGCCGATAGCGGATCGCTGCAGCTATTGATACTCTCTTTCGTCGACGTAGTTCGCGTTAATGCCCTGTCGTCTATGCTGGATAGGGGGCCTATTCGTCCAGCTGGTCTTTTCCTATAATTCTTAACTGCACTCCACTGTCTACGCTGTTAGTGTCGTTCGGAGCCGGCTCTATAGCTTGTATAGTCTTTCTCGGTGGTGGCGGCGGCTTCGTTGCTCGATACTCCTGCTTCTGCTGTGCCGTTGCTTGGCATCTCGTAGCGATATAGCCGGGCTTTCCGCACGCGTAGCAGGTAGGGACGAACGACGAACGCTGTAGCTAATAAGGTGGCTGCTGTAGTGTTCTCCGGAAGGGCGCAGGGGGTCGTGTAGTCTGCGTTATCAACTGCTTCTGGTTCGATTCGCGTAATTTCGCGTAGGTGCTTAAGTTTCTCGCAGTGACTCTCGCCTGGTGCACAAAGCTCTGCAGGTCTTCGTCTTCTACTAACGCTATAGCCGCAGCGAGCTCAGGGCTTAGTTTCTGTCTTAGTAAGTGCAGCTGCTTATCTTCTGCTACTCTCGCTCTAATGGCGTATTTCCTAAACAGTCCGTAGAACTCCTTAAACGTCTGCCGGTTCTAGTTGATCTTGTCCAGCTGCTTACAGGCCGTCTTCTTCCGGAATAGGTCTCCGAAGCGCTGGTCTAGCGCTTCGATTGCTTCTTTAGCGGTTACCTCTTCCAGGTCCGCGACTAGCGAGAAAGCTTTACCTTCTAATCGCGATTCTAGGTACGCCAATCTATCTCCGGCGCTGCTTAATGCGTAATCGCGGCTTATCTTATTCTTGATCTTCTTCTTAAACGCCTCCTACGCTTTAGGGTCTCCGCCGCCGAAAGCAGGTAGGTCCGGCAATGGCGTTATCGTAGTGCTACCTTGACTGTAGGCCGCCGATAAGGCGGTCTCTGCTTGTTCTTCTCAGCGCGGTAGCGGCACTGACGACCTAGCTGCTTCCATATTAGTTAGTTAATCCTTTAGCGCCTTCAGTTGCGCTAGTCTATTCGCTGCCTGGTTTTCTAACACGTTAATAATAGTCTCTGCCGATTCCTTTTCGGCTCTTACTGCTTTAGTTTCTTCTCTTAGTTGCCTGTTCTCTTCCAGCGTCCTGTAGAACAGCGTCTTAATAAGGTCTATACCGTCGTAGACCTTTCCTACCCTATTTACGTTTACATAGTCTTCGAGTTCCTCGATCGTGCAGTCGTAGATCTTCTTGTATTTACTTATTCGTTCCTTGATCTCTGCGGTCTCTTCCGTCGTAAAACCGCTAATAATGATCTTATTATCAATAACACTGGAGCGCCTGCTCGCTCTGTTAGCCTTTCCTTTTCTGCTTCTGCTGCAGCCTGTAACGCCGCTCTCTACCGCTAAGAAGCCTTCTATCTTCTTACAGTGCCTTTAGGGGTTGTTGTTTTAGTGTATGTGTGGGTGCGCGTGCGTTATTCGGGTTTCCGGATAGTTCGACGGGCCCTTTCGCGCAGCGCGGGGGTTGGTGTAGAGAGTAAGTTCGAGATATAATAATCCGAGCGCGCAGATAAGGTTCAATACGGCTGTTTTGATAACTATATCTCGAACTGAGGAGGGCAAGGAACCTATGTAGTGGTGGTGGAGAGCTTTCGTAGTGGTAGTGCCAAGGCCCGGCTCGGCCCGGACGGGCCGAGCCGAAATCCAGGGTCTACCCTATTAATCTGTCCTACCTCTTTCCACCGCTGCAACAATTACAAGCTATTAACTAACCTAAGACTATTAATTAACATAGTCTTCTATACACTACCTTAAGAGATTCCCTTTAAGGAATACTCTGTAAGGGCTTAAGAATCTTGGTTTAGAAATTTAAGGCTGGGTATCTATGTAAAGGAACTAATAGGCAGTTCCTTCGTCGTCTGCTGCTGTACAATTTGTACCTACGAAGCCAAGCCAGCAATTTCCCTCTGTGTAGGGATACAAGGTTTACACTCTATATAAAGGATCGGGAGTTCTCCCTCTATACAGTAGTGCAGAGTTTTTCCCTCCGTTTAGAGGAGCGGCAATTCCCCTCTATGCAGGGCTATAGGGTTCTCCCTCTGTATAGGAGTAGGGCCCTGTTAGTAATTCCGTATAGAGGGTAGGGTCGTACTAGCGCCGCTAAGTCGTAGTCCTTAGGGCGACAGCTGGCTTAGGTCGGGTCTAGGACCTAGGCTAGGCGGCGTCCCCTAACAATACCCCCCTCCCTTCTCGTTATAGTTCTTCTGTACGACAGCGAGTCGTATAGCCTTATATGTTCCTCTAGTAGGTAGTGTTGTGGCGGTGGAAAGAGGTAGGACGGATTGATAGGGTGGACCCTGGATTTCGGCTCGGCCCTTCCGGACCGAGCCGGGCCTTGGCACTACCCTCTATTAAAGCCCACCACCGCCACTACATAGATTCCTTTCCCTCCTTAGTTCGAGATATAGTTATCAAAAAGGCCGTATTGAATCATATCTGCGTGCCCGGATTATTATATCTCGAACTCACTCTCTACACTACACCCCGCACTGCGCGAAAGGGCCTGTTAAACCATCCGGAAACCCGAATAACGCACGCGCACCCAACAACACACTAACAACAACCCCCCCCCCAAGGCGCTGTAAGAAGATAGAAGGCTTCTCGACAGTAGAAAGCGGCGTAACAGGCCGCAGCAGAAGCAGAAGAGGAAAGACTGACCGAGCGAGTAGGCGCTCCAGTGTCATTGACAATAAGATCGTTATTAGAGGTTTTACGGCGGAAGAGACTGCAGAGATTAAGGAACGAATAAGTGAATACAAGAAGATCTACGACTGCACGATCGAGGAACTGGAGAACTACGTAAACGAGAACGGAATAGGGAAGGTCTACGACGGTATAGACCTTATTAAGACGCTGTTCTACAGAACGCTAGAAGAGAACAGACAGCTAAAAGAGGAAGTAGAGACGGTGAGGGCCGAAAAGGAATCGGCAGAGACTATCGTCGACGTGTTAGAACACCAAGCGTCGAATCGACTGGCGCAGCTAAAGGAGCTGAAGGATCAACTAGCTAATATAGAAGCAGCGAAGTCGTCGCCGCTACCGCGGCGAGAAGCCCGCTACGTAGAAACCGCCTTACCAGCAGCCTATAGTCAAGGTAGCACTACGATGACGCTACTGCTAGACCTACCTGTTTTCGGTAGCGGAGACCCTAAAGCGTAGGAGGCATTTAAGAAGAAGATCAAGAACAAGATAAGCCGCGATTACGCATCGAGCAGCGAAGAGGATAGATTGGCGTACCTAGAGTCGCGATTAGAAGGTAAAGCTTTTTCGCTAGTGGCGGACCTGGAAGAAGTAACGGCCGACGAAGCCATCAAAGCGCTGGACCAGCGTTTCGGAGACCCCTTCCAGAAGAAGACGGCCTGCGAGCAGCTGGATAAGATTAACCAGAACCGTCAGACATTCGAAGAGTTCTACGGACTGTTTAGGAAATACGCCATTAGAGCGAGAGTAGCAGAAGATAAGCAGCTGCACCTACTGAGGCAGAAACTGAGCCCTAAGCTCGCTGCGGCTATAGCGTCAGTAGAAGACGAAGACCTTCAGAGCTTCGTGCATTAAGCGAGAGTTACCGCTAGAAACTTGAACGCGTACGGAAAACCGACGACACGCGAACTGATTCAGAAGCCGTCAGCGCAGCCGACGAGAGCCCCCGCGCCCTTTCGACGAACCCCCCAGCAGTCGCTATATTCACTACGATCGTCGTTCGCCCCCACCTGTTTCGCATGTGGAAAACCCGGCTATATCGCTACGAGATGCCAAGCAACGGCCTAGCAGAAGCAGGAGTATCGCGTTATAAGGCAGTCGCAGCTGCAGCCGCAGTCGCAGCTACTGAGAAAGACCATACAAGCTATGGAGCCAGCCCTGAACGACACCGACAGCGTAGACGGCGGCGTGCAGCTAAGAATCGTAGGAAAAGACTAGCTAGACGGATAGGCCCCCTATCCAGCATTGACAATAGGGCACCGAATCGAAGCGAATCGCTACGAGAAGAAAGCATCAACAGCTGCAGCGATCCGCTCTCGGCGGCGGTGGAAGTAAACACGGAAACAGCCATTATCCTTCTAATTACTGTCTACCCCCTTAACGGATCGAGCAAACCGCTTCAGCTGAAAGCTTTTATCGACACCGGAGCTCTCATCGGCGCGGCGATCCACTACCGACTGGTCCGGAAGCTGAAGAATGGATACGGTTATCCAGTGGAACTGGCGTCGCCGACGCGAATTTCGGCATATAATGGACAAGACACGGAAAGCGTTACGCACTACGTGCCATTAAGGACCACGCTAGCTGGTCGAACCACGGAAGCGACGTTCCGGATTATAGATATCGGAAGGTTTGACATTATTATAGGGCAGAAATGGATAAAGAACCAGAAAGCTATCGTTGACGTAGATAAAGGAACGATCAGGTTCAAAACCCCAGGTAGCGGAGCAGGGACTATTGGAGAGGTCGCCACTGTCGCCGCCAAGCCGAAAGCTACAGAGTCCGCGAGAGAGGCTCCGTCCGATCGTTCCGAACCCCCGGTCACCGTCGGAATAATGAGTTTAGAAGCTATAACGACCCTCGCGAAGTCGCCGGACAACGAGATTTACGCTATCTTAATAAAAGACATCGAAGACTACCGGAAGATAATAGCGGAAGAAGAAGTGGATCCGCTGGAGGTGCTACCGGCGGAGCTCTACGATTACGCTGACGTGTTCTCAAAAGCCGACTCCAACCTCCTGCCGCTCTATCGACCGGAATATAACAACAAGATCCGACTGAAAGAAGGAGCTACGCTGCCAAGAACCGAGCCCCTAAGACGACTGTCGCCGGCGGAACTGGACTAAGTAGAGGTGTTTGTTCGCGAAAACCTGGCGAAAAAGTTCATTACGCCGAGCTCTGCCAAATATACGTTACCGATTCTTTTCGTAAGAAAACTAGGGGGTAGTCTGCAACTCTGCGTAGACTATCGAGGCCTTAACGAGGTCACCAAGAGAGACGTCTATCCACTGCCGCTAATAGATAAGACTATACAGCGCGTAGCGAAGGCTAAGTGGTTTAGCAAGCTGGACATCTGCCAAGCGTTCCATCGATTAAGGAACGAGGAAGGGCAAACGGAAGATCTTACGACGTTCGCGACGCGTATAGGCAATTTCAAGTGGTTAGTGATGCCGTTCGGACTCACTAACGCGCCGGCAGTGTGGCAACGCTTTATAAACCACACCTTTATAGACATGTTAGAACGGTTCGTGTCCATCTATTTGGACGACATTCTTATCTATACGGATAGAACGAGAGATCAGCACACGGACCACATCAAGAAGGTGCTGACTAGGCTCTGCGAGGTCGGATTAAACGCGGACACGAAGAAGAGCGAGTTTTATCAAACAGAGGTCAAGTATCTCGGTCTTATCGTCGGAAGAAACGGAATTTGTATAGACCCCTCGAAGGTCGCCGCTGTCGCGGAATGGAAGCAGCCGAAATCCGGAAACACTATGCAGATCAGAGCGTTTCTCGGATTCTGTAGCTACTACCGACGGTTTATTAAAGACTTTAGCAAGATAGCGAAACCCCTAAACGAGGCGCTAAAGAAAGAGGCTGCGGGCCTATAGAATAAGAAGTGCACGGAAGCTTTCGTACGGCTGAAAGAGGCAGTGGCCTCGGCGCCGGTTCTGGCGCACTTCCGACCGGAAAAGACGATCTACGTAGAAACGGACGCTTCCGACACAGTAACGGCAGGGGTCCTTTCTCAATACGCTGGCGACGACGAGACCCTCTATCCGGTAGCTTTCTTCAGCAAGTCTATAACGGAAGCTGAGCGGAACTACGCTATCTACGATAAGGAGCTGCTGGCGATTATTCAGGCTTTCGAGGAGTGGAAACCAGAGCTTATAGCTGGAAAGAGCACGGTCCAGGTCCTTACGGACCACCAGTCGCTGACCTACTTTATAAAGACGCAGAAACTCTTAAGGCGTTAAGCTAGGTAGGCCGCCTACTTGTTAGGGTTCGATTTCAAGATCACCTATCGACTAGGGGCTCAAAATAGAAAGGCTGACGCGCTGACGAGAAGGGAAGGGAAGACGAGCTGCGCGAAGGAAGATCCGAACATGTTTCAGAAGGTGTTGACCGAACGGATAGTGGACGCCGAGGTGTTAAAGGAAGCGGGGATCTACGCAGCGGAACCGCAGACCGAACCGGAACCAATAGAGCCGCCGATTAAAGAAAAGACTCTCTACGAAAAGGTGGAGCAGCTCAACCAGCAACAGAAACTCGGCAGAACCGGTTCAGGGAAGCTAATAGTTCTGGAAGAACTGGTTACAGAGGTTATCCAATTGGTCCATAACTCGAAGGACGTTGGTTACGCAGGCTCGAAGAAGACGATAGAAGCCGTAAGGACGATCTACTGGTTTCCGCGGATCTACGAACGGATCCACCGATTTATCGCCAATTGCTACGTGTGCAGAGCCGCGAAGCTACGTTACGGCCTTCCGGCAGGCTTATTAAAGCCACTGCCGATCCCTAAGAAGCCGTAGCAGCACATTACGATGGACTTCGTAACCGGCCTGCCGGAATCCAATAGATACGACGCTACACTGAACGTAGTGGACCGATTAAGCAAAGAACGGCACTTTATCCCCTGCCGAGCAAGAGACGAAGGAACCACTGCGGAAGAGACTGCACGAATGTTGATTCAATACGTGTAGAAGCACTATAGCCTGCCGGACACTATTACTACGGATAGGGGTCCTCAATTCACCGCCGACGTATAGAGAGCTATCAACCGAGCTCTCGGAATTAGTGGAAAGCTTAGTACAGCTGCTTACCCGCAGACCGACGGTCAATCAGAAGTGGCTAATCGCGAGATGGAGCGATATCTGCGAACCTTCTGCAGCTACTATCAAGAAGAATGGGTTAAGGTGTTGCCAATAGCCGAGTTCTACGCTAACTCGGCACCGTCTAAGGCTACCTCGCTGGCGCCGTTCGAGATAACGCATAGCTATCTTCCGAGGATAAGCTTTCAGCTACCGAACGAACCCAGCTCCGCGGAACTATCTACCACTGCTACGTCGTCGAAGAGAGTCGCCGCCGCGGCGGCAGAAGCGCTACGATCTCAGATAGAAGAAGCGATCAAAGTGGCGAAAGAAGCGATGGAATTAGCTCAGAAGAAGATAGTAACTCGGGCTAATAGAAAAAGGTCCCCAATGGAATTCGAGGAAGGCCAAAAGGTATAGCTTAACACGCGAAACCTGAGGCTAAAAGGAAACGCGAAGCTTAACCCACGCCACGTAGGTCCGTTCAAGATAATAGAAAAGAGGTCGCCGGTGACCTATCGGCTCCAGCTGCCGAAATCGTTCCGGATCTACGATGTCTTCCATTCCGATCTGCTAAGCCTGGACCCTAAGGACGGCCTTCCGGAACAGGGGTTCGCCGAACCCCTACCAGTTGAGATAGACGGTGAAGAAGAAGAGTGGGAGGTAGAAGACGTAATAGACGTAAAGAAGACGAGGGGGTCCATTAAAGCGAGGGTCTCGTAGAAGGGGTAGCCGGAAGATTATAAGTAGTATCCGATCGAGAATCTCCGGAATTCGGCGGAGCTGCTAAGAGACTTTTACGCGCGGAACCCGAAGAAGCCAAAACCGGCGTAGCTCTGATGTCGACAATTCCGGAAGAGAGAAGAAAGCCACGTCCGCTCTACCGGCGCGGAAGCCGATAAAGGCGATCGTAATGGAATTAATAGCTCCAGGCGGTCGGTCGGCGACGGCGTGGAGGATCTGGTGGAAAAGAAGAAGAAGAAGAAAAACGACGCCGCGGAAAGATCTATATAGACCTCCGCGCCAGAGCACAGACCAACTACGCCGCAGCTCAGATAACCTACGACTCAGATCAGATAGCACAGATCAGGCGCACCGATTACATAAACGACCAAGTAAAGGACTTCAGATGTTGATAACGTAAGAGATTCAAGAAGCGATGGAAGAAGGAAGAGGTAACATTACTGTCAGAGGGGATTTTCGAGGAAGAGACGACGAATCAAAAAAAAAAAAAAAAAAAGGGGGGGAATAGTGAAAGGTTTTCGGATGGATAGGGTGACTAAGCGGTCGAGGGCGACCGCTGGTGAGGGAGGGGGGTAGTGTTGCGGCGGTGGAAAGAGGTGGGACGGATTAATAGGGTGGACCCTGGATTTCGGCTCGGCCCTTCCGGACCGAGCCGGGCCTTGGCACCACCCTCTATCAAAGCCCACCACCGCCACCACATAGATTCCTTTCCCTCCTCAGTTCGAGATATAGTCATCAAAAAGGCCGTATTGAATCATATCTGCGTGCCCGGATCAGGTAGCACTTTCCGTCTTCGCCTAGGCCTTGTCTGTCGACCTCTCTCTCTGCTGGTTTAACCTTTGTGTTGTCCTCCTAGATCTACAGGTAGGGAAGGCAGGTAGTGCTGGGTCGCTTCTACCTAAACTTAACTGATTCCGTTTGCTAATTTAGCGACGCCGGGGCCGAGGCTAAGGAGGCCGTAAGCGGTTATAAAGGTGCAGGAGGTGTCCAGTCCCTCTGTTCGCTCCCCTCTTACCTTCCAGCCCTTAGCTATGCACTCTGCGTCCTAACTGTACGGTCCGGCGCTACTAGGCTATTTGGCTTTGTTATTGTCCCTTGGTCGTCGTCTAGAGTTTTACTCCTAGGTAGAGGTTCCTGCCTCCGTCCAGTTGTCTAGAGGTCCGTTGCTCGTACAGGTCCTAGGTCGTAGTTGCTTTGCTTGTCCTCCCTTATACAGTTGTAGCAGCTGCCCTAGTTGTTATTGCCCTACAAGGCAGGCAGCTACTACTCTGTATGTAAACCCTTTCTCCTTTTCCTCTCTCTCTTCTTCTCTTTCTCCTTTATCCCCTATCTATAACCTGTCTGTCTAGCCGTCTGTTACTACTACTATTACTACTGTTACTACTAGCTATCTACTAACTACTACTACTAGCTACTATCGTTATGCTACCTGTCTCGTCCGGCTGTTCCTGCTGCGTCTATCTAACAGCTGCTAGCTCTCCTTTCCCCTGTTCGGCTAGTGTCCTCTCCTATTTTACCTCTAACAATAGAGCACTTAGCTCTACTAGCGGCTTCGCTTCCGGTTTGTACGGGTCCTTGCCTTTCTATACGGTTTAAGCTAAGGACTTAGGTACTACATTGACTAGCAGCAGGGTGTTGTTAAGCTACCCTTTTGCTTCCTTAAGTGCTAGGGCCCCTGCCGGCCGGGGGTAATTGAGATTTTGGGTATAGAGTTGGCTGCCCTAGGTCCTAGGAGTGGTAGCTAGTAAGCTACCTTAAGGCAGTATATAGAAGTTTTCAGACGGTGTTGCTCTCGTTTCCTTCCTATTTCTACCTATATTACCTGCCTCCTAACCGTCCCCCTCTTCCTGCCCTTCTTCTATATAGTGCTGTACGGTGTAGTGTCGGTAGGATCCCGTAGTGTCCTACGTCGTAATTCTTAATCCTTTGGCAACCTAAGTTGTTAGCAGCTGCCCTGTCCTAAGGGTAGATCGCGCCCCTTTTCGCCGTATAGCGCAGTGTTACTATAACTAGGTAGGGGGATGGTTCTCCTCCTACCTGTCTAGCGCAGTTGTGTCTTGTAGGGCCTCGTACAGTTCCTATATAGGCTCTGCCTATCCTCTCTATTTTACTAGGTACTCTACCTTCTTCCGCTTCCTTCGGCTCTTAAGGATTCCTTCTACCTTGTATTCTTCCTAGCCCTTAGTTATAATCGCTAGTGGGCGCGCGTTATCTGTCGCCTAGTGCAGTAGGGGATCTGTGTTCGCTAGCTGTACGAGGTCTACGTAAAAGACTAGGTAGATCCCTAGGGGAGTGTTAAGCTGTATAGCGTATGTTCCTACTGGTCGGACTACTGTAAATTTCCGGTTCTTCCAATCTAGCTTCTTGCTTAACTAGTCCGTACAGATGTTGTGCTAGTTTAACTAGACCTTATCCCCTGCCTTATATCTTAGTGCAGCCTGCTGTCCCTTGTTGGCCTGCTCTTCTGCGTTCTGTTAAGCTATAGCTAGACTCGCCTTTGCCTATTAATAGGCGTTCGTAATCGTCTATACGATAGCCTCTTCCTGCTAAATAGGGGATCGTACAGAGTGCAGGATATCTCTACTTAGGGTCGGTAGGAGCGGGGAATAGTCGTATCTATAGGCTATAAAGAAGGGAGACAATCCTGTAGCATTAGCTGTACGGCTGTTAATAGCTAGCTCCGCTATAGGGAGAAGGCAGTTCTAGTTCGTCTAATTATAGTCGACGTACGCTTAGAGGTACGCTTCCAACGTCGAATTGGCCCTCTCTATCGTACCGTCTGTCTACAGGTACTATACAGTTAACAGGCGACGTTCTACATTTAGCAACTGGCAGACCCTTGCCTAGAGCTAGCTCGTAAACTGTGTACCCTAGTCCGACATAAATAACTAAGGGAAACCGTGCTTGCTAAACGTCGTCCGTATAAAGGCCTAGGCAGTGTCCTTAGCTGTAATAGAGTCTATTCCCTCTAGTATTACCCCCCTTGTTAGCTTGTCCGTTACTACTATAATGTTTCTCTGTCCGTCGCTCTTAGGGAGGTCTGTAATAAAGTCCACTGTTAGGTCTTGCTAGGGCCGGTCTAGGATCGGTAGGGGTTTCAGCAGCCTATGCTTTAGTTTATGCTAGGGCTTCGTCCGTCCGTATACGTTGCAGTTCTGTACGAACCTGCGGATATCCTTCGCTGTCGCCGGCTAGTAGTAGTCCCTAGCAACGATGCTGTACGTCTCCTTGCGCCCTAGGTGCCTAGTAGCTATAGAACTATGCGCCTATTGTATTAAGCTTGTACAGAGCTTCTCGTCTGCCGGGACCTAGATCCAATTCCTGAACTTTAGGTTGTTCTCCTTATCTACTAAGCACACTGCTGCCGACACCTTAAGATAGAGCTCTGCTAGGAGCTTCCGCTGTCCTACTTAGATCGCCGTACAGGCCCCTCGGTACGCCTCGTCCTTTTCTACTGCCTCTTCCTATACTTGCACTTAGGGTTCCTATATATATGCCGCTGCTAGGCGGATAGTCTCCTCGCCTAGCTCCTCCTTAAACATCTAGAATGTTCGTAACTTTAGCCAGTCGTCCTCGTATGTCGTTGGCATATCCTAGTCCCGTCTAGATAGCGCATTAGCCCTACTGTTGTCTTTGCCCTTGCGATACTAGAGTCTTATGTTAAACCGGCTTAGGTACATTGCCTATCGTATACGCCTCTTAGACAGCTTCCGGGGCTGTGTAAAGTACTCTAGGTTCTTGTAGTTATTTAGGGCGAGGAACTCGGAGACCGAGCGGAGTTCTCTATCCTACACTTTGCAACACTGTACGACTGCTAGCAATTCCTTGTTGTAGATAGGGTAGTTGCACTTAGCTAGGGAGTTCTTCTTAGAGAAATATGCATATAGGTATAGGAGTCTGCCTAAGCCTACCTATAATAGGATACCTCTAATGCAATACCCTAAGGAGTCGGTTTCTAGTATCGTCGTACATTCTGGGTTAAAGGTGGCAAGCGTTAGTCCTGTAGTAAAGAGCTCCTTTAGCTTGTTAAAGCTCCTATTGCACTCGTCCGTCTATTTAAACTGCTTGTTATTATGTGTTAGCTCGACTAGGGGGTGTACGATCTCCGAGTAGTTCTGTATAAACTGGCGGTAGAAGTTAGCAAACCTAAGAAATTCCTGTATGCCCTTAATGTTCGTAGGCAGCTTCTATTGCTTAATAGCATTAATCTTCTTCCTATCTATGCTAATGCCTTTCCCTGCCTCGATAATAAACCCTAGCTATTTCGTATACTGTATACCGAATTTACATTTGTCGATGTTAAGGTACAATCTAGCCCGTTGCAGTCGATCTAGTACCTTCTTAACGTCCTGTACGTAATCTGCATAGGAGCCGTCTGTAAAAACTAGTATGTTATCGAGGTATACTAAGCAGATGTCGTCTAGTAACCCTTGCAAGGACTTGTTAATGTACCTTTAGAAGGTTGCCAGTGCGTTGGTAAGGCTAAAGGGGGTAACAAGCTACTCGAAAAGACTATATCTCGTACAGAAGGCAGTTATCTATTTACAGCCTTCCTTAACCCGTATCTTGTAGAAGGCTAAGACTATGTTAAGCTTAGTAAACTACTTTGCGTTGCTGATCCGTCTAAGGGTCTTCTTAATAAGGGCAGGGGGTACCGGTCCTCCTTAAAGTCGGCCTTAAAACTGCCGCTACACTGAGGAGAAGGGATTGACTACAACATCTAGCTAGAACCCTGTCCGGATAGGAGCCTGCCGGAGGTACCGTACAGACCGCTGTATAGAATGTCCTCTCGAGAACTCCTAGTACTGCGCAAGACACTGAACGACCTGCTTGCCAAAGGGTTTATTTAGGCAAGTACGTCGTCCGTAGGAGCCCTAGTGCTGTTTGTCTATAAGGAGGGGAAGGCCGGATTGCGTTTCTATATAGACTACAGAGGCATTAACGCGATTACTAAGAAGGACCGGTACCCCCTACCCCTTATTAAGGAGACTCTCAGACAGATTAACAAGGCAAAGTAGTTTACTAAGCTTAACGTAGTCTTAGCCTTCTACAAGATACGGATTAAGGAAGGCTATAAATAGATAACTGCCTTCTGTACGAAATATAGCCTCTTTAAGTAGCTTGTTACCCCCTTTAGACTTGCTAACGCACTAGCAACATTCTAAAGGTACATTAATAAGTCCTTGCAAGGGTTACTAGACGATATCTGCTTAGCATACCTCGACGACACCCTAGTCTTTACAGACGGCACCTACGCAGATTATGTACAGGATGTTAAGAAGGTGCTGGACCGACTGCAGTAGGCTAGCTTGTACCTCGACATTAACAAATGTAAATTCGGTGTCCAACGTACGAAATACCTAGGGTTTATTATCGAGGCAGAGAAAGGCATTAGCATAGATAGAAAGAAGATTGACGCTATTAAGCAATAGAAGCTGCCAACGAACGTTAAGGGCGTATAGGAATTTCTTAGGTTTGCCAACTTCTACTACCAGTTTATACAGAACTACTCGGAGATCGTACGCCCCCTAGTTAAACTGACACATAAGGACAAGCAGTTCAAATAGATAGACGAATGCGATAAGAGCTTTAACAAGCTAAAGGAGCTCTTTACTACAGGACCAACACTCGCCGCCTTTAACCTAGAGCATACGACAATACTGGAAACTAACTCTTTAGGGTATTGCATTAGAGGTATCCTGTTATAGGTAGGCTCGGACGGACTCCTGCACCTATGCGCATATTTCTCTAAGAAGAACTCTCTAGCTAAGTGCAACTACCCTATCTACGACAAGGAGTTGCTAGCAGTTGTACGGTGTTACGAAGTATAGGATAGAGAACTCTGCTCGGTGCCCGAGTTCCTTGCCCTAACAGACTACAAGAACCTAGAGTACTTTACGCAGCCCTGAAAGCTGTCTAAGAGGCACGTACGTTGGGCAATATACCTAAGCCGGTTTAATATAAGACTCTAGTATCGCAAGGGTAAGGACAACAGCAGGGCCGATGCGCTCTCTAGACAGGACTAGGACATGCCAACGACGTACAAGGACGACTAGCTAAAGTTACGAATATTCCAGATATTTAAGGAGGAGCCAGGCGAGGAGACTATCTGCCTAGCAGCGATACACCTATAGGAACCCTAACTGCGAGCATAGGAAGAGGCGGTAGAAAAGGACGAGGTGTACTAAGAGGCCTGTACAGCGATCTAAAGAGGACAGCGGAAGCTCCTAGCAGGGCTCTATCTTAAGGTATCGGCAGCAGAGTGCTTAGTAGACGAGGAGAACAACCTAAAGTTCAGGAATCGGATGTAGGTCCCTGCAGACGAGAAGCTCTATACGAGCTTAATACAATAGGCGCACGACTCTATAGGCACTAGGCACCTAGGGCGTAAGGAGACGTACAGCATTGTTGCTAGGGACTACTACTAGCCGGCGATAGCGAAGGACATCCGCAGGTTCGTACAGAACTGCGATGTATACAGACAGACGAAGCCCTAGCATAAACTAAAACATAGGCTGTTAAAACCCCTACCGATCCTGGACCGGCCCTAGCAAGAGCTAACAGTAGACTTTGTTACAGACCTCCCTAAGAGCGACGGACAGAGGAACATTATAGTAGTAACGGACAAGCTAACGAAGGGAGTAATACTAGAGGGAATAGACTCTATTACAGCTAAGGACACTGCCTAGGCATTTATACAGACGACGTTTAGCAAACACGGATTCCCTAGGTCGATTGTGTTAGACTAGGGCACGCAGTTTACGAGCCAGCTCTAGGCAGGGGTCTGCTAGTTACTTAAGGTAGAACGTCGCCTGTTAACTATATAGCACCTGCAGACGGACGGGGCGACAGAACGGGTCAATTCGACGTTAGAAGCGTACCTCTAAGCGTATGTCGACTATAACTAGACGAACTGGAACCGAATCCTCCCTATAGCAGAGCTAGCTATTAACAGCTGCACAGCCGATGCTACTAGAGTGTCCCCCTTCTTTATAGCCTATAGATACGACTATTCCCTACTCCTACTAACCCTAAGGGATAACACCCTGCGCCCTATACGATCCCTAATTCAGCAGGGAGAGGCCATTGTACGGACGATTACGAATGCCTATTAATAGGCGAAGGCGAGTCTAGCTATAGCTTAACAGAACGCAGAAGAGCAGGCGAACAAGGGACAACAGGCTGCACCTAGGTATAAGGCAGAGGATAAGGTCTAGCTAAACTAGCGATACATCCGTACAGACTGGCCGAGCAAGAAACTGGATTGGAAGAACAGGAAGTTTATAGTAGTCCGACTGGTAGGGACATACGCTGTACGACTAAACACTCCCCTAGAGATTTATCCAGTCTTCTACGTAGACCTCGTACAGCCGGCGAACACGGACCCCCTGCCGCACTAGACGACAGACAACGCGCGCCTACCTGCAATTATAACCGAGGGCTAGGAAGAGTATAAAGTAGAAGGGATCCTTAAGAGCCGAAGGAAGCGGGGGAAGGTAGAGTACCTAGTAAAATAGAGAGGATAGGCAGAGCTTATATAGGAACTGTACAAGGCTCTATAGGACATAACTGCACTAGACAGGTAGGAGGAGAACCATTCCCCTACCTAGTTACAGTAACACTATGCTGTACGGCAGAAGGAGGCACAATCTACCCTAAGGACAGAGTAGCTGCTAGCAACCTAGGTTGTTAAAGGATCGAGAATTACGACGTAGGACACTACAGGATCCTACTAACACGACATCGTACAACACTGTACGAGATAAGGGCTGGAAGAAAGGAACAGCTAGGGAACAGATAGGAAGGAGAGTAAAAATAAGAGGAGTTAGGAGCAGAACTGTCTAAAATTTCTTACACTACCTAGGGGGGGGGTAGCTTACTAGCTACTACCCTAGGAGACTAGAGCAACTAACTCCTTATCTAAGATCTCAATTACCTCCCGCCTAGCAGGGCCCCTACCCCTACTAGAGCCAGCCCTAGGGAGCAGAGGCACCCTCCCACCTCTACGGGCCTCCGCCGGACGGCGGTAGAGGCAGTAGAGGGAGCTATCCTTCCACTTACACGAGGCACACACCCTAGCCTAGAAGCCTAGGAGGCGGTTTAGGCTAAGTAAGGGCTAGGGGGAGTTGGGGCAGGGAGCATAGGGCTGGCCCCAGGTAGCGATAAGGAGGGCGTTAACGTACGACGCCCGGGCTATAGCTAGCTGCTAGGGTGTAACCTGGGTAGGGTTATACTAGAAGGCGTAGTAGGGCAGCTCGGCCGCATCCTACTGCTCGTTAGTATAGCACCTAAGACGTTAGCTAAGACTGTACAGAAGACGGGAATCTGTACGAACTAGAAGCGTAGCTGCTAGTTAAATTAAGGGCCCTACTACTACAGGCAGAAATAGGAGGGGACCCTAGCTAGACGAGCAGAGGAGGAGGGGCCAGCAACTACGAGGGAGCCACTAGACGGAGCGGACGACATAATAGTAGCTAGTAGTAGTAGTAGCTAGTAGTAGTAGCTAGTAGTAGTAGTAACTAGTAGTAGTAGATAGTAGATAGTAGACAGTAGTAGATAGTAGTAGACGGTAGACGGCGTAGGGGGAGAAGGCAGGCAGGGAATAGAAAGAAAAGGGGGAGGGAAAGAGAAGGGAGAGGCTTAAGGTAACTGCCTGCTATAAGAGGGAATAGCCAGCAGGGCAGCTACTACAAATAGGTAAAATAGCAAGAGGCAACCGCGACCTAGGAGGCAACGAGCGACGACGACTTGGATAGCCGGACAAAATAGGAAGTCGCAACCTGCTAAAGGAACAGCAGAAGCTAAGTAAGTTCGGCATACCGCTGTATAAAAAGGGCACTACAAGAAGGGAAGGGGGAGGGTATTGTTAGGGGGCGCCGCCCGGCCTAGGTCCTAGACCTGACCTAAGCCAACCGTCGCCCTAAGGACTGCGACTTAGCGGCGCCAGCATAACCCTACCCTCTGTACAGAACTACCAACAGGACTATACTCCTATACAGAGGGAGAACTCTATAGTCCTGCATAAAGGGGAACTACTGCCCCTCTAAATAGAGGGAAAACTCTACACTACTGTATAGATAAGGGAACTCCCAATCCTCTATACAAAGGGTAAACCTTGTATCCCTATACAGAGGGAAATTGCTAGCTTGGCTTCGTAGGTACAAATTGTACAGCAGCAGACGACGAAGGAACTGCCTATCAGTTCCTTTATGTAGATACCTAACCTTAAGTTTCTGAACTAAGATTCTTAAGCCCTTTACATAATCTCCTTAGAGAGGCCTACCTTTAAAGAGGTAATTTTTATCCTGTCCTCCTATTAGAGACCTCCTGCCTCTGCTAGTGTCTAGTCGTATTCTGCGAGGAATTCTTATATAGTCTTGCATCCGTGTTTTATCGTATTAACCTGTAGGAGTGCTCGGCTCTCGCAGTCTAGGTCCTTGTAGCTCTTGTTAAGAGCTGCCTAGAGCATCGTGGTTGTAGCTATTGCCAGGTTGGCAAT
Source organism: Pseudocercospora ulei (assembly GCA_016165855.1). Taxonomy (NCBI): domain Eukaryota; kingdom Fungi; phylum Ascomycota; class Dothideomycetes; order Mycosphaerellales; family Mycosphaerellaceae; genus Pseudocercospora; species Pseudocercospora ulei. Next base: position 5,826,974 of record JACWNB010000004.1, read on the forward strand.
AGCTATCTCGTAGTACGGCAGAATCTGTGCTGCCGCCCTGCCCTTTAACCTCCTAAAGAGGTAGACTACCTTGTCTAGCTCGGTTAGGTAAGCTCCTAAGTTAACTAGAAGCTTAAAGCGCATCTAGGCAGCCTAGGAGGGGTACTCGGCCAGAGCCTTACTATCGTACGTAGTAACGCTAGGGAGTTTGCTCTTAGGGGTCGGGGTGTAGGCTATCGTGTTCGTCGTCGTCGTCGTAGGGGTCGGATTGCGATCGGACGCCCTAAGCTGTCGTAGCTCCTGTTCCTGTTAGGAAATTATCGCAGCCTAGTAGCTTACTTATTGTTTAAACTAGGCCTTGTATGCTAACAGCTCCTCGTACGCGCGGTGCATCTGTCCCTGCATAGCCGTAGGTTCTATAGAGATGTCGCTGTCTATCTTTGTTGTATTACTGCAGTTACTGACAGTAAGATTAGTTCCTAATATAAGGGCTTAAGAATCTTAGTTCAGAAACTTAAGGCTGGGTATCTATATAAAGGAACTAATAGGCAGTTCCTTTGTCGTCTGCTGCTGTACAATTTGTACCTACGAAGCTAAGCTAGCAATTTCCCTCTATGCAGGGATGCAAGGTTTACACTCTATACAGAGGATTGGGAGTGCTCCCTCTGTACAGTAGTGCAGAGTTTTTCCCTCCGTTTAGAGAGGCAGCAATTCCCCTCTATGCAGGGCTATAGAGTTCTCCCTCTGTACAGGAGTAGGGTCGTATCGGTGATTCTGTACAGAGGGTAGGGTCGTGCTAGCGCTGCTAAGTCGCAGTCCTTAGGGCGACGGCTGGCTTAGGTCGGGTCTAGGACCTGGGCTGGGCAGCGCCCCCTAACATACTCCAAACTGGATCTTTCTATATAAGGCACTTCTAATTTAATAAACAGTAACCCTACCCTTGCCCTATAAGTCCTTTTTATAGTAGCAAACATTGTTCGCACAGGAACAGAACAAATAAAAGACCTTAGCAACTACATTAATAGTCTAGAGGCAATGCTGTCTAAAGGCAAGGAACAGCTGCAAGAGATAGCACAAAAGATAGCTACTCTTACACTTAAGAAGGCACAAACACAAGGACAACTACAAGAGGCCCTGAACCTAAGGACACCTACTACTACTAGAGAATCCACTAGCAAGAAAGTGGCTAATCCTAAAACATTCTATAGGGACAAAGAAAAGTTTAATGAATTTCGCCTACGACTATCTATCAAACCCTTAGCTAATGCAGACCATTTCCCTAATGAAAATTAGAAGGTCTCCTACGCATTCTCCCTCCTAGTAGGCAAGGCACTTTAGCAAGTCTTACACTAGTTCAACCTACAGACACTCTAAGTCACTTGTCCAGACATTAAGGCCTTAATTACCTCTCTTAATTCAGCCTTTAGAAATCTATATCGCAAGTCTACGGCTTAACAATCTATCAGAACACTTAAGTAGACTAACAAGCCCTTTGCAGACTATTACGCACAGTTCTTACGAGAGATTGGACACTGTAAATACGACATAGAGGCCCAGAAGTCAGCTCTGGTTGCTGGGTTAAGTATAGAACTCCTTACGAAACTTAAGGATTAGGAATATAAAGCCCTATCCTTCTAGGAACTTGTTACCCTCTGCTAACGCCTTAATAGCCGTAGGAATTTGTTTGCAGACATTATTAAGGCCAGAAGCAACAACTGTAACAGTTAACGCCCTATTTCGACTCCTGCAAGCGTTACTCCAAATGTAGGAACCTACAGACCAACCTTACGCCTTCCCTCTTAACTAGTTGTTACCTAGGGAGACCCTATAGACTTAAGCTTAGCTAAGCTCCAAGACGGCCGCCTTACGCAGGACGAGAAAGAACGACGCTGCCGCCTACGCTTCTGTATATGCTGTAGTAAACCAAACTACATTGCTGTTCACTGTCCAACACTAGCTACAAGACGTACTAAGATAGGCACCCCTCTTAGCTTCTCTGCAGCAGCTCCTACGCTACAAGACAACAACAAGGACTAGGGAAACGCCTAAGCCTGTCAACAAGACGCCTAACAGGCAGGCACTTAGATCGACATTATGCAATCTCTTCTTCTGCTGTAGAATTCTATACTAAGACAGAGGATAAACTGACTTGTCCTCCCTTAGTTGTTACAGCAGAAATTCATATAAAGAAGAACACAGCACATTTAGTACTTACGATAATCGACTGTAGCGCAACTAGCAAAAGCTTTATTGACCCTTAACTTGCTAACAATTTAGGAATTACTACTTAGACCTTAAAGCACCCTAGACCCTTAAGAATGTTTGACAGCAGTAAGGCCTCCTTAGGAGGCGTAACTTAGATCGCCTATATTAAGCTTAACCTTAGAAACCACTAGGAACACCTCTCTTGCTTTGTTACCCCTCTTCCTAACTAGAAGCTGATCCTTAGACTGCCTTGGTTAAAGCTTTATAACCTACAGATTAACTGGAACACTGGAACCCTTTGCCTAAACTTAGAACACTGCCAAACCTATTGCTATCCTTCTTTTTAGCCTACTCCTGCATACAGAAATTATAATTCAATCTTCCAAGTATCTGCAGCTAATTTCTACACAGCTGCAAAAGAGAAAAGAGCTTAAATCTTTGCTGCGTTAATAGAGGACATTAAGAAGGCTCTTGCTAAGTATAATAACAAAAGAGAAGCTACTAACCTAGAGACAAAGGTACTAGAAGAATACTACGACTTCCTTAGTGTCTAGTCAGTTAAAGAAGCTAACAAGCTGCCTCCTTACCGCCTCTACGACTACAAGATTGAACTGGAAGAAGGCAAGACACCCCCCTTTGGCCCCCTTTACTAGATGTCTTGCAAAGAACTCCAAGTCCTGCAAAAGTTCCTATAGCAGAACCTCTAGAAAGGCTTTATTAAATCCAGTCGCTCTCCTGCAGCTAGTCCTGTTATGTTTGTTAAGAAACCTAGTAGAGGGCTACGCTTCTATGTCGACTATCGCAACCTCAATGCTATTTCTAAGAAGAATCGCTACCTTATCCCTCTAATATAGGAAACTCTAGAACGCCCTTCGAAGGCAAAATAGTTCACTAAGCTAGATGTAATTGCAGCATTTAACAAGATTCGAATAGCAGAAGGACAAGAATAGATAACTGCATTTAGGACTCGATACGGCTTGTTTGAATTCTTAGTTATGCCCTTTAGCATATGCAATGCACCCAGCACCTTCTAGGAATACATAAACGACACCCTAAGAGAATACTTAGATCAGTTTGTTACGGCTTACATTAACGACATCTTAGTATACAGCAAGACACTAAGAGAACACTAGGGACACGTCCGCAAAGTACTGGCCAAACTGGAAGAAGCAGGCTTACATCTAGACATTAACAAGTGTGAATTCTACAAGCAAGAAGTCTAATTCCTTAGGCTTATTATTTCAGACAAAGGCATACGTATAGACCCAGCAAAGATCTAAGCAATTCTTAACTAGAAGGTTCTAAAGACAGTTAAGGAAGTACAAGGCTTCCTTGGGTTTGCTAATTTCTATCGCTGCTTTATTTAAGGCTTTAGCTTAATTGTAAAGCCTCTAACAGCTCTAACAAGGAAAGAAGCTAAGTTTGAATAGACTGGAGCATGCCAACAAGCCTTTAACCTCCTACGACAAAGGTTTACTAAGGATCCTATCCTTTAACACTTCGACTTTAATTTAGAAGCCCGTATAGAAACAGACGCCTCTAATAGAGCTATTGGAGCTGTCCTTCTTTAAAGAAAAGCGCCTAACCAACTATAGCTTCTAGTAGCCCACCTCTCTAAGAAGATAATTCTAGCTAAATGCAATTACGAAATTTACGACAAGGAACTCCTGGCTATTGTAAAGGCCTTTAAAGAATGGCGTCCAGAACTTAAAGGTGCAGCCTTTCCAACTTAAGTCAGCCCTAATTACAAGAACTTGGTCCACTTTATAAAGAACAAGATCCTTAACAGACGACAAGCCAGATAGAGTAAATTCCTTTCTAGGTTTAACTTTGTCATTTAATACGCACTAGGATCCCTTAATTCAAGAGCTAGCGCCCTTACTAGGATGCCTGGAATCCATCTAGTAGACAGAGGAGAAGGTTAAGCAATTTGTAACCAAACTATCCTAAAGGCCTACAACCTAAGTAAAGACTTAAAGACCTACTTACAGGAAGGCAACCAATCAATTGCTGCCTCTTTTGCCCTGTGTCTTGCGCCTGCTTTCCTAGAAGATAACGATTTAGAAAGCACAACAGACAACACTAAAGACTCTGAAACGGAAGGCTCTGTTACCTCTAACACTAACTTAGAAGATAAAGAAGTAACTGAAGAAGCAAACTATCCTAGAAGACTGCTCCCAATAATCAGAGAGGCTTACGAATTAGACCAGCAAGCTTAAGAGTTGATCTAAGCCCTTAAGATAGGCCAACGCACTTTCCCTGGCTTTTCCCTCTTAGAATGTAAACTCAGGGGTAGACTGGTCTACTTTCGCTCTTGCCTTTTTATTCCTAAAGGGGCAGACAACTTAATACGACCCTACATCCTTAGGACAGTTTACAACTTAGCAGCAGGAGGCTACCTAGGACGCTTAAAGCTTTACAAGCTTACCTTACGCTACTACTAGTAGCTATTAATGTGGAAGCATGTACGCAGGTATAGAAACAACTGTCCTATCTGTAAAGCAGCCAAACATAATCGTTAACCTCTACAGGGCTTACTAAAACCTCTGCCGGCTCCTAAACACCCTTGGAAACACATTACGATAGACTTTGTCACCTATCTCCCTTAAGGAACCACTTAGGCAGGTGTTAAGGCAAAGAATGTCTTTGTAGTTGTGGATCGACACTCTAAGGACCGCTTTATAGTACCCTGCTAGAGCATAACTTCCAAGGAAACCGCTAGGCTCTTTTACGAATACGTCTGGCGCTACGTAGGCCTCCCTAACAGCATTACTATAACAGAGGCTCTCAGTTTATTGCTAAATTCTGGAAACGCCTATGCAAGCTTCTAAACGATAACTACTACATTTCGACCTCCTACTACCTAGAAACAGATAGACAGACAGATATTGCTATTGCCCTATTCGAACAGACGCTGCGTTGCTTTATTAACTACTACTAGAAGGATTAGCCAAAACACATTCCTATAGTGGAATTCTTAGCTCGCAACTGGGAATTAGAGACAACTAGACACTCCCCCTTCTACACTACTAGAGGCTACTACCCCAGAACAGGAATGGAACCTTAAGACCCACTACTACAACCTAACAACCTAGATAAAGTTGATGCAGACGACTAGGCAACACACCTTTCCTAGATCTACCAAAAAGTCCAGGAAGAAATGACTTACGCTTAGGCTGTCTACGAAGATCAAGCCAATCGAAAAAGACAGCCAGCTCCTAGCTATCAAGTAGGAGACAAAGTGTACCTAGACTCTAAGAACATTGTTGCAGGAAGACCTTCTCGCAAACTCGACTGGAAAAGACTAGGCCACTTTACTATTACAGAAAAGATTAGCTCGTACGCATACCGTCTCCAACTGCCTAAAGAATAGGAAATCTACAACGTCTTCTATCCTGTTAGGCTAAGGCCTAAAGAAGGAGATCCCTTCCTAATTTAAGTATAAGATTAGGAACGAACTTACATCCTCCCTGCAGCAGATAATAATAAAGATAAGGAAGAAGAGTATTACGTATGCAACATTGCAGACTGTTAAGTTGTAGATAGACAAACCAAGTACAAAGTCCAATAGCAAAGCTATAAAGACTAGGACACTACTTAGGAACCCCTTAGGAACATTATCTTTAACAAGGACAAGATTAAAGCTTTCCACTAACAGGACCTCTTAGACTCTTAAGGACATTACCTTGAAAACAGGTACAGCAAAGAGGAACTGGATGCTGTATACTAATAGAATATTGACTATAACATTAGACCTGCTCCTGGGAATAAACAGGCTTATCCTCGGTATCTAGAACTACTTAGGCTTCGTAGGAACTCAGCTATATTAAGGGGGGCTACTGTTACGGTTAACAGCTGGAAGAACAAGGACAACAGTACCAAAGTCCTGACACGGCGGCAGAAAGGGGTAGGACTAGATAATAGGGTGGACCCTTTGAATTTCGGCTCGGCCCTTCCGGACCGAGCCGGGCCTTGGCATGCCGCCGCCCCTAAAGCTCTTATCCACCACTATATAGATTCCTTTACCTCCTTAGTTCGAGATATAGTTATCAAAAAGGCCGTATTGAATTATATCTGCGTGCCCGGATTATTATATCTCGAACTCACTTACTACAACAAACCCTGCGCTGCGCGAAAGGGCCCGTCGAACTATCCGGACACCTGAATAACGCACGCGCACACACTAAAAACACCAAACCCAGCACTGTAAGAAGATAGAAGGCTTCTCGACAGTAGAGGGCAGCGTTACAGGCCGCAGCAGAAGCAGAAAAGGAAAGGCTAACAGAGCGAGCAGGCGCTCCAGTGTAATTGACGATAAGATCGTTACTAGCGGTTTTACAGCAGAAGAGACCGCTAAGGTCAAGGAACGAATAGCCGAATATAGAAAGATCCACGACTGCACGATTAAGGAACTAGAAGACTATGTAAATGAGAATAGGATAGGAAAGATCTACGATAGTATAGACCTTATTAAGACGCTGTTCTACAGAACGCTAGAAGAGAACAGACAGCTAAGAGAGGAAGTAGAGACAGTAAGAGCCGAGAAGGAATCGGCCGAGACTATTATAGATATGCTGGAAAACCAAGCGGCGAACCGACTAGCACAGTTAAAAGCGATAAAGGCTTAGCTAGAGGAGAAGGAAGCAGTAAGGTCGTCGGCGCCGCTACTGCGTCGAGAAGAACAAGCAGAGACCGCCTTACTAGCGGCCTACAGTCAAGGCGGCACGTTAATAACGTTACTACCGGATCTACCGGCGTTTAGAGGCAGAGATCCTAAGGATTGGGAAGCATTTAAGAAGAAGATAAAGAACAAGATAGATCGAGACTATGCCGGAAACAGCACCGGAGATAGATTAGCGTACCTGGAATCGCGATTGGAAGGTGAAGCTTTTTCGCTAGTAGCAGACCTGGAAGAGGTAACCGCTAAAGAAGCGATCAAAGCGCTAGATCAACGCTTCGGAGACCCCTTTAGGAAGAAGACAGCCTATAAGCAGCTAGACAAGATTAACCAGAACCGGCAGACGTTCGAGGAGTTCTACGGATTGTTTAGGAAATATGCGATTAGGGCCCGAGTAGCGGAAGATAAGCAGCTCTACCTACTAAGGCAGAAGCTAAACCCTTAACTGACTGCCGCTATAGCGTCGGTGGAAGACGAAGACCTTAAGGGCTTCGTGTACCGAGCGAGAGTCACTGCGAGAAACTTAAGCGCTTACGCGAAATTACGCGAATCGAACTAGAAGCCGTTAATAATGCAGACAATACGACCCCCTGCGCCTTTCCGGAGAGCACCCCAGCAGCCACCTTATTAGTTACAGCGTTCGTCGTTCGTCCCTACCTGTTTCGCGTGCGGAAAACCCGGCTATATCGCTACGAGATGCCAAGCAATAGCCTAGCAGAAGCAGGAGTATTGCGCTATAAAGCAGCCGCAGCCACCGGGAAAGACTATCCAAGCTATAGAGCCGGCTCCGAACGACACTGAGAGCGTAGACAGTGGGGTGCAGTTAAGGATTATAGGAAAAGACCAGCTGGACGGATAGGCCCCCTATCTGTTGCAGCGGTGGAAAGAGGTAGGACAGATTGATGGGGTGGACCCTGGAATTTCGGCTCGGCCCGGACGGGCCGAGCCGTGCCTTGGCACCACCACCACGAAAGCCCTCCACCACCACTACATAGATTCCTTTCCCCCCTCAGTTCGAGATATAGTCTTCAAAAAGGCCGTATTGAATTATATCTGCGTGCCCGGATCATTATATCTCGAACTTACTCTCTACACCAACCCCGCGCTGCGCGAAAGGGCCCGTCAAACTATCCGGAAACCCGAATAACGCACGCGCACCAACACAACTAAACCAAACATCAGCACCGCGAGAAGATAGAAGGCTTCTTAGCAGTAGAGAGTGGCGTAACAGGCCGCCGCGGAAAGAGAAAGACTAACAGAGCGAGTAGGCGCTCCAGTGTCGTTAACGATAAGATTATTATTAGCAGTTTTACGGCGAAAGAGACCGCAGAGATTAAGGAACGAATAAGCGAATACAGGAAGATCTACGACTACACGATAGAGGAACTGGAAGACTACGTAAACGAGAATAGGATAGGGAAGGTCTACGATAGTATAGACCTTATCGAGACACTGTTCTTTAGAACGCTGGAAGAAAAGAGACAGTTAAGGGAGGAAGTAGAGACGGTGAGAGCCGAGAAGGAATTAGCAGAAACCATTATCGACGTGTTAGAGAACCAGGCGGCGAATAGACTGGCGCAACTAAAGGCGCTAAAGGATCAACTGGCTAACATAGAAGCAGCGACGTCGTCGCCGCTGCCACTGCATCGAGAAGAACAAGAAGAGACCGCCTTACCGGCGGCCTATAGTCAAGGTAGCACCCTAATAACATTATTGCCAGACCCGCCAGCATTTAAAGGCGGAGACCCTAAAGACTGGGAAGAGTTTAAGAAGAAGATCAAGAATAAGATAAGCCGCGATTAAGCATTGAACAGCGCCGGAGATAGATTGGCGTACCTAGAATCGCGGTTAGAGGGAGAAGCTTTTTCGCTAGTGGCAGACCTAGAAGAGGTAACTGCTAAGGAAGCAATTAAAGCGCTAGATTAACGCTTCGGAGATCCATTCCGAAAGAAGACAGCCCGTAAGCAGCTAGACAAGATCAATTAGAACCGGCAGGCGTTTAAAGAATTCTACAGTTTGTTTAGAAAATATGCGATTAGGGCCCGGGTAGCGGAAGATAAGCAGCTTTACCTATTAAGGCAGAAGCTAAACCCTGAACTGGCCGCAGCTATAGCGTCTGTAGAGGACGAAGACCTTAAGAGCTTCGTGCATAGAGCGAGAGTCACCAGGAGAAACTTGAGCGCTTACGCGAAATTACGCGAATCAAACCAGAAGCCGTCGCCGTCGCCGCAGGGAACCAGAGCCCCTGCGCCTTTCCGACGAAACCCCCAGCAATCGTCGTATTCACTACGATCGGCGTTTGTCCCTACGTGCTACGTATACAGGAAGCCTGGCTATATCGCTACGAGATGCCAAGCTTCGGATAAGCAGAAGCAGGAGTATCGCGCTATAAAGCAGCCGCAGCTACCGAGAAAGACTGTTCAAGCCATTGAACCGGCGCTAAACGATACTGACAGCGTAGAAGGTGGAGTACAGTTAAGAATTATAGGAAAAGACTAGCTAGACGGATAGTCCCCCTATCTAGTATGGACAACAGGGCATTAACGCGAACTACGTCGACGAAAGAGAGCATCAATAGTTGCAGTAATCCGCTATCGGCTGCAGTGGAAGTAAACACGGAAACAGCTATTATCCTTCTAATCACTGTCTACCCCCTTAGCAGATCGAGCAAACCACTTCAGTTAAAAGCTTTTATCGACACTGGAGCTCTTATTGGCGCGGCGGTCCACCACCGACTAGTTCAGAAGCTAATAAATGGATACGGTTATCCAGTGGAACTGGCGTCGCCGACAAGGATTTCGGCGTACAACGGACAAGACACGGAGAGTGTTACGCACTACGTGCCATTAAGGACCACCTTAGCAGGTCGCACTACGGAAGCGACGTTCCGAATTATAGATATCGGAAGGTTTGACATCATTATAGGGCAGAAATAGATGGAGAACCAGAAGGCCATCGTCGACGTAGATAAAGGAACGATCAGATTCAAAACCCTAAGCAACGGCACCGCTGCTACTATAGCCGAACCGAAAGTCACGGCTGCTAGTGTAACCCCGTCCGATCGTTCCGAACCCCTAGTCACTGTTAGAATGATAAGTTCAGAAACTATAACGACCCTCGCGAAGTCGCCGGACACTGAGGTTTACGCTATCTTAATAAAAGACATCGAAGACCACCGGAAGATAATAGCGGAAGAAGAGGTGGATCCACTAGAGGTGCTGCTGGCGGAGCTCTACGGTTACGCTGACGTGTTCTTAAAAGCAGACTCCAACCTCCTGCCGCTCTACCGGCCGGAATACGACAACAAGATTAGGTTGAAAGAGGGGGCTACATTGCTAAGAACCGAGCCCCTAAGAAGACTGTCACCGGCCGAATTGGACTAAGTAGAGGTGTTTGTTCGCGAAAACCTAGCGAAGAAGTTTATTATGCCGAGTTCTGCCGAATATGCGTTACCGATCCTTTTCGTGCAGAAGCCTGGAGGTAGTCTCCGACTGTGTGTGGACTATCGAGGCCTCAATAAGGTCACCAAGAGAGACGTGTATCCACTGCTGCTAATTAATAAGACTATACAGCAGGTGGCGAAGGCTAAGTAGTTCAGCAAGCTAGACATCCGCCAAGCATTCTATCGACTAAGGAATAAAGAAGGGCAGACAGAAGACCTTACGACGTTCGCGACGCGTATAGGCAATTTCAAGTAGTTGGTAATGCCTTTCGGACTTACCAACGCGCCGGCGGTGTAGCAACGCTTTATAGACTACACTTTTATAGACATGTTGGAACGGTTCGTGTCTATCTACTTGGACGATATCCTTATCTACACCGATAGAACGAGAGAGCAACACACAGACTACATTAAGAGAGTGTTAAAGAGGCTCCGCAAGGTCGGATTAAACGCGGACACGAAGAAGAGCAAGTTCTATTAAACCGAGGTCAAATATCTCGGTCTTATCGTCGGAAGAGATGGAATTCGTATAAACCCCTTAAAGGTCGCCGCCGTCGCAGAGTGGAAGCAGCCGAAATCCGGAAACACTACGCAAATTAGAGCGTTTCTCAGCTTCTGCAGCTACTATCGACGGTTTATTAAGGACTTTAGCAAGATAGCGAGACCCCTAAACGAGGCGCTAAAGAAAGAGGCCGCCGGCCTATAGAATAAGAGGTGCACGGAAGCCTTTAACTAGCTAAAAGAAGCAGTGGCCTCTGCGCCAGTTCTGGCACACTTCCGGCCAGAAAAGACGATCTACGTAGAAACGGACGCTTCCGACACAGTAACGGCAGGGGTTCTTTCTTAATATAGTGACGACAAAATCCTCTATCCGGTAGCTTTCTTTAGCAAGTCAATAAGCGAAGCTAAGCGGAACTACGCCATCTACGATAAGGAGCTGCTAGCGATTATTCAGGCTTTCGAGGAGTGGAAACCGGAGCTTATAGCTGGAAAGAGCACAGTCCAGGTCCTTACAGACTACCAGTCGCTGACCTACTTTATAAAGACACAGAAGCTCTTACGACGTTAAGTACGGTAGGCTGCCTACTTATTAGGGTTCGACTTTAAGATCACCTATCGACTAGGGGCTTAAAACAGAAAGGCTAACGCGCTAACGCGAAGAGAAGGGAAGACGAGCCGCGCGAAGGAAGATCCGAACATGTTTCAGAAGGTGTTAACCGAACAGATAGTAGACGCCGAGGTATTAAGGGAAGCAGGGATCTGCGCAGTGGAACTAGCCCCTAAGGAAGAGACTCTCTACGAAAAGGTAAAACAGCTTAACCAGCAACAGAAGCTCAGCAGAACCGGCTCAGGAAAGCTAGTAGTGCCGGAAGAACTAATTACTAAGGTCATCCAATCGGTCTTTAATTCTATAGATATTGGCTACGCTAGAGCGAAGAAAACGATGCAGGCCGTAAGGACGATCTACTGGTTTCCGCGGATCTACGAGCGAATCCACTGGTTTATTGCCAATTGCTACGTGTGCCAAACCGCGAAGCTACGTTACGGTCTTCCGGCTGGTCTACTGAAGCCGCTTCCGATCCCCGAGAAGCCGTAGCAGCACATTACGATGGATTTCGTAACCGGCCTGCCAAATTCGGATGGATATAACGCTACGCTAAACGTAGTGGATAGGCTGAGCAAAGAACGACACTTTATCCCCTGCTAAGCGAGAGACGAAGGAACTACTGCAGAAGAGACCGTACGGATGCTAATTCAACACGTATAGAAGCACTATAGCCTGCCGGACACTATTACCACAGATAGGGGTCCTTAATTCACTGCCGACGTGTAGAAAGCTATTAACTAAGCTCTCGGAATTTATGGAAAGCTCAGCACCGCTGCTTACCCTTAAACTGACGGTCAGTCTAAAGTGGCTAATCGCGAGATAGAGCGATATCTGCGAACCTTCTGCAGCTACTATTAAGAAGAATGGGTTAAGGTGTTGCCGATAGCCGAGTTCTGCGCTAACTCGGCACTGTCTAAGGCTACCTCGCTGGCGCCGTTTAAGATAACGTACGGCTATCTTCCGAGGATAAGCTTTCAGCCGCTAAACAAACCCAGCTCCGCGGAACTATCCACCGCTACGTCGTCGAAGAGGGTCGCCGCCGCAGCGGTAGAAGCGCTACGATCTCAGATGGAAGAAGCGATCAAAGTGGCGAAAGAAGCAATGGAATCGGCTTAGAAGAAGATAGTAACTCGAGCTAATAAGAAACGGTTACTAACGGAATTCGAGGAAGGCCAAAGGGTATAGCTTAACATAAAGAACCTAAGGCTGAAAGGCAACGCTAAGCTGAATCTACGCTACGTAGGTCTGTTCAAGATAGTGGAAAAGAGATCGCCGGTAACTTATCGGCTTTAGCTGCCAAAGGCGTTCCGGATCTACGACGTTTTCCATTCAGATCTGCTAAGCCTAGACCCTAAGGACAGCCTTCCGGAACAGGGGTTTGCCGAACCCCTGCCAATCGAAATGGACAGTAAGGAAGAAGAGTAGGAGGTGGAAGATGTAATGGACGTAAAGAAGATAAGGGGATCTATTAAAGCGAGGATCTCGTAGAAGGGGTGGCCGGAAGACTATAAATGGTATCCGGTCGAAAACCTTCGGAATTCGGCGGAGCTACTAAGAGAGTTCTACGCGCGGAATCCGGAAAAGCCGAAACCAGCGTAGCTCTAATGCCGACAATAGAGACACGTCCGCTCTACCGGCGCGGAAGCCGATAAAAACGATCGTGCTTTAGGAAGTGATTGCTTTAGGCACCACTGCGTCGGCCGGTAGCTCGCGCACGCCGTAGCGTGCCAGCGCCGCCGACCCCGTAGTAGGCAAAGGCTTTGGTAGAAGAGAAAAAGAAGAGGAAAAACGGCGCTACGGAAAGATCTATATAGACCCCCGAGCCGACGCACAGACCAGCCACGCTGCGCCTCAGATGACCCACAGCTCAGATCAGATAGTGTCGATCACATAAACGCTAAGTGAAGGACTTCAGATGCCGATAACGTAAGAAGTTGAAAAAGAGATAAAGAGGACGTTGTTTTTAATAAAAGACGGAAGAGGTAACGTCGACATTAGAGGGGATTTTCGAGAAAGAGACGACGAATTAAAAAAAAAAAAAAAAAAAGAAAAAAGCGGAGATTTTCAGATAGATAGGGTGACTCAGCGGTCGAGGGCGACCGCTGGTAAGGGAGGGGGGTAGTGTTGCGGCAGTGGAAAGAGGTGGGACAGATTAATAGGGTGGACCCTGGAATTTCGGCTCCGCCCGTCCGGACCGAGCCGGGCCTTGGCACTACCACTACGAAAGCCCTCCACCACCACTACATAGATTCCTTTCCCCCCTCAGTTCGAGATATAGTCTTTAAAAAGGCCGTATTAAATCATATCTGCATGCCCGGATCACTATCTAGCATTAACAATAGGGCACTGCACTGGAGCAAATCGACACGAGAAGAAAGCATTAACAGCTGCAGCGATCCGCTCTCGGCAGCTGTAGAAGTGAATACGGAAACGGCGATCATCCTTCCTATTAGGATCCACCCTGTTAAGAAGTCGCGCCAACCCCTCTAGTTGAAAGCTTTTATTAACACCGGAGCTCTTATTGGCGTAGCGATCTACTACCGATTAGTTCAGAAGCTAACGAATAGATACGGCTATCTAGTGGAATTAGCGTCGCTAACGAAGATTTCGGTATACAACGGACAAGACACGGAAAGCGTTACGCACTACGTGCTGCTAAAGACTACCTTAGCTAGTCGCACTACGGAAGCGATGTTCTGAATTATAGATATCGGAAGGCTTGATATTATTATAGGGCAGAAATAGATAAAGAACCAGAAAGCTATTGTCGACGTAGATAAAGGAACGATCAGATTCAAAACCCAAGGTAACAGCGCCGTTACTACCGAATCGGTCGCAGCCGCGACAGCAAGATCAGAGGCGACCAGCGGCAAAACGGCTCTGCCTACCTCTACCGAGCCTGCGCCTACGATCGGAATAATAAGCTCGGAAGCTTTATCGACCCTCGCGAAGTCACCGGACAACGAGATTTACGCTATCTTAATAAAAGACATCGAAGACCACTAGAAGATAATAGCGGAAGACGAAGTGGATCCACTGGAGGTGCTGCCAAACGAGCTCTATAGTTACGCTAACGTCTTCTTAAAAGCCGACTCCAACCTATTGCCGCTCTATCGACCGGAATATAACAACAAGATCCGACTAAAAGAAGGGGCTACGCTGCTAAGAACCGAGCCCCTAAGACGACTGTCGCCGGCGGAGCTAGACCAGGTAGAAGTGTTTGTTTAAGAGAATCTTGCGAAGAAATTTATTACCCTAAGCTCAGCTAAATACGCGTCGCCGATTCTCTTTGTAAGGATGCCCGGAGGCGGTCTCCGGCTGTGCGTGGACTACAGGGGCCTCAATAAGATCACTAAAAGAGACGTATATCCACTGCCGTTAATAGACGAAACTATACAAAGAGTAGCGAAGGCTAAGTGGTTTAGCAAGCTAGACATTCGCCAAGCGTTTTATAGACTAAGGAACGAAGAAGGGCAGACAGAAGACCTTACGACGTTCGCGACGCGTAGAGGCAATTTCAAGTGGTTGGTAATGCCTTTCGGGCTTACCAACGCGCCGGCAGTGTAGCAACACTTTATAAACCACATCTTTATAGATATGCTAGAACGGTTCGTATTAATCTACTTGGACGACATTCTTATCTACACTAATGGAACGAGAGAACAACACACAGACTATATCGAGAGAGTGTTAAAGAGGCTCCGCGAGGTCGGATTAAACGCGGACACGAAGAAGAGCGAGTTCTATTAAACCGAGGTCAAGTATCTCGGTCTTATCGTCAGAAGAGACGGAATTCGTATAGACCTATTAAAGGTCGCTGCCGTTGCAGAATAGAGGCAGCCGAAATCCGGAAACACTACACAGATCAGGGCGTTTCTCGGATTCTGCAGCTACTATCGACGGTTTATTAAGGACTTTAGCAAGATCGCGAGACCCCTAAACGAAGCACTAAAGAAAGAGGCCGCCGGCCTATAGAATAAGAAGTGCACGGAAGCCTTTAACCGGCTGAAAGAAGCAGTAGCCTCGGCGCCGGTTCTAGCACACTTCCGGCCGGAAAAGACGATCTACGTAGAAACGGACGCTTCCGACACAGTAACGACAGGGGTCCTTTCTTAATACGGAGACGATTAAACCCTTTATCTAGTGGCTTTCTTCAGCAAGTCTATAAACGAAGCTAAACAGAACTACGCTATCTATAACAAGGAACTGTTAGCCATTATTCAGGCCTTCGAAGAATGGAAACTAGAGCTTATAGCTGGACAGAGCACGATCCAAGTCCTTACGGACCACTAGTCGCTGACCTACTTTATAAAGACTTAGAAGCTCTTACGACGTTAAGTACGGTAGGCCGCCTACTTGCCCAGGTTTGATTTCAAGATCACTTATCGACTAGGGGCTCAAAATGAAAAGGCTAACGCGCTAACGCAAAGAGAAGGGAAGACTAGCTACGCAAAGGAAGATCCGAACATGTTTTAGAAGGTGCTGACCGAACGGATAGTAGACGCCAAGGTGTTAAAGGAAGCAGGGATCTGCGCGGCAGAACTGCAGACCGAACCGGAATCGACAGAACTGGAGACTGAAAAAGAGACGCTCTACGAGAAGGTGGAACGGCTCAATTAGCGGCAGAAGCTCGGCAGAACAGGCTTAGGGAAGCTAATAGTTCTGGAAGAACTGGTTACAGAGGTTATCCAATTGGTCCATAGCTCTAAGGACGTTAGTTACGTAGGATCAAAGAAAACGATAGAAGCCGTAAGGACGATCTACTGGTTTCCGCGAATCTACGAGCAGATCCACCGGTTTATCGGCAATTGCTACGCGTGCCGGGCCGCGAAGCTACGTTACAGTCTTCCGGCCGGTCTGCTAAAGCCACTTCCGATCCCTAAGTGTAAGGGGCTTAAGAATCTTAATTTAGAAACTTAAGGTTGGGTATCTACATAAAGGAACTGATAGGCAGTTCCTTCGTCGTCTGCTGCTATACGATTTGTACCTACGAAGCCAAGCCAGCAATTTCCCCCTTTGTGCAGGGGTGCTAGGTTTACCCTTCGTATAGAGGGTCGGGAGTTACCTCCTCCGTATAGTAGTGCATAGTTTACCCCCCCTATTTAGAGGGGCGGTAGCTCCCCTTTGCGCAGGACCGTAGTGTTCTCCCTCCGTACAGGAGTGGGGTCCTGTCGGTGGTTCCGTATAGAGGGTAGGGTCGTACTAGCGCTGCTAAGTCGCAGTCCTTAGGACGACGTTCGGCTTAGGTCGGGTTTAGGGCCTAGGCCGGACGGCGCGCCCCTAACAATACCCCCCCCTTCCCTTCTCGTAGTGTTTCTTCTGTACAGCGTCGCGCCTAAATTAACTAGCTCCTGTTGTTCCTTTGGCAGGTTGCGGCTTCCTATTCCGTCCAGTCGTCCGAGTCGTCGCCCCTCGCCACTTCCCTTAGGTCGTAGTTGCCTCTTGCTATTTTACCTGTTTGTAGCAGCTGCCTTGTTTGCTATTTCCCTTATAGCAGGCAGTTGGCTCCAGCCTTCTCCCTTCTTTTCCTTCCCTTATACTGTCTACCGTCTACCGTCTATCTACTACCGTCTACTATCCACTATCTACTATTACTACTAGCTACCAACTACTAACCACTACTAGCTACTATCTACTAACTACTACTAGCCACTATCTACTATGTCGTCCGCCCCGTCTAATAGCTCCCTTATAGTTGCTAGCCCCGCCTCCTCCCCTCGTCCGGCTAGGGTCCTACCCTACTTCGTCCTCTAGGAGTAGGACCCTTAACTTAACTAGCAGCTGCTCTTCTAGTTCGTACGGAATCCTGTCTTCTGTACAGTCTAGGCTGACGTCTTAGGTGCTATACCTGCAAGCAGCAGGATGCGGCCGGGCTCCCCTTCTACGCCTTCTAGTGTAACCCTGTCTGGGTTACACCTAAGCAGGTAGGCACAGCCTGGCTGTTGTACGTTAATGCCCTCCTTATCGCTACCTAGGGCCAGCTCTATGCCCCCTGCCCTAACTCCCCCTGGCCTATACTTAGCCTGTACCGCCTCCTAGGCTTCTGGGCTAAGGTGTATGCCTCGTGCAAGTAGAAGGATAGCTCCTTCTACTGCCCCTTCCGCCGTCTAGGGGAGGCATGTAGAGGTAGGGGGGTGCCTCCGCTTCCTAGGGCTAGTTCTAGTAGGGGCAGGGGCCCGGCCGGGCCTAAGGTAGTAGAGGTTACAGATAATAAGTAGGTAGTTCTGGTTCCCCCTAGGGGGGTAGCCAATAAGCTACCCCCCCCCCCCCCCTCCCCCTAGGTAGCGTAAGGAATTTCGGACAGTTTTCTTCCAACTCCTTCCGTTTCCACTTCCCCTCCTATTCGTCCCTTGGCTGTTCCTTTCTTCTAGCCTTTATTTCGTACAGTGTCGTACGATGTCGTATTAGCAGGGCCCTGTAGTGTCCTGCGTCGTAATACTCGATCCTTTAACAACCCTAGTCTGCCTGCAGCTACCCTATCCTTAGGGCGGATCGTGCCTCCTTCTGTCGTACAGCGCAGTGTTACTATAACTGGGCAGGAGGATGATTCTCCTCCTACCTGTCTAGTGCAGTTGTGTCTTGCAGAGCCTCGTACAGTTCCTACGTAGGCTCTGCCTATCCTCTCTATTTTACTAAGTACTCTGTCTTCCCTCGCCTCCTTCGACTCTTAAGGATCCCCTCTACTTTATACTCTTCCTAGCCCTTGGTTATAATTGCAGGTAGGCGCGCGTCGTTAGTCGTCTAGTGCAGTAGGGGGTCCGTGTTCGCCGGTCGTACGAGGTCTACGTAAAAGACTGGGTAAATCCCTAGGGGAGTATTTAGTTGTACAGTATATGTCCCTACCGGCTAGATTACTATAAACTTCCTGTTCCTCCAATCTAGCTTCTTGCTTAGCCGGTCTGTACGGATGTTCCGCTAGTTTAGCTAGACCTGATCCCCTGCCTCGTACCTTAGTACAGCCTGTCGTCCCTTGTTGGCCTGCTCTTCCGCATTCTGCTAAGCTATAGCTAGGCTCGCTTTGGCTATTAGTAGGCGTTCGTAATCGTCCGTACGATAGCCTCTCCTTGCTGGATTAGGGATTGTACGGAGCGCAGGGTGTTACCGCTCGGGGTCAGTAGGAGCAGGGAGTAGTCGTATCTATAGGTCGTAAAGAAGGGGGACAGTCCTGTAGCATCGGCCGTACAGCTGTTAATAGCCAGCTCCGCTATAGGGAGGAGTCGGTTCTAGTTTGTCTAGTTATAGTCTATGTACACTCGGAGCTACGCTTCCAAAGTTGAATTGACCCTCTCCGTCGCCCTATCTGTTTGTAGGTGCTATGCGGTTAACAGACGACGTTCTACCTTTAGCAACTAGCAGATCCTTGCCTAGAGCTGGCTCGTAAACTGTGTCCCCCGGTCTAATACGATTAACCTAGGGAAACTGTGCTTGCTAAACGTCGTCTGTATAAAGGCCTAGGCAGTGTCCTTAGCTGTAATAGAGTCTATTCCCTCTAGTATTACCCCCTTCGTTAACTTTTCTGTAACTACTATAATGTTCCGCCGTCCATCGCTCTTAGGGAGGTCTGTAATAAAGTCTACTGTTAGATCTTGCTAGGGCCGGTCCGGTATCGGCAGGGGCTTCAGCAGCCTATGCTTTAGCTCGCGCTAGGGCTTTGTTCGTCTGCATATATTGCAGTTCTGTACGAACCTGCGAATGTCCTTTGCTATCGCCGGCCAGTAGTAGTCCCAGGCGATAATGCTGTACGTCTCCTCGCGCCCTAGGTGCCCGGTAGCTATAGAGTTATGCGCCTGTTGTATTAAGCTTATATAGAGCTTCTCGTCCGCCGGGACCTATATCCGATTCCTGAACCTTAGGTTGTTCTCCTCGTCTACTAAACACTCGGCTGTCGACACCTTAAGATAGAGCTCGGCTGGGAGCTTCCGTTGCCCTCCCTAGATCGCCGTACAGGCCCCTTAGTATACCTCGTCCTTTTCTACTGCCTCTTCCTATACTTGCAGTTAGGGTTCCTATAGGTATGTCGCTGCTAGGCGGATAGTCTCCCCGTCCGGCTCCCCCTTAAACATCTGGAATGTTCGTAACTTTAGCCGGTCGTCTTCGTACGTCGTTAGCATGTCCTAGTCCTGTCTAGACAGTGCATCGGCCCTGCTGTTATCCTTACCCTTGCAGTACTAGAGTCTTATATTAAACCGGCTTAGGTACATTGCCTATCGTACGTGCCTCTCGGACAGCTTCCGGGGTTAAGTAAAGTATTCCAGGTTCTTGTAGTCTGTTAGGGCGAGGAACTTAGGCACTGAGCAGAGTTCTCTATCCTAGGCTTCGCAACACCGTACGACTGCTAGCAACTCTTTGTTGTAGATAGGGTAGTTGCACTTAGCTAGGGAGTTCTTCTTAGAGAAATACGCGTATAGGTGTAGGAGTCCGTCTGAGCCTACCTGTAACAGGATACCCCCGATGCAGTACCCCGAGGAGTCAGTTTCCAGTATTGTCGTACGCTCCGGGTCGAAGGCGGCGAGCGTTGGTCCTGTAGTAAAGAGCTCCTTTAGCTTGTCGAAGCTCCTATTACATTCGTCTGTCTATTTGAACTGCTTGTCTTTGTGCGTTAGCTCAACTAGGGGGCGTACGATCTCTATGTAGCTCCGTATAAACTGGCGGTAGAAGTTGGCAATCCCAAGAAATTTATGTACGCCCTTAACGTTTGTAGGTAGCTTCTATTGCTTAATAGCATTAATCTTCTTCCTGTCTATACTAATGCCTTTCCCTGCCTCGATAATAAAACCTAGGTATTTCGTACGTTGGACGCCGAATTCGCATTTGTCGATATCAAGGTACAAGCCTGCCCGCTGCAGTCGGTCTAGCACCTTCTTAACATCTTGTACGTAATCTGCGTAGGTGCCGTCTGTAAAAACCAGGGTGTCGTTAAGGTATACTAAGCAGATATCGTCTAGTAACCCTTGTAGGGACTTGTTAATGTACCTTTAGAAGGTTGCTAGTGTATTGGCAAGGCTAAAGGGGGTAACAAGCTACTTAAAAAGACCGTATCTCGTACAGAAGGCCGTTATCTATTTACAGCCTTCCTTAATCCGTATCTTGTAGAAGGCCGAGACTACGTCAAGCTTGGTGAACTACTTCGCCTTGCTGATCTGCCTAAGGGTCTCCTTAATAAGGGGTAGGGGGTACCGGTCCTTCTTAGTAATCGCGTTAATGCCCCTATAGTCTACGCAGAAACGCAATCCGGCCTTCCCCTCCTTGTAGACAAACAGCACTAGGGCTTCTGCGGACAACGTACTGGCCCGAATAAACCCTTTGGCAAGCAGGTCGTCTAGCGTCTTGCGCAGTACTAAGAGTTCTCTAGAGGACATTCCGTACAGCGGTCCGTACAGTACCTCCGGCAGGCCCCTATCTAGACGGGGTTCTAGCTAGATGTTATAATCAATCCCTTCCCCTTAGTGTAGCAGCAGCTTCGAGGCCGACTTTGGTTTAAAGAGGTCCAGGTACCTAACATACTCTCTTAGGAGCTTTGTATAGGGGTTTGTCGCCTCCTTAGGTACTAATGCCTTCTCGATGTCCGCCGTCGCTGTGTTAATTTCGGCCTTAGTATTGCTACCTTGTAGGTACCTCCCCTAGTCCCGGATCCTCTGCCTCGTTACTACCAGGTACAGCCGTCCTCGTCCGATATCCAGCTTGCCCCTCTAGCGCTCTATCTAAGGCTTTCCTAGTATTAGGTTATACCCTAACTTGTCCTGTACAATATAGAGGTATAAGTCTCGCTCGTAGTGTCCCTGTACCTCCAATGTTACTTTTACTATATAGGTAATGTCCGGTCCTTGCCCGGTAATGCCCAGCATGCGTACAGGTACTGTAGGGGTCGTCTTAATCCGATGTCTCTGTATAAAGTCCTCGCTGATTACTCTATACACTAAACATCCTGTGTCAATTAATGTCCGCGCCGTTGCGGACCCGTTTAACGTCGGCCGTACGATAAACGGCGTCGTCGTTATGTAATTGCTCTTAAAAGATAGCTAAGTAATGCTTTAATTTGGCAGTCTATCTCGCGCCTGCCTCTAGCAGAGTCTTCGCTTAGAGGCTACTCTTTTCCCGAATCGTCGTTGTCTAAGTAGGACACCTAATCTTCTTGTTAAGGCGCCGCAGTTGCTACCCTCGCGGTAGTCGGCCGTCCCCCGGGTCTCTCTGCTAGCAGAAGCCCGCAATTCCGTACGGTGTAGCCTATCTTGCTACACCGGTAGCAGCTCCCTTCTGCTCGCCTCTTGTTAAGGGTAGCCGTATCTACCTATTGCGCCCTTTTAGTAGCGGTCCTTAGCCGTACGGTAGCTGCTGCTGCCACCCTCGTCGTCGTCGGTTCCTAGTCTATAGCATCTATCTGTCGCTAGGGGGGTTATCTTATCTCCTAAGTACGGCCTATCCGTCCCAGCCTGCGTTGCTAGTCGTCGACTATCCTAAGAAGGTCGCAGAATTCCTCGTACGTAGCTGGCCGCATTACACCTACCAGCCCCGTTATAATCTCCTTAGAGAGGCCTACCTCTAAAGAGGTAATCTTTATCCTGTCCTCCTATTGGAGACCCCCTACTTCTGCCAAAGTCTAGTCAAATTCCGCAAGGAATTCTCGTACGGTCTTGCGTCCTTGTTTCATTGTATTAACCTGTAGGAGTGCTCGGCTCTCGCAGTCCGGGTCCTTGTAGCTCTTGTCCAGAGCTGCCTAGAGCATCGTCGTCGTAGCTATCGCCGGGTTAGCGATAGCCGTCTCGTAGTACAGCAGAATTCGTGCTACCGCCCTGCCCTTTAACCTCCTAAAGAGGTAGACTACCTTGTCTAGCTCGGTCGGGTATGCTCCTAAGTCTACTAGGAGCTTAGAGCGCATCTGAGCCGCCTAGGAGGGGTACTCGGCCGGAGCCTTACTATCGTACGTAGAGACGTCGGGGAGTTTGCTCTTAGGGGTCGGGGTATAGGTTATAGTGTTCGTCGTCGTCGTAGGGGTCGGATCGCGATCGGACGCCCTAAGCTGTCGTAGCTCCTGTTCTTGTTAGGAAATTATCGCAGCCTAGTAGCTTACTTGTTGTTCGAGCTGCCTCTTGCTTTCTAGCAGCTCCTCGTATACGCAGTGTATATGTCCCTCTATAGCCGTAGGTTCTATAGGGATGTCGTCGTCTATCTTTGTTCTATTACCGCGGTTACCGACAGTAAGATTAGTTCCTAATATAAGGGGCTTAAGAATCTTGATTTAGAAACTTAAGGTTGGGTATCTACATAAAGGAACTGATAGGCAGTTCCTTCGTCGTCTACTGCCGTACGATTTGTACCTACGAAGCCAAGCCAGCAATTTCCCCCTTTGTATAGGGGTGCTAGGTTCACCCTTCGTACAGAGGGTCGGGAGTTACCTCCTCTGTACAGTGGTGCATAGTTCACCCCCCCTATTTAGAGGGGCGGTAGCTCCCCTTTGCGCAGGACCGTAGTGTTCTCCCTCCGTACAGGAGTGGGGTCCTGTCGGTGGTTCCGTACAGAGGGTAGGGTCGTGCTGGCGCCGCTAAGTCGCAGTCCTCGGGACGACGTTCGGCTTAGGTCGGGTTCAGGGCCTAGGCCGGACGGCGCGCCCCTAACACTAAGAAACTGTAGCAATACATTACGATAGACTTCGTAACCGGCCTGCCGGACTCCAATAGATATAATGCTACGCTGAACGTAGTGGACCGACTAAGCAAGGAACGCTACTTTATCCCCTGCTAAGCGAGAGACGAAGGAACTACTGCAGAAGAGACCGTACGGATGTTGATTCAACACGTATAGAAGCACTATAGCCTGCCGGACACTATCACTACAGATAGGGGTCCTTAATTTACTGCCAACGTATAGAAAGCTATTAACTAAGCTCTCGGAATTAGTAGAAAGCTTAGTACAGCAGCTTACCCTTAGACCGATAGTTAGTCTAAAGTGGCCAATCGCGAGATAGAGCAATATCTGCAAACCTTCTGCAGCTATTATTAAGAAAAGTAGGTCGAGGTGTTGCCGATAGCTAAATTCTGCGCCAACTTAGCACGATCGGAAGCAACGTCGCTAGCGCTGTTCGAAATAACGCATAGCTATCTTCCGAGAATAAGTTTCCAGCCGCCGAGCGAACCCAGCTCTGCGGAACTATCCACCGCTACGTCGTCAAAGAGAGTCGCCGCTGCGACGGCAGAAGCGCTCCGATCTTAGATAGACGAAGCAATCAAAGTAGCGAAAGAGGCGATAGAATCGGCTTAGAAGAAGATAGTGGCTCGAGCTAACAGAAAGCGAACGCTGATAGAATTCAAAGAAGGCCAAAAAGTATAGCTCAATACGCAGAACCAAAGGGTAAAAGGGAACGCCAAGCTTAACCCGCGCTACGTAGGTCCGTTTACGATAGTAGAAAAGAGATCGCTAGTGACTTATCGGCTCCAGCTACCGAAATCGTTCTGGATCTACGACGTTTTCTATTCAGATCTGCTAAGCTTAGACCCTGAAAACGGTCTGCTATAGCAGGGGTTCGTCGAACCCCCGTTAGTCGAGATAGACGGTAATAAAGAAGAATAGGAGGTGGAAGACGTAATAGACGTAAGGAAGGCGAGGGGGTCTATTAAAGCGAGAATCTCGTAGAAAGGGTAGCCGGAAGACTATAAATAGTATCCGATCGAGAACCTCCGGAATTCGGCAGAGCTGCTAAGAGAGTTCTACGTGCAGAACCCGTAGAAGCCGAAACCCGAATAGCTCCGAAGCTAATTATTCCGGAAAGAAGAAAGCCGCGTCCGCTCCATCGGCGCGAAGGCTGAAGAAAACGATCGTAACGGTCGCCTTAGGGAGGTCTTCGACGCGGCCACTACCTACTACCGGTTCGGCAGGCAGCTCGCCGACGCCGTAGCGTGCCAGCGCCGCCGACGCTGCGGTAGGTAAGCGCTTTAGTAGAAGAAAAAGAAGAGGAAGAAACGCTATTGCAGAAGGATCTATATAGACCTCTGAGGCGACGCACAGACTAGCCGAGCCGCAGCTTAGAAGACCGCAGATCAGATCAGATAGCGTCGATTACATAAACGCTAGGTAAAGGACTTCAGACACCGACGACGTAAGAAATTAAAGAAGCGATAAAGAGAACGTTGTTTTTAATAGAAGACAGAAGAGGTAACATCGGTGCTAGAGGGGATTTTCGAGAAGGAGATAACAAATCAAAAAAAAAAAGTGAAGAGTTTCGGATAGATAGGGTGACTAAGCGGTCGAGGGCGACCGCTAGTAAGGGAGGGGGGTAGTGTTACGGCAGCAGAAAGGGGTGGGACTAGATAATAGGGTAGACCCTTGGAATTTTGGCTCGGCCCTTCTGGACCGAGCCGGGCCTTGGCATGCCGCCGCCCCTAAAGCTCTTATCCACCACTACATAGATTCCTTTCCCTCCTTAGTTCGAGATATAGTTATTAAAAAGGCCGTATTGAATCATATCTGCGTGCCCGGATCAAGTCCCACTTAGCACTACTATAGTTTACAGGCTATATCTTAACAACTAAAGGTCCAACTAAGACAATTCTGGCCGCGTTGGAAGCGCTACAATCGGTTCTACAGGAACGAACAATCCGATTAAGAAAGCCACTAGAACTACAGCCAGCAGACAGTAGAAAACCCCTAACAGTCTTAAAGTCCTATCTAGCTCTACTACCCCTAACAGCCTACAACTTAACACTTTCTAGTCTAACTAAGAAGCTTCTAGGCACATTGGAAGCGACTTAACTCGCTCTTTAGAATGTTCTGTTTCAGTTCTAGAACCTTTAGGAAAAGAAGGTTTTAGAAGTAACTTAGTTAACAGAACAAAGGAGAGAAGTTTGTTAAGAAACTTCTTAGGAAATCCAGCAGCAAAGGGGCAAACAACTAGCTAGGGCAGAGGGACATAAGAAGCAGCTGCCGCCCCCTTATCTTTCTGTTTTCCTTCTTTATAGCTTGTCTTATACAATTAACTTAGAACAATCTTCCAACTCCCAATATACAACTACTCTTTAGACTTCAGTTCTTTAGCTCCTCCTCTTAACTTTAGCTCTTACAACAACCTTTACATACCTTAGCCTCTTCTCTGACAGTTACTACTTACGATAGTAAGGCTCCGGCCAAGTACCCCTCCTAGGCTGCCCAGATGCGCTCTAAGCTTCTAGTCGACTTAGGAGCATACCTAACTAAGCTGGACAAGGTAGTGTACCTCTTTAGGAGGTTAAAAGGGCACAGTAGGTAGACATAGCTACCCTAGACAAGAGAAGGGCAGAAGGGAGCTGCTACCGGTATAGCAAGATAGGCTACACTGCACAGAATTGCGGACTTTTGCTAGCAGAGAGACCTAGGGGACGGTTGACTACTGCAAAGGTAGCAACTACAGCGCCCTAACAAGAGGATCAGGAGTCCTACTTAGACAACAACAAGTCAGGAAAAGAGTAGCCTCTAAGCGAAGGCTCTACTAGAGGCGTATACGAGATAGATTGCCAAATTAAAGCACTACTTGGCCATCTTTTAAGAGCAACTACATAACGACTACGCCGTTCATCGTACGGCCTACGCTGAACGGGTCCGCAACAGCGCAGATATTGATTAACATAGGTTGTTTAGATGTTGGACGAGGACGGCTGTACCTAGCAGCGACGAAGCAGAGGCTCCGAGACTAAGAGAGGGTCCTGCAGGGCAGTAATACTAAGGCCGAGGTCAGTACTACAACAAAGCAGAGGCTCTAAGACTAAGGGAGGGCTCCGCAGGGTAGCAATGCTAAGGCCGAAATCAACACTGCGACTGCAGACATTAAGAAGGCATTAGCACCTAAGAAAGCGACAGACGCCTATACGAAGCTCCTAAGGGAATACGCTGGATACCTGGACCTCTTCGAGCCAAAGTCGGCCTTAAAACTGCTGCTACACCAAGTAGAAGGGATTAACTACGACATCTAGCTATAGCCCCGTCCAGACAGGAGCCTGCCTAAGATACTGTACGGTCCGCTGTACGGAATGTCCTTTAGAGAGCTCCTAGTGCTGCGCAAGATACTAGACGACCTACTTACTAAAGGGTTTATTTAGGCAAGTACCTTATCTGTAGGAGCCCTAGTGCTGTTTGTCTATAAGGAAGGGAAGGCCGGCTTGCGTTTCTGCGTAGACTACAGAGGCATTAACGCGATAACTAAGAAGGACTGGTACCCCCTACCCCTTATTAAGGAGACTCTTAGACGGATTAGCAAGGCAAAGTAGTTTACTAAGCTTAACGTAGTCTCGGCTTTCTACAAGATACAGATCAAGGAAGGCTGTAAATGGATAACTGCCTTCTGTACGAGATATAGTCTTTTTAAATAGCTTGTTACCCCCTTTAGCCTTGCCAACGCACTAGCAACCTTCTAGAGGTATATTAACAGATCTATGCAAGGGTTACTAGACGACATCTGCTCGGCGTACCTCGACGACACCCTAGTTTTTACAGACGGCACCTATGCAGATTACGTACAGGACGTTAAGAAGGTATTAGATCAACTGCAACAGGCTAGCTTGTACCTCGACATCGACAAATGTAAATTCAGTGTATAGCGTACGAAATGCCTAGGGTTTATTATCGAGGCAGGGAAAGGCATTAGTATAGATAGGAAGAAGATTAATGCTATTAAGCAATAGAAGTTGCCTATAAATGTAAAGGACGTACAGGAATTTCTTAGGTTTGCTAACTTCTACCGCTAGTCTATACAGAACTACTTAGAGATCGTGCGCCCCCTAGTTAAGCTAACACACAAGGACAAGCAGTTTAAGTAGACGGACGAGTGTAATAGAAGCTTTAACAGTCTAAAGGAGCTCTTTACAATAGGACCAACGCTTGCTGCCTTCGACCTAGAACGTACGACGATACTGGAAACCGACTCCTTAGGGTACTATATAGGAGGCATCTTGTTACAGGTAGGCTCGGACAGACTCCTGCACCTATATACGTACTTCTCTAAGAAGACCTCCCTAGCTAAGTGCGACTACCCTATCTACGACAAGGAATTGTTAGCAGTTGTATAGTGTTGCGAAGCATAGGATAGAGAACTCCGCTTAGTCCCCGAGTTCCTTGCCCTAACAGACTACAAAAATCTGGAGTACTATACGCAGCCCTGGAAGCTGTCTACGAGACACGTACGATAGGCAATATACCTAAGCTGGTTCAATATAAGACTCTAGTACTGCAAGGGTAAGGACAACAGCAGGGCCGATACGCTATCCAGACGGGACCAGGACATACCAACGACATACAAGGACGACCGGCTAAAGTTACGAACATTCCAGATGTTTAAGGAGGAGCTAGGCGAGGAGACTATCCGCCTAGCAGCGATACATATATAGGAACCCTAACTGCAAGCATAGGAAGAGGCAGTAGAAAAGGACGACGTATACCGAGGAGCCCGTACAGCGATCTAAGGAGGACAGCGGAAGCTCCTAGCAGAGCTTTACCTTAAGGTGTCGGCAGCAGAGTGCTCGGTAGATAAGGAGAACAACCTAAAGTTCAGGAATCGGATCTAGGTCCTAGCAGACGAGAAGCTCTATACGAGCTTAATACAACGGGCGCATAATTCTATAGCAACCGGGCACCTAGGGCGCGAGGAAACGTATAGCATCGTCGCTAGGGACTACTACTAGCTAGCGATAGCGAAGGACATTCGCAGGTTTGTACAGAACTACGATATATACAGGAGGACAAAGCCCTAGTGTAAACTAAAGCATAGACTGCTGAAACCCTGATTAATACCGGACTGGCCCTAGCAAGACCTAACAGTAGACTTTATTACAGACCTCCCTAAGAGCAACGGACGGCAGAACATTATAGTAATTACAGACAAACTAACGAAGGGGGTAATATTAGAAGGAATAGACTCTATTATAGCTAGGGACACTACCTAGGCATTTATTTGGACGACGTTCAGTAAGCACAGATTCCCTAGATTAATTGTATCGGACTGGGGTACACAGTTTACGAGCTAGCTCTAGGCTAGGGTGTGTTAGTTGCTAAACGTAGAACGTCGCCTGTTAACTGCATAGCACCTACAGACGGACAGTGCGACAGAGAGGGTCAATTCGACGTTGGAAGCGTACCTCCAAGCGTACATCGACTATAATTAGACGAACTGGAACCGCCTTCTCCCTATAGCAGAGCTAGCTATTAACAGCCGTACGGCTAATGCTATAGGATTGTCTCCCTTCTTTATAGCCTATAGATACGACTACTCCCTGCTCCTACTAACCCTAAGTAGCGCTACCCTACACCCTATACGATCTCTAATTTAGCAGGGAGAAGCTATTGTACAGACGATTACGAACGCCTACTAATAGGCGAAAGCGGGCCTAGCTATAGCTTAACAGAACGCAGAAGAGCAGGCTAACAAGGGACGACAGGCTGCACTAAGGTACAAGGCAGGGGATAAGGTCTAGCTAAACTAGCGCAACATCTGTACAGACCGGCTAAGCAAGAAGCTAGATTGGAAGAACCAGAAGTTTACAGTAGTCTAACTAGTAGGGACATACGCTATATAACTTAACACTCTCCTAGGGATCTACCTAGTCTTCTACGTAGACCTCGTATAGCTAGCGAACACAGACCCCCTACTGCACTAGATAACGGACGACGCGCATCCACTAGCGATTATTACTAAAGGCTAGGAAGAGTACGAGGTAGAAGGAATACTTAAGAGCTAAAGGAAGAAGAAGAGGGTAGAGTACCTAGTAAAATAGAGAGGATAGGCAGAGCCTAAGTAGGAACTGTACAAGGCCCTACAGGACACAACTATACTAGACAGGTAGGAGGAGAACTACCCCCCTGCCCAGTTACAGTAACACTGCGCCGTACGGCGAAAAGGGGCACGATCTACCCTAAGTATAGGGCAGCTGCTAGCGACTTAGGTCGTTAAAGGATCGAGAATTAAGACGTAGGACACTCTAGGATCCTACTAATACTACACTATACGACACTAGATAGAAGAAGGGCAGGAGGAAGGGAATAGTTAGGAGACAGGTAAGATAGGTAGAAATAAGAGGGGGATAAGAGCAAAACTATCTGAAAATTTCTTATACGACCTTAGGGGGGGGTAGCTTATTAGCCACTACCCTGTAGGACTAGGGCGGCCGACTCCCTATCTGAAATCTTAATTACCTCCTAGCTGGCAGGACCCCTACCTAGGCTAGCCCTAGGGAGCAGAGGCACCCCCTACCCCTACGCGCCTTCTCCAGACGGCGGTAGAGGCAGTAGAGGGAGCTATTCTTCTATTTGCAGGAGGTACAGACCCTAGCCTAGAAGCTAGGAAGACAGTATAGTCTAAGTAAGCCCTAGGGGGAATTAGGGCAGGAGGCGCAGAGCTAGCCCTAGGTAGCAATAAGGATAGCATTAACGTACGACGTACGGGCCGTAGCGACCCGCTAAGGTATAACCTAGGCAGGGTTACACTAGAAGGCGTAGAAGGGTAGCTCGACCGCGTCCTGCTGCTCGTTAGTATAGCATCTAGGACATTAGCTTAGACTATACAGAAGACGGGGACCTGTACGAACTAGAAGCAGAGCTGCTAGTCAAACTGGGCATTCTACTACTAGAGGTAAAAATAGGAGGGGACACCAGCTAGACGGGCAGAAGAAGAGCTAGCAACTACAAGGTGTAAGGGGGCCCAAGGATCTTGGTTTAGAAGCTTAAGGTTGGGTATCTACATAAAGGAACTGATAGGCAGTTCCTTCGTCGTCTGCTCTGTACGATTTGTACCTACGAGGCCAAGCCAGCAATTTCCCCCTTGTGCTAGGGTGCAAGGTTTACCCTCTGTATAGAGGGTTAGGGGTTACCTCCTCTGTACAGTAGTGCAGGGTTTCCCCCCTCTAATCCGAGGGGCAGTAGCTCCCCTTTATGCAGGACCGTAGTGTTCTCCCTCTGTACGGGAGTGGGGTCCTGTCGGTGGCTCCGTACAGAGGGTAGGGTCGTGCTGGTGCCGCTAAGTCGCAATCCTTAGGGCGACGGTCGGCTTAGGTCGGGTTCAGGACCTAAGCCGGGCGGCGCCCCCTAACAATACCCCCCCCTTTCTCTTTCTCGTAGTGCTACTTCCGTACAGCGCTGTGCTTAAACTACCCAGCTCCCGCTGTCCCTTTAGCAGGTCGTAGCTTCCTATTTCGTTTGGTCGTCCAGGTCGTCGTCCCTCGTCGCTTCCCCTAGGTCGTAGTTGCCTCTTGCTATTTTACCTGTCTGTAGCAGCTGCCCTGCTTGCTATTCCTACTATAGCAGGCAGGCAGCCTAAGCCTTCTCCCTTCTCTTCCCTTTCCCTTTCTCTTCTCCCTATACACCGTCTACTGTCCACCGTCCACCGTCTACTGTCTACTACTACTGTCTATTACTAACTACTACTAGCTACCAACTACTACTAGCTACTATGTCGTCCGCCCTGTCCAGTGGTGCCCTTGTAGTTGCTAGCCCTGCCTCCCCCCCTCGTCCGGCTGGGGTTCCCCCCTACTTTAAGCTCGTGCAGTAGGGCCCTTAACTCGACTAGCAGCTACGCTTCTAGTTCGTACAGTCTCGTCTTCTGTACGGTCTAAGCTAACATCTTAGGTGCTACACTCGCGAGCAGCAGGACGCGGCCGGGCTCCCCTTCTATGCCTTCTAGTGTAACTCCGCCTAGGTTATACTAGAGCGGGTAGCTACAGCCCGCCCGTCGTACGTTAACGCCCTCCTTATTGCTACCTGGGGCCAGCTTTGCGCCCCCTGCCCCAACTCCCCCCGGCCCTTACTTAGCCTATACCGCCTCCTAGGTTTCTAGGCTAGGGTGTGTGCCTTGTGTAAGTAGAAGGATGGCTCCTTCTACTGCCCCTTCCGCTGTCTAGGGGAGGCACGTAGGGGTAAGGGGGTGCCTCTGCTTCCTGGGGCTGGCCCTAGTGGAGGTAGTGGCCCAGCCGGGCCTAAGGTAGTCGAGCTCTTAGATAATAAGTAGGTGGTTCTGGTCCCCGGGGGGGGGGGGGGGGGGAGGGGGAAGAGGGGGGGGGGGGGTAATGGCCAGTAGGCCCACCCCCCCCCAGATAGTGTAAGAAATTTCGGACGGTGTTCTCTTAGCTTATCTTATTTCCACTCCCCCTCCTATTTGTCCCTTAGCTGTTCCTTTCTTCCAGCCCTTATCCTGTACAGTGTCGTACAATATCGTGTTAGCAGGGCCCTGTAGTGCCCTACGTCGTAGTACTCGATCCTTGGACAACTCGGGCCTGCCTGCGGCTGCCCTGTTCTTAAGGTAGATCGTGCCTCCTTCCGCCGTATAGCGCAGTGTTACTGTAACTGGGCCGGAGGGTGATTCTCCTCCTATCTGTCCAGTGCGGTTGTGTCTTGCAGAGCCTCGTACAGTTCCTACGTAGGCTCCGCCTATCCTCTCTATTTCACTAAGTACTCTGCCTTCCCCTGCTTCCTCCGACTCTTAAGGATTACCTCTACCTTATACTCTTCTTGGCCCTTAGTTATAATTGCGGGTAGGCGCGCGTCGTTAGTCGTCTAATGCGGCAGGGGGTCCGTGCTCGCCGGTCGTACGAGGTCTATATAGAAGACTAGATGAATCCCTAGGGGAGTGTTTAGTCGTACAGCATATGTCCCTACCGGCTGGATCACTATAAACTTCCTGTTCTTCTAATCTAACTTCTTGCTTAGCCGGTCCGTCCGGATGTTTCGCTGGTTTAACCAGACCTTATCCCCAGCCTCGTACCTTGGTGCAGCCTGTCGTCCCTTGTTGGCCTGCTCTTCCGCGTTCTGCTAGGCTATAGCTAGGCTCGCCTTTGCCTATTAGAGGGCGTTCGTAATCGTCTGTACGATAGCCTCTCCTTGCTGGACTAGGGACTGTACAGGGCGCAGGGTATTGCTACCTAGGGTCAGTAGGAGCGGGGAATAGTCGTATCTATAGGTCGTAAAGAAGGGGGACAGTCCTGTAGCATCGGCCGTACGGCTGTTAATAGCCAGCTCCACTATTAGGAGAAGGCGATTCCAGTTCGTCTGGTTATAGTCGACGTACGCCTGGAGGTACGCTTCCAAGGTTGAATTGGCCCTCTCCGTCGCCCTGTCTGTCTGCAGGTGCTATACAGTGGTTAGGCGACGCTCTACCTTTAGCAACTGGCAGATCCGTGCCTAGAGCTAGCTCGTAAACTGCGTCCCCTAGTCTAATATAACAGACCTAGGGAAACCGTACTTGCTGAGCGTCGTCCGGATAAAGGCCCAGGCGGTATCTTTAGCCGTAATGGAGTCCATCCCCTCTAGTATTACCCCCTTCGTTAGCTTGTCCGTAACTACTATAATGTTTTGCCGTCCGTCGCTCTTAGGGAGGTCAGTAATAAAGTCTACGGTTAGATCTTGCTAGGGACGGTCCGGTATCGGCAGGGGCTTTAGCAGCCTATGCTTTAGCTCGCGCTAGGGCTTCGTCCGTCCGTATACATTGCAGTTCTGTACGAACCTGCGAATGTCCTTCGCTATCGCTGGCCAGTAGTAGTCCTAGGCGATAATGCTGTACGTCTCCTCGCGCCCTAGGTGCCCGGTAGCTATAGAGTTATGTGCTCGTTGTATTAAGCCCGTACGGAGCTTCTCGTCCGCTAGGACCTATATCCGATTTCTGAACTTCAGATTGTTCTCCTTATCTACTAAACACTCGGCTGCCGACACCTTTAGGTAGAGCTCGGCTAGGAGCTTCCGTTGCCCTCCCTAGATCGCTGTACAGGCCCCTCGGTATACCTCGTCCTTTTCTACTGCCCCTTCCTATGCTTGTAGTTGGGGTTCCTATAGGTGTGTCGCCGCTAGGCGGATAGTCTCCCTGCCTGGCTCCCCCTTAAACATCTGGAATGTCCGCGACTTTAGCCGGTCGTCCTTGTATGTCGTTGGCATGTCCTGTTCTTGTCTAGACAATACGTCGGCCCTACTGTTGTCCTTACCCCTGCAGTACTAGAGTCTTATGTTAAACCGGCTTAGGTACATTGCCTATCGTACGTGCCTCTCGGACAGCTTCCGGGGTTAAGTAAAGTATTCCAGGTTCTTGTAGTCCGTTAGGGCGAGGAACTCGGGCACCGAGCGGAGTTCCCTATCCTAGGCTTCGCAACACCGTACGACTGCCAGCAACTCCTTGTCGTAGATAGGGTAGTTGCACTTAGCTAGGGAGTTCTTCTTAGAGAAGTACGCACATAGATGTAGGAGTCCGTCCGAGCCTACCTGTAATAGGATACCCCTAATGCAGTACCCCGAGGAGTCGGTTTCCAGTATTGTCGTACGCTCTGGGTTAAAGGCAGCGAGCGTTGGTCCTGTAGTGAAGAGCTCCTTTAGCTTGTCGAAGCTCCTATCGCATTCGTCCGTCTATTTGAACTGCTTGTCTTTGTGCGTTAGCTTAATAAGGGGGCGTACGATCTCTGAGTAGTTCTGTATAAACTGGCGGTAGAAGTTGGCAAACCTAAGGAATTCCCGTACGCCCTTAACGTTCGTAGGCAGCTTCTATAGTTTGATAGCATCAATCTTCTTCCTATCTATACTAATGCCTTTCCCTGCCTCGATAATAAAACCTAGGTATTTCGTACGTTGGACACCGAATTCGCATTTGTCGATGTCGAGGTACAAGCCAGCCTGCTGCAGTCGGTCCAGCACCTTTTTGACATCCTGTACGTAGTCTGCGTAGGTGCCGTCTGTAAAAACTAGGGTGTCGTCGAGGTATACTAAGCAGATGTCGTCTAGTAACCCTTGCAGGGACTTGTTAATGTACCTTTAGAAGGTTGCCGGTGCATTGGTAAGGCCGAAGGGGGTAACTAGCTACTCAAAAAGACTGTATCTCGTACAGAAGGCAGTTATCTATTTACAGCCTTCCTTAATCCGTATCTTGTAGAAGGCCGAGACTACGTCGAGCTTGGTAAACTACTTCGCCTTGCTGATCCGTCCGAGGGTCTCCTTAATAAGGGGTAGGGGGTACCGGTCCTTCTTAGTAATCGCGTTAATGCCTCTGTAGTCTATGCAGAAACGCAATCCAGCCTTCCCCTCCTTGTAGACAAACAGTACTAGGGCTCCTGCGGACGACGTACTGGCCTAAATGAACCCTTTAGCGAGTAGGTCGTCCAGCGTCTTGCGCAGTACCAAGAGTTCTCTAGAGGACATTCTATACAGTAGTCTGTACGGTACCTCCGGCAGGCCCCTATCCGGACGGGGTTCTAGCTAGATGTTATAGTCAATCCCTTCCCCTCGGTGTAGCGGCAGCTTCGAGGCCGACTTTGGTTTAAAAAGGTCTAAGTACTCGATATACTCTCTTAGGAGCTTCGTATAGGGGTTTGTCGCTTCCTTAGGTGCTAATGCCTTCTCGATGTCCGCCGTTGCTGTGTTAATCTCGGCCTTAGCTTTGCTACCTTGCAGGAACCTTCCCTGGTCCCGGATTCTCCGCTTCGTTACTGCTAGGTACAGCCGTCCTCGTCCGACGTCCAGCTTGCCCCTCTAGCGCTCTATCTAAGGCTTCCCTAGTATTAGGTTATACTCTAACTTGTCCTGTACGACATAGAGGTATAAGTCTTGCTCGTAGTGTCCCTGTAACCTTATTGTTACTTTTACTATGTAGGTAATGTCCGGTCCCTGCCCAGTAATGCCCAGCATGCGTACAGGTACCGTAGGGGTCGTCTTAATCTGGTGTCTCTGTACGAAGTCTTCGCTAATTACTCTATACACTAAACATCCTGTGTTAATCAATGTCCGCGCTGTTGCGGACCCGTTCAACGTCGGCCGTACGATAAACGGCGTCGTCGTTATGTAGTTGCTCTTGAAAGATAGCCAAGTAATGCTTTAATTTAGCAGTCTATCTCGCACCCGCCTCTAGCAGAGTCTTCGCTTAGAGGCTACTCTTTCCCCGACTCGTCGTCGTCCGAGTAGGACACCTAATCTTCTCGTTAGGGCGTTGCAGTTGCTACCCTCGCAGTAGTCGGCCGTCCCCTAGGTCTCTCTGCTAGCAGAAGCCCGCAATTCTGTACAGTGTAGCCTATCTTGCTACACCGGTAGCAGCTCCCTTCTGCTCGCCTCTTGTTAAGGGTGGCCGTATCTACCTATTGCGCCTTTTTGGTAGCGGCCCTTAGCCGTACGGTAGCTGCTGCTGCTACCCTCGTCGTCGTCGGTTCCTAGTCTATAGCGTCTGTCTGTCGCTAGGGGAGTTGTCTTATCTCCTAAGTACGGCCTATCCGTCCTAGCCTACGTTGCTGGTCGTCGACTATCCTAAGGAGGTCGCAGAATTCCTCGTACGTAGCTGGCCGCATTATACCTACTAGCCCTGTTATAATCTCCTTAGAGAGGCCTACCTCTAGAGAGGTAATCTTTATCCTGTCCTCCTATTAGAGACCCCCTGCTTCTGCTAAAGTCTAGTCAAATTCCGCGAGGAATTCTTGTACGGTCCTGCGTCCTTGTTTTATCGTATTGACCTATAGGAGTGCTCGGCTCTCGCGGTCCGGGTCCTTGTAGCTCTTGTCTAGAGCTGCCTAGAGCATCGTCGTCGTAGCTATTGCTAGGTTGGCAATAGCCGTCTCGTAGTACAGCAGAATTCGTGCTGCCGCCCTGCCCTTTAACCTCCTAAAGAGGTAGACTACCTTGTCCAGCTCGGTCGGGTATGCTCCTAAGTCGACTAGGAGCTTAGAGCGCATCTAAGCTGCCTAGGAGGGGTACTCGGCCAGAGCCTTACTATCGTACGTAGAAACGTCGGGGAGTTTGCTCTTAGGAGTCGGGGTAGGGGTTGTCGTGTTCGTCGTCGTAGGGGTCGGATCGCGATCGGACGCCCTAAGCTGTCGTAGCTCCTGTTCCTGTTAGGAAATCATCGCAGCCTAGTGGCTTACTTGCTGTTCGAGCTGCCTCTTGCTTTCTAGTAGCTCCTCGTACACGCAGTGCATATGTCCCTCTATAGCCGTAGGTTCTATAGGGATGTCGCTGTCTATCTTGCTCTATTACCGCGGTCACCGACAGTAAGATCAGTTCCTAATGTAAGGGGGCCCAAGGATCTTGGTTTAGAAGCTTAAGGTTGGGTATCTATATAAAGGAACTGATAGGCAGTTCCTTCGTCGTCTGCTCTGTACGATTTGTACCTACGAGGCCAAGCCAGCAATTTCCCCTTTGTGCTAGGGTACAAGGTTTACCCTCTGTACAGAGGGTCGGGGGTTACCTCCTCTGTACGGTAGTGCAGGGTTTCCCCCCTCTAATCTGAGGGGCGGTAGCTCCCCTTTATGCAGGACCGTAGTGTTCTCCCTCTGTACGGGAGTAGGGTCCTGTCGGTGGCTCCGTACGGAGGGTGGGGTCGTGCTGGCGCCGCTAAGTCGCAATCCTTAGGGCGACGGTCGGCTTAGGTCGGGTTCAGGACCTGAGCCGGGCGGCGCCCCCTAACACAAGGGAGCTACGGCGGGCACAGGCGGACAGGGTACGTAGCATAGCGGTAGTAGCTAGTAGTAGTAGTAACTAGTAGTAGCTAGTAGTAGTAACTAGTAGGGGCTAGTAGTAGTAACTAGTAGTAGGGCCTAGGTAGACGGAGGATAGTAGACGGTAGACAGTAGACAGTAGTAGACAGTAGATAGCGTAGAAGGGGGGGTAGCAGGCAGATGATAGAAGAGAAGGAGGGAAGGGAAAGAGAAGGGGGAGGCTTAACATTTAGGGGATAGCTGCCTGCTATAGGAGGCAATAGCAACTAGAGCAGCTACTACAACTGTGTAAAAAGGGGGCAAGGAGGCAACTACAACCTAGTAGGCGACGAGCAACGCAATCTGGACGACTAGATAGAGATAGGAAGTCGCGACCTGCTAAAGGAACACTAGGAGCTAAAGGTGTACGATACGCCGCTATACGAAAGAGGCACTACAAGAAGAGAGGGGGGTATTGTTAGGAGGCGCCGCCTAGCCTAGGTCCTAGACCTAAGCCAGCCGTCGCCCTAAGGACTACGACTTAGCAGTGCCAGTACGACCCTACCCTCTGTACGGAGTTACCGACAGGACCCCACTTCCGTACAGAGGGAGAATCCTATAGCCCTATACAGAGGGGAATTGCCGCCTCTCTAAACGGAGGGAAAACTCTATACTACTGTACAGAGGGAAACTCCTAACCCTCTATACAGAGTGCGAACCTTGCATCCCTGCATAGAGGGAAATTGCTAGCTTAGCTTCGTAGATACAAATTGTATAGCAGCAGACAACAAAGGAACTGCCTATTAGTTTCTTTATATAGATACCTAACCTTAAGTTTCTAAACCAAGATTCTTAAGCCCTTACACAGAGGGTCTATATAGATCTATCTATAGCGCGCTATCTTTTCTTCTTTTTCTTCTCTACTAAGGCCTTAAGCGCTATCGCAAAGCCGCCGTCGCCGGCGCTGTCTACGAAATCGATCGGCTGCGAGCCTTTCTTGTTTAGGGCGGCGTCGGCGACCGTCGCGTTAAAGCAGTAGCGCCGTCCTCGACTCTACTGTTATTATCTAGCCGGCAAAGGGTAGTAGTAGTAGTAGAGCTAAGGACCCTAGCTAAGCGCGTTAACGCGATCGTTTCTATTAGTTTTCTTACTAATAGAGCGGACGCAGTCTTTCTTCTTCTTCTACCTCTTCTAGAGCTATTAACCTCGGAGCTACTTAGGTCTTAGCTTCTTTGGATTCCGGACGTAAAACTCTCTTAACAGCTCTGCCAAATTTCAGAGATTCTCGACTAGATACTATTTCTAGTCTTCTAGCTATCCCTTCTATAAGATCCTTGCTTCGATAGACTCTCTTATCGTTCTTATATCTATTATATCTTCTACCTCCTACTCTTCTTCCTCGCTATCTATCTCGATTGGTAGGGGTTTAACAAACCCCTGTTCTGGAAGATTATCTTTAGGGTCTAGACTTAGCAGATCCGAATAGAAGACATCGTAGATTCGGAACGACTTTAGTAGCTAGAGCCAATAAGTTACTAGTGACCTCTTTTCTACTATCTTAAATAGACCTACGTAGCGGGGGTTAAGCTTGGCGTTGCCTTTAAGCCTTAGGTTCCGCATATTAAGCTATACCTTTTGGCCTTCTTCGAATTCTATTAGTAACCGCTTTCTGTTAGCTCGAGTTACTATGTTCTTCTAAGCTGATTCTATCGCCTCTTTCGCTACTTCAATCACTTCTTCTATCTAAGATTTAAGCACTTCTGCTGTAGCGGCGGCGACTCTCTTTAACAAAGTAGCAATAGAAGATTCCAAAGAGCTAGGCTCGTTCGGCGGTTAAAAGCCTATTCTTGGAAGATAGCTATAAGTTATCTTAAACGGCGCTAGCGAGGTAGCCTCGGACAGTGCCGCGTTAGTGCAGAACTCAGCTATTAGTAAGATCTTAACCTATTCTTCTTAATTATAGCTATAGAAGATTCGTAGATATTTTTCTATCTTACAGTTAGCTACTTTTTATTGCGGCGGCAGAAACGGGTGGGACTAAGTAATAGGGTAGACCCTTGGAATTTCGGCTCGGCCCTTCCGGACCGAGCCGGGCCTTGGCACACTACCCCTAAAGCCCTTACCTACCACTACATAGATTCCTTTCCCTCCTTAGTTCGAGATATAGTTATTAAAAAGGCTGTATTTAATTATGTCTACGCGCCCAGATTATTATATCTCGAACTTACCTACTACACTAACTCCGCGCTGCGCGAAAGGGACCGTTAAACTATCCGGACACCTAAATAACGTACGCGCACGACACACACACAAAACCAAACACCAGCACTCCAAGACAGCTATAGAGAGCTTCTTAACGGTAGGGAGTGGCGTTACAGGCCGAAACAGCTAGACAAGATCAATCAGAATCGGCTAACGTTTAAGGAATTCTACGGACTGTTCCGAAAATATGCTATTAGAGCTAGAGTGTCCGAAGATAAGCAGCTCCACCTCCTAAGGCAGAAGCTAAACCCTGAACTGGCTGGAGCTATAGCTTCGGTAGAAGACAAAGACCTTAAGAGCTTCGTACACTAAGCGAGGGTTACTGCCAGGAACCTAAGTGCCTACGCGAAATCGGTATCGCGCGAACCGATTTAGAAGCAGTCGGCGCCGACAACACGACCCCCTGCACCTTTCCAGAGAGCACCTTAGCAGCTATCCTATTCGCTGCGTTCGTCGTTCGTCCCTACTGATCCGGGCACACAGATATAATTCAATACGGCCTTTTTAATAACTATATCTCGAACTAAGGAGGGAAAGGAATCTATATAGTAGTAGACGAGACCTTTAGGGGGTGGCGTGCCAAGGCCCGGCTCGGTCCAGAAGGGCCGAGCCGAAATTCCGAGGGTCTACCCTGTTACTTAGTCCCACCCCTTTCTGCTGCCGCAACACTACCCCCCTCCCTTATTAGCGGTCGCCCTCGACTGCTTACTTATCTGTTCCTTTTTTTTTTGATTTACATCGTTACTATCTGACGTCTTCACTTGGCGTCTATCTGATCCGTTCTATCTGATCGGAGCTATCTGATCCGAGCTATCTAATCGGAGCTAGCGGTTACTAGAGCTGCGGCGTAACCGGTCTGTACGCCGCTGTATAGGTCTATATAGATCCCTCTGCTGCTCCCTATCTTCTTCTTTTTCTTTCTCTACTAAGGCTCTTACCTATCGCAGGGCTGGCGGCGTTAGCGCCGATTTACAGCGTTGGCGAGCTTCCTACCGATTCGAAGATAGGTAGTAGCCGATCCGAAGACTCTAGCGAAGCGACCGTTACGATCGTTTTCTTCGGCTTTCCTGCCGATAGAGCGGACTTGGCCTTCTTTTTAGCTGTCGAGCCACTTAGGCCTCGGCTTCTTCGGGTTCTAGGCGTAAAACTCCCTTAGTAGCTCTGCCGAATTCCGCAGGTTCTCGGCCGGATACTATTTATAGTCTTCCAGCTATCCTTTCTATAAGATCCTCGCTTCGATGGATTCTCTTCGTCTTCTTACATCTATAACATCTTCGACTTCCTATTCTTCTTCTTAACTATCTATCTCCACTAGTAGGGGTTCAGTGAACCCCTGCTCCGGAAGGCCGTCTCCCGGGTCTAAGCTTAGCAGATCCAAATAAAAGACGTCGTAGATCCTGAACGATTTCGGCAGCTGGAGCCAGTAGGTTACTGGCGACCTCTTTTCTATTATCTTAAACGGACCTACGTAACGAGGGTTGAGCTTCGCATTGCCTTTTAGCCTTAGGTTCTGCGTGTTAAGCTATACCTTTTGGCCTTCTTCGAATTCTATTAGTAACCTCTTTCTATTAGCTCAAGTTACTATCTTCTTCTAAGCTGATTCCATCGCTTCTTTCGCTACCTTAATCGCTTCTTCTATCTGAGATCGTAGCGCTTCTGCCGCCGCCGCGGCGATTCTCTTTGACGAAGTAGTAGTAGAAGGTTCTAAAGAGCTAAGTTCGTTTAGCGGCTAAAAGCTTATCCTTAGAAGGTAACTATGTGTTATCTCAAACGGCGCCAGTAAGGTAGCTTCCGACTGTGCTAAATTGGCGCATAATTCGGCCATTGGCAACACCTTAACCCATCCTTCTTAATAATAGCTGCAGAAGATTCTTAGGTATTTTTCTATCTTACGATTGGCTACTTTAGACTGGCTGTCGGTCTAAGGGTAAGCGGCCGTACTAAGCTTTCTACGAATTCCAATGGCTTGGTTGATGGCTTTCTACATGTCTGCGGTGAATTAAGGACCCCTATCCGTAGTAATAGTGTCCGGCAGCCTATAGTGCTTCTATACGTGCTGGATTAGCATTCTCGCTGTTTCTTCTGCTATAGTTCCTTTATCCTTAGCTTAGCAGGAGATAAAATAGTGCTCCTTGCTTAGTCGATCTACTACGTTAAGCGTAGCGTTATATCTATCGGAGTCCGGCAGGCCGGTTACGAAATCCATCGTAATGTGCTGCTATAGTTTCTTAGGGATTGGAAGGGGCTTTAGCAGGCCGGCCGGAAGGCCGTAACGTAGCTTCGCTACTCGGCACACGTAACAGTTAGTAATAAACCGATGTATCCTTTCGAAAATTCGCGGAAACCAGTAGGTCGTCCTTATTGCTTCTATCGTCTTCTTCGATCCTGCGTAACCAACATTCGTAGAGCTATAGACTAGCTGGATATCCTCTGTAATCAGTTCTTCCGGAACGATCATTTTCCCTAAGCCCGTTTTGCCGAGCTTCTGCTAGTAATTAAGCCGTTCCACTTTCTTATGCAGCGTCTCTTTTTTAAATAGCGGCTCTATCGTACAGATACCTACCTCTTTCAACACCTCGGCGTCTACTATTCGTTCTGTTAGCACCTTCTGAAACATGTTCGGATCTTCTTTTGCGCAGCTGGTCTTCCCTTCTCTTCTCGTTAACGCGTCTACCTTTCTATTTTGAGCTCCTGGTCGATAGGTAATCTTAAAATCGAATCTAGATAAGTAGGCAGCCTACCGGGCTTGACGCTGTAACAGCTTCTGCGTCTTTATAAAGTAGGTTAGTAACTAGTAGTCCGTAAGGACCTGGATCGTGCTCTGTCTAGCTATAAGCTCCGGTTTCTACTCTTCGAAGGCCTGAATAATAGCTAGCAGTTCTTTATTATAGATAGCCTAGTTCCGTTAAGCGTTATTTATAGACTTGCTAAAGAAAGCCAACGGATAGAGAGTCTCGTCGTTGTTAGCGTATTGAGAAAGGACCCCTGCTGTCACTGTGTTGGAAGCGTCTGTCTCTACGTAGATCGTCTTTTCCGGTCTAAAGGGCGCTAGCACTAGCGCTGAGGCCACCGCCTCCTTTAGTCGGTTGAAAGCTTCTATACACTTTTTATTCTATAGGCCGGCGGCCTCCTTCTTTAACGCCTTATTTAGTAGTCTCGCTATCTTGCTAAAGTCCTTAATAAACTGTCGATAGTAGCTGCAGAATCCGAGAAACGCTCTGATTTGCATAGTGTTTCCGGATATCGGTTGCTTCAATTCCGCGACGGCGGCCACTTTCGACAGGTCTATCCGAATTCCTTCTCTTCTGACGATAAGACCGAGGTATTTGACTTCGGTCTGGTAGAACTCGCTCTTCTTCGTGTCTGCGTTTAATCCGACCTTACAGCGTCTCTTTAACACCCTCTTAATATAGTCCGTATGTTGTTCTCTCGTTCCCTTAGTGTAGATTAGAATGTCGTCCAAATAGATTGAAACGAACTGTTCTAGCATGTCTATAAAGGTGTAGTTCATAAAGCGTTGCTACACGGCCGGCGCGTTAGTAAGTCCGAAAGGCATTACCAACTACTTGAAATTGCCTATACGTATAGCGAATGTCGTAAGATCTTCAGTTTGTCCTTCTTCGTTCCTTAACTGGTAGAACGCTTGGCGGATATCCATCTTGCTAAACCACTTAGCCTTAGCCACTCGTTGTATAGTCTTATCGATAAGAGGCAGCGGATACACATCTCTCTTAGTAACCTTATTAAGGCCTT
The DNA here is from genome assembly GCA_016165855.1 of Pseudocercospora ulei. Lineage (NCBI taxonomy): Eukaryota > Fungi > Ascomycota > Dothideomycetes > Mycosphaerellales > Mycosphaerellaceae > Pseudocercospora > Pseudocercospora ulei. The sequence continues at coordinate 5,869,777 of JACWNB010000004.1, forward strand.
GGTAGTCTATACATAGTCGGAGACGACCTCCGGGTTTCCGTACGAAAAGAATTAGTAACGCATATTCTGCTAAGCTCAGCGTAATGAACTTCTTCGCCAAGTTTTCTCTAACAAACACTTCTACCTAGTCCAGCTCGGCCGGCGATAAGCGTCTTAGGGACTCTGTTCTCGGCAGCTCGGCTCCTTCTTTTAACCGGATCTTGTTGTTATATTCCGGTCGGTGGAGCGGCAGTAGGTTGGAGTCTGCTTTCGAGAACACATTAGTGTAACTATAGAGTTCTTTTGGTAACACCTCTAATAGATCCACTTCTTCTTCTGCTATTATCTTCTGGTGGTCTTCGATATCCTTTATTAAGATAGCATAAATCTCGCTGTCTGACGACCTCGCGAGGGTTGTCAAAGCTTCTGAACTTATTATTCCGATCGTGTCTTAAGGGTCGGGCCGATCCTTCGGAACCTCTTTGATAGTTGTAACGTTTGGTTTGGCGTTGGCAACTGTGACCGATTTGGCAGCGATTTCGGTCTGCTGGTTTTTGAATCCAAGGGTGACTTTACCTATATTAATAACAGCTTTCTGGTTCTTTATCCATTTTTGTCCTATAATAATGTCAAACCTTCCAATATCTATAAATTGGAACGTTGCCTCCGTAGTGCGACCTGCCAAGGTAGTCTTTAATAGCATATAGTGCGTAACACTCTCTGTGTCTTGTCCGTTGTATGCTGAAATCCGTGTCGGCAACGCTAGCTCTACTGGATAGCCGTATCCTTTTATTAGCTTTTAAACCAATCGATAGTAGATCGCCGCTCCGATAAGGGCCCCCGTGTCGATAAAAGCTCTTAGCTAAAGTGGTTTGCTCGATCTATCGAGGGGGTGGACAGTGATTAGAAGGATAATAGCTGTTTCCGTGTTTACTTCCACCGCCGCTAAGAGCGGATCGCTGCAGCTGTTAATGCTTCCTTTCGTTAACGTAGTTCGTGTTAGTGCCCTGTTGTCTATACTAGATAGGGGGCCTATCCTTCCAGCTAATCTTTTCCGAGGATTCGCAGTAGCACTCTACTGTCTACACTGTTAGTGTCGTTCGGAGCCGGCTCTATAGCTTGTATAGTCTTTCTTAGTAGCTGCGGCTGGGGCTGCTTTATAACACGATACTCCTGCTTCTGCTAGGCCGTTGCTTAGCATCTTGTAGCAATATAGCCAGGCTTTCTACACGCGTAGCAGGTGGGGACGAACGACGAACGCGGTGACTAATAAGGTGGCTGCTGGGGTGCTCTCCGGAAAGGCGTAGGGGGTCGCGTTGTCTGCGTTATTAACGGCTTCTATTTCGATTCGCGTAATTTCGCGTAAGCGCTCAGGTTTCTCGCAGTAACTCTCGCTCGGTGCACGAAGCTCTTAAGGTCTTTATCTTCTACCGAGGCCATAGCTGCAGCCAGTTTAGGGTTCAGCTTCTGTCTTAATAGATGGAGCTGCTCGTCTTCTGCCACTCTGGCCCTAATAGCATATTTTCTGAACAGTCCGTAGAATTCTTCGAACGTCTGCCGGTTCTAGTTAATCTTGTCCAGCTGCTTACGGGCTGTCTTCTTTCGGAATAGGTCTCCGAAGCGTTAATCCAGTGCTTTGATCGCTTCCTCGGCAGTTACCTCTTCTAGGTCCGCTACTAACGAAAAAGCTTCTCCTTCTAATCGCGACTCTAGGTACGCCAATCTATCTCCGGCACTGTTTCCGGCGTAGTCGCGGTCTATCTTGTTCTTTATCTTCTTCTTAAACGCTTCCTAGTCCTTAGTGTCTCCGCCTCTAAACGCTGGTAGGTCTAGCAGTAATGTTATTAAGGTGCTACCTTAACTGTAGGCTGCCGGTAAGGCGGTCTCTGCTTGTTCTTCTCGATGCAGTAGCGGCGCCGACGACATCGCTGCTTCCATCTTAGCTAGCTAAGCCTTTATCGCTTTTAGTTGCGCTAGTTGGTTCGCCGCTTGATTTTCCAGCACATCTATAATAGTCTCGGCCGATTCCTTCTCGACTCTTACTGTTTTAATTTCCTCTCTTAATCTCCTATTCTCTTCTGTGTTTCTACAAAACTTCTTCTCGATAAAGGTAATAATGTCGAACACCTTCTCGGCTCTATTCTCTGCCAGATGCTCTTCTATTTCCTCTAGCGTGCGTGCGTACAGCTCGGCATAGCTCTCTATGCCCCTCTTCGCTTTACCTATCTCTTCTTCTGTAAGGCCCTTAGTAGGGATGCTAATACGCCTATCCCTCGGTCTATTATTCTTTCTCTTTCCGCTGCGGCCTGTAACGCTGTCCTCTACTGTTAAGAAGCTCTCTATAGCTATCTTACAGTGCTGGTGTTTGGTTTGGCGGTGCGCGTGCATTATTCGGAGGTCCGGATAGTTTAATAGTCCCTTTCGCGCAGCGCGGTAGTAGTGTAGGGAGTGAGTTCGAGATATAATAATCCGGGCACGCAGATATAATTCAATACGGCCTTTTTAATAACTATATCTCGAACTAAGAAGGGAAAGGAATCTATATAGTAGTGGACAAGACCTTTGGGGGGTGGCGTGCCAAGGCCCGGCTCGGTCCGGAAGGGCCGAGCCGAAATTCCAAGGGTCTACTCCGTTACTTAGTCCCACCCCTTTCTGCTGCTGCAATACCGTACAGCGATCTAAGGAGGACAGCAGAAGCTCCTAGCAGAGCTCTATCTTAAGGTGTCGGCAGCAGAGTGCTTAGTAGACGAGGAGAACAACCTAAAGTTTAGGAATCGGATCTGGGTCCCGGCAGACAAGAAGCTCTATACGAGCTTAATATAATAGGCGCATAATTCTATAGCTACTAGGCACCTAGGGCGCGAGGAGATGTACAGCATCGTCGCTAGGGACTACTACTAGCCGGCGATAGCGAAGGACATCTGCAGGTTCGTACAGAACTGCGACGTATGCAGACGGACGAAGCCCTAGCGCGAACTGAAGCATAGGCTGCTGAAACCCCTACCGATCCTAGACCGGCCCTAGCAAGACCTAACAGTAGACTTTATTACAGACCTCCCTAAGAGCGACGGACGGAGGAACATTATAGTAGTAACAGACAAGCTAACAAGGGGGGTAATACTAGAGGGAATAGACTCTATTACAGCTAAGGACACTGCCTAGGCCTTTATACAGACGACATTTAGCAAGTACAGTTTCCCTTAGTTAATTGTATTAGACCGGGGTACGCAGTTTACGAGCTAGCTCTAGGCAAGGGTCTGCCAGTTGCTAAATGTAGAACGTCGCCTGTTAACCGTATAGCACCTACAGACGAACGGTGCGACGGAGAGGGTCAATTCGACGTTGGAAGCGTACCTCTGAGCGTACGTCGACTATAATTAGACAAACTGGAACCGTCTTCTCCCTATAGCAGAGCTAGCTATTAATAGCCGTACAGCTAATACTATAGGATTGTCTCCCTTCTTTATAGCCTATAGATACGACTATTCCCCGCTCCTACCGACCCTAAGTAGAGACATCCTGCACCCTGTACAATCCCCTATTTAGCAGGGAGAGGCTATCGTACAGACGATTACAAACGCTTACTAATAGGTAAAGGCGAGTCTAGCTATAGCTTAACAGAACGCAGAAGAGCAGGCCAACAAGGGACAGCAGGCTGCACCGAGATATAAGGCAGGGGATAAGGTCTAGTTAAACTAGCGCAATATCTGTACAGACCGGCTAAGCAAGAAGCTAGATTGGAAGAACTAGAAATTTATAGTAGTCCGACTAGTAAGAACATACATTATACAGCTTAACACTCCCCTAGGGATCTACCTAGTCTTTTACGTAGACCTCGTACAGCTAGCGAACACAGACCCCCTACTGTACTAGGCGACAGATAACGCGCGCCTACTAGCGATTATAACTAAGGGCTAGGAAGAATACGAGGTAGAAGGAATCCTTAGGAGCTAAAGGAAGCGGAAGAAGGTAGAGTATCTAGTAAAATAGAGAGGATAGGCAGAGCCTACGTAGGAACTATACGAGGCCCTACAAGACACAACCGCGCTATACAGGTAGGAGGAGAACCATCCCCCTGCCTAGTTACAGTAACACTGCGCTATATAGCGAAAGGGGGCGTAATCTATCCTAAGGACAGGGCAGCTACTAACAACTTAGGTTGCTAAAGGATCGAGAATTATAACGTAGGACACTGCAGGACCCCACCGACACTACACTGTACGGCACTGTACGAAAGAAAGGCAGGAGGAAGGAAATAGGCAGAAAACAGATAGAAAGGGAAGAGGAAGTAAGAGGAGTTAGGAGCAGAACTGTCCGAAAATTCCTTATACTACCTAGGGGAGGGGGGGAAGTAGCTTACTAGCTACTACCCTAGGGGACTAGGGCGGCCGACTCCCTATCTAAGATCTTAATTACCTCCCTCCTAGCAGGACCCCTGCCTAGGCTAGCCCTAGGAAGCAGAGGCACTCCCCTACCCCTATACGCCTCCTCTAGACAGCAGTAGGGGCAGTAGAGGGAGCTATCCTTCCACTTGCACGAGGCACACACCCTGGCCTAGAAGCCGGGGAGGCGGTATAGGCCAAGTAAGGGCTAGGGGGAGTTAGGGCAGGGGGCGTAGGGCTAGCTCTAGGTAGCAATAAGGATAGCATTAACGTACAACGTGCAGGCTGTAGCGACCTACTAAGGTATAACCTAGGCAGGGTTACACTAGAAGGCATAGAAGGGTAGCTCGGCTGCGTCCTACTGCTCGTTAGTATAGTACCTAAGACGTTAGCTTAGACTATACAGAGGAAGGGAACCAGTACAAACTAGAAGCGAAGCTGTTAATCAAATTCAGTATTCCACTACTAGAGGCAGAAATAGGAGGGGACCCCAGCCAGACAAGCGGAGGTGGACCTAGCGACTACGAGGGAGCTATAGCAAGCACGGCCGGACAGGGCAGGAGGTATAGTAGTAGCTAGTAGGTAGTAGTAATAACTAGTAGTAGCTAGTAGTAGGGCCAGGGTTAGATAGTAGATAGTGGACGGTAGACAGTGGACGGTAGTAGACGGTAGATAGTATAGAAGGGGGAGGCAGGCAGGGAAGGAAAGGAAAAGGGGGAAGGGAAAGAGAAGAGAGAGGCTTGGAATTTAGGGGGTAGCTACCTACTATAGGAGGCAACGGCAACTAGGGCAGCTGCTACAGCTATATAAAAAGGCAAAGAGGCAACTACGACCTAGTAGGCGACGAGCAACAGCTATATAGACGATTGGACGAAAATAGGAAATCGCAACCTACTAAAGGAACACTAGGAGCTAAGAGTATACGACAGGCTGCTATACGAAAGGAGCACTACGAGAAGGGAAGAGGGGAGTATTATTAGGGGGCGCCGCCCAGCCCAGGTCCTGGACCTAACCTAAGCTAGCCGTCGCCCTAAGGACTGCGACTTAGCAGCGCCAGCACGACCCCACCCTCTGTACAGGATTACTAATAGGACCCCACTCCTGTATAGAGGGAGAACCCTACAGCCCTATATAGAGGGGAAGTACTGCCCCTCTAAACAAAGGGAAAACTCTGTACTACTATATAGAGGGAGAACTCCCGATCCTCTGTACAGAGTGTAAACCTTGCATCCCTACATAGAGGGAAATTGCTAGCTTGGCTTTATAGGTAAGAATTGTACAGCAGCAGATAACAAAGGAACTGCCTATTAGTTCCTTTATATAGATACCTAGCCTTAAGTTTCTAAACCAAGATTCTTAAGCCCTTACAATTACCGTAGCCTTAATAAGGTTACTAAGAGAGATGTGTATCCGCTGCTGCTAATCGATAAGACTACACAACGAGTAGCTAAAGCTAAGTAGTTTAGTAAGCTAGATATTCGCTAAGCGTTCTACCGATTAAGGAATAAGGAAGGACAAACGGAAGACCTTACGACATTCGCTATGCGCATAGGCAATATTAAGTAGTTAGTAATGCCTTTTGGACTTACCAACGCGCTAGCGGTGTAGCAGCGTTTTATAAACTACACTTTTATAGACATGCTAGAACGATTCGTGTCTGTCTACTTAGACGACATTCTTATCTATATAGATATAATAAGAGAACAGTATACGGACCACATTAAGAAGGTGCTAACTAGGCTCCGCGAGTTCAGATTAAACGCGGACACGAAGAAGAGCGAGTTTTATCAGACCGAGGTCAAATATCTCGGTCTTATTGTTAGAAGAGAAGGAATTCGGATAGACCCTTTAAAGGTCGCCGCTGTAGCGGAATGGGAGCAGCCGAAATCTGGAAACGCTACACAAATCAGAGCGTTTCTCGGATTCTGCAGCTACTATCGACAGTTTATTAAGGACTTTAGCAAGATAGCGAGACTCCTAAACGAAGCGTTAAAGAAGGAGGCCTCCAGCCTATAGAATGAGAAGTGCACAGAGGCTTTCAATTAACTAAAAGAAGTAGTGGCCTTGGCGCCAGTATTGGCGCACTTTTGACCAGAAAAGACAATCTACTTGGAAACAGACGCATCTAATACAGTAACAGTAGAGATCCTTTCTTAGTATAATAACGCCGACGAGACCCTCTATCTAGTAGCTTTCTTTAGCAAATCTATAAATAAGGCTAAGCGGAACTACGCTATTTACGATAAAGAACTGCTAGCTATTATTTAGGCTTTCGAGGAGTGGAAGCCAGAGCTTATAGCTAGAAAGAGCACAGTCTAGGTCCTTACAGACTACTAGTTACTAACCTATTTTATAAAGACGTAGAAGCTATTGCGCCGTTAGGCCCGGTAGGCCGCCTACTTATCTAGATTCGACTTTAAGATTACCCTAAGCTTAAAATTGAAAGGCTAATGCGCTAACGAGAAGAGAAGGAAAGACAAGCTATAATCTAGGCACGTAGGTATAATTTAATACAGCCTTTTTAATAACTATATCTCTAATCTAGGCACGCAGATATAATTCAATACAGCCTTTTTAATAACTATATCTCGAACTAAGGAGGGAAAGGAATCTATATAGCAGTAGGTAAGAGCTTTAGGGGTAGTGTGCCAAGGCCCGGCTTAGTCCGGAAGGGCTAAGCCGAAATTCTAAGGGTCCACCCTATTACTTAGTCCCACCCCTTTCTGCCGTCGCAACACCACCTCCCTCCCTTACCAGCAGTCGACCTCGACCGCTTACTTATCCGTCTGCCTCCTTTTTTTTTCGTCGTTACCTCTTCGCTTTCTTCTATTTCGAAACTATCGCCTTTCTTTATCTTCCTTTTTCTGACATTATTACTATCTAACGTCTTTACTAGGCGTCTATCTAATCGGAAGAGCTATATAATCGGGTCCGGCAGTTATCTAAGCTGCGACGTGGCCGGTCTATGCACCGCTGCAGAGCGTTTATATAGATTCGTCTGCAGCGTTCTTTTTCTTCTTCTTTTTTTCTCTACTGTAGCCTTAAGCTCTACCGCGACGCTGCTCCTTGTAGCGTCGTCTTCGTTCTTTGCCGTCGTTATCTGACTAGCCAAACCGGCGGTTTGGTAGTAACGAGGGCGGACTAGCATTACTAAGAGCACTGGACTGGTAGCGCTGTCCCTAATCTCGCTGTTATTATCCGTCCGGCGAAGCCAACTAATAAGGACAATGCTGACGAGGACGGTAGCCAGGCGCGCCGATCTCGATCGTGTTTATTAGTATCTATACCAATAGAGCAGACGCACTTCTTGTTTTTCTTACGGATCCGTCAACTTTATAGACACTTAGGCTGCAGCTTTCTCAGATTCGGGATATAGAATTCTTTTAGCAGCTCTGCGGAATTCCGTAGATTCTCGATCGGATACTATTTATAATCTTCTAGCTACCCCTTCTATGAAATCTTTGCTTTAATAGACCCTCTTATCTTTTTTACGTCCGTTACGTCTTCTACTTCCCACTCTTCTTCTTTACTATCTATCTCTACTAGTGGGGGTTTATCGAAGCCTTGTTCCGGCAGTCCGTTCTTAGGGTCCAGGCTTAGTAGATCCGAATAGAAAACATTATAGATCCGGAACGCCTTAGGCAGCTGGAGCCGATAGGTTATCGGCGATCTCTTTTTCACTATCTTGAACGGACCTACGTAGCGGGGGTTGAGCTTAGCGTTGCCTTTCAGCCTTAGGTTCCGCGTGTTAAGCTATACCTTTTGGCCTTCTTCGAACTCTATTAGTGACCGCTTTCTATTAGCTCGAGTTACTATCTTCTTCTAAGCTGATTCTATAGCCTCTTTCGCTACCTCGATCGCTTCTTCTATCTGAGATCGGAGAGCTTCTGCCGCGGCAGTGGCAACTCTCTTTAACGAAGTAATAGTAGGAGGTTCTAAAGGGCTGGGTTCGTCTAGTAGTTGGAAGCTAATTCTCGGAAGATAACCGTAGGTTATCTCGAACGGCGCTAGCGAGGTAGCTTCCGATCGTGCTAAATTGGCGCAGAATTCGGCTATTGGCAACACCTTAACCTACTTGGCTTAATAATAACTGCAGAGGATTTGTAGATATTTCTCTATCTCGCAGTTAGCTACTTCTAACTAACTGTCGGTTTAAGGGTAAGCGGCCGTGCTAAGCTTTCTACGAATTCCGAGAGCTTGTTTGATAGCTTTCTATATATTAGCGGTAAATTAAGGACCCCTATCCGTAGTAATAGTGTCTGGCAGGCTATAGTGCTTCTATACGTACTGGATTAGCATTCTCGCTGTTTCTTCTGCTATAGTTCCGTTATCCTTAGCTCGGCAGGGGATAAAACAGTGCTCCTTGCTTAGTCGATCCACTACGTTAAGCGTAGCGTTATATCTATCGGAATCCGGCAGGCCGGTTACGAAATCTATCGTAATGTGCTGCTACAGTTTCTAAGGGATCGGAAGTGGCTTCAGCAGACCGGCCGGAAGGCCGTAACGTAGCTTCGCGGCTCAGCACATGTAACAGTTAGCGATAAACTAGTGGATCCGCTCGAAAATTTGCGGAAACTAGTAGGTCGTCCTTACGGCTTCTATCGTCTTTTTCGAGCCTGCGTAGCCGACGTCTTTAGAACTATAAACCAGCTGGATAACCTCTGTAATTAGTTCTTCCAGAACGATTAGCTTCCCCGAGCCAGTTTTGTTAAGCTTCTGCTGCTAGTTAAGCCGTTCCACTTTCTCGTAGAGCGTCTCTTCCTTGGTTGGCGGCTCTATCGCACAGATCCTTACCTCTTTTAACACCTCGGCATCTACTATTCGTTCGGTCAACACCTTCTGAAACATGTTCAGATCTTCTTTCGCGCGGCTGGTCTTTCCTTCTCTTCTCGTTAGTACATTAGCCTTTCTATTCTAAGCTCTAGGTCGGTAAGTAATCTTAAAGTCAAATCCGGACAAGTAGGCGGCCTACCGAGCTTGGCGCCGCGATAGCTTCTGCGTCTTCATAAAGTAGGTAAGTGACTAGTAATCCGTAAGGACCTAGACTGTGCTCTTTCCAGCTATAAGCTCTGGCTTCTACTCTTCGAACACCTGTATAATAGCTAACAGTTCTTTATCGTAGATAGCGTAGTTCCGCTTAGCATTATTTATAGACTTGCTAAAGAAAGCCACTAGATAGAGGGTCTTGTCGTCGTCAGCATATTAAGAAAGGACCCCTGCTGTTACTATGTCGGAAGCGTCTGTTTCTACGTAGATCGTCTTTTCCAGTCGGAAGTGTGCTAGCACTAGCGCTAAGGCTACCGCCTCCTTTAGCCGGTTAAAGGCTTCCGTGCACCTCTTATTCTATAGGCTAGCGGCCTCTTTCTTTAGTGCTTTGTTTAGGGGTCTCGCTATCTTGCTAAAGTCCTTAATAAACTGTCGATAGTAGCTGCAGAATCCGAGAAACGCTCTGATTTGTGTAGTGTTTCCGGATTTCGGCTGCTTCCATTCTGCGACAGCAGCGACTTTTAATAGGTCTATCCGAATTCCTTCTCTTCTAACGATAAGACCGAGATATTTGACTTCGGTCTAGTAGAACTCGCTCTTCTTCGTGTCTGCGTTTAAGCTAACCTTGCAGAGCCTAGTCAACACTTTCTCGATGTAGTCCGTGTGTTGCTCTCTCATTCCTTTGGTGTAAATAAGGATGTCGTCTAAGTAGATAGATACGAACTGTTCCAGCATGTCTAGAAAGGTGTGGTTTATAAAGCGTTGCTACACTACCGGCGCGTTAGTAAGTCCGAAAGGCATTACCAACTATTTGAAATTGCCTATACGCGTAGCGAACGTTGTAAGATCTTCGGTTTGTCCTTCTTCGTTTCTTAGTCGATAGAAAGCTTAGCGAATATCTAACTTGCTAAACCACTTAGTCTTTGCTACCCTCTGTATAGTCTTATCGATTAGAGGCAGCGGATATACGTCTCTCTTAGTAACCTTATTAAGGCCTCTGTAATCTACGCACAGTCGGAGGCCACCTCCAGGTTTCTATATAAAAAGAATTGGCGACGCATACTTAGCTAAGCTCGGCGTAATAAACTTCTTCGCTAGATTCTCTTAAACAAACACTTCTACCTAGTCCAGCTCGGCCGGCGACAATCGTCTTAGGGACTCGGCTCTCGGCAACGCAGCTCCTTCTTTCAACCGGATCTTGTTGTTATATTCCGGTCAGTAGAGCGGCAGGATATTGGAGTCAGCCTTTAAGAACACGTTAGCGTAGCTATAGAGTTCCTTTAGCAACACCTCCAGTAGATCTACTTCTTCTTCCGCTATTATCTTCTGGTAGTCTCCGATGTCCTTTATTAAGATAGCATAAATCTCATTGTCTAGCGACCTCGCGAGGGTCGTTAAAGTTTCTAAGCTTATTATTCCGATCGTGTCTAGAGGGTCGGGCCGATCTATCGGAACCTCTTTAATGGTCGTAGCGTTCGGTTTCGCAGCGACGACAGCGACCGGTTGGCCAGCGGCGACGCTACTCTGCAGGGTTTTGAATCCGAGTGTGCCTTTACCTACGTTAATAACAGCTTTCTAGTTCTTTATCTATTTCTGTCCTATAATAATGTTAAACCTTCCGATATCTATAATTCGGAACGTCGCTTCCGCAGTGCGACTAGCTAGGGTAGTCTTTAATGGCACATAATGCGTAACACTCTCTGTGTCTTGTCCGTTATATGCCAAAATCCGTGTCGGCGACGCTAGCTCTACCGGGTAACTATATCCTTTTATTAGTTTCTGAACCAATCGATAGTGGATCGCGGCTCCAATAAGGGCTCCTATATTAATAAAAGCTCTTAGCTAAAGTAGTCTGCTTAAGCTATCGAGGGGGTGGACAGTAATCGGAAGGATAATAGCTGTTTCCGTGTTCACTTCTACTGCTGCTAAGAGCGGATCGCTGCAGCTGTTGATACTTCCTTCTTCTAGCGACGTAGTTCTTGTCGGTGCCCTATTGTCTATGCTGAATAGGGGGCCTATCCGTCTAGCTGGTCTTTTCCCAGGATTTGCAGAGGCACTCTACTATCTATACTGTCGGTGTCGTTCGGAGCCGGCTCGATAGCTTGGATAGTCTTTCTCTGCAGCTACTGCTGCTTCGTAGCCTAATACTCCTACTTCTGCTAATCCGTAGCTTAGCATCTCGTAGCGATGTAGCTAGGCTTTCTATATGCGTAGTAGGTAGGGACGAACGACGAACGTAGCGAATAAGACGGCTGCTAAGGTGCTCTCCTAAAAGGTGTAGGAGGTCGTGTTGTCTGCGTTATCGACGGCTTCTAGTTCGATTCGCGCGATTTCGCGTAAGTGCTCAGGTTTCTGGCAGTAACTCTCGCTTAGTGCACGAAGCTTTTAAGTTCTTCGTCTTCTACCAACGCTATAGCTACAGCCAATTCAGGGTTTAGCTTCTGCCTTAATAGGTAGAGCTGCTTATCTTCTAATACCCTAGCTCTAATAGTATATTTTCGGAACAGTCTGTAAGATTCCTTAAACGTCTGCCGGTTCTAGTTAATCTTATCCAGTTGCTTACAGGCTGTCTTCTTTTAGAAGGGGTCTCCGAAGCGTTGGTCTAGCGCTTTGATCGCTTCTTCGGCAGTTACCTCTTCTAGGTCTGCTACTAATAAAAAAGCTTTACCCTCTAGTCGCGATTCCAGGTATGCCAGCCTGTCCTCTTTACTGTTTCCGGCATAGTCGCGGTCTATCTTGTTCTTTATCTTCTTCTTAAATGCCTCCCAGTCTTTAGGGTCTCTGCCTCTAAACGCTAGTAGATCTAGTAGTAACGTTATTAGAGTGCCGCCTTAACTATAGGCCGCTAGTAAGGCGGTCTCCGCTTGTTCTTCTCGTTGTAGTAGCGCCGACGACATCGCTGCTTCCATCTTAGCTAACTGAGCCTTTATTGCCTTCAGTTGTGCTAGTCGGTTTGCTGCTTAGTTTTCTAACACGTCGATAATAGTCTCTGCCGATTCCTTCTTAGCCCTTACTGCTTCGTTTTCCTCTCTTAACTGCCTCTTTTCTTCGAGGGTTCTGTAAAACAGCTTCTTAATAAGGTTTATGCTGTTTTAGACCTTCCCTCCTCCGTTATCGTTTACGTAATCTTCCAGTTCCTCGAGTGTACAGTCGTGGATCTTCTTGTATTCGGTTATTCGTTCTTTAATCTCTGCAGTCTCTTCTGCTGTAAAACCTCTAATAATGAACTTATTATTAATAACACTGGAGCGCCTACTCGCTCTGTTAGTCTTTTCTCTTCTGCTTCTGCTTCGGCCTGTAACGCTGCTCTCTACTGTTAAGAAGCTCTCTATAGCTGCCTTACAGTGCTAGGGGGTTGTTGGTTTGGTGTGTGTAGTGCGCGTACGTTATTCGGATGTCCGGATAGTTTAACGGTCCCTTTCGCGCAGCGCGGAGTTAGTATAGTAAGTAAGTTCAAGATATAATAATCCAGGCATGCAGATATAATTTAATACAGCCTTTTTAATAACTATATCTTGAACTAAGGAGGGAAATGAATCTATGTAGCAGTGGGTAAGAGCTTTAGGGGTAGTGTGCCAAGGCCCGGCTCGGTCCGGAAGGGCCGAGCCGAAATTCCGAGGGTCTACCTTATTACTTAGTCCTACCCCTTTCTGCCGTCGCAACAATCTCGAACTAAGGAGGGGAAGGAATCTATATAGTGGTAGGTAAGAACTTTAGGGGTAGCTTGCCAAGGCCCGGCTCGGTCCGGAAGGGCTAAGCCGAAATTCCGAGGGTCTACCCTATTACTTAGTCCTGTCCTGTCCGTTGTATGCTAAGATTCGCGTCGGCGACGCTAGCTCTACCGGATAACTGTATCCTTTTATTATTTTCTGATCTAGTCGATAGTGGATCGCCGCGCTAAGAAGGGCTCCTGTGTCGATAAAGGCCCTTAGCTAAAGTGGTCTGCTTAAGCTATCGAGGATGTTGCAGTAGCAGAAAGGGGTAGGACTAAGTAATAGGATAGACCCTTAGAATTTCGGCTCGGCCCTTCTGGACCGAGCCGGGCCTTAGCACACTACCCCTAAAGCTCTTACCCACTACTACATAGATTCCTTTCCCTCCTCAGTTCGAGATATAGTTATCAAAAAGGCCGTATTGAATTATATCTGCGTGCCCGGATTATTATATCTCGAACTCACTTACTATACCAACTCCGCGCTGCGCGAAAGGGACCGTTAAACTTTCCGGACACCTAAATAACGCACGCGCAACACAAATACACCAAACCAACAACGCCTAGTACTGTAAGACAGCTATAGAGAGCTTCTTAACGGTAGAGAGCGGCGTTACTAGCCGTAGCGGGAAGAGAAAGACTAACAGACCGAGGGATAGGCGTACTAGTATCCTCGAAGATAGAATAGCCACTAAGGGCCTTACAGAAGAAGAGATAGATAAAGCGAAGAGGGGCATAGAGAGCTATACCGAACTGTACGTACACGAGCTAGAGGAAATAGAGGAGTATCTAGCAGAAAATAGAGCTAAGAAGGTGTTCGACATTATTACCTTCGTTAAGAAGAAGTTTTATAGGAATACAGAAGAAAACAGGAGACTAAGAGAAGAAATAGAAACGGTAATAGTCGAGAAGGAATCGGCAGAGACTATTATCGATATATTAGAAATTTAAGCAGCGAATCGGCTAGCGCAACTGAAGGCAATAAAGGCCCAGCTAGCTAAACTGGACGTGGCAGCGACGTCGTCGGCGCCGCCACTACGCCGAGACGAACAAGCAGAGATCGCGTTACCGGCAGCCTATAGTTGAGGCGGCATACCAATAATGTTACTACCTAATCTACTAGCGTTTAGAGGCGGAGACCCTAAAGAATAGGAGGCATTTAAGAAGAAGATAAAGAACAAGATAGACCGCGACTATGCCGGAAACAGTGCCGGAGATAGATTGGCCTACCTGGAATCGCGATTAGAAGATAAAGCTTTTTCGCTAGTAGCAGACCTAGAAGGGGTAACTGCCGAAGAAGCGATTAAAGCGCTGGATTAACGCTTCGGAGATCTATTCCAAAAGAAGACAGCCTATAAGCAACTAGATAAGATTAACCAGAACCGGCAGACGTTCGAGGAATTTTACAGACTGTTTAGAAAATATGCTATTAGAGCCAGAGTGTCGGAAGATAAGCAGCTCTACCTACCAAGGCAGAAGCTGAACCCTAAACTGGCCGCAGCTATAGCTTCCGTAGAAGACGAAGACCTTAAGAGCTTCGTGCACCAAGCGAGAGTTACTGCGAGAAACCTAAGCGCTTACGCGAAGTCGCGTAAATCGATTTGGAAGCAGCCGGTGCTACTAACACGACTCCCTGCACCTTTTAGGAGAACGCTGCAGCAGCTATCTTATTTGCCGCGTTCGTCGTTCGTCCCTACCTACTACGCGTATAGAAAGCCCGGCCACATCGCTACAAGATGCTAAGCATCGGATAAGCAGAAGCAGGAGTATCGTGTTACAAAGCAGCCGCAGCCGCAGCCGCTAAGAAAGACTATACAAGCTATCGAGCCGGCTCTAAACGACACCGACAGGGTAGACAGTAGAGTGCTACTAAGAATCCTAGGAAAAGACCAGCTGGACGGATAGGCCCCCTATCCAGCAAGGACAATAGGGCACCGACAAGAGCCGCGTCGCCGGAAGAAAGAAGTATCAACAGCTGCAGCAACCCGCTTTTAGCGGCAGTGGAAGTGAATACAGAAACAGCTATTATCCTTCTAATTACTGTCTACCCCCTCGATAGCTTAAGCAGACTACTTTAGCTAAGAGCTTTTATTAACACAGGAGCCCTTATTAGAGCCGCGATCTACTATCGACTGGTTCAGAAACTGATAAGAGGATACGGCTATCCGGTAGAGCTAGCGTCGCCGACGCGAATCTCAGTATACAACAGACAAGACACTGAGAGTGTTACGCACTACGTGCCATTAAAGACTACACTAGCTGGCCGCACTACAGAGGCGACGTTCCGAATTATAAATATCGGAAGGTTTAACATTATTATAGGACAAAAATAGATAAAGAACTAGAAAGCAGTTATTAACGTAGGTAAAGGCATACTTAGATTCAAAACACTACAGAGTGGCGCCGCCGCCGTCAAATCAGTTACTGCAGTCGCCGCGGAGCCAAACGCTACGACTATTAAAGCAGTTCCGAAGGATCGGTCCGACCCTTAAGACACAATTGGAATGCTGAGCTCGGAGGCTTTAACGACGCTCGCGAGGTCGCTAGACAGTAAGATCTACACTATCTCGATAAAAGACATTAAGGACTACCGGAAGATAATAGCAGAAGAAGAAGTAGATCCGCTAGAGGTGTTACTAAAGGATCTCTACAGCTATACTAACGTGTTCTCAAAGGCTAACTCTAACCTGTTGCTGCTCTACTAACTAGAATGTAACAACAAGATCCAGTTAAAAGAAGGAGTCGCGTTGCCGAGAACTGAACCCCTAAGATGCTTATCGCCAGCCGAGCTAGACCAGGTAGAAGTGTTTATTTAAGAAAATCTGGCGAAGAAGTTTATTACGCCGAGCTTAGCCGAGTATACGTCGCCGATTCTTTTCGTACAGAAACCTAGAGGTAGCCTCTAACTGTGCGTAGATTACAGAGGCCTTAACGAGGTCACTAAGAGAGACGTATATCCGCTGCCTCTAATCGATAAGACTATACAGAGAGTAGCGAAGGCTAAGTAGTTTAGCAAGCTAGACATTCGCCAAGCGTTCTACCGATTAAGGGACGAGGAAGGACAAACGGAAGACCTTACGACATTCGCTACGCGCATAGGCAGTTTCAAGTAGTTAGTAATGCCTTTCGGACTTACCAACGCGCCGGCAGTGTAGCAGCGCTTTATAAACTACACCTTTATAGACATGCTAGAACGGTTTGTATCTATCTCCTTAGACGACATTCTTATCTACACTAAGGGAACTAGAGAGCAACACACAGACTATATTAAGAGGGTGTTAAAGAGACTCTGCAAGGTCGGATTAAACGCGGACACAAAGAAGAGTAAGTTTTATTAGACCGAAGTCAAATACCTCGGTCTTATCGTTAGAAGAGAAGGGATTCAGATAGACCCCTCAAAAGTCGCTGCTATCGCGGAATAGAGGCAGCCGAAATCCGGAAACACTACGCAAATCAGAGCGTTTCTCGGATTCTGCAGCTACTATTGGCGGTTTATTAAGGACTTCAGCAAGATAGCGAGACTCCTGAACGAAGCGTTAAAGAAGGAGGCCGCCGGCCTATAGAATAAGAAGTGCACGGAAGCCTTTAACTAGCTAAAAGAGGCGGTGGCCTTAGCGCCAGTGCTAGCACACTTCCGACCGGAAAAGACGATCTACGTAGAAACGGACGCTTCCGACATAGTAACAGCAGGAGTCCTTTCTTAATATGCTAACAACGACGAGACCCCCTATCCGGTAGCTTTCTTTCGCAAGTCTATAAATAATGCTAAACGGATCTACGCTATTTATAATAAAGAGCTGTTAGCTATTATTTAGGCTTTCGAGGAGTGGAAACTGGAGCTTATAGTAGGAAAAAGCACAGTCTAGGTCCTTACAGACTACCAGTTCCTTACCTACTTTATAAAGATGCAGAAGCTGTTACGTCGCCAAGCCTAGTAGGCCGCCTACTTGTCTAGATTCGATTTTAAGATTACCTATCGACCCGGAGCTCAAAATGGAAAGGCCGACGCGTTAACGAGAAGAGAAGGGAAGACCAGCCGCGCGAAGGAAGATCCGAACATGTTCCAAAAGATGTTGACAGAACGGATAGTAGACGCTAAGGTGTTGAGAGAAGTAGAGATTAGCGCAATGGAACAGCCGACCGAAGAAGAGACGCTCTACGAGAAAGTGGAACAGCTTAATTAGCAGCAGAAGCTTAGCAGAACCGGCTTAGGAAAGCTAATAGTTCTGGAAGAACTAATTACAGAGGTTATCCAGCTCGTTTATAGTTCTAAAGACGTCGGCTACGCAGGCTCGAAGAAGACGATAGAAGCAGTAAGGATAATCTAAAAGTTTCTGCGAATTTTCGAGCAGATCTACCGGTTTATTGCTAACTGTTACGTATGCCGAGCCGCGAAGCTACGTTATAGCCTTCCGGCCGGTCTGTTAAAGCTACTTCCGATCCCTAAGAAACTGTAGCAGCACATTACGATGGATTTCGTAACTAGCCAGCCTGTAAGGGCTTAAGAATCTTGGTTTAGAAACTTAAGGCTAGGTATCTACATAAAGGAACTAATAGGCAGTTCCTTTGTCGTCTGCTACTGTACAATTTGTACCTATAAAGCCAAGCCAGCAATTTCCCTCTATACAGGTGTTAGGGGCGCGCCGTCCGGCCCAGGCCCTAAACCCGACCTAAGCCGAACGTCGCCCTAAGGACTGCGACTTAGCGGCGCCAGCACGACCCTACCCTCTGTACGGAACTACCGACAGGACCCTACTCCTGTACGAAGGGAGAACACTACAGTCCTACGCAAAGGGGAGCTACCGCCCCTCTAAATAGGGGGGGTGAACTATGCACTACTGTACGGAGGAGGTAACTCCCGACTCTCTGTACGAAGGGTAAACCTAGCACCCCTGCACAAAGGGGGAAATTGCTGGCTTGGCTTCGTAGGTACAAATCGTACGGCAGCAGACGACGAAGGAACTGCCTATCAGTTCCTTTATATAGATACCTAACCTCAAGTTTCTGAATTAAGATTCTTAAGCCCCCTACAACAGGGATATAAGGTTTACACTCTATACAGAGGATTAGGAGTTCTCCCTCTATACAGTAGTGCAGAGTTTTTCCTCTGTTTAGAGGGGTAGCAATTCCCCTCTATATAGGGCTATAGGGTTCTCCCTCTATATAGGAGTAGGGTCCTATCGGTAATTCTATACAGAGGTGTTAGGGGGCGCTACCCAGCCCAGGTCCTAGACCGACCTAAGCCAACCGTTGCCCTAAGGACTGCGACTTAGCAGCACTAGCACGACCCTACCCTCTGTACGGAATTACTAACAGAACTACACTCCTGTACAGAGGGAGAACCCTATAGCCCTATACAGAGGGGAATTGCCGCCCCTCTAAACAGAGGAAAACTCTGTACTACTGTATAGAGGGAGAACTCCCGATCCTCTATACAGAGTTTGAACCTTGCATCCCTATATAGAGGGAAATTGCTAGCTTGGCTTCGTAGGTACAAACTGTACAGTAGCAGACGACGAAGGAACTGCCTATTAGTTCCTTTATATAGATACCTAACCTTAAGTTTCTAAACTAAGATTCTTAAGCCCTTTATATTAGGAACTAATCTTACTATTAGTAACTGCAGTAATAAAACAAAGATAGACGGCAACATCCCTATAGAAACTACAGCTATAGAGGGACATATGCATCGCGCGTACGAGGAGCTGCTAGAACATAAGAGGCAGCTCGAGCAGCAAGCAAACCACTAGGCTGCGATAATTTCCCAACGAGAACAGGAGCTACGACAGCTTAGGGCATCCGATCGCGATCCGACCCCTACGATAACGACGACGAACACGATAGCCTATACCCCGACCCCTAAGAGCAAACTCCCTAACGTTACTACATACGATAGTAAGGCTCTGGCCGAGTACCCCTCCTAGGCTGCCTAAATGCACTCTAAGCTTCTAGTTAACTTAGGAGTATACCCGACCGAGCTGGACAAGGTAGTTTACCTCTTTAGGAGGTTAAAGGGCAGGGCGGCAGCACGGATTCTGCTGTATTACGAGACGGCCATTGCTAACCCGGCAAAAGCTACGACGACGATGCTCTAGGCAGCTCTAGACAAGAGCTACAAGGACCTAGACTGCGAGAGCCGAGCACTCCTACGGGTTAATACGATAAAACAAGGACGCAAGACTATACAGGAATTCCTCGCGGAATTTAACTAGACTTTAGCAGAAGCAGGAGGTCTCTAATAGAAGGATAGGATAAAAATTACCTCTTTAGAGGTAGGCCTCTCTAAGGAGATTATAACAGGGCTAGTAGGCGTAATGCGACTAGCTACGTACGAGGAATTCTGCGATCTCCTTAGGATAGTCGACAACTACTAACGCAGGCTTGGACAGATAAGCCGCACTTAAGAGATAAGACAACCCCTCTAGCGACAGACGGACGCTATAGACTGGGAACCAACGACGACGAGAGTAGCGGCAGCCGTTACCGTACGGCCAAGGGCCGCTACTAAGAGGGCATAGTAGGTAGACATAGCTACCCTTAACAAGAGACAAGCAGAAGGGAGCTGCTACCGGTATAGCAAGATAGGCCATACTGTACGGAATTGCAGGCTTTTGCTAGCAGAGAGACCTGGGGGACGGCCGACTACTGCAAGGATAGCAACTGCAGCGCCCTAACGAGAAGATTAGGAGTCCTACTTAGACGACAACAAGTCAGGAAAAGAGTAGCCTCTAAGCGAAGGCTCTGCTAGAGGCGTATACGAGATAGATAGCCAAATCAAAGCATTACTTAGCTATCTTTTAAGAGCAACTACATAACGACGACGCCGTTTATCGTACAGCCAACGTTGAATATATCTGCAACAGCGCGGACATTAATTAACACAGGATGCTTGGTATACGGAGTAATTAGCGAAGACTTCGTACAGAGACACTGGATTAAGACGACCCCTACTATACTAGTACGCATGTTGGGCATTACTGGGCGAGGACCGGACATTACCTATATAGTGAAAGTAACGATAGAGGTACAGGGACACTATAAGCAGGACTTATACCTCTATGTCGTACAGGACAAGCTAGGGTATAACCTAATACTAGGGAAGCTATAGATAGAGCGCTAGAGGGGCAAGCTAGACGTTAGACGAGGACGGCTGTACCTGGCAGTAATAAAGCAGAGGCTCCGAGACTAGGGGAGGGTCCAGCAGGACGAGAACGCTACAGCTAGAGCCAACACGTCAATAACGCAGAGGCCCCGAGACTAAGGGAAGGCTCCGCAGGGTAACAATGCCAAGGCCGAAATCAACACAGCAACAGCAGACATTAAGAAGGCATTAGCACCTAAGAAAGTAACGGACCCCTATACGAAGCTTCTAAGGGAGTATACTAGATACCTAGACCTCTTCGAGCCAAAGTCGGCCTTAAAGCTGCCGCTACACTAAGGAGAAGGGATTGACTACGACATCTAGCTAGAGCCTCGTCCAGATAGGAGTCTGCCGGAGGTACTGTACGGACCGCTATACAGAATGTCCTCTAGAGAACTCCTAGTACTGCGCAAGACACTGGACGACCTGCTCGCTAAAGGGTTTATTTAGGCAAGTACGTTATCCGCAGGAGCCCTAGTACTGTTTGTCTATAAGGAGGGGAAGGCTAGCTTGCGTTTCTACATAGACTATAGAGGCATTAACGCAATTACCAAGAAGGACCGGTACCCCCTACCCCTTATTAAGGAGACTCTTAGACGGATTAGCAAGGCAAAGTAGTTTACTAAGCTTAACGTAGTCTCGGCCTTTTACAAGATACAGATCAAGGAAGGCTGTAAATAGATAACTGCCTTCTGTACGAGATATAGTCTTTTTAAGTAGCTTGTTACCCCCTTTAGCCTTGCTAACGCACTGGCAACATTCTGAAGGTACATTAACAAGTCCCTGCAAGGGTTACTAGACGACATCTGCTCGGCATACCTTAACGACACCCTGGTTTCTACAGACGGCACCTATGCAGATTACGTACAGGACGTTAAGAAGGTGCTGGACCGACTGCAGCAGGCTAGCTTGTACCTCGACATCGACAAATGTAAATTCGGTGTCTAGCGTACGAAATACCTAGGGTTTATTATTAAGGCAGGGAAAGGCATTAGCATAGGTAGGAAAAAGATTAACGCTATTAAGCAATGGAAGCCGCCAACAAACGTTAAGGACGTACAGGAATTCCTTAGGTTTACTAACTTCTACCGCCAGTTTATACGGAACTACTTAGAGATCGTACGCCCCCTAGTTAAACTAACATACAAGGACAAGCAGTTTAAATAGACGGACGAATGCGATAGCAGCTTTAACAAGCTAAAGGAGCTCTTTACTACAGGACCAACGCTTGCCGCCTTTGACCTAGAACGTACGACGATACTAGAAACCGACTCCTCGGGGTATTGCATTAGAGGCATCCTGTTACAGGTAGGCTTAGACGGACTCCTGCACCTATATGTATATTTCTCTAAGAAGAACTCCCTAGCTAAGTGCAACTACCCTATCTACGACAAGGAGTTGCTAGCAGTCGTACAGTGTTGCGAAGCATAGGATAGAGAACTCCGCTCGGTGCCCGAGTTCCTCGCCCTAACGGACTACAAGAATCTAGAGTACTTTACGCAGCCCCAGAAGCTGTCTAAGAGGCACGTACAATAGGCAATATACCTAAGCCGGTTTAATATTAGACTCTAGTATCGCAAGGGTAAGGACAACAGCAGGGCCGATACGCTATCCAGACAGGACTAGGACATACCGACGACGTACGAGGACGACCGGTTAAAGTTACGAACATTCCAGATGTTTAAGGAGGAGCCAGGCGAGGAGACTATCCGCCTAGCAGCGACGCACCTATAGGAACCCCAACTGCAGGTATAGGAAGAGGCAGTAGAAAAGAACGAGGTGTACTAAGGGGCCTATACAGCGATCTAAGGAGGACAGCGGAAGCTCCTAGCCGAGCTCTACCTTAAGGTGTCGGCAGCAGAGTGCTTAGTAGACAGGGAGAACAACCTAAAGTTCAGGAATCGGATTTGGGTCCTAGCAGACAAGAAGCCCTATACGAGCTTAATACAACAGGCGTACGACTCTATAGCTACTAGGCACCTAGGACGTAAGGAGACGTACAGCATTGTCGCTAGGGACTACTACTAGCCGGCGATAGCGAAAGACATCTGCAGGTTCGTACAGAACTGCGACGTATACAGACGGACGAAGCCCTAGCATAAGCTAAAGCATAGGCTGTGTTGCGGCGGTAGAAAGAGGTAGGACAGATTAATAGGGTGGACCCTGGAATTTCGGCTCGGCCCGTCCGGGCCGAGCCGGGCCTTGGCACCACCACTACGAAAGCCCCCCACTACTACTACATAGATTCCTTTCCCTCCTCAGTTCGAGATATAGTTATCAAAAAGGCTGTATTGAATCATATCTGCGTGCCCAGATTATTATATCTCGAACTCACTCTCTACACTAACCCTGCGCTGCGCGAAAGGGCCCGTCGAACTATCCGGAAACCCGAATAACGCACGCGCACCTACACACACACCAAAACAACCCAAGGCACCGTAAGAAGATAGAAGGCTTCTTAGCGGTAGAGAGCGGCGTTACAGGCTGCAGCGGAAAGAGAAAGACTGACAGACTAAGGGATAGGCGTACCAGCATTCTCGACGACGGAACGACCGATAAAGGCCTTACGAAAGAAGAGGTAGATAAAGCGAGAAAGGGCATAGAGGGCTACGCCGAACTGTACGGACGTACGCCGGATAAGATAGGAGAATATCTTACAGAGCACGGAGCTAAGAAGGTGTTTAACATTATTACCTTTATAGAAAAGAAGTTTTATAGGAACGTAGAAGAAAACAGACAGTTAAGGGAAGAAGTAGAGACGGTAAGGGCCGAGAAGGAATCGGCAGAAACTATCATCGACGTGTTAGAGAACTAGGCGGCGAATAGACTGGCGCAACTAAAGGCGCTTAAGAATCCACTGGCTGATATAGAAGCAGCGATGCCGCCGCCACTGCATCGAGAAGAACAAGCAGAGACCGCCTTACTAGCAGCCTATAGTTAAGGTAGCACCTCGATAACATTATTACCGGACCCGCTAGCGTTTAGAGGTAGAGACCCCGAAGACTAGGAAGCGTTTAAGAAGAAGATAAAGAATAAGATAGACTGCGTCTACGCTGGAAACAGCGCCGGAGACAGACTAGCGTACCTGGAATCGCGATTAGAAGGCGAAGCTTTTTCGCTAGTAGCGGACCTAGAAGAGACGACCGCCGAGGAAGCGATCAGAGCACTAGACTAGCGCTTCGGAGACCCATTCCGAAAGAAGACGGCCCGTAAGCAGCTGGATAAGATCAACCAGAACCGGCAGACGTTCGAGGAATTCTACGGTTTGTTTAGAAAATATGCGATTAGGGCCTGGGTAGCGGAAGAGGAGCAGCTCCACCTATTAAGGCAGAAGCTGAACCCTGAACTGGCTGCAGCTATAGCGTCGGTAGAAGACGAAGACCTCGAGAGCTTCGTATACAGAGCGAGAGTTACTATGAGAAACTTGAGCGCTTACGCGAAATCACGCGAATCAGTTTAGAAGTCGTCGCCGTCGGCGCAGACGGCGCGGCCCTCTGCGCCTTTCCGACGAACGGCCCAGCAGTCGTCGTATTCACTACGATCGACGTTCGTCCCCACGTGCTATGCATGCGGAAAGCCTAGCCACATCGCTACGAGATGCCAAGCTTCGGATAAGCAGAAGCAGGAATATCGAGCAACGAAGCCGCCACTACCGAGAAAGGCTATACAAGCTATAGAGCCGGCTCCGAACGATACTAACAGCGTAGACGGTGGAGTGCCACTGCGAATCTTAGGAAAAGACCAGCTAGAAGGATAGGCCCCCTATCCAGCATAGACAACAGGGCATTAACGCGAGCTACGTCGACGAAAGAGAGTATTAATAGCTGCAGCGATCCGCTATCGGCTGCAGTGGAAGTAAACACGGAAACAGCTATTATCCTTCTAATCACTGTCTACCCCCTTAATGGATCGAGCAAACCACTTTAGCTAAAAGCTTTCATCGACACCGGAGCTCTTATTGGCGCGGCGATCCACTACCGGTTAGTTCAGAAACTGATAAAGGGATACGGTTATCCGGTGGAATTGGCGTCGCCGACGAGGATTTCGGCATACAACGGACAAGACACAGAAAGCGTTACGCACTACGTGCCGCTAAAGACTACCTTAGCTAGTCGCACTACGGAAGCGACGTTCCGAATTATAGATATCGGAAGGTTTGACATTATTATAGGGCAGAAATAGATACAGAATCAGAAGGCTCTCGTCAACGTAGATAAAGGTACGATAGGATTCAAAACCCCGGGTAGCGGAACAGGGACCACCGGAACGACCGCCGCCGCCGAGCCGAACGCCGCAGCGTCTACGAAAGAGGCTTTGTCCGATCGTCCCGAACCTCCGGTTACCGTCGGAATAATAAGTTCAGAAGCAATAACGACCCTCGCGAAGTCGCCGAGCAATAAGATCTACGCTATCTCGATAAAAGACATCGAAGACTACCAGAAGATAATGGCGGAAGAAGAAGTGGATCTACTAGAGGTGCTGCCAAACGAGCTCTACGATTACGCTGACGTGTTCTCAAAAGCCGACTCTAACCTATTGCCGCTCTATCGACCGGAATATAACAACGAGATCCGACTAAAAGAGGGAGCTACGCTGCTAAGAACCGAGCCCCTAAGGCGACTGTTACTGGCCGAACTGGACTAAGTAGAGGTGTTTGTTTAAGAAAACCTAGCGAAGAAGTTTATTACACCGAGTTCTGCCGAATATGCGTTACCGATCCTTTTCGTACGGAAACTAGGGGGTGGTCTGCGACTCTGCGTAGACTATCGAGGCCTTAACGAGGTCACGAAGAGAGACGTATATCCACTGCCGCTAATTAATAAAACTATACAGCGGGTAGCGAAGGCTAAGTGGTTTAGCAAGCTAGACATCTGCTAAGCGTTCTATCGACTAAGGAACGAAGAAGGGCAGACAGAAGACCTTACGACGTTCGCGACGCGAATGGGCAATTTCAAGTAGTTGGTAATGCCTTTCGGACTCACAAACGCGCCGGCAGTGTGGCAACGCTTTATAAACTACACCTTTATAGACATGTTGGAACGGTTCGTGTCTATCTACCTGGACGACATCCTTATCTATACAGATAGAACGAGAGAGCAACACACGGACCACATCGAGAAGGTGTTGACTAGGCTCCGTAAGGTCGGACTGAATGCGGACACGAAAAAGAGCGAGTTCTACCAAACCGAGGTTAAATATCTCGGTCTTATCGTCGGAAGAGATAGAATTCGGATAGACCTATTAAAGGTCGCCGCTGTCGCGGAATGGAAGCAGCCGAAATCAGGAAACACTACACAGATCAGAGCGTTTCTCGGCTTCTGCAGCTACTATCGACGATTTATAAAGGACTTTAGCAAGATAGCGAGACCCCTAAACGAGGCGCTAAAGAAGGAAGCAGCTAGCCTATAGAATAAGAAGTGCACAGAAGCTTTCGTACAGCTAAAAGAAGCAGTGGCCTCTGCGCCAGTGCTAGCGCACTTCCGACTAGAAAAGACGATCTACGTAGAAACGGACGCTTCCGATACAGTGACGGCAGGGGTCCTTTCTTAATATAGCGACGACGAGACCCTCTATCCGGTGGCTTTCTTTAGCAAGTCTATAACGGAGGCCGAACAGAACTACGCTATCTACGATAAGGAGCTGCTAGCGATTATTCAGGCTTTCGAGGAGTGGAAACCGGAGCTTATAGCTAGAAAGAGCACGGTTCAGGTCCTTACGGACCACCAGTCGCTAGTCTACTTTATAAGGACGCAGAAGCTCTTACGTCGCTAAGCTCGGTAGGCCGCCTACTTATTAGGGTTTGACTTTAAGATTACCTATTGACCAGGGGCTCAAAACGGAAAGGCTAACGCGTTAACGCGAAGAGAAGGGAAGACGAGCCGCGCGAAAGAAGACCCTAACATGTTCCAGAAGGTGTTGACCGAGCGGATAGTAGACGCAGAGGTGTTAAAAGAAGTAGGGGTCTGCGTAGTAGAGCCAGCCCCTAAGGAAGAAACTCTCTACGAGAAGGTGAAACGACTCAACCAACGACAGAAGATCGGCAAAACCGGCTTAGGAAAGCTAATAGTTCTAGAAGAACTAATTACGGAGGTCATCTAGCTAGTCCATAACTCTATAGATGTTGGCTACACCAGAGCAAAGAAAACGATGCAGGCTGTAAGAACGATCTACTGGTTTCCGCGGATCTACGAACGGATCCACCGATTTATCGCCAACTGCCACGTATGCCGATCGGCGAAGCCGCGTTACGGCTTTCTAGCAGGCTTATTAAAGCCACTGCCGACTCCCGAGAAACCATAGTAGCACATTACGATGGATTTCGTAACCGGCCTGCCGGACTCCGATAGATATAACGCTACGGTTAATGTAGTGGATCAGCTAAGCAAAGAGCGCTATTTCATCCTATATCGAGCCAAGGATAAGGGAACTACTACGGAAGAAACGGCGAGAATGTTAATCCAACACGTGTAGAAGCACTATAGGCTGCCGGACAATATTACTACGGATAGCGGTCCTTAATTCACTGCCGACGTGTGGAAAGCTATCAACCAAGCCCTCGGAATTTATGGAAAGCTCAGCACCGCCGCTTACCCTTAAACCGACGGTTAGTCTAAAGTCGCTAACCGTAAGATAGAACGATACCTACGAACCTTCTGCGGCCATTATCAAGAAGATTGGGTTAAGGTGTTGCCGATGGCCGAATTCTGCGCGAACTTAACACAGTTAGAAGCGACGTCGCTGGCGCCGTTCGAGATAACCTATAGTTATCTTCTAAGGCTGAGCTTCCAGCCACCGAGCGACGCCGGCTCGCCGGAGCTTTCCACCACCACCACTATGTCGTTAAAGAGAGTCGCCGCCGCGGCGGCGGAAGCGCTCCGATCTCAGATAGAAGAAGCAACCAAAGTGGCGAAAGACGCGATAGAATCGGCTTAAAAGAAGATAGTAACTCGAGCTAATAAGAAGCAGTTACCGATAGAATTCGAGGAAGGCCAAAGAGTATAGCTTAACACGAAGAACCTAAGGCTGAAAGGCAACGCTAAGCTGAATCCACGCTACGTAGGTCCGTTTACGATAATAGAACAGAGGTCGCCGGTGACTTATCGGCTCCAGCTGCCAAAGGCGTTCTGGATCTACAATGTTTTCCATTTAGATCTGCTAAGCCTGGACCCTAAGGATGGCCTTCCGGAACAGGGGTTCGCCGAACCTCCGCCTGTCGACATAGACGGTAATAAAGAAGAGTGGGAGGTAGAAGACGTAATGGACGTAAAGAAGATAAGGGGGTCTATCAAAGCGAGGATCTCGTAGAAGGGGTGGCCGGAAGACTATAAATAGTATCCGATCGAGAACCTCCGGAATTCGGCAGAGCTGCTAAGAGATTTTTACGCGCGGAACCTGAAGAAGCCGAAGCTGGAATAGCTCTAAAGACGATCCTTCCGGAAGAAAACGAAGAAAGCCACGTCTGCTCCACCGGCACGGAAGCCGATAAAAACGATCGTAAGGTTGCTTCAGGAAGTAATTGTGCTCTACCACTACTGCGTCGGCCAGTAGCTCGCGCACGCCGTAGCGTGCCAGCGCCGCCGAACGCGTAGTAGGTAAAGGCTTTGGTAGAGAAAGAAAAAGAAGAAGAGATAGAGCTGCGGAAAGATCTATATAGACCTTCTACGCCGGCGCACAGACCAGCTACAGCGCAGCTTAGATAACCTACGGCTTAGATCAGATAGCACGGACCAGACGCACCGATTACATAAACGCCAAGTAAAGGACCTCAGACACCGATAACGCGAGAAATTCAAGAAGCGAAGGAAGAGGAAGAGGTAACATTACCGTCGGAGGGGATTTTCGAGAAAGAGACGATAAATTATAAAAAAAAAAAAAAAAAAAAAAAAAGTAGAGATTTTCGGATGGATAGGGTGACTAAGCGGTCGAGGGCGACCGCTGGTAAGGGAGGGGGGTAGTGTTGCAGCAGTGGAAAGAGGTAGGACAGATTAATAGGGTAGACCCTGGAATTTCGGCTCGGCCCAGATAGGCCGAGCCGGGCCTTGGCACCACTACTACGAAAGCCCCCCACCACCACTACATAGATTCCTTTCCCTCCTTAGTTCGAGATATAGTTATCAAAAAGGCTGTATTAAATCATATCTACGTACCCGGATTAGGCTGTTAAAGCCCCTACCGATCCCAGACCGGCCCTAGCAAGACCTAACAGTAGACTTTATTACAGACCTACCTAAGAGCGACAGACAGCAGAACATTATAGTAGTTACGGACAAGCTAACAAAGGGGGTAATACTAGAGGTAATAGACTCTATTACAGCTAAGGACACTGCCTAGGCATTTATACAGACGACGTTTAGCAAACACGGATTCCCTCGGTCGATTGTGTCGGACCAGGGCACGCAGTTTACGAGCTAGCTCTGGGCAAAGGTCTGCTAGTTGCTAAAGATAGAACGTTACCTGTTAACTGCATAGTACCTATAGACGGACGGGGCGACAGAGAGAGTCAATTCGACGTTAGAAGCGTACCTCTAAGCGTACGTCGACTATAACTAGACAAACTGGAACCGACTTCTCCCTATAGCGGAGCTAGCTATTAACAGCCGTACGGCTAATGCTACAGGATTGTCCCCCTTCTTTATAGCCTATAGATACGACTATTCCCTGCTCCTACCGACCCTAAGTAATAATACCCTACGCTCTGTACGATCCCTAATTCAACAGGGAGAGGCTATCGTACGGACGATTACGAACGCCTATTAATAGGCGAAGGCGAGTCTAGCTATAGATTAACAGAATGCGGAAGAGCAGGCCAACAAGGGACGGCAGGCTGCACTAAGGTATAAGACAGGGGATAAGGTCTAGCTAAACTAGCGAAACATCCGTATAGACTAGCCGAGCAAGAAGCTGGATTGGAAGAACAGGAAATTTACAGTAGTCCGACCAGTAGGGATATACGCCGTACGATTAAACACTCCCCTAGGGATTTATCTAGTCTTTTATATAGACCTCGTACAGCCAGCGAACACGGACCTGCTACTGCACTAGACGACGGACGACGCGCGCCTACCGGCGATTATAACTAAGGGCCAGGAAGAGTACGAGGTAGAAGGAATCCTTAAGAGCCAAAGGAGGCGGAAGAGGGCGGAGTACCTAGTAAAATAGAGAGGATAGGCAGAGCCTATATAGGAACTATACGAGGCCCTACAGGACACAACTGCACTAGACAGGTAGGAGGAGAACTATCCCCCTGCCTAGTTACAGTAACACTGCGCTGTACGGCGGGAAGAGGCACGATCTAACCTAAGGACAGGGTAGCTGCTAGCAACCTAGGTTGTCAAAGGATCGAGAATTACGACGTAGGACACTATAGGATCCCACTAATACGACATCGTACGACACTGTATAAAAAGGGCTAGAGGAAGGGAACAGCTAGAGAACAGATAGGAAGGAGAGTAGAAATAAGAGGAGTTAGGAGCAGAACCGTCCGGAATTTCTTACACTACCTAGGGGGAGGGGGTAGCTTACTAGCTACCACCCTAGGGGACTAGAGCAACCAACTCCTTATCTAAGATCTTAATTACCTTCCGCCTAGCGGGACCCCTACCCCTACCCGGGCCAGCCCTAGGAAGGAGAGGCACCCCCCTACCCCTACGTGCCTCCCCTAGACGGCAGTAGAAGCAGTAGAGGGAGCTATCCTTCTACTTACACAAGGCACACACCCTAGCCCAGAAGCCTAGGAGGCAGTATAGGCTAAGTAAGGGCTAGGGGGAGTTGGGGCAGGGGGCGTAGGGCTGGCCCTAGGTAGCGATAAAGATAGCATTAACGTACAACGCCTAGGCTATAGCTACCTGCTATAGTGTAACCTAGGCGGGGTTACACTAGAAGGCGTAGTAGGGCAGCTCGGCTGCGTCTTGCTGCTCGTTAGTATAGCACCTAAGACGTTAGCTTAGACTGTACAGGAGACGGGAATCTGTACGAACTAGAAGCGTAGCTGTTAGTCGAATTAAGGATTCTACTACTAGAGGCGAAAATAGGAGGGGATCCCGGCTGGACGAGCAGAGGAGGAGGGGCCAGCGACTACGAGAGAGCTACGACGAGCACGGCCGGACAGGGCAGGTAGCAGAGTAGTAGCTAGTAGTAATAGTAGTAGCTAGTAGTAGTAGTAACTGTTAGTAGCTAGTAGTAGGGCCGGAGTAGGCATAGACAGTAGACAGTAATAGACAGTAGACAGCATAGAAGGAGGGAAGGCAGGATAAGAATAGAAAGAGAAGGAGGGAAAGAGAAGGGAGAGACTTGGAATTTAGGCAGTAGCTGCCTAGTATAGGAAGCAATAGCAACCGGGGCAGCTACTACAACTAGGTAAAATAGCAGGAGGCAACTACGACCTAGTAGGCAACAAGCAACGACTATATAGACAGCTAGAGGAAAAGGGGAAGTCGCGACCTAGCAAAGGAACAGCAGGAACTAAGTGTACACAGCACGCTGCTTTACGGAAAAGGGCACTACAAGAAGGGAGGGGGGGTATTGTTAGGGGGCGCTGCCCAGCCTAGGTCCTGGACCGACCTAAGCTAACTGTCGCCCTAAGGACTATAACTTAGCAGCGCTAGCACGACCCTACCCTCTGTACGGAATTACTAACAGAACTACACTCCTATATAGAGGGAGAACCCTATAGCTCTATATAGAGGGGAATTGCCGCCCCTCTAAACAGAGGGAAAACTCTGCACTACTGTACAGAGGGAGAACTCCTAATCCTCTGTACAGAGTGTAAACCTTGCATCCCTGTACAGAGGGAAATCGCTAGTTTGGCTTCGTAGGTACAAATTATATAGCAGCAGACAACGAAGGAACTGCCTATTAGTTACTTTATATAGATACCTAACCTTAAGTTTCTAAACCAAGATTCTTAAGCCCTTTACAAGAGGGTAGGGTCGTGCTGGCGCTGCTAAGTCGCAGTCCTTAGAGCGACAGCCGGCTTAGGTCGGGTCTAGGACCTAGGCTAGGCAGCGCCTCCTAACAATACCCCCCTCCCTTCTTATTGTAGTTCTTCTATACGACAGCGAGTCGTATAGCCTTAGATGTTCCTCTAGCAGGTAGCGCTTTCCGTCTTTGCCTAGGCCTTGCCTGTCGACCTCTCTCTCTGCTAGTTTAACCTTTGTGTTGCCCTCCTAGATCTGTAGGCAGGGAAGGCAGGTAGTGCTAGATCGCTTCTACCTAAACTTAACCGATTCCTTCTGCCAATTCAGCGACGCCGGGGCCGAGGCTAAGGAGGCCTGCGAGTAGTTATAAAGGTGTAGGAGGTGCCCGGTCCCTCTGTTCGCCCCCCTCCTATCTCTAGCCCTTAGCTATGCACTCTGTGTCCTAACTGTACGGTCCGGCGCTACCGGGCCCTTTGGCTTTGTCCCTGTCCCTTAGTCGTCGTCCGGAGTTTTACTCCTAGGTGGAGGTTCCCGCCTCCGTCCGGTCGTCTAGTAGGCTGTCGCTTGTACGGGTCCTAGGTCGTAGTTGCCTCGCTTGTCCTCCCTTCTACAGTTGTAGTAGCTGCCCTAGTTGTTATTGCTCTATAAGGCAGGCAGCTACTATTCTGTATATAAACCCTTTTCCTCTCTCTTTTCTTCTCTTTCTCCTTTATCCCCTATCTACTACCCGTCCGCCCTGCTGTCCGCTACTACTGCTATTACTACTACTACAGGTTATCCACTAACTACTACTACTAGCTACTATCGTTATGCTACCTGTCTCGTCCGGCCGTTCCCACCGTGTCTCTCTTATAGCTATTAGCTCTCTTTCTACCTGTTCGGCTAGTGTCCCCTCCTATTTTTACCTCTAACAATAGGGTGCTTAGCTCTACTAGCAGCTTCGCTTCCAGTTCGTACAGGCCCTCGCCTTCTGTCCGGTTTAAGCTAACGACTTAGGTTCTATATTAACTAGCAGCAGGGTCTTGTTAAGCCACCCTTTTGCTTCCTCTAGTGCTGGGGCCCCTGCCGGCCAGGAGGTAATTGAGATTTCGGATATAGAGTTGGTTGCCCTAGGTCCTAGGGGCGGTAGCTAGTCGGCTACCTTAAGGTAGCATGTAAAAGTTTTCGGACAGTGTTGCTCTCGTTCCCCTCTTATTCCTACCTATCTTACCTGCCTCCTAACCGTCCCCTTCTTCCTGCCCTTCTTCTGTACAGTGTCGTATAGTGTAGTGTCAGTAGGATCCTGTAGTGTCCTACGTCGTAATTCTCGATCCTTTAGCAACCTAAGTTATTAGCAGCTGCCCTGTCTTTAGGGTAGATCGTGCCCCTTTTTGCCGTATAGCGCAGTGTTACTATAACTGGGTAGTGGAATAGTTCTCCTCCTACCTGTCTAGCGCAGTTGTATCTTGTAGGGCCTTGTACAGTTCCTACGTAGGCTCTGCCTATTCTCTCTATTTTACTAGGTACTCTACCCTCCCCTGCTTTCTTTAGCTCTTAAGGATTCCTTCTACCTCGTATTCTTCCTAGCCCTTAGTTATAATCGCTAGTAGGCGCGCGTTATCTGTCGTCTAGTGCAGTAGGGGGTCCGTATTCGCTAGCTGTACGAGGTCTACGTAAAAGATTAGGTAGATTCCTAGGGGAGTGTTAAGTCGTATAGCGTATGTCCCTACTGGTCGGACTACTGTAAACTTCCGGTTCTTCTAGTCTAGCTTCTTGCTCGGTCGGTCTGTACAGATGTTGCGCTGGTTTAGCTAGACCTTATCCCCTGCCTAGTACCTTAGTGCTGCCTGCTGTCCCTTGTTGGCCTACTCTTCCGCATTCTGTTAAGCTATAGCTAGGCTCGCCTTTGCCTATTGGTAGGCGTTCGTAATTATCTGTACGATAGCCTCTCCCTGCTAAATTAGGGATCGTATAGCGCGTAGGGTTTCACTACTTAGGGTTAGTAGGAGTAGGGAGTAGTCGTATCTATAGGTTATAAAGAAGGGGGACAATCCTGTAGCATTAGCCGTACAGCTGTTAATAGCTAGCTCTGCTATAGGGAGGAGGCAGTTCCAGTTCGTCTAGTTATAGTCGACGTACGCTTGGAGGTACGCTTCCAACGTCGAATTGACCCTTTCTGTCGCTCTGTCCGTCTACAGGTGCTATGCAGTTAACAGGCAACGTTCTACCTTTAGCAACTAGTAGACCCTTGCCTAGAGCTGGGTCGTAAACTGCGTACCCTAGTCTAACACAATTGACTGAGGGAAACCGTACTTGCTAAACGTCGTCTGTATAAATGCCTAGGCAGTGTCCTTAGCTATAATAGAGTCCATTCCCTCTAGTATTACCCCCCTTGTTAGCTTGTCTATTACTACTATAATGTTCTGCCGTCTGTCGCTCTTAGGGAGGTCTGTAATAAAGTCTACTGTTAGGTCTTGCTAGGGCCGGTCCAGGATTGGTAGGGGTTTTAGCAGCCTATGCTTTAGTTTACGCTAGGGCTTCGTCTGTTTGCATATATCGCAGTTCTGTATAAACCTGCGGATGTCCTTTGCTATCGCCGGCTAGTAGTAGTCCTAGGCGACGATGCTGTACGTCTCCTTGCGCCCTAGGTGCCTAGTAGCTATAGAATTATGCGCCTGTTGTATTAAGATCGTATAGAGCTTCTCGTCTGCTAGGACCCAGATCCGATTCCTAAACTTTAGGTTGTTCTCCTTGTCTACTAAACACTCTGCTGCCGACACCTTAAGATAGAGCTCTGCTAGGAGCTTCCGCTGTCCTCCTTAGATCGCCGTATAGGTCCCTCGGTATACCTCGTCCTTTTCTACTGTCTCTTCCTATGCTTGCAGTTAGGGTTCCTATAGGTATATCGCCGCTAGGCGGATAGTCTCCTCGCCTAGCTCCTCCTTAAACATCTGGAATGTTCGTAACTTTAGCCGATCGTCCTTATATGTCGTTAGTATGTCCTAATCCCGTCTGGATAGTGCATTAGCCCTACTGTTGTCCTTCCCCTTACGATACTAGAGTCTTATATTGAACTGACTTAGGTACATTGCCTATCGTATATACCTCTTAGACAGCTTCTACGGCTGGGTAAAGTACTCTAGGTTCTTGTAGTTAGTTAGGGTAAGGAACTTAGGAACTAAGCGGAGTTCTCTATCCTATGCTTTACAACACTGTACGACTGCTAGCAATTCCTTGTCGTAGATAGGGTAGTTACACTCGGCTAGGGAGTTCTTCTTAGAGAAATACGCGTATAGGTGCAAGAGTCCGTCCGAGCCTACCTGTAACAGGATACCTTCAATATAGTACCCTAAGGAGTCGGTTTCCAGTATCGTCGTACGTTCCGGGTTAAAGGCGACAAGTGTTAGTCCTGTAGTAAAGAGCTCCTTTAGCTTATTAAAGCTCCTATTGCACTCGTCCGTCTATTTAAACTGCTTGTCCTTGTATATTAGCTTAACTAGAGGGTGTACGATCTCCGAGTAGTTCTGTATAAACTAGCAGTAGAAGTTGGCAAACCTAAGAAATTCCTGTACGCCCTTAATGTCCGTAGGCGGCTTATATTGCTTAATAGCATTAATCTTTTTCCTATCTATGCTAATGCCTTTCCCTGCCTCGATAATAAAACCTAGGTATTTCGTACACTAGACACCGAATTCACATTTGTCAATGTCGAGGTACAAGCCAGCCTGCTATAGTCTGTCTAGCACCCTCTTAACGTCCTATACGTAATCTGCATAGGTGCCGTCTGTAAAAACCAGGGTGTCGTCGAGGTACGCCGAGCAGATGTCGTCTAGTAACCCTTGTAAGGACTTGTTAATGTACCTTTAGAAGGTTGCTAGTACATTAGCGAGGCTAAAGGGGGTAACAAGCTACTTAAAAAGACTATATCTCGTACAGAAGGCAGTTATCTATTTATAACCTTCCTTAATCTGTATCTTGTAGAAAGCTAAGACTACGTTAAGCTTAGTAAACTACTTTGCCTTGCTTATCCGTCTAAGAGTCTCCTTAATAAGGGGTAGGGGGTACTGGTCCTTCTTAGTAATTGCGTTAATGTCTCTGTAGTCTACGCAGAAACGCAAGCCGGCCTTCCCCTCCTTATAGACAAACAGTACTAGAGCTCCTACAGACGAGGTACTTGCCTAAATAAACCCTTTGGCAAGCAGGTCGTCTAGTGTCTTGCGCAGTACTAGGAGTTCTCTAGAGCACATTCTGTATAGCAGTCCGTACAGTACCTTAGGCAGACTCCTATCCAGACGGGGCTCTAGCTAGATGTCGTAGTTAATCCCTTCTCCTCGGTATAGCAGCAGTTTCGAGGCCGACTTTGGCTCGAAGAGGTCTAGGTACCCTGCATATTCCCTTAGGAGCTTCGTATAGGGGTCCGTTACTTCCTTAGGCGCTAATGCCTTCTTAATGTCCGCAGTTGCCGTATTGATCTCGGCCTTAGCATCGCCGCCCTACGGAGCCTTCCCTTAGTCTTAGGGCCTCTGCTTCGTCGCCGTATTAATTGCAGCCTTAGCATTGCCACCCTGCAGGGCCCTCCCTTAGTCTCGGAGCCTCTGCTTCGTTGCTGCTAGGTACAGCCGTCCTTGTCTAACGTCTAGCTTGCCCCTCTAGCACTCTATCTATAGCTTCCCTAGTATTAGGTTATACCCTAACTTGTCCTGTACAACATAGAGGTAGGAGTCCTGCTCGTAGTGTCCCTGTATCTCTATCGTTACTTTTACTATATAGGTAATGTCCGGTCCTCGCCTAGTAATGCCCACTATGCGTATAGGTACAGTAGGGGTCGTCTTAATACAGTGTCTCTGTACGAAGTCTTCGCCAATTACTCCGTACACCAAATATCCTATATTAGTTAATGTCCGCGCCGTTGCGGACCTGTTTAACGTTGGCCGTACGATAAACGGCGTAGTCGTTATGTAGTTGCTCTTAAAAGATAGCTAAGTAGTACTTCAATTTAGCAATCTATCTCGTATACGCCTCTGGCAGAGCCTTTGCTTAGAGGCTACTCTTTTCCCGGCTTGTCGTCGTCCGAGTAGGACTCCTGTTTCTCTTGTTAGGGCGCTGCAGTTGCTACCCTTGTAGTAGTTGGCCGTACCCTAGGTCTCTCTGCTAGCAAAAGCCCGCAATTCCGTATAGTGTAGCCTATCTTGCTACACCTATAGCAGCTCCCTTCTGCTCGCCTCTTGTTAAGGGTAGCTATGTCTACCTATTGTGCCCTTTTAGTAGCGGCCCTTAGCTGTACAGTAACGGCTGCCGCTACCCTCGTCGTTGTTAGTTCCTAGTCTATAGCGTCCGTCTACCGCTAGAGGGGTTGTTGTATCTTATAAGCGCGGCTTATATGTCCGAGCCTGCGCTGCTAGTCGTCGACTATCCTAAGGAGATTACAGAATTCCTCGTATATAGCTAGTCGTATTACGCCTACTAGTCCTGTTATAATCTCTTTAGAGAGACCTACCTCTAAGGTAGCAATTTTTATCCTGTCCTCCTAATAGAGTCCTCCTGCCTCTGCTAGGGTTAGGTCGTATTCTGCGAGGAACTCTTGTACAGTCTTGCGCCCTTGCTTTATCGTGTTGACCTGTATAAGTGCTCGGCTCTCGCAGTCTAGGTCCTTCTAGCTCTTGTTAAGAGCTGCCTAGAGCATCGTCGTTGTAGCTATTGCTAGGTTAGCAATGGCCGTCTCGTAGTACGGCAGAATCCGTGCTGCTGCCCTGCCCTTTAACCTCCTAAAGAGGTAAACTACCTTGTCTAGCTCAGTTAGGTAGGCTCCTAAGTTAACTAGAAGCTTAGAGCGCATCTAGGCAGCCTAGGAGGGGTACTCGGCCAGAGCCTTACTATCGTATGTAGTAACGTTAGGGAGTTTGCTCTTAGGGGTCGGGGTATAGGCTATCGTGTTCGTCGTCGTTATCGTAGGGGTCGGATCGCGATCGGATGCCCTAAGCTGTCGTAGCTCCTGTTCTCGTTGGGAAATTATCGCAGCCTAGTGGCTTACTTGTTGTTTAAGCTAGGCCTTGTATGCTAACAGCTCTGCGTACGCGCAGTGCATCTGTACCTATATAGCTGTAGGTTCTATAGAGATGTCGCTGTCTATCTTTGTTATATTACTACAGTTACTAACAGTAAGATCAGTTCCTAATATAAGGGCTTAAGAATCTTAGTTTAGAAACTTAAGGCTAGGTATCTATATAAAGGAACTAATAGGCAGTTCCTTCGTCGTCTGCTACTGTACAATTTGTACCTACGAAGCCAAGCTAGCAATTTCCCTCTATATAGGGATGCAAGGTTTACACTCTGTACAGAGGATTGGGAGTTCTCCCTCTATACAGTAGTACAGAGTTTTTCCTCTGTTTAAAGGGGCGGCAATTCCCCTCTGTGCAGGGCTATAGGGTTCTCCCTCTGTACAGGAGTAGGGTCCTGTTAGTAATTCTATACAGAGGGGTAGGGTCGTGCTAGCGCCGCTAAGTTACAGTCCTTAGGGCGACGGCTAGCTTAGGTCCAGGAACTAGGCTGGGCGGCGCCCTCTAACACTGCCGGATTCCAATAGATATAACGCTACGCTTAACGTAGTGGATCGACTAAGCAAGTAGCGCTATTTTATCCCCTGCTAAGCTAAGGATAAAGGAACTACAGCAGAAGAAACGGCGAGAATGCTAATCTAGTACATATAGAAGCACTATAGCCTACTAGACACTATTACTACGGATAGGGGTCCTTAATTTACCGCTAATATATAGAAAGCTATTAACTAAGCTCTCGGAATTCGTAGAATGCTCAGCACGGCCGCTTACTCTCAAACCGACAGTTAGTTAGAAGTAGCCAACTGCGAGATAGAGAAATATCTACGAATCTTCTGCAGTTGTTATTAAGCAGAGTGGGTTAAGATGTTGCCTATAGCCGAATTCTGCGCCAACTTAGCAC
Organism: Pseudocercospora ulei; assembly: GCA_016165855.1. Classification (NCBI taxonomy): domain Eukaryota; kingdom Fungi; phylum Ascomycota; class Dothideomycetes; order Mycosphaerellales; family Mycosphaerellaceae; genus Pseudocercospora; species Pseudocercospora ulei. Next base: position 5,907,829 of record JACWNB010000004.1, read on the forward strand.
AGTTAGAGGCTACCTTACTGGCACTGTTCGAGATAACCTACGGTTATCTTCTAAGGATAAGCTTTTAACTGCCGAACGAACCCAGCTCTTTAGAACCTTCCACCGCTACCTCGTTAAAGAGAGTCGCCGCGGCCGCGACAGAAGCGCTTAGATCTCAGATAGAAGAAGCGATTAAGGTAGCAGAGGAGGCGATAGAATCGACTTAGAAGAAGATAGTAACTCGAGCTAATAGAAAGCAGTTACCTACAGAATTCGAAGAAGGCAAAAAGTTATAGCTTAACACACGGAATCTAAGGCTAAGAGGCAACGCCAAGCTTAACTCCTGCTACGTAGGCGCGTTTAAGATAGTAGAAAAGAGGTCGCCGGTGACCTACTGACTCTAGCTACCGAAATCGTTCCGGATCTACAATGTCTTTTATTCGGACCTGCTAAGTTTAGACCCCAAAGACGGCCTTCTAGAACAAGGGTTCGCCAAACCCCTACTAATCGAGATAGACAGTAAAGAAGAAGAATAGGAGGTGGAAGATGTAATAGATATAAGAAAGCTAAGAGGATCTATTAAAGCAAGGATCTTATTAAAAAGATAGCCGGAAGACTATAAATAGTATGCAGCCGAGAACCTCCGGAATTCGGCGGAACTGCTAAGAGAGTGTAAGAGGCTCAAGAATCTTGGTTCAGAAACTTGAGGTCGGGTATCTACATAAAGGAACTAATAGGCAGTTCCTTCGACGTCTGCTCCGTACGATTTGTACCTACGAAGCTAAGCCAGCAATTTCCCCTTTGTGCCAGGGTGCAAGGTTCACCCTCCGTACGGAGGATCGGGAGTTACTTTCCCTGTACGGTAGTGCCGGGTTTCCACCCCCCCCCCTAATCCGAGGGGCGGTAGCTTCCCTTTAAGCAGGACCGTAGTGTTCTCCCTCTATACAGAGGTGGGGTCCTGTCGGTTGCTCCGTACGGAGGGTGGGGTCGTGCTGGCGCTACTAAGTCGCAGTCCTTAGGGCGACGGTCGGCTTAGGTCGGGTTCAGGACCTGGGCCGGGCGGCGCCCCCTAACAATACCCCCTCCCTTTCCCTTTCTCGTAGTGCTTCGTCCGTACGGCGGCGTGTCCAAACCACCCAGCTCCTGCTGTTCCTCTGGCAGGTTGTGGCTTCCCTTTCGTCCGGTCGTCCGAGTCGTCGTCCCTCGTTACTTCCCCCGGGTCGTAGTTGCCTCTTGCCATTTTACCTGTCTGCAGCAGCTGCCTTGCTTGCTATTCCCACTATGGCAGGCAGTTAGCCTAAGCCTTCTCCCCTCTCTTCCCTTCCCCTTTCTCTTTTCCCTATACAACGTCTACTATCTACTACCGTCCACTACCGTCCACTATCCGCCACCACTAGCTACCAACTACCAACCAACTACTACTACCAACCAACTATGTCTGCCCCGTCCGGTCCCCTCGTCGCTGCTGGCCCCGCCCCTCCCCCTCGTCCGGCCGGGGTCCCCCCCCACTTTGACTATATACAGTAGGGCCCCCAACTTAACTAGCAGCTACTCTTCCGGTTCGTACGGATTCTTATCTTCTGTACGGTCTGATCTGACGTCTTAGGTGCTATACCCGCAAGCAGCAGGATGCAGCCGGGCTCCCCTTCTACCCCTTCTAGTGTAACCCCGCCCAGGTTATACCCGATCGGGTAGCTATAGCCTGGCCGTCGTACGTTAACGCCCTCCTTATCGCTACCCGGGGCCAGCCCTGTGCCCCCTGCCCCAACTCCCCCCGGCCCTTACTTAGCCTATACCGCCTCCTAGGTTTCTAGGCTAGGGTGTGTGCCTCGTATAAGTGGAAGGATAGCTCCCTCTACTGCCCCTTCCGCTGTCCAGGGGAAGCACATAGGGGTAGGGGGGTGCCTCTGCTCCCTAGGGCTGGCCCTGGTAGGGGTAGGGGGGTGCCTCTGCTCCCTAGGGGTGGCCCTGGTAGGGGTGGGGGTCCGGCCGGGTCTAAGGTAGTGGAAATCTCAGATGATAAGTAGGGTGTTCTGGTCCCGGGGGGGGGGGGGGGGGGGGGAAGGGTGGGGGGGGGGGTGGCCAGTAAGCCGCCCCCCCCCTTAGGTAGTGTAAGGAATTTCGGACAGTGTCCTTCCCAGCTCTTCTTATTTCCACTTCCCCTCCTATTTGTCCCTTAGCTGTTCCTTCCCTCTAGCCCTTATCTCGTACAGTGTCGTACGAAGTTGTGTTAGTAGGGGTACTGTAGCGTCCTACGTCGTAGTATTCGATCCTTTGACAACCCAGGTTTGTCTGCAGCTACCCTGTCCTTAGGGTGGATCGTGCCTCCTTCCGCCGTACGGCGCAGTGTTACTGTAGCTAGGCAGGGGAATGGTCCTCCTCCTATCTGTCCAGTGCGGTTGTGTCTTGCAGGGCCTCGTACGGTTCCTATATAGGCTCTGCCTATCCTCTCCATTTTACTAAGTACTCTGCCTTCCCCCGCTTCCTCCGACTCTTAAGGATCCCTTCTACCTTATACTCTTCTTGGCCCTCGGTTATAATTGCGGGTGGGCGCGCGTCGTCGGTCGTCTAATGCGGCAGGGGGTCCGTGCTCGCCGGTCGTACGAGGTCTACGTAGAAGACTAGATGAATCCCTAGGGGCGTGTTTAGTCGTATAGCGTATGTCCCTACCGGCCGGATTACCGTAAACTTCCTATTCCTCTAATCTAACTTCTTGCTCGGCCGGTCCGTACAGATGTTCCGCTAGTTTAGCTAGACCTTATCCCCTGCCTCGTACCTTAGTGCAGCCTGTCGTCCCTTGTTGGCCTGCTCTTCTGCGTTCTGCTGGGCTAGGGCTAGGCTCGCCTTTGCCCATTGGTAGGCGTTCGTAATCGTCCGTACGATGGCCTCTCCTTGTTGGATTGGGGATCGTACGGGGCGCGGGGTGTTGCTACTTAGGGTCGGTAGGAGCGGGGAATGGTCGTATCTATAGGTCGTAAAGAAGGGGGACAGTCCTGTAGCATCGGCTATACAGCTGTTAATAGCCAGCTCCGCTATCGGGAGAAGGCGGTTCCAGTTCGTCTGGTTATAGTCGACGTACGCTCGGAGGTACGCTTCCAAGGTTGAATTGGCCCTCTCTGTCGCCCCGTCCGTCTGCGGATACTATGCAGTAGACAGGCGACGCTCTACCTTCAGTAACTGGCAGATCTATGCCCAGAGCTGGCTCGTAAACTGTAACCCCCGGTCTGATACAATTGACCTAGAGAAACCGTACTTGCTGAACGTCGTCCGGATAAAGGCCCAGGCGGTGTCTTTAGCCGTAATAGAGTCCATCCCCTCTAGTATTACCCCCTTCGTTAACTTGTCTGTAACTACTATAATGTTTCGCCGTCCGTCGCTCTTAGGGAGGTCCGTAATAAAGTCTACAGTCAGATCTTGCCAGGGTCGATCCGGTATCGGCAGGGGCTTCAGCAGCCTATGCTTTAGCTCGCGCTAGGGCTTCGTTCGTCCGCATACATCGCAGTTCTGTACGAACCTGCGAATGTCCTTCGCCATCGCTGGCCAGTAGTAGTCCCGGGCGATAATGCTGTACGTCTCCTCGCGTCCTAGGTGCCCGGTGGCCATAGAGTCGTATGCTCGTTGTATTAAGTCCGTACGGAGCTTCTCGTCTGCCAGGACCTATATCCGATTTCTGAACTTCAGGTTGTTCTCCTCGTCCACTAAGCACTCAGCTGCCGATACCTTTAGGTAGAGCTCGGCTAGGAGCTTCCGTTGCCCTCCCTAGATCGCCGTACGGGCTCCTCGGTATGCCTCGTCCTTTTCCACTGCCTCTTCCTATGCTTGCAGTTAGGGTTCCTATAGATGTGTCGCCGCTAGGCAGATAGTCTCCCCGCCTGGCTCCCCTTTAAACATCTGGAATGTTCGTAACTTTAGCCGGTCGTCCTCGTACGTCGTTGGCATGTCCTGGTCCTGTCTGGACAGAGCATCGGCCCTGCTGTTGTCCTTACCCTTGCGGTACTAGAGTTTGATGTTGAAACGGCTTAGGTACATTGCCTATTGTACGTGCCTCTTAGACAGCTTCCGGGGTTAAGTGAAGTATTCCAAGTTCTTATAGTCCGTTAGGGCGAGGAACTCGGGCACTGAGCGGAGTTCCCTATCCTAGGCTTCGCAACACCGTACGACTGCCAGCAACTCCTTATCGTAGATAGGGTAGTTGCACTTAGCTAGGGAGTTCTTCTTAGAGAAGTACGCACATAGATGTAGGAGTCCGTCCGAGCCTACCTGTAACAGGATACCCCTAATGCAGTACCCCGAGGAGTCGGTTTCCAGTATCGTCGTACGCTCCGGGTTAAAGGCGGCGAGTGTTGGTCCTGTAGTAAAGAGCTCTTTTAGCTTGTCGAAGCTCTTATCGCATTCGTCCGACCATTTGAACTGCTTGTCCTTGTGCGTTAGCTCAACTAGGGGGCGTACGATCTCCGAGTAGTTCCGTATAAACTGGCGGTAGAAGTTGGCAAACCCAAGGAATTCCCGTACGCCCTTAACGTTCCTGGGCAGCTTCCATAGCTTAATAGCATCAATCTTCTTCCTATCTATGCTAATGCCTTTCCCTGCCTCGATAATGAAACCTAGGTATTTCGTATATTGGACACCGAACTTACACTTGTCGATGTCGAGGTACAAGCCCGCCTGCTGCAGACGGTCCAGCACCTTCTTGACATCCCGTACGTAGTCTGCGTAGGTGCCGTCCGTAAAAACCAGGGTGTCGTCGAGGTATGCCGAGCAGATGTCGTCTAGTAACCCTTGCAGGGACTTATTAATGTACCTTTGGAAGGTTGCCGGTGCATTGGCAAGGCCAAAGGGGGTGACCAGCTACTTAAAAAGACCGTATCTTGTACAGAAGGCAGTTATCCATTTATAGCCTTCCTTAATCCGTATCTTGTAGAAGGCCGAGACTACGTTAAGCTTGGTGAACCACTTCGCCTTGCTGATCCGTCCGAGGGTCTCCTTAATAAGGGGTAGAGGGTACCGGTCCTTCTTGGTAATCGCGTTAATGCCTCTGTAGTCTATACAGAAACGCAATCCAGCCTTCCCCTCCTTGTAGACAAACAGTACTAGGGCTCCTGCGGACGACGTACTGGCCCGGATAAACCCTTTGGCAAGCAGGTCGTCCAGCGTCTTGCGCAGTACTAGGAGTTCTCTAGAGGACATCCTATACAGCGGTCCGTACGGTACCTCCAGCAGGCTCCTATCTAGGCGGGGTTCTAGCTGGATGTTATGGTCAATCCCTTCCCCTCGGTGTAGCGGCAGTTTCGAGGCCGACTTCGGTTTAAAGAGGTCTAGGTACCTAACATACTCTCTTAGGAGCTTCGTACAGGGGTTTGTCGCTTCCTTAGGTGCCAATGCCTTCTCGATGTCCGCCGTTGCTGTGTTGATTTCGGCCTTGGCATTGCCACCTTGCAGGGACCTGCCCTGGTCCCGGATTCTCCGCTTTGTTGCTGCCAGGTACAGCCGTCCTCGTCCGACGTCCAGCTTGCCCTTCTAGCGCTCTATCTAAGGCTTCCCTAGTATCAGGTTATACCCCAACTTGTCCTGTACGACATAGAGGTACAAGTCTTGCTCGTAGTGTCCTTATACCTCTATTGTTACTTTCACTATATAGGTAATGTCTGGTCCCTGCCCGGTAATGCCCAGCATGCGTACAGGTACCGTAGGGGCCGTCTTAATCCGATGTCTCCGTACGAAGTCTTCGCTGATCACTCTATACACCAAACATCCTGTGTCAATCAGTGTCCGCGCCGTTGCAGACCTGTTTAATGTCGGCTGTACGATAAACAGCGTCGTCGTTATGTAATTGCTCTTAAAAGATGGCCAAGTAATGCTCTGATTTGGCAGTCTATCTCGCACCCGCCTCTAGCAGAGTCTTCGCTTAGAGGCTACTCTTTTCCCGACTCGTCGTCGTCCGAGTGGAGCACCTGATCTTCTCGTTAAGGCGCTGCAGTAGCTACCCTTGCAGTGGTCGGCCGTCCCCCAGGTCTCTCTGCTAGCAGGAGCCTGCAATTCCGTACGGTGTGGCCTATCTTGCTACACCGGTAGCAGCTCCCCTCTGCTCGCCTCTTGTTAAGGGTGGCTGTGTCTACCTATTGCGCCTTCTTAGTGGCGGCCCTTAGCCGTACGGTGGCTGCTGCTGCCACCCTCGTCGTCGTCGGTTCCCAGTCTATAGCATCTGTCTGTCGCTAGGGAGGTTGTCTTATCTCCTAAGCACGGCCTATCTATCCCAGCCTGCGTTGCTGGTCATCGACTATCCTGAGAAGGTTACAAAATTCCTCGTACGTAGCTGGCCGCATTACACCTACCAGCCCCGTTATGATTTCCTTAGAGAGGCCTACCTCTAGAGAGGTGATTTTCATCCTGTCCTCCTATTGGAGACCCCCTGCTTCTGCCAAAGTCTGGTCAAATTCCGCAAGGAATTCTCGTATAGTCTTGCGTCCTTGTTTTATCGTGTTAACCCGTAGGAGCGCTCGGCTCTCGCGGTCCGGGTCCTTGTAGCTCTTGTCTAGAGCTGCCTAGAGCATCGTCGTCGTAGCTATTGCCGGGTTAGCAATAGCCGTCTTATAGTACGGCAGAATTCGTGCTGCTGCCCTGCCCTTCAACCTCCTAAAGAGGTAGACTACCTTGTCCAGCTCGGTCGGGTATGCTCCTAAGTTAACTAGGAGCTTGGAGCGCATCTAAGCCGCCTAGGAGGGGTACTCGGCCGGGGCCTTACCATCGTACGTAGAGACGTCGGGGAGTTTGCTCTTAGGGGTCGGGGTAGGGGTTATCGTGTTCGTCGTCGTAGGGGTCGGATCGCGATCGGACGCCCTAAGCTGTCGTAGCTCCTGTTCCTGTTAGGAAATCATCGCAGCCTGGTGGCTTACTTGCTGTTCGAGCTGCCTCTTGCTTTCCAGCAGCTCCTCGTACACGCGGTGCATGTGTCCCTCTATGGCCGTAGGTTCTATAGGGATGTCGCCGTCCATCTTGCTCTATTACTGCGGTTACCGACAGTAAGATCAGTTCCTAATATAAGAGGCTCAAGAATCTTAGTTTAGAAACTTAAGGTCGGGTATCTACATAAAGGAACTGATAGGCAGTTCCTTCGACGTCTGCTCTGTACGATTTGTACCTACGAAGCCAAGCTAGCAATTTCCCCTTTGTGCCGGGGTGCAAGGTTCACCCTCCGTACGGAGGATCGGGAGTTACTTCCCCTATACGGTAGTGCCGGGTTTCCACCCCCCCCCCCTAATCCGAGGGGCGGTAGCTTCCCTTTAAGCAGGACCGTAGTGTTCTCCCTCCGTACGGAGGTGGGGTCCTGTCGGTTGCTCCGTACGGAGGGTGGGGTCGTGCTGGCGCCGCTAAGTCGCAGTCCTTAGGGCGACGGTCGGCTCAGGTCGGGTTCAGGACCTGGGCCAGGCGGCGCCCCCTAACAGAGAGTTTTACACTCGAAACCCGAAGAAGCCGAGGCCTAAGTGGCTCTAAAGCTAATAGTTACAGAAAAAGAAGAAAAAGCCGCGTCTGCTCTATCGGTGTAGAAGCCGATAAAGACGATCGTAGCAATAGCTCTACTAGAGCCCTTAACGCAGCTACTACCTACCGCCGCTTCGGCAGGAAGCCCGCCGACGCCGTAAAGCGGCGTTGGCGCCGCCGGCCCTGCAGTGTATAAGGTCTTTAGTAGAGAGAGAAGAAGAAGAAGATAGCGAGCTGCGGATAAATCTATATAGACCTCTACAGCAGAGCACAGACCGGTTACGCTGCAGCTTAGGTAACCGCTGGATCCAATCAGATAGCTCTTCCGATCAGATATACGCTAAGTAAAGACGTTAGAAGGCGACGATATAAGAAGAAAGAAGATAAAGAAAGGGGATAGTTTCAAGATAGAAGAAAGCAAAGAATTAGCGACGGAATCAAAAAAAAAACGAGACAGATAGATAAGTAAGCGGTCGAGGTCGACCGCTAGTAAGGGAGGGGGGTAGTGTTACAGTAGCAGAAATGTTAGGGGGCGCCGCCCGGCCCAGGTCCTGGACCCGACCTAAGCCAACTGTTGCCCTAAGGACTGCGACTTAGCAGCGCTAGCATAACCCTACCCTCTACACAGAACCACCGACAGGACCCCACTCCTGTACAGAGGGAGAACCCTATAGTCCTGTATAAAGGGGAACTGCCGCCCCTCTAAATAGAGGGAAAACTCTGTACTACTGTATAGAGGAGGGAACTCCCGATCCTCTGTATAGAGGATAAACCTTGCATCCCTACATAGAGGGAAATTGCTAGCTTAGCTTCGTAGGTACAAATTGTACAGTAGCAGACGACGAAAGAACTGCCTATTAGTTCCTTTATATAGATACCCAACCTTAAGTTTCTAAACTAAGACCCTTAAGCCCTTTATATTAGGAACTGATCCTACTGTTAGTAACTGCAGTAATAAAACAAAGATAGACGGCGACACCCCTATAGAAACTATAGCTATAGAGGGACATATGCACTGCGTATACGAGGAGCTGCTGGAAAGCAAGAGGCAGCTCGAGCAGCAAGTAAGCCACTAGGCTGCGATAATTTCCCAACAGGAACAGGAGCTACGACAGCTTAGGGCGTCCGGTCGCGATCCGACCCCTACGACGACAACGAACTTAATAGCCTACACCCCGTCCCCTAAAAGCAAACTCCCTAACGTTACTACGTACGATAGTAAGGCCCTGGCCAAGTACCCCTCCTAGGCTGCCCAGATACGCTCTAAGCTTCTAGTCGACTTAGGAGCATACCCGACCGAGCTAGACAAGGTAGTTTACCTCTTTAGGAGGTTAAAGGGCAGGGCGGCAGCACGAATTCTGCTGTACTACGAGACGACCGTTGCTAACCTAGCAATAGCTACAACGACGATGCTCTAGGCAGCTCTAGACAAGAGCTACAAGGACCCAGACTGCGAGAGCCGAGCACTCCTACAGGTTAATACGATAAAACAAGGACGCAAGACCGTACAAGAATTCCTCGCAGAATTTAACCAGACTTTAGCAGAAGCAGGAGGTCTCCAATAGGAGGACAGGATAAAAATTACCTCTTTAGAGGTAGGCCTCTCTAAGGAGATTATAATAGGGCTAGTAGGCGTAATACGACCAGCTACGTACAAGGAATTCTGCGATCTCCTTAGGATAGTCGACGACTAGTAGCACAGGCTTAGACAGATAAGCCGCGCTTAGGAGATAAGACAACCCCTCTAGCGGTAGACGGACGCTATAGACTAGGAACTAACGACGACGAGGGTAGCGGCAGCCGTTACTATACGGCCAAGGGCCGCTATTAAAAGGGCGCAATAGGTAGACATAGCTACTATTAACAAGAGACGAGCAGAAGGGAGCTGCTACCGGTGTAGCAAGATAGGCTACACTGTACAGAATTGCGGGCTTTTGCTAGCAGAGAGACCTAGGGGACGGCTGACCACTGCAAGGGTAGCAACTGCAGCGCCCTAACAAGAAGATCAGATGTTCTACTCGGACGACGACAAGTCGGGAAAAGAGTAGCCTCTAAGCGAAGGCTCTGCTAGAGGCAGGTACAAGATAGACTGCCAAATTAAAGCATTACTTAGCTATCTTTTAAGAGCAACTACATAACAACGATGCTGTTTATTGTACAGCCAACGTTAAACGGGTCCGCAACGGCGCGGACATTAATTAACACAGGATGTTTAGTGTACGGAGTAATTGGCGAAGACTTCGTACAGAGACACTAGATTAAGACGACCCCTACTGTACCTGTACACATATTAGGCATTACCAGACGAGGACTGGACATTACCTATATAGTAAAAGTGTCGATAGAGGTACAGGGACATTATAAGCAGGACTTATACCTCTATATTATACAGGACAAGCTAGGGTATAACCTAATACTAGGGAAGCTATAGATAGAGCGCTAGAGGGGCAAGCTAGACGTTAGACGAGGACGGCTGTACCTAGCAGTAACGAAGCAGAGGCTCTAAGACCAAGGGAGGGTCCAGCAGGACGACAACACTACGGCCGGAGCCAACATGTTAGCGAAGCAGAGGCCCTAAGACTAAGGGAAGGCTCTGCAGGGTAACAACGCCAAGGCCGAAATCAATACAGCAACAGCAGACATTGAAAAGGTATTAGCACCTAAGAAAGTAACGGACCCCTATACGAAGCTCCTAAAGGAATACGCAGGATACCTAGACCTCTTCGAGCCAAAGTCGGCCTCGAAACTGCCGCTATACTAAGGAGAAGGGATTAACTACGACATCCCTAGGGAGCAGAGGCACCCCTCTACCTCTACGCGCCTCTACTAGACAGCGGTAGAGGCAGTAGAGGGAGCTATCCTTCTACTTGCACAAGGCACACACCCTAGCCTAGAAGCCTAGGAGGCAGTATAGGCCAAGTAAGGGCTAGGGGGAGTTAGGGCAGAGGGCGTAGGGCTGGCCCTAGGTAGCGATAAGGATAGCATTAATATACGACGCCTAGGCTATAGCCAACCGCTAGGGTATAACCTAGGCAGGGTTACACTAGAAGGCGTAGTAGGGCAGCTCGGCCGCATCCTACTACTCGTTAGTATAGCACCTAAAACGTTAGCTAAGACTGTATAGAAGACGGGAATCTGTACGAACTAGAAGTGTAGCTATTAGTTAAATTAAGGACTCTACTACTAGAGGCAGAAATAGAAGGGGACACGAGCTAGACAAGCAGAGGAGGAGGGGCTAGCAACTACGAGGGAGCTACTAGACGGGGCGGACGACATAATAGTAGCTAGTAGTAGTAGTAGTAACTAGTAGTAGTAGATAGTAGATAGTAGATAGTAGACAGTAGTAGACGGTAGTAGACAGTAGTAGACAGTGGACGGTATAGGAGGAGAAGGTAGGCAGGAAATAGAAAGAAAAGAGGGAGGGAAAGAGAAGGGAGAGGCTTGAAATTTAGAGGGGGTAACTGCCTGCTATAAGGGGGAATAGCAAGTAGGGCAGCTGCTACAAACAAGTAAAATAGCAAGAGGCAACTGCGACCCAGTAGGTAACGAGCGACGACTATATAGACAGCTAGACAAAAATAGGAAGTCGCGACTTGCCAAAGGAACAGCAGAAGCTAAGGGTGTTCGGCACGCCGCTGTACAGAAAGGGCACTACAAGAAGGGAGGGGGGGGTGTTGTTAGGGGGCGCCGCCCAGCCTAGGTCCTAGACCCGACCTAAGCCAACCGTCGCCCTAAGGACTGCGACTTAGCAGCGCTAGTATAACCCTACCCTCTATACGAAACTACTAATAGGACCCTACTCCTATATAGAGGGAGAACTCTATAGTCCTGCACAAAGGGGAATCGCTGCCCCTCTAAATAGAGGGAAAACTCTACACTACTGTACAGAGGAGGGAACTCCCGATCCTCTGTACAGAGGGTAAACCTTGCATCCCTACATAGAGGGAAATTGCTAGCTTAGCTTCGTAGATACAAATTATACAGCAGTAGACGACAAAGGAACTGCCTATTAGTTCCTTTATATAGATACCCAACCTTAAGTTTCTAAACTAAGACCCTTAAGCTATTTACAAGAAAGGGGTAGGACTAAGTAATAGGGTAGACCCTTAGAATTTCGGCTCGGCCCTTCCGGACCGAGCCGGGCCTTGGCACACTACCCCTAAAGCTCTTACCTACTACTATATGGATTCCTTTCCCTCCTTAGTTCGAGATATAGTTATTAAAAAGGCCGTATTGAATTATATCTACGTATCCTAATTAGAGGAGGTAGACAGTAATTAGAAGGATAATAGCTGTTTCTGTGTTTACTTCCACTGCCGCTAAGAGTAGGTCGCTGCAGCTATTAATACTTCCTTCTTCCAGTAACGTAGTTTGTATTAGTGCTCTATTGTCCTTGCTAGATAGGGGGCCTATCCGTCTAGCTGGTCTTTTCCTAAGATCCTTAGCGGCACTCTACTATCTACACTGTCGGTGTCGTTTGAAGGCGGCTCGATAGCTTGGATAGTCTTTCTTAACGGCTGTTGCTTCGTTACACTATACTCCTGCTTCTGCTAGGCCGTCGCCGTATATCTAGTAGCAATATAGCCCGGCTTTCTATAAACGTAGCAGGTAGGGACAAACGACGAACGCGGCGAATAAGATAGCTGCTGCAGTGCTCTCCGGAAAGGTGTAGGGGGTCGTGTTGTCGGCGTCGTCGATAGCTTCTAGTTTAATTCGCGCGATTTCGCATAAGCACTTAGGTTTCTAGCAGTAACTCTCGCTCTATGCACGAAGCTTTCGAGGTCTTCGTCTTGTACCAACGCTATAGCTGCAGCCAGTTTGGGGTTCGGCTTCTGCCCTAGTAGGTAGAGCTGCTTATCTTCTGACACTCTGGCTCTAATAGCATATTTTCGGAATAGTCTATAGAATTCCTCGAACGTCTGCCAGTTCTAGTTAATCTTGTCTAGCTGTTTACAGGCCGTCTTCTTTTAGAAGGGGTCTCCGAAGCGTTAATCCAGCGCTTTAATCGCTTCTTTGGCAGTTGCCTCTTCTAGGTCCGCTACTAGCGAAAAAGCTTCGCCTTCTAACTGCGACTCTAGGTAGGCCAGCCTATCTCCTGTACTGTTTCCGGCATAGTCGCAGTCTATCTTGTTCTTTATCTTCTTCTTAAATGCCTCCTAGTCTTTAGGGTCTCCGCCTCTAAATGCTAGTAGGTTAGGTAGTAACTTTATCGAGGTGCTGCCTTAACTATAGGCTGCCGGTAAGGCGGTCTCTGCTTGTTCTTCTCGATGTAGTGGCAGCGCCAACGACATCGCTACTTCCATCTTAGCTAACTAAGCCTTTGTTGCCTTTAATTGTACTAGTTAATTCGCCGCTTAGTTTTCTAGCACGTCTCCAATAGTTTCTGCCGATTCCTTTTCGGCCCTTACCTGTTAGGGGGCGCCGCCCAGTCCAGGTCCTAGACCTGAGCCAGCCGTCGCCCTAAGGACTGCGACTTAGGGGCGCCAGTACGACCCTACCCTCTGTACGGAATTACTAATACGACCCTACTACTGTACAGAAGGAGAACCCTATAGCCCTGCATAGAGGGGAATTGCCACCCCTCTAAACGCAGAGAAAACTCTGCATTACTGTACAGAGAGAGAACTCCCGATCCTCTGTATAGAGTAAGAACCTTACATCCCTATACAGAGGGAAATTGCTAGCTTAGCTTTGTAGGTACAAATTATACAGTAGCAGACGACGAAGGAACTGCCTATTAGTCCCTTTATATAGATACCTAGCCTTAAGTTTCTAAACCAAGATTCTTAAGCCCTTACATTAGGAACTAATCTTACTGTTAGTAACTGTAGTAATACAACAAAGATAGACAGCGACATCTCTATAGAACCTACGGCTATGCAGGGACAGATGCACCGCGCGTACAAGGAGCTATTGGCACACAAGGCCCAGCTCGAGCAGCAAGTAAGCTACTAGGCTGCGATAATTTCCTAACAGGAACAGGAGCTACGACAGCTTAGGGCGTCCAATCTCGATCCGACCCCTACGACGACGACGACGAACACGATAGCCTACACTCCGACCCCTAAGAGCAAACTCCCTAACGTTACTACGTACGATAGCGAGGCTCTGGCCGGGTACCCCTCCTAGGCTGCTTAGATACGCTCTAAGCTTCTAGTTGATTTAGGAGCATATCTAACCGAGCTAGACAAGGTAGTTTACCTCTTTAGGAGGTTAAAGGGCAGGGCGGCAGTACAGATTCTGCCGTACTACAAGACGGCTATTGCCAACCTGGCAATAGCTACAACGACGATGCTCTAGGCAGCTCTTAACAAGAGCTACAAGGACCTAGACTGCGAGAGCCGAGCACTCCTATAGGTCAACACAATAAAACAAGGACGCAAGACTGTACAGGAATTCCTTGCAGAATACGACTAGACTCTAGCAGAGGCAGGAGGTCTCCAATAGGAGGACAGGATAAAAATTACCTCTTTAGAGGTAGGCCTCTCTAAGGAGATTATAATGGGACTAGTAGGCGTAATACGACTAGCTACGTACGAGGGATTCTGCGATCTCCTTAGGATAGTCGACGACTAGCAGCGTAGGCTCGGACAGATAAGCTGCGCTTATAAGATACGACAACCCCTCTAGCAGCAGACGGACGCTATAGACTAGGAACTAACGACGACGAGGGTAGCGGCAGCCGTTACTATATAGCTAAGGGCCGCTACTAAAAGGGCGTAATAGGTAGACATAGCTACCCTTAACAAGAGACGAGCAGAAGGGAGCTGCTACAGGTATAGCAAGATAGGCTATACTATACAGAATTGCGGGCTTTTGTTAGCAGAGAGACCTAGGGGACGGCCAACCACTGCAAGGGTAGCAACTGTAGCGCTCTAACAAGAGGATCAGGAGTCCTACTTGGACGACGACGAGTCGGGAAAAGAGTAGCCTCTAAGTAAAGGCTCTGCCAGAGGCGTATACGAGATAGATTGCTAAATCAAAGCACCACTTAGCTATCTTTTAAGAGCAACTACATAACGACTACGCCGTTTATCGTATAGGCAATGTTGAACGGGTCCGCAATAGCGCAGACATTAATTAACACAGAATGTTTAATGTACAGAGTAATTAGCAAAGACTTCGTACAGAGGCACTGTATTAAGATAACCCGAAGGAACTGCCTATTAGTCCCTTTATATAGATACCTAACCTTAAGTTTCTGAACTAAGACTCTAAAGCCCTTATATTAGGAACTAATCTTACTGTCAATAACTGCAGTAATACAACGAAGATAGATAGCGACATCTCTATAGAACCTACGGCTATGCAGGGACAGATGCACTGCGCGTACGAGGAGCTGCTAGAACACAAGAGGCAGCTCGAGCAGCAAGTGAACTACTAGGCTGCGATAATTTCCCAACAGGAACAGGAGCTACGACAGCTTAGGGTGTCCGATCGCGATCCGACCCCTACGACGACGAACACGATAGCCTATACCCCGACCCCTAAGAGCAAACTCCCTAACGTTAATACGTACGATAGTAAGGCTCCAGCCGAGTACCCCTCCTAGGCTACTGTTAGGGGGCGCCGCCCAGCCTAGGTCCTGGACCCGACCTAAGCCAGCCGTTACTCTAAGGACTGTAACTTAGCAGCGCTAGCACGACCCTACCCTCTGTACAGGATTACTAACAGGACCCTACTCCTGTACAGAGGGAGAACCCTACAGCCCTGCATAGAGGGGAGTGCCGCCCCTCTAAACAGAGGGAAAACTCTGTACTACTATATAGAGGGAGAACTCCTAATCCTCTATACAGAGTAAGAACCTTGCATCCCTGCATAGAGGGAAATTGCTAGCTTAGCTTCGTAGGTACAAATTGTACAGCAGCAGACGACGAAGGAACTGCCTATTAGTTCCTTTATATAGATACCTAGCCTTAAGTTTCTAAACTAAGATTCTTAAGCCCTTACAGCTACCTAGATGCGCTCTAAGCTTCTAGTTAACTTAGGAGCATATCCGACCAAGCTAGACAAGGTAGTTTACCTCTTTAGGAGGTTAAAGGGCAGGGCGGCAGCACGGATTCTGCTGTACTACGAGACAGCTATTGCCAACCTAGCAATAGCCACAACGACGATACTCTAGGCAGCTCTTAACAAGAGCTACACGGACCCAGACTGCAAGAGTCGAGCACTCCTATAGGTTAATACGATTAAGCAAGGACGCAAGACTGTACGAGAGTTCCTTGCAGAATACGACCAGACTCTAGCAAAGACAGGAGGTCTCTAATAGGAGGACAGGATAAGAATTACCTCCTTAGAGGTAGGCCTCTCTAAGGAGATTATAACAGGACTAGTAGGCGTAATGCGACCAGCTACATACGAGAAATTCTGCGATCTCCTTAGAATAGTCGACGACTAGCAGCGTAGGCTCGGACGGATAAGCTACGCTTATAAGTTGCAATAACCCCTCTAGCAGCAGACGGACGCTATAGACTAGGAACTAACGACGACGAGGGTAGCGGCAGCCGTCACTGTACGGCCAAGGGCCGCTACTAAAAGGGCACAATAGGTAGACATTGCCACTCTTAACAAGAGGCGAGCAGAAGGGAGCTGCTATAGGTATAGCAAAATAGGCTACACTGTACGGAATTGCAGGCTTTTGCCAGTAGAGAGACCTAAGAGACGGCTAACCACTGCAAGGGTAGCAACTGCAGCGCCCTAACAAGAGGATTAGGAGTCCTACTTAGACGACAATAAGTCGGGAAAAGAGTAGCCTCTAAGCGAAGGCTCTGCTAGAGGAGTATACGAGATAGATTGCTAAATTAAAGCACTACTTAGCTATCTTTTAAGAGCAACTACATAACGACTACGCCGTTTATTGTACGGCCTACGCTAAACGGGTCTGCAACGGCGCGGACATTAATTAACACAGGATGTTTGGTATACGGAGTAATTAGCGAAGACTTTATACAGAGACACT
Source organism: Pseudocercospora ulei (assembly GCA_016165855.1). NCBI lineage: Eukaryota > Fungi > Ascomycota > Dothideomycetes > Mycosphaerellales > Mycosphaerellaceae > Pseudocercospora > Pseudocercospora ulei. The sequence goes on from JACWNB010000004.1 coordinate 5,924,246, forward strand.
ATATTAAGACGACCCCTACTGTACCTGTACGTATGTTGGGCATTACCGGGCGAGGACCGGACATTACCTATATAGTAAAAGTAGCGATAGAGATACAGGGACACTATAAGCAGGACTTATACCTGTATGTCGTACAGGACAAGTTGGGGTATAACCTAATATTAGGGAAGCTATAGATAGAGCAATTAGGGAAGACTTTGCACAGAGACACTACATTAAAACGACCCCTACTGTACCTGTACGTATGTTGGGCATTACCGGGCAAGGACCGGACATTACCTATATAGTGAAAGTAACGATAGAGATACAGGGACACTATAAGCAGGACTTATACCTGTATGTCGTACAGGACAAGTTGGGGTATAACCTAATATTAGGGAAGCTATAGATAGAGCGCTAGCGAGGCAAGCTAGACGTCGGACGAGGACGACTGTACCTAGCAGCAACAAAGCAGAGGCTCTAAGACTAAGGGAGGACTCCGTAGAGTGGCAATGCTAAGGCCGAGATTAACACTGCGACTACAGACATTAAGAAGGCATTGGCACCTAAGAAAGCGACAGACCCTCGTACGAAGCTCTAAAGGGAATACGCAGGATACCTAGACCTCTTCGAGCCAAAGTCGGCCTTAAAACTGCTACTACACTAGGGAGAAGGGATTAACTACGACATCTAGCTAGAACCCCGTCCAGATAGGAGTCTGCCTAAGGTACTGTATAGCCCGCTGTACGGAATGTCCTCTAGAGAACTCCTAGTACTGCGCAAGACACTGGACGACCTGCTTGCCAAAGGTTTCATTCGGGCAAAGGTTTCATTCGGGCAAGTACCTCGTCTGCAGGAGCCCTAGTGCTGTTTGTCTATAAGGAGGAGAAGGCTAGCTTGCGTTTCTGCATAGACTATAGAGGCATTAACGCGATTACCAAGAAGGACTAGTACCCCCTACCCCTTATTAAGGAGACTCTTAGACAGATTAGCAAGGCAAAGTAGTTTACTAAGCTTAACGTAGTCTTAGCTTTCTACAAGATACGGATTAAGGAAGGCTGTAAATAGATAACTGCCTTCTGTACGAGATATAGTCTTTTTAAGTAGCTTGTCACCCCTTTTAGCCTTGCCAACGTACTAGCAACCTTCTAAAGGTACATTAACAAGTCCTTGCAAGGGTTACTAGACGACACCTGCTCGGCGTACCTCGACGACATACTAGTCTTTACAGACGGCACCTATACAGACTATGTACAGGACGTTAAGAAGGTACTAGACTGACTGCAGCAGGCTGGCTTGTACCTTAATATCGATAAATATAAATTCGGTGTCTAGCATACGAAATACCTAGAGTTTATTATCGAGGTAGGGAAAGGCATTAGTATAGATAGGAAAAAGATTAATGCCATTAAGCAATAGAAGCCGCCTACGAGCGTTAAGGGCGTACAGGAATTTCTTAGGTTTGCCAACTTCTACCGCCAGTTTATACAGAACTACTTAGAGATTGCGCGCCCCCTAGTCGAGCTAACACACAAGGACAAGCAGTTTAAGTAGACGGACGAGTACAACAGGAGCTTTAACAAGCTAAAGGAGCTCTTTACTACAGGACCAACGCTTGCCGCCTTCGACCTAGAACGTACGACGATACTAGAAACCGACTCCTTAGGGTACTGCATAGGAGGCATCTTGTTATAGGTAGACTTAGACGGACTTCTGCACCTATACGCGTATTTCTCTAAGAAGAACTCCCTAGCTAAGTGCAACTACCCTATCTACGACAAGGAATTGCTAGCAGTCGTACAGTGTTGCGAAGCTTAGGATAGTAAACTGCGCTCGGTTCCCGAGTTCCTTGCCCTAACTAACTATAAGAACCTAGAGTACTTTACGCAGCCCCGGAAGCTGTCTAAGAGGTGTTGCGGCAGTGGAAAGGGGTGGGACTGGATAATAGGGTGGACCCTTGGAATTTCGGCTCGGCCCTTCCGGGCCGAGCCGGGCCTTGGCACGCCGCCGCCCCTAAAGCGCTTACCTACTACCACATAGATTCCTTTCCCTCCTCAGTTCGAGATATAGTTATCAAAACAGCTGTATTGAACCTTATCTGCGCGCTCGGATCATTATATCTCGAACTCACTCTCTACATCAACCCCCCCCGCGCTGCGCGAAAGGGCCCGTCGAACTATCCGGAAACCCGAATAACGCACGCGCACCTACACACACCAACAACAACAAACCCCAGGCACCGTAAGAAGATAGAAGGCTTCTTAGCGGTAGAGAGCGGCGTTATAGGCCGCAGCAGAAGTAGGAAAGGAAAGACTAACAGAGCGAGTAGGCGCTCCAGTGTCATTGATAATAAGATTATTATTAGCGGTTTTACAGCGGAAGAGACAGCAGAGATCCAGGAACGAATAGCTAAACATAGGAAGATCCACGACTGCACGATCGAGGAATTAGAAGACTATGTAAACGAGAATAGAATAAGGAAGGTCTACGACGGCATAGACCTTATCGAGATGCTGTTTTACAGAACGTTAGAAGAAAACAGACAACTAAGAGAAGAAACTAAAGTAGTAAGGGCCGAGAAGGAATCGGCGGAAACGATTATCGACGTATTAGAAAACCAGGCAGCGAATCAAATAGCGCAGTTGAAGGCGCTGAAGAATCAACTAACTAATATAGAAGCAGCGAAGTCGTCGCTGCTACTGCGTCGAGAAACCTACGAGGAGACCGCCTTACTGGCGGCCTACAGTTAAGGCGGCACGTCGATAACGTTACTACCGGATCTACCGCGTTTAGAGGCGGAGATCCTAAAGATTGAGAAGCGTTTAAGAAAAAGATAAAGAACAAGATAGACCGAGACTATGCCGGAAACAGCGCTAGAGACAGATTAGAGTACCTGGAATCGCGACTAGAAGGTAAAGCGTTCTCGCTAGTAGCGGACCTGGAAGAGGTAACCGCTAAGGAAGCGATTAAAGCGCTAGATTAACGCTTTAGAGACCCATTCCAGAAGAAGACGGCCCGTAAACAGTTAGACAAGATTAACCAGAACCGGCAGACGTTCGAGGAGTTCTACGGTTTGTTTAGAAAATATGCGATTAGGGCCCGAGTAGCGGAAGATAAGCAGCTCTACCTACTAAGACAGAAACTAAGCCCTAAGCTCGCTGCAGCTATGGCCTCGGTAGAAGATAAAGACCTTAAGAGCTTCGTGCACCGAGCGAGGGTCACTGCGAGAAACTTGAACGCTTACGCGAAAGCACGCGAATCGAATTAGAAGCCGTCGTCGTCGGCGCAGCCGACGAGAGCCCCTGCGCCTTTTCGACGAACCCCCTAGCAGTCGTTATATTCACTACGACCGGCGTTCGTCCCTACCTGCTACGTATGCAGAAAGCCTGGCCACATCGCCACTAGATGCCAAGCAACGGCCTAGCAGAAGCAGGAGTATCGTGTTATAAAGCAGCAACAGCCGCAGCCGCCGAGAAAGACTATTCAAGCTATCGAACCGGCGCCGAACGATACTGACAGTGTGGACAGGGGGGTGCAGTTAAGAATTATAGGAAAAGACCAGCTGGACGGATAGGCCCCCCACCCAGCATTAACAATAGGGCACCGAATCGAAGCGAATCGCTACGAGAAGAGAGCATTAACAGCTGCAGCGATCCGCTCTCGGCAGCCGTAGAAGTGAATACAGAAACGGCGATTATCCTTCCTATTACGATCCACTATGTTAAGAAGCAACGCCCACTGCTCCAGCTAAAAGCTTTTATCGATACTAGAGCTCTTATTGGCGCGGCGATCCACTACCGATTGGTTCAGAAACTGATAAAAGGATATAGCTATCTAGTAGAACTAGCGTCGCCGACAAGGATTTCGGCATACAACGGACAAGACACAGAAAGCGTTACGCACTACGTGCCGCTAAAGACTACATTGGCTGGTCGCACTACGGAAGCGACGTTCCGAACTATGGATATCAGAAGATTTGACATTATTATAGGGCAGAAATAGATAAAGAACCAGAAAGCTATTATCGACGTAGACGAAGGCACGATAGGGTTCAAAACCCTAAGCAACGGAACCGCTGCTGCCGAACCAAGCGCCGCCAAGCCGAAAACCACGGAATCAGCGAAGGAGGGTCCGTCCGACCGTTCCGAACCCCCGGTCACCGTCGGAATAATAAGCTTAGAAGCAATAACGACCCTCGCGAGGTCGCCGGACAATAAGATCTACGCTATCTCTAAAAAAGACATCGAAGACTACAGAAAGATAATAGCGGAAGAAGAAGCGGATCTACTAGAGGTGCTGCCAAACGAGCTCTACAGTTACGCTAACGTGTTCTCAAAAGCCGACTCCAACCTCTTGCCGCTCTACCGACCGGAATATAACAACAAGATTCGACTGAAAGAGGAGGCTACGCTGCCAAGAACTGAGCCCCTAAGACGACTGTCGCCGGCTAAACTGGACTAGGTTGAAGTGTTTGTTCGAAAGAACCTCGCGAAGAAGTTTATTACGTCGAGCTTAGCAGAATATACGTCGCTATTTCTTTTCGTAAGAAAACCAGGAGGCGGTCTCCGGCTGTACGTAGACTATAGGGGCCTCAACGAGATCACCAAAAGAGACGTATATCCACTGCCGTTAATCGACGAAACTATACAGAGAGTGGCGAAGGCTAAGTGGTTCAGCAAGCTGGACATTCGCTAACCGTTTTACAGGCTAAGGAACGAAGAGGGGCAGACGGAAGACCTTACGACGTTTGCGACGCGTATAGGCAATTTTAAGTAGCTGGTAATGCCTTTCGGACTCACTAACGCGCCGGCAGTATAGCAACGCTTTATGAATCACACCTTTATAGACATGCTAGAGCGGTTTGTATCAGTCTATTTAGACGACATTCTTATCTACACAGATAGAACGAGAGATCAGCATACGGACTACATCGAGAGGGTGCTAAGGAGACTTAGAGAGGTCGGATTGAACGCGGACACGAAGAAGAGCGAGTTCTATCAGACTAAGGTCAAATACCTCGGTCTCGTTGTTAGAAGAGAAGGGATCCGGATAGACCCCTTAAAGGTAGCCGCTGTAGCGGAATGGAAGCAACCGAAATCCGGAAACACTACGCAGATCAGAGCGTTTCTGGGATTCTGCAGTTACTATCGACGATTTATTAAGGATTTCAGCAAGATAGCGAGACCCCTAAACGAAGCGCTAAAGAAAGAAGCTGCAGGCCTATAGAACGAGAGGTGCACAGAGGCGTTTAATCGGCTGAAAGTAGCAGTAGCTTCAGCGCCAGTTCTGGCGCACTTTAGACCTAAAAAGACGATCTACGTAGAAACGGATGCTTCCGACACTGTAACCGCAGGAGTCCTTTCTTAATATAGCGACGACGAAACCCTCCATCCAGTAGCTTTCTTTAGCAAGTCTATAAACGAAGCCGAGCGGAACTACGCTATCTACGATAAGGAGCTGCTAGCGATTATTCAGGCTTTCGAGGAATGGAAGCCGGAGCTTATAGCTAGAAAGAGCACAGTCCAGGTCACTACGGACCACCAGTCGCTGACCTACTTTATAAAGACGCAGAAGCTCTTACGTCGCCAAGCTCGGTAGGCCGCCTACTTGTTAGGGTTCGATTTCAAGATCAACTATCGACCCGGAGCTCAAAATGGAAAGGCTAATGCGCTAACGAGATGCGAAGGAAAGACTAGCTGCGCGAAGGAAGATCCGAACATGTTTCAGAAGGTGTTGACTGAACGGATAGTAGATGCCGAGGTGTTGAAGGAAGCAGGGATCTATACAGCGGAATCGCTAACTAAAGAAGAGACGCTCTACGAGAAGGTGGAGCGGCTTAACTAACAGTAGAAGCTCGGCAAAACGGGCTTAGGGAAGCTAATAGTTCCAGAAGAACTGATTACTGAAGTTGTCTAGCTGGTCTATAGATCGAAGGACGTTGGCTACGCCGGCTCGAAGAAGACGATAGAAGCCGTAAGGACGATCTACTAGTTTCTACGGATCTACAAACGGATCCACCGATTTATCGCCAATTGCTACGTATGCCGAGCCGCGAAGCCACGCTACGGCCTTCCGGCGGGTCTACTAAAGCCACTTCCGATCCCTGAGAAGCCGTAGCAGCACGTTACGATAGATTTCGTAACTGGACTGCTGGATTCGGACGGTTACGACGCCACGCTTAACGTAGTAGATAGGCTAAGCAAGGAGCGCCACTTTATCCCCTGCCGAGCCAAGGATAAAGGGACCACTGCGGAAGAAACTGCGAGAATGCTAATTAAGCACGTATAGAAGCACTATAGTCTGCTGGACACTATCACTACGGATAGGGGTCCTCAATCCACCGCCGACGTTTGGAAAGCGATCAATCAAACTCTCGGAATCTGCAGAAAACTCAGCACCGCCGCTTACCCTTAGACCGACGGCCAATCCGAAGTGGCCAACCGTAAGATAGAGAAATATCTACGGATTTTCTGCAGCTATTATCAAGAAAAGTAGGTTGAGATGCTGCCTATAGCCGAATTCTGCGCCAACTTAGCGCAGTCAGAAGCTACGTCGCTAGCGCTGTTTAAGGTAACCTACAGTTATCTTCCGAGGTTAAGCTTCTATCCGCCGAGCAACCTTAGGTCGCCGGAGCTTTCCACCGCTACGTCGTCAAAGAGAGTCGCCGCCGCTGCGGCAGAAGCGCTCCGATTGCGGATGGAAGAAGCGATTAAAGTGGCGAAAGAAGCAATAGAATCGGCTTAGAAGAAGATAGTAACCCGAACTAATAGAAAGCGATCGCTAGTGGAATTCGAAGAAGGTCAAAAGGTATAGCTTAACACGAAGAACCTAAGACTGAAAGGCAACGCGAAGCTTAACCTACGCTACGTAGGTCCGTTCAAAATAGTGGAAAAGAGATCGCCGGTAACTTATCGGCTCGAGCTGCCGAAGGCGTTCAGGATCTACGACGTTTTCTATTTAGATCTGCTAAGCCTAGACCCTAAGGACGGCCTACCGAGGCAGGGGTTTATCGAACCCCCGCCGGTCGAGATGGACAGTAATAAAGAAGAGTAGGAGGTAGAAGACGTAATAGACGTAAAGAAGACGGGGGGGTCTATCAAAGTGAGGATTTCGTAGAAGGGGTGGCCAGAAGACTATAAATAGTATCCGATCGAGAATCTCCGGAATTCGGCGGAGCTGCTAAGAGATTTTTACGCGCGGAACCTAAAGAAGCCGAAGCCGGAGTGGCTCTAAAGCCGATCCTTCCGGAAGAAAACGAAGAAAGCCACGTCCGCTCCACTAGCGCAGAAGCCGATAAAAACAATCGTAAGGTTGCTTCGGGAAGTGATTGTGCTCCACCACTACCGCGTCGGCCAGTAGCTCGCGCATGCCGTGGCGTGCCAGCGCCGCCGACCGCGTAGTAGGTAAAGGCTTTAGTAGAAGAAAAAGAAGAAGAAGAAACGGAGCTGCGAACAGATCTATATAGACCCCTGCAGCAGTGCACAGACCGGCCGACTAGCAGCTTAGAAGACAGCTAACCAGATCAGATAGCGACGATTACATAAACGCCAAGTAAAGGACCTTAGGAGACGACGACGTAAGAACGGAAAGAAGCGACGAAAAGAACGTTGTTTTTGATGGAAGATAGACGAGCCGATGTCGACCTTAAAGGGGAACCTCAAAAAAAAAAAAAGTGGAGATTTTTAGTTGGACGGGGTGACTAAGCGGTCGAGGGCGACTGCTGGTAAGGGAGGGGGGTTGTGTTGCAGCGGTGGAAAGGGGTAGGACTAGATAATAGAGTGGACCCTTGGAATTTCGGCTCGGCCCAGAAGGGCCGAGCCGGGCCTTAGCACGCCGCCGCCCCTAAAGCGCTTACCCACCACTACATAGATTCCTTTCCCTCCTTAGTTCGAGATATAGTTATCAAAACAGCCGTATTGAACCTTATCTGCGCGCTCGGATCAAGAGGCACGTACGATAGGCAATGTACCTAAGCCGGTTTAATATAAGACTCCAGTACTGCAAGGGCAAGGACAACAATAGGGCTAATGCACTATCTAGACAAGACTAGGACATGCCAACGACGTACGAGGACGACCGGCTAAAGTTACGAACATTCCAGATGTTTAAGGAGGAGCCAGGCAAGGAGACTATCTGCCTAGCAGCGATATATATATAGGAGCCCTAACTGCAGGTATAGGAAGAGGCAGTAGAAAAGGACGATGTATACCGAGGAGCCTGTACAGCGATCTAAGGAGGACAGCGGAAGCTCCTAGCAGAGCTTTACCTTAAGGTGTCGGCAGCAGAGTGCTAAGTAGACGAGGAGAACAACCTAAAGTTTAGGAATCTGATTTAGGTCCCGGCAGACAAGAAGCTCTGTACAAGCTTAATACAACGGGCGTATAATTCTATAGCTACTAGGCACCCAGGGCGCGAGGAGACGTACAGCATTGTCGCTAGGGACTACTACTAGCTAGCAATAGCGAAGGACATCCGCAGGTTCGTACAGAACTGCGATGTATGCAGACGGACAAAGCCCTAGCGTAAACTAAAGCATAGGCTGCTAAAACCCCTACCGATACTGGACCGGCCCTAGCAAGACCTAATAGTGGACTTTATTACGGACCTCCCTAAGAGCGAGGGACAGAGAAACATTATAGTAGTAACAGACAAGCTAACGAAGGAGGTAATACTAGAGGAAGTAGACTCTATTACAGCTAAGGACACTGCCTAGGCCTTTATACAGACTGTTGCGGCGGTGGAAAGAGGTGGGACGGATTGATGGGGTGGACCCTGGATTTCGGCTCGGCCCTTCCGGACCGAGCCGGGCCTTGGCACCACCCTCTATCAAAGCCCACCACCACCACTATATAGATTCCTTTCCCTCCTTAGTTCGAGATATAGTTATCAAAAAGGCCGTATTGAATCATATCTGCGTGCCCGGATCATTATATCTCGAACTCACTCTCCACACACCCTGCGCTGCGCGAAAGGACCCGTTAAACCATCCGGAAACCCGAATAACGCACGCGCACACACTAACAACAACCCCCCAAGGCACCGTAAGAAGATGGAAGGCTTCTCAGCGGTAGAGAGCGGCGTAACAGGCCGCCGCGGAAAGAGAAAGACTGACAGAGCGAGCAGGCGCTCCAGTGTAATTAACGATAAGATCGTCATTAGAGGTTTTACAGCGGAAGAGACCGCTGAGATCAAGGAACGAATAAGCGAATATAGGAAGATCCACGACTGCACGATCGAGGAACTGGAAGACTACGTAAACGAGAATGGGTTAGGAAAGGTCTACGACGGTATAGACCTTATCGAGATGCTGTTTTATAGGACGCTGGAAGAGAACAGACAACTGAGAGAAGAAACTAAAGCGGTAAGGGCCGAAAAGGAATCGGCAGAGACTATTATCGACGTGTTAGAACACCAAGCGTCGAATCGACTAGCGCAGCTGAAGGAGCTAAAGGATCAGCTTGCTGATATAGAAGCAGCGAAGTCGTCACCGCCACCGCGGCAAGAAACCCATGCGGAGACCACCTTACCGGCCGCCTATAGTTAAGGTAGCACCTTAATAACGTCACTACCGGATCCACCGGTTTTCGGTAGCGGAGACTCTAAAGCGTAGGAGGCGTTCAAGAAGAAGATCAAGAATAAGATGAGCTGTAATCACGCATCGAGCAGCGAAGAGGATAGATTGGCGTACCTGGAATCGCAACTAGAAGGTGAAGCTTTTTCGTTGGTGGCGGACCTAGAAGAGGTAACCGCCGAAGAAGCGATCAAAGCGTTAGATCAACGCTTCGGAGACCTATTCCGAAAGAAGACAGCCCGTAAGCAGCTGGATAAGATCAACCAGAACCGGCAGACGTTTGAGGAATTCTACGGTTTGTTCAGAAAATATACGATCAGGGCCCGAGTGGCGGAAGATAAGCAGCTCTACCTATTAAGGCAGAAGCTGAGTCCTAAGCTGGCCGCCGCTATAGCGTCTGTAGAAGACGAAGGCCTTAAGAGTTTCGTGCATCAGACGAGGGTCACCGCGAGAAACTTGAGCGCTTACGCGAAATTACGAGAATCGGTTCAGAAGCCGTCGCCGTCGCCGTCGCTAATGCGGACAACCAGAGCCCCTGCGCCCTTCCGACGCGGCCCCCAGCCGCCTTACGTGCCGCGATCGTCGTTCGTCCCCACCTGTTTCGCGTATAGCAAGCCTGGCCACATCGCTACGAGCTACCAAGCATCGGATAAGCAGAAGCAGGAGTATCGTGTTATAAAGCAGCCTCAGCTGCAGCCGCTACCGAGGAAGACAATTCAAGCTATCGAGCCGGCTCTGAACGATGCTGACAGCGTAGACGGCGGCGTGCAGCTAAGAATCATAGGAAAAGACCAGCTGGACGGATAGGCCCCCTATCCAGCATAGACAACAGGGCATTAACGCGAACTACGTCGACGAAAGAGAGCATCAATAGCTGCAGCGATCCGCTCTCGGCGGCGGTGGAAGTGAACACAGAAACAGCTATTATCCTTCCGATCACTGTCTAACCCCTTAACGGATCGAGCAAACTACTTTAGCTAAGAGCTTTTATCGATACAGGAGCTCTTATTAGCGCGGCGATCCACCACCGACTGGTCCGGAAGCTGACGAATGGATATAGTTATCCAGTGGAACTGGCGTCGCTGACGCGAATTTTGGCATATAACGGACAAGACACGGAAAGCGTTACGCACTACGTGCTATTAAGGACTACGCTAGCTGGTCGAACTACGGAAGCGACGTTCCGGATCATGGATATTGGAAGGTTTGACATTATTATAGGGCAGAAATGGATAAAGAACCAGAAAGCCATCGTTGACGTAGATAAAGGAACGATCAGGTTCAAAACCCCGGGTGGCGGAGCAGGGACTATCGGAAAGGTCGCCACCGTCGCCGCCAAGCCGAAAGCTACGGAGCCCGCGAAAGAGGCTCCGTCCGATCGTTCCGAACCCCCAGTTACCGTCGGAATAATAAGTTCAGAAGCTATAACGACCCTCGCGAAGTCGCCGGATAATAAGATCTACGCTATCTCGATAAAAGACATCGAAGACTACAGGAAGATAATAGCGAAAGAAGAAGTAGATCCGCTGGAGGTGCTACCGAAAGAGCTCTACGGTTACGCTAACGTGTTCTCAAAAGCCGACTCCAACCTCCTGCCGCTCTATCGACCGGAATATAACAACAAGATCCGACTAAAAGAGGGAGCTACGCTTCCAAGAACCGAGCCCCTAAGACGACTGTCACCGGCCGAACTGGACTAAGTGGAGGTGTTTGTTCGCGAAAACCTAGCGAAGAAGTTCATTACGCTAAGTTCTGCCGAATATGCGTTACTAATTCTTTTCGTAAGGAAACCAGGGGGTGGTCTGCGACTCTGCGTAGACTATCGAGGCCTTAACGAGGTCACCAAGAGAGACGTCTATCCACTGCCGCTAATAGATAAGACTATACAGCGCGTAGCGAAGGCTAAGTGGTTTAGCAAGCTGGATATCCGCTAAGCGTTCTATCAACTAAGGAATGAAGAAGGGCAGACAGAAGACCTTACGACGTTCGCGACGCGTATAGGCAATTTCAAGTGGTTGGTAATGCCTTTCGGACTTACCAACGCGCCGGCAGTGTGGCAACGCTTTATAAACCACACCTTTATGGACATGCTGGAACGGTTCGTGTCTATCTATTTGGACGACATCCTTATCTACACCGAAGGAACGAGAGAACAGCATACAGACCACATTAAGAAGGTGCTGATCAGGCTCTGCAAGGTCGGATTGAACGCGGACACGAAGAAGAGCGAGTTCTACTAGACCGAGGTTAAATATCTCGGTCTTATCGTCGGAAGAGACGGAATTCGTATAGACCCCTCGAAGGTCGCCGCCGTCGCAGAATGGAAATAGCCGAAATCCGGAAACACTACGCAGATCAGAGCGTTCCTCGGATTCTGCAGCTACTACCGACGGTTTATTAAGGACTTCAGCAAGATAGCGAGACCCCTGAACGAAGCACTAAAGAAAGAGGCTGCAGGCCTATAGAATAAGAAGTGCACGGAAGCTTTCGTACGGCTGAAAGAAGCAGTGGCCTCGGCGCCTATTCTGGCACACTTCCGGCCGGAAAAGACGATCTACGTAGAAACAGACGCTTCCGACACAGTGACGGCAGGGGTCCTTTCTTAATATAGCGACGACGAGACCCTCCACCCAGTGGCCTTCTTTAGCAAGTCTATAACGGAAGCTAAGTGGAACTACGCGATCTACGATAAAGAGCTGCTGGCGATTATTTAGGCTTTCGAGGAGTGGAAACCGGAGCTTATAGCTGGAAAGAGCACGGTCCAGGTCCTTACGGACCACCAGTCGTTGACCTACTTTATAAAGACGCAGAAGCTCTTACGTCGCCAAGCTCGGTGGGCCGCCTACTTATTAGGGTTCGACTTCAAAATTACCTATCGACCAGGGGCTCAAAACGGAAAGGCTAACGCGCTGACGAGAAGAGAAGGAAAGACCAGCCGCGCGAAAGAAGATCCGAATATGTTCCAGAAGGTGTTAACCGAGCAGATAGTAGACGCAGAGGTGTTGAAAGAGGTAGGGGTCTGCGCAGTGGAACCGGCCCCTAAGGAAGAGACGCTCTACGAGAAGGTGGAACGGCTTAATCAACAACAGAAGCTCGGCAGAACAGGCTCCGGAAAACTGATAGTTCCGGAAGAACTAATTACTAAGGTCGTCCAACTGGTCTATAACTCTATAGATGTTGGCCACGCCGGCTCAAAGAAGACGATAGAAGCTATAAGGACGATCTACTGGTTTCCGCGGATCTACGAACGGATCCACCGATTTATCGCCAATTGCCACGTATGCAGAGCCGCGAAACCACGTTACGGTCTTCCGGCCGGTCTGCTAAAGCCACTTCCGATCCCCGAGAAGCCGTAGCAGCACATTACGATGGATTTCGTGACCGGACTGCCGGACTCGAACGGCTACAACGCTACGCTCAATGTAGTAGATAGGCTGAGCAAAGAACGCTACTTCATCCCCTGTCGAGCTAAAGACAAAGGAACTACTGCGGAAGAAACAGCGAGAATGTTGATCCAACACGTGTAGAAGCACTATAGCCTGCCGGACACTATTACCACGGATAGGGGCCCTTAATTCACCGCCGACGTATAGAAAGCAATCAACCGAGTTCTCGGAATTAGTGGAAAGCTTAGCACAGCTGCTTACCCGCAGACTGACGGTCAGTCTAAAGTGGCTAATCGCGAGATAGAGCGATATCTGCGAACCTTCTGCAGCCACTATCAAGAAGAATAGGTTAAGGTGTTGCCGATAGCCGAGTTCTGCGCTAACTCGGCACTGTCTAAGGCTACCTCGCTGGCGCCGTTCGAGATAACGCACAGCCATCTTCCGAGGATAAGCTTTCAGCCGCCAAACAAACCCAGCTCCGCGGAACCATCGACCGCTACGTCGTCGAAAAGAGTCGCCGCCGCAGCGGCAGAAGCGCTACGATCTCAGATAGAAGAAGCGATTAAAGTGGCGAAAGAAGCGATAGAGACGGCTTAGAAGAAGATAGTAACTCGAACTAATAGAAGCCGGTCGCCAATAGAATTCGAAGAAGGTCAAAAGGTCTGGCTCAACACGCGGAACCTAAGGCTAAAAGGGAACGCCAAGCTTAATCCGCGCTACGTAGGTCCGTTTACGATAGTGGAAAAGAGGTCGCCGGTGACTTATCGGCTCCAGCTACCGAAATCGTTCCGGATCTACGACGTTTTCCATTCGGATCTGCTAAGCCTGGACCCTAAGAACGGCCTGCCGGAACAGGACTTCGCCGAACCCCCACCAGTTAAGATGGACAGTAAGGAAGAAGAGTAGGAGGTAGAAGATGTAGTGGACGTAAAGAAAATAAGGGGGTCCATCAAAGCGAGGATCTCGTAGAAGGGGTGGCCGGAAGGCTACGAATAGTATCCGGTCGAGAACCTGCGGAACTCGGCGGAGCTGCTAAGAGATTTTTACGCGCGGAACCCGAAGAAGCCGAAGCCGGAATGGCTCTAAAGCCGATCCTTCCGGAAGAAAACGAAGAAAGCTACGTCCGCTCCACCGGCGCGGAAGCCGATAAAGACGATCGTGTCGGTCGCCTTTAGGGAGGTTATCGACGCGGCCACCACCTATCGGCAGTGCGGCAGGAAGCCCGCCGACGCCGTAGCGTGCCAGCGCCGCCGCCCCTGCGGTGTGTAAAGGCTTTGGTAGAAGGGAAAAGAAGAAGAAAAACGGCGCTGCAGAAAGATCTATATAGACCTCCGAGACGACGCACAGACCAGCTACGCCGCAGCTCAGATAACCCACAGTTCCGATCAGATGGCACGGATCAGGCGAACGGATCACATAAACGTAAAGTGAAGGACTTTAGATGCCGACAATGTGAAAAACGGAAAAAGCGACGAAAAGGACGCCGGTTGTAATAGAAGATAGAAGATAGAAGACGCGACGTCGGCGTCGGAGGGGATTTTCGAGAAGGAAACGACAAAAAAAAAAAAAAAAAGTGGAGATTTCCGGGTAGATGGAGTGACTAAGCGGTCGAGGGCGACCGCTGGTAAGGGAGGGGGGTAGTGTTGCGGCGGTGGAAAGAGGTGGGACGGATTGATAGGGTGGACCCTGGATTTCGGCTCGGCCCTTCCGGACCGAGCCGGGCCTTGGCACCACCCTCTATCAAAGCCCACCACCACCACCACATAGATTCCTTTCCCTCCTCAGTTCGAGATATAGTTATCAAAAAGGCCGTATTGAATCATATCTGCGTGCCCGGATCAATCTTTAAGTTCCTTGAGTGTACAGTCGTAGATCTTCTTATATTTGGTTATTCGTTCCTTAATCTCTGCAGTCTCTTCTGCTGTAAAACCTCTAATAATAAACTTATTATTAATAACGCTAGAGCGCCTACTCGCTCTGTTAGTCTTTTCTCTTCTGCTTCTGCCTTGGCCTGTAACGCTGCTCTCTACCGTTAAGAAGCTCTCTATAGCTGTCTTACAGTGCTGGGGGTTGTTGGTTTAGTATGTTGGTACGCATGCGTTATTCGGGTGTCCGGATTGTTCAACGGTCCCTTTCGCGCAGCGCGGAGTTGGTATAGTAAGTGAGTTTGAGATATAATAATTAGGGCACGCAGATATAATTTAATACAGCCTTTTTAATAACTATATCTTAAACTAAGGAGGGAAAGGAATCTATGTAGTGGTGGGTAAGAGCTTTAGGGGTAGTGTGCCAAGGCCCGGCTCGGTCCAGAAGGGCCGAGCCAAAATTCCGAGGGTCTACCCTATTACTCAGTCCCACCCCTTTCTGCCGCCGCAACAGGAGGGAGGAGGGGGGTATTGTTAGGGGACGCTATCCTGTTAGGCCCTAAGCCTAAGCCGACCGGCCGTCGTCCTTAAGATTACGACTTAGCGGCGCTAGCATAACTCAGCCTATACGAGATACGACCTACCCTAGCCTGTAAGAGATACAACCTATCCTAGCCGAAGCATAACCTGGGCTAGGCTAGGGTAGCACCCCTTTATTATTACCCCTATACTATAGATGCTAGCTGGTTTCGTAGATAAAAATTGTACAGTAGCGGACAGAGTACAGAACTGCTTATTAGTTCCTTCCTGTACAAACATAGCCTTAAGTTTCTAAACCAAGATACTTGAACCCCCAACATACCTCCTAAGTGTAACGAGAGTTCAATATCTAAGTGTTATACAGTTAATAGCTTTAAAAATAAATAATTTGTTGTATAAGTTAATAGTGCTAAGACAAAGTGACTAGTCTATTAGTATAGCTAGCCTATTGGTTATATACGTTCTAGTGATCAAGCCAAGTTCGAGATCTAGCTTACCTTAAGAGATATCAACTTAAGGTTCAAGACTAGACCCGAAGCCGGGAAGCTTCTCTTATTTACGGTCTTTCAGGACGTTGTTTCATTAGACGGCTGGTTTTGGCACTAGAGCGTTAGAAGAAACAACCAGCTCGACGACGTTTTGAGCGTGAGAGCAGCTCGTCATCAGTCGCCAGAATGGCGTCGAAATGGGCTTGACTCGGCTAGGACCTGATTTTTTGGGGCGCCGTCATGCATGCCGATAAGTCCAGTTCAAGCCGGTCTCGAGTGCAGGACACCAGGCATAGAAGCAAGTGGTTCATCCCGTACACCGCGATAAGTCCAGTTTCAAGCTGGTTTCGAGTGCAGGACACCAGGCATAGGAGCAAGTGGTTCGTCCCGTACACCGCGATAGGTCCAGTTCAAGCCGGTCTCGAGTGCAGGACACCAGGCATAGAAGCAAGTGGTTCATCCCGTACACCGCGATAGGTCCAGTTCAAGCCGGTCTCGAGTGCAGGACACCAGGCATAGGGGCAAGTGGTTGCACAGTCATAGTCCCGGCATGATCGCCTTCCTGTTTTGGGGGGGGGAGGGGGCGGGGAGCATGGATTGAAAGCATCACCTCCGCATGGTCGCCCATCTATTTGCTCTGAGGGCAGCGACCACGTGTTGTCCTCATTGTTGTTGGCCTTGGTATCACCGCGCCATGGAGGGCGCTGGGAGAAGGTTGGTCACGCCATCAAAGGGATCATGTGTCTTGGGGCGAGTCTGTTTCGCCGTCAAGCGTCTTCGGGTCGCCGTCAAGCGTCTTCGGGTCGCGGTCGACCTTCTTCGTATTGCGGTCAACTGTCTTCGTATTGCGAATTCACCTCGCAGTTCCTTGGCAGGTGGTGTTGGCTTCTGATGGCCAGCGTGGTGACCAAGTCAAGCGTAGTGAAAATGTCAAGCATGGTGAAAAAGTCAAACGTGACGAAAGCATCCCTGTGCCTCTGTGCGACGAATCGCATGCCAGCAAATCCCACGGTGCCTCTCGCCTCTCGCGTCGAACAGGTCCATTGCACTCGCGGGTGGACAGGCTCCAATGGCTGCTGCAGGCCTGACACGCCGGTCCGTTGGTTCCAATGCGTCTCGTCCACGCGGAATGGCGCTCGCACCTGCCGCTGGTGCTCGATTCCCCGTGCACCTGCACGTGGGCGATCGTTAGGGGCTTGATCCAGGCATCGCGAACAGGTGTGGGCAGCGTGTGTCGCTCCCGCTGGCGCTCCCGCTGGCGGAATGGACACACGGCGGCCTGTCGTTGCGGCACGACCGCCCCACGAGGCTCCAGCGGGCCCAACGAGTCGGTTCACGCGTGCGGCGCCGGGGAACCCACGTGGGCGACCAGTTGGGTTGGGGCAATGCCGAAAAACTCGGGGGCCGACGACAATTCCACTCATTCCCCGATTCTTCTAGGTCCAGGCAATCGGCCCCATGCCCTGCTGGCGCACGGAGTCGCTGCTCTGCGAAGGCCATGTGTCCGCAGCCGCCATGAGGCACTATACATTCTCGAGGCCGACGCCGTGTCAGGAGCCTCGCACCAGCACCAACACCAGCACCCGCACCAGCACCTGCGCCAGCACCCGCACTGGCGGCCTCGGGATCACAGTCGACGCGAACGAGGATGAAAGTACTTTTGATTGCCGCCGCGTTGCACACGATCGTTGTGCACGCATTGCCCAGTCCCGGCCTCGCCGCACTTTCTTCACGGCCACGGACATTGGAGAATGCAGCAACAATCGAAACGTCGAGCGGTCAATACAATGCCAACAAGCCGGAGGCATATGCTAACGAGCCGGCGGCATATGCTAACGAGCCGTCAACACGTGCCAACAAACCGGTGACATATGCCAACAAGCCGGCGACACATGCTAAGAAGCCGGCAACACACGCCAACAAGCCGGCAACACACGCCAACAAGCCGGTGACACATGCCAACAAGCCAGCAACACATGCCAACAAGCCAGCAACACATGCCAACAAGCCAGCGACACATGCCCAGACGGCCGGAAAGGGAAAGCCACATTTTAGTCCCGGCGCCCACGTTGACACTCGTATTACTGCCGAGGAAGCAGCACGGGGAGGCAGCGTTGTCAAGTCGGCCACATTCACGCTTCCCGCGGCGAAGCCTGCGCAGGCCAGGCACCAAACGTAATCCCGCCACATCCAGCCAAGAAGGGGACCTGCATGCTAACAGACGTGCACAGAACCGAGTTTGAAGATTACAATCCTTGTGATCACAACATCCTGCACGAAGAGGTCGAGTTCGTCGGAGAAACCCACGCCAACCTCATCAAAGGCCATTTGCATGATGTCAGTGATGTGGAGTGCCCTCCAGGAACCATAAGTCATGCCTACTCCTTCACCACCACTTGGAGTGTCAGCGGCCAAGTCGGCCCTGATCTGGTACGGATATCCGATTGGCCCTTTCCCAGCCCCTCTCTTCTGACACTCAATAGAAAGAATTGATTCCCAAGAGTAATCCCCTCGGCAAGAATCTGGACAAGTTCGGCGTCCGATTTGGCATTCAATACTCGTGGACGTAAGTTCTGACACGTTATCATCGGGCACTCGTGGCATACTCACAGCACGTCCACAGCAACACCCAGACCACCACTTATACTGCATCGGAGACCGGCAAGCAATCGCACCCATTCGTCCTGGTCTACCGACCACAAATCATGGTCGTGACTGGCAAGATTCAGGTTCGTTACCACCTCAAATGGACTCATTCCCTGCATCAAACCTGTCCTCGGCCCGTCCTCCGAGACTTCAACCCATCCCCCTCCACTTCTTTTCTAATATTTCTTGACAGAAAACCACCTACGTCCATCCATTCAAACAATATACCGTCTGCGACGTATCTCATCCGACGTCGGTGTCGATCCATGTCCCCGTACACAACAACGATGATTGCTCCATCCCGGAGACTTCCTGTGGTCCCGCTGGTACGTGTGCGCAGGTCTTCCGTCCTGCCGAGTCGAGTTCGAGAGACCACATCGCTGACCGCATCCCCAGTTGGCTGGGATCATTGCTTCTTCATTGGTGACTATGCCAAGGACTTTTGTCCCGACCGAAACTTGGGCCCCACGCCGGAAAAGGGGCGCCAGTGCCCGATTTCGTGGTATCCTCCACAGTATCGCAACCGCGACGGCGCCGTCGACGGTTAGACGCCTAGATGCCCGATAATATCCTCCGGGTTATATGATTGATGAACAGCCGTCTCGGCAATTTGGGTGGCCGAAGTGGTGTCACGGTAACGACAAGTAACGACAAGATTGATTGGTTTCAGCTTTAACTCCCGGCCAAGAAACCATGCTTAATAGTTCTTCTCATTTTGATAATGATGCATACCATTATACCCTTTCCCAACCTACAGTAACTCCCCAGCTGGAGCTCTATGTAAGAGATCCCTCTCTGTTTGCATCAAGCTTCTCGTCCTTTGACGAAAAATTTCTATCCGAAACGATAGCTTTCCGCAGTAGATAGTCACCCAAGACGTATCGCATCAGGGCCGTTGCTCCGTTCCTCGCTTCCGTTTCGTCTCTAGGGATTATGAACCGGCGCTTTGAAGAGTCTGTCGGTCACTACTAGAAACGTTCTTGCAACCCCCACTTTCCGGCAGGTCTGGCACGAAATCGAGAGACAACTCCTGCTCTATCTGCGATGGAACAGGCAGGGGCTTTCGTAGGCCCTTGCTTCCGTTCGCGCTACATTCGTGACCGGCTGAGCTTGTTGCGACTATCCATGTGGCCACCCATGCACGGATTCCATCTCCTATATTAGGTGTGGGTACTAATATAGGGAGATCTGAATGGACTGAGCTGTCTTACCACTTTCGGTCTATTTACACTATCAACACCTCTATCTTTAGCCTATAAAAGGTCACTCTATAGACAGTAGATAGAGACGTACGCGTATTTATTCTTTCTATACTAGTGTTACATATCTACGACCTTAGCTATTTTCCGAACCTATTACGACAGGTCTGAAGCCCGGCACACACCGCTGCGCGCTGATGTGACACAGTACACTTAAGCTATAAAAGGGACTGATCAAGTAACTCGGAAGTGACTTGACCAATGTGTACTAGATATATGAACCTTTGGGTCTTGGGTTTCGCGACTGGACCTACCAATCTGTATTATGCTCTAAGATATCACCTTATCGCTTATTAGAAGTACTTTAGCTGTATTAATAATCTAAGCTTACGCAGATATTATTCAAAATAGCTCTTTTAAAGACTATATCTCGAACTAAGGAGAGGAAGTGTTATAGAATCACTATTGAGGAGGTCTTGTAGGAGCACGGAGTTGCTCTATAGGTGCGACTGCAAACCCGAGGGTAGACTGTGTTCTGAACATGTAGATATAATTCAATACGGCTCCTTTAAAGACTATATCTTAAACTAAAGAGGGGAATTTGTAGAGGTAGTGTGCCAAGACCTGGCTTAGTCTAGAAGGGCCGAGCCGAAATTCCAGGATCTACCCTATTTGTTAGGGGACGCCGTCCTGCCAGGTCCCGGACCTGGACTGGCCGTCGTCCTAAGGAGTACAACTTAGCAGCGCCAGCAAGACCCAGCCAGACCGAGTCCTGACCCGGCCTAGCCGAGTCGGCATCCCCTTCCTCCTGCACCCTATATAGAGGGAAATCTCTGCACGCCTGTACAGAGGGAAATCTCTACACCCCTATACAGTAGGAAATTGCTGGCTTGCTTCGTAGGTACAAAATGTACAGTAGCAGACGACGAAAGAACTGCCTATCAGTTCCTTTATATAGATACCTAGCCTTAAGTTTCTGAACTAAGATTCTTAAGCCCCTTAAATTAGGAACTAATCTTACTGTTAGTAACTGCGGTAATACAACGAAGATAGACAACGCTATCCCTATAGATACTACGGACATGCAGGGCTATATAAGCCGTATATATAAGGAGCTAATAGCTCGTACAAACCAGCTCGAAGCACAAATAGGCTACTAGGCCTCGACGATTTCCTAACGGGAACGAGAGCTCCGACAGCTTAGGGCGTCCAATTGCGATCCGACCCCTACAACGACGACGACAAACACGACAGCCTATACTACAGTTACAAAGAGCAAACTCCCCGACGTTACCGCCTACGATAGTAAAGCACCGGCTGAGTACCCCTCCTAGGCTGCCTAGATGCGCTCTAAGCTTCTGGTCGACTTAGCAGCATACCCGACCGAGCTTAACAAGGTAGTGTACCTCTTTAGGAGGCTAAAGGGCAAGGCGGCAGCATAAATTCTGCTGTACTACGAAACTGCTATTGCTAGTCCGGCAACAGCAACTACGACGATGCTCTAGGCAGCTCTTAATAGGAGCTATAAGGACCTAGACTGCAAGAGTCGAGCCCTTGTATAGCTTAACACTATAAAGTAAGGACGCAAGTCTATACAGGAGTTCCTTGCGGAATACGACCAGACCCTAGCTAAAGTAGGAGGCCTCTGCTAGGAGGACAGGGTAACGGTTACTATCTTAGAAGTTGGCCTCTCTAGAGAGATTGTAATAGGATTAGTAGGCGTTATACAGCTAGCCTTATACGAGGTATTCTGTAATCTCCTTAGGATAATCGACAACTAATAGCGCAGGCTCGGACGGATAAGCTGCGCCTACGAACTACGCCAACCCCTCTATTAGTAACAGGACGCTATAGACTGGGAACTAACGACGACGACAAGAGTAGCGGCGGCCGTTACTATACGACTAAGGGCCGACGCTAAAAGAGCGTAGTAGGTAGATACAGCTACCCTTAACAGAAGGAGGGCAGAAGGGAGCTGCTACCGGTATAGCTAGACAGGGCATACTGTGCGGAATTGCGGGCTTTTGCTAGCAGAGAGACCTAGCGCACGGCCGGCTACTGCGAGGGTGGCAACTGCGGCACCCTAACCTAAGACCTAAGAGTTTGTTAGGGGGCGCCGCCCAGCTTAGGTCCTAGACCCGACCTAAGCCAGCTGTCGCCCTGAGGACTGCGACTTAGCGGCGCCAGCACGACCCTACCCTCTGTACGGAATTACTAACAGGACTACACTCCTGTATAGAGGGGGAACCCTATAGCCCTATACAGAGGGGAATTGCCGCCCCTCTAAACAGAGGGAAAACTCTGCACTACTGTATAGAGGGAGAACTCCCAATCCTCTGTACAGAGTGTAAACCTTGCATCCCTATACAGAGGGAAATTGCTAGCTTAGCTTTATAGGTACAAATTGTACTGCAGCAGACAACGAAGGAACTGCTTATTAGTTCCTTTATATAGATACCTAACCTTAAGTTTCTAAACTAAGATTCTTAAGCCCTTTACATTAGGAACTGATCTTACTGTCGGTAACCGCAGTAATATAACGAAGATAGACGGCGACATCCCTATAGAACCTATAGCTATACAGGGGCATATGCACTGCGCGTACAAGGAGCTACTAGAACACAGGAGACAGCTCGAGCAGCAAGTAAGCCACTAGGATGCGATAATTTCCCAACGGGAACAGGAGCTACGACAGCTTGGGGCGTCCGATCGCGATCCGACCCCTACGACAACGAACACGATAGCCTATAATCTGGGCACGCAGATATGATTCAATACAGCCTTTTTGAAGACTATATCTCGAACTGAGGGGGGAAAGGAATCTATAGGGTGGTAGTGGAGGACTTTCGTAGTGGTGGTGCCAAGGCCCGGCTCGGCCCGTCCGGGCCGAGCCGAAATTCCAGGGTCCACCCTATCAATCTGTCTCACCTCTTTCCACTACCGCAACACTACCCCCCTCCCTTACCAGCGGTCGCCCTCGACCGCTTAGTCACCATATCTATCCCAAACCTCCACTTTTTTTTTTTTTGATTTATCGTCTCTTTCTCGAGAATCCCCTCCGACGGTGATGTTACCTCTTCCGTTTTTTATTAAAAACAACGTCCTCTTTATCTCTTCTTTAACTTCTTACGTTATCGGCATCTGAAGTCCTTCACTTGGCGTTCATGTAATCGACGCCATCTGATCTGAGCTGTAGCGTAGTTGGTCTGTGCGTTGTCTCAGAGGTCTATATAGATCTCTCTGTAGCGCCGTTTTTCTTCTTCTTTTTCTCTTCTACCAAAGCCTTTACCTACTACGCAGTCGGCGGCGCCGCAGGCCGACGCGGTGGTGCCTGAAGCAATCACTTCCCGAAGCACAATCGTTTTCATCGGCTTCTGCGCCGGTAGAGCGGACGTGTCTCCATTGTCGGCATTAGAGCTACGCTGGTTTCGGCTTTAGCGGGTTCCGCGCGTAGAAGTCCCTTAGCAGGTCCGCTGAATTCCGGAGGTTCTCGATCGGATACTATTTATAGTCTTCCGGCCACCCCTTCTACGAGATCCTTGCTTTGATGGACCCCCTCGTCTTCTTTACGTCCATTACGTCTTCTACCTCCTACTCTTCTTTATTACCGTCTATATCGACTGGTGGGGGTTCGGCGAAGCCCTGTTCCGGCAGGCCATTCTTAGGGTCCAGGCTTAGCAGATCCGAATGGAAAACGTCGTAGATCCGGAACGCCTTTGGCAGCTCGAGCCGATAAGTCACCGGCGACCTCTTTTCTATTATCTTAAACGGACCTACGTAGCGTAGGTTAAGCTTCGCGTTTCCTTTTAGCCTTAGGTTTTGCGCGTTAAGCCACACCTTTTGACCTTCCTCGAATTTTATTGGCGACCGGCTTCTATTAGTTCGAGTCAGCATCTTCTTCTAAGCCGTCTCCATCGCTTCTTTCGCCACTTTGATCGCTTCTTCCATCTAAGATCGTAGTGCTTCTGCCGCCGCGGCGGCGACTCTCTTTAACGACGTGGAAAGCTCTGGCGAATCGGCGTCGCTCGGCGGATGGAAGCTTAGCCTCGGAAGATAACCGTATGTTATCTCGAACGGCGCCAGCGACGTCGCTTCTGACCGTGCTAAATTGGCGCAGAATTCGGCTATTAGCAGCACCTCTACCCACTTTTCTTGATGGTGGCCGCAGAAGATCCGTAGATATTTCTCTATCTTACGGTTGGCGACTTCAGACTGACCGTCGGTTTGAGAGTGAGCGGCGGTGCTAAGCTTTCTATAAATTCCGAGAGCTTGGTTAATAGCTTTCTACACGTCGGCGGTGAATTAAGGGCCTCTATCCGTAGTGATAGTATCCGGCAGCCTATAGTGCTTCTATACGTGTTGGATTAACATTCTCGCCGTTTCTTCTGCAGTAGTTCCTTTATTCTTAGCTCGACAGGGGATGAAATAGCGCTCTTTGCTCAGTCAATCCACTACGTTTAGCGTAGCGTCGTATCCATCGGAGTCCGGCAGGCCGGTTACGAAGTCCATCGTAATGTGCTGCTACGGTTTCTCGGGGATCGGAAGTAGCTTCAATAAGCCTGCTAGAAAGCCGTAACGCAGCTTCGCCGATCGGCATACGTAGCAGTTAGCGATAAATCGGTGGATCCGTTCGTAGATCTGCGGAAACCAGTAGATCGTTCTTACGGCCTGCGTCGTTTTCTTCGCTCCGGCGTAGCCAACATCTATAGAGCTATAGACCAGCTGGATAACCTTCGTAATTAGTTCTTCCAGCACTATCAGCTTTCCTGAGCCGGTTCTGCCGAGCTTCTGTTACTGGTTAAGCTGCTTTACCTTTTCGTAGAGAGCTTCTTCCTTAGGGGCCGGTTCTACCGCGCAGACCCCTACCTCTTTCAGCACCTCTGCGTCTACTATTCGCTCGGTCAGCACCTTCTGGAACATGTTAGGATCTTCTTTCGCGCGGCTGATTTTTCCTTCCCTTCTCGTCAACGCGTCAGCCTTTCCATTCTAAGCTCTGGGTCGATAAGTGATCTTAAAGTCGAACCCGGATAAGTAGGCGGCCTACCGAGCTTGGCGACGTAAGAGCTTCTGCATCTTTATAAAGTAGGTCAGCGACTGGTAGTCCGTAAGAACCTGGACCGTGCTCTTTCCAGCTATAAGCTCTGGCTTCCACTCCTTAAAAGCCTAAATAATCGCTAGCAGCTCCTTATTGTAGATAGCGTAGTTCCGCTTAGCTTCGCTTATTGACTTGCTAAAGAAAGCGACTAGATAGAGGGTTTCGTCGTCACTATATTAAGAAAGGACCCCTGCCGTTACTGTGTCGGAAGCGTCCGTTTCTACGTAGATCGTCTTTTCTGGCCGGAAGTGTGCCAGAACTGGCGCAGAGGCCACCGCTTCTTTTAGCCGGTTAAAGGCTTCTATGCACCTCTTATTCCACAGGCCGGCGGCCTCTTTCTTTAGCGCCTCGTTCAGGGGTCTCGCTATCTTGCTGAAATCCTTAATAAACCGTCGATAGTAGCTGCAGAAGCCGAGAAACGCCCTGATTTGCGTAGTGTTTCCGGATTTCGGCTGCTTCCACTCCGCGACGGCGGCGACCTTTAAGGGGTCTATACGAATTCCATCTCTTCCGACGATAAGACCGAGATATTTGACCTCGGTTTGATAGAACTCGCTCTTCTTCGTGTCCGCGTTCAATCCGACCTCGCGGAGCCTCTTTAACACTCTCTCGATGTGGTCCGTATGTTGCTCTCTCGTTCCATCGGTGTAGATAAGGATGTCGTCTAAGTAGATAGACACGAACCGTTCTAATATGTCTATAAAAGTGTAGTTTATAAAGCGTTGCCACACTGCCGGCGCGTTAGTAAGTCCAAAAGGCATTACTAACCACTTGAAATTGCTTATACGCGTCGCGAACGTCGTAAGGTCTTCTGTCTGCCCTTCTTTATTCCTTAGTCGATGGAATGCTTAGCGGATGTCCAGCTTGCTAAACCACTTAGCCTTCGCTACCCGCTGTATAGTTTTATTAATTAGCGGCAGTGGGTATACGTCTCTCTTAGTGACCTCGTTAAGGCCTCGATAGTCTACGCAGAGTCGCAGACCACCCCCTAGTTTCCTTACGAAAAGGATCGGTAACGCATATTCGGCAGAACTCGGCGTAATAAACTTCTTCGCTAGGTTTTCGCGAACGAACACCTCTACCTGGTCCAGTTCGGCCGGCGACAGTCGTCTTAGGGGCTCGGTTCTTAGCAGCGTAGCCCCCTCTTTTAGCCGAATCTTGTTGTTATATTCCGGTCGATAGAGCGGCAATAGGTTGGAGTCGGCTTTTGAGAAGACGTTAGCGTAACTATAGAGCTCGTTTGGCAGCACCTTCAGTGGATCTGCTTCTTCTTCTGCCATTATCCTTCGGTGGTCTTCGATGTCTTTTATCGAGATAGCGTAGATCTCGTTGCTCGGCGACTTCGCGAGGGTCGTTATTGCTTCTGAACTTATTATTCTGATAGTGACTAGGGGTTCGAAATAATCGGACGGGGCCTCTTTCGCTGACTCCGTGTCTTCCGGCTCGGCGGCGGCAGTAGTGCTGCCTAGGGTTTTGAACCCTATCGTTCCTTCGTCTACGTCAATAATGGCCTTCTGGTTCTTTATCTATTTCTGCCCTATAATAATGTCAAATCTTCCGATATCCATAATTCGGAACGTCGCTTCCGTAGTGCGACCAGCCAAGGTAGTCTTTAGCGGCATATAGTGCGTAACGCTTTCCGTGTCCTGTCCGTTGTATGCCGAAATCCGCGTCGGCGACGCTAGTTCCACCAGATAGCCGTATCTATTTATTAGCTTCCGGGCCAGTCGGTGGTAGATCGCCGCGCCAATAAGAGCTCCGGTGTCGATGAAAGCTCTCAGCTGGAGTGGTTTGCCCGATCCGTTAAGGGGGTGGACAGTAATTAGAAGGATAATAGCTGTTTCCGTGTTTACTTCTACCGCCGCCGACAGCGGATCGCTGCAGCTATTAATGCTCTCTTTCGTCGACGTAGTTCGCGTTAATGCCCTGTTGTCCTCGCTAGATAGGGGGCCTATCCTTCCAGCTAGTCTTTTCCTAAGATTCTTAGCTGCACCCCGCTGTCTACACTGTCAGTGTCGTTCGGAGCTGGTTCGATAGCTTGAATAGTCTTTCTCGGCAGTGGCGGCTGCTTCGTTGCTCGATACTCTTGCTTCTGCTGTGCCGTTGCTTAGCATCTCGTAGCGATATAGCCAGGTTTTCTACACGCGTAGCAGGTGGGGACGAACGACGAACGCTGTAACTGATACGATGGCTGCTGGGGGCGTTGTCGGAAGGGCGCAGGGGCTCGCGTCGGCTGCGCTAACGGCGACGGCTTCTGAATCGATTCGCGTACTTTCGCGTAAGCGTTCAAGTTTCTCGCGGTAACCCTCGCTCGATGCACGAAGCTCTTAAGGTCTTTATCTTCTACCGAGGCTATAGCTGCAGCGAGCTCAGGGCTCAGTTTCTATCTTAGTAGGTAGAGCTGCTTATCTTCTGCCACTTAGGCCCTAATTGCATATTTTCTGAACAAACCGTAGAACTCCTCGAACGTCTGCCGGTCCTGGTCAATTTTGTCTAACTGTTTACGGGCCGTCTTCTTCTGGAATGGGTCTCCAAAGCGTTGATCTAGCGCTTTGATAGCTTCCTTAGCAGTCGCCTCTTCTAGGTCCGCTACTAGCGAAAAAGCTTCGCCTTCCAGTCGCGATTCCAGGTACGCTAGTCGGTCTCTAGCGCTGTTTCCGGCGTAGTCGCGGTCTATCTTATTCTTTATCTTCTTCTTAAACGCTTCCCAGTCTTCAGGGTCTCCGCCTCTAAACGCCGGTAGGTCCGGCAATAACGTTATCGAGGTGCCACCTTGACTATAGGCCGCCGGTGAGGCAGTCTCTGCTTGTTCTTCTCGATGTCCTCGATGTGGAGGTGGCGGTGCTGACGACATCGCTGCTTCCATATCAGCCAGTTGATCCTTTAGCGCCTTTAGCTGCGCTAGTCTATTCGCTGCCTAGTTCTCTAACACGTCGATAATGGTTTCTGCCGATTCCTTTTCGGCCCTTACCGCTTTAGTTTCTTCTCTTAGTTGTCTGTTCTCTTCTAGCGTTCTGTAGAACAGCGTCTTAATGAGGTCTATTCCGTCGTAGACCTTTCCTATTCTATTCTCGTTTACATAGTCTTCTAGTTCCTTAAGCGTACAGTTGTGGATCTTCTTATATTCACTTATTCATTCCTTAATCTCTGCGGTCTCTTCCGCTGTAAAACCTCTAATAATAATCTCGTTATTAATAACACTGGAGCGCCTGCTTGCTCTGTCAGTCTTTCTCTTTCTGCAGCGGCCTGTTATGCCGCTCTCTACTGCTAAGAAGCCTTCTATCTTCTTACAGTGCCTTAGGGGTTGTTGTTGGTGTTAGTGTAGGTGCGCGTGCGTTATTCGGGTTTCCGGATAGTTCGACGGGCCCTTTCGCGCAGCGCAGGATTGGTGTAGAGAGTGAGTTCGAGATATAATAATCCGGGCACGCAGATATGATTCAATACGGCCTTTTTGAAGACTATATCTCGAACTGAGGGGGGAAAGGAATCTATAGGGTGGTGGTGGAGGACTTTCGTAGTAGTGGTGCCAAGGCCCGGCTCGGCCCGGACGGGCCGAGCCGAAATTCCAGGGTCCACCCTATCAATCTGTCTCACCTCTTTCCACTACTGCAACAGCCTACACCCCGACCCCTAAGAGCAAACTCCCGGACGTTACTACGTACGATAGTAAGGCTCTGGCCGAGTACGCCTCCTAGGCTGCCTAGATGCGCTCTAAGCTTCTAGTCGACTTAGGAGCATACCCGACCAAGCTAGACAAGGTAGTTTACCTCTTTAGGAGGTTAAAGGGCAGGGCAGCAGTACAGATTCTGCTGTACTACGAGACGGCTATTGCCAACCTAGCAATAGCTACGACGTCGATACTCTAGGCAGCTCTTAACAAGAGCTACAAGGACCTAGACTGCGAGAGCTAAGCACTCCTACAGGTTAATACAATAAAGCAAGGGCGCAAGACTGTACGAGAATTCCTCGCAGAATACGACTAGACTCTAGCAGAGGCAGGAGGTCTCTAATAGGAGGACAGGATGAAAATTACCTCTTTAGAGGTAGGCCTCTCTAAGGAGATTATAACGGGACGAGTAGGCGTAATGCGACCAGCTACGTACGAGGAATTCTGCGATCTCCTTAGGATAGTCGACGAGCAGCAGCGCAGGCTTAGACGCATATGCTGCGCTTACGAGATAAGACAACCCCTCTAGCGGCAGACGGACGCTATAGACTAGGAACCAACGACGACGAGGGTGGCGGCTGTTGCGGCAGTGGAAAGGGGTAGGACTAAGTAATAGGGTAGACCCTCGGAATTTCGGCTCGGCCCTTCTGGACCGAGCCGGGCCTTGGCACGCCACCCCCCAAAGGTCTCGTCCACCACTATATAGATTCATTTCCCTCCTCAGTTCGAGATATAGTTATTAAGAAGGCCGTATTGAATCATATCTGCGTGCCCGGATTATTATATCTCGAACTCACTCCCTACACTACTACTGCACTGCGCGAAAGGGACCGTTAAATCATCCGGACCCCCGAATAACGCACGCGCACTACACCAAACCAAACACCAGCACCGTAAGATAGCTATAGAGAGCTTCTTAACGGTAGAGGGCGGCGTTAAAGGCCGCAGCGGAAAGAGAAAGAACAATAGACCGAGGGATAGGCGTATTAGCATCCTCGATAACGGAATAGCTACTAAGGGCCTTATAGAAGAAGAGATAAATAAAGCGAAGAGGGGCATAGAGAGCTATGCCGAGTTGTACGCACGCACGCTAGAAGAAATGGAAGTGCATCTGGCAGAGAATAGAGCTAAGAAGGTGTTCGACATTATTACCTTTATCGAGAAGAAGTTTTATAGAAACACGGAAAAGAACAGGAGACTAAGAGAGGAAATTGAAACGGTAAGAGCCGAGAAGGAATCGGCTAAGACCATTATAGATGTGCTGGAAAACCAAGCGGCGAACCGACTAGCACAACTAAAAGCGATAAAGGCTCAGCTAGCTAAGATAGAGAAAGCGACGTCGCCGCTACTGCATCGAGAAGAGCAAGCAGAGACCTCCTTACCAGCAGCCTACAGTTAAGGCAGCACGTTAATAACGTTACTACCGGATCCGCCGGCGTTTAGAGGCGGAGATCCTAAGGATTGGGAAGCGTTTAAGAAGAAGATAAAGAACAAGATAGACTGCGACTACGCCGGAAACAGAGCCGGAGATAGACTAGCGTACCTAGAATTGCGATTGGAAGGAGAAGCTTTTTCGCTAGTAGCGGACCTAGAAGAGGTAACTGCCGAGGAAGCGATCAAAGCACTAGATTAACGCTTCGGAGACCCATTCCGAAAGAAGACAGCCTGTAAGCAGCTAGACAAGATTAATCAGAACCGGCAGACGTTCGAAGAATTCTACGGACTGTTTAGAAAATATGCTATTAGGGCCAGAGTGGCGGAAGACAAGCAGCTCTATCTATTAAGACAGAAGCTAAACCCTGAACTGGCCGCTGCTATAGCGTTAGTAGGAGATAAAGACCTTAAGAGCTTCGTGCACTAAGCGAGAGTTACTGCGAGTGTTGCGGTGGTAGAAAGAGGTAGGACAGATTGATGGGGTGGACCCTGGAATTTCGGCTCGGCCCGTCCGGGCCGAGCCGGGCCTTGGCACCACCACCACCAAAGCCCACCACCACCACCACATAGATTCCTTTCCCTCTTCAGTTCGAGATATAGTTATCAAAAAGGCCGTATTGAATCATATCTGCGTGCCCGGATCATTATATCTCGAACTCACTCTCTACAACCCCGCGCTGCGCGAAAGGGCCCGTTGAACTATCCGGAAACCCGAATAACGCACGCGCACCCAACAACACACAACAACCAACCCCAAGGCACCGTAAGAAGATGGAAGGCTTCTCAGCGGTAGAGAGCGGCGTAACAGGCCGCCGCGGAAAGAGAAAGACTGACAGAGCGAGCAGGCGCTCTAGTGTAATTGACGATAAGATCGTCATTAGAGGTTTTACAGCGGAAGAGACCGCTGAGATCAAGGAACGAATAAGCGAATATAAGAAGATCCACGACTGCACGATCGAGGAACTGGAAGACCACGTAAACGAGAACGGAATAGGGAAGGTCTACGACGGTATAGACCTTATTAAGACGCTGTTCTACAGGACACTGGAAGAAAACAGACAGCTAAGAGAGGAAGTAGAGACGGTAAGGGCCGAGAAGGAATCGGCAGAGACTATCGTCGAAGTGTTGGAACACTAAGCGGCGAATCGAATAGCGCAGCTAAAGGCGCTGAAGGATCAACTGGCTGATATGGAAGCAGCGAGACCGTCGCCGCCACCGCGGCGAGAAACCCAAGTGGAAACCACCTCGCCGGCGGCCTACAGTCAAGGTAGCACCACGATAACGCTACTGCCGGACCCACCTGCTTTCGGTAGCGGAGACCCTAAAGCGTAGGAGGCATTTAAGAAGAAGATCAAGAATAAGATGAGCCGCGATTATACATCGAGCAGCGAAGAAGATAGATTGGCGTACCTGGAATCGCGACTGGAAGGTGAAGCTTTTTCACTAGTGGCGGACCTGGAAGAAGTAACAGCCGGCGAAGCTATTAAGGCGCTGGACCAGCGTTTCGGAGACCCCTTCCGGAAGAAGACGGCTCGCGAACAACTGGACAAGATCAGTCAGAACCGGCAGACGTTCGAAGAGTTCTACAGACTGTTCAGGAAATATGCTATTAGAGCGAGAGTAGCAGAAGATAAGCAGCTGCACCTACTAAGACAGAAACTGAGCCCTGAGCTCGCTGCGGCCATAGCGTCAGTAGAAGACGAAGACCTTCAGAGCTTCGTGCACCAAGCGAGAGTCACCGCAAGAAACTTAAGCGCTTACGCGAAATCACGAGAATCGGTTCAGAAGCCGTCGCCGTCGCCGTCGCTGATGCGGACAACCAGAGCCCCTGCGCCCTTCCGACGCAGCCCCCAGCCGTCTTACGGGCCGCGACCGTCGTTCGCCCCTACGTGCTACGCATGCGGAAAGCCTGGCCACATCGCCACGAGATGCCAAGCGACGGCTCAGCAGAAGCAGGACTATCGTGTTATAAAGCAGCCTTAGCCGCAGCCGCCGAGAAAGACAATTCAAGCCATCGAGCCGGCTCCGAACGATGCTGACAGCGTAGACGGCGGCGTGCAGCTAAGAATCATAGGAAAAGACCAGCTGGACGGATAGGCCCCCTATCCAGCATTGACAATAGGGCACCAAATCGAAGCGAATCGCCGCGAGAAGAAAGCATTAACAGCTGCAGCGATCCGCTATCGGCTGCAGTGGAAGTAAACACGGAAACAGCTATTATTCTTCCAATCACTGTCCACCCCCTTGACAGGTCGAGCAAACCACTTCAGTTAAGAGCTTTTATCGACACAGGAGCTCTTATTGGCGCGGCGATCCACCACCGACTGGTCCGGAAGCTGACAAATGGATACGGTTATCCAGTGGAACTGGCGTCGCCGACGAAGATTTCGGCATATAACGGACAAAACACGGAGAGTGTCACGCACTATGTGCCATTAAGGACCACTTTGGCGGGTCGCACTACGGAAGCGACGTTCCGAATTATGGATATCGGAAGATTTGACATTATTATAGGGCAGAAATGGATGAAGAACCAGAAAGCCGTCATTGATGTAGACGAAGGCACGATAGGGTTCAAAACCCTAGGCGACGCCACCGCCGCTGCCGAATTGAAAGTCACGGAGTCCGCCAAAGAGGCTCCGTCCGATCGTTCCGAACCCCCGGTTACCGTCGGAATAATAAGCTTAGAAGCCATAACAACCCTCGCGAAGTCGCCGGATAATGAGATCTACGCCATCTCGATAAAAGACATAGAAGACTACAGGAAGATAATGGCGGAAGAAGAAGTGGATCCACTGGAGGTGCTGCCAAACGAGCTCTATAGTTACGCTGATGTCTTCTCAAAAGCAGACTCCAACCTCCTGCCGCTCCACCGGCCGGAATACGACAATAAGATCAGGTTGAAAGAGGGGGCCAAATTGCCAAGAACTGAGCCCCTAAGAAGACTGTCGCCGGCTGAACTGGACCAAGTAGAAGTGTTTGTTCGTGAAAACCTGGCGAAGAAGTTCATTACGCCGAGTTCCGCGGAATATGCGTTACCGATTCTTTTCGTAAGGAAACTAGGGGGTGGTCTGCGACTCTGCGTAGACTATCGCAGCCTTAACGAGGTTACCAAGAGAGACGTATATCCACTGCCGTTGATCGACGAAACCATCCAAAGAGTGGCGAAGGCTAAGTGGTTCAGCAAGCTGGACATCCGCTAAGCGTTCCATCGACTAAGGAATAAAGAAGGACAGACAGAAGACCTTACGACGTTCGCGACGCGTATAGGCAATTTCAAGTAGTTGGTAATGCCTTTCGGACTCACCAACGCGCCGGCAGTATGGCAACGCTTTATGAACCACACTTTTATGGATATGCTAGAACGGTTCGTGTCCATCTACCTAGACGACATCCTTATCTATACAGATAGAACGAGAGAGCAACACACGGACCACATCGAGAGAGTGTTGAAGAGGCTCCGCGAGGTCGGATTGAACGCGGACACGAAGAAGAGCGAGTTCTATCAAACCGAGGTCAAATATCTCGGTCTTATCGTCGGAAGAGATGGAATTCGTATGGACCCATCAAAGGTCGCCGCCGTTGCGGAATGGAAACAGCCGAGATCCGGAAACACTACGCAAATCAGAGCGTTTCTCGGCTTCTGCAGTTACTATCGACGATTTATCAAGGACTTCAGCAAGATAGCGAGACCCCTAAACGAGGCACTAAAGAAAGAGGCCGCCGGCCTATAGAATGAGAAGTGCACGGAAGCCTTTAACTAGCTGAAAGAAGCAGTGGCCTCGGCGCCGGTCCTGGCACACTTTCGACCGGAAAAGACGATCTACGTGGAAACGGATGCTTCCGACACAGTAACGGCAGGAGTCCTTTCTTAATATGGCGACGACGAGACCCTCCATCCAGTAGCCTTCTTTAGCAAGTCCATAAGCGAAGCTGAGCGGAACTACGCTATCTACGATAAGGAGCTGCTGGCGATTATTCAGGCTTTCGAGGAGTGGAAGCCGGAGCTTATAGCTGGAAAGAGTACGGTCCAGGTTCTCACAGACCACCAGTCACTGACCTACTTTATGAAGACGCAGAAGCTCTTACGACGACAGGCACGGTGGGCTGCCTACCTATCAGGGTTCGACTTCAAGATTACATATCGACCAGGAGCTCAAAACGGAAAGGCTGACGCGCTAACGAGAAGAGAAGGAAAAACCAGCTGCGCAAAAGAAGATCCGAACATGTTCCAGAAGGTGTTAACCGAACGGATAGTAGACGCCGAGGTGTTGAAGGAAGCGGGGATCTGCGCGGCGGAGCTGCAGACCGAACCAAAACCAATGGAACCGGCCCCTAAGGAAGAGACTCTCTACGAGAAGGTGGAGCAGCTTAACCAGAAGCAGAAGCTCGGCAAGACCGGCTCAGGGAAGATAATAGTTCCAGAAGAACTAATTACGGAGGTTATCCAGCTGGTCCATAGCTCTATGGACGTTAGCTACGCCGGCTTAAAGAAGACGATGGAAGCCATAAGGACGGTCTACTGGTTTCCACGGATCTACGAACGGATCCACCGATTTATCGCCAATTGCTACGTATGCAGAGCGGCGAAGCTACGTTACGGCCTTCCGGCAGGCTTACTAAAGCCGCTTCCGATCCCCGAGAAGCCGTAGCAGCACATTACGATGGATTTCATAACCGGCCTGCCGGAAGCCGATAGATATAACGCTACGCTTAATGTGGTGGACCGGCTTAGCAAAGAACGCCACTTCATCCCCTGCCGAGCTAAGGATGAAGGGACCACTGCGGAAGAAACTGCGAGAATGCTGATTCAACACGTATAGAAGCACTATGGCCTACCGGACACTATCACTACGGATAGGGGTCCTCAATTCACCGCCGACGTATGGAAATCCATCAACCAAGCTCTCGGAATTTGTGGAAAGCTCAGCACAGCCGCTTACCCGCAGACCGACGGTCAGTCTGAAGTGGCTAACCGAGAGATAGAGCGATATCTGCGAACCTTCTGCGGCCGTCACCAAGAGGAATGGGTTAAGGTGTTGCCGATAGCCGAGTTCTGTGCTAACTCGGCACCGTCTAAGGCTACCTTACTGGCGCCGTTCGAGATAACGCATAGCTATCTTCCGAGGATAAGCTTTCAGCCGCCGAGCGACGCCGATTCGCAGGGGCCTTCCACCGCCACGTCGTTAAAGAGAGTCGCCGCTGCGGCGGCAGAAGCGCTACGATCTTAGATGGAAGAAGCGATCAAAGTGGCGAAAGAAGCGATGGAATCGGCTCAGAAGAAGATGGTGACTCGAGCTAATAGAAAAAGGTCCCTAATGGAATTCGAGGAAGGTCAAAGGGTATGGCTCAACACGCGGAACCTGAGGCTGAAAGGGAACGCCAAGCTCAGCCCGCGCTACGTAGGTCCGTTCAAGATAGTAGAAAAGAGGTCGCCGGTAACCTATCGACTGGAGCTGCCGAAGGCGTTCCGGATCCACGACGTTTTCCATTTAGATCTGCTAAGCTTGGACCCTGAGGACGGTCTGCCGAGGCAGGGGTTCGCCGAACCCCTGCCGGTTGAGATAGAAGATGGTGAAGAAGAGTAGGAGGTAGAAGACGTAATGGACGTAAAGAAGATAAGGGGGTCCATCAAAGCAAGAATCTCGTAGAAGGGGTGGCCAGAAGACTATAAATGGTATCCGATCGAGAACCTCCGGAATTCGGCGGAGCTGCTGAGAGACTTTTACGCGCGGAATCCGACGAAGCCGAAGCCGGAATGGCTCTGATGCCGATCCTTACGGAAGAAGAAGAAAGCAGCGTCCGCTCCACCGGCGCAGAAGCCGACGGAGACGATCGTCGCTTTCGGGGAGGTCTTCGAGGACGCCGCCGCCGCACGTGCAGTGGGAGGCATCTCGCCGGCCCCGTGGCGCGCCAGCGCCGCCGACCGCGTCGGCGGCGATGACTTTGTAGGATGAGAAAGAAGAAGAAGAAAAAGAAACGGCGCCGCGGACGGATCTATATGGACCTCCGAGGCAGCGCACAGACCACCCACGCCGCAGCTCAGATGACCTACGGCTCAGATCAGATAGCACGGATCAGATGGCGTCGATCACATAAACGCTAAGTGAAGGACTTCGGAGGCAGATGACGTAAGAAGTTGAGAAAGAGACGAAGAGGACATTGTTTTTGATAGAGGACGGAAGAGGTAACGTCGACGTTGAAAGGAGTTTTCGAGAAAAGAGGCGGCGAATCAAAAAAAAAAAAAAAAAAAAAAGTGGACATTTTCGGATGGATGAGG
Source organism: Pseudocercospora ulei (assembly GCA_016165855.1). Taxonomy (NCBI): domain Eukaryota; kingdom Fungi; phylum Ascomycota; class Dothideomycetes; order Mycosphaerellales; family Mycosphaerellaceae; genus Pseudocercospora; species Pseudocercospora ulei. Next base: position 5,960,396 of record JACWNB010000004.1, read on the forward strand.
TGACTAAGCGGTCGAGGGCGACCGCTGGTGAGGGAGGGGGGTAGTGTTGCGGTGGTAGAAAGAGGTGGGACAGATTGATAGGGTGGACCCTGGAATTTCGGCTCGGCCCGTCCGGGCCGAGCCGGGCCTTGGCACCACCACCACCAAAGCCCACCACCACCACCACATAGATTCCTTTCCCTCTTCAGTTCGAGATATAGTTATCAAAAAGGCCGTATTGAATCATATCTGCGTGCCCGGATCAGCGAGAAACCTGAGCGCTTACGCGAAATCACGCGAATCGAACTAGAAGCTGTTAATAACACAGACAACACGACCCCCTGCGCCTTTCCGGAGAGCACCCCAGCAGCCACCTTATTAGTTACTGCGTTCGTCGTTCGTCCCCACCTGTTACGCGTATAGAAAGCCTGGCTACATCGCTATAAGATGCCAAGCATCAGACAAGCAGAAGCAGGAGTATCGTGTTATAAAGCAGCCGCAGCCTCCGAGAAAGACTATACAAGCTATAGAGCCGGCTCCGAACGACACCGACAGCGTAGACGGTGGAGTGCTACTGCGAATACTGGGAAAAGACCAGCTAGACGGATAGGCCCCCTATCTAGCATAGACAACAGGGCACTAACACGAACTACGTTAACGAAAGGAAGCATTAACAGCTGCAGCGATCCGCTCTTAGCAGCGGTGCAAGTAAACACAGAAACAGCTATTATCCTTCCTATTACTGTCCACCCTCTTAACAGATTAAGCAAACTACTTTAGCTAAGAGCTTTCATCGATACGGGGGCCCTTATCGGAGCGGCCATCCACTATCGATTGGTTCAAAAGCTAATAAAAGGATACGGCTACCCAGTGGAGCTAGCGTCGCCGACACGGATTTCGGCATACAACGGACAGGACACAGAGAGTGTTACGCATTATATGCTATTAAGGACCACCCTGGCAGGTCGCACTACAGAAGCGACGTTCCGAATTATAGATATCGGAAGATTTGACATTATTATAGGGCAGAAATAGATAAAGAACCAGGGAGCAATTATTAATGTAGGTAAAGGCACACTCGGATTCAGAAAACCAATCAGCGGCTCTGCCGCTGTCAAATCAGTCACCGAACCGGTTACAGTCGCCAACGTCAAACCGAACGTTACGACTATCGAAGTGGCTCCGAAGGATCGGTCCGACCCTTAAGACACGATCGGAATAATGAGTTTAGAAGCTTTAACGACCCTTGCGAGGTCGCCAGACAACGAGATTTACGCTATCTTAATAAAAGACATCGAAGACCACTGGAAGATAATAGCAGAAGAAGAAGTAGATCTACTAGAGGTGTTACTAAAAGAACTCTATAGTTACACCGACGTGTTCTCAAAGGCTAACTCCAACCTCTTGCCGCTCTACCGACCGGAATACGACAACAAGATCAGGTTAAAGGAAGGGGCTGCGTTGCCGAGAACCGAGTCCCTAAGACGACTGTCGCCGGCCGAGCTGGACTAGGTAGAAGTGTTTGTTCGAGAGAATCTAGCGAAGAAGTTCATTACGCCAAGCTTAGCAGAATATGCGTTACCGATTCTTTTCGTACAGAAACCCAGAGGTAGTCTCTGACTATGCGTAGATTACAGGGGCCTTAATAAGGTTACTAAGAGAGATGTGTATCCACTGCCTCTAATCGATAAGACTATACGACGAGTAGCTAAGGCTAAGTGGTTTAGCAAGCTGGATATTCGCCAAGCATTCTATCGATTAAGGAACGAAGAAGGACAGACGGAAGACCTTACGACATTCGCTACGCGCATAGGCAATTTCAAGTAGCTGGTAATGCCTTTCGGACTTACTAATGCGCCGGCTGTGTAGCAACGCTTTATAAACTACACTTTTATAGACATGCTAGAACGGTTCGTTTTAATCTACTTAGACGACATTCTAATCTACACCGAAGGAACGAGAGAGCAACACACAGACTACATTAAGAGGGTGTTGAAGAGACTCCGCGAGGTCGGATTGAACGCAGACACGAAGAAGAGCGAGTTCTATCAGACTGAAGTCAAATATCTCGGTCTTATCGTCGGAAGAGAGGGAATTCGAATAGACCTGTCGAAAGTGGCCGCCGTCGCAGAATAGAAGCAACCGACATCCGGAAACACTAGGCAAATCAGAGCGTTTCTCGGGTTCTGCAGCTACTACCGACAATTTATCAAAGACTTTAGCAAGATAGCGATACCACTAAATAAGGCGTTGAAAAAGGAGGCTGCTAGCCTATAGAATAAGAAGTGTACGGAAGCTTTCAACTGACTAAAGGAGGCAGTGGCCTTAGCGCCAGTGCTAGCGCACTTTAGACTGGAAAAGACAATCTACGTAGAGACAGACGCTTCCGACACAGTAACAGCAGGGGTCCTTTCTCAATACGCTAACGACGACGAGACTCTCTATCTAATAGCTTTCTTTAGCAAGTCTATAAATAATGCTAAACGGAACTACGCTATCTATAATAAAGAACTGCTAGCCATTATTCAGGCCTTCGAAGAGTGGAAACCGGAGCTTATAGCTGGACAGAGCACGATCCAGGTCCTTACGGACCACTAGTTGCTAATTTACTTTATAAAGACGCAGAAGCTCTTACGACGTTAGGCACAGTAGGCTGCCTACTTATCCGGGTTCGACTTTAAGATCACTTATCGACTAGGAGCTCAAAACGGAAAGGCCGATGCACTGACAAGGAGGGAAGGAAAGACCAGCCGCGCAAAAGAAGATCCGAACATGTTCCAGAAGGTGTTGACCGAGCGGATAGTAGACGCAGAGATGTTGAAAGAGGTAGGGGTCTACGTAATAGAACCGACCAATAAGGAAGAAACTCTCTACGAGAAAGTGGAGCAGCTTAACCAGCAACAGAAGCTCGGCAAAACCGGTTTAGGGAAGCTGATAGTTCCAGAAGAACTAATTACAGAGGTTATCCAGCTAGTCCATAGCTCCGTAGATATTGGCTACGTAGGCGCGAAGAAGACGATGCAAGCAGTAAGGACGATCTACTGGTTTTCGCAAATATTCGAGCGAATCCACTAATTTATCGCTAACTGCTACGTATGCCGAACGGCGAAGCCGCGTTACGGCCTTCTAGCAGGCCTACTGAAGCCACTGCCGATCCCCGAGAAACTATAGCAGCACATTACGATAGACTTCGTAACCGGCCTGCCGGATTCCGATAGAAATAATACAACGCTTAACGTAGTGGATCGGCTGAGCAAAGAACGCTATTTCATCCCCTGCCGAGCTAAGGATAAAGGAACTACTGCAGAAGAAACAGCGAGAATGTTGATCCAGCACGTATAGAAGCACTACAGGCTGCTGGACACTATTACTACGGATAGGGGTCCTCAATTCACTGCAGACGTATAGAACGTTATCAACTAAGCCCTTGGAATTCGTAGAAAGCTTAGCATAGCCGCTTACCCTCAGACCAACAGACAGTTGGAAGTAGCTAACTGTAAGATAGAAAAGTATCTAAGAATCTTCTGTAGCCATTATTAAGCAGAATAGGTTAAGGTGTTGCTAATAGCCGAAATCTGCGCAAATTCTGCACGATCGGAAGCTACCTTACTAGCGCCGTTCGAGATAACTTACAGCTACCTTCCGAGGATAAGCTTTCAACCACCGAACGAACCCAGCTCTTTAGAACCTTCTACCACTACCTCGTCGAAGAGATTCGCTGCGGCAGCGGCAGAAGCGCTCCGATCTCAGATAGAAGAAGCGATCAAGGTAGCGAAAGAAGCGATAGAATTAGCTTAGAAGAAGATAGTAACTCGAGCTAATAGAAAGAGGTTACCGATAGAGTTCGAGGAAGGCCAAAAGGTATAGCTTAACACGCAGAACCTAAGGCTAAAAGGCAACGCCAAGCTCAACCCTCGTTACGTAGGTCCGTTTAGGATAATGGAAAAGAGGTCGCCGGTGACCTACCGGCTCCAGCTGCCGAAATCGTTCTGGATCTACGATGTCTTTTATTCGGATCTGCTAAGCCTAGACCCTAAAGATAGTCTTCTAGATTAGGGGTTCGATGAACTCCTACCAATCGAAATAGAAGGAGAAGAAGAAGAGTAGGAGGTAGAGGACGTAATTAATATAAGAAAACAAAGAGGATCTATCGAAGCGAGGATCTTATAGAAAGGATAGCTAGAAGACTACAAATAGTATCCGGTCGAGAACCTCTGGAATTCAGCGGAGGTACTAAGAGAATTTTACGTTCGAAACCCGAGGAAGCCGAGGCCTGTATAGCTCGAAAGTCGATAAAGAAGAAGGATATCCACGTCCGCTCCATCGACGCAGAAGCCGATAGAAACGATCGTAGAATCCACTAGCCAGTGTCTTGGGCCTTACCACTACTACCACCGCTAGCCAGGACCGGCGGATAGAACGGTAAGGCTAAGAACAGCGCCACTGCGTCGGCCTGCTTAGTAACAGTCTTTAGCAGCTGCCGTCAAAGCAGCCTCGCAGTGGCGCCGAAGGCCTTAGTAGAGAAAGAAGAAGAAAAAGATAAAGAGCTACGGACGGATCTATATAGACCTCTACGGCAGAGCACAGACCGGTCACGCCGCAGCTCTGGTAACTGCTGGCTCCGATTAGATAGAACGGATCAGATAGAAGCCTAGCAAAGACTTTAGATAGTAACGATGTAAATTATAAAAAAAAAAGACAGGAGGAACAGATAAGTAAGCGGTCGAGGACGACCGCTAATAAGGGAGGGGGGTAGTGTTGCGGCGGTGGAAAGGGGTGGGACTAAGTAATAGGGTAGACTCTCGGAATTTCGGCTCGGCCCTTCTGGACTGAGCCGGGCCTTGGCACGCCACCCCCTAAAGGTCTCGTCCACTACTACATAGATTCCTTTCCCTCCTTAGTTCGAGATATGGTTATCAAAAAGGCCGTATTAAATTATATCTACGTGCCCGGATCAGCGGCAGCCGTTACTATACAGCCAAAGGCCGCTACTAAAAGGGCGCAATAGGTAGACATAGCTACCCTTAACAAGAGGCAAGCAGAAGGGAGCTGCTATAGGTGTAGCAAGATAGGCTACACTACACAGAATTGCAGGCTCTTGCCAGCAGAGAGACCTAGAGGATGGCCGACCACTGCAAGGGTAGCAACTGCGGCACCCTAACAAGAGGATTAGGAGTCCTACTCGGACAATAATGTTACGACGGCAGAAAGGGGTGGGACTGGATAATGGGGTGGACCCTTGGAATTTAGGCTCGGCCCGTCCGGACCGAGCCGGGTCTTGGCACCACGCCGCCCCCCTTAAAGCGCGCGCCCACCACTACATAGATTCCTTTCCCTCCTTAGCTCGAGATATAGTTATCAAAAAGGCCGTATTGAATCATATCTGCGTGCCCGGATCATTATATCTCGAACTCACTCTCTACACCAACACCCGCGCTGCGCGAAAGGGCCCGTCGAACCATCCGGAAACCCGAATAACGCACGCGCACACACACACACACCAACAACAACCCCAGGCACCGCGAGAAGATAGAAGACTTCTTAGCGGTAGACAGCAGCGGCGTAACAGGCCGCTGCGGAAAGAGAAAGACTGACAGAGCGAGCAGGCGCTCTAGTGTCATCGACGATAAGATTATTATCAGCGGCTTTACAGAAGAAGAGACCGCTGACTTCAAGGAACGAATAGCTGAATATAGGAAGATCTACAACTGCACGATCGAGGAACTGGAAGACTATGTAAACGAGAATAGGATAAGAAAGGTCTACGACAGCATAGACCTTATTGAGACGCTGTTCTTCAGAACGCTGGAAGAAAAGAGACAGTTAAGAGAGGAAGTAGAGACGGTAAGGGCCGAGAAGGAATCGGCAGAAACTATTATCGACGTGTTAGAGAACCAGGCGGCGAATAGAGTGGCGCAACTGAAAGCGCTAAAGAACCAACTGACCGATATAGAAGCAGCGATGTCGTCGGCGCCGCTGCCGCGTCGAGAAGAACCAACTGAGACTGCCTTACTGGCGGCCTACAGTTACGCTGGCACGCCGATAACGTTATTACCGGATCTACCAGCGTTTAGAGGAGGAGACCCCGAAGACTGGGAGGCGTTTAAGAAGAAGATAAAGAATAAGATAGACCGCGACTACGCCGGAAACAGCGCTAAAGACCGACTGGCATACCTGGAATCGCGATTAGAAGGTAAAGCTTTTTCGCTAGTAGCGGACCTAGAAGAGGCGACCGCCGAAGAAGCGATCAAAGCGCTAGATCAACGCTTTGGAGATCCATTCCGAAAGAAGACAGCCTGTAAGCAGCTAGACAAGATCAACCAGAACTGGCAGACGTTCGAGGAGTTCTACGGTTTGTTCAGAAAATATGCAATTAGAGCCCGAGTGGCAGAAGACGAACAGCTCTACCTACTAAGACAGAAACTGAGCCCTAAGCTCGCTGCAGCTATAGCCTCGGTGGAAGACGAAGACCTTAAGAGCTTCGTGCACCAAGCGAGGGTCACCGCGAGAAACTTAAACGCTTACGCGAAAGCACGCGAATTGATTTAGAAGCCGTCGCCGTCGGCGCAGCCGATGCGAGCCCCTGCGCCCTTCAGACAGCGCCCCCAGTCATCGTCGTATTCGCCGCGGCCGTTATTTGTCCCTACGTGCTACGCATGCAGAAAGCCTGGCCACATCGCTACGAGATGCTAAGCGTCGGATAAGCAGAAGCAGGAATATCGAGCAACGAAGCCGCCGCCGCTACCGAGAAAGACTATCCAAGCCATCGAACCGGCGCCGAACGACACTGACAGCGTAGACAGCGGGGTTCAGTTAAGAATTATAGGAAAAGACCAGCTAGAAGGATAGGCCCCCTATCCAGCATAGACAACAGGGCACCAGCGCGAACCGCGTCGACGAAAGAGAGCATCAACAGCTGCAGCGATCCGCTCTCGGCAGCAGTGGAAGTGAACACGGAAACAGCTATTATCCTTCCAATCACTGTCCACCCCCTTAACAGATCGAGCAAGCCACTTTAGCTGAAAGCCTTTATCGACACAGGAGCTCTTATTGGCGCGGCGATCCACCACAGATTGGTTTAGAAACTAATAAAAGGGTATAGCTATCCAGTGGAACTGGCGTCGCCGACACGGATTTCAGCATATAACGGACAAGACACGGAGAACGTCACGCACTACGTGCCGCTAAAGACCACCTTAGCTGGTCGCACTACAGAAGCGACGTTCCGAATCATGGATATCGGGAGATTTGACGTTATTATAGGGCAGAAATAGATAAAGAATCAGGGAGCGATTATTGACGTAGAAGAAGGCACAATCGGATTCAGAAAACCGACCGGCGGCTTAGCCGCCGGCAAATCAGTCACCGAATCAGTTATGGCGGCCGACGTTAAACCGAACGTTACGACGGTGGAAGCGACCCCGTCTGATCGTTCCGAACCCCCGGTCACAGTCGGAATGATAAGTTCAGAAGCTATAACGACCCTCGCGAAGTCGCCGGACACTAAGATTTACGCTATCTTAATAAAAGACATTGAAGACTACCGGAAGATAATGGCGGAAGAAGAAGTAGATCCACTAGAGGTACTGCCAAACGAGCTCTACGGTTACGCTAATGTTTTCTTAAAAGCCGACTCCAACCTCCTGCCGCTCCATCGACTGGAATATAACAACAAGATCCGACTAAAGGAGGGAGCTACGCTGCCAAGAACCGAGCCCCTAAGACGACTGTCGCTGGCGGAACTGGACCAAGTAGAGGTGTTTGTTCGCGAAAATTTAGCAAAGAAGTTTATTACACTAAGCTTAGCCGAGTATGCGTTACCGATTCTTTTCGTAAGGAAACTAGGGGGTGGTCTGCGACTCTGCGTAGACTATCGCGGCCTCAATGAGGTCACCAAAAGAGACGTATACCCACTGCCGTTAATCGACGAGACTATCCAAAGAGTGGCGAAGGCTAAGTGGTTCAGCAAGCTGGACATCCGCCAAGCATTCCATCGATTGCGGAATAAAGAAGGGCAGACAGAAGACCTTACGACGTTCGCGACGCGTATAGGCAATTTCAAGTAGCTGGTGATGCCGTTCGGACTTACCAACGCGCCGGCAGTGTAGCAACGCTTTATGAACTACACCTTTATAGACATGTTGGAACGGTTCGTGTCAATTTACCTAGACGACATCCTTATCTACACCGATAGAACGAGAGAGCAATATACGGATTACATCGAGAAAGTGTTAAAGAGGCTCCGCGAGGTCGGATTGAACGCGGACACGAAGAAGAGCGAGTTCTATCAAACTGAGGTCAAATATCTCGGTCTTATCGTCGGAAGGGATAGAATTCGTATAGACCCCTTAAAGGTCGCTGCCGTCGCGGAGTGGAAGCAGCCGAAATCCGGAAACACTACGCAAATCAGGGCGTTCCTCGGCTTCTGCAGCTACTATCGACGGTTTATCAAGGACTTTAGCAAGATAGCGAGACCCCTGAACGAGGCACTAAAGAAAGAGGCCGCTGGCCTGTAGAATGAGAAGTGCACAGAGGCTTTCGTTTAGCTAAAAGAAGCAGTAGCCTCTGCACCAGTTCTGGCACACTTTAGGCCCGAAAAGACGATCTATGTGGAAACGGACGCCTCCGACACGGTAACGGCCGGAGTCCTTTCTCAATATAGTAACGACGAAACCCTCCATCCAGTCGCCTTCTTTAGCAAGTCAATAAGCGAAGCTGAGCGAAATTACGCTATCTATAATAAGGAGCTGCTGGCGATCATTCAGGCCTTCGAGGAGTGGAAACCGGAGCTTATAGCCGGAAAGAGCACAGTCCAGGTCCTTACGGACCACCAATCGCTGACCTACTTTATAAAGACGCAGAAGCTCTTACGCCGCCAAGCTCGGTAGGCCGCCTACTTATCAGGGTTCGACTTCAAGATTACATATCGACTAGGAGCTCAAAACGGAAAGGCTAACGCGCTAACGCGAAGAGAAGGAAAAACCAGCCGCACGAAAGAAGACCCGAACATGTTCCAGAAGGTGTTAACCGAACGGATAGTAGACGCAGAGGTGTTGAAAGAGGTAGGGGTCTGCGCAGTGGAACCGGCCCCTAAGGAAGAGACGCTCTACGAGAAGGTGGAACGGCTCAATCAACAACAAAAGCTAGGCAAAACCGGTTTAGGGAAGATAATCGTTCCGGAAGAGCTGATTACAGAGGTCATTTAGCTGGTCCATAGCTCAGTGGATGTTGGCCACGCCGGAGCGAAGAAAACGACGCAGGCTGTAAGAACGGTCTACTGGTTTCCGCGGATCTACGAGCGGATCCACCGGTTTATCGCTAACTGCTACGTGTGCAGAGCCGCGAAGCCACGTTACGGTCTTCCGGCTAGTCTACTAAAGCCGCTTCCGGTCCCTGAGAAACTATAGCAACATATTACGATGGACTTCGTAACCGGCCTGCCGGAATCCGATAGATACGACGCTACGCTGAACGTAGTGGACCGACTAAGCAAAGAACGCCACTTTATCCCCTGCCGAGCGAGAAACGAAGGAACCACTGCAGAAGAAACAGCGAGAATGCTGATCAAGCACATATGGAAGCACTACGGGCTGCCGGATACTATCACTACGGATAGGGGTCCCCAATTCACTGCCGACGTGTAGAAAGCTATCAACTAAGCTCTCGGAATTCATAGAAAGCTCAGCACCGCAGCGCACCCTCAAACCGACGGTCAGTCTGAAGTAGCTAATCGAGAGATAGAGCGATATCTACGAACGTTCTGCGGCTATTATCAAGAAAAGTGGGTCGAGATGTTGCCAATAGCCGAATTCTGCGCAAACTCAACACGGTTAGAAGCAACGTCGCTGGCGCCGTTCGAAATAACTCACAGTTGTCTTCCGAGAATAAGCTTTTAGCCGCCAAGCGAACCCAGCTCCGCGGAACCACCCACCGCTACGTCGTCGAAGAGAGTCGCCGCCGCGGCGGCAGAAGCGCTCCGATCTCAGATGGAAGAAGCGGTCAAAGTGGCGAAAGAAGCAATGGAGACGGCTTAAAAGAAGATAGTGACTCGAACTAATAGGAACCGGTCGCTGATAGAATTCGAAGAAGGTCAAAAGAAAAGAGGTCGCCGGTGACTTATCGGCTCGAGCTACCGAAGGCGTTCCGGATCCACGACGTTTTCCATTCCGATCTACTGAGCCTGGACCCTGAGAACGGTCTGCCGCAGCAGGGGTTCGCCGAACCCCCACCAGTTAAGATGGACGGCGATAAAGAAGAGTAGGAGGTAGAAGACGTAATGGACGTAAAGAAGATAAGGGGGTCCATCAAAGCGAGGATCTCGTAGAAGGGGTGGCCGGAAGACTATAAATGGTATCCGGTCGAGAATCTCCGGAATTCGGCGGAGCTGTTAAGAGAGTTCTACGCGCGGAACCCGGAAAAGCCGAAGCCGGAATGGCTCCGAGACTAAGTGCTCCGAAAGAAGAAGAAAAAGAAGATAGCCGCGTCCGCTCCACTGGCGTAGAAGCCGATAAAGACGATCGTCGCTTTCGGGGAGGTCTTCGAGGGCGCCGCACATGCAGCGTCAGGCAGCTCGCCGACGCCGCGACGTGCCAGCGCCGCCGCCCCCCTGCGATAGGGTGCTGACTTCGGTAGAGGAAGAAAAGAAGAAGAAAAAACGGCGCCGCTAACGGATCTATATGGACCTCCGAGACAACGCACAGACCGCCCAGACTGCAGCCCAGAAGACCGAACGGTTCAGATCAGATGGCGCCGATTACATAAACACCAAGTGAAGGACTTCAGGCGCCGACGATGTAAGAAATGGAAGACGCGACGAGAGGAACGTAGTTTTTGACGGAAGAAGGATAAGGTAACGTCGACTTTAAAGCGAAATTTCAAAAAAAAAAAAAAAAGTGGAGATTTCTCGATGGACGGACTGACTAAGCGGTCGAGGGCGACCGCTAGTGAGGGAGGGGGGTAGTGTTACGACAGCAGAAAGAGGTGGGACTGGATAATAGGGTGGACCCTTGGAATTTAGGCTCGGCCCGTCCGGACCGAGCCGGGTCTTGGCACTACGCCGCCCCCCTTGAAGCGCGCGCCCACCACCACATAGATTCCTTTCCCTCCTCAGTTCGAGATATAGTTATCAAAAAGGCCGTATTGAATTATATCTGCGTGCCCGGATCAGATAACGAGTTAGGAAAAGAGTAGCCTCTAAGCGAAGGCTCTACTAGAGGCATATACGAGATAGATTGCCAAATCAAAGCACTACTTAGCTATCTTTTAAGAGCAACTACATAACGACTATGCCGTTTATCGTACGGCCAACGTTAAACAGGTCTGCAACAGCACGGACACTAATTAACACAGGATGTTTAGTGTACGGAGTAATTAGCGAAGACTTCGTATAGAGACACTACATTAAGACGACCCCTACTATACCTGTACGCATGTTAGGCATTACTGGGCGAGGACTGGACATTACCTATATAGTGAAAGTAACGATAGAGATACAGGGACACTACAAGCAGGACTTATACCTCTATGTCGTACAGGACAAGTTGGGGTATAACCTAATACTAGGGAAGCTATAGATAGAGCGCTAGAGGGGCAAGCTAGACGTTAGAAGAGGACGGCTGTACCTGGCAGCGATGAAGCAGAGGCTCCGAGACTAAGGGAGGGTCCAGCAGGGCGACAAAGCTACAGCCGGAGCCAATACGTCGACAGAGCAGAGGCCCCGAGACCAAGGGAAGGCTCTGCAGGGTAACAATACCAAGGCCGAAATCAATACAGCGACGGCGGACATTAAGAAGGCATTGGCACCTAAGAAAGTAACAGACCTCTATACGAAGCTCCTAAGAGAATATACTAGATACCTAGACCTCTTTAAGCCAAAGTCGGCCTTAAAACTGCCGCTATACCGAGGAAAAGGGATTAACTACGACATCTAGCTAGAGCCCTGTCTGGATAGGAGCCTGCCTAAGGTACTGTACGGACCGCTATACGGAATGTCCTCTAGAGAACTCCTAGTACTGCGCAAGACACTGGACGACCTGCTTGCCAAAGGTTTTATTTAGGCAAGTACCTCGTCCGCGGGAGCTCTAGTGCTGTTTGTCTATAAGGAGGGGAAGGCTGGCTTGCGTTTCTGCGTAGACTATAGAGGCACTAACGCAATTACTAAGAAGGACTAGTACCCCCTACCTCTTATTAAGGAGACTCTCGGACGGATTAGTAAGGCAAAGTAGTTTACTAAGCTTAACGTAGTCTCGGCCTTCTACAAGATACAGATTAAGGAAGGCTATAAATAGATAACTGCCTTCTGTACAAGATATAGTCTTTTTAAGTAGCTTGTTACCCCCTTTGGCCTTGCAAACGCACCGGCAACCTTCTAAAGGTACATTAACAAGTCCCTGCAAGGGTTACTAGACGATATCTGCTTAGCGTACCTCGACGACACCCTGGTTTTTACAGACGGCACCTACGCAGATTATATATAGGACGTTAAGAAGATGCTGGACTAACTGTAGCAAGCTAGCTTGTACCTCGACATTGACAAATGTAAATTCAGTGTCTAGCGTACGAAATACCTAGGGTTTATTATTAAGGCAGGGAAAGGTATTAGTATAGATAGGAAGAAGATTGATGCCATTAAGCAATAGAAGCCGCCTACGAACGTTAAGGGCGTACGGGAATTTTTTAGGTTTGCTAACTTCTACTGCCAGTTTATACAGAACTACTCGGAGATCGTACGCCCCCTAGTTAAGCTAACATACAAGGACAAGCAGTTCAAATAGACGAACGAATGCGATAGCAGCTTTAACAAGCTAAAGGAGCTCTTTACTACAGGATCAACTGTAAGGGGCCTAAAGATCTTGGTTCAGAAACTTGCGGTTAGGTATCTACATAAAGGGACTAATAGGCAGTTCCTTCGTCGTCTGCTGCCGTACGATTTGTACTTACGAAGCCAAGCCAGCAATTCCCCCTTTGTGCAGGGGTGCAAGGTTTACCCTCCGTACAGAGGATCGGGAGTTACCTCCTCTGTACAGTAATGCAGAGTTTTCCCCCCCTCTTTAGAGGGGCGGTAGCTCCCCTTTGTGCAGGACCGTAGCGTTCTCCCTCTGTACGAGAGTAGGGTCCTGTCGGTGGTTCCGTACAGAGGGTAGGGTCGTGCTAGCGCTGCTAAGTCGCAGTTCTTAGGGCGACGGTCGGTTCAGGTCGGGTCCAGGGCCTAAGCTGGGCAGCGCCCCCTAACAATACTCCCCCCCTTCCCTTCTCGTAGTGCTTCTTCCGTACGGCGGCGTGCTTAAGTTACCTAGCTCCTGCTGTTCCTTTGGCAGGTCGCGGCTTCCTATTTCGTCCAGTCGTCTAGGTCGTCGTCTCTCGTCGCCTCCTCCAGGTCGCAGTTGCCTCTTGCTATTTTACCTGTTTGTAGCAGCTGCTCTGCTTGCTATTCCCCTTATAGTAGGCATTTAGCTTAAGCCTTCTCCCCTCTCTTTCCTTTCCCCCTTCTCCCCTCCCCCTCTACTGTCTACTGTCTACTACTGTCTACTACCGTCCACTACCTACTATTACTACTAGCTACCAACTACTACTATCCAATATGTCGTCCGCCCCGTCCGGTAGTTCCCTTATAGTTGCTGGCCCTACCTCCTCCCCTCGTCTGGCTAGGGTCCCCCCCTACTTCTACCTCTAGCAGTAGGGCCCTTAACTTAACTAGCAGCTACGCTTCCGGTTCGTACAGATTCTCGTCTTCTGTACGGTCTAAGCTAACGTCTTAGGTGCTATACCTGCGAGCAGCAAGATGCGGCCGGCCTCCCCTTCTACGCCTTCTAGTGTAACCCTGCCTAGGTTACACCTGAGCAGGTAGCTACGGCCCAGCCGTCGTACGTTAACGCTCTCCTTATCGCTACCTGGGGCTAGCTCTGTGCCTCTGCTCCCTGGGGCTGGCCCTAGTAGGGGTGGAGGCCCGGCCGGGCCTGAGGTAGTGGAGGTCTCTGATAATGAGTCGGTTGCTCTAGTCCCCCGGGGTGGTAGCTAGTGAGCTACCCCCCCCCCCCCCCCCACCCTAGATAGCGAGAAATTTCGGACGGTTTTCTCTTAACTTATCTTATTTCCACTCCCCCTCCTATTTGTCCCTTGGCTGTTCCTTTCTTTTAGCCCTTATCTCGTACAGTGTTGTACGATGTCGTGTTAGCAGGGCCCTGTAGTGTCCTACATCGTAATACTCGATCCTTTAACAACCTAGGCCTGCCTGTAGCTACCCTGTCCTTAGGGTAGATCGTGCCTTCTTCCGCCGTACAGCGCAGTGTTACTGTAACTAGGTATAGGGATGGTTCTCCTCCTATCTGTCTAGTGCGGTTGTGTCTTACAGAGCCTCGTATAGTTCCTACGTAGGCTCTGCCTATCCTCTCTATTTTACTAAGTACTCTGCCTTCCCCCGCTTCCTCCGACTCTTAAGGATCCCCTCTACTTTATACTCTTCCTAGCCCTTAGTTATAATTGCAGGTAGGCGCGCATCGTTAGTCGTCTAGTGCAGCAGGGGGTCCGTGTTCGCCGGTCGTACGAGGTCTACGTAGGAGACTGGATAAATCCCTAGGGGGGTGTTTAGTCGTACGGCGTATGTCCCTACTGGCCGGATTACCGTAAACTTCCTGTTCCTCTAATCTAGCTTCTTGCTCGGCCGTTCTATACAGATGTTTCGCTAGTTTAGCTAGACCTTATCCCCTACCTTGTACCTTAGTGCAGCCTGTCGTCCCTTGTTAGCCTGCTCTTCCGCGTTCTGTTAAGCTATAGCTAGGCTCGCCTTTGCCTATTGGTAGGCGTTCGTAATCGTCCGTACAATAGCTTCTCCTTGCTGAATTAGGGATCGTATAGGGCGCAGGGTGTTACTACTTAGGGTCGGTAGGAGCAGGGAATAGTCGTATCTATAGGTTATAAAGAAGGGGGACAGTCCTGTAGCATCGGCCGTACGGCTGTTAATAGCCAGCTCTGCTAAAGGGAGAAGTTAGTTCCAGTTTGTCTAGTTATAGTCGACGTACGCTCGGAGGTACGCTTCCAACGTTGAATTAACCCTCTCCGTCGCCCTGTCTGTCTACAGGTGCTATGCGGTTAACAGGCGACGTTCTACCTTTAGCAACTGGCAGATCCTTGCCCAGAGTTAGCTCGTAAACTGTGTCCCCTAGTCTAATACAATTGACCTAGGGAAACCGTGCTTGCTAAACGTCGTCTGTATAAAGGCCTAGGCGGTGTCTTTAGCTGTAATGGAGTCTATTCCCTCTAGTATTACCCCCTTCGTTAACTTGTCCGTAACTACTATAATGTTTCGCCGTCCGTCGCTCTTAGGGAGGTCTGTAATAAAGTCTACTGTTAGATCTTGCTAGGGCCGGTCCGGTATCGGCAGGGGCTTTAGCAGCCTATACTTTAGCTCGCGCTAGGGCTTCGTCCGTCCGTATACATCGCAGTTCTGTACAAATCTGCAAATGTCCTTTGCTATCGCTGGCTAGTAGTAGTCCCGGGCGATAATGCTGTACGTCTCCTCGCGCCCTAGGTGCCTAGTAGCTATAGAGTTATGCGCCTGTTGTATTAAGCTTGTATAGAGCTTCTCGTCTGCCGGGACCTATATCCGATTTCTGAACTTCAGGTTGTTCTCCTTGTCTACTAAGCACTCGGCTGCCGACACCTTAAGATAGAGCTCGGCTAGGAGCTTCCGTTGCCCTCCCTAGATCGCCGTATAGGCCCCTCGGTATACCTCGTCCTTTTCTACTGCCTCTTCCTATACTTGCAGTTAGGGTTCCTATAGGTGTGCCGCCGCTAGGCGGATAGTCTCCCTGCCTGGCTCCCCCTTAAATATCTGGAATGTCCGTAACTTCAGCCGGTCGTCCTCGTACGTCGTTGGCATGTCCTAGTCCCGTCTAGACAGTGCATCGGCCCTGCTGTTGTCCTTACCCTTACGATACTAGAGTCCTTATGTTAAACCGGCTTAGGTACATTGCCTATCGTACGTGCCTCTTAGACAGCTTCCGGGGTTAAGTGAAGTATTCTAGGTTCTTGTAGTCCGTTAGGGCAAGGAACTCGGGCACCGAGCGGAGTTCTCTATCCCAGGCTTCGCAACACTGTACGACTGCTAGCAATTCTTTGTTGTAGATAGGGTAGTTGCACCTAGCTAGGGAGTTCTTCTTAGAGAAATACGCGCAAGGGTGTAGGAGTCCGTCTGAGCCTACCTGTAACAGGATACCTCTAATGCAGTACCCCGAGGAGTTAGTTTCCAGTATCGTCGTACGCTCCGGGTCGAAGGCGGCGAGCGTTGGTCCTGTAGTAAAGAGTTCCTTTAGCTTGTCGAAGCTCCTGTCGCATTCGTCTGTCTATTTAAACTGCTTGTCCTTGTACGTTAGCTCTACTAGGGGGCGTACGGTCTCTGAGTAGTTCTGTATAAACTAGCGGTAGAAGTTGGCAAACCTGAGAAATTCCTGTACGCCCTTAACGTTCGTGGGCGGCTTCTATTGCTTAATAGCATCAATCTTCTTCCTATCTATACTGATGCCTTTCCCTGCCTCGATAATGAAACCTAGGTATTTCGTACGTTGGACACCGAATTTACATTTGTCGATGTCGAGGTATAAGCCAGCCTGCTGCAGTCGGTCTAACACCTTCTTGACATTCTGTACGTAATCTGCGTAGGTGCCGTCTGTAAAAACCAGGGTGTCGTCGAGGTATGCCGAGCAGGTGTCGTCTAGTAACCCTTATAGGGACTTGTTAATATACCTCTGGAAGGTTGCTGGTGTATTGGCAAGGCCGAAGGGGGTAATAAGCCACTTAAAAAGGCTATATCTTATACAGAAGGCAGTTATCTATTTACAGCCTTCCTTAATCCGTATCTTGTAGAAGGCTAAGACTACATCAAGCTTAGTAAACCACTTCGCCTTGCTAATCCGTCTGAGAGTCTCCTTAATAAGGGGTAGGGAGTACCGGTCTTTTTTGGTAATCGCGTTAATGCCTCTGTAGTCTACGTAGAAACGCAATCCGGCCTTCCCTTCCTTGTAGACAAACAGAACTGGGGCCCCCGCAGACGACGTACTGGCCTAAATAAACCCTTTGGCCAGTAGGTCGTCTAGGGTTTTGCGCAGTACCAGGAGTTCTCTAGAGGACATTCTATATAGCGGTCCGTACAGTACCTCGGGCAAGCCCCTATCCGGACGGGGTTCCAGTTGGATGTTATAGTTAATTCCTTCCCCTCGGTGCAGCGGCAGCTTTAAGGCTGACTTCGGCTCGAAGAGGTCCAGGTATCTAGCATACTCCCTTAGGAGCTTCGTATAGGGGTTCGTTACTTCCTTAGGTGCTAATGCCTTCTCGATGTCCGCCGTTGCCGTGTTGATTTCGGCCTTAGTATTACCACCTTGCGAGATCTTTCCCTGGTCCCGAATTCTCCGCTTCGTTACTGCCAGGTACAGCCGTCCTCGTCCGACGTCCAGCTTGCCCCTCTAGCGCTCTATCTAAGGCTTTCCTAGTATTAGGTCGTACCCTAACTTGTCCTGTACGACATAGAGGTATAAGTCCTGCTTATAGTGTCCCTGTACCTCTATTGTTACTTTTACTATATAGGTAATGTCCGGTCCTTGCCCGGTAATGCCCAGCATGTATACAGGTACCGTAGGGGTCGTCTTAATCCGATGTCTCTGTACGAAGTCTTCGCTGATTACTCTATATACTAAACATCCTGTGTTAATTAATGTCCGCGCTGTTGCGGACCTGTTTAACGTCGGCTGTACGATAAACGGCGTCGTCGTTATGTGATTGCTCTTGAAAGATAGCTAAGTAATGCTTTGATTTGGCAGTCTATCTCGCACCTACCTCTGGCAGAGTCTTCGCTTAGAGGCTACTCTTTTCCCGACTCGTCGTCGTCCAAGTAGGACTCCTAATCTTCTTATTAAGGCGCTGCAGTTGCCACCCTTACGGTAGTTAGCCGTCCCCTAGGTCTCTCCGCTGGCAGTAGCCCGCAACTCTATACAGCGTAGCCTATCTTGCTATACCGGTAGCAGCTCCCTTCTGCTCGTCTCTTGTTAAGGGTGGCCGTGTCTACCTATTGCGCCCTTTTGGTAGCGGCCCTTGGCCGTATAGTAGCTGCTGCCGCTACCCTCGTCGTCGTCGGTTCCTAGTCTATAGCGTCTGTCTGTCGCTAGAGGGGTTGTCTTATCTCCTAAGTGCGGCCTATCCGTCTAAGCCTGCGCTGCTAGTCGTTAACTATCCTAAAGAGGTCGCAGAATTCCTCGTACGTAGCTGGTCGTATTACGCCTACCAGCTCCGTTATAATTTCCTTAGAGAGGCCTACCTCTAAAGAGGTGATTTTTATCCTGTCCTCCTATTAGAGTCCTCCCGCTTCTGCTAAAGTCTGGTTAAATTCCGCGAGGAATTCCTGTACGGTCTTGCGTCCTTACTTTATCGTGTTGACCTAGAGGAGTGCTTAGCTCTCGCGGTCCGGGTCCTTGTAGCTCTTGTCTAGAGCTGCCTAGTGATACGGATGTGGAGGGCTAGAAGGTGCTGGAAGCTAGGCTTGGCAGGGCTAGGCTTGGCGCACACTCAAATACCTCCACCTCCGCTTGTACGTAGATTCTTCCCTCTCTAGCCTTGGATATAGTTATTAAAGAGGGGTATTGACCTAGAGTCTACTGCAGTCAGATCATTATATCCAAGGCTCAACCCAACACCCAACCTGCACTACGCGAAAGAGCCCGTTGAATTACATCCAGGTACTCGATTAACGTACGTGCAACCAATCTAGAGTGTGTATTGTATACGTACAAAGGAGGCCGTCGAATTATATCCAGTTACTTAATTGTGCATGTATATACTACTCTACCCCCCCCCCCCCCCCTCTCCCAATCAAGAAGAAGAGTTTTAAAGAGAGAGGTCCATTACAGAGGACATCGAGAAGAAGAGTTTTAGGGAAGAGAGTGCCCCTACGAGCAGATCGTACGAGTTTTGAAGTTTTGAGATAGGACGAGAAGGATATAGGAGCGACAAGGACGAGAGCGAGAGAGCAACGAGAGCGACGAGACGAGAGCGAAGACGACGATGTAGGAGCAGCGAGGACGCGAACGAGGAAAAAGACGCACCTAGCAGGACCTAGGGCGACGACATTCGTTTTTTTCGGGTCTTTAACAGACCATTCTATTCGGACAAGGCCAATCGGGACATTCAGCAATCGAGGACAAGATATACGAGACAAGCAGCCGCAGACAATACGTTCAGTTCAACAATCGAGAGGTATAGCAAAGTACGAGCACAATCGAGGTACGAGCGACAAGAGCAGTACGAGCATACAGGCACAGCTACTGCAGACAACAGAGGGCATAGCTTTAGGCAACACAGGGCATCTGCAGACGACACGCAGCTGCTGCAGACAGGCACAGCTGCTGCAGACAACAGAGGTATAGCTGCAGACAGGCACAGCAGCTGCAGACAGGCACAGCTGCTGCAGACAGGCACAGCTGCTGCAGACAACAGAGGTACAGCTACAGACAACACAGACAGCTGCTGTAGACAACACAGGTGCAGCTGCTATAGACAGTACAAGGCAGAGCACAAGGCAGCACAGGGCATACAGGGCTGCTGCGGACAATATAGGTACAGCTGCTGCAGACAGGCACAGCTACTGCAGACAGGCACAGCTGCTGCAGACAATACAGACAACAGAGGCACAGCTGCAGACAACCAGACAAAGCACAGGCAAAGCACAGGCAGAGCGACGGTCTGAGAAGCGAGCGAGGCGAGCGTCTGAGAAGCAAGCGACCGTCGAGAAGCGACTGTCCGAGAAGCGACCGTCGAGAAGCGAGCGACCGTCTGAGAAGCGACATACGTAGGCTGCGACCTCTGCGACCTCTGGAAGCCTCTGCGACTCTACGACCTCCGCGACCTCCGCGGCCCCGACAACCTCTGCAGCTGCGACCTCTGAGAATTCTGCAGCCTTGGCAAGGCAGCAAACAAGGCACCAATTAAGGCACCAAAGCGACGTCAAAAGGCACGAGAACAAGGCACCAAAGCGACGTTAAAAGGCACGAGATTAAGGCTCAAAGCGCACTGAAATTGAAGCTGGATTTGCGACCCCTACGACCTGTTTTGATGCGACCTCTGCGACTGAATTTGCGACCGAGATTGGTGCGACCTGATTGGCCGATAGCAAAGCTGAATCTGCGAACCCTACGACCTATTTTGATGCGACCTCTGCGACCTGGTTTAGCTGATTGCGATTGATGGGCTGATTGCGATTAATTAGCTGATTGCGATTAAGGGCAATCGCTGGTTAGGGAGGGCGGTAGTGATACGGATGTGGAGGGCTAGAAGGTGCTGGAAGCTAGGCTTGGCAGGGCTAGGCTTAGCGCATACTCAAATACCTCCACCTCCGCTTGTACGTAGATTCTTCCCTCTCCAGCCTTGGATATAGTTATCAAAGACGGGTATTGACCTAGAGTCTACTGCAGTCAGATCACCTAGAGCATCGTCGTCGTAGCTATTGCTAGGTTGGCAATAGCCGTCTCGTAGTACGGCAGAATTCGTGCTGCTGCCCTGCCCTTTAACCTTCTAAAGAGGTAAACTACCTTGTCTAGCTCGGTTAGGTATGCTCCTAAGTCTACTAGGAGCTTAGAGCGCATCTGGGCAGCCTAGGAGGGGTATTCGGCCGGAGCCTCGCTATCGTACGTAGAGACGTCGGGGAGTTTGCTTTTGGGGGGCAGGGTGTAGGTTATTGTGTTCGTCGTCGTCGTAGGGGTCGAATCGCGACCGGACGCCCTAAGCTGTCGTAGCTCCTGTTCCTGCTAGGAAATTAACGCAGCCTAGTAGCTTACTTGCTGCTCGAGCTGCCTCTTGCTTTCTAGCAGCTCCTCGTATATACGGTATATATGCCCCTCTATAGCCGTGGTTTCTATAGGAATGTCGCTGTCCATCTTTGCTTTGTTACTGCGGTCACCGATAGTGAGATTAGTCCCTAATGTAAGGAGCCTAAGGATCTTGGTTCAGAAACTTGCGGTTAGGTATCTACATAAAGGGACTGATAGGCAGTTCCTTCGTCGTCTGCTGCCGTACGATTTGTACTTATAAAGCCAAGCTAGCAATTCCCCCTTTATGTAGGGGTGCAAGGTTCACCCTCTGTACAGAGGATCGGGAGTTACCTCCTCTGTACGGTAATGCAGAGTTTTCCCCCCCTATTTAGAGGGGCGGTAGCTCCCCTTTGTGCAGGACTGTAGCGTTCTCCCTCTGTACGAGAGTGGGGTCCTGTCGGTGGTTCTGTACAGAGGGTAGGGTCGTGCTAGCGCTGCTAAGTTGCAGTCCTTAGGGCGACGGTCGGTTTAGGTCGGGTCCAGGGCCTAAGCCGGGCGGCGCCCCCTAACACCAACGCTTGCCGCCTTTAACCTAGAGCGTACGACGATACTAGAAACCGACTCCTTAAAGTATTGCATTAGAGGTATCCTGTCGCAGGTAGGCTCAGACGGACTCCTGCACCTATACGTATATTTCTCTAAGAAGAACTCCCTAGCTAAGTGCAACTACCCTATCTACGACAAGGAGTTGCTGGCCGTCGTACGGTGTTGCGAAGCATAGGATAGAGAACTCCGCTTAGTTCCTAAGTTCCTCGCCCTAACTAACTACAAGAATCTAGAGTACTTTACGCAGCCCTAGAAGCTGTCTAAGAGGCACGTACGATAGGCAATATACCTTAGCCGGTTTAATACAAGACTCTATTATCGTAAGGGTAAGGACAACAGCAGGGCCGACGCGTTATCCAGACGGGACTAGGACATGCCAACGACGTACGAGGACGACCGTTTAAAGTTACGAACATTCCAGATGTTTAAGGAGGAGCTAGGCAAGGAGACTATCTGCCTAGCAGCGACACACCTTTAGGAACCCTAACTGCAAGTATAGGAAGAGGCAGTAGAAAAGGACGAGGTGTACCGAGGGGCCTATACAGTAATCTAAGGAGGATAGTAGAAGCTCCTAGCAGAGCTCTACCTTAAGGTGTCGGCAGCAGAGTGCTTAGTAGACGAGGAGAACAACCTAAAGTTTAGGAATCGGATTTAGGTCCCAGCTAATGAGAAGCTCTATACGAGCTTAATACAACGGGCGTACGATTCTATAGTAACCGGATACCTAGGGCATAAGGAGACGTACAGCATTGTCGCCAGGCACTACTACTAGCCGGCGATAGTAAAGGACATCCGCAGGTTCGTACAGAACTGCGATGTATACAGACAGACGAAGCCCTAGCAGGAACTAAAGCATAGGCTGCTAAAACCCCTACCGATCCTGCACCGGCCCTAGCAAGACCTAACGGTAGACTTTATTACAGACCTCCCTAAGAGCGACGGACAGCAGAACATTATAGTAGTTACGGATAAGCTAACGAAGGGGGTAATACTAGAGGGAATAGACTCTATTACAGCTAAAGACACTGCCTAGGCCTTTATATAGACGACGTTTAGCAAACACAGTTTCCCTTAGTCGATTGTGTCGGACTAGGGCACGCAGTTTACGAGCTAGCTCTGGGCACAGGTCTGCCAGTTGCTAAAGGTGGAACGTCGCCTGTCGACCGTATAGTACCTGCAGACGGACGGGGCGACAGAGAGGGTCAATTCGACGTTGGAAGCGTACCTCTAAGCGTACGTCGACTATAACTAGACAAACTGGAACCGACTTCTCCCTATAGCAGAGCTGGCTATTAATAGCTATACGGCTAATGCTACAGGATTGTCTCCCTTCTTTATAGCCTATAGATACAACTATTCCCTGCTCCTACTAACTCTAAGTAGTAACACCCCGCGCCCTGTACGATTCCCAATTTAGTAGGGAGAGGCTATTGTACAGACGATTACGAACGCCTATTAATAGGCAAAGGCGAGCCTAGCTATAGCTTAACAGAATGCAGAAGAGCAGGCCAACAAAGGACAGCAGGCTGCACTAAGGTACGAGGCAGGGGATAAGGTCTAGCTAAATTAGCGCAACATCTGTACAGACTGACTAAGCAAGAAGCTGGACTAGAAGAACAGGAAGTTTACAGTAGTCCGACTAGTAGAGACATACGCTATACGACTAAACACTCCCTAAGGGATTTATCCAGTCTTCTATATAGACCTCGTACAGCCGGCAAACACGGACCCCCTACTGCACTAGACGACAGACGACGCGCGCCTACTAGCGATTATAACTAAGGGCTAGGAAGAGTACGAGGTAGAAGGAATCCTTAAGAGCTAAAGGAAGCGGAAGAGGGTAGAGTACCTAGTAAAATAGAGAGAATAGGCAGAGCCTATATAGGAACTATACGAGGCCCTATAGGACACAACTGCACTAGACAGGTAGGAGGAGGACCATCCCCCTATCCAGTTACAGTAACACTACACTGTATAGCGAAAAGAGGCACGATCTACCCTAAGGACAGGGTAGCTACTAGCAACTTAGGTTGTTAAAGGGATCGAAAATTACGATGTAGGACACTATAAGATCCTACTGACACTACACTGTACGACACTGTACAGAAAGAGGGCAGAAGGAAGGGGACAGCTAGGAAACAGATAGGAAGGAAAGTAGAAAGAAGAGGAGTTAAGAGCAGAACTGTTAGGTGATCCGGGCACGCAGATATGATTCAATACGGCCTTTTTGATAACTATATCTCGAACTGAGGAGGGAAAGGAATCTATGTAGTGGTGGTGGTAGGCTTTGATGGTGGTGGTGCCAAGGCCCGGCTCGGCCCGGTCGGGCCGAGCCGAAATCCAGGGTCTACCCTATCAATCTGTCCTACCTCTTTCCACCGCCGCAACACTACCCCCCTCCCTCACCAGCGGTCGCCCTCGACCGCTTAGTTATCCCATCCATCCTAAAACCTCCACTGTTTTTTTTTTTTTTTTGATTCGTCGTTTCTTCCATTTCTTATATCGTCGGCATCTGAAGTCCTTTACTTGGCGTTCATGTGATCGACGCTTCTGATCTGAGCCGTTCGGTTATCTGAGCTGCGGCTCGGGCGGTCTGTACGTTGTTTCGGAGGTCTATATAGATCCGTCCGCGGCGCTGTTTCTTCTTCTTCTTTCTTTTCTATCTATGGTCTCTACCTATCGCAGGGTCGGCGGCGCTGGCACGCCACGGCGTACGCGGCCTACCGACCGCTACGATCTGCCTGGAGCTATAAGCAGCGATCGTTTTCATCGGCTTCCGCGCCGGTGGAGCGGACGCGGCTTTCTTCGTTTTCTTCTGGAAGAATCGGCTTTAGAGCTATTCCGGCTTCGGCTTTTTTAGGTTCCGCGCGTAGAACTCTCTTAACAGCTCCGCCGAATTCCGCAGGTTTTCGACCGGATACCATTTATAGTCTTCCGGCCACCCTTTCTACGAGATCCTTGCTTTGATGGACCCCCTTATCTTCTTTACGTCCATTACGTCTTCTACCTCCCACTCTTCTTTATCACCGTCTATCTCAACTAGTAGGGGTTCGGCGAACCCCTGTTCCGGAAGGCCGTCCTTAGGGTCTAGGCTTAGCAGATCTGAATGGAAAACATTGTAAATCCGGAACGCCTTCGGCAGCTCGAGCCGATAGGTCACCGGCGACCTCTTTTCTATTATCTTGAACGGACCTACGTAGCGTAGGTTGAGCTTCGCGTTTCCTTTCAGCCTTAGGTTTCGCGTGTTGAGCTATACCTTTTGGCCTTCCTCGAATTCTATTGGGGACCTTTTTCTATTAGCTCGAGTTACTATCTTCTTCTAAGCCGATTCTATCGCTTCTTTCGCTACTTTGGTCGCTTCTTCCATTCAAGATCGTAGCGCTTCTGCCGCCGCGGCGGCGACTCTCTTCGACGACGTAGCAGTGGATAGTTCCGCGGAGCTGGGTTCGCTTGGCGGCTGAAAGCTTATCCTCGGAAGATAGCTATGCGTTATCTCGAACGGCGCCAGCGAGGTGGCTTCGGATAGTGCCGAGTTGGCGCAGAATTCGGCCATCGGCAACACCTCAATCTACTTTTCTTAATAATGGCTGCAGAAGGTTCGCAGATATCTTTCTATCTCTCGGTTAGCTACTTCAGACTGACCGTCGGTCTGCGGGTAAGCGGCTGTGCTGAGCTTTCCACGAATTCCGAGAGCTTAGTTGATGGATTTCTATACGTCGGCGGTGAATTGAGGACCCCTATCCGTAGTAATAGTGTCCGGCAGCCTATAGTGCTTCCACACGTGTTGGATCAGCATTCTCGCAGTTTCTTCCGAAGTAGTTCCTTTATCCTTAGCTCGACAGGGGATGAAATAGCGCTCTTTGCTTAGCCGATCCACTACATTGAGCGTAGCGTTATATCCATCCGAATTCGGCAGGCCGGTTACGAAGTCCATTGTAATGTGTTGCTACGGCTTCTCGGGGATCGTAAGCGGCTTCAGTAGACCAGCCGGAAGACCGTAACGTAGCTTCGCTGTTCGACATGCGTAGCAGTTGGCAATAAACCGGTGGATTCGCTCGTAGATCCGCGGAAACCAGTAGATCGTCCTTACGGCCTGCATCGTTTTCTTCGCTCCAGCATAGCCAACATCTATAGAGCTATGGACTAGCTAGATAACCTCGGTGATTAGTTCTTCCGGAACTATTATCTTCCCTAAACCGGCTTTGCCGAGTTTCTGTTGTTAATTAAGCCGTTCCACCTTCTCGTAGAGCGTCTCTTCCTTAGGGGCCGGTTCTACTGCGCAGACTCCTACCTCTTTCAACACCTCCGCGTCTACTATCCGTTCGGTCAGCACCTTCTGGAACATGTTCGGATCTTCTTTCGCGCAGCTGGTTTTTCCTTCTCTTCTCGTTAGCGCGTTAGCCTTTCCGTTTTGAGCTCCGGGTCGATAGGTAATCTTGAAGTCAAACCCTGATAGGTAGGCAGCCTACCACGCTTGACGCCGTAAGAGCTTCTGCGTCTTTATGAAGTAGGTCAGCGACTGGTGGTCCGTGAGAACCTGGACCGTGCTCTTTCTAGCTATAAGCTCCAGTTTCTATTCCTCGAAAGCCTGAATGATCGCTAGCAGCTCCTTATCGTAGATAGCGTAATTCCGTTCAGCTTCGCTTATTGACTTGCTAAAGAAGGCGACTGGATGGAGGGTTTCGTCGTCACTATATTGAGAAAGGACTCCGGCCGTCACCGTGTCGGAAGCGTCCGTTTCCACATAGATCGTCTTTTCTGGTCGGAAGTGCGCCAGCACTGGCGCAGAGGCTACTGCTTCTTTTAGCCGGTTAAAGGCTTCCGTGCACCTCTTATTCTATAGGCCGGCGGCCTCTTTCTTCAGCGCCTCGTTCAGGGGTCTTGATATCTTGCTAAAGTCCTTAATAAACTGTCGATAGTAGCTGCAGAAGCCGAGAAACGCTCTGATTTGCGTAGTGTTTCCAGATTTCGGCTGCTTCCACTCCGCGACGGCGGCGACCTTTAAGGGGTCTATACGAATTCCATCTCTTCCGACGATAAGACCGAGATATTTGACCTCGGTTTGATAGAACTCGCTCTTCTTCGTGTCCGCGTTCAATCTGACCTCGCGGAGCCTCTTCAACACTCTCTCGATGTAGTCCGTATGTTGCTCTCTCGTTCTATCGGTGTAGATAAGGATGTCGTCCAGGTAAATTGACACGAACCGTTCCAACATGTCCATAAAGGTGTGGTTTATAAAGCGTTGCTATACTGCCGGCGCGTTGGTAAGTCCGAAAGGCATCACCAACTACTTGAAATTGCCTATACGCGTCGCGAATGTCGTAAGGTCTTCTGTTTGTCCTTCTTCGTTCCGCAATCGATAGAATGCTTGGCGGATGTCCAGCTTGCTGAACTACTTAGCCTTCGCTACCCGCTGTATAGTCTCATTAATTAGCGGCAGTAGGTATACGTCTCTCTTGGTAACCTTATTAAGGCCTCGATAGTCTACGCAGAGTCGCAGACTACCCCCTAGTTTCCTTACGAAAAGAATCGGTAATGCATATTCCGCAGAGCTCGGCGTAATAAACTTCTTCGCCAGGTTTTTACGAACAAACACCTCTACTTGGTCCAGTTCGGCCGGCGACAGTCTTCTTAGGGGCTCAGTTCTTGGCAATGTAGCCCCCTCCTTCAACCTGATCTTATTGTCGTATTCCGGCCAGTGGAGCGGCAGGAGGTTGGAGTCTGCCTTTAAGAAGACATCAGCGTAACTATGGAGCTCTTCCGGTAACACCTCCAATGGATCTACTTCTCCTTCCGCCATTATCTTTCTGTAGTCTTCGATGTCCTTTATAGAGATAGCGTAAATCTCATTGTCCGGCGACTTCGCGAGAGTCATTATAGCTTCTGAACTCATTATTCCGATAGTAACCGGGGGTCCGGAACGATTGTACGGAGCCTCTTTCGCTGACTCCGTGTCTTCCGGCTCGACGGCGGCGGCGACCGTTCCGACGGTGCCCGCTCCGCCAACCGGGGTTTTGAATCTTATCGTGCCTTTATCTACGTCAACGACAGTCTTCTGGTTCTTTATCCACTTCTGCCCTATAATAATGTTAAACCGTCCGATATCCATAATTCGAAACGTCGCTTCCGTAGTGCGACCAGCCAAGGTGGTCCTTAATGGCACATAGTGCGTAACACTCTCCGTGTCCTGTCCGTTATATGCCGAAATCCGCGTCGGCGACGCTAGTTCCACTGGATAGCTATACCCTTTCATCAGTTTCTGAACCAATCTGTGGTGGATCGCTGCGCTAATAAGAGCTCCGGTATCGATAAAAGCTCTTAGCTGAAGTGGTCGGCTCGATCCGTCAAGGGGGTGGACAGTGATTAGAAGGATAATAGCTGTTTCCGTGTTCACTTCCACCGCAGCCGATAGCGGATCGCTGCAGCTGTTAATGCTTTCTTCTCGCGGCGATTCGCTTCGATGTAGTGCCCTGTTGTCAACGCTGGATAGGGGGCCTATCCTTCCAGCTAGTCTTTTCCTATAATCCTTAACTGCACCCTACCTTCACTGTTAGTATCGTTCGGAGCCGGCTCTATAGCTTGTATAGTCTTCCTCAGTGGCGGTGGCTGCAGCTGCCTTATAACACGATAGTCCTGCTTCTGCTTATCCGATGCTTGGCATCTCGTGGCGATGTAGCTAGGCTTGCTACACGCGAAACAGGTGGGGACGAACGACGAGCGCTGCGACTGATAAGGTGGCTGCTGTGGCGCTCTCCGGAAAGGCGCGGGGGGTCGTGTGGTCTGCGTTATTAGCGGCTTCTGGTTCGATTCGCGTAATTTCGCGTAAGCGCTCAAGTTTCTTGCGGTGACTCTCGCTTGGTGCACGAAGCTCTTAAGGCCTTCGTCTTCTACAGACGCTATAGCGGCGGCCAGCTCAGGACTTAGCTTCTGCCTTAATAGGTGGAGCTGCTTATCTTCCGCTCCTCGGGCCCTGATCGCATGTTTTCTGAACAAACCGTAGAATTCCTCAAACGTCTGCCGGTTCTGGTTGATCTTATCCAGCTGCTTACGGGCTGTCTTCTTTCGGAATAGGTCTCCGAAGCGTTGATCTAACGCTTTGATCGCTTCTTCGGCGGTTACCTCTTCTAGGTCCGCCACTAACGAAAAAGCTTTACCTTCTAGTCGCGCCTCTAAATAGGCCAATCTGTCTTCTTCGCTGCTTGATGCGTAATCGCGGCTTATCTTATTCTTGATCTTCTTCTTGAACGCCTCCTACGCTTTAGAGTCTCCGCTACCGAAAACCGGTGGATCCGGTAGTGACGTTATTAACGTGCCACCTTGACTGTAGGCCGCCGGCGAGGTGGTTTCCACTTGGGTTTCTCGCCGCGGTGGCGGCGACGATCTCGCTGCTTCTATATCAGCTAGTTGATCCTTTAGCGCCTTTAGCTGCGCTATTCGATTCGCCGCTTGGTGTTCCAACACGTCGACGATAGTCTCTGCCGATTCCTTCTCGGCCCTTACCGTCTCTACTTCCTCTCTTAGCTGTCTGTTTTCTTCCAGTGTCCTGTAGAACAGCGTCTTAATAAGGTCTATACCGTCGTAGACCTTCCCTATTCCGTTCTCGTTTACGTAGTTCTCTAGTTCCTCGATCGTGCAGTCGTGGATCTTCTTGTATTCACTTATTCGTTCCTTAATCTCTGCGGTCTCTTCCGCCGTAAAACCTCTAATAACGATCTTATCGTCAATGACACTGGAGCGCCTACTCGCTCAGTTAGTCTTTCCTCTTCTGCTTCTGCTGCAGCCTGTTACACCGCTTTCTACTGTCGAGAAGCCTTCTATCTTCTTACGGCGCCTTAGGGGGGGGGGTTGTTGGGTGCGCGTGCGTTATTCGGGTTTCCGGATAGTTTAACGGGCCCTTTCGCGCAGCGCGGGGTGTAGTGTAGAGAGTGAGTTCGAGATATAATGATCCGGGCACGCAGATATGATTCAATACGGCCTTTTTGATAACTATATCTCGAACTGAGGAGGGAAAGGAATCTATATAGTGGTGGTGGTGGGCTTTGATAGTGGTAGTGCCAAGGCCCGGCTCGGCCCGACCGGGCCGAGCCGAAATCCAGGGTCCACCCCATCAATCCGTCCCACCTCTTTCCACCGCCGCAACATTAGGAATTTCTTACACTGCCTAGGGGGAGGGGGTAGCTTACTGGCTACTACCCTAGGGGACTAGAGCAGCCGACTCCCTATCTAAGATCTCAATTACCTCCTGCCCGGCGGGACCCCTACCCCTACCTGGGCCAGCCCTAGGAAGTAGAGGCACCCCCCTACCCCTATGCGCCTCCTCTGGACAGCGGTAGGGGCAGTAAAGGGGGCTATCCTTCTACTTACCCAAGGCACACA
Organism: Pseudocercospora ulei; assembly: GCA_016165855.1. NCBI lineage: Eukaryota > Fungi > Ascomycota > Dothideomycetes > Mycosphaerellales > Mycosphaerellaceae > Pseudocercospora > Pseudocercospora ulei. The sequence goes on from JACWNB010000004.1 coordinate 5,990,146, forward strand.
CCCTAGCCCAGAAGCCTAGGAGGCGGTATAGGCTAAGTAAGGGCTAGGGGGAGTTGGGGCAAGGAGCGTAAGGCTAGCTCCAGGTAGCGATAAGGATAGCGTTAATGTACAACGCCTGGGCTATAGCTACCTACTAAGATGTAACCTAGGCAGGGTTACACTAGAAGGCGTAGTAGGGCAGCTCGGCCGTAATACGGATATAGATGTAGACAGCTAGCAGCTAGGCTTGGCAGGGCCAGGCTTGGCGTACACTCAAATACCTCTACCTCTGCTTGTATGTAGATTCTTCCCTCTCTAGCCTTGGATATAGTTATTAAAGATAGGTATTAACCTTGCGTCTACTGCAGTTAGATTATTATATCCAAGGCTCACTTCAACAATACCTGCACTACGCGAAAGAGCCTATTGAATTACATCTAGGTACTCGATTAACGTACGTGCAACTAACCTAGAGTGTGTACTGTATATGTACGAAGGAGGCTGTTAAATTATATCCGGTTACTTAATCGTATATGTGCATGCTACTCTTCCCCCCCCCATCCCCTAATTAAGAAGAAGAGAGAGTTTTAGGGAAGAGAAGTGCCCCTATCGAGAAGAGAGAGAGTTTTGAAGAGAGAGAGTCTTAAAGAGAGAGAGTTTTAAAGAGAGAGAGTACCCCTACGAGAGGGTTATTAGGAAGAGAAGTGCCCTACGAGCAGATCGTACGAGTTTTGAAGTTCTAAGATAGGACGAGAAGGACGAGAGCGAGAACGACGATGTAGGAGCGGCGAGGGCAAGGAGCGAGAGCGACGACGACGGAGCGACGACGACGGAGCGACGACGACGGAGCGACGACGACGAGAGCGCACCTAGCAGGACCTAGGGCGACGACATTCGTTTTTTTCGGGTCTTTAACAGACCAATTCAGGTCTTTAACAGACTATTCTATTCGGACAAGGCCTATCGAGAAGTTCAGCAATCGAGGCAACAGAGGTATAGCAAACAGCGATACGATAAGCAGCATGCTTAGCACAATCGAGATGTGCAGTCTACAATCGAGCCAGCGATCGTAGCGTACGTTCAGCAGTTAAGGATAAGATATACAGCAATTAGTACAGTAACAAGACAAGCAGTATGTTCAGCAATCGTCTCGAGACGTCCAGCAAAGTCGAGACGTTTGGCACAAGGCACAGGCATAAGTCAATCGGCAACACAACTGGCACAAAGTGACCAAAAGCGACACAAGCAGCAAAGCGACACGAGCAACAAAGCGACACGAGCAGCAACGAGCACCTAGGCACGAGCAGCAACGAGCACCCAGGCACAAGCACCAGGCTCAGCACTAGTACAAAGCTGCTGCAGACAACACACACTGTTCAGGTTTAGAAGAGCATGTCCAGAAGCACGCGTAGAAGCACGTTCAGAATTCAGAAGTACTGCTGTAGGCAGACAGCTGCTGCAGACAACAGACATTGCAGACAACACAGACACTGCATGTTCAGAAAGGCACTACAAGTTCAGGAGCGACAGACCTCTGCGCCCCCAACAACCTCTGCGACCTCCGAGACCTCTGCAGCCCGTCGAGAAGCGACGGCTCGAGAAGCGACGGTCTAAGAAGCGACGGTCTAAGAAGCGACGGTCTGAGAAGCGAGCGTCCGAGAAGCGAGCGACCGTCAAGAAGCGAGCGACCGTCAAGAAGCGACATATGTAGGCTGCGACCTCTGCGACCGCTTAAGAAGCGACGGTTCGAGAAGCGAGCGACGGCTTAAGAAGCGAGCGACTGTTAAGAAGCGACCGTTAAGAAGCGACATACATAGGCTGCGACCTTAACGACCTCCGCGACCTCCGCGGCCTCGACGACCTCCGCAACCTCTGCAACCTCTGAGAACTCCGCGACCTCTGCAGCAAACAAGGCAGCAAACAAGGCACCAAAGCGACTCAAAAAGGCACAAGATTAAGGCTCAAAAAGGCACGAGATTGAGGCTTAAAAAGGCACGAGATTAAGACTCAAAACGCACGGAAATTGAAGCTCAAAAGCGACCTCAAAAGCGACCTGTTTAGTACGACCTAATTGGCCAAAAGCAATAGCAAAGCGCACTGAAATTGAAGCTGGATTTGCGACCCCTACGACCTGGTTTAAAGCGACCTAGTTTGGCACGATGTAACCCGGTTTGGCACGACGCGACCTGGTTTGGTGCAGGCTGCAAGCGACCTTAGTAGCTGATTGCGATTAATAGATTGATTGCGATTAAGGGCAATCGCTAGTTAGGGAGGGCAATAGTAATACGGATATAGATAGAGACAGCTGGCAGCTAGGCTTGGCAGGGCCAGGCTTAGCGCATACTCAAATACCTCTACCTCCGCTTGTACGTAGATTCTTCCCTCTCTAGCCTTAGATATAGTTATTAAAGACGGGTATTGACCTTGCGTCTACTGCAGTCAGATCAGGCCGCGTCCTGCTGCTCGTTAGTATAGCACCTAAGACGTCAGCTTAGACCGTACAGAAGACGGGAATCTGTACGAACTAGAAGCGTAGCTGTTAGTTAAACTAAGGATTCTACTGCTAGAGGCGGAAATAGGAGGGGACCCCAGCTAGACAAGCAGAGGAGGAGGAGCCAGCGACTACGAGAGAGCTACAGCGAGCACAGCCAGACAGGGCGGACGGCATAATAGTGGCTGGTAGGTAGTAGTAACTGGTAGTAGCTAGGGTAGTAGATGTTGGATAGTAGATAGTAGACGGTAGACAGTAGTAGACAGTAGTAGACGGTAGACGGCGTAGAAGGGGGGAGGCAGGCAGGGAATAAAAAGAAAAGGGGGAGGGAAAGAGAAGAGAGAGGCTTGGAATTTAGGGGAGGTAACTGCCTGCTATAAGAGGCAATAGCAACTAGGGCAGCTGCCACAACTAGGTAAAATAGCAAGGAGGCAACTACGACCCAGTAGGCAACGAGTAACGACTATATAGACGGCTAGACGAAAATAGGAAGTCGCGATCTAGCAAAGGAACAGCAGGAGCTAAGGGTATACAGCACGCCGCTGTACAGAAAAGAGTGTTACGGCGGCAGAAAGGGGTGGGACTGGATAATAGGGTAGACCCTTGGAATTTCGGCTCGGCCCTTCCGGACCGAGCCGGGCCTTGGCATACCGCCGCCCCTAAAGCTCTTATCCACTACTACATAGACTCCTTTCCCTCCTTAGTTCGAGATATAGTTATCAAAACAGCCGTATTGAACCTTATCTGCGCGCTCGGACCACTATATCTCGAACTCAACAACTACACCAACCCCCGCGCTGCGCGAAAAGGCCTGTTGAATTATCCGGCCACCTAAATAACGCACGCGCACACAACAACACCAAACCAAACTAAACACCAGCACTGTAAGAAAGCGATAGAGGGCTTCTTAACAGTAGAGGGCGGCGTCACAGGCCGCAGCGGAAAGAGAAAGACTAACAGACCAAGAAATGGGCGTACCAGCATCCTCGATAACGGAACAACCAATAAAGGCCTTACAGCGGAAGAGATCGACGAAGCGTGAAAGGGCATAGAAGGCTATGCCGAACTATATGCACGCACGCCGGATAAGATAGGGGAATATCTTGCAGAACATAGAGCAGAGAAGGTGTTCGACACTATTACCTTTATCGAAAAGAAGTTCTATAAGACGATAGAAGAAAACAGACAGCTAAGGAAGGAAAACGAGGCATTAGCTGCTAAGAGAGCGGCTTCTAAAACTATTATCGAGGTAATGGAAAACGCAGCGGCAACGCGACTAGCTTAACTAAACAAGATAAGAGCTTAACTAACTAAGGCGCAGGCGGCACCGGCGCCGCAACAACACCAGCAAGAGGACAATACTGATCACGGATCGCCGGCCGCGTTCAGTTAAGGTGGCAAGTCGCCGACGCTATTACCCGACCTACCGGCATTTCGCAGCAGAGACCCCGAAGACTGGGAAGCTTTTAAGAAGAAAATAAAGAATAAGATAGACCGTAACTACGCCGCCAGCAACGAAGCTGACAAACTGGCGTACCTGGAAGCTCGACTGGAAGGCGAAGCGTTCGCGCTAGTGGCAGATCTGGAAGATATAACTGCTAACGAAGCAATCAAGGCACTGGACCAACGCTTCGGCGACCCCTTCTGCAAGAAGACGGCCTGTAACAAGATAGACGAAATCGCACAGAACAAGTTAACGTTCGAGGAGTTTTACAGAGTGTTCAGAAAATACGCTATTAGAGCCAAAGTATCCGAAGACGAACAGCTGCACCTACTGCAGCAGAAGCTGAACCCTCGCCTCGCTGCAGACATAGCTTTAGTAGAAGACGAAGATCTGCAGAGCTTCGTGCACAGAGCGAGAGTTACCGCTAGAAACTAGAAGCTGTACGGGAAACCGACGCCCGGCGATCAAGAAAAGCCGTCGACGTCGGCGGCGCGATCCCTAGCTTCTTTCCGACGAACCCTCCAGCAGTTATCGTATTCGCTACGAGCGGCGTTCGTCCCTACGTATTACGCATACGGAAAGCCTAGTTACATCGCTACTAGGTGCCAAGCGACGACGCAGCAGAAGCAGGAATATCGGGCAACGAAGCCGCCGCCGAGAAAGACTATTTAAGCTATTGAACCGGCGCCGAACGATACGAACAGTGTAGACAGGGGGGTGCAATTAAGGATTATAGGAAAAGATCAGCTGGACAGATAGACCCCCTACCTAGCGTAAACGATAGGGCACTCTCGCGAACGGCGCCGCCGGACGAAGAAAAAGAGAGCATTAACAGCTGCAACGATCCACTATCGGCGGCAGTGGAAACGAACACGGAAACAGCTATTATCCTTCCTATTACGGTCTACCCTGTTGAGAAGCAACGCCCACCGCTCCAGCTAAAAGCTTTTATCGATACTGGAGCTCTTATCGGTGCAGCGATCCACTATCGGCTAGTCCGGAAGCTGACGAATAGATACGGCTATCCGGTGGAATTAGCGTCGCCGACAAAGATTTCGGCATACAACGGACAAGACACGGAAAGCGTTACGCACTACGTGCTGCTAAAGACTACCTTGGCTGGTCGCACTACGGAAGCGACGTTCCGAATTATAGATATCGGAAGGTTTGACATTATTATAGGGCAGAAATAGATAAAGAACTAGAAAGCTATCGTCGACGTAGATAAAGGAACGATTAGATTCAAAACCCAAGGTAACAGCGCTGTCACTACCAAATCGGTCGCAGCCGCGACAGCAAGATCAGAGGCGACAAGCGGCAAAACAGCTCTGCCTACCTCTACCGGGCCTGCGCCTACGATCGGAATAATAAGCTTAGAAGCTTTATCGACCCTCGCGAAGTCACCGGACAACGAGATTTACGCTATCTTAATAAAAGACATCGAAGACTACTAGAAGATGATAGCGGAAGAGGAAGTGGATCTACTAGAGGTGCTGCCAAACGAGCTCTATAGTTACGCTGACGTCTTCTTAAAAGCCGACTCTAACCTATTGCTGCTCTATCGACCGGAATATAACAACAAGATCCGACTGAAAGAGGGGGCTACGCTGCTAAGAACCGAGCCCCTAAGACGACTGTCGCCGGCGGAGCTAGACCAGGTAGAAGTGTTTGTTCGAGAGAATCTTGCGAAGAAATTTATTACCTCGAGCTTAGCTAAATACGCGTCGCCGATTCTCTTCGTAAGGAAGCCCGGAGGCGGTCTCCGGCTGTGCGTAGACTACAGGGGCCTCAATAAGATTACCAAAAGAGACGTATATCCACTGCCGTTAATCGACGAAACTATACAAAGAGTGGCGAAGGCTAAGTAGTTCAGCAAGCTAGACATTCGCCAAGCGTTTTACAGACTAAGTAACGAAGAAGGGCAGACAGAAGACCTTACGACGTTCGCGACGCGTATAGGCAATTTCAAGTAGTTGGTAATGCCTTTCGGACTTGCCAACGCGCCGGCAGTATAGCAACGCTTTATAAACCACACCTTTATAGACATGCTAGAGCGGTTCGTGTCTATCTATTTTGACGACATTCTTATCTACACAGACGGAACGAGAGATCAGTATACGGACCACGTCGAGAGGGTGCTAAAGAGACTCCGCGAAGTAGGATTAAACGCGGACACGAAGAAGAGCGAGTTCTATTAGACTAAGGTCAAATACCTCGGTCTTATCGTCGGAAGAGAAGGGATCCGGATAGACCCCTTAAAGGTCGCCGCCGTAGCGGAATGGAAACAACCGAAAATCGGAAACACTACGCAGATCAGAGCGTTTCTCGGATTCTGCAGCTACTACCGACGGTTTATTAAAGACTTTAGCAAGATAGCGAGACCCCTAAACGAAGCACTAAAAAAAGAGGCCGCCGGACTATAGAACAAGAGGTGCACGGAGGCTTTCAACCGACGGAAAGAAGCAGTAGCTTTAGCGCCAGTCCTGGCGCACTTCCGACTAGAAAAAGCGATCTACGTAGAAACAGACGCTTCTAACACAGTAACTGCAGGGGTCCTTTCTCAACATAGCAATAACGAAACCCTCTATCCAGTGGCTTTCTTTAGCAAGTCTATAAATGAAGCTAAGCGGAACTACGCTATCTACGATAAGGAGCTGCTAGCTATTATTCAGGCTTTCGAGGAGTGGAAACCGGAACTTATAGCTGGAAAGAGCCCGATCCAGGTCCTTACAGACCACCAGTCGCTAACTTACTTTATAAAGATGCAGAAGCTCTTATGCCGTTAAGCGCAGTAGGCGGCCTACTTATCTAGGTTCGACTTTAAGATTACTTATCGACCCGGAGCTCAAAATGGAAAGGCTAACGCATTAACAAGAAGAGAAGGGAAGACCAGCCGCGCGAAGGAAGATCCGAACATGTTTCAGAAGGTGTTAACCGAACGGATAGTAGACGCCGAGGTGTTAAAGGAAGCAGGGATTTGCGCAGTAGAACCGCCGACTAAAGAAGAGACGCTCTACGAGAAAGTGGAACGGCTTAATTAGAAGCAGAAGCTCGGCAAAACAGGTTCGGGGAAGCTAATAGTTCCAGAAGAACTAATTACTAAGGTCGTCCAACTGGTCCATAGCTCTAAGGACGTTGGTTACGCCAGCTCGAAGAAGACGATAGAAGCCGTAAGGACGATCTACTGGTTTCCGCGGATCTACGAACGGATCCACCGATTTATCGCCAATTGCTACGTATGCCGAGCCGCGAAGCCACGTTACGGCCTTCCGGCGGGCCTACTAAAGCCGCTTCCGATCCCCGAGAAGCCGTGGCAGCACATTACGATAGATTTCGTAGCCGGACTGCCGGACTCAGACGGCTACGACGCTACGCTTAACGTAGTGGATCGACTAAGCAAGGAACGCCACTTTATCCCCTACTAAGCAAAGAATAAAGGAACCACTGCAGAAGAAACAGCGAGAATGCTAATTAAGTACGTGTAGAAACACTACGGTCTGCTGGACACTATTACTACGGATAGGGGCCCTCAGTTCACTGCCGACGTATAGAGAGCCATTAATTAAACCCTCGGAATTCGTGGAAAGCTCAGCACGGCAGCTCACCCTTAGACCGACAGTCAGTCCGAGGTGGCCAACCGTAAGATAGAGAAATATCTACGGATCTTCTGCGGCTATTATTAAGAAAAGTAGGTTGAGATACTGCCAATAGCTAAATTCTGCGCGAACTTAGCACAGTTAGAAGCAACGTCGCTAGCGCCGTTTAAGATAACCTATGGTTATCTTCCGACGCTGAGCTTCCAGCCGCCGAGCGACGCCGGATCGCCAGAGTTTTCCACTACTACGTCGTTAAAGAGAGTCGCCGCCGCAGCGGCGGAAGCGCTCCGATCTCAGATAGAAGAAGCGATCAAAGTAGCGAAAGAAGCGATGGAATCGGCTTAGAAGAAGATAGTAACTCGAACTAATAGAAAGCGGTCGCTAATAGAATTCGAGGAAGGTTAAAAGGTCTGGCTTAACACGCGAAACCTAAGGCTAAAAGGCAACGCGAAGCTCAACCTACGCTACGTAGGTCTGTTTAAGATAGTGGAAAAGAGATCGCCGGTAACTTATCGGCTCTAGCTGCCAAAGGCGTTCCGGATCTACGACGTTTTCTATTTAGATCTGCTAAGCCTGGACCCTAAGAACGGTCTGCCGGAGCAGGGCTTCGCCGAACCCCTGCCGGTCGAGATGGACGGTAATAAAGAAGAGTAGGAGGTAGAAGACGTAATAGACGTAAAGAAGACAAGGGGGTCCATTAAAGCGAGGATCTCGTAGAAGGGGTGGCTAGAAGACTATAAATAGTATCCGGTCGAGAACCTCCGGAACTCGGCGGAGCTGCTAAGAGAGTTCTACATGCAGAACCCGAAGAAGCCGAAACCCCGAATGGGTCCGAAGCTGATTATGCCGGAAGAAAGAAAGAAGAAAGCCACGTCCGCTCTACCGACGCGGAAGCCGATAAAAACGATCGTAACAGTCGCCTCGGGGAGGTCTTCGACTCGTCTACTACCTATCGGCAGTGCGGCAGGAAGCTCGCCAACGCCATAGCATGCCAGCGCCGCCGCCCCTGCAATAGGGTAAGGACTTCGGTAGGAAAGAAAAAGAAGAAGAAGAAACGACGCTGCGGACGGATCTATATAGACCTCCGAGGCAACGCACAGACCAGCCGAGCCGCAGCTTAGAAGACCGCAGATCAGATCAGATAGCGTCGATTACATAAACGCCAGGTAAAGGACTTTAGACACTGTAAGGGGGTACAAGGATCTTGGTTCAGAAGCTTGAGGTTGGGTATCTACATAAAGGAACTGATAGGCAGTTCCTTCGTCGTCTGCTCCGTACGATTTGTACCTACGAGGCCAAGCCAGCAATTTCCCCTTTGTGCTGGGGTGCAAGGTTCACCCTCTGTACGGAGGGTCGGGGGTTACCTCCTCCGTACGGTAGTGCAGGGTTTCCCCCCTCTAATCCAAGGGGCGGTAGCTCCCCTTTGTGCAGGACCGTAGTGTTCTCCCTCCGTACGGGAGTGGGGTCCTGTCGGTGGCTCCGTACGGAGGGTAGGGTCGTGCTGGCGCCGCTGAGTCGCAATCCTTAGGGCGACGGTCGGCTTAGGTCGGGTTCAGGACCTGAGCTGGGCGGCGCCCCCTAACAGACACCAACGACGTAAGAAATTAAAGAAGCAATAAAGAGAACGTTGTTTTTAATAGAAGACGGAAGAGGTAACATCAGCGTTAGAGGGGATTTTCGAGAAGGAGACGACAAATTAAAAAAAAAAAGTAAAGATTTTCAGATAGATAGAGTAACTAAGCAGTCGAGAGCGACCGCTAGTAAGGGAGGGGGGTAGTGTTACAGCAGCAGAAAGGGGTAGGACTAGATAATAGGGTGGACCCTTGGAATTTCGGCTCGGCCCTTCCGGACCAAGCCGGGCCTTAGCATGCCGCCGCCCCTAAAGCTCTCATCTACTACTATATAGACACCTTTCCCTCCTTAGTTCGAGATATAGTTATCAAAACAGCCGTATTGAACCTTATCTGCGCGCTCGGACCAAAGAGCACTACAAGAAGGGAGGGGGTAGTATTGTTAGGGGGCGCCGCCTAGCTTAGGTCCTAGACCCGACCTAAGCCAGCCGTCGCCCTAAGGACTGCGACTTAGCGGCGCTAGCACGACCCTACCCTCTGTACAGAATTACCGACAGGACTACACTCCTATACAGAGGGGGAACCCTATAGCCCTATATAGAGGGGAATTGCTGCCCCTCTAAACAGAGGGAAAACTCTGCACTACTGTACAGAGGGAGAACTCCCGATCCTCTATACAGAGTGTAAACCTTGCATCTCTGCATAGAGGGAAATTGCTAGCTTAGCTTCGTAGGTACAAATTGTACAGCAGCAGACGACAAAGGAACTGCCTATTAGTTCCTTTATATAGATACCTAACCTTAAGTTTCTGAACCAAGATTCTTAAGCCCTTTACAGAGTTCTCCTTACGACAATAAGTTAGGAAAAGAGTAGCCTCTAAGCGAAGGCTTGGCTGGAGGCATGTACGAGATAGATTGCTAAATTAAAGCACTACTTAGCTATCTTTTAAGAGCAACTATATAACGACTACGCCGTTTATTGTACGACCTACGCTGAACGGGACCGCCACTGCACGGACGCTAATTAAAATAGAGTGTTTAGTATACAGAGTTATTAGCGAAAGCTCCGTATAGAAACACTATATTAAGACAACCCCTATTGTACCTGTACATATACTAGGCATTACTAGACGAGGACCGGACATTACCTATACAGTAAAAGTAATAATAGAGCTGCAAGGACACTACGAGCAGGACTCGTACCTCTACGTCGTATAGGACAAGTTAGGATATAACCTAATTTAGGGAAACTATAGATAGAGCGCTAGCAGGGCAAGCTCGACGTCGGACGAGGACGCCTGTACCTGGCAGCTACAAAGCAGAGACTCTGAGACCAAGGGAGAGTTCTACTAGGTAGCAATACTAAAGCCAAAGTTAACGCTAATGCTAAGGTTAACGCTGCAACTACGGACATTAAGAAGGCCTTAGCACCTAAGAGAGCTACAGACCTCTACACGAAGCTCCTACTAGAATACTCGCTATACCTAGACCTTTTCGAACTAAAATCGGCCTTAAAACTGCCCCTATACTAAGGAGAAGGAATCGACTACAACATTAAGCTCGAGCCCCGTCCGGATAGAAGCCTGCCTAAAGTACCGTATAGCCTACTGTATAGCATGTCCTCTAGAGAACTCCTAGTGCTACGCAAGACACTAGACGACCTATTTGCCAAAGGTTTTATTCGCGCAAGTACTTCCTTAGCTAGAGCCTTAGTGCTGTTTGTTTACAAGGAAGGCTCGGCTAGCTTGCGTTTCTGCATAGACTACAGAGGCATTAACGCAATTACTAAGAAGGACCGGTACCCTCTTCCCCTTATTAAGGACATCCTTAGACGGATTAGCTGATGTAACGCGGTACACTTAAGCCAAAAGGGACTGGTCAAGTAACTCGGAAGTGACTTGACTAATGTGTACCAGATATATAAACCTTAGCAAGGCATAGTAATGACACGGGCCAACCCACCCCGTATTACTACCCCCTGCGCTACAGGCTTACGACCTCGTAAGCTGCGCTTACTTACAGGCTACGTATGCCATTGCACAGCCCCCCTATACAGCATACGCAATTAACCCCCCCCCGGCAGGTCTGCACACAGCCAGCTGGACCTTTACCGGGTCTGCCTTATTCTGTACAGAGTGGTAGACAAACGAACATACGTCAACGCTGCTTCCACTCTCCCGTTAAAAGATGCGCCCCTAGGAATTGAACCCGGGCCTTTTATCGTACACTTTCAGCAGTCACTTCCGAGTTAAGTGATGTAACGCGGTACACTTGAGCCAAAAGGGACTGGTTAAGTAACTCGGAAGTGACTTGACCAATGTGTACCAGATATATAAACCTTGGCAAGGCATAGTAATAACACGGGCCAGCCCACCCCGTATTATTAGCAAGGCAAAGTAGTTTATAAAGCTTGACGTTGTCTTAGCCTTCTATAAGATACCGATTAAGGAAGAATACGAATAGATAACTGCTTTCTGTACGAGGTACAGCCTTTTCGAGTAGCTTATTACCCCCTTTAGTCTAGCAAACGCGCCGGCAACCTTCTAGAGGTATATTAACAGGTCTTTACAAGGACGTCTAGATAACATCTGCTCTGTATACCTTAACGACACCCTAGTATTTACGGACGGCGCCTGCGAAGACTACGTACGAGATGTTAAGAAGGTGCTAGACCGTCTACAACAGGCTAGATTGTACCTCGACATCGACAAATGTAAATTCGGTGTACAGTGTACGAAATACCTAGAGTTTATTATCGAGGCAGGAAAGGGCATTAGTATAGACAGGAAGAAGATTAACGCTATTAGGCAATAGAAGCCCCCTATAAGTGTTAAAGGCGTACGAGAATTTCTTAGATTTGCCAACGTCTACCGCTAGTTTATACAGAACTACTCGGAGATAGTACGCCCCCTAGTTAAGCTAACACATAAGGACAGGCAGTTTGCCTAGACAGAGGAATGTAACAAGAGTTTCAACAAGCTAAAGGAGCTCTTTACTATAGGACCAACGCTTGCTGCCTTTAACCTAGCACGTACGACGATATTGGAAACCGACTCCTTAGGATACTGCATAGGAGGGATTCTCTTATATATAAGTCTAGACAGCCTTCTACACCTATACGCGTACTTCTCTAAGAAGAAATCCCTAGCTAAATGCAACTACCCTATCTACGACAAGGAATTGCTAGCAGTCGTACAGTGCTGCAAGGCGTAGGACAGAGAACTCCGCTTAGTTCCTAAATTCCTCGCCCTAACTAACTACAAGAATCTTAAGTATTTTACGCAACCCTAGAAACTCTCTAAAAGATACATACAATAGGCGAAGTATCTAAGCTGCTTTAATATAAGACTCTAGTACTACAAAGGAAAGGACAATAGCAGGGCTAACGCATTATCTAGACGAGACCAGGACATGCTAACAACGTACGACGACAACTAACTAAAATTACGAACATTCTAGATGTTTAAGGAGGAACTAGGCGAAGACGCTATCTGCCTAGCGGCGACATATATATAGGACCCCTAGCTACAGGTCTAGGAAGAGGCAGTAAAAAAGGACAACGTCTACCGAGGAGCCCGTACAGTGATCTAATGTTAGGGGGCGCCGTCCAGCCAGGTCCTGGACCTGAGCCAGCCGTCGCCCTAAGGACTGTAACTTAGCGGCGCTAGCACGACCCTACCCTCTGTACAGAGTTACCAATACGACCCTACTCCTGTATAGAGGGAGAATCCTATAGCCCTACATAGAGGGGAATTGCCGCCCCTCTAAACGGAGGGAAAACTCTGCACTCTATACAGAGGGTAACTCCCGACTCTCTGTACAGAGTTAGGAACCTTGCTCCCCTATACAGAGGGAAATTGCTAGCTTGGCTTTGTAGATACAAATTGTACAGCAGCGGACGACAAAGGAACTGCCAATTAGTTCCTTTATATAGATACCTAGCTTTAAGTTTCTAAACCAAGATTCTTAAACCCTTATATTAGGAACGAATCTTACTGTCGGTAACCGCAGTAATATAACGAAGATAGACAGCGACATCCCTATAGAACCTACGACTGTACAGGATTAGATGCACTGCATATATAAGGAGCTGCTGGCACGCAAGACCTAGCTCGAAGACTACATAGGCTACTAGGCCTCGACGATTTCCCGATAGGAATAGGAGCTACAACAGCTTAGGGCGTCCGGTTGCGACCCGACCCCTACGACGACAACGACTAACACGACAGCCTACACTGCGGTCCCTAAGAGCAAACTCCCCGACGTCACTACCTACAATAGTAAGTCTCTGGCTAAGTACCTCTCCTAGGCTGCCCAGATGCGCCCTAAGCTTCTAGTCGACTTAGGAGTATACCTGACCGAGCTAGACAAGGTAGTGTATTTCTTTAGGAGGTTAAAGGGCAAGGCGGCGGCACGGATTCTGCTGTACTATAAGACGGCTATTGCTAACCTGGCAATAGCAACTACGACAATACTCTAGGCAGCTCTCGACAGGAGCTATAAGGACCCAGACTGCAAAAGCCGAGCACTCCTATAGGTTAACACTATAAAGCAAGGACGCAAGACCGTACGTAATCCGAGCGCGCAGATAAGTTTCAATACGGCTGTTTTAATGACTATATCTCGAACTGAGGAGGGAAAGGAATCTATATAGTGGTAGTGGTAGGCTTGCGTAGAGGTAGTGGTGCCAAGGCCCGGCTCGGTCCATTCCAGAACCTAAATCCCGGAAGGGGCCGAGCCGGAATCCAGGGTCCACCCCGCCCTATTAATCTGTCCCACCTCTTTCCACTGCCGCAACACTACCCCCCTCCCTTACCAGCGGTCGCCCTCGACCGCTTAGTCACCCCAACCAATCAAAAATCTCCACTTTTTTTTTTTTTTGATTCGTCGTCTCCTTCTCAAAAATCCCCTCCGACGGTGATGTTACCTCTTCCGTCTTCTATTAAAAACAACGTTCTCTTTATCGCTTCTTGAATTTCTCGCGTTATCGGCATCTGAAGTCCTTCACTTGGCGTTTATGTAATCGGTGCGCCTGATCCGTGCTATCTGACCTGAGCCGTAGGTTATCTGAGCTGCGGCGTAGCTGGTCTGTGCGTCGTCTTAGAGGTCTATATAGATCTTTCCGCGGCGCTGTTTTTCTTCTTCTTTTTCTCTTCTACCAAAGCCTTTACCTACTACAGGGTCGGCGGCGCTGGCACGCCACAGTGGGTGGTGGCTGCGTCGAACTGGTAGTGGGTGGCGGTAGAGTCGAAGACCTCCCTAGAAGCGACCGTTACGATCGTCTTTATCGGCTTCCGCGCCGGTGGAGCGGACGCGGCCTTCTTCTTTTTTTTTCTTCCACCTCTTCCAGAGGTCGTCAGTTTCGGAGCCATCCGGGTTTCGGCTTCTTTGGGTTCTGCACGTAGAACTCTCTTAGCAGCTCCGCTGAATTCCGCAGGTTCTCGACCGGATACTATTTATAGTCTTCCGGCTACCCCTTCTACGAGATCCTCGCTTTGATAGACCCCCTCGTCTGCTTTACGTCTATTACGTCTTCTACCTCCCACTCTTCCTTATCGTCTATCTCGATTGGCAGGGGTTCGGCGAACCCCTGTTCCGGCAGGCTGTTTTCAGGGTCTAAGCTTAACAGGTCCGAGTGGAAGACATCGTAGATCCGGAACGATTTCGGTAGCTGGAGCCGATAGGTCACTAGCGACCTCTTTTCCACTATCGTAAACGGGCCTACGTAGCGTAGATTGAGCTTGGCGTTGCCTTTTAGCCTCAGGTTTTGCGTGTTAAGCTATACCTTTTGGCCTTCTTCGAATTCTAGCGGCGTCTTTTTCCTATTGGCTCGAGTCACTATCTTCTTCTAAGCCAATTCCATCGCGTCTTTCGCTACCTTGATCGCTTCTTCTATCTAAGATCGTAGCGCTTCTGCTACCGCGGCGGCGACTCTCTTTAACGACGTAGCGGTGGATAGTTCCATAGAGCTAGGTTCGTTTAGCGGCTAAAAGCTCATTCTCGGAAGATATCTATGCGTTATCTCGAACGGCGCCAGCGACGTTGCTTCCGACTGTACTAAGTTCGCGCAGAATTCGGCTATCGGCAATGCATCGACCCACTTTTCTTAATAATGGCTGTAGAAGGTTCGCAGATATCGCTCTATCTCGCGATTAGCTACTTCAGACTGGCCGTCGGTCTAAGGGCAAGCTGCTGTGCTGAGCTTTCCACTAATTCCGAGGGTTTGATTGATAGCTTTCTATACGTCGGCGGTGAATTAAGGACCCCTATCCGTAGTAATAGTGTCCGGCAGGCCATATAGCTTCTATATGTGTCTAATTAGTATTCTTGCTGTCTCTTCCGCAGTCGTTCCTTCGTTTCTCGCTCGACAGGGGATGAAGTAGCGTTCTTTGCTCAGCCTATCTACTCTGTTAAGGGTAGCATCGTATCCGTCTAAATCCGGCAAGCCGGTTACGAAATCCATCGTAATGTGCTGCTATGGTTTCTCGGGGATCGGCAGTAGCCTTAATAAGCCTGCTGGAAGGCCGTAATGTGGTTTCGCGGCTCTGCACGCGTAGCAGTTAGCGATAAATCGGTGGATCCGTTCGTAGATCCGCGGAAACCAGTAGATTGTCCTTATAGCTTCTATCGTCTTCTTTAAGCCGGCGTAACCAACGTCCTTAGAGCTATGGACCAGTTGAATAACCTCTGTAATCAGCTCTTCCGGGACTATCAGCTTCCCTAAGCCTGTCCTGCTGAGATTCTGCCACTAATTAAGCCGTTCTACCTCCTCGTAGAGAGTCTTTTTCTTAGGGGCCTGTTCCACCGCGCAGACCCCTACCTCTTTCAGCACCTCTGCGTCTACTATCCGCTCTGTTAGCACCTTCTGAAACATGTTCGGATCTTCTTTTGCGCAGCTAGTTTTCCCTTCTCTTCGCGTCAGCGCGTTAGCCTTTCTGTTTTAAGCCCCTAGTCGATAGGTAATCTTAAAGTCAAACCCGGATAGGTAGGCAGCCTACTGTGCTTAACGTTGTAAGAGCTTCTGCGTCTTTATAAAGTAGGTCAGCGACTGGTAGTCCGTAAGGACCTGGACCGTGCTCTTTCCAGCTATAAGCTCTGGCTTCCACTCCTCGAACGACTGAATAATCGCTAGTAGCTCCTTATCGTAGATAGCGTAGTTTCGCTCGGCTTCTGTTATGGACTTGCTAAAGAAAGCCACTGGATAAAGGGTTTCATCGTCTCTGTATTAAGAAAGGACCCCTGCCGTTACTGTATTAAAAGCGTCCGTTTCTACGTAGATCGTCTTTTCCGGCCGGAAGTGTGCCAGAACTGGCGCAGAGGCCACCGCTTCTTTCAGCCGGTTAAAGGCCTCCGTGCACTTCTTATTCTACAGGCCGGCGGCCTCTTTCTTTAACGCTTCGTTTAGGGGCCTCGCTATCTTGCTAAAGTCCTTAATAAACCGTCGATAGTAGCTGCAGAATCCGAGAAACGCTCTGATTTGCGTAGTGTTTCCGGATTTCGGCTGCTTCTATTCCGCGACGGCGGCGACCTTTAAGGGGTCTATACGAATTCCATCTCTTCCGACGATAAGACCGAGATATTTGACCTTGGTTTAATAGAACTCGCTCTTTTTTGTATCCGCGTTCAGTCTGGCCTCGCGGAGCCTGGTCAACACCTTCTTGATGTGGTCCGTATGTTGCTCTCTCGTTCTATCTGTATAGATAAGGATGTCGTCCAGGTAGATAGACACGAACCGTTCTAGCATGTCTATAAAGGTGTAGTTTATAAAGCGTTGCCACACCGCCGGCGCGTTGGTGAGTCCGAAAGGCATTACCAACTACTTGAAATTGCCTATACGCGTCGCGAACGTCGTAAGGTCCTCTGTTTGCCCTTCTTCGTTTCTTAGTCGATAGAACGCTTAGCAGATGTCCAGCTTGCTGAACCACTTAGCCTTTGCTACGCGCTGTATAGTCTTATCGATTAGCGGCAGCGGGTATACGTCTCTCTTAGTGACCTCGTTAAGGCCTCGATATTCTACGCAGAGTCGCAGACCACCCCCTGGTTTCCTTACGAAAAGAATCGGTAACGCGTATTCGGCAGAACTCGGCGTAATAAATTTCTTCGCTAGGTTTTCGCGAACGAACACCTCTACCTAGTCCAGTTCTGCCGGTAACAGTCGTCTTAGGGGCTCGGTTCTCGGTAGCGTAGCCCCCTCTTTCAGTTGGATCTTGTTGTTATATTCCGGTTAATAGAGCGGCAATAGGTTGGAGTCGGCTTTTAAGAAGACGTTAGCGTAACTATAGAGCTCGTTCGGCAGCACTTCTAGGGGATCCACTTCTTCTTCCGCTATTATCTTCCGGTAGTCTTCGATGTCTTTTATTAAGATAGCGTAAATCTTATTGTCTGGTGACCTCGCAAGGGTCGTTATAGCTTCTGAACTTATTATTCTAACGGTAACCGGGGGTTCGGAACGATCGGACGGAGCCTCTTTTGCAGGCTCCGTGGTTTTCGGCTCGGCGGCAGTGGCGACCGTTCCGATAGTCTCCGCTCCACTACCTGGGGTTTTGAATCTTATCGTGCCTTTATCTACGTCAATAATAGTCTTCTGGTTCTTCATCCATTTCTGCCCTATAATAATGTCAAATCGTCCAAGATCCATAATCCGGAACGTCGCTTCCGTAGTGCGCCCAGCTAAGGTAGTCTTTAGTGGCACGTAGTGCGTAACGCTTTCTGTGTCTTGTCCGTTATATGCCGAAATCTTTGTTAGCGACGCCAGTTCCACTGGATAGCCGTATCTATTTATCAGCTTCTGAACCATTCGGTAGTGGACAGCTGCGCCGATAAGAGCTCCGGTATTAGTGAACGCTTTTAGCTGGAGGGGTCTACGCGACTTCTCAACAGGGTGGATCGTAATAGGAAGGATAATCGCCGTTTCCGTATTCACTTCTACGGCTGCCGAAAGCGGATCGTTGCAGCTGTTAATACTTTCTTCTCGTAGCGATTCGCTTCGATTCGGTGCCCTATTGTCAATGCTAGGCAGGGGGCCTATCCGTCTAGCTGGTCTTTTCCCATAATTCTTAACTGCACTCCACCGTCTACGCTGTTAGTATCGTTCGGCGCCGGTTCGATGGCTTGAATAGTCTTTCTCGGTAGCTGCGGCTGCTTTATAGCGCGATACTCCTGCTTCTGCTTATCCGAAGCTTAGTATCTCGTAGCGATATAACTAGGCTTCCCGCACGCGTAACAGGTAGGGACGAACACCAATCGTGGGGGATACGACGACTGCTGGGGGGTCCGTCAGAAAGGCGCAGGGGGCCGCGCCGTCTGCGCCGACGGCGACGACTTCTAAACTGATTCGCGTAATTTCGCGTAGGCGCTTAAGTTTCTCGCGGTGACTCTCGCTCTGTGTACGAAGCTCTTAAGGTCTTCGTCTTCCACAGACGCTATAGCGGCAGCCAATTTAGGGTTCAGCTTCTGCCTTAATAGGTGGAGCTGCTTATCTTCTGCCACTTAGGCCCTAATAGCATATTTTCTAAACAAACCGTAGAACTCCTCGAACGTCTGCCGGTTCTGGTTGATCTTATCCAGCTACTTACAGGCCATCTTTCTTTGGAATAGGTCTCCGAAGCGCTGGTCTAGTGCTCTGATCGCTTCCTCGGCGGTTGCCTCTTCTAGGTCTGCTACTAGCGAAAAAGCTTTACCTTCTAATCGCGATTCCAGGTATGCCAGTCTGTCTCCTGCGTTGTTTCCAGTGTAGTCGCAGTCTATCTTATTCTTTATCTTCTTCTTAAACGCTTCCTAGTCTTCGGGGTCTCCGCCTCTAAACGCCGGCGGGTCCGGCAATAACGTTATTAAGGTGCTACCTTAACTATAGGCCGCTAGTAAGGCGGTCTCCGCGTAGGTTTCTCGCTGCAGTAGCGGCGACGACTTCGCTGCTCCTATATTAGCTAGTTGATCCTTTAGCGTCTTCAGTTGCGTTAGTCGATTCGCTGCCTGGTTTTCTAATACGTCGATAATAGTCTCTGCCAATTCCTTTTCGGCCCTTACCGCTTTATTTTCTTCTCTTAGTTGCCTGTTCTCTTCTAGCGTTCTATAGAACAGCGTCTTAATAAGGTCTATACTATCGTAGACCTTTCCTACCCTATCCTCGTTTACATAGTCTTCGAGTTCCTCGATCGTGCAGTCGTAGATCTTCTTGTATTTGCTTATTCGTTCCTTGATCTCTGCGGTCTCTGCCGCCGTAAAACCGCTGATAATAATCTTATTATTAATGACACTGGAGCGCCTGCTCGCTCTGTTAGCCTTTCCTTTTCTGCTTCTGCTGCAGCCTATAACGCCGCTCTCTACTGCTAAGAAGCCTTCTATCTTCTTATAGTGCCTTTGGGGGTTGTTGTTTTGGTGTATATGTAGGTGCGCGTACGTTATTCGGGTTTCCGGATAGTTCGACAGGCCCCTTCGCGCAGCGCGGGGTTAGTGTAGAGAGTAAGTTCGAGATATAATAATCTGAGCGCACAGATAAGGTTCAATACGGCTGTTTTGATAACTATATCTCGAACTGAGGAGGGAAAGAAGTCTATATAGTAGTAGTAGTAGGCTTTCGTAGTGGTGGTGCCAAGGCCCGGCTCGGTCCGTTCCGGAACCTAAATCCCGGAAGGGGCCGAGCCGGAATCCAGGGTCTACCCCGCCCTATCAATCTGTCCCACCTCTTTCCACTGCCACAACAGTACGAGAGTTCCTTGCAGAATACGATTAGACCCTAGCAGAGGCAGGAGGACTCTAATAGGAGGATAGGGTAAAAATTACTACCTTAGAGGTAGGCTTCTCTAAGGAGATTATAACAGGACTAGTAGGCGTAATGCGACCAGCCTCGTACGAGGTGTTCTATAATCCCCTTAGGATAGTCGACGACTAACAGCGCAGGCTCGGACAGATAAGCCGTGCCTACGAGATGCGACAGCCCCTCTATATGCAGCAGGACACTATAGACTAGGAACTAACAACGACAACGAGAGTAGCGGCAGCCGTTACTGTACAGCTAAGGGCCGGTGCCAAAAGGGCACAGTAGGTAGACACAGCTACCCTTAACAAGAGACGAGCAGAAGGGAGCTGCTACTAGTGTAGCAAGATAGGGCATACTCTATAGAACTGTAGGCTTTTGCTAGTAGAGAGACCTAGGGGACGGCCGACTACTGCAAGGGTAGCAACTACGGCGCCCTAACAAGAGACCTAAGAATTCCCCTTAGACGACAACGAGTCGGGAAAAGAATAGCCTCTAGGCGAAGACTCTGCTAGAGGCATATACGAGATAGATTACTAAATCAAAGCACTACTTAGCTATCTTTTAAGAGCAACTACATAACGACTACGCTGTTTATTGTACGACCTACGCTAAACAGGACCGCTTTGGTGCGGACGCTAATTAACATAGGATGTTTAGTGTACAGAGTAATTAGCGAAGACTTCGTATAGAGACACTACATTAAGACAACCCCTACCGTACCTGTATATATGCTGGGTATATAAGGACTTAAGAATCTTGGTTTAGAAACTTAAGGCTAGATATCTATATAAAGGAACTAATAGGCAGTTCCTTCGTCGTCTGCTGCTATACAATTTGTATCTACGAAGCTAAGCCAGCAATTTCCCTCTATGTAGGAGTGCAAGGTTTACACTCTGTATATAATCCGGGCACGCAGATATAACTCAATACGGCCTTTTTAATAACTATATCTCGAACTAAGGAGGGAAAGGAATCTACATAGTAGTAGATAAGAACTTTAGGAGTAGTATGCTAAGGCCCGGCTTGGTCTAGGAGGGCCGAGCTGAAATTCCAAGGGTCTACCCTATTACTTAGTCCCACCCCTTTCTGCTGCTGCAACACTACCCCCCTCCCTTACCAGCGGTCGACCTCGACCGCTTACTCGTCTATCTGTCTCTCTTTTTTTTTTTTTATCGTCGCTATCTAACGTCTTTACCTCGCGTCTATCTGATTAGAAGAGCTATCTAATCGGAACCAGCGGTTATCTAAGCTGCAGCGTAACCAGTCTATGCGCCGCCGCAGAGGTCTATATAGATCCGTCCGCAGTGCCGTTTCTTCGTCTTTTTCTTTCTCTACTAAGGACCTTACTACCGTAGGGCCGCTTTGGTTGCGTCAGCTTCGTTCTTCGCTGTTATTATTTGTCCGGCCAAGCCGGCAGATAGTGCTGCGCGAAGGCGAAGCGTAGGGTCGCCAACGAAGCACGCCGGCGGTAGTAGTAGTAGAGCCGAAGACACCGGCTAGCGATTTCTACGATCGTCTTTATCGGCTTCCGTACTAATAGAGCGGACGTAGCTTTTCTTCTTCTTCTTCTAGAATAATCAGCTTCGGAGCTACTTAGGCTTCGGCTTCCTCGGGTTCCGGACATAAAACTCTCTTAGCAGCTCCGCCGAATTTCAGAGATTCTCGACCGGATACTATTTATAGTCTTCTAGCTATCCTTTCTACGAGATCCTTGCTTCGACGGACCCTCTTATCTTTCTTATGTCTACTATATCCTCCACCTCCTATTCTTCTTCTTCTCCGTCCATCTCGATTAGTGGGGGTTCGGCAAACCCCTGTTCTAGAAGGCCGTCTTTAGGGTCCAAACTTAGCAGGTCTAAATAAAAGACATTATAGATTCGGAACGATTTCGGTAGCTAGAGCCGATAAGTTACCGGCGACCTCTTTTCTACTATCTTAAACGGGCCTACGTAGCAGGGGTTGAGCTTGGCGTTGCATCTTAGCCTTAGGTTCCGCGTGTTAAGCTATACCTTTTGGCCCTCTTCGAATTCTATCGGTAACCGCTTTCTATTAGCTCGAGTTACTATCTTCTTCTAAGTCGATTCCATCGCCTCCTTTGCTACGCGGATTGCTTCTTCTATCTAAGATCTAAGCGCTTCTGCCGCAGCCGCTGCTACTCTCTTCGATAAGGTAGCAGTAGATGTAGAAGGTTCTAAAGAGCTAGGTTCGTTTAGCAGTTGGAAGCTTATTCTCGGAAGGTAACTATAAGTTATCTCAAACGGCGCCAGTAAGTTAGCCTCTAATCGTGCTGAATTAGCGCAGAATTCGGCTATAGGCAACACCTTAACCCACTCTGCTTAACAATAACTGCAGAAGATTCGTAGATATTTCTCTATCTCGCGGTTAGCTACTTCGGACTGACCGTCGGTTTGAGGGTAAGCAGCCGTGCTAAGCTTTCCCCAAATTCTGAGAGCTTAGTTAATAGCCTTCTATACATCCGCAGTAAATTAAGGACCCCTGTCCGTAGTAATAGTGTCCGGCAGACCGTAGTGCTTCTATATATGCTGAATTAGCATTCTCGCTGTTTCTTCCGCAGTAGATCCTTTATCCTTTGCTCGGGAGGGGATAAAGTAGCGCTCTTTGCTTAGTCGATTCACTACGTTAAGCGTGGCATTATATCTATCGGAATCCGGCAGGCCAGTTACGAAATCTATCGTAATATGCTGCTACGGTTTCTTAGGGATCGGAAGTGGCTTTAATAGACCGGCCGGAAGGCCGTAACGTAGCTTCGCTGCTCGGCAGACGTAACAGTTAGCGATAAACCGGTGGATCCGTTTAAAGATTTGTAGGAACTAGTAGGTCGTCCTAACTGCTTCTATCGTCTTCTTCGAGCCTATGTAACCGACATCTGTAGAACTATAGACCAGCTGGACGACCTCTGTAATTAGTTCTTCCAGAACTATTAGCTTCCCTAAACCGGTTTTGCCAAGCTTCTGTTGCTGGTTAAGCCGCTCCACTTTTTCGTAGAGAGTCTCTTCCTTAGTCGCCGGCTCTACTGCGCAGACCCCTACCTCTTTTAACACCCTAGCGTCTACTATTCGCTCGGTTAGCACCTTCTGGAACATGTTCGGATCTTGCTTCGCGCGGCTGGTCTTCCCTTCTCTTCTTGTTAACGCGTCGGCCTTTCTGTTGCAGCAGTGGAAAGAGGTAGGACAGATTGATAGGGCGGGGTAGACCCTGGATTCCGGCTCGGCCCCTTCCGGGATTTAGGTTCCGGAACGGACCGAGCCGGGCCTTAGCACTACGACTACGAAAGCCTACTACTACTACTATATAGACTCCTTTCCCTCCTCAGTTCGAGATATAGTTATCAAAACAGCCGTATTGAACCTTATCTGCGCGCTCAGATTATTATATCTCAAACTCACTCTCTACACTAACCCTGCGCTGCGCGAAGGGGCCCGTCGAACTATCCGGAAACCCGAATAACGTACGCGCACCTACATATACACCAAAACAACAACCCCTAAAGGCACTGTAAGAAGATAGAAGGCTTCTTAGCAGTAGAGAGCGGCGTTATAGGCCGCAGCAGAAGCAGAAAAGGAAAGGCTAACAGAGCGAGCAGGCGCTCTAGTGTCATTGATAATAAGATTATTATCAGCGGTTTTACGGCGGAAGAGACCGCAGAGATCAAGGAACGAATAAGCAAATACAAGAAGATCTACGACTGCACGATCGAGGAACTCGAAGACTATGTAAACGAGAATAGGGTAGGAAAGGTCTACGATAGTATAGACCTTATTAAGACGCTGTTCTACAGAACGCTAGAAGAGAACAGGCAACTAAGAGAAGAAAATAAAGCGGTAAGGGCCGAAAAGGAATCGGCAGAGACTATTATCGACGTGTTAGAAAACTAGGCAGCGAATCGACTGACGCAACTAAAGACACTAAAGGATCAACTAGCTAATATAGAAGCAGCGAAGTCGTCGCTGCTACTGCGGCGAGAAACCTATGCAGAGACCGCCTTACTAGCGGCCTATAGTTAAGGTAGCACCTTAATAACATTATTGCCGGACCTGCCAGCGTTTAGAGGCAGAGACCCTAAAGACTAGGAAGCGTTTAAGAAGAAGATA
This sequence comes from Pseudocercospora ulei, assembly GCA_016165855.1. NCBI lineage: Eukaryota > Fungi > Ascomycota > Dothideomycetes > Mycosphaerellales > Mycosphaerellaceae > Pseudocercospora > Pseudocercospora ulei. The sequence goes on from JACWNB010000004.1 coordinate 6,014,097, forward strand.
AAGAATAAGATAGACCGCGACTACGCCGGAAACAACGCTAGAGACAGACTAGCGTACCTGGAATCGCGATTAGAAGGTAAAGCTTTTTCGCTAGTAGCGGACCTAGAAGAGGCGACCGCCGAGGAAGCGATCAGAGCACTAGACCAGCGCTTCGGAGACCTATTCCGAAGAAAGACGGCCTGTAAGCAGCTGGATAAGATTAACTAGAACCGGCAGACGTTTAAGGAGTTCTACAGTTTGTTTAGAAAATATGCGATCAGGGCCCGAGTAGCGGAAGATAAGCAGCTCTACCTATTAAGGCAGAAGCTGAACCCTGAATTGGCCGCCGCTATAGCGTCTGTAGAAGACGAAGACCTTAAGAGCTTCGTATACAGAGCAAGAGTTACTGCGAGAAACTTGAGCGCCTACGCGAAATTACGCGAATCGAACTAGAAGCAGTTAATAACGCAGACTACGCGACCCCCTACGCCCTTCCGGAGAACACTACAGCAGCTACCTTATCAGTCACAGCGTTCGTCGTTCGTCCCCACCTGCTACGTATGCGGAAAGCCCGGCTATATCGCTACGAGATGCCAAGCATCGGATAAGCAGAAGCAGGAATATCGAGCAACGAAGCCGCCGCCGCCACCGAGAAAGACTATACAAGCTATAGAGCCGGCTCCGAACGACACTAACAGCGTAGACAGTAGAGTGCAGTTAAGAATTATAGGAAAAGACCAGCTGGACGGATAGGCCCCCTATCCAGCATGGACGACAGGGCATTAACGCGAACTACGTCGACGAAAGAGAGCATTAATAGCTGCAGCGATCCGCTATCGGCTGCGGTGGAAGTGAACACAGAAACAGCTATTATCCTTCCAATTACTGTCTACCCCCTTAACGGATCAAGCAAACCACTTCAGCTAAGGGCCTTTATCGACACCGGAGCTCTCATTGGTGCAGCGATCCACTATCGGCTGGTCCGGAAGCTAACGAATAGATACGGCTATCCGGTGGAATTAGCGTCGCTAGCGAAGATTTCGGCATATAACGGACAAGACACAGAAACCGTTACGCACTACGTGCCGCTAAAGACTACCTTGGCTGGTCGCACTACAGAAGCGACGTTCCGAATTATGGATATCGGAAGGTTTGACATCATTATAGGGCAGAAATAGATAAAGAACCAGAAAGCCATTATCGACGTAGATAAAGGAACGATCAGATTCAAAACCCTAAGCAACGGCACCGCCGCTGCCGAACCGACCGACGCCACTGTAGCCGAATCGAAAGTCGCGGCTGCCAATGTAACCCCGTCCGATCGTTCCGAACCCCTAGTCACCGTCGGAATAATAAGATCAGAAGCTATAACGACCCTCGCGAGGTCGCCGGACAATAAGATTTACGCTATCTTAATAAAAGACATTGAAGACTACCGGAAGATAATAACGGAAGAAGAAGTGGATCTCCTAGAAGTGCTACCAAACGAGCTCTATAGTTACGCTAACGTCTTCTTAAAAGCCGACTCCAACCTATTGCCGCTCTATCGACTGGAATATAACAACAAGATCCAACTGAAAGAGGGGGCTACGATGCCGAGAACCGAGCCCCTAAGACGACTGTCACTGGCAGAACTGGACCCGGTAGAGGTGTTCGTTCGCGAAAACCTAGCGAAGAAATTTATTACGCCGAGTTCTGCCGAATACGCGTTACCGATTCTTTTCGTAAGGAAACTAGGGGGTGGTCTGCGACTCTGCGTAGACTATCGAGGCCTTAACGAGGTCACTAAGAGAGACGTATACCCGCTGCCGCTGATCGATAAGACTATACAGCGCGAAGCAAAGGCTAAGTATTTTAGCAAGCTGGACATCCGCTAAGCGTTCTATCGACTAAGAAACAAAGAAGAGCAAACAGAAGACCTTACGACGTTCGCGACGCGTATAGGCAATTTCAAGTAGTTGGTAATGCCTTTCAGACTTACTAACGCGCTGGCGGTGTAGCAACGCTTTATAAACTACACCTTTATAGACATGCTAGAACGGTTCGTGTCTATCTATTTGGACGACATTCTTATCTACACAGACGGAACAAGAGATCAGCACACAGACTACGTTAAGAGGGTGCTAAAGAGGCTCCGCGAACTGGGATTGAACGCGGACACGAAGAAGAGCGAGTTCTATTAGACCGAAGTCAAGTATCTCGGGCTTATAGTCGGAAGAGACGGAATTCGTATAGACCTATCAAAGGTCGCCGCCGTTGCGGAATAGAGGCAGCCGAAATCCGGAAACACTACGCAAATCAGAGCGTTTCTCGGATTCTGCAGCTACTACCGACAGTTTATTAAAGACTTTAGTAAGATAGCGAGACCCCTAAACGAGGCGTGAAAGAAGGAGGCCGCTAGCCTATAGAATAAGAAGTGCACAGAAGCTTTCGTACAGCTAAAAGAAGCAGTAGCCTCGGCGCCGGTTCTAGCGCACTTCCGACCGGAAAAGACGATCTACGTAGAAACGGACGCTTCCGATACAGTAACAGCAGGGGTCCTTTCTTAATACGGAGACGATAAAACCCTTTATCCAGTGGCTTTCTTTAGCAAGTCTATAACGGAAGCCGAGCGGAACTACGCTATCTACAATAAGGAGCTACTGGCGATTATTCAGGCGTTCGAGGAGTGGAAGCTACAGCTTATAGCTAGAAAGAGCACGGTCCAGGTCCTTACGGACTACCAGTCGCTGACCTACTTTATAAAGACGCAGAAGCTCTTACGACGTTAAGCACAGTAGGCTGCCTACCTATCCGGGTTTGACTTTAAGATTACCTATCGACTAGGGGCTTAAAACAGAAAGGCTAACGCGCTGACGCGAAGAGAAGGGAAAACTAGCTGCGCAAAAGAAGATCCGAACATGTTTCAGAAGGTGCTAACAGAGCGGATAGTAGACGCAGAGGTGTTAAAAGAGGTAGGGGTCTGCGCAGTAGAACCGGCCCCTAAGAAAGAGACTCTCTACGAGGAGGTGGAACAGCTCAATCAGCAGCAGAAGCTCGGCAGAACAGGCTTAGAGAAGCTGATAGTTCCAGAAGAGCTGGTTACAGAGGTTATCCAACTGGTCTATAGCTCTAAGGACGTTGGTTACGCCGGCTTAAAGAAGACGATAGAAGCTATAAGGACGATCTACTAGTTTCCGCGGATCTACGAACGGATCCACCGATTTATCGCCAACTGCTACATGTGCAGAGCCGCGAAACTACATTACGGCCTTCCAGTAGGCTTATTAAAGCTACTGCCGATCCCCGAGAAACTATAGCAGCACATTACAATGGATTTCGTAACCGGCTTGCCAGATTCAGACGGATACGATGCCACCCTCAACGTAGTGGATAGGCTAAGCAAAGAACGCCACTTTATCTCCTGTCGAGCGAGAAACGAAGGAACGACTGCGGAAGAGACAGCAAGAATACTAATTAGACACGTATAGAAGCATTATAGCCTGCCGGACACTATCACTACGGATAGGGGTGCTCAATTCACTGCTAACGTATAGAAAGCTATTAATCAAACCCTTAGAATTCGTAGAAAGCTTAGCACAGCAGCTCACCCTTAGACCGACAGCTAGTCTAAAGTGGCTAATCGCGAGATAGAGCGATATCTGCGAACCTTCTGCGGCTATTATTAAGAAAAGTAGGTCGAGGCATTGCTAATAGCCAAATTCTGGGCGAACTCAGTACAGTCGGAAGCAACGTCGCTAGCGCCGTTCGAGATAACGTATAGATGTCTTCTAAGAATAAGCTTTTAGCCGCCAAACGAACCTAGCTCTACGGAACTATCCACCGCTACGTCGTCAAAGAGAGTCGCTGCTGCGGTGGCAGAAGCGCTACGATCTCAGATAGAAGAAGCGATTAAGGTAGCAAAAGACGCGATGGAATCGGCTTAGAAGAAGATAGTAACTCGAGCTAATAGGAAAAGGACGCCGCTGGAATTCGAAGAAGGCTAAAAGGTATAGCTCAACACGCGAAACCTAAGGCTGAAAGGCAACGCCAAGCTCAATCTACGCTACGTAGGCCCGTTTACGATAGTGGAAAAGAGGTCGCTAGTGACCTATCGGCTCCAGCTACCGAAATCGTTCCGGATCTACGATGTCTTCCACTCGGACCTGTTGAGCTTGGACCCTGAAAACGACCTGCCAGAACAGGGGTTCGCCGAACCCCCGCCAATCGAGATAGACGATAAGGAAGAATAGGAGGTAGAAGACGTAATAGGCGTAAAGCAGACGAGGGGATCTATTAAAGCGAGGATCTCGTAGAAGGGGTAGCTGGAAGACTATAAATAGTATCCGGTCAAGAACCTGCAGAATTTGGCGGAGCTGCTAAGAGAGTTCTACGTGCAGAACCCGAAGAAACCGAAACCCGGATAGCTCCGAAACTGACGACCTCTGAAAGAGATAAAGGAAGAAAGCCGCGTCCGCTTCACTAGCGCTGAAGCCGGTAAAGACGATCGTAACGGTCGCTTTTAGGGAGGTCTTCGACTCGGCCACTACCTACTACCGGTTCGACGCGGCCACCACCTACTGTAGCGTGCCAGCGCCGCCAACCCTGTAGTAGGTAAAGGCTTTGGTAGAAGAGAAAAAGAAGAAAAAAAAACGGAGCCGCGGAAGAACCTATATAGACCTCTAAGACGACGCACAGACTAGCTACGCCGCAGCTCAGATAACCGACGGCTCAGATCAGATAGCACAGATTAGATAGACACCAAGTGAAGGACTTCAGACGCCGACGACGTAAGAAATTGAAGAATCAATAAAGAGAACGTTGTTTTTGATAGAAGACAGAAGAAGTAACGTCGGCGTTAGAGGGGATTTTCGAGAAGGAGACGACGAATCAAAAAAAAAAAAAGAAGAAGAGCAGAGATTTTCGGTTAGATAGGATAACTAAGCGGTCGAGGGCGACCGCTAGTAAGGGAGGGGGGTAGTGTTGCGGCAGTGGAAAGAGGTAGGACAGATTAATAGGGTGGACCCTAGATTTTGGCTCGGCCCCTTCCGGGATTTAGGTTCCGGAACAGACCGAGCCGGGCCTTGGCACCACCACTACGAAAGCCCACCACCACCACTATATAGACTCCTTTCCCTCCTCAGTTCGAGATATAGTTATCAAAACAGCCGTATTGAACCTTATCTGCGCGCTCAGATTATTATATCTCGAACTTACTCACTACACCAAACCCCGCGCTGCGCGAAAGGGCCCGTCGAACTATCCGGACGCTCGAATAACGCACGCGCACACACACACACCAATAACGACAAACCCCAGTACTGTAAGAAAGCTATAGAGAGCTTCTTAGCGGCAGAGAGCGGAGTGACAGGCCGCTGCGGAAAGAGAAAGACTAACAGAGCGAGTAGGCGCTCCAGTGTTTTTAATAATAAGATCATTATTAGCAGTTTTACAGCGGAAGAGACTGCAGAGATTAAGGAACGAATAAGCGAATACAAGAAGATCTACGACTATACAATCGAGGAACTGGAAGACTATATAAACGAGAATGGAATATGGAAGGTCTACAACGGCATAGACCTTATCGAGATGCTGTTTTACAGAACGCTAGAAGAGAACAGACAACTAAGAGAAGAAACTAAAGCGGTAAGGGCCGAAAAGGAATCGGCAGAGACTATTATCGACATGTTAGAAAACCAGGCGGCGAATCGACTAGCGCAACTGAAGGCGCTAAAGGATTAGCTAGCTAATACGGAAACAGCGAGGTCGTCGGCGCCGCCACTGCGTTGAGAAGAACAAGCAGAGACCGCCTTACTGGCGGCCTACAGTCAAGGTAGCACTACGATAACGCCACTACTGGACCTACCTGCTTTCGGTAGCAGAGACCCTAAAGCGTAGGAGGCGTTTAAGAAGAAGATCAAGAATAAGATAAGCCGCGATTACGCAGCAAGCAGCGAAGAAGACAGACTGGCCTATCTAGAGGCGCGACTAGAAGGCGAAGCGTTCTCGCTGGTGGTGGACCTAGAAGAAGTAACTGCCGACGAAGCTATCAAAGCGTTAGATTAGTGTTTCGGAGACCCCTTCCGGAAGAAGACGGCCCGCAAACAACTGGACAAGATCAGTCAGAATCGGCTAACATTTAAAGAATTTTACAGGCTGTTCAGGAAATATGCTATCAGAGCGAGAGTGGCTAAGGATAAGCAGCTACACTTACTAAGACAGAAACTAAGCCCTAAGCTCGCTGCGGCTATAGCGTTAGTAGAAGACGAGGACCTTCAGAGCTTCGTACACTAGGCGAGAGTTACCGCCAGAAACCTAAACGCGTACGGAAAACCGACGACACGCAAACTGATTTAGAAGCCATTGCCGTCGGCGCAGACAGTTAGAGCCCCTGCACCTTTCCGACAACGCCCCTAGCAGCCATTTAATTCGCAGCGTTCGTCGTTCGTCCCCACCTGCTACACGTGTAGGAAGCCTGGCTACATCGCTACAAGATGCCAAGCTTCGGATAAGCAGAAGCAGGAGTATCGTGTTATAAAGCAGCCGCAGCCGCAGCCACTAAGAAAGACCATACAAGCTATAGAGCCGGCTCCGAACGATGCTGACAGCGTAGACGGTGGAGTGCCACTGCGAATCCTGGGAAAAGACCAGCTGGAAGGATAGGCCCCCTATCCAGCGTAGAAGACAGGGCACTAACAAGAGCCACGTTACAGAGAGACAAAAGCATTAACAGCTGCAGCGATCCGCTCTTAGCGGCAGTAGAAGTAAACACGGAAACAGCTATTATTCTTCTAATTACTGTCTACCCCCTTAACGGATCGAGCAAACCACTTCAGCTAAGAGCTTTTATTAACACGGGGGCCCTTATCGGAGCGGCTATCCACTATCGATTAGTTCAAAAGCTAATAAAAGGATACGGCTATCCAGTGGAGATAGCGTCGCCGACGCGGATTTCGGCGTATAACGGACAAGACACGGAAAACGTTACGCACTACGTGCCATTAAGGACTACACTAGCTGGTCGAACTATAGAAGCAACGTTCCGGATCATGGATCTCGGACGGTTTGACATCATTATAGGGCAGAGATAGATAAAGAACTAGAAGACGGTCATTGACATAGACGAAGGCACGATAGGGTTCAAAACCCTAGGCAACGGCACCGCCGCTGCCGAACCGACCGCCGCTACCGTAGCAGAATCGAAAGCCGCGGCTGCCAATGTAACCCCGTCCGACCGCCCCGAACCCCTAGTCACTGTCGGAATAATAAGTTTAGAAGCTATTACGACCCTTGCGAAGTCGCCGGACAATAAGATCTACGCTATCTCTATAAAAGACATCGAAGACTACCAGAAGATAATAGTGGAAGAAGAAGTAGATCTACTAGAGGTGCTGCCAAACGAGCTCTATAGTTACGCTGACGTCTTCTTAAAAGCCGACTCTAACCTATTGCCGCTCTATCGACCGGAATACGACAACAAGATCCGACTAAAAGAGGGAGCTACGCTGCTAAGAACCGAGCCCCTAAGACGACTGTCGCCGGCGGAACTGGACTAAGTAGAGGTGTTCGTTCGAGTAAATCTGGCGAAGAAGTTTATTACGCCGAGTTCTGCCGAATATACGTTACTGATTCTTTTCGTAAGGAAACTAGGGGGTGGTCTGCGACTCTGCGTAGACTATCGAGGCCTTAACGAGGTCACTAAGAGAGACGTATATCCACTGCCGCTAATAGATAAGACTATACAGCGCGTAGCAAAGGCTAAGTAGTTCAGCAAGCTGGACATCCGCCAAGCGTTCTATCGACTAAGAAACGAAGAAGGGCAGACAGAAGACCTTACGACGTTCGCGATGCGTATAGGCAATTTCAAGTAGTTAGTGATGCCTTTCGGACTTACCAATGCGCCGGCGGTGTAGCAACGCTTTATAAACCACACTTTTATAGACATGCTAGAACGGTTCGTGTCTATCTATTTAGACGACATTCTTATCTACACAGACGGAATAAGAGAACAGTATACGGACTACGTCGAGAGGGTGCTAAAGAGACTCCGCAAAGTAGGATTAAACGCAGACACGAAGAAGAGCGAGTTCTATCAGACCGAAGTCAAATATCTCGGTCTTATCGTCAGAAGAGATAGAATTTGGATGGACCCCTTAAAGGTCGCCGCCGTCGCCGAATGGAAGCAGCCGAAGTCTGGGAATACTACGCAAATTAGGGCGTTTCTCGGCTTCTGCAGCTACTATCGACGGTTTATTAAGGACTTCAGCAAGATAGCGAGACCCCTAAACGAGGCGTTAAAGAAGGAGGCCGCCGGCCTCTAGAACGAGAAGTGCACGGAAGCCTTTAACCGGCTAAAAGAAGCAGTGGCCTCTGCACCAGTTCTGGCACACTTCCGGCCGGAAAAGACGATCTACGTAGAAACGGACGCTTCCGATATAGTGACGGCAGGGGTCCTTTCTCAATACGCTAACGATAGCGAGACCCTCTACCCAGTGGCCTTCTTTAGCAAATCTATAACGGAAGCTAAGCGGAACTACGCCATCTATAATAAAGAATTACTAGCTATTATAAAGGCGTTCGAGGAGTGGAAGCCAGAGCTTATAGCTGGAAAAAGCACGGTCCAGGTCCTTACGGACCACCAGTCGCTGACCTACTTTATAAAGACACAGAAGCTCTTACGACGTTAAGCACAGTAGACTGCCTACTTATCCGGGTTCGACTTTAAGATCACCTATCGACTAGGAGCTCAAAACGGAAAGGCTAACGCACTAACGAGAAGGAAAGGAAAGACCAGCTAAGCGAAAGAAGATCTAAACATGTTCCAGAAGGTGTTGACCAAGCGGATAGTAGACGCAGAGGTGTTAAAAGAGGTAGGGGTCTGCGCAGTGGAACCGGCCCCTAAGGAAGAGACTCTCTACGAGAAGGTGGAGCAGCTTAATCAGCAGCAGAAGCTAGGCAAAACCGGCTTAGGAAAGCTAATAGTTCCGGAAGAACTGGTTACGGAGGTCATCCAATTGGTCTATAGCTCTAAGGACGTTGGTTACGCCGGCTCGAAGAAGACGATAGAAGCCGTAAGGACGATCTACTAGTTTCCGCAGATCTACGAACGGATCTACAGATTTATCGCCAATTGCTACGCGTGCCGGGCCGCAAAGCTACGTTACGGTCTTCCGGCCGGTCTGCTAAAGCCACTTCCGATCCCTGAGAAACTGTAGCAACACATTACGATGGACTTCGTAACCGGCCTGCCGGACTCTAATAGATATAACGCTACGCTAAACGTAGTGGACCGACTGAGCAAGGAACGCTATTTCATCCCCTGCTGAGCGAGAGACGAAGGAACCACTACAGAAGAGACAGCGCGGATGTTAATTCAACACGTATAGAAGTACCATAGCTTGCCGGACACTATCACTACAGATAGGGGTTCTCAATTTACCGCCGACGTATAGAAAGCTATCAACCAAGCTCTCGGAATTCGTAGAAAGCTCAGCACTGCCGCTTACCCTTAAACCGACAGCCAGTCTAAAGTGGCCAACCGTAAGATAGAGCAATACCTACGAACCTTCTACAGCTATTATTAAGAAAAGTGGGTCGAGGTGTTGCCAATGGCCGAATTCTGCGCTAACTTAGCACAGTTAGAAGCAACGTCGCTGGCGCCGTTCGAGATAACCTACGGTTATCTTCCGAGGCAAAGTTTCCAGCCGCCGAGCGACGCCGGCTCGCCGGAGCTTTCTACTACTACTACGTCGTTAAAGAGAGTCGCCGCCGCAGCGGCGGAAGCGCTCCGATCTCAGATAGAAGAAGCGATCAAAGTAGCGAAAGAAGTAATGGAATCGGCTTAGAAGAAGATAGTAACTCGAGCTAATAGAAAAAGGTCACTACTAGAATTCGAGGAAGGCCAAAAGGTATAGCTTAACACGCGAAACCTAAGGCTAAAAGGCAACGCTAAGCTCAATCCACGCCACGTAGGTCCGTTCAAGATAATAGAAAAGAGGTCGCCAGTAACCTACTGGCTCTAGCTGCCGAAATCGTTCCGAATCTACGATGTTTTCTATTCGGACCTGCTAAGCCTAGACCCTAAGGACGGCCTTCCGGAACAGGGGTTCGCCGAACCCCTGCTAATCGAGATAGACGGTAAGGAAGAGGAGTGGGAAGTAGAAGATGTAATAGACGTAAAGAAGATAAGGGGGTCCATCAAAGCAAGGATCTCGTAGAAGGGGTGGCCGGAAGACTATAAATAGTATCTGGTCAAAAACCTCCGGAATTCGGCGGAGCTGCTAAGAGAGTTCTATATGCGGAACCTGGAAAAGCCGAAACCAGCGTGGCTCTAATGTCGACAATGCGGAAGAAAGAAGAAGAAAGCCGCGTCCGCTCCACTGGCGCAGAAGCCGATAAAGACGATCGCAACGGTCGCCTTAGGGAGGTCTTTGACGCGGCCACTACCCACCGGCAGAGTAGGTAAAGGCTTTAGTAAAAGAGAAAAAGAAGAAGAAAAATGACGCCGTAGACGGATCTATATAGACCTCCGAGGCGACGCACAGACCAGCCACGCCGCAGCTTAGATAACCTATAGTTCAGACCAGATAGCACGGATTAGGCGTACGGATCAGATAGACGCCAAGTGAAGGACTTCGGACGCCGACGACGTAACATATTAAAGAAGCAATAAAGAGAACGTTGTTTTTAATAGAAGACGGAAGAGGTAACGTCGGCGTTGGAGGGGATTTTCGAGAAGGAGACGACGAATCAAAAAAAAAAGTGGAGATTTTCGGATAGATAGGGTGACTAAGCGGTCGAGAGCGACTGCTGGTAAGGGAGGGGAGTGGTGTTACGGCGGCAGAAAGGGGTGGGACTGGATAATAGGGTAGACCCTTAGAATTTCGGCTCGGCCCAGAAGGGCCGAGCCGGGCCTTGGCACCACTACTACGAAAGCCCACTACCACTACTACATAGACTCCTTTCCCTCCTCAGTTCGAGATATAGTTATCAAAAAGGCCGTATTAAATCATATCTGCGTGCCTGGATTATTATATCTCGAACTCACTCTCTATACAAACTCCGCGCTGCGCGAAAGGGCCTGTCGAACTATCCGGACGCTCGAATAACGCACGCGCACACACACACCAAAACAACAACCCCTAAGGCACTGTAAGAAGATAGAAGGCTTCTCGACAGTAGAGAGCGGCGTTACAGGCCGGAGCAGAAGCAGAAAAGGAAAGACTAACAGAGCGAGTAGGCGCTCTAGTGTAATTAATAACGAGATTATTATCAGCGGTTTTACAGCGGAAGAGACCGCTAAGGTCAAGGAACGAATAGCCGAATATAAGAAGATCTACGACTATACGATCGAGGAACTGGAAGACTATATAAACGAGAATAGAATAGGGAAGGTCTACGACGGCATAGACCTTATTAAGACGCTGTTCTACAGGACGCTGGAAGAGAACAGACAGCTAAGAGAGGAAACGGAGGCAGTAAGGGCCGAGAAGGAATCGGCAGAAACTATTATCGACGTGTTAGAGAACTAGGCAGCGAATAGACTAGCGCAACTAAAGGCGCTAAAGGATCAACTAGCTAATATAGAAGCAGCAAAGTCGTCGCCGCCACCGCAGCGAGAAACCTACGCGGAGACCGCCTTACTAGCGGCCTATAGTCAAGGTGGCACTACGATAACGCTACTACCAGACCTACCTGCTTTCGGTAGCGGAGACCCTAAAGCGTAGGAGGCGTTTAAGAAGAAGATCAAGAATAAGATAAGCCGCGATTACGCAGCAAGCAGCGAAGAAGACAGACTGGCCTATTTAGAGGCGCGACTAGAAGGCGAAGCGTTCTCGCTAGTGGCGGACCTAGAAGAAGTAACTGCTAAAGAAGCGATCAAAGCGCTGGATCAACGCTTCGGAGACCCCTTTAGGAAGAAGACGGCCTGTAAGCAGCTGGACAAGATCAACCAGAACCGGCAGACGTTCGAGGAGTTCTACGGATTGTTTAGAAAATATGCTATTAGGGCCCGAGTGGCGGAAGATAAGCAGCTCTACCTACTAAGGCAGAAGCTGAACCCTGAACTGGCCGCCGCTATAGCGTCTGTAGAAGACGAAGACCTTAAGAGCTTCGTGCACTAAGCGAGAGTCACTGCGAGAAACCTAAACGCATACGGAAAATTAACGACACGTAAACCGGCTCAGAAGCCGTCGCCGTTAGGGCAGACGACTAGAACCCCTCCACCCTTCCGACAACGCGCCTAGCAGCTATTTAATTCGCAGCGCTCGTCGTTCGTCCCCACCTGCTACGCGTATAGGAAGCCTGGCTATATCGCTACGAGATGCCAAGCATCGGATAAGCAGAAGCAGGAGTATCGTGTTATAAAGCAGCTGCAGCCACTAAGAAAGACTATACAAGCTATAGAGCCGGCTCTGAACGACACCGAGAGCGTAGACAGTAGGGTGCAGTTAAGGATTATAGGAAAAGACTAGCTGGACGGATAGGCCCCCTACCTAGCATTGACAATAGGGCACCGCACTAGAGCGAATCGACACGAGAAGAAAGCATTAACAGCTATAGCGATCTGCTCTCGGCAGCCGTAGAAGTGAATACAGAAACGGCGATCATCCTTCCTATTACGATCTACCCTGTTAAGAAGTCGCGCCAACCCCTCTAGTTAAAAGCTTTTATTGACACCGGAGCTCTTATTGGCGCGGCGATCCACTACCGACTGATTTAGAAACTAACGAAGGGATACGGCTATCTGGTGGAAATGGCGTCGCCGACGCGGATTTCGGCATACAACGGACAAGACACGGAGAGTGTTACGCACTATGTGCTATTAAGGACCACCTTAGCAGGTCGCACTACGGAAGCGACGTTCCGAATTATAGATATCGGAAGGTTTGACATTATTATAGGGCAGAAATAGATAAAGAACCAGGGAGCGATTATTGACGTAGGAGAAGGCACACTCGGATTCAGCAAACCGATCAGCGGCTTAGCCGCTGTCAAATTAGTCACCGAATCGGTTACAGTGGCCAACGCCAAACCGAACGTTACGACGATCGAAGCGGCTCCAATGGATCGGCCCGACCCTTAAGGCACGATCAGAATAATAAGTTCAGAAGCCCTAACGACCCTCGCGAAGTTGCCGAGCAACGAGATCTACGCTATCTCGATAAAAGACATCGAGGACTACCGCAAGATAATAGCAGAAGAAGAAGCGGACCCGTTAGAGGTGCTGCCGGCGGAGCTCTATAATTACGCTGACGTGTTCTTAAAAGACGACTCCAACCTCCTGCCGCTCTATCGACCGGAATACGACAACAAGATCAGGTTAAAAGAGGGGGCTACGTTGCCAAGAACCGAGCCCCTAAGGCGGCTGTCGCCTACCGAACTGGACTAAGTAGAGGTGTTTGTTCGAGAGAACCTATAAAAGAAGTTCATTACGCCGAGCTTAGCAGAATATGCGTCACCGATTCTTTTCGTACAGAAGCCCGGAGGTAGTCTCCGACTATGTGTAGACTACCGAGGCCTCAATAAGGTTACTAAGAGAGATGTATATCCGCTACCTCTAATTAATAAAACTATACAACGAGTGGCTAAGGCTAAGTGGTTTAGCAAGCTGGATATTCGCCAAGCATTCCATCGATTAAGGAACGAAGAAGGACAAACGGAAGACCTTACGACATTCGCTACGCGCATAGGCAATTTCAAGTAGTTGGTAATGCCGTTCGGACTCACCAATGCGCCGGCAGTGTAGCAACGCTTTATGAACTACACCTTTATAGATATGCTAGAACGGTTCGTATTAATCTAGTTAGACGACATTCATATCTACACTAAGGGAATAAGAGAACAACATACGGACTACATCAAGAGAGTATTAAAGAGGCTCCGCGAGGTCGGATTGAACGTAGATACGACGAAAAGCGAGTTCTATTAAACCGAGGTTAAGTATCTCGGTCTTATCGTCAGAAGAGATAGAATTCGTATAGACCCCTTAAAGGTCGCTGCCGTCGCCGAATGGAAGCAGCCAAAATCCGGAAACACTACCCGAATCAGAGCGTTTCTTGGATTCTGCAGCTACTATCGACAGTTTATTAAGGACTTTAGCAAGATAGCGAGACCCTTGAACGAAGCGTTGAAAAAGGAGGCTGCTGGCCTATAGAACGAGCAGTGCACGGAAGCCTTTAACCGGCTGAAAGAAGCGGTGGCCTCTGCGCCAGTTCTAGCACACTTCTAGCTAGAAAAGACGATCTACGTAGAAACGGACGCTTCCGATACAGTAACGGCAGGGGTCCTTTCTCAAAACGCTGACGATAGCGAGACCCTCTACCTAGTAGCCTTCTTTAGCAAATCTATAACAGAAGCTAAGCGGAACTACGCTATCTATAATAAAGAACTGCTGGCTATTATACAGGCGTTCGAGGAGTGGAAGCTAGAGCATATAGCTAGAAAGAGCACGGTCCAGGTCCTTACAGACCACTAGTCGCTAACCTACTTTATAAAGACACAGAAGCTCTTACGACGTTAAGCACGGTAGGCTGCCTACTTATCCGGGTTCGACTTTAAGATTACCTATCGACTAGGAGCTTAAAACGGAAAGGCTAACGCACTAACGAGAAGGGAAGGAAAGACTAGCCGCGCGAAAGAAGATCCGAACATGTTCCAGAAGGTGCTGACCAAGCGGATAGTAGACGCAGAGGTGCTGAAAGAGGCAGGGGTCTACGCAGTAGAGCCAGCCCCTAAGGAAGAAACTCTCTACGAGAAGGTAGAGCAGCTTAACCAGCAACAGAAGCTCGGCAAAACCGGTTCAGGGAAGCTAATAGTTCCGGAAGAACTAATTACAGAGGTCATCCAGCTAGTCTATAGCTCCGCGGATGTAGGCTACGCAGGCGCGAAGAAGACGATGCAGGCAGTAAGGACGATCTACTGGTTTCCGCGAATATTTAAGCGAATCCACCAATTTATCGTCAACTGCCACGTGTGCCGAACGGCGAAGCTGCGTTACGGTTTTCCGGCAGGCTTATTGAAGCCACTTCTAATCCCTAAGAAACTATAGCAGCACATTACGATGGATTTCGTAACTGGCCTGCTGGATTCCGATAGATACGATGCCACCCTTAACGTAGTGGATAGGCTGAGCAAAGAACAACACTTTATCCTATGCCGAGCGAGAGACGAAGGAACTACTGCGGAAGAAACCGCGCGGATGTTAATCCAACACGTATAGAAGCACTATAGCTTGCCGGACACTATTACTACAGATAGGGGTCCTCAATTTACTGCCGACGGATAGAGAGCTATTAACTAAGCTCTCGGAATTCGTAGAAAGCTTAGCACTGCCGCTTACCCTTAAACCGACAGCCAGTCTAAAGTGGCCAACCGTAAGATAGAGCGATACCTACGAACCTTCTGCAGCCATTATTAAGAAGATTAGGTTAAGGTGTTGCCGATGGCCGAATTCTGCGCCAACTCGGCACTGTCTAAAGCCACCTCGCTGGCGCCGTTCGAGATAACGCATAGCTATCTTCCGAGGATAAGTTTCCAGCCGCTGAGCGAACCTAGCTCTAGGGAACCTTCCACTGCTACGTCGTTAAAGAGAGTCGCCGCCGCGACGGCAGAAGCGCTCCGATCTCAGATAGACGAAGCAATCAAAGTGGCGAAAGAGGCGATAGAATCGGCTTAGAAGAAGATAGTAGCTCGAGCTAACAGAAAGCGAACGCCGATAGAATTCGAAGAAGGCCAAAAAGTATAGCTTAACACGCGGAACCTAAGGGTGAAAGGGAACGCCAAGCTTAACCCCTACTACGTAGGTCCGTTTACAATAGTAGAAAAGAGATCGCCGGTAACTTATCGGCTCCAGCTACCGAAATCGTTCCGGATCTACGACATTTTCCATTTAGATCTGCTAAGCTTAGACCCTGAAAACGGTCTGCTACAGCAGAGGTTCGCCGAACCCCTACCAATCGAGATGGACAGTAAGGAAGAAGAGTAGGAGGTAGAAGATATAATGGACGTAAAGAAGATAAGGGGGTCTATTAAAGCGAAGATCTCGTAGAAGGGGTGGCCGGAAGACTACGAATAGTATCCAATCGAGAACCTGCAGAATTCAGTAGAGCTGCTAGAAGAATTCTACATACAGAACCTGAAGAAGCCAAAGCCCGAGTGGCTCCGAAGCTAATTATTCCGGAAAGAAGAAAGCCGCGTCCGCTCTATTAGCGCGAAGGCCAAAGAAAACGATCGTAACGGTCGCCTCGGGGAGGTCTTCGACGCAGCCACTACCTACTACTGGATGGGCAGGCAGCTCGCCGACGCCGTAGCGTGCCAGCGCCGCCGACGCTGCGGTAGGTAAGCGCTTTGGTAGAAGAAAAAGAAGAGGAAGAAACGCCGCTACAGAAGGATCTATATAGACCCCCGAGGCAGCGCACGGACCGGCCGAGCCGCAGCTTAGAAGACTGCTGATCAATTAACGAGACGATTAGATAAGCGCCAAGTAAAGGACTTCAGATGCTAACGATATAAGAAATAGAAGAAGCGACGAAAAGAACGCTGGTTGTAATGGAAGATAGAAGAGGCGACGTCGGCGTTGGAAGGGGTTTTAGGAAGGAGACGACAAAAAAAAAAAGAAAGAAGATTTTTGAATAGATAAGGTAGCTAAGCGGTCGAGGGCAACCGCTGGTAAGGAAGGGGGGTGGTGTTACGGCAGCAGAAAGGGGTGGGACTAAGTAATAGGGTGGACCCTTAGAATTTCGGCTCAGCCTTTCCGGGCCGAGCCGGGCCTTGGCACCACTACCACGAAAGTCTACCACTACCACTACATAGATTCCTTTCCCTCCTTAGTTCGAGATATAGTTATTAAAAAGGCTGTATTAAATTATATCTGCGTGCCCGGATTAGCCAGGCTTTCTATACGCGTAGCAGGTAGGGACGAACAACGAGCGGGGCGAATAGGATAGCTGCTAAGGTGCTCTCTGGAAAGGTGTAGGGAGTCGCGTTGTCTGCGTTATCGACGGCTTCTAGTTTAATTCGCGCGATTTCGCGTAAGCGCTTAGGTTTCTGGCAGTAACTCTCGCTCGGTGCACGAAGCTCTTAAGGTCTTCGTCTTCTACAGAAGCTATAGCTGCAGCCAGTTTAGGGTTCAGCTTCTGCCTTAGTAGGTAGAGCTGCTTATCTTCCGACACTCTGGCTCTAATAGCATATTTTTGGAACAGTCTGTAGAATTCCTTAAACGTCTGCCGGTTCTAGTCAATTTTGTCCAGCTGTTTACAGGCTATCTTCTTTCGGAAGGGGTCTCCGAAGCGTTAATTTAGCGCTTTGATTGCTTATTTAGCAGTTACCTCTTCTAGGTCTGCTACTAGCGAAAAAGCTTTACCTTCCAACTGCGACTCTAGGTAGGCCAGCCTATCTTCTTTACTGTTTCCGGCATAGTCGCGGTCTATCTTGTTCTTTATCTTTTTCTTCAATGCCTCCCAGTCTTTAGGGTCTCTGCCTCTAAACGCCGGTAGGTCCGGTAGTAATGTTATTAAGGTGCTACCTTAACTGTAGGCCGCCGGTAAGGCGGTCTCTGCTCGTTCTTCTCGATGTAGTGGCGCTGACGACATCGCTGCTTCTATCTGATCCGGGCGCGCAGATATGATTCAATACGGCCTTTTTGATAACTATATCTCGAACTGAGGAGGGAAAGGAACCTATATAGTGGTGGTGGTGGGCTTTGATAGAGGGTGGTGTGCCAAGGCCCGGCTCGGCCCGGACGGGCCGAGCCGAAATCCAGGGTCCACCCTATTATCCAGTCCCACCCCTTTTTACCGCTGCAACACTACCCCCCCCCCTTACCAGCGGTCGCCCTCGACTGCTTAGTTACCCTACCTATCCGAAAATCTCTCTTCTTTCTGTCTCTCTTTTTTTTTTTTTTTTGATTCGTCTTTTTTTCTCGAAAATCCCCTCTACTGTCGACGTTACCTCTTCCGTCTTTTATCGAAAACAACGTCTTATTATCGCTTTTTCAGCCCTTACGTTATCGGCATCCGAAGTCCTTCACTTAGCGTTTATGTAATCGGTGCCCCTGATCCGTGCTATCTAATCTGATCCGTAGGTTATCTGAGCTGCGGCGTGGCTGGTCTGTGCGTCGTCGCGGAGGTCTATATAGATCTTTCTGCAGCGCCGTTTTTCTTCCTCTTTTTCTCTTCTACTAAAGCTTCCGCCCTCTACGCGGTCGCCGACCGACGTGGCAGTGCCTAGAGCTATCGATTCCATTACGATCGCCTTTATCGGCTTCCGCGCCGGTGGAGCGGACGTGGCTTTCTTCTTTCTTCCGGAATTGTCGACATTAGAGCCACGCCGGTTTCGGCTTCTTCGGGTTCTGCGCGTAAAAGTCTCTTAGCAGCTCCGCCAAATTCCGGAGATTCTCGATCGGATACTATTTATAATCTTCTGGCCACCCCTTCTACGAGATCCTCGCTTTGATGGACCCCCTTATCTTCTTTACGTCCATTACGTCTTCTACCTCCTATTCTTCCTTATCCTCTATCTCGATTGGCAGGGGTTCAGCGAACCCCTGTTCCGGCAGGCCGTCTTCAGGGTCTAAGCTCAGTAGATCGGAATGGAAAACGTCGTAGATCCGGAACGCCTTCGGCAGCTCGAGCTAATAAGTCACCGGCGACCTCTTTTCTATTATCTTAAACGGACCTACGTGGCGCGGATTGAGCTTGGCGTTGCCTTTCAGCCTCAGGTTCTTCGCGTTAAGCTATACTTTTTGGCCTTCTTCGAATTCCATTAGTAACCGCTTCTTATTAGCCCGAGTCACTATCTTCTTCTGAGCTGATTCCATCGCGTCTTTCGCCACTTTAATCGCTTCTTTTATCTGAGATCAGAGCGCTTCCGCCGCTGCGGCGGCGACTCTCTTTAACGACGTAGTGGTGGTGGAAAGCTCCGGCGAGCTGGCGTCGCTTAGTGGCTGAAAGCTTATCCTCGGAAGAAAGCCGTGCGTTTTCTCGAACGGCGCCAGCGACGTCGCTTCTGACTGTGTTAAGTTCGCGCAGAATTCGGCTATTAGTAACACCTCGACCTACTTTTCTTAATAATGGCTGCAGAAGGTTCGCAGATATCGCTCTATCTCGCGATTAGCTACTTCGGACTGGCTGTCGGTTTGAGGGTAAGCGGCGGTGCTGAGCTTTCTATAAATTCCGAGAGCTTGGTTAATAGCTTTCCACACGTCGGCAGTAAATTAAGGACCCCTATCCGTAGTAATAGTGTCCGGCAACCTATAGTGCTTCCACACGTGTTGGATCAACATCTGCGCGGTTTCTTCCGCTGTAGTTCCTTCGTTTCTCGCTCGACAGGGGATAAAGTGTCGTTCTTTGCTCAGTCTATCTACTATGTTAAGGGTGGCGTTATATCTATTTGAATCCGGCAGGCCGGTTACGAAGTCCATCGTAATGTGCTGCTATAGTTTCTTAGGGATCGGCAGTGGCTTTAATAAGCCTGCTGGAAGACCGTAACGCAGCTTCGCAGCCCTGCATACGTGGCAATTGGCGATAAATCGATGGATCCGTTCGTAGATCCGCGGAAACCAGTAGACCGTCCTTATAGCTTCTATTATCTTTTTTGAGCCGGCGTAACCAACGTCTATAGAGTTATGGACCCGCTGGATAACTTCCGTAATTAGTTCCTCCAGAACTATCAGCTTTCCTGAGCCGGTTTTGCCGAGTTTCTGTTGCTAGTTAAGTCGCTTCACCTTTTCGTAGAGAGCTTCTTCTTTAGGGACCGGTTCCACTGCACAGACCCCTACCTCTTTCAACACCTCTGCGTCTACTATCCGCTCGGTTAACACCTTCTGGAACATGTTCGGATCTTCCTTCGCGCAGCTTGTTTTTCCTTCTCTTCGCGTCAGTGCGTCCGCCTTTCCGTTTTGAGCCCCCAGTCGATATGTAATCTTAAAGTCGAATCCTAATAAGTAGGCGGCCTACCGAGCTTGGCGGCGTAAGAGCTTCTGCATCTTTATAAAGTAGGTCAGCGACTGGTGGTCCGTAAGAACCTGGACCGTGCTCTTTCTAGCTATAAGCTCCGGTTTCCACTCCTCGAAAGCCTAAATGATCGCCAGCAGCTCTTTATCGTAGATAGCGTAGTTCCGCTCGGCTTTGCTTATTGACTTGCTGAAGAAAGCGACTGGATAGAGGGTTTCGTCGTCACTATATTAAGAAAGGACCCCTGCCGTTACTGTGTCGGAAGCGTCCGTTTCTACGTAGATCGTTTTTTCTGGTCGGAAGTGCGCCAGCACGGGTGCAGAGGCCACTGCTTCTTTTAGCCGGTTAAAGGCTTCCGTGCACCTCTTATCCTATAGGCCAGCGGCTTCTTTCTTTAGCGCCTCGTTTAGGGGTCTTGCTATCTTGCTGAAGTCCTTAATAAACCGTCGATAGTAGCTGCAGAAGCCGAGAAACGCCCTGATTTGCGTAGTGTTTCCAGATTTCGGCTGCTTCCATTCCGCGACGGCGGCGACCTTCGAGGGGTCTATACGAATTCTATCTCTCCCGACGATAAGACCGAGATATTTGACCTCGGTTTAATAGAATTCGCTGTTCTTCGTGTCCGCGTTCAATCCTACCTCGCGGAGCCTCTTCAACACTTTCTTAATGTGGTCCGTGTGTTGCTCTCTCGTTCTATCTGTATAAATAAGGATGTCGTCCAAGTAGATAGACACGAACCGCTCTAGCATGTCCATAAAAGTGTAGTTTATAAAGCGCTGCTACACTGCCGGCGTGTTAGTAAGTCCGAAAGGCATTACCAACTACTTGAAATTGCCTATACGCGTCGCGAACGTCGTAAGGTCTTCTGTCTGCCCTTCTTCGTTCCTTAGTCGATAGAACGCTTGGCGGATGTCTAGCTTGCTGAACCACTTAGCCTTCGCTACTCGTTGTATAGTCTCGTGGATTAGCGGCAGCAGGTATACGTCTCTCTTGGTGACCTCGTTAAGGCCTCGATAGTCTACACAGAGTCGCAGACCCCCCCCTGGTTTTCTTACGAAAAGAATCGGTAACGTATATTCGGCAGAACTCGGCGTAATGAACTTCTTCGCCAGGTTTTCGCGAACAAACACCTCTACTTGGTCCAATTCGGCCGGCGACAGTTGTCTTAGGGGCTCGGTTCTTGGCAATGTGGCCCCTTCTTTCAACCTGATCTTATTATTATATTCCGGCCGGTAGAGCGGCAGGAGGTTAGAGTCTGCTTTTGAGAACACGTCAGCGTAACCGTAGAGCTCTTTTGGCAACATCTCTAGTAGGTCCGCTTCTTCTTCTGCTATTATCTTCCTGTAGTCTTTGATGTCTTTTATCGAGATAGCGTAGATCTTATTATCCGGTGACTTCGCGAGGGTCGTTATTGCTTCTGAACTTATTATTCCGACGGTGACCAAGGGTTCGGAATGCTCGGACGGAGCTTCTTTAGCGGACTCCGTGGCTTTCGGGTCGGTGGCAGCGGTGGCGTTGCCTAGGGTTTTGAACCCTATCGTGCCTTCGTCTACGTTAATAATGGCTTTCTGATTCTTTATCTATTTCTGCCCTATAATAATGTCAAATCTTCCGATATCTATAATTCGGAACGTCGCTTCCGTAGTGCGACCAGCTAAGGTGGTCTTTAGCGGCACATAGTGCGTGACGCTTTCTGTGTCCTGTCCGTTGTATGCCGAAATCCGCGTCGGCGACGCCAGTTCCACCGGATAGCCGTATCTATTTATCAGCTTCTGGACCAGCCGGTGGTAGATCGCCGCGCTAATAAGAGCTCCGGTGTCGATGAAAGCTTTCAGTTGGAGGGTTTGGCGCGACTTCTTAACAGGGTAGATCGTAATAGGAAGGATGATAGCCGTTTCCGTATTCACTTCTACAGCTGCCGAGAGCGGATCGCTACAGCTGTTAATGCTCTCTTTCGTCGACGCGGTTCGCGTCGGTGCCCTATTGTCCACGCTAGATAGGGGGCCTATCCTTCTAGCTGGTCTTTTCCTATAATCCGCAGTAGCACTCCACCGTCTACGCTGTCAGTATCGTTCAGAGCCGGCTCCATAGCTTGTATGGCCTTTCTCGGTGGCGGCGGCGGCTTTGTTGCTCGATATTCCTGCTTCTGCTTATCCGACGCTTGGCATCTCGTGGCGATATAGCCAGGTTTTCTATACGCGTAGCAGGTAGGGACGAACGACGAACGCTGTAGCTGATACGATGGCTGCTGGGGGCGTTGTTAGAAGGGCGCAGGGGCTCGCGTCGGCTGCGCCGACGGCGACGGCTTCTGAATCGATTCGCGTGCTTTCGCGTAAGCGTTCAAGTTTCTCGCGGTAACCCTCGCTCGGTGCACGAAGCTCTTAAGGTCTTTATCTTCTACCGAGGCTATAGCTGCAGCGAGCTCAGGGCTCAGTTTCTGTCTCAGTAGGTGGAGCTGTTCGTCTTCTGCTACTCGGGCCCTAATTGCATATTTTCTAAACAAACCGTAGAACTCCTCGAACGTCTGCCGGTTCTGGTTGATCTTGTCCAGCTGCTTACGGGCTGTCTTCTTTCGGAATGGATCTCCGAAGCGTTAATCTAGCGCTTTGATCGCTTCTTCGGCAGTCGCCTCTTCTAGGTCCGCTACTAGCGAAAAAGCTTCACCTTCCAATCGCGATTCCAGGTACGCCAGTCGGTCTTTGGCGCTGTTTCCGGCGTAGTCGCGGTCCATCTTATTCTTTATCTTCTTCTTAAACGCCTCCTAGTCTTCGGGGTCTCTACCTTTAAACGCTGGTAGGTCCGGCAATAATGTTATCGAGGTGCTACCTTGACTATAGGCTGCCGGTAAGGCAGTCTCTGCTGGTTCTTCTCGGTGCGGTAGCGGCGTTGCTGCTTCTATATTAGCTAGTTGGTCCTTTAGCGCCTTTAGTTGCGCCAGCCTATTCGCTGCCTGGTTTTCTAATACGTCGATAATGGTTTCTGCCGATTCCTTCTCGGCCCTTACTATCTCTACTTCCTCCCTTAACTGTCTGTTTTCTTCTACGTTCCTATAGAACCTCTTTTCTATAAAGGTAATAATGTTAAACACCTTCTTAGCTCCGTGTTCTGTAAGATATTCTCCTATCTTATCCGGCGTGCGTCTATACAGTTCGGCGTAGCCCTCTATGCCCTTTCTCGCTTTATCTACCTCTTCTTCTGTAAGGCCTTCGTTGGTCGTTCCGTCGTCGAGGATGCTGGTACGCCTATCCCTCGGTCTATTAGTCTTTCTCTTTCCGCTGCGGCCTGTAACGCCGCTCTCTACTGCCGAGAAGCCTTCTATCTTCTCGCAGTGCCTTAGGGGTTGGTGTGTGTTGGTGTGTGTTGATGCGCATGCGTTATTCGGGTTTCCAGATAGTTCAATGGGCCCTTTCGCGCAGTGCGGGGTTGGTGTAGAGAGTGAGTTTGAGATATAATAATCCGGGCGCGCAGATATAATTCAATACGGCCTTTTTGATAACTATATCTCGAACTGAGGAGGGAAAGGAACCTATGTAGTGGTGGTGGTGGGCTTTGATAGAGGGTGGTGTGCCAAGGCCCGGCTCGGCCTAGACGGGCCGAGCCGAAATCCAGGGTCCACCCTATTATCCAGTCCCACCCCTTTTCACCGCCGCAACACTATCTTAGCTAACTGAGTCTTTATTGCCTTTAGTTGTACTAGTCGATTCGCCGCTTAATTTTCTAGCACGTTAATAATAGTTTCTGCTAACTCCTTCTCGGCTATTACCGCTTCTATTTCTTCTCTTAGTCGCCTGTTTTCTTCTATGTTCCTATAAAACTTCTTTATAACGAAGGTCATAATGTTAAACACCTTCTCGGCTCTATTTTCTGCCAGATACTCTTCTATTTTATCCGGCTTGCGTACGTACAGTTCGGTATAGCTCTCTATGCCCTTCTTCGCTTTATCTATCTCTTCTTCTGTAAGGCCCTTAGTGGCTATTCTATCGTTAAGGATGCTAGTACGCCTATCCCTTAGTCTGTTAGTCTTTCTCTTTCTGCTGCAGTCTGTAACACTGCCTTCTACCGTTAAGAAGCTCTCTATAGCTGTCTTACGGTGCTAGGGGTTGTTAGTTTAGTATATATAGTGCGCGTGCGCTATTCGGGTATCCAGATAGTTCAACGGTCCCTTTCGCGTAGCGCGGAGTTGGTGTAGTAAGTAAGTTCGAGATATAATAATCCGGGCACGCAGATATAATTTAATACAGCCTTTTTAATAACTATATCTCGAACTGAGGAGGGAAAGGAATCTACATAGTAGTAGATAAGAACTTTGGGGATAGTGTGCCAAGGCCCAGCTCGGGTCTAGGAGGGCTAAGCCGAAATTCTAAGGGTCTACCCTATTACTTAGTCCTACCCCTTTCTGCTACTGCAACAGTATAGAGGGTTAGGAGTTTCCCTCTATACAGTAGTACAGAGTTTTCCCCTCCGTTTAGAGAGGCGGCAATTCCTCTCTATGTAGGGCTATAGGATTTTCCCTCTGTATAGGAGTAGGGTTATATTAGTAACTCTGTATAGAGGGTAGGGTCGTGCTGGCGCTGCTAAGTTATAATCCTTAGGGCGACAGCTAGCTTAGGTCCAGGACCTAGCTAGACGGCGCTACCTAACAATACCCCCCTCCCTTCTTGTAGTGCTTCTTTCGTACGACCGCGTGTCGTACGAACCCTCGTAGCGTACCTTTCCAACCTATACTTGTCTAGTCGTCCGTAAAGTCGACTGTTGTCTAGGCGCTTACCAGTCGACAATACCTACTAGGTGCCCTCTCTGTTGTCGCTAGGTCCTCGGGTAGCAGTTGCCTGTTTGCTGTTATTACCTATAGCCTACAGTTACGCAGTTAGCCTTAGTCCTAGGTCTCTCCTCCTCCCTCTACTCTGCTGCAACCTTGGGCCTGTCCGTTTGGATCCTAAAGCCAAAGCAGAGGAGGACCTATAAGTAGGGAAAGCAGGTAGTGCTAGATCGCTTCTAACTAATCTTAGCCGAATCCGGTTGCCGCTTTAAGGATGCCGAAGCCTAGGCGGAGGAGGACTTACAAGCAGTTATAAAGGTGTAGGAGGCCCTCGGTTACGACTAGTCCGCTACTTCTACGTTCGCAGTCTCCTACTTTTTCCTGCCCTTTATCCCGTGTCCGTTTATCTCCTTTTCCGTAGCTCTAGCTGTGCACTCTGTATCCTGTCCGTACAGTCCAGCGGCGGCAGGCCGTCCGGCTTTGTCCATATGCTTTAGTCGCTGTCCGGGGTTCAGCTCCTAGGTAGATGTTCCTGCCCGTTACGTCTGTAGGGTAGGGTAGTAGTCGTTTACCTAGCAGTCGTTCGTACAGCCTTAGGCAGGCCGGTTATTTCGTACAGTCTCGCCCTGCTCTATACTAGCTCCAATCCTACTTATCTTCCTTCCCTACTTCCTGCACCTATGCTATACTTCTTGCAGGTTCCCCTGTATTGTCTCTTCTCTTATATCCCTAGGGGTAGGTGTCTCTAGTTCTCCTCTATTCCTGCCCCTCCTTTGCAGCTTCTTAGTCTTGCCTGTATCTGCCTAACGTCTCTTGTAGCTGCCTAGTCTAGGTTGCAGTTGTACAATATTACTTGCAGCTGCCCCGTCTTGCAGCTGCTACCTGTCTTACCCTATATAGTACAGTGTTACTGCGACCGCTTACTAGGGTGTCTCTCCTCCTACTTGTCTAATGCTCGTGTGTCCTAGAGAGCCTTGTACGGCTCCTATATAGGCTCTGCCTAACCCGTCTATTTAACTAGATATTCTATCTTCTTCTGCTTCCTCTAACTCTTAAGGATTTCTTCTACTTTATACTCCTCCTAGTCTTTAGTAATAATCGCTAGAGGGCGCGCGTCGTCCGTCGTCTAGTATAGGAGGGAGTCTGTATGTGCCAGCTGTACGAGGCCTATATAGAAGACTAGGTAGATCCCTAGGAGAGTGTTAAGTCGTACAGCGTGTGTCCCTATTGGCAAGACTACTGTAAACTTCTAGTTCTTCCAATCCAGTTTCTTGCTCGGCTAGTCTGTACAGATATTGCGCTGGTTTAGCTAGACCTTATCTCCTGCCTCGTACCTTAGTGCAGCCTGTTGTTCCTTGTTGGCCTGCTCTTCCGCATTCTGTTAAGCTATAGCTAGACTTGGTTTTGCCTATTAATAGGCGCTCGTAATCGTCTGTACGATAGCTTCTCCCTACTATATTAGGGATCGTACAGGACGTAGGGTAGTACTACTTAGGGTCGGTAAGAGCGGGGAGTAGTCGTAGCTGTAGGTTATAAAGAAGGGGAACAGTCCTGTAGCATTAGCTGTACAGCTGTTAATAGCCAGCTCTGCTATAGGGAGGAGGCGGTTCCAGTTTGTCTGGTTATAGTCGACGTATACTTGGAGGTACGCTTCTAATGTCGAGTTAACCCTCTCCGTCGCGCTGTCCGTCTGCAAGTACTATACGGTTAATAGGCCACGTTCTACGTTTAGCAACTGGCAGACCCTTGCCTAGAGCTAGCTCGTAAACTGTGTACCCTAGTCCGATATAATTAACCTAGGGAATCCGTACTTACTAAACGTCGTCTATATAAATGCCTAAGCAGTGTTCCTAGTCGTAGTAGAGCCTATTCCCTCTAGTATTACCCCCTTCGTTAGCTTGTCTGTAACTACTATAATGTTCTGCCGTCCGTTGCTCTTAGGAAGGTCTATAATAAAGTCTACTGTTAGGTCTTGCTAGGGCCGGTCTAGTATTGGTAGGGGTTTTAGCAGCCTGTACTTTAGTTCTCGCTAGGGCTTCGTCCGCCTGTAGACATCGCAGTTCTATATAACCCTACAGATATCCTTTGCTATCGCCAGCTAGTAGTAGTCCCTAGCGACGATGCTGTACGTCTCCTTGCGCCCTAGATGCCCAGTTGCTATAGAATTATGCGCCCGTTGTATTAAGCTCGTACAGAGCTTCTTGTCTGCTAGGACCCAAATCCGATTCCTGAACTTTAGGTTGTTCTCCTTGTCTACTGTGCACTCTGCTGCTAACACCTTAAGATAAAGCTCTGCTAGGAGCTTCCGCTGTCTACCTTGGATCGCTGTATAGGCCCCTTAGTAAACGTTGTCTTTTTCTACTGCCTCTTCCTACGCCTATAGCTAGGGTTCCTATATGTGTATCGCCGCTAGGCGGATAGTCTCCTTGCCTAGTTCCTCCTTAAACTTCTAGAATGTCTGTAATTTTAGCGGGCCGTTATCGTACGTTGTTAGCATATCCTAATCCTGCCTAGATAGCGCGTCGGCCCTGCTGTTGTCCTTGGCCTTATAGTACTAGAGTCTTATATTAAAGCAGCTTAGGTACATCGCCTATCGTATATGCCTCTTAGACAGCTTCCGGGGTTGCGTAAAGTACTCGAGGTTCTTGTAGTCGGTTAGGGCGAGGAACTCGGGAACCAAGCGGAGCTCTCTATCCTACGCTTCGCAACACTGTACGACTGCTAGCAATTCCTTGTTGTAGATAGGGTAGTGCATTCGGCTTAGGAGTTCTTCTTAGAGAAGTACGCATATAGGTAAAGGAGTACGTCCGAGCCTACCTGTAACAGGATGCCTCCTATATAATACCCTAAGGAGTCGGTTTCCAGTATCGTCGTACGTTCTGGGTTAAAGGCGGCAAGCGTTGGTCCTATAGTAAAGAGCTCCTTTAGCTTGTTAAAGCTGCTATCGCATTCGTCCGTCTATTTAAACTGCTTGTCCTTGTATGTTAGTTCAACTAGGGGGCGTACGATCTCCGAGTAGTTCTGTATAAACTAGCGGTAGAAGTTGGCAAACCTAAGGAATTCTCGTACGCCCTTAACACTTATAGGGAGCTTCTATTGCCTGATAGCATTAATCTTCTTCCTGTCTATGCTAATGCCTTTCCCTGCCTCGATAATAAACCCTAAGTATTTCGTACGTTGTACACTGAATTTACATTTGTCGATGTCAAGGTACAAGCCAGCCTGTTGCAGTCGATCTAATACCCTCTTAACGTCCTGTAGGTAGTCTGCGTAGGTGCCGTCTGTAAATACCAGTATATCGTAGAGGTACGTAGAGCAGATGTCGTCTAGTAGCCCTTGTAGGGACCTGTTAATATACCTCTAGAAGGTTGCCAGTACGTTAGCAAGGCTAAAGGAGGTAATAAGCTACTCGAAAAGACTATATCTCGTACCGAAAGCGGTTATCTATTTACAGCCTTCCTGAACCTGTATCTTGTAGAGGGCCGAGACTACGTTAAGCTTAGTAAACTACTTTGCCTTGCTAATCCGACTAAGGGTCTCCTTAAGAAGGGGCAGGGGGTACCGGTCCTTCTTAGTAATTGCGTTAATGCCTCTATAGTCTACGCAAAAACGCAAGCCAGCCTTGCCTTCTTTATAGACAAACAGCACTAGGGCTCCTGCAGATAATGTACTTACGTAAATAAAACCTTTGGCAAGTAGGTCGTCTAGTGTCTTGCGTAGTACTAGGAGTTCTCTAGAGGACATACTATACAGCAGGCCGTACGGTACCTCGGGCAGACTCCTATCTAGGCGGGGCTCTAGCTAGATATTGTAGTCAATTCCTTTTCCTTAGTATAGGGGCAGTTTCGAGGCTAATTTTGGCTTAAAGAGGTCTAGGTATCCTGCATATTCCGATAGCAGCTTCGTACAGGAGTCCGTTGCTTTCTTAGGCGCTAATGCCTTCTTAATGTCCGTAGTCGCAGTGTTGACTTCAGCCTTTGCGTTGCCGCCCTACGAAACTCTCCCTTAATCTTAGAGCCTCTGCTTCGTTGCTGCCAGGTACAGGCGTCCTTGTCCGACGTCTAGCTTGCCCTGCTAGCGCTCTATCTATAGCTTCCCTAATATTAGGTTATACCCCAACTTGTCCTGTACGACGTAGAGGTATAAGTCCTGCTTATAGTGTCCTTGCAGCTCTATCGTTACTTTTACTATGTAGGTAATGTCCGGTCCTCGCCCAGTAATGCCCAGTATGCGTACAGGCACAGTAGGGGTCGTCTTAATATAGTGTCTCTGTACAAAGTCTTCGCTAATTACTCTGTACACTAAACACCCTATGTCAATTAGCGTCTGCGCTGTAGCGGTCCTATTTAGAGTAGGTTATACGATAAACAGCGTAGTTGTGATGTAGTTGCTCTTAAAAGATAGCTTAGTAGTACTTTGATTTAGCAATCTCTCTTATATATGCCTCTAGCTAAGCCTTCGCCTAGAGGCTATTCTTTTCCTGACTCGTTGTCGTCTAAGGGGGACTTTTAGGTCTTATGTTAGGGCGCTGCAGTTGCTACCCTTACAGTAGTCGGCCGTCCCCTAGGTTTCTCTGCTAGCAAAAGCCTGCAATCCTGTACAGTATGCCCTATCTTGCTATACCGGTAGCAGCTCCCTTCTGCTCGTCTCTTGTTAAGGGTAGCTGTATCTACCTACTGCGCCCTTTTAGCACCGGCCCTTAGCTATACAGTAACGGCTGCCGCTACTCTCGTCGTCGTCTGTTACAGCAGCAGAAAGGGGTAGGACAGATTGATAGGGTGGACCCTGGATTTCGGCTCGGCCCCTTCCGGGATTTAAGTTTCAGAACAGGCCGAGCCGGGCCTTGGCACCACTACCTCCACGGAAGCCCACCACGACCACCACATAGATTCCTTTCCCTCCTTAGTTCGAGATATAGTTATTAAAAAGGCCGTATTAAATTATATCTGCGTGCCCGGATTATTATATCTCGAACTCACTCTCTACACCAACACCGCGCTGCGCAAAAGGACCCGTCGAACTATCCGGAAACCCGAATAACGCACGCGCACCTACATACACACTAAAACAACAACCCCCAAAGGCACCGTAAGAAGATAGAAGGCTTCTCAGCGGTAGAGAGCGGCGTTACAGGCTGCAGCAGAAGCAGAAAAGGAAAGGCTAACAGAGCGAGTGGGCGCTCTAGTGTCATGAATAATAAGATCATTATTAGCGGTTTTACAGCGGAAGAGACTGCACAGATTAAGGAACGAATAAGCGAATACAAGAAGATCTACGGCTGCACGATCGAGGAACTGGAAGACTATGTAAACGAGAATAGGATAGGAAAGGTCTACGATAGTATAGACCTTATTAAGACGCTGTTCCACAGAACGCTGGAAGAAAACAGACAACTAAGAGAAGAAACTAAAGCAGTGAGGGCCGAGAAGGAATCGGCAGAAACTATTATCGACGTATTAGAAAACTAGGCGGCGAACCGATTGGCGCAGCTAAAGGCGCTAAAGCATCAAATAGCTAATATAGAAGTAGCGAAGTCGCCGCTACTGCAGCGAGAATCCTACGCGGAGACTGCCTTACTAGCGGCCTATAGTCAAGGTAGCACTACGATAACGCTACTGCCGGACCCACCTGGTTTCGGTAGCGGAGACCCTAAAGCGTAGGAGGCATTTAAGAAGAAGATTAAGAATAAAATAAGCCGCGATTACGCATCGAGCAGCGAAGAGGATAGACTAGCGTACCTGGAATCGCGATTGGAAGGTAAAGCTTTTTCGCTAGTGGCGGACCTGGAAGAAGTAACCGCCGACGACGCTATTAAGGCACTGGACTAGCGTTTTGGAGACCCCTTCTGGAAGAAGACGGCCCGCGAACAACTGGACAAGATTAACCAGAACCGGCAGACGTTCGAGGAGTTCTACGGATTGTTTAGAAAATATGCTATTAGAGCGAGAGTAGCTAAGGATAAGCAGCTACACTTACTAAGACAGAAACTAAGCCCTGGGCTCGCTGCGGCTATAGCGTTAGTAGAAGACAAGACCTTTAGAGCTTCGTGCACTAGGCGAGAGTCACCGCTAGAAACTTAAACGCATACGGAAAACCGACGACACGTAAACTGATTCAGAAGCCGTCGCTGTCGGCGCAGCCGACGAGAGCCCCTGCGCCCTTCCGACAACGCCCCCAGCAGCCACAGTATCAGTCACAGCGTCCGTCGTTCGTCCCTACCTGCTACGCGTATAGAAAGCCTGGCTATATCGCTACGAGATGCCAAGCAACAGCTCAGCAGAAGCAGGAGTATCGTGTTATAAAGCAGCCGCAGACACTGAGAAAGACTATACAAGCTATAGAGTCGGCTCCGAACGACACTAACAGCGTAGACGGAGGGGTGCAGTTAAGAATTATAGGAAAAGACCAGCTAGACGGATAGGCCCCCTACCCAGCATTGACAATAGGGCACCAAATCGAAGCAAATCGCCACGAGAAGAAAGTATCAACAGCTGCAGCGACCCGCTCTCGGCAGCCGTAGAAGTGAATACGGAAACGGCGATTATCCTTCCTATTACGATCCACCCCGTTAAGAAGTCGCGTGGACCCCTCTAGCTAAAAGCATTCATTAATACTGGAGCCCTTATCGGAGCGGCGATCCACTACCGACTGGTTCAGAAACTGATAAAAGGATATAGCTATCCAGTAGAGCTAGCGTCGCCGATGCGGATTTCGGCGTATAACGGACAAGACACGGAAAGCGTCACGCACTACGTGCCGCTAAAGACTACCTTGGCTGGTCGCACTACGGAAGCAACGTTCCGAATTATAGATATCGGAAGGTTTGACATTATTATAGGGCAGAAATAGATAAAGAACCAGAAAGCCATTATCGACGTAGATAAAGGAACGATCAGATTCAAAACCCAGGGTAGCGGAGCAGGGACTGTCGGAACGGCCGCCAGCGCCACCGCCGCCGCCGAGCCGAAAGCTACGGAGTCCGCGAAAGAGGCTCCTTCCGATCGTTCCGAACCTCCGGTTACCGTCGGAATAATAAGTTTAGAACCTATAACGACCCTCGCGAAGTTGCCGGACAATAGGATTTACGTTATCTCTATAAAGGACATCGAGGACTACAGGAAGATAATGGCGGAAGATAAGGTGGACCTACTGGAGGTGTAGCCAAACGAGCTCTACGGTTACGCTAATGTGTTTTCAAAAGCCGACTCCAACCTATTGCCGCTCTATCGACTGGAATATAACAACAAGATCCGACTAAAAGAGGGGGCTACGTTGCCAAGAACCGAGCCCCTAAGACGACTGTCGCCGGCGGAACTGGACTAGGTAGAGGTGTTCGTTTACGAAAAACTGGCAAAGAAGTTTATTACGCCGAGCTCTGCCGAATACGCGTTATCGATTCTTTTCGTAAGGAAACTAGGGGGTGGTCTGCGACTCTGCGTAGACTATCGAGGCCTTAACGAGGTCACCAAGAGAGACGTATATCCACTGCCGCTAATAGATAAGACTATACAGCGCGTAGCAAAGGCTAAGTAGTTCAGCAAGCTGGACATCTGCTAAGCGTTCTATCGACTAAGGAACGAAGAAGGGCAGACAGAAGACCTTACGACGTTCGCGACGCGTATAGGCAACTTCAAGTAGCTGGTAATGCCTTTCGGACTTACTAACGCGCCGGCAGTGTAGCAACGCTTTATAAACTACACCTTTATAGACATACTGGAACGGTTCGTGTCTATCTATTTGGACGACATTCTTATCTACACAGATAGAACGAGAGATCAGCACACGGACTACATAGAGAGGGTACTGAAAAGACTTAGAGAGGTCGGATTGAATGCGAACACGAAAAAGAGCGAGTTTTATTAGACTAAGGTCAAATACCTCGGTCTTATCGTTGGAAGAGAAGGGATCCAGATAGATCCCTTAAAGGTCGCCGCTGTAGCGGAATGGAAGCAACCGAAATCCGGAAACACTACGCAGATTAGGGCGTTTCTCGGATTCTGCAGCTACTATCGACGGTTTATTAAGGACTTTAGCAAGATAGCGAGACCCCTGAACAAGGCGCTAAAGAAAGAGGCTGCCGGCCTATAGAACAAGAGGTGCACGGAAGCCTTTAACCGGCTAAAAGAAGCAGTGGCCTCGGCGCCGGTTCTAGCGCACTTCCGACCGGAAAAGACAATCTACAAAGAAACGGACGCTTCCGATACAGTAGCGGCAGAGGTCCTTTCTTAATACAGAAACGATAAAACCCTTCATCCAGTGGCTTTCTTTAGCAAGTCCATAACGGAGGCCGAGCGGAACTACGCTATCTACGATAAGGAGCTGCTAGCGATTATTCAGGCTTTTAAGGAGTGGAAACTGGAACTTATAGCTGGAAAGAGCACAGTTCAGGTCCTTACGGACCACCAATCGCTGGTCTACTTTATAAAGACGCAGAAGCTCTTACGTCGCCAAGCTCAGTAGGCCGCCTACTTATTAGGGTTCGATTTTAAGATTACCTATCGACTAGGGGCTCAAACCGGAAAGGCTAATGCACGGACGCGAAGAGAAGGGAAGACGAGCCGCGCGAAGGAAGATCCGAACATGTTTTAGAAGGTGCTAACCGAACGGATAGTAGATGTCGAGGTGTTAAAGGAAGCGGGGATCTGCGCGGCCGAACTGCAGACCGAACCGGAACTAATAGAGCCGGCCCCTAAGGAAGAAACTCTCTACGAAAAGGTGGAGCAGCTTAACCAGCAACAGAAGCTCGGCAGAACAGGCTTAGGAAAGCTAATAGTTCCGGAAGAACTGGTTACGAAGGTTATCCAATCGGTCCACAACTCTATAGACGTTGGCTACGCTAGAGCGAAGAAAACAATGCAGGCTGTAAGAACGATCTACTGGTTTCTGCGGATTTACGAGCGGA
Organism: Pseudocercospora ulei; assembly: GCA_016165855.1. Classification (NCBI taxonomy): domain Eukaryota; kingdom Fungi; phylum Ascomycota; class Dothideomycetes; order Mycosphaerellales; family Mycosphaerellaceae; genus Pseudocercospora; species Pseudocercospora ulei. Next base: position 6,047,668 of record JACWNB010000004.1, read on the forward strand.
TCCACCAGTTTATCGCCAATTGCTACGTATGCCGAGCCGCGAAGCTACGTTACGGTCTTCCAGCTAGTCTGTTGAAGCTACTTCCGATCCCTGAAAAACCGTAGCAACACATTACGATGGACTTCGTAACCGGCCTGCCGGACTCCGATAGATATAACGCTACGCTAAACGTAGTGGACCGGCTAAGCAAAGAACGCTACTTTATCCCCTGTCGAGCTAGAGACGAAGGAACCACTGCAGAAGAGACCGCGCGGATGCTAATTAGACACGTATAGAAGTACCATAGTCTGCCGGACACTATCACTACGGATAGGGGTCCTCAATTCACCGCCGACGTCTGGAAGGCTGCCAACTAAGCTCTCGGAATTCGTAGAAAGCTTAGCACAGCCGCTTACCCGCAGACCGACAGTTAGTCTAAAGTAGCTTACCGAGAAATAGAGCGATATCTGCGAACCTTCTACGGCCACTATTAAGAAAAGTGGGTCGAGATGCTGCCAATAGCTGAATTCTGCGCAAACTCAGTACAGTCAAAAGCAACGTCGCTAGCGCCGTTCGAGATAACCTACAGTTATCTTCCGAGATTGAGCTTCTATCCGCCAAGCGACGCCGACTTGTCGGAGCTTTCTACCGCTACGTTGTCAAAGAGAGTCGCCGCTGCGGCGGCAGAAGCGCTACGATCTCAAATAGAAGAAGCGGTCAAGGTAGCGAAAGACGCGATGGAATCGGCTCAGAAGAAGATAGTAACTCGAGCTAATAAGAAGCAGTCACCAATAGAATTCGAGGAAGGCCAAAAGGTATAGCTTAACACGCGGAACCTAAGGCTGAAAGGGAACGCCAAGCTTAACCCCCGCTACGTAGGTCCGTTTACGATAGTAGAAAAGAGATCGCCGATAACCTATCGGCTCCAGCTACCGAAATCGTTCCGGATCTACGATGTTTTCCATTCAGATCTGCTAAGCCTAGACCCTAAGAACGGCCTGCCAGAGCAGGGGTTCGCCGAACTACCGCCTATCGAGATAGACAATAAGGAAGAATAGGAGGTAGAAGATGTAATAGACGTAAAGAAGACTCGAGGGTTCATTAAAGCGAGAATCTCGTAGAAAGGGTGGCCGGAAGACTATAAATAGTATCCGGTCAAGAACCTGCAGAATTTAGCAGAGCTGCTAAGAGAGTTTTACGTGCGGAACCCGAAGAAGCCGAAACCCGGATAGCTCCGAAACTGACGACCTCTAAAAGAGATAGAAGAAAAAGAAGAAAGCCGCGTCCGCTCCACCGGCTCGGAAGCCGATAAAGACGATCGTAACGGTCGCTTTTAGGGAGGTCTTCGACTCGGCCACTACCTACCACCGGTTCGACGCGGCCACCACCTACCGTAGCGTGCCAGCGCTGCCGACCCCGTAGTGGGTAAAGGCTTTGGTAGAAGAGAAAAAGAAGAAGAAAAAACGGCGCTGCAGAAGAACCTATATAGACCTCCGAGACGACGCACAGACTAGCTACGCCGCAGCTTAGATAACCTACGGCTCAGATCAGATAGCACAGATTAGGCGCACGGATCACGTAAACGCTAGGTGAAGGACTTCAGACGCCGACAACGTAAGAATAAAGAAGCAATAAAAAGACAACGTCGTTTTTAATAGAAGACAGAAGAGGTAACATTACCGTTAGAGGGGATTTTTAAGAAGGAAACGACGAATCAAAAAAAAAAAAAAAGAGAAAAGATTTTCCGATCGATAAGGTAACTAAGCAGTCGAGGGCGACCGCTAGTAAGGGAGGGGGGTGGTGTTACGGCAGCAGAAAGGGGTGGGACAAATTAATAGGGTGGACCCTGGATTTCGGCTCGGCCCCTCCCGGGATTTAGGTTTCGGAACGGACCGAGCCGGGCCTTGGCACTACCACCTCCACGGAAGCCCACTACTACCACTACATAGATTCCTTTCCCTCCTTAGTTCGAGATATAGTTATTAAAAAGGCCGTATTGAATTATATCTGCGTGCCCGGATTATCGTCGTTAGTTCCTAGTCTATAGCGTCCTGCTGCCGATAGAGGGGCTGTTGCATCTCGTAGGCGCAGCTTATCTGTCTGAGCCTGCGCTGCTGGTCGTCGACTATCTTAAGGAGATTACAGAACTCCTCGTACGAGGCTAGTCGCATTACGCCTACTAGTCCTGTTATACTCTCCTTAGAGAAGCCTACCTCTAAGGTAGTAATTTTTACCCTGTCCTCCTATTAGAGTCCTCCTGCCTCTGCTAGGGTCTAATCGTATTCTACGAGGAACTTTTGTACAGTTTTGTGTCCTTGTTTTATAGTGTTAACCAGTAGGAATGCTCGGCTTTTGCGGTCTGGGTCCTTATAGCTCCTGTCGAGAGCTACCTAGAGCATCGTCGTAGTCGCTATTGCTAGGTTAGCAATAGCCGTCTTGTAGTACAGCAGAATTCGTGCTGCCGCCCTGCCCTTTAACCTCCTAAAGAGGTACACTACCTTATCTAGCTCGGTCAGGTATGCTCCTAAGTTGACTAGAAGCTTAGAGCGTATCTAGGCAGCCTAGGAGGGGTACTCGGCCGGAGCCTTACTATTGTAGGTAGTAACGTTAGGGAGTTTGCTCTTAGGGGCTAGGGTGTAGGTCGTCGTGTTCGTCGTCGTCGTAGGGGTCGGATTGCAATCGGACGCCCTTAGCTGTTGGAGCTCCTGTTCCTGTTAGGAAATTATCGCAGCCTAGTAGCTTACTTGCTGTTCGAGCTGGGTCTTGTGTACTAGCAGCTCCTCGTACGCGCAGTGCATCTAATCCTGCACGGTCGCAGGTTCTATAGGGATGTCGCTGTCTATCTTCGTTTTATTACTGCAGTTACCGACAGTAAGATCAGTTCCTAATATAAGGGCTTAAGAATCTTAGTTTAGAAACTTAAGGCTAGGTATCTACATAAAGGAACTAATAGGCAGTTCCTTCGTCGTCTGCTGCTGTACAATTTGTACCTACGAAGCCAAGCCAGCAATTTCCCTCTATGTAGGGGTGTAAGGTTTACACTCTGTATAGAGGATTAGGAGTTCCCCTCCGTATAGTAGTGCAGAGTTTTCCCTCCGTCTAGAGGGGCAGCAATTCCCCTCTATATAGGGCTATAGGATTCTTCCTCTGTACAGGAGTAGGGTTGTAATAGTAACTCCGTACAGAGGGTAGGGTTGTGCTAGCGCTGCTAAATCGCAGTCCTTAGGGCGACGGCTGGCTTAGGTCCAGGACCTAGGCTGGACGGCGCCCCCTAACAATACCCCCCTCCCTTCTTATAGTGCTTCTTTCGTACGACGGCGTGTCGTACACCCTTAGCTCCTAGTGTTCCTTTGGCAGTTCGCGACTTCCCGTCTCCGTCCGGTCGTCTATAGGACCGTTGCTCGTCTCCTACTAGGTCGTAGTTGCCTTCTTTGCTCCCCTTTTACACAGTTGTAGCAGCTGCCCTAGTTGCTATTGCCTCGTATAGCAGGCAGCTACCCCCTAAATATTAAGCCTCCCCCCTTCTCTTTCCCTTCCCTCTTTCTCTTCTATTCCCCTGCCTGCTACCCCTCCGCCTCCTCCGTCCCCTACTACCGTCTACTGTCTACTATCTACCGTCTACCTACTATTAGCAGTTACTACTACTAGCTACTACTACTAGCTACTACTATTATGCTACGCACCCCGTCCGGCCGTTCCCGCTATAGGTCTCTCGTAGTTGCTAGCTCTTCTCTTGTAGTTCCTAGCCCTTCTTCCGCCCGTCCGGCTAGTGTCCCTGTTACGGTTAACAGCTGGAAGAACAAGGACAACAGTACCAAAGTCCTACTAAGTACTACTATAGTTTACAGGCTATATCTTAACAACCAAAGGTCCAACTAAGACAATTCTGGCCGCGTTGGAAGCGCTACAGTCGGTTCTACAGGAACGGACAATCCGGTTAAGAAAGCTACTGGAACTACAGCCAGCAGACAGTGGAAAACCCCTAACAGTCCCAAGGTCCTATCTAGCTCTACTACCCCTAACAGCCTACAACTCAACACTTACTAGTCTAACCAAGAACCTTTAAGGCACACTAGAAGCGACTCGACCTGCTCTTTAGAATGTTCTGTTTCAGTTCTGGAACCTTTAGGAAAAGAAGGTTTTAGAAGTAACTCAGTTAACAGAACAAAGGAGAGAAGTTTGTTAAGAAACTTCTTAGGAAATCCAGCAGCAAAGGGGCAAACAACTAGCTAGGGCAGAGGGACATAAGAAGCAGCTGCCGCTCCCTTATCTTTCTGTTTTCCTTCTTTATAGCTTGTCTTGTACAATTAACTTAGAACAACCTTCTAACTCCCAATATATAACTACTCTTTAGACTTTAGTTCTCTAGCTCCTCCTCTTAACTTTAGCTCTTACAACAACCTATATATACCTTAGCCTCTTCTCTGACATTACAAGCTATTAACCAACCTAAGACTATTAATCAACATAGTCTTCTATACACTACCTTCAGATATTCTCTTTAAGGAATACTCTAAACTGGATCTTTCTGTACAAGGCACTTCTAATTTAATAAACAGTAACCCTACCCTTGCCCTACGAGACCTTTTTACAGCAGCAAACACTGTTCGTACAGGAACAGAACAAATAAAAGACCTTAGCAACTACATTAATAGTCTAGAGGCAATGCTGTCTAAAGGCAAGGAACAGCTGCAAGAGATAGAACAAAAGATAGCTACTCTTACACTTAAGAAGACACAAACACAAGGACAACTACAAGAGGCCCTAAACCTAAGGACATCCACTGCTACTAGAGAATCCACTAGCAAGAAATTGGCTGATCCTAAAACATTCTATAGGGACAAAGAAAAGTTTAATAAATTTCGCCTACGACTATCTATTAAACTCTTAGCCAATGCAGACCATTTCCCTAATAAAAATCAGAAGGTCTCCTACGCATTCTCCCTCCTGGCAGGCAAGGCACTTTAGCAAGTCTTACACTAGTTCAACCTACAGACACTTCAAGTTACTTGTCCAGACATTAAGGCCTTACTTACCTCTCTTGATTTAGCCTTTAGAAACCTATATCGCAAGTCTACGGCTTAACAATTTATTAGAACACTTAAGCAGACTAACAGGCCCTTTGCAGACTATTACGCGTAGTTCTTACGAGAGATTGGACACTGTAAATACGACATAGAGACTCAGAAGTTAGCTCTAGTTGTGTAAGGGGCTTAAGAATCTTAGTTCAGAAACTTGAGGCCGGGTATCTACATAAAGGAACTAATAGGCAGTTCCTTCGTCGTCTGCTGCTGTACAGTTTGTACCTACGAAGCCAAGCCAACAATTTCCTTCTATACAGGGATGCAAGGTTCACCCTCCGTACAGAGGATCGGGAGTTCCCTCCTCTATACGGTAGTGTAGAGTTTTCCCTCTATTTAGAGGGGCAGTAGTTCCCCTTTGTGCAGGACTATAGAGTTCTTCCTCCGTACGGGAGTGGGGTCCTGTCGGTGGTTCTGTACAGAGGGTAGGGTTATGCTGGCGCCGCTAAGTCGCAGTCCTTAGGGCGACGGTTGGCTTAGGTCGGGTCCAGGACCTGGGCCGGGCGGCGCCTCCTAACAAGTTGCTAGGTTAAGCACAGAACTCCTTACAAAACTTAAGGATTAGGAACATAAAGCCCTATCCTTCTAGGAACTTGTTACCCTCTGCCAACGCCTTAACAGCTATAGGAATTTGTTTGCAGACATTATTAAGGCTAGAAGCAATAACCGTAACAGTTAACGCTCTATTTCGACTCCTGCAAACGTTACTCTAAATGCAGGAACCTACAGACCAACCTTACGCCTTCCCCCTTAACTAGTTGTTACCTAAGGAGACCCTATAGACTTAAGCTTAGCTAAACTCCAAGACGGCCGCCTTACGTAGGACGAGAAAGAACAATAACGCCGGCTACGCTTCTGTATGTACTGTAGTAAACCAAACTACATTGCTGTTAACTGTCCAACACTAGCTACAAGACGTACTAAGATAGGCACCCCTCTTAGCTTCTCTGCAGCAGCTCCTACGCTACAAGACAACAACAAGGACTAGGGAAATACCTAAGCCTGTCAACAAGACGCCTAACAGGCAGACACTTAGATCGACATTATACAATCTCTTCTTCTGCTATACAATTCTATACTAAGACAGAGGATAAACTGACTTGTCCTCCCTTAGTTGTTACAGCAGAAATTTACACAAAGAAGAACACAGCATACTTAGTACTTACGATAATCGACTGCAGCGCAACTAGCAAAAGCTTTATTAACCCTTAACTTGCTAACACTTTAGGAATTACTACTTAGACCTTAAAGCACCCTAGACCCTTAAGAACGTTTGACGGCAGTAAGGCCTCCTTAGGAGGCGTAACTCAGATCGTCTATGTTAAGCTTAACCTTGGAAACTACTAGGAACACCTCTCTTGCTTTGTTACCCTTCTGCCTAACCAGAAGCTTATCCTTGGACTGCCTTAGTTAAAGCTTTACAACCTACAGATTAACTGGAATACTGGAACCCTTTGCCTAAACTTAGAACACTGCCAAACCTATTGCTACCCTTCTATTTAACCTACTGCTGTATACAGCAATTATAATTTAATCTTCCAAGTATTTGCAGCTGCTTTTTATATAGCTGCAAAAGAGAAAGGAGCTTAAATCTTTGCTGCGTTAATAGAGGACATTAAGAAGGCTCTTGCTAAGTATAATAACAAAAGAGAAGCTACTAACCTAGAGACAAAGGTACTAGAAGAATACTACGACTTCCTTAGTGTCTAGTCAGTTAAAGAAGCTAACAAGCTGCCTCCTTACCGCCCCTACGACTACAAGATTGAACTGAAAGAGATCAAGACACCCCCCTTTGACCCCCTTTACTAGATATCTCGCGAAGAACTCTAAGTCCTGCAAAAGTTCCTATAGCAGAACCTCCAGAAAGGCTTTATTAGATCTAGTCGCTCTCCTGCAGCCAGTCCTGTTATGTTTGTTAAGAAACCTAGTAGAGGGCTACGCGTCTATATCGACTATCGCAACCTTTATGCTATTTCTAAGAAGAATCGCTACCCAATCCCTCTAATACAGTAAACTCTAGAACGCCTTTCGAAGGCAAAATAGTTTACTAAGCTGGATGTAATTGCAGCATTCAACAAGATTCGAATAGCAGAAGGACAAGAATAGAGAACTGCATTTAGGACTCGATACAGCTTGTTTGAATCCTTGGTTATGCCCTTTAGTATATGCAATGCACCTAGCACCTTCTAGGAATACATAAACGACACCCTAAGAGAATACTTAGATAAGTTTGTTACGGCTTACATTAACGATATCTTAGTGTACAGCAAGACACTAAGAGAACACTAGGGACACGTCCGCAAAGTACTGGCCAAACTGGAAGAAGCAGGCTTACATCTAGACATCAACAAGTGTAAATTCTACAAGCAAGAAGTCTAATTCCTTAGGCTTATTATTTCAGACAAAGGCATACGCATAGACCCAGCAAAGATCTAAGCAATTCTTAACTGGAAGGTTCTAAAGACAGTTAAGGAAGTACAAGGCTTCCTTGGGTTTGCTGATTTCTATCGCTGCTTTATTTAAGGCTTTAGCTTAATTGTAAAGCCTCTAACAGCTCTAACAAGGAAAGAAGCTAAGTTTGAATAGACTGGAGCATGCCAACAAGCCTTTAACCTCCTACGACAAAGGTTTACTAAGGATTCTATCCTTTAACACTTCGACTTTGATTTAGAAACCCGTATAGAAACAGAAGCCTCTAATGGAGCCATTGAAGCTGTCCTTCTTTAAAGAAAAGCACATAACTAACTATAGCTTCCAGTAGCCTACCTCTCTAAGAAGATAATTCCAGCTAAATGCAATTACGAAATTCACGACAAGGAACTCCTGGCTATTGTAAAGGCCTTTAAAGAATAGCGTCCAGAACTTGAAGGTGCAGCCTTTCCAACTTAAGTTAGCTCTAATTACAAGAACTTGGTCTACTTTATAAAGAACAAGATCCTTAACAGACGACAAGCTAGATAGAGTGAATTCCTTTCTAGGTGCAACTTTGTTATTTTATACGCACTAGGATCCCTTAATTTAAGAGCTAACGCCCTTACTAGGATGCTTAGAACCTATCTAGTAGACAGAGGAGAAGGTTAAGGAATTTGTAACTAAACTATCCTAAAGGCCTACAACCTAAGTAAAGACTTGAAGACTTACTTACAGGAAGGCAACCAATTAGTTGCTGCCTCTTTTGCCCTGTATCTTGCGCCTGCTTTCCTAGAAGATAACGATTCAGAAAGCACAACAGACAACACAAAAGACTCTGAAACTGAAGGCTCTGTTACCTCTAACACTAACTTAGAAGATAAAGAAGTAGCTAAAGAAGCAAACTACCCTAGAGGACTGCTCCCAATAATTAGAGAGGCTTACGAATTAGACTAGCAAGCTCGAGAGTTGATCCAAGCCCTTAAGATAGGCCAACGCACCTTCCCTGGCTTTTCCCTCTTAGAATGTGAACTTAGGGATAGACTAGTCTACTTTCACTCTCGCCTTTTTATTCCTAAAGGAGCAGACAACTTAATACGACCCTACATACTTAGGACAGTTTACAACTTAGCAGCAGGAGGCTACCTAGAACGCTCAAAGCTTTACAAGCTTACCTTACGCTACTACTGGTGGCTATTAATATAGAAGCATATACGCAGGTATGGAAACAACTGTTGCGGCGGTAGAAAGAGGTGGGACAGATTGATAGGGTGGACCCTGGATTTCGGCTTGGCCTCTTCCAGGATTTAGGTTTCGGAACGGACCGAGCCGGGCCTTGGCACACCACTATCCATCAAAGCCCACCGCCGCTATATAGATTCCTTTCTCTCCTCAGTTTGAGATATAGTTATTAAAAAGGCCGTATTAAATCATATCTGCGTACCCAGATTATTATATCTCGAACTTACTTACTACACCAACCCCGCGCTGCGCGAAAGGGCCCGTCGAACCATCCGGAAACCCGAATAACGCACGCGCACCCACACAACCAAACCAAACATCAGCACTGTAAGGAAGCGATAGAGGGCTTCTTAACAGTAGAGGGCGGCGTTACAGGCCGCAGCGGAAAGAGAAAGACTAACAGACCGAGAGATAGGCGTACTAGCATCCTCGACGACAGAACGACCAATAAAGGCCTTACAGAAGAAGAGGTCGACGAAGCGAGAAAGGGCATAGAGGGCTATGCCGAACTTAATATAGATGTAGAGGGCTGGAAGGTGCTGGAAGGTGGCAGGCTTAGCAGGAACAGGCTTGGCACACACTCAAATACCTCCACCTCCGCTTGTATGTAGATTCTTCCCTCTTAAGCCTTAGATATAGTTATTAAAGACAGGTATTAACCTAGAGTCTACTGCAGTCAGATTATTATATCCAAGGCTCACTTTAACAACACCTGCACTACGCGAAAGAGCCCGTTGAATTACATCCGGGTACTCAATTAACGTACGTGCGACCAACCTAGAGTGTGTACTGTATACGTACAAAGGAGGCCGTCGAATTTTATCCGGTTACTTAATTGTGTATGTGCATACTACTCTACCCCCCCTCTCCCCCGATCAAGAAGAAGAAGAGTTTTAGGGAAGAGAAGTGCCCCTATCAAGAAGAGAGAGTTTTGAAGAGAGAGAGTGCCCCTACGAGAGGGATATTAGGAAGAGAAGTGCCCTACGAGCAGATCGTACGAGTTTTGAAGTTTCGAGATAGGACGAGAAGGACAAGAGCGACGAGAAGGGCGAGAGCGACGACGATATAGGAGCAACGAGGACGAGAGCGAGAGCGAGGAGCGAGAGCAAAGGGGCGAGAGCGACAACGACGACGAGAGCGTACCTAGCAGGACCTAGGGCGACGACATTCGTTTTTTCGGGTCTTTAACAGACTGTTCTATTCGGACAAGGCCAATCAGGACATTTAGCAATCGAGACGTACAGCAATTGGTATAGCGACAAGACAAGGCACATCTGCAGACAACAGAGACAAGCAGCTGCAGACAATACGTTTAGTTTAACAATTAAGAGGCGGCACGTTCAGCTTAGCAATCAAGGCGTACGTTTAGCAATCGGGACATTCAGCAATCGAGGACAAGACACAGGCAGAGCACAAGGCAGGCAGCTGCAGACAATACAGAGACAACATATAGCTGCTGCAGACAAGACAAAGCTGCTACAGCTAGGCATAGCTAGCTCCAGGCACAGCCAGCTCTAGGCACGAGCACCCAGGCACGAGCACATAGGCACGAGCACCTAGGCAGAGCACCGAGGCACAGGTACAAGGCAATTGCAGACAATACAGGCACAGCAGCTGCAGACAACAGGCAGCTACAGACGACATAGAGCTGCTACAGACAAGACAGGGCAGACAGGGCTGCTATAGGCAACACACTGTTTAGGTTCAGAAGAGCACGTTCAAAGGCATAGCTGCAGACAGGCACAGCTGCTGCAGACAGGCACAGCAGGGCAGGCAACACACTGTTCAGGTTCAGAAGAGCACGTTCAGAAGCTGCTGCAGGCAGGCACAGCTGCTGCAGACAACAGAGCACTAGGCACGAGCACCTAGACACGAGCACCCAGCGGCAGAGCACCCAGCAGCAGAGCACTAGGCAGAGCATAAGACAGAGCAAGAGCACAGAACAAGAGCACCTAGAGACAAGCACAGCAGCTGTAGGCAACACAGGTGCAGACAGTGCAGAAAACACAGAGCTGCTACAGACAACATAGGCAAAGCACAGGCAAAGCGACGGCTCGAGAAGCGACCGTCAAGAAGCGACCGTCGAGAAGCGACCGTCGAGAAGCGACCGTCGAGAAGCGACGGCTTGAGAAGCGACTGGCGACAGCTTGAAAAGCGACAGCTCGAAAAGCGACGGCTCGAGAAGCGACTGTCGAGAAGCGACATACGTAGGCGACGACCTCTGCGACCTCTGGAAGCCTCTGCGCCCCAAACGACCTCCACGCCCCCAACGACCTCCGCGGCCTTAACAACCTCCGCGACCTCTGCAACCTCCGAGAACTCCGCGACCTCTGCAGCAAACAAGGCAGCAAACAAGGCACTAATTGAGGCACCAAAGTGACGGCAAAAAGACACGGGATTAAGGCTTAAAACGCACAGAAATTGAAGCTCAAAAGCGACCTCAAAAGCGACCTGTTTAGTACGACCTGATTGGCCAAAAGCAATAGCAAAGCGCACTGAAATTGAAGCTGGATTTGCGACCCCTACGACCTGGCTTGGCTAATTGCGATTGATAGGCTAATTGCGATTGTGGGCAATCGCTGGTTAGGGAGGGCGGTAGGAATATAGATGTAGAGGGCTAGAAGGTGCTGGAAGGTAGCAGGCTTAGCAGGACCAGGCTTGGCACACACTTAAATACCTCCACCTCCGCTTGTACATAGATTCTTCCCTCTCCAGCCTTAGATATAGTTATTAAAGACGGTTATTAACCTAGAGTCTACTGCAGTTAGATCAGAACTGTACTTACGCACGCCGGATAAGATAGGAGAATATCTTACGGAACACGGAGCCGAGAAGGTGTTTGACATTATCACCTTTATAGAAAAGAAGTTCTATAGGAACATAGAAGAAAACAGACAGTTAAGAGAGGAAGTAGAGACGGTAAGAGCCGAGAAGGAATCGGCCGAGACCACTATAGATATGCTAGAAAACCAAGCGGCGAACCAACTAGCACAATTGAAAGCGATAAAGGCTTAGCTAGATAAGATAGAAGCAGCGATGTCGCCAGCGCCGCCACCGCATCGAGAAGAACAAGCAGAGACCGCCTTACTGGCGGCCTACAGTTAAGGCGGCACGTTAATAACGTCACTACCGGATCTACCGGCGTTTAGAGGTAGAGATCCTAAGGATTGGGAAGCGTTTAAGAAAAAGATAAAGAACAAGATAGATCGAGACTATGCCGGAAACAGCGCCGGAGATAGATTAGCGTACCTGGAATCGCGATTGGAAGGTGAAGCTTTTTCGCTAGTAGCGGACCTAGAAGAGGTAACTGCTAAAGAAGCGATCAAAGCGCTAGATCAACGCTTCGGAGACCCATTCTGGAAGAAGACGGCCTGTAAGCAGTTAGACAAGATTAACCAGAACCGGCAGACGTTCGAGGAGTTCTACAGTTTGTTTAGAAAATATGCGATCAGGGCCCGAGTAGCGGAAGATAAGCAGCTCTACCTACTAAGGCAGAAGCTAAACCCTGAACTGGCCGCCGCTATAGCGTCTGTAGAAGACAAAGACCTTAAGAGCTTCGTGCACAGAGCGAGAGTCACCGCGAGAAACTTAAGCGCTTACGCGAAATTACGCGAATCAAACCAGAAGCCGTTAATAACGCAGACTATACGACCCCCTGCACCTTTCCGGAGAGCACTACAGCAGCTACCTTATCAGTTACAGCGCTCGTCGTTCGTCCCTACCTGTTACGCGTGTAGGAAGCCTGGCTACATCGCTACGAGATGCCAAGCATCGGATAAGCAGAAGCAGGAATATCGTGTTATAAAGCAGCCGCAGCTACCGAGAAAGACCATACAAGCTATAGAGCCGGCTCCGAACGACACCGAGAGCGTAGACGGTAGGGTGCAGTTAAGGATTATAGGAAAAGACCAGCTAGAAGGATAGGCCCCCTATCCAGCGTAGAAGATAGGGCACTGACAAGAGCTACGTTACAGAGAGACGAGAGCATCAACAGCTGCAGCGATCCGCTCTTAGCGGCGGTGGAAGTAAACACGGAAACAGCTATTATCCTTCTAATCACTGTCCACCCCCTTAACAGATCGAGCAAACCACTTTAGATAAGAGCTTTTATCGACACGGGGGCCCTTATCGGAGCGGCTATCCACTATTGATTGGTTCAAAAGCTGATAAAAGGATACAGCTATCCAGTGGAGATAGCGTCGCCGACGCGGATTTCGGCATATAACGGACAAGACACGGAAAACGTTACGCACTACATGCTATTAAGGACCACACTAGCTGGTCAAACTACAGAAGCAACGTTCCGGATTATAGATCTTGGACGGTTTGACATTATTATAGGGCAGAAATAGATAAAGAACCAGAAGACGGTTATTGACGTAGACAAAGGCACGATAGGGTTCAAAACCCTAGGCAACGGCACCGCCGCCGCCGAACCGACTGCCGCTACTGTAGCCGAATCGAAAGCCGCGGCTGCCAATGTAACCCCGTCCGACTGCCCCGAACCCCTAGTCGCTGTCGGAATAATGAGTTTAGAAGCTATAACGACCCTCGCGAAGTCGCCGGACAATAAGATCTACGCTATCTCTATAAAGGACATCAAAGACTATAGAAAGATAATAGCGGAAGAAGAAGTGGACCCACTAGAGGTGTTGCCAAACGAGCTCTACGGTTACGCTAACGTATTCTTAAGAGCCGACTCCAACCTCCCGCTGCTCCACTAGCCGGAATACGACAACAAGATCCGACTAAAAGAGGGAGCTACGCTACTAAGAACCGAGCCCCTAAGACGACTGTCGCCGGCGGAACTGGACCAGGTAGAGGTGTTCGTTCGCGAAAATCTAGCGAAGAAGTTTATTATGCCGAGTTCTGCCGAATATGCGTTACCGATTCTTTTCGTAAGGAAACTAGGGGGTGGTCTGCGACTCTGCGTAGACTATCGAGGCCTTAACGAGGTTACTAAGAGAGACGTATACCCGCTGCCGCTAATCGACGAGACTATACAACGAGTAGCTAAAGCTAAATAGTTTAGCAAACTGGACATTCGACAGGCGTTCTACCGACTAAGGAACGAAGAAGGACAAACGGAAGACCTTACGACATTCGCTACGCGCATAGGCAATTTCAAGTAGTTGGTAATGCCGTTCGGACTTACCAATGCGCCGGCAGTGTAGCAACGCTTTATAAACCACACCTTTATAGATATCCTAGAACAGTTCGTATTAATCTAGTTAGACGACATTCTTATCTACACTAAGGGAACGAGAAAACAACATACGGACTACATCGAGAGAGTGTTAAAGAGGCTCCGCGAGGTCGGATTGAACGCAGACACGAAGAAGAGCGAGTTCTATTAAACCGAGGTTAAGTATCTCGGTCTTATCGTCGGAAGAGATAGAATTCGTATAGACCCCTTAAAGGTCGCCGCCGTTGCGGAATGGAGGCAGCCAAAATCCGAAAACACTACCCAGATTAGGGCGTTTCTCGGATTCTGCAGCTACTATCGACAGTTTATTAAGGACTTTAGCAAGATCGCGAGACCCCTAAACGAAGCACTAAAGAAAGAGGCCGCCGGCCTATAGAATAAGAAGTGCACGGAAGCCTTTAACTAGCTAAAAGAAGCAGTGGCCTCGGCGCCGGTTCTGGCACACTTCCGGCCGGAAAAGACGATCTACGTAGAAACGGACGCGTCCGACACAGTAACAGCAGGGGTCCTTTCTTAATACGCTGACAACGGCGAGACCCTCCACCTAGTGGCCTTCTTTAGCAAATCTATAACGGAAGCTAAGAGGAACTACGCAATCTACGATAAGGAACTGCTGGCTATTATACAGGCGTTCGAGGAGTGGAAGCCGGAACTTATAGCTAGAAAGAGCACGGTCCAGGTCCTTACAGACCACCAGTCGCTAACCTACTTTATAAAGACGCAGAAGCTCTTACGACGTTAAGCACGGTGGGCCGCCTACCTGTCTGGGTTTGATTCCAAGATCACTTATCGACTAGGGGCTCAAAACGGAAAGGCTAACGCGCTGACGCGAAGAGAAGGAAAGACCAGCTGCGCGAAGGAAGATCCGAACATGTTTCAGAAGGTGCTAACTGAACGGATAGTAGACGCCGAGGTGTTAAAGGAAGCGGGGATCTGCGCGGCAGAACAGCAGACCAAACCGGAACCGACAGGACTAGAGACTGAAAAAGAAACGCTCTACGAGAGGGTAGAACGGCTTAATTAGCGGCAGAAGCTCGGCGGAACAGGCTTAGGGAAGCTAATAGTTCTGGAAGAACTGATTACAGAGGTTATCTAGCTAGTCTATAGCTCCAAGGACGTTGGTTACGCAGGGTCAAAGAAGACGATAGAAGCTATAAGGACGACATACTGGTTTCCGCAAATCTTCGAGCGGATACATCGGTTTATTACTAACTGTTACGTATACCGAGCAGCGAAACCGCGTTACGGTCTTCCGGCCGGTCTGCTAAAGCCACTTCCGATCCCCGAGAAACCGTAGCAACACATTACAATAGACTTCGTAACCGGCCTGCCGGACTCTAATAGATATAACGCTACGCTAAACGTAGTGGACCGACTGAGCAAGGAACGCCACTTTATCCCCTGCCGAGCGAGAGATAAAGGGACTACTATAGAAGAAACGGCGAGGATGCTAATTAGGCACGTGTAGAAGCACTATAGTCTGCCGGACACTATTACTACGGATAGGGGCCCTCAATTCACTGCCGACGTTTGGAAGTCCATTAATCAAACTCTAGGAATCTGTAGAAAACTTAGCACAGCCGCTTACCCTTAGACCGACAGTCAGTCGGAAGTGGCTAACCGTAAGATAGAAAAATATCTACGAATCTTCTGCAGCTATTATTAAGAAAAGTAGGTCGAGGTGTTGCCGATAGCTGAATTCTGCACCAACTCAGCACGATCGGAAGCAACGTCGCTAGCACCGTTCGAGATAACGCATAGCTATCTTCTAAGGATAAGCTTCCAGCCCCTGAACGAACCCAGCTCTGCAGAACTATCCACCGCTACGTCGTTAAAGAGAGTCGCCGCCTCCGCGGCTAAAGCACTTAAGGCTCAAATAGAAGAAGCTATTAAGGTAGCAAGGAAGGCGATGGAATCGACTTAGAAGAAGATAGTAGCTCGAGCTAACAAGAAGAGGTTACTGCTGGAATTTAAGGAAGGCTAAAAGGTATAGCTTAACACGCGAAACCTAAGGCTAAAAGGCAACGCCAAGCTCAATCCGCGCTACGTAGGTCCGTTTACGATAGTGGAAAAGAGGTCGCCGGTAACTTATCAGCTCCAGCTACCGAAATCGTTCCGAATCTACGATGTCTTTTATTCGGATCTGCTAAGCCTGGACCCTAAGGACGGCCTTCTGGAACAGGGGTTCGCCGAACCCCTACTAATCGAGATAAACGGTAAGGAAGAAGAGTGGGAGGTAGAAGATTAATAGACGTAAGGAAGATAAGGGGGTCCATTAAAGCGAAGATCTCGTAGAAGGGGTGGCCAGAAGACTACGAATAGTATCCAATCGAGAGCCTCCGGAATTTGGCAGAGCTGCTTAGAGAGTTCTACGTGCGGAACCCGAAGAAGCCGAAACCCGGATAGCTCCGAAACTGACGACCTCCGAAAGAGATAAAAGAAAAAGGCGAAGCTGCGTCCGCTCCATCGGTGTAGAAGCCGATAGAAACGATCGAGGGTCGCTTCGCTAGAGTCTTCGACGCAGCCACTACCTACCGCCGGGTCGGCAGGCAGCTCGCCGACGCCGTGGCGTGCTAGCGCTGCCGACGCTGCAGTAGGTAAGCGCTTTGGTAGAAGAAAAAGAAGAGAAAGAAACGCTGCTATAGACGGAACTATATAGACTGCCGGAGCTCGGACTAGGCCATACGCCGGATTAGATAACCAGGCCACATAGCGGATCAGAAGGGTAATAAAACAAGTAACGTCAAAAAGAGCGAAATCGGCGACTGAAATCCGCAGAAAGGAACGAAAAGCAGACAGGAAAACCAGGCAGAACCTAAGGCAGAAAGACGAGGAAGTGGCCACCGCTGCAGCGAAGGAGTAGAAAGAAAGAAGAAAGAAGCCGAAAAGGGAAGTGGATATAGACAGAATTTGATAGTGCGTACGAGGCTTAGCGCGCACGTAGAATCGAGGGAAATAGATAGAAAAGAATGCAGGAAAGACGCGAAAGTAAGATAGATAGATAGATAGAAGGATTAACGTTATTGGATAACAACAATAGAAGCCTGTAGAAGGGATAAGTAAGCGATTGAGAGCGACTGCTAGTAAGAGAGGGGGGTAGTGTTGCAGCAGTAGAAAGAGGTAGGACAGATTAATAGGGTGGACCCTGGATTTCGGCTCGGCCCCTTCCGGGATTTAGGTTCCGGAACGGACCGAGCCGGGCCTTAGCATACCACTATCCATTAAAGCCCACCGCCGCTATATAGATTCCTTTCTCTCCTTAGTTCGAGATATAGTTATTAAAAAGGCCGTATTGAATTATATCTACGTGCCCGGATCAACAACTGTCCTATCTATAAAGCAGCCAAACATAATCGTCAACCTCTACAGGGCTTACTAAAACCTCTACCGGCTCCTAAACACCCTTGGAAACACATTGCAATAGACTTTGTTACCTGTCTCCCTTAAGGAACCACTTAGGTAGGTGTTAAGGCAAAGAATGTCTTTGTAGTTGTAGATCGACACTCTAAGGACCGCTTTATAGTACCCTGCTAGAGCATAACTTCCAAGGAAACCGCTAGGCTCTTTTACAAATACGTCTGGCGCTACGTAGGCCTCCCTAACAGCATTACCTCTAACAGAGGCTCTTAGTTTTTTGCTAAATGCTAGAAACGCCTATGCAAGCTTCTAAAAATTAACTACTACATTTCGACCTCCTACTACCTAGAAACAGATAGACAGACAGAGATTGCTAATACCCTGTTCGAACAGACGCTGCATTGCTTTATTAATAATCCGGGCACGCAGATATAATTTAATACGGCCTTTTTGATAACTATATCTCGAACTGAGGAGGGAAAGGAGTCTATGTAGTGGTGGTGGTGGGCTTTCGTAGTAGTAGTGCCAAGGCCCGGCTCGGCCCGGAAGGGCCGAGCCGAAATTCCAAGGGTCTACCCTATTATCCAGTCCCACCCCTTTCTGCCGCTGTAACACTACCCCCTCCCTCGCCAGCGGTCGTCCTCGACCGCTTAGTCACTCTATCTATCTGAAAATCTTTTTTTTTTTGATTCGTCGTCTCCTTCTCGAAAATCCCCTCCAACGCCGATGTTACCTCTTCCGTCTTTTATCGAAAACAACGTTCTCTTTATCGCTTCTTTAATTTCTTACATCGTCGGCGTCCAGAGTCCTTTACTTGGCGTTTATGTAATCGACGCTATCTGATCTGATCCGCGGTCTTCTAAGCTGCGGCTCGGCTGGTCTGTGCGTTGCCTTAGAGGTCTATATAGATCTTTCCGCGGCGCTGTTTTTCTTCTTCTTTTTCTCTTCTACCAAAGCCCTTAGCTACCGCAGGGTCGGCGGCGCTGGCACGCTACGGCGTCGGCGAGCTCCCTGCTGCACTGCCGGTGGGTAGTAGCTATGTCGAAGACCTCCCTAAGGCGACCGTTACGATCGTCTTTATCGGCTTCCGCGCTAGCGGAGCGGACGCGGCTTTCTTCTTTCCGAACTATCAACTTCGGAGCTACTCAGGTTTCGGCTTTTTCGGGTTCCGCCTGTAGAACTCTCTTAGCAGCTCCGCCAAATTCCGCAGGTTCTCGATCGGATACTACTCGTAGTCTTCTAGCTACCCCTTCTATAAGATCCTCGCTTTAATGGACCCCCTTGTCTTTTTTACGTCTATTACATCTTCTACCTCCTACTCTTCTTCCTTACTGTCTATCTCGATCGGCGGGGGTTTAGCGAACCCCTGTTCTGGAAGGCCGTCCTTAGGGCCTATGCTTAATAGATCCGAATAAAAGACATTGTAGATCTGGAACGATTTCGGTAGCTAGAGCCAGTAAGTCACCGGCGACCTCTTTTCCACTATCGTAAACGGACCTACGTAGCGCGGATTGAGCTTGGCGTTGCCTTTCAGCCTTAGGTTCTGCGTGTTAAGCTATACCTTTTGGCCCTGCTCGAATTCTATCGGTAACCGCTTCTTATTAGCTCGAGTCACTATCTTCTTCTGAGCCGATTCCATCGCTTCTTTCGCTACTTTGATCGCTTCTTCTATCTGAGATCGGAGCGCTTCCGCCGCCGCGGCGGCGACTCTCTTTGACGACGTAGTAGTAGTGGAAAGCTCTGGCGAGCCGGCGTCGCTCAGCGGCTGGAAGCTTATTCTCGGAAGATAGCTATGCATTATTTCGAACGGCGCCAGCGACGTTGCTTCCGATCGTGCTAAGTTGGCGCAGAATTCAGCTATTGGCAACACCTCGACCCACTTTTCTTAATAATGTCTGCAGAAGGTTCGCAGATATCGCTCTATCTCGCGATTAGTCACTTTAGACTAACTGTTATTTTGAGGGTAAGCGGCGGTGCTGAGCTTTCTACGAATTCCGAGAGCTTGGTTAATAGCTTTCTATACGTCGGCGGTAAATTAAAGACCCCTATCCGTAGTGATAGTGTCCGGCAAGCTATAGTGCTTCTATACGTGTTGAATTAACATCCGCGCTGTCTCTTCCGCAGTGGTTCCTTCGTTTCTCGCTCGACAAGGGATGAAGTAGCGTTCCTTGCTTAGTCGGTCCACTACGTTTAGCGTAGTGTCGTATCTATCTGAATTCGGCAGGCCGGTTACGAAATCCATTGTAATGTGCTGCTACGGCTTCTTAGGGATCGGAAGTGGCTTTAGTAGACCCGCCGGAAGACCGTAACGTGGCTTCGCGGCTTAGCATACGTAGCAATTGGCGATAAACCGGTGGATCCGTTCGTAGATCCGCGGAAACTAGTAGATCGTCCTTACCGCTTCTATCGTCTTCTTCGAGCTGGCGTAACCAACGTCCTTGGAGCTATAGACCAGTTGGACGACCTTAGTAATTAGTTCTTCCAGAACTATCAGCTTCCCTAAACCTGTTTTGCCGAGCTTCTGCTTCTGATTAAGCCGTTCTACCTTCTCGTAGAGCGTCTCTTCCTTAGGGGCCGGTTCCACCGCGCAGACCCCTACCTCTTTCAACACCTCTGCGTCTACTATCCGCTCGGTCAACACCTTCTAGGACATATTCGGATCTTCTTTCGCGCAGCTGGTCTTTCCTTTTCTTCTCGTTAACGCGTCTGCCTTTCCATTTTAAGCTCCTAGTCGATAGGTAATCTTAAAATCGAACCCGGATAAGTAGGCAGCCTACCGGGCTTAGCAGCGTAAGAGCTTCTGTGTCTTTATAAAGTAGGTCAGCGACTGGTGGTCCGTAAGGACCTGGACCGTGCTCTTTCCAGCTATAAGCTCTGGCTTCCACTCCTCGAACGCCTGTATAATGGCCAGCAGTTCTTTGTTATAGATAGCGTAGTTCCGCTTAGCTTCTGTTATAGATTTGCTAAAGAAGGCTACTGGGTAGAGGATCTCGCTATCGTTAGCGTATTAAGAAAGGACCCCTGCCGTTACTGTATCAGAAGCGTCCGTTTCTACGTAGATCGTCTTTTCCGGCTAGAAGTGTGCTAGAACTAGCGCAGAGGCCACTGCTTCTTTTAGCCGGTTAAAGGCTTCTGTGCACTTCTCGTTCTATAGGCCAGCGGCCTCCTTTTTTAATGCCTTATTTAGGGGTCTTGCTATCTTGCTGAAGTCCTTAATAAACCGTCGATAGTAGCTGCAGAATCCAAGAAACACTCTGATCTGTGTAGTGTTTCCGGATTTCGGCTGCTTCTATTCTGCAACGGCGGCGACCTTTAAGGAGTCTATACGAATTCTATCTCTTTCTACGATAAGACCGAGATACTTAACCTCGGTCTAATAGAACTCGCTCTTCTTCGTGTCTGCGTTCAATCCGACCTCGCAGAGCCTGGTTAGCACCTTCTTAATGTAGTCCGTGTGCTGCTCTCTCGTTCTATCTGTATAGATAAGGATGTCGTCTAAGTAGATAGACACGAACCGCTCTAGCTTGTCTATAAAGGAGTGGTTTATAAAGCGTTGCCACACCGCCGGCGCGTTGGTAAGTCTAAACGGCATTACCAGCTACTTAAAGTTGCCTATACGCGTAGCGAACGTCGTGAGATCTTCCGTCTGCCCTTCTTCGTTCCTTAGTCGGTAGAACGCCTGTCGAATGTCCAGTTTGCTGAACTATTTAGCTTTAGCCACTCGTTGTATAGTCTCGTCGATTAGCGGCAGCGGGTATACGTCTCTCTTAGTAACCTCGTTAAGGCCTCGATAGTCTACGCAGAGTCGCAGACTACCCCCTAGTTTCCTTACGAAAAGAATCGGTAACGCATATTTGGCAGAACTCGGCGTAATAAACTTCTTCGCCAGATTTTCGCGAACGAACACCTCTACCTAGTCCAGTTCCGCCGGCGACAGTCGTCTTAGGGGCTCGGTTCTTAGCAGCGTAGCCCCCTCTTTCAGTCGGATCTTGTTGTTATATTCCGGTCGATAGAGCGGCAATAGGTTGGAGTCGGCTTTTAAGAAGACGTTAGCGTACCTATAGAGCTCGTTTGGCAGCACCTCTAGTGGATCTACTTCTTCTTCCGCTATTATCTTCTAGTGGTCTTCGATGTCTTTTATAGAGATAGCGTAGATCTTATTGTCCGGCGACTTTGCGAGGGTCGTTATAGCTTCTGAACTTATTATTCCGACAGTAACTAGGGGTTTGGGGCGGTCGGACGGGGTTACATTAGTAGCCGCGGCTTTCGATTCTGCTATAGTAGCGGCAGTCGGTTCGGCGGCGGCGGTGCTGTTGCCTAGGGTTTTGAACCCTATCGTGCCTTCGTCTACGTCAATAACCATCTTCTGGTTCTTCATCCATTTCTGCCCTATAATAATGTTAAACCGTCCGAGATCCATAATCCGGAACGTTGCTTCCGTAGTTCGACCAGCTAGTGTGGTCCTTAATAGTACGTAGTGCGTAACGTTTTCCGTGTCTTGTCCGTTATATGCCGAAATCCGCGTCGGCGACGCTATCTCCACTGGATAGCCGTATCCTTTTATTAGCTTTTGAACCAATCGATAGTGGATAGCTGCTCCGATAAGGGCCCCTGTATCGATAAAAACTCTTGGCTAAAGTGGTTTGCTCGATCCGTTAAGGGGGTGGACAGTAATTGGAAGAATAATAGCTGTTTCTGTGTTTATTTCCACCGCCGCTAAGAGCGGATCGCTGCAGCTGTTAATGCTTTTGTCTCTCTGTAACGTGGCTCTTGTCAGTGCCCTGTCTTCTACGCTGGATAGGGGGCCTATCCTTCTAGCTAGTCTTTTCCTAGGATTCGCAGTGGCACTCTACTGTCTACGCTGTTAGCATTGGTCGGAGCCGGCTCTATAGCTTGTATAGTCTTTCTTAGTAGCTGCGGCTGCGGCTGCTTTATAACACGATACTCCTGCTTCTGCTTATCCGAAGCTTGGCATCTCGTAGCGATGTAGCTAGGCTTCCTATACGCGTAGCAGGTAGGGACGAACGACGAACGCTGCGAATTGAATAGCTGCTAGGGGCGTTGTCGGAAGGGTGCAGGGGCTCTAACTGTCTGCGCCGACGGCAATAGCTTCTAAATCGGTTCGCGTTTCGTCGGTTTTCTGTACGCGTTTAGGTTTCTGGCAGTGACTCTCGCCTAGTGCACGAAGCTCTGAAGGTCCTCGTCTTCCACCGACGCTATAGCCGCAGCAAGCTTAGGGCTCAGTTTCTGTCTTAGTAAGTGTAGCTGCTTATCCTTAGCCACTCTCGCTCTAATGGCATATTTCCTAAACAATCTGTAAAATTCTTTAAATGGTAGCCGATTCTGACTGATCTTGTCCAGTTGTTCGCAGGCCGTCTTCTTCTGGAAGGGGTCTCCGAAACGCTGATCCAACGCTTTAATAGCTTCGTCGGCGGTTACTTCTTCCAGGTCCGCCACCAGCGAGAACGCTTTGCCTTCTAGTCGCGCCTCTAGATAGGCCAGTCTGTCTTCTTCGCTGCTTGCTGCATAATCGCGGCTTATCTTATTCTTAATCTTCTTCTTAAACGCCTCCTACGCTTTAGGATCTCCGCTACCGAAAGCAGGTAGGTCCGGTAGTGGCGTTATCGTAGTGCTACCTTGACTGTAGGCCGCCAGTAAGGCGGTCTCTGCTTGTTCTTCTTGACGCGGTAGCGGCGCCGACGACCTCGCTGTTTCCGTATTAGCTAGCTGATCCTTCAGCGCCTTCAGTTGCGCCAGTCGATTCGCTGCCTGGTTTTCTAACACGTCGATAATAGTCTCTGCCGATTCCTTTTCGGCCCTTACTGCTTTAGTTTCTTCTCTTAGTTGTCTGTTCTCTTCCAGCGTTCTGTAAAACAGCATCTCGATAAGGTCTATGCCGTCGTAGACCTTCCCTATTCCATTCTCGTTTACATAGTCTTCCAGTTCCTCGATCGTATAGTCGTGGATCTTCTTGTATTCGCTTATTCGTTCCTTAATCTCTGCGGTCTCTTCCGCCGTAAAACCGCTAATAATAATCTTATTATTAATAACACTGGAGCGCCTACTCGCTCTGTCAGTCTTTCTCTTTCTGCGGCGGCCTGTTACTCCGCTCTCTGCCGCTAAGAAGCTCTCTATAGCTTTCTTACAGTGCTAGGGTTTGTTGTTGTTGGTATGTGTGTGTGCGCGTGCGTTATTCGAGCGTCCGGATGGTTCGACGGGCCCTTTCGCACAGCGCGGGGTTTGGTGTAGTGAGTGAGTTCGAGATATCATAATCCGGGCACGCAGATATAATTCAATACGGCCTTTTTGATAACTATATCTCGAACTGAGGAGGGAAAGGAGTCTATGTAGTGGTAGTGGTAGGCTTTCGTAGTAGTGGTGCCAAGGCCCGGCTCGGCCCTTCCAGGCCGAGCCGAAATTCCAAGGGTCCACCCTATTATCCAGTCCCACCCCTTTCTGCCGCCGTAACAATTAACTACTACTAGAAGGATTGGCCAAAACACATTCCTACAGTGGAATTCTTAGCTCGCAACTAGGAGTTAGAGACAACTGGACACTCCCCCTTCTACACTACTAGAGGCTACTACCCTAGAACAGGAATGGAACCTTAAGACCCACTACTACGACCTGACAACCCAGATAAAGTTAATGTAGATAACTAGGCAATACACCTTTCCCAGATCTACTAAGAAGTCTAGGAAGAAATAACTTATGCTTAGGCTGTCTACGAAGATTAAGCTAATCGAAAAAGACAGCTAGCTCCTAACTATTACGTAGGAGACAAAGTGTACCTAGACTCTAAGAACATTGTTACAGGAAGACCTTCTCGCAAACTCGACTGGAAAAGACTAGGCCCCTTTACTATTACAGAAAAGATTAGCTCGTACGCATACTGTCTCCAACTGCCTAAAGAATAGGAAATCTACAACGTCTTCTATCGTGTTAGGCTAAGGCCTAAACAAGGAGATTGATCTGGGGTGGTGTGCCCGGGTTACTGCTATGCCTTGCCAAGGTTTATAATCTGGTACACATTGATCAAGTCACTTCCGAGTCACTTGATCAGTCCCTTTTGGCTCAAGTGTACCGCGCCGCATCACTTGACTCGGAAGTAACTGCTGAAACTGTACGTGAAAGGCCTGGGTTCAATTCCCAGGGGGCGCATCTTTCAACGCCGAGTGGAAGCAGCGTTGACGTATGTCCGTTTGTCCACCACTCCGTACAAATGAGGCAGACCCGGTAAAGGTCCAGCTGGCTGTGTGCAGACCTGCCGGGGGGGGGTTGATTGCGCACGATTCACAGGGGGGCTGTGCATAAGGTGCGTGGCCTGTAAGCAAGCGCAGCTTACGAGGTCGTAAGCCTGTAGCGCAGGGGGTGGTGATCTGGGGTGGTGTGCCCGGGTTACTGCTATGCCTTGCCAAGGTTTATAATCTGGTACACATTGATCAAGTCACTTCCGAGTCACTTGATCAGTCCCTTTTGGCTCAAGTGTACCGCGCCGCATCAGAGATCCCTTCCTAATTTAAGTACAAGATTAGGAACGAACTCACATCTTCCCTGCAGCAGATAATAATAAAGATAAGAAAGAAGAGTACTACGTACGCAACATTACAGACTGTCAAGTTGTGGATAGACAAACTAAGTACAAAGTCTAATAGCAAAGCTATAAAGACTAGAACACTACTTAGGAACCCCTTAGGAACATTATCTTTAACAAGGACAAGATTGAAGCTTTCCACTAACAGGACCTCTTGGACTCTTAAGGACATTACCTTGAAAACAGGTACAGCAAAGAGGAACTGGATGCTGCATACTGATAGAATATTGACCGTAACATTAGACCTGCTCCTGGGAATAAACAGGCTTACCCTCGGTATCTAGAACTACTTGGGCTTCGTAGGAACTTAGCTATATTAAGGGGGGCTACTGTTACGGTTAACAGCTGGAAGAACAAGGACAACAGTACCAAAGTCCTACTAAGCACTACTATAGTTTACAGGCTATATCTTAACAACCAAAGGTCTAACTAAGACAATTCTGGCTGCGTTAGAAGCGCCACAATCGGTTCTACAGAAACGAACAATCTGGTCAAGAAAGCTACTTGAACTACAGCTAGCAGACAGTGGAAAACCCCTAACAGTCCTAAGTGATCCGAGCGCGCAGATAAGGTTCAATACGGCTGTTTTGATAACTATATCTCGAACTGAGGAGGGAAAGGAATCTATGTGGTGGTGGTAGTGGACTTCCGTAAGGTAGTAGTGCCAAGGCCCGGCTCGGTCTGTTCCGGAACCTAAATCCCAGAAGGGGCTGAGCCGAAATCTAGGGTCCACCCTATCAATCTGTCCCACCTCTTTCCACCGCCGCAACACTATCCCCCTCCCTTACCAGCGGTCGCCCTCGACCGCTTAGTCACCCTATTCATCCTAAGATCTCTACTTTTTTTTTTTTGATTCGTCGCCTCTTTCTCGAAAATCCTCTTCGATAGTAATGTTACCCTTCTGTCTTCTATCGCTTCTTGGATTTCTTACGTTATCCGTATCTGAGGTCCTTTACTTGGCGTTTATGTAATCGGTGCGCCTAATCCGTGCCATCTGATCTAAGCCGTAGGTTATCTGAGCTGCGGCATAGCTGGTCTGTGCGCCGGTGGAAAGGTCTATATAGATCTTTCCGCGGCTCTATCTCTTCTTCCTTTTCTTTCTCTACCAAAGCCTTCGCCTACTACGGGGTCGGCAGCGCTGGCACGCTACGGCGTTAGCGAGCTGGCGGCCGATCCGGTGGTAGGTAGTGGCCGCGTCGAAGGCCTCTCCAAAAGCGACCGTTACGATCGTCTTCTTCGGCCACTGCGCCGATAGAGCGGACGCGGCTTCGTCGTTTTTCTTCTATCTCTTTCGGGGGTCGTCAGTTTCGGAGCTATTCGGGTTTCGGCTTCTTCGGGTTCTGCACGTAAAAATCTCTTAACAGTTCCGCTAAGTTCTGCAGATTTTCGACTGGATACTATTCGTAGTCTTCCGGCCACCCCTTCTACGAGATCCTCGCTTTGATAGACTCCCTTATCTTCTTTACGTCGATTACATCTTCTACCTCCTACTCTTCTTTATTACTATCTATCTCGATAGGCGGGGGTTCGGCGAACCCCTGTTCCGGCAGGCCCTTCTTAGGGTCTAAGCTTAACAGGTCCGAATAGAAGACATCGTAGATCCGGAACGATTTCGGTAGCTGGAGCCGATAGGTCACCGGCGACCTCTTTTCTATTATCTTAAACGGACCTACGTAGCGTAGATTAAGCTTGGCGTTGCCTTTTATCCTCAGGTTTCGTATGTTAAGCTATACCTTTTGGCCTTCCTCGAATTCCATTGGTGACCTTTTTCTATTAGCTCGAGTTACTATCTTCTCCTAAGTTGATTCCATTGCTTTCTTCGCTACCTTAATAGCTTCTTCTATCTGAGATCGGAGCGCTTTTGCCGCCGCAGCGGCGACTCTCTTTGACGACGTAGCGGTGGAAAGCTCCGGCAAGCCGGCGTCGCTTAGCAGATAGAAGCTTATTCTTAGAAGATAGCCATGCGTTATTTCGAACGGCGCCAGCGAGGTGGCTTCTGAACGTGCTAAGTTCGTGCAGAATTTAGCTATTGGCAACACCCTAACCTATTCTTCTTAGTAATAGCTGCAGAAGGTTCGTAGATATCGCTCTATCTCTCTGTTAGCCACTTTAGATTGACTGTCGGTCTGCGGGTAAGCGGCCGTGCTAAGCTTTCTACTAATTCCGAGAGCTTGGTTAATGGCTTTCTATACGTCGGCGGTGAATTAAGGACCCCTATCCGTAGTGATAGTGTCCGGCAGGCTATAGTGCTTCTATACGTGTTGAATCAACATCTGTGCGGTCTCTTCTGTAGTAGTTCCTTCGTCTCTCGCTCGGCAGGAGATGAAGTGTCGTTCTTTGCTTAGCCTATCCACTACGTTTAGCGTAGCGTTATATCTATCTGAATTCGGCAGGCTGGTTACTGATCCGACTAAGGTAGACTCTAGGTCAATATCCGTCTTTAATAACTATATCCAAGGCTGGAGAGGGAAGAATCTACGTACAAGCGGAGGTAGAGGTATTTAAGTGTGCAGCTGCCAAGCCTGGCCCTGCCAAGCCTGCCACCTTCCAGCACCTTCCAGCCTACATCCGTATTACTACCGCCCTCCCTAACCAGCGATTGCCCTTAATCGCAATCAGCCAATCAATCGCAATCAGCCTATCAATCGCAATCAGCCAAACCAGGTCGCAGGGGTTGCAAATTCAGCTTCGCTATTAGCCAATCAGGTCGCTCCAAAACAGGTCGCTTTTAAGGTCACTTTTGAGCTTTAATTTCCGTGCGTTTTGAGCCTTAATCTCGTGCCTTTTTGAGCCTTAATCTCGTGCCTTTTTGAGCCTTAATCTCGTGCCTTTTTGAGCCTTAATCTCGTGCCTTTTTGCCGTTACTTTGGTGCCTTAATTGGTGCCTTGTTTGCTGCAGAGGTCGCGGAGGTTGTCAAGGCCGCGGAGGCCTGCAGAGGTCGCAGCCTACGTATGTCGCTTCTCGACGGTCGCTCGCTTCTCGACGGTTACTCGCTTCTTAACGGTCGCTTCTCGACGGTCGCAGAGGTCTCGGAGGTCGCGGAGGTTGTCGGGGTCGTAGAGGTCGCGGATGTCGCAGATGTCGCAGAGGCTGCCTTGTAAAAACATGTCTCTTCTCGAGCCGTCGCTTCTTAAGCTGTTGCTTCTTAAGCCGTCGCTTTTTATTCTCGACGGTCGCTTCTTAGACGGTCGCTTCTCGAGCCGTCGCTTCGCTTCTCGGATGGTCGCTCGCTTCTCGGACGGTCGCTCGCTTCTTAGACCGTCGCTCGCTTCTTAGACCGTCGCTTTGCCTGTGCTTTGCCTAGTGCTCTGCCTAGTGCTCGGCCTGTTGTCTGTAGCTGCCTTAGTGCTCTTGCTCTGCCTTGTACAGCTGCCTTGTATTGCCTGTAGCTGTGTGTTGCCTGCAGCTGTACCTGGAGCTGTACCTAGAGCTGTACCTAGAGCTGTACCTAGAGCTGGCTGTGCCTAGGTACTCTGCAGCTGTGCCTCTGTTGTCTGCACCTATCTTGTCTGCAGCTGCCTCTTGCCTGTGCCTAGGTGCTAAGCCTAGGTGCTCTGCAGCAGCTGTGCCTATATTGTCTGCTGCAGCAGCCCTATGCTGTCTGCACCTGTGTTGCCTGCAGCAGCTGTGCCTATATTGCCTATAGCTGCGCCTCTAAACGTGCTCTTGTTGTCTGCAGCTGCCCTCTGCTGTCTACACCTATGTTGCCTGCAGCTGTATATTGCCTATAGCAGCTGTATATTGCCTGCAGTAGCTGTATTGTCCTAGTGCTAAGCCTGGTACTGGCTGTGCCTGCTTGCAGCAGCTCTGTCTTGTCTGCCTTATGCTCTGCTTTGTGCTCTGCCCTATGCTCTGCAGCTGGGTCTAGGTGCTAAGCCTAGGTGCTGAGCCTAGGTGCTTAGGCTGCTGGTACTTAGGCTTGTATCGCTCGTATGCCTTGTCTCGATTGCTGAATATGCTAAATAGAATGGTCTGTCAAAGACCCGAAAAAACGAATGTCGTCGCCCTAGGTCCTGCTAGGCGCGCTCTCGTCGTCGTCGCTCCCGTCGTCGTCGCTCCTACATCGTCGTCCTCGCTGCTCTCGTCGTTCTCGCCTCTCTCTCGCTCTTCTTCAAACTCGCGATCTACTCGTAGGGGCACTCTCTTCCCTAAAACTCTCTCTTCTTCTCGATAGGGGCACTTCTCTTCCCTAAAACTCTTCTTCTCGATGTCCTCTGTAATAGACCTCTCTCTTCAAAACTCTTCTTCTTAATAGGGGCGGGTAGAGTAGTATGTACATGCACGAGTAAGTAACCGGATAATTCAACGGCCTCCTTCGTACATATACAGTACACACTCTAGGTTGGTTGCACGTACGTTATTCGAGTATCTGGATATTTCGACGGGCTCTTTCGCGTAGTGCAGGTGTTGTTAAAGTGAGCCTTGGATATAATGATCCGACTGCAGTAGACGCAAGGTCAATACCCGTCTTTAATAACTATATCCAAGGCTGGAGAGGGAAGAATCTACGTACAAGCGGAGGTAGAGGTATTTGAGTGTGCGCCAAGCCTGGCCCTGCCAAGCCTAGCTGCCAGCTGTCCACATCCACATCCGTATCACTCGACGTAGTCCGTGTGCTGATCTCTCGTTCCGTCCGTGTAGATAAGGATGTCGTCCAAATAGATAGATACGAACCGCTCTAGCATGTCTATAAAGGAGTGGTTTATAAAGCGTTGCTACACTGCCGGCGCGTTAGTGAGTCCGAACGGCATTACCAGCTACTTAAAATTGCCTATACGCGTAGCAAACGTCGTAAGATCTTCCGTCTGTCCTTCCTCGTTTCTTAATCAATAGAACGCTTGGCGGATGTCCAGCTTGCTAAACTACTTAGCCTTTGCCACTCGCTGTATGGTCTTATCTATTAGCGGCAGTGGATATACGTCTCTCTTAGTAACCTCGTTAAGGCCTCGATAGTCTACGCAGAGTCGCAGACCACCCTCTAGTTTCCTTACGAAAAGAATCGGTAACGTATATTCGGCAGAACTAGGCGCGATCAACTTCTTCGCCAGGTTTTTACGAACAAACACCTCTACTTAATCCAGTTCCGCCAGCGACAGTCGTCTTAGGGGCTCGGTTCTTAGCAGCGTAGCTCCCTCTTTTAGTCGAATCTTGTTGTCGTATTCCGGTCGATAGAGCAGCAATAGGTTGGAGTCGGCTTTTAAGAAGACGTCGGCGTAACTATAGAGTTTATTTAGCAGCACCTCTAATGGATCCACTTCTTCTTCCGCTATTATCTTCCGGTAGTCTTCGATGTCTTTTATAGAGATAGCGTAGATCTTATTGCTCGGCGACTTCGCGAGGGTCGTTATTGCTTCTAAACTCATTATTCCGACGATAACCGGGGGTTCGGAACGATCAGGCGGAGCCGCTTCGATCTTCGTAACGTTCGGTTTGGCTTTGGCCACTACGACCGGTTCGGTGACTGATTTGACGGCGGCTAAGCCGCTGATCGATTTTCTGAATCCGAGTGTACCTTCTCCTACGTTAATAATCGCTCCCTGGTTCTTTATCTATTTCTGCCCTATAATAATGTCAAACCTTCCGATATCCATAATTCGGAACGTCGCTTCCGTAGTGCGACCTGCTAAGGTAGTCCTTAATGGCACATAGTGCGTAACACTCTCCGTGTCTTGTCCGTTGTACGCCGAAATCCGTGTCGGCGACGCTAATTCCACCGGATAGCCGTATCTATTCGTCAGCTTCCGGACCAGCCGATAGTCGATCGCTGCACCGATAAGAGCTCCAGTATTAATAAAAGCTTTCAGCTGGAGGGGTCTACGCGACTTCTAAACGGGGTGGATCGTAATAGGAAGGATGATCGCCGTTTCCGTATTTACTTCTACGGCTGCCGAGAGCGGATCGCTGTAGCTGTTAATGCTTTTTTCTCGTAGTGGTTCGCTTTGATTCGGTGCCCTATTGTCAATGCTAGGTAGGGGGCCTATCCGTCCAGCTAGTCTTTTCCTATAATCTTTAACTGAACCCCGCCGTCTACGCTGTCAGCGTCGTTCGGCGCTGGTTCAATAGCTTGAATAGTCTTTCTCGGCAGCTGCGGCTGCTGCTGCTTTATAACACGATACTCCTGTTTCTGCTAGGCCGTTGCTTGGCATCTTGTAGCGATGTAGCTAGGCTTTCCGTACGCGTAGCAGGTAGGGATAAACGACGAACGCTGCGAATACGACGACTGCTGGGGGGTTCGGCGAAAAGGCGCAGGGGCCCTCGTCTGCTGTGCCAACGGCGACGGCTTCTGAATCAGTTTACATGTCGTCGGTTTTCCGTACGCGTTTAAGTTTCTAGCGGTAACTCTCGCCTAGTGCACGAAGCTCTACAGGTCTTCGTCTTCCACCGACGCTATAGCTGCAGCTAGCTTAGGGCTCAGTTTCTGTCTTAGTAAGTGCAGCTAGTTATCTTCTGCCACTCTCGCTCTAATAGCATATTTCCTAAACAGTCCGTAGAACTCTTCGAACGTCTGCTAGTTCTGGTTGATCTTGTCTAGCTGCTTACAGGCCGTCTTCTTCCGGAAGGGGTCTCCGAAACGCTGGTCCAGCGCCTTAATAGCGTCGTTGGCGGTCACTTCTTCTAGGTCCGCTACCAGCAAAAAAGCTTTACCTTCTAATCGCGATTCCAGGTACGCCAATCTATCCTCTTCGCTGCTTGATGCGTAATCGCGGCTTATCTTATTCTTAATCTTCTTCTTAAATGCCTCCTACGCTTTAGGGTCTCCGCTACCGAAAGCAGGTAGGTCCGGCAGTGGCGTTATCGTAGTGCTACCTTGACTATAGGCCGCCGGTAAGGCGGTCTCCGCATGTTCTTCTCGTCGCAGTAGTGGCTCCGACGACTTCGCTGCTTCTATATCAGCCATTTGATGCTTTAGCGCCTTTAGCTGCGCCAATCGGTTCGCTGCCTGGTTTTCTAACACGTCGATAATAGTTTCTGCCGATTCCTTCTCGGCCCTTACTGCTTTAGTTTCTTCTCTTAGTTGTCTGTTTTCTTCTAGCGTTCTGTGGAACAGCGTCTTAATAAGGTCTATACTATCGTAGACCTTTTCTATCCCATTCTCGTTTACATAGTCTTCCAGTTCCTCGATCGTGCAGTCGTAGATCTTCTTGTATTCGCTTATTTGTTCCTTAATCTCTGCAGTCTCTTCTGCCGTAAAACCGCTAATAATGATCTTATTATTATTAAAACTGGAGCGCCTACTCGCTCTGTCAGTCTTTCTCTTTCCGCGGCGGCCTGTTACGCCGCTGTCTACTGCTAAGAAGCCTTCTATCTTCTTACGGTGCCTTTGTAGGTTGTTGTTTTGGTGTGTAGGTGCACGTGCGTTATTCGGGTTTCCGGATAGTTCGACGGGCCCTTTCGCGCAGCGCGGGGCTGGTGTAGAGAGTAAGTTCGAGATATAATGATCCGAGCGCGCAGATGAGGTTCAATACGGCTGTTTTAATAACTATATCTCGAACTAAGGAGGGAAAGGAATCTATGTAGTGGTGGTGGTGGACTTCCGTAAGGTGGTAGTGCCAAGGCCCGGCTCGGTCCGTTCCGGAACCTAAATCCCGGAAGGGGCTGAGTCGAAATCCAGGGTCCACCCTATTAATCTGTCCCACCTCTTTCCACTGCCGCAACACTAAGGTCCTATCTAGCTCTACTACCCCTAACAGCCTACAACTTAACACTTACTAGTCCGACCAAGAAGCTTCTAGGCACACTAGAAGCGACTCGACCCGCTCTTCAGAATGTTCTGTTTCAGTTCTGGAACCTTTAGGAAAAGAAGATTTTAGAAGTGACTTAGTTAATAGAACAAAGGAGAGAAGTTTGTTAAGAAACTTCTTGGGAAATCTAGCAGCAAAGGGGCAAACAACTAGCTAGGGCAGAGGGACATAAGAAGCAGCTGCCGCCCTCTTATCTTTCTGTTTTCCTTCTTTATAGCTTGTCTTGTACAATTAACTTAGAACAACCTTCTAACTCCCAATATACAACTACTCTTTAGACTTTAGTTCTCTAGCTCCTCCTCTTAACTTTAGCTCTTACAACAACCTACACACACCTCAGCCTCTTCTCTGACAGTCCCCCCCCTATTTTTACCTCTAGCAATAGAATGTCCAGCTCGACTAGCAACTTCGCTTCCAGTTCGTATAGGTCTCCGTCTTCTGTATAGTCTAAGCTAACGTCTTAGATGCTACACTAATAAGTAGCAGGACGCTGCTAAGCTATCCTTCTACGCCTTCTAGTGTAACCCTGCCTAGGTTACGCGTTAGCAGGTCGCTATAGCCTGTGTTGCGGCGGTGGAAAGAGGTGGGACAGATTGATAGGGTAGACCCTAGAATTTCGGCTCGGCCCGTCCGGGCCGAGCCGGACCTTGGCACTACTACCACGAAAGCCCACCACTACTACATAGATTCCTTTCCCTCCTTAGTTCGAGATATAGTTATCAAAACAGCCGTATTGAACTACATCTCTGCGCTCAGATTATTATATCTCGAACTCACTCTCTACACTAACCCCGCGCTGCGCGAAAGGGCCCGTCAAACCATCCGGAAACCCGAATAACGCACGCGCACTACACACACATCAAAAACAACAACCCAAGGCACTGTAAGAAGATAGAAGGCTTCTTAGCGGTAGAGAGCGGCGTTACAGGCCGCAGCGGAAAGAGAAAGACTAATAGACTAAGGGATAGGCGTACTAGCATTCTCGACGACGGAACGACCGATAAAGGCCTTACGAAAGAAGAGGTAGATAAAGTGAGAAAGGGCATAGAGGGCTACGCCGAACTGTACGGACGCACGCCGGATAAGATAGGAGAATATCTTACAGAGCACGGAGCTGAGAAAGTGTTTGACATTATTACCTTTATAGAAAAGAAGTTTTATAGGAACGTGGAACAAAACAGACAGTTAAGGGAAGAAGTAGAGACAGTGAGGGCCGAGAAGGAATTGGCAGAAACTATTATCCACGTGTTAGAGAACTAGGCAGCGAATAGACTAGCGTAACTAAAGGCGCTAAAGGATTAACTAGCTGATATAGAAGCAGCGATGCCGCTGCCACTGCATCGAGAAGAACAAGCAGAGACCGCCTTACCAGCGGCCTATAGTTAAGGTAGTACCTCGATAACATTATTACCGGACCCGCCGGCGTTTAGAGGTAGAGACCCCGAAGACTAGGAAGCGTTTAAGAAGAAGATAAAGAATAAGATAGACCGCGACTACGGCGGAAACAGCGCTAGAGACCGACTAGCGTACCTGGAATCGCGATTGGAAGGCGAAGCTTTTTCGCTAGTAGCGGACCTGGAAGAGACGACCGCTAAGGAAGCGATCAGAGCACTAGACCAGCGCTTCGGAGACCCATTCCGAAAGAAGACGGCCCGTAAGCAGCTGGATAAGATCAACTAGAACTAGCAGACGTTCGAGGAGTTCTACGGTTTGTTCAGAAAATATGCGATTAGGGCCCGGGTAGCGGAAGATAAGCAGCTCTACCTATTAAGGCAGAAGCTGAACCCTGAACTGGCCGCAGCTATAGCGTCGGTGGAAGACGAAGACCTCGAGAGTTTCGTGCATAGAGCGAGAGTCACCGCGAGAAACTTAAGCGCCTACGCGAAATTACGCGAATCGGTTCAGAAGTTGTCGCCGTCGGCGCAGACGGCGCAGCCCCCTGCGCCTTTCCGACGAACCCCCTAGCAGTCGTCGTATCCACTGCGTTCGTCGTTCGTCCCCACCTGCTACGCGTATGGAAATCCCGGCTATATCGCAACGAGATACCAAGCAATAGCACAGCAGAAGCAGGAGTATTAAGCAACGAAGCAGCCGCTGCTGCCGAGAAAGACTATTCAAGCTATCGAACCGGCTCCGAACGACACGGACAGCGTAGACGGCGGGGTGCAATTAAGAATTATAGGAAAAGACTAGCTGGACGGATAGACCCCCCATCCAGCGTAAAAAACAGGGCATCCCTGCGAAAGGCACTGACAGAACGAGAGAGCATTAATAGCTACAGCGATCCGCTATTAGCTGCGGTAGAAGTGAACACAGAAACAGCTATTATCCTTCTAATTACTGTCTACCCCCTTAACGGATCGGGCAAACCACTTTAGCTAAGAGCTTTTATCGATACCGGAGCCCTTATCGGAGCGGCTATCCACTATCGATTGGTTAAAAAGCTAATAAAGGGGTACGGCTATCTGGTGGAAATAGCGTCGCCGACGAGGATTTCGGCGTACAACGGACAAGACACGGAAAGCGTCACGCACTACGTGCCGCTATAGACCACACTGGCTGGTCGCACCACGGAAGCGACGTTCCGAATTATAGATATCGGAAGGTTTGACATTATTATAGGGCAGAAATAGATAAAGAACTAGGGAGCGATTATTGACGTAGGAGAAGGCACACTCGGATTCAGAAAACCGATCAGCAGCTTAGCTGCCGTCAGATCAGCTACCGAATTGGTCACGGTGGCCGACGCTAAACCGAACGTTACGACGATCGAAGCGGCTCCGTCCGATCGTTCCGAACCCCCGGTTACTATCGGAATAATAAGTTCAGAAGCAACGACGACCCTCGCGAAGTTACTAGACAACAAGGTTTACGCTATCTTAATAAAAGACATCGAAGACTACTGAAAGATAATAGCGGAAGAAGAAGTAGACCTACTAGAGGTGCTGCCAAACGAGCTCTATAGTTATGCTGACGTCTTCTTAAAAGCCGACTCCAACCTATTACCGCTCTATCGACCGGAATATAACAACAAGATCCGACTAAAGGAGGGGGCTACGCTGCCAAGAACCGAGCCCCTAAGACGACTGTCGCCGGCGGAACTGGACTAGGTAGAGGTGTTCGTTCGCGAAAACCTAGCAAAGAAGTTTATTACGCCGAGTTCTGCCGAATACGCGTTACCGATTCTTTTCGTACAGAAGCCCGGAGGTGGTCTCCGACTGTGTGTAGACTATCGAGGCCTTAATAAGGTCACTAAGAGAGACGTGTATCCACTGCCGCTAATTAATAAAACTATACAGCGGGTGGCGAAGGCTAAGTGGTTTAGCAAGCTAGACATCTGCTAAGCGTTCTATTAACTAAGGAACGAAGAAGGGCAGACAGAAGACCTTACGACGTTTGCGACGCGAATAGGCAATTTTAAGTAGTTAGTAATACCTTTCGGACTTACTAACGCGCCGGCGGTGTAGCAGCGCTTTATAAACTACACCTTTATGGACATGTTGGAACGGTTCGTGTCTATCTACCTGGACGACATCCTTATCTATACAGATAGAACGAGAGAACAACACACAGACCACATCGAGAAGGTGTTAACCAGGCTCTGTAAGGTCGGACTAAACGCGGACACAAAAAAGAGCGAGTTCTACTAAACCGAGGTTAAATATCTCGGTCTTATCGTCGGAAGAGATGGAATTCGGATGGACCTATCAAAGGTCGCCGCCGTCGCGGAATGGAAGCAGCCGAAATCAGGAAACACAACGCAGATTAGAGCGTTTCTCAGCTTCTGCAGCTACTATCGACAATTTATAAAGGACTTCAGCAAGATAGCGAGACCCCTAAACGAGGCGCTAAAGAAAGAAGCAGCTGGCCTATAGAATAAGAAGTGCACGGAAGCTTTCGTACAGCTGAAAGAAGCAGTAGCCTCTGCGCTAGTGCTAGCGCACTTCCGACCAGAAAAGACGATCTACGTAGAAACGGACGCTTCCGATACAGTGACGGCAGGGGTCCTTTCTTAATATAGCGACGACGAGACCCTCTATCCGGTAGCTTTCTTTAGCAAGTCTATAACGGAGGCCGAACGAAACTACGCCATCTACGATAAGGAGCTGCTGGCGATTATTCAGGCTTTCGAGGAGTGGAAACTGGAGCTTATAGCTAGAAAGAGCACAGTTCAGGTCCTTACGGACCACCAGTCGCTGGTCTACTTTATAAAGACGCAGAAGCTCTCCCGTCGCTAAGCTCGGTAGGCTGCCTACTTATTAAGGTTCGACTTTAGGATCACCTATCGACTAGGGGCTTAAAACGGAAAGGCTAACGCGTTGACGCGAAGAGAAGGGAAGACGAGCCGCGCAAAAGAAGACCCTAACATGTTCCAGAAGGTGTTGACCGAGCGGATAGTAGATGCAGAGGTGTTGAAGGAGGTAGGGGTCTGCGCAGTAGAGCCAGCCCCTAAGGAAGAAACTCTCTACGAGAAGGTAAAACAACTTAACCAACAACAGAAGATCGGCAAAACCGGCTTAGGAAAGCTAATAGTTCCGGAAGAACTAATTACGGAGGTCATCCAGCTGGTCTATAACTCTATAGATATTGGCTACGCTGGAGCGAAGAAAACGACGCAGGCCGTAAGAACGATCTACTGGTTTCCGCGGATCTACGAACGGATCCACCGATTTATCGCCAACTGCCACGTGTGCCGATCGGCGAAGCCGCGTTACGGCTTTCTAGCAGGCTTATTAAAGCCACTGCCGATCCCTGAGAAACTATAGCAGCACATTACGATGGATTTTGTAACCGGCCTGCCGGACTCTGATAGATATAACGCTACGCTCAATGTAGTAGATCGGCTGAGCAAAGAGCGCCATTTCATCCTATGTCGAGCTAAGGATAAGGGAACTACTGCAGAAGAAACGGCGAGAATGTTAATCCAATACGTATAGAAGCACTATAGGCTGCTGGACACTATTACCACGGATAGGGGTCCTCAATTCACCGCCGACGTATAGAAAGCTATCAACCAAGCTCTCGGAATTTATAGAAAGCTTAGCACCGCTGCTCACCCTTAAACCGACGGTCAGTCTGAAGTCGCTAACTGTAAGATAGAACGATACCTACGAACCTTCTGCGGCTATTATTAAGAAGATTAGGTTAAGGTGTTGCCGATAGCAGAATTCTGCGCAAACTCAGCACGGTCAGAAGCGACGTCGCTGGCGCCGTTCGAGATAACCTACGGTTATCTTCCGAGGCTAAGCTTCTAGCTACCGAGCGACGCCGGCTCGCCGGAGCTTTCCACTACCACTACTACGTCGTCAAAGAGAGTCGCCGCCGCGGCGGCGGAAGCGCTCCGATCTCAGATAGAAGAAGCGACCAAAGTGGCGAAAGACGCGATGGAATCGGCTTAGAAGAAGATAGTGACTCGAGCTAATAAGAAGCGGTTACCGATAGAATTCGAGGAAGGCCAAAGAGTATAGCTTAACACAAAGAACCTAAGGCTGAAAGGCAACGCCAAGCTGAATCTACGCTACGTAGGTCCGTTTACGATAATAGAAAAGAGGTCGCTGGTAACTTATCGGCTCCAGCTGCCAAAGGCGTTCCGGATCTACGACGTTTTCCATTTAGATCTGCTAAGCCTGGACCCTAAGGACGGCCTTCCAGAACAGGGGTTCGCCGAACCCCCGCCTATCGACATAGACAGTAATAAAGAAGAGTAGGAGGTAGAAGACATAATGGACGTAAAGAAGATAAGGGGGTCCATCAAAGCGAGGATCTCGTAGAAGGGGTAGCCGGAAGACTATAAATAGTATCTGATCGAGAACCTCCGGAATTTGGCGGAGCTGCTAAGAGATTTTTACGCGCGGAACCTAAAGAAGCCGAAGCCGGAATGGCTCTAAAGCCGATCCTTCTGCAAGAAAACGAAGAAAGACACGTCCGCTCTACTAGCGCAGAAGCCGACGAAAACGATCGTAAGGTTGCTTCGGGAAGTGATTGCGCTCTACCACTACCGCGTCGGCCGGTAGCTCGCGCACGCCGTGGCGTGCCAGCGCCGCCGACCGCGTAGTAGGCGAAGGCTTTGGTAGAGAAAGAAAAAGAAGAAGAGATAGAGCTGCGGAAAGATCTATATAGACCTTCCGCGCCGGCGCACAGACTAGCTACAGCGCAGCTTAGATAACCTACGGCTTAGATCAGATAGCACGGATTAGGCGCACCGATTACATAAACGCTAAGTAAAGGACCTTAGACGCCGATAACGTAAGAAATTCAAGAAGCGAAGGAAGATAGAAGAGGTAACATTACTGTCGGTAGGGATTCTCGAGAAAGAGACGATAAATCAAAAAAAAAAAATGGAGATTTTCGGGTGGATAGGGTGACTAAGCGGTCGAGGGCGACCGCTAGTAAGGGAGGGGGGTAGTGTTGCGGCGGTAGAAAGAGGTGGGACAGATTGATAGGGTGGACCCTGGAATTTCGGCTCGGCCCGGACGGGCCGAGCCGGACCTTGGCACTACTACTACGAAAGCCCACCACCACTACATAGATTCCTTTCCCTCCTCAGTTCGAGATATAGTTATCAAAACAGCCGTATTGAACCACATCTGCGCGCTCGGATTAGCCTGCGCGTCGTACGTTAATGCTATCCTTATTGCTACCTGTAGCCAGCTCTGCGCCTCCTGCCCTAATTTCCCCTAAGGCTTACTTACCCTATACCGCCTTCCTAACTTCTAGGCTGGGGTCTGCGCCTCCTGTACATAGAAGGATAGCTCCCTCTACTGCCTCTACTACTGTCTAGAGGAGGCGCGTAGGGGTAGGGGGTAATCCAGGCACGCAGATATAATTCAATACGGCCTTTTTGATAACTATAGCTCGAACTAAGGAGGGAAAGGAATCTATATAGTGGTGGACGAGTCCTTTGGGGGGGGGGGTGGCGTGCCAAGGCCCGGCTCGGTCTGGAAAGGCCGAGCCGAAATTCCGAGGGTCTACCCTATTACTTAGTCCCACCCCTTTCCACTGCTGTAACACTACCCCCCTCCCTTATTAGCGGTCGCCCTCGACCGCTTACTTATCCGTTCTTCCTTCTTTTTTTTTGATTTATATCGTTACTATTTAAAGTCTTTACTTGGCTTCCCTCTGATCCGTTCTATCTGATTAGAGCTATCTGATCGGAGCTAGCGGTTACTAGAGCTGCGGCGTAACTGGTCCGTGCTCTGCCGTAGAGGTCTATATAGATCCGTCCGTAGCTCTTTATCTTCTTCTTCTTCTTTCTCTACTAAGGCCTTCGGCGCTACTGTAAGGCTGCTTTGACGGTAATGTAACGCAGTACACTTAAGCCAAAAGGGACTGGTCAAGTAACTCGGAAGTGACTTGACCAATGTGTACCAGATATATAAACCTTAGCAAGGCATAGTAATGACATAGGCTAACCCACCCCGTATTACTACCCCCTACGCTACAGGCTTACGACCTCGTAAGCTGCGCTTACTTACAGGCTACGTATGCCATTGCATAGCCCTCCTATGCAGCATACGCAATCAACCCCCCCCCCGGCAGGTCTGCATACAGCCAGCTGGACCTTTACCGGGTCTGCCTTATTCTATACAGAGTAGTGGACAAACGGACATACATTAACGCTGCTTCCACTTAATCCGGGCATGTAGATATAATTTCATACGGCCTTTTTAATAACTATATCTCGAACTAAGGAGGGAAAGGAGTCTATGTAGTAGTGGTAGTAGGCTTTCGTAGTAGTGGTGCCAAGGCCCGGCTCGGCCTAGAAGGGCCGAGCCAAAATTCCAAGGGTCCACTCTATTACTTAGTCCTACCCCTTTCTGCTGCCGTAACACCACCCCCCTCCCTTACCAGCGGTTGCCCTCGACCGCTTAGTCACCCTATCTATCCAAAAATCTTTACTTTTTTTGTTTTTTTTTTTTGATTCGTCGTCTCCTTCTCGAAAATCCCCTCCAACGCCAATGTTACCTCTTCCGTCTTCTATTAAAAACAGCGTTCTCTTTATCGCTTCTTCAATTTCTTACGTTGTCGGCATCTAAAGTCCTTTACTTAGCGTTTATGTAATCGGCGCTATCTGATCTGATCTGCGGTCTTCTAAGCTGCAGCTCGGCTGGTCTATGCGTCGCCTCGGAGGTCTATATAGATTCGTCTACAGCGTCGTTTCTTCTTCTTCTTTTTCTTCGACCAAAGCGCTTACCTACTGCAGCGTCGGCGGCGCTGGCACGCTACGGCGCCGGCGAGCTGCCTGCCGAACCGGTAGTAGGTAGTGGCCGCGTCGAAGATCTTCCTAAGGCGACCGTTACGATCGTTTTTATCGGCTTCCGCGTCGGTAGAGCGGACGTAGCTTTCTTCTTTCTTTCTTCCAGTATAATTAGCTTCGGACCCATTCGGGTTTCGGCTTCTTTGGGTTCCGCATATAGAACTCTCTTAGCAGCTCTGCCGAATTCCGGAGGTTCTTAATCGGATACTATTCGTAGTCTTCCAGCTACCCCTTCTACGAGATCTTCGCTTTAATAGGCCCCCTTATCTTCTTTACGTCTATTACATCTTCTACCTCCTACTCTTCTCCCTTACCGTCTATCTCGATTGGCGGGGGTTCGGCGAACCCCTGTTCCGGAAGGCCGTCCTTAGGGTCTAGGCTTAGCAGGTCCAAATGGAAAACATCGTAGATCTGGAACAATTTCGGCAGCTGGAGCCGGTAGGTTACTGGCGACCTCTTTTCTACTATCTTAAACGGACCTACGTGGCGTAGGTTGAGCTTCGCGTTGCCTTTTAGCCTCAGGTTTTGCGTGTTAAGCCAGACCTTTTAACCTTCCTTAAATTCTATCGGCGACCGCTTTCTATTAGTTCGAGTTACTATCTTCTTCTAAGCCGATTCTATCGCTTCTTTCGCTACTTTGATCGCTTCTTCCATCTGAGATTGGAGCGCTTCCGCCGCTGCGGCGGCGACTCTCTTTAACGACGTAGTAGTAGTGGAAAGCTCCAGCGAGCCGGCGTCGCTCGGCGGCTGGAAGCTTAGCCTCGGAAGATAACCGTGTGTTATCTCGAACAGCGCTAGCGACGTTGCTTCTAACTGTGCTGAGTTCGCGCAGAATTTAGCTATTAGCAGCACCTCAACCCACTTTTCTTAATAATAGCTGCAGAAGATCCGTAGATATTTCTCTATCTTACGGTTGGCCACCTCGGACTAACTGTCAGTCTAAGGGTAAGCTGCCGTGCTGAGCTTTCTACGAATTCTAAGGGTTTGATTAATGGCTCTCTATACATTGGCAGTAAACTAAGGGCCCCTATCCGTAGTAATAGTGTCCAGCAGGCAATAGTGCTTCTATACGTATTGAATCAACATCCGTGCAGTCTCTTCCGCAGTAGTTCCTTTGTCTCTCGCTTAGTAGGGGATGAAGTAGCGTTCCTTGCTTAGTTGGTCTACTACGTTCAGCGTAGCGTTATATCTATCGGAGTCCGGCAGGCCGGTTACGAAGTCCATCGTAATGTGTTGCTACAGTTTCTTAGGGATCGGAAGTGGCTTTAGCAGACCGGCCGGAAGACTGTAACGTAGCTTTGCGGCCTAGCACGCGTAGCAATTGCCGATAAACCGGTGGACCTGCTTATAGATTCGCGGAAACTAGTATGTCGTCCTTATAGCTTCTATCGTCTTCTTTAACCCTGCGTAACCAACATCCTTAGAGCTATAGACCAGCTGGATAACCTCTGTAATTAGTTCTTCTAGAACTATCAGCCTCCCTGAACCGGTTTTGCCGAGTTTCTGTTGCTAGTTAAGCTGCTCTACCTTTTTGTAGAGAGTCTTTTCCTTAGGGGCCGGTTCTACTGCGCAGACCCCTACCTCTTTTAACACCTCTGCGTCTACTTTTCGTTCAGTTAGCACCTTCTGAAACATGTTCGGATCTTCCTTCGCGCGGCTGGTCTTCCCTTCTCTTCGCGTCAGCGCGTTAGTCTTTCCGTTTTGAGCCCCTAGTCGATAGGTAATCTTGAAATTGAACCCGGACAAGTAGGCGGCCTACCGTGCTTAACGTCGTAAGAGCTTCTGCATCTTTAGAAAGTAGGTCAGTAACTGGTAGTCTATAAGGACCTGGACCGTGCTCTTTCTAGCTATAAGCTCTGGCTTCTACTCCTCGAACGCCTGTATAATAGCTAGCAGTTCTTTATCGTAGATTGCGTAGTTCCGTTCGGCCTCTGTTATAGACTTGCTAAAGAAAGCTACCGGATAGAGGGTCTCTTCGTCGTCGGCGTATTAAGAAAGGACCCCTGCTGTTACTGTGTCGGACGCGTCCGTTTCTACGTAGATCGTCTTTTCCGGCCGGAAGTGTGCTAGAACCGGCGCTGAGGCCACTGCTTCTTTTAGCCGGTTAAAGGCCTCCGTGCACTTCTTATTCTATAGGCCGGCGGCCTCTTTCTTCAACGCTTTGTTTATAGGTCTTGCTATCTTGCTAAAGTCCTTAATAAACCTTCGATAGTAGCTGCAGAATCCGAGAAACGCTCTGATCTGCGTAGTGTTTCCGGATTTCGGCTGTTTCCATTCCGCGACGGCGGCGACCTTTAAGGGGTCTATCTAGATCCCTTCTCTTCCGACGATAAGACCGAGGTATTTAACCTTAGTCTGATAGAACTCGCTCTTCTTCGTGTCTGCGTTCAATCCTACTTTGCGGAGTCTCTTTAGCACCCTCTCGACGTGATCTGTGTGCTGCTCTCTCGTTCTATCTGTGTAGATAAGGATGTCGTCCAAGTAGATAGACACGAACCGCTCTAGCATGTCTATAAAGGAGTGGTTTATAAAGCGTTGCTACACCGCCGGCGCGTTGGTGAGTCCGAACGGCATCACCAGCCACTTAAAATTGCCTATGCGCGTAGCAAATGTCGTAAGGTCTTCCGTTTGTCCCTCTTCGTTCCTTAGTCGATAGAACGCTTGGCGAATATCCAGCTTGCTGAACCACTTAGCCTTAGCTACTCGTTGTATAGTTTTATCGATTAGAGGTAGCGGATACACATCTCTCTTAGTGACCTTATTGAGGTCTCGGTAGTCTACACACAGTCGGAGACCACCTCTAGGCTTCTGCACGAAAAGAATCGGTAACGTATATTCTGCTAAGCTTGGCGTAATGAACTTCTTCGCCAGGTTTTCTCAAACAAATACCTCTACTTAGTCCAGTTCCGCCGGCGACAGTCGTCTTAGGGGCTCGGTTCTTGGCAGCGTAGCCCCCTCTTTCAGTCGGATCTTGTTGTTATATTCCGGTCGATAGAGCGGCAATAGGTTAGAGTCGGCTCTTAAGAAGACGTTAGCGTACCTATAGAGCTCGTTTGGCAGCACCTCCAGTAGATCTACTTCTTCTTCCGCTATTATCTTCTAGTGGTCTTTGATGTCTTTTATTAAGATAGCGTAAATCTCGTTGTCCGGTAACTTCGCAAGGGTCGATAAAGCTTCTAAGCTTATTATTCCGATCGTAGGCGCAGGCTCGGTAGAGGTAGGCAGAGCCGTTTCGCCGCTGGTCGCCTCTGATCTTGCTGTCGGGGCTGCGACTAATTCGGTAGTAACGGCGCTGTTACCTTAGGTTTTGAATCTGATCGTTCCTTTATCTACGTCGATAATAGCTTTCTGGTTCTTTATCTTTTTCTGCCCTATAATAATGTCAAACCTTCCGATATCTATAATTCGGAACGTCG
Organism: Pseudocercospora ulei; assembly: GCA_016165855.1. Taxonomy (NCBI): domain Eukaryota; kingdom Fungi; phylum Ascomycota; class Dothideomycetes; order Mycosphaerellales; family Mycosphaerellaceae; genus Pseudocercospora; species Pseudocercospora ulei. Next base: position 6,091,952 of record JACWNB010000004.1, read on the forward strand.
CTTCCGTAGTGCGACCAGCCAAGGTAGTCTTTAGCGGCACGTAGTGCGTAACGCTTTCCGTGTCTTGTCCGTTGTATGTCGAAATCTTCGTCGGCGACGCTAATTCCACCAGATAGCCGTATCTATTCGTTAGCTTCCAGACCAGCCGATAGTGGATCGCTGCACCGATAAGAGCTCGGGTGTCGATAAAAGCTTTTAACTAGAGTAGTTGGCGCGACTTCTTAATAGGGTAGATCGTAATAGGAAGGATGATCGCCGTTTCCGTATTCACTTCTACGGCTGCCGAGAGCAGATCGCTACAGCTATTAATGCTTTCTCCTCGTGTCGATTCGCTCCGGTGCAGTGCCCTATTGTTAATGCTGGATAGGGGGCCTATCCGTCTAGCTGGTCTTTTCCTATAATCCTTAACTGCACCCTACCGTCTACGCTCTCGGTGTCGTTCGGAGCCGGCTCTATAGCTTGTATAGTCTTTCTCAGTGGCTGCGGCTGCGGCTGCTTTATAACACAATACTCCTGCTTCTGCTAGGCTGTTGCTTGGCATCTCGTAGCGATATAGCCGGGCTTTCCGCACGCGTAGCAGGTAGGGACGAACGACAAACGCTGTAACTAATAGGGTGGCTGCTGTAGTGTTCTCCGGAAAGGCGCAGGGGGTCGTATAGTCTGCGTTATTAACGGCTTCTAGTTCGATTCGCGTAATTTTGCGTAAGCGCTTAAGTTTCTCGCAGTGACTCTCGCTCTGTGCACGAAGCCCTTAAGGTCTTCGTCTTCCACCGATGCTATAGCGGCGGCCAGTTCAGGGTTTAGCTTCTGCCTTAGTAGGTGGAGCTGCTTATCTTCCGCTACTTAGGCTCTAATCGCATATTTCCTGAACAATCCGTAGAACTCCTCGAACGTCTGCCGGTTCTGGTTAATCTTGTCCAGCTGCTTACGGGCCGTCTTCTTCCTAAAGGGGTCTCCGAAGCGTTGATCCAGCGCTTTAATCGCTTCTTTAGCGGTTACCTCTTCCAGGTCCGCTACTAGCGAAAAAGCTTTACCTTCTAATCGCGATTCTAAGTACGCCAATCTATCTCCGGCGCTGTTTCCGGCATAGTCTCGATCTATCTTGTTCTTTATCTTCTTCTTAAATGCTTCCCAATCCTTAGGATCTCCGCCTCTAAACGCCGGTAGATCCGGTAGTGACGTTATTAACGTGCCGCCTTGACTGTAGGCCGCCGGTAAGGCGGTTTCTGCGTGGGTTTCTCGCTGCGGTAGCGGCGATGGTCTCGCTGTTTCCGTATTAGCTAGCTGATCCTTTAGCGCCTTTAGTTGCGCCAGTCGATTCGCCGCCTAGTTTTCTAATACGTCGATAATAGTCTCTACTGATTCCTTTTCGGCCCTTACCGCTTTAGTTTCCTCTCTTAGTTGTCTGTTCTCTTCTAGCGTTTGATCCGGGCACGCAGATAAGATTCAATACGGCCTTTTTGATAACTATATCTCGAACTGAGGAGGGAAAGGAACCTATGTAGTGGTGGTAGTGGGCTTTAATAGAGGGTGGTGTGCCAAGGCCCGGCTCGGCCCGGACAGGCCGAGCCGAAATCCAGGGTCCACCCTATTATCCAGTCCCACCCCTTTTTACCGCCGCAATACTACCCCCCCCCCCCCTTACCAGCGGTCGCCCTCGACCGCTTAGTCACCCCACCTATCCGAAAATCTCTGTTCTTTCCGCCTCTTTTTTTTTTTCTTTGATTCGTTTTCTTTTTCTCGAAAATCCCCTCTACTGTCGACGTTACCTCTTCCGTCCTTTATCGAAAACAACGTCTTATTATCGCTTTTTCGGCCCTTACGTTATCGGCATCCGAAGTCCTTCACTTGGCGTTTATGTAATTGGTGCCCCTGATCCGTGCCATCTGATCTGATCTGTGGGTTATCTGAGCTGCGGCGTAGCTGGTCTGTGCGTCGTCGCAGAGGTCTATATAGATCTTTCCGCAGCGCCGTTTTTCTTCCTCTTTTTCTCTTCTACCAAAGCTTCCGCCCTCTACGCAGTCGCCGAGCGACGTGGCGGTGCCTGGAGCTATCAATTCCATTACAATCGCCTTTATCGGCTTCCGCGCCGGTAGAGCGGACGTGTTTTCTTTCTTCCGGAATTGTCGACATTAGAGCTACGCCGGTTTCGGCTTCTTCAGGTTCTGCGCGTAAAAGTCTCTTAGCAGCTCCGCCGAATTCCGGAGATTCTCGATCGGATACTATTTATAATCTTCCGGCTATCCCTTCTACGAGATCCTCGCTTTGATAGACCCCCTTATCTTCTTTACGTCCATTACGTCTTCTACCTCCTATTCTTCCTTATTATCTATCTCGATTGGCAGGGGTTCAGCGAACCCCTGTTCCGGCAGGCCGTCTTTAGGGTCGAAGCTTAGTAGATCAGAATGGAAAACGTCGTAGATCCGGAACGCCTTCGGCAGCTCGAGCCGATAAGTCACCAGCGACCTCTTTTCTATTATCTTGAACGGACCCACGTAGCGCGGATTGAGCTTGGCGTTGCCTTTCAGCCTTAGGTTCTTCGTGTTGAGCTATACCTTTTGGCCTTCTTCGAATTCTATCGGTAACCGCTTCTTATTAGCTTAAGTTACTATCTTCTTCTGAGCTGATTCTATCGCGTCTTTCGCCACTTTGATCGCTTCTTGCATCTGAGATCGGAGCGCTTCCGCCGCTGCGGCAGCGACTCTCTTTAACGACGTAGTAGTGGTGGAAAGCTCCGGCGAGCCGGCGTCGCTTAGTAGCTAAAAGCTCATCCTTAGAAGATAGCCGTGCGTTATCTCGAACGGCGCAAGCGACGTTGCTTCTAACTGTGCTGAGTTCGCGCAGAATTCGGCTATTGGCAGTATCTTAACCCACTTTTCTTAATAATGTCCGCAGAAGGTTCTCAGATATCGTTCTATCTCGCGATTAGCTACTTCAGACTGACTGTCGGTCTGCGGGTAAGCCGCGGTGCTGAGCTTTCTATAAATTCCGAGAGCTTGGTTGATAGCTTTCTACACGTCGGCGGTGAATTAAGGACCCCTATCCGTAGTGATAGTGTCCGGCAGCCCGTAGTGCTTCCATACGTGCTTAATCAACATTCTCGCTGTTTCTTCTGCAGTAGTTCCGTCGTCTCTCGCTCGACAGGGGATAAAGTAGCGTTCTTTGCTTAACCGGTCTACTACGTTTAGCGTAGCGTCGTATCTATCGGAATCCGGTAGGCCGGTTACGAAGTCCATCGTGATATGCTGCCATGGTTTCTCGGGGATCGGAAGTGGCTTCAATAGGCCTGCCGGAAGGCTGTAACGTGGCTTCGCGGCCCTGCATATGTAGCAATTGGCAATAAATCGATGGATCCGTTCGTAGATCCGCGGAAACCAGTAGACCATCCTTATAGCTTCTATCGTCTTCTTTAAGCCGGCGTAACCAACGTCTATAGAGCTATAGACCAGTTAGATGACCTCCGTAATTAGTTCTTCCGGAACTATCAGCTTCCCTAAACCGGTTTTGCCGAGTTTCTGTTGCTGGTTAAGCTGCTTTACCTTTCCGTAGAGCGTCCCTTTTTCAGGGGCCGGCTCCGCCGTACAGACTCCTACCTCTTTCAACACCTCTGCGTCTACTATCCGCTCGGTCAACACCTTCTGGAACATGTTCGGATCTTCTTTCGCGCGGCTGGTCTTTCCTTCTCTTCGCGTCAGCGCGTTAGCTTTTCTGTTTTAAGCTCTGGGTCGATAGGTAATCTTAAAGTCGAACCTAGATAAGTAGGCAGCCCACCGTACTTGGCGACGTAAGAGCTTCTGCGTCTTTATAAAGTAGCTCAGCGACTGGTGGTCCGTAAGGACCTGGACCGTGCTCTGTCCGGCTATAAGCTCCGGTTTCCACTCTTTAAAGGCCTGAATGATCGCTAGCAGTTCCTTATCGTAGATGGCGTAGTTCCGCTTAGCTTCCGTCGTAGACTTGCTGAAGAAGGCCACTGGGTAAAGGGTCTTATCGTCTCTGTATTAAGAAAGGACCCCTGCCGTCACTGTATCGGAAGCGTCCGTTTCTACATAGATCGTCTTTTCCGGCCGGAAGTGCGCTAAAACCGGCGCCGAGGCCACTGCTTCTTTTAGCCGGTTAAAGGCTTCCTTGCACCTCTTAGTCTATAGGCCGGCGGCCTCTTTCTTTAACGCTTCGTTTAGGGGTCTCGCTATCTTGCTAAAGTCCTTAATAAACCGTCGGTAGTAGCTGCAGAATCCGAGAAACGCCCTGATCTGCGTAGTGTTGCCGGATTTCGGTTGCTTCCATTCCGCTATAGCGGCGACCTTTAAGGGGTCCATCCGAATTCTATCTCTTCCGACGATAAGGCTAAGATATTTGACCTCGGTTTGATAGAACTCGCTCTTTTTCGTGTCCGCGTTCAATCCGACCTCGCGGAGCCTAGTTAGCACCTTCTTGATGTAGTCCGTGTGCTGATCTCTCGTTCTATCTGTGTAGATAAGAATGTCGTCCAAATAGATAGACACGAACTGTTCTAGCATGTCTATAAAGGTGTGGTTTATAAAGCGTTGCTACACCGCTGGCGCGTTGGTAAGCCCGAAAGGCATTACCAACTACTTGAAATTGCCTATACGCGTCGCGAACGTCGTAAGGTCTTCTGTCTGCCCTTCTTTATTCCTTAGTCGATGGAACGCTTGGCAGATGTCCAGCTTGCTGAACTACTTAGCCTTAGCCACTCGTTGTATAGTCTCGTCGATCAGCGGCAGCGGGTATACATCTCTCTTAGTGACCTCGTTAAGGCCTCGATAGTCTACGCAGAGTCGCAGACCACCCCCTAGTTTCCTTACGAAAAGAATCGGTAACGCGTATTCAGCCGAACTCAGTGTAATAAACTTCTTCGCTAGATTTTCGCGAACAAACACCTCTACTTAGTCCAATTCTGCCAGCGACAGTCGTCTGAGGGGCTCGGTTCTTGGCAGCGTAGCCCCCTCTTTCAATCGGATCTTGTTGTCGTATTCCGGTCGATAGAGCGGCAGGAGGTTGGAGTCGGCTTTTAAGAACACGTTAGCGTAATCCTGGAGCTCCGCCGGCAGCACCTCCAGTGGATCCACTTCTTCTTCTGCTATTATCTTCCGGTAGTCTTCGATGTCTTTTATTAAGATAGCGTAAATCTCGTTATCCGGCGACTTCGCGAGGGTCGTTATAGCTTCTAAACTCATCCTTCCGACAGTAACCAGGGGTTCGGAACGATCGGATGGAGCCTCTTTAACCGTCGTAACGTTCGGTTTAGCGTCGGCCGCTATAACCGATTCAGTAACTGATTTGACGGCGGCTAAGCCGCTGGTCGATTTTCTGAATCCGAGTGTGCCTTCTCCTACGTCAATAATCGCTCCCTGGTTCTTTATCTATTTCTGCCCTATAATAATGTCAAACCTTCCGATATCCATAATTCGGAACGTCGTTTCCGTAGTGCGACCAGCTAAGGTGGTCCTTAATGGCACATAGTGCGTAACGCTTTCTGTGTCTTGTCCGTTGTACGCCGAAATCTTCGTCGGCGACGCCAGTTCCACCAGATAGCCGTATCTATTCGTCAGCTTCCGGACTAGTCGGTGGTGGATTGCCGCGCCGATAAGAGCTCCAGTGTCGATAAAGGCTTTTAGCTGAAGAGGTTTGCTCGATCCGTTAAGGGGGTGGACAGTGATTAGAAGGATAATAGCTGTTTCCGTGTTTACTTCTACTGCCGCCGAGAGCGGATCGCTGCAGCTATTGATGCTCTCTTTTATCGGCGTAGTTCGCGTCGATGCCCTGTTGTCCATGCTAGATAGGGGGCCTATCCGTCTAGCTAGTCTTTTCCTATGATTCTTAGCTGCACCCCGCCGTCTACGCTGTCAGCGTCGTTCGGAGCCGGCTCGATGGCTTAAATAGTCTTTCTCGGCGGCTGCGGCTGCTGCTGCGTCTGCTTTATAACACGATACTCCTGCTTCTGCTTATCCGATGCTTAGCATCTCGTAGCGATGTGGCTAGGCTTTCCGCACGCGAAACAGGTAGGGACGAACGACGGTCGCGGCGCGTAAGGCAGCTGAGGGCCGCGTCGGAAGGGTGCGGGGGCTCTGGTTGTCTGCATTAGCGACGGCGACGGCTTCTAAACCGATTCGCGTAATTTCGCGTAAGCGCTCAAGTTTCTCGCGGTGACTCTCGCTTGGTGCACGAAGCTCTTAAGGTCTTCGTCTTCTACAGACGCTATAGCGGCGGCCAGCTTAGGGCTCAGTTTCTGCCTTAGTAAGTGCAGCTGCTTATCTTCTGCTACTTTCGCTCTAATAGCATATTTCCTGAACAGTCTGTAGAACTCTTCGAACGTCTGCCGGTTCTGGTTGATCTTATCCAGCTGCTTACGGGCTGTCTTCTTTCGGAATGGGTCTCCGAAGCGTTGATCTAACGCTTTAATCGCTTCCTTAGCGGTTACCTCTTCCAGGTCTGCTACTAGCGAGAACGCTTCGCCTTCTAGTCGCACCTCTAAATAGGCCAGTCTGTCTTCTTCGCTGCTTGTCGCGTAATCGCGGCTTATCTTATTCTTAATCTTCTTCTTAAACGCCTCCTACGCTTTAGGGTCTCCGCTACCGAAAGCAGGTAGGTCCGGCAGTAGCGTTATCGTAGTGCCACCTTGACTATAGGCTGCCGGCAAGGTGGTTTCTACGTAGTGGGCTTCTCGCCGCGGTAGCGGCGACGATCTCGCTGTTTCTATATTAGCTAGCTGATCCTTTAGCGCCTTTAGCTGCGCTAGTCGATTCGCCGCCTAGTTTTCTAACACTTCGATAATCGTCTCTGCCGATTCCTTCTCGGCTCTCACCGCTTCGGTTTCTTCTCTCAGTTGTCTGTTTTCTTCCAGTGTTCTGTAGAACAGCGTCTTAATAAGGTCTATACCGTCGTAGACCTTTCCTATCCTATTCTCGTTTACGTAATCTTCTAGTTCCTCGATCGTGTAGTCGTGGATCTTCCTATATTCGCTCATTCGTTCCTTAATCTCTGCGGTCTCTTCCGCCGTAAAACCTTTGATAATGATCTTATTATTAATGACACTGGAGCGCCTGTTCGCTCTGTCAGTCTTTCTCTTTCTGCGGCGGCCTGTTACGCCGCTGTCTACCGCTGAGAAGCCTTCTATCTTCTTACAGTGCCTTTGGGGTTTGTTGTTGATGTTAGTGTTGGTGCGCGTGCGTTATTCGGGTTTCCGGATAGTTTAACGGGCCCTTTCGCGCAGCGCGGGGCGTAGTATAGAGAGTGAGTTCGAGATATAATGATCCGGGCACGCAGATAAGATTTAATACGGCCTTTTTGATGACTATATCTCGAACTGAGGAGGGAAAGGAACCTATGTAGTGGTGGTAGTAGGCTTTGATGGAGGGTGGTGTGCCAAGGCCCGGCTCGGCCCGGACGGGCCGAGCCGAAATCCAGGGTCCACCCTATTATCCAGTCCCACCCCTTTTCACTGCCGCAACAGCGTTCTGTAAAACAGCATCTCGATAAGGTCTATGCCGTCGTAGACCTTCCTTATTCTATTCTCGTTTACATAGTCTTCCAGTTCCTCGAGCGTACAGTCGTGGATCTTCTTATATTCGGCTATTCGTTCCTTGACCTCTGCGGTCTCTTCCGCTGTAAAACCGCTAATAATGATCTTATTATTAATTACACTGGAGCGCCTACTCGCTCTGTTAGTCTTTCCTTTCCTACTTCTGCTACGGCCTATAACGCCGCTCTCTACTGTCGAGAAGCCTTCTATCTTCTTATAGTATCTTAGGGGTTGTTGTTTTGGTGTGTGTGTACGCATACGTTATTCGAGCGTCCGGATAGTTCGACAGGCCCTTTCGCGCAGCGCGGGGTTTGTGTAGAGAGTGAGTTTAAGATATAATAATCCGGGTACGCAGATATAATTTAATACGGCCTTTTTGATAACTATATCTCGAACTAAGGAGGGAAAGGAGTCTATATAGTAGTGGTAGTGGGCTTTTGTGGTGGTGGTGCCAAGGCCCGGCTCGGCCCGGAAGGGCCGAGCCGAAATTCCAAGGGTCTACCCTATTACTTAGTCCCACCCCTTTCTGCCGCCGTAACACTACTCTCCTGTTGAAAGATGCGCCCCCTAGGAATTGAACCTGGGCCTTTTATTATACACTTTCAGCAGTCACTTCTGAGTTAAGTAATGTAACGCAGTACACTTAAGCCAAAAGGGACTAGTTAAGTAACTCAGAAGTGACTTGACTAATGTGTACCAGATATATAAACCTTGGCAAGGCATAGTAATAACACGGGCCAACCTACCCCGTATTAGACGGCGGCTGCTTCGTTCTTTGTCGTTACTATCCTTTCCGCCAAGCCGGCGGATAGTGGTAACGGAGCGCAAAGACCGTTACTAAGCGGGCCGACGCAGTGGCGCCGTTCTTGGCCTTACTGTTCCATCCGCCGGTCCTGGCCAGCGGTAGTAGTAGTAGTAAGGCCCAAGACACCGGCTAGCGGATTCTACGATCGTTTCTATCGGCTTCCGCGTCGATAGAGCGGACGTAGACATCCTTCTTCTTTATCGACTTTCGAGCTATACAGGCCTCGGCTTCCTCGGGTTTCGAACGTAAAATTCTCTTAGCACCTTTGCTGAATTCCGGAGGTTCTCGACCGGATACTATTTATAGTCTTCCGGCTATCCTTTCTATAAGATCCTCGCTTCGATGGATCCCCTTTGTCTTCTTATATCTATAACGTCTTCTACCTCCTATTCTTCTTCTTTACTAATGTAACGCAGTACACTTAAGCCAAAAGAGACTAGTTAAGTAACTCGGAAGTGACTTGACCAATGTGTACCAGATATATAAACCTTGGCAAGGCATAGTAATAACACGGGCCAACCCACCCCGTATCACTACCCCCTGCACTACAGGCTTACGACCTCGTAAGCTGCGCTTACTTACAGGCTACGTATGCTATTGCACAGCCCCCCTATGCAGCATACGCAATTAACCCCCCCCCCGGCAGGTCTGCATACAGCCAGCTGGACCTTTACCGGGTCTGCCTTATTTTATACAGAGTGGTAGACAAACGGACATACGTTAACGCTGCTTCCACTCTCCCGTTAAAAGATGCGCCCCCTGGAAATTGGACCCGGGCCTTTTATCGTACACTTTTAGCAGTCACCTCCGAGTTAAGTAATGTGACGCGGTACACTTAAGCCAAAAGGGACTGGTCAAGTAACTCGGAAGTGACTTGACTAATGTGTACCAGATATATAGACCTTGGCAAGGCATAGTAATAACACGGGCCAACCCACCCTGTATTATTTACCGTCTACTTCGATCGACAGGGGTTTATCAAACCCCTAATCCGGAAGACTATCTTTAGGGTCTAGGCTTAGCAGATCCGAATAAAAGACAACGTGGATCCAGAACGATTTCGGCAGCTGGAGCTAGTAGGTTACCGGCGACCTTTTTTCTATTATCTTAAACGGACCTACGTAACGAGGGTTGAGCTTCGCGTTGCCTTTCAGCCTTAGGTTCCGCGTGTTGAGCTATACCTTTTGGCCTTCCTCGAATTCTATCGGTGACCTCTTTCTATTAGCTCGAGTCACTATCTTCTTCTAAGCTGATTCCATCGCTTCTCTCGCTACCTTGATCGCTTCTTCTATCTAAGATCAGAGCGCTTCTGCCGCCGCCGCGGCGATTCTCTTCGACGAGGTGGTAGTAGAAGGTTCTAAAAAGCTGGGTTCGTTCGGTAGTTAAAAGCTTATCCTCGGAAGGTAGCCGTAGGTTATCTCGAACAGCGCTAGTAAGGTGGCTTCCGATCGTGCAGAATTTGCGCAGAATTCGGCTATCGGCAACACCTTAACCCATTCTGCTTGATAATAGCCGCAGAAGATTCTCAGATACTTTTCTATCTTATGGTTAGCTACTTCCGACTGTCTGTCGGTCTAAGGGTAAGCGGCCGTGCTAAGCTTTCTACGAATTCCAAGGGCCTAGTTAATAGCTTTCTATACGTCTGTAGTAAATTAAGGACCCCTATCCGTAGTAATAGTGTCTGGCAGCCTATAGTGCCTCTATACGTGTTGGATCAACATTCTCGCCGTTTCTTCTGCAGTAGTTCTTTTATCCTTAGCTCGATAGGGGATGAAATAGCGCTCTTTGCTTAGCCGACCTACTACATTAAGCGTAGCGTTATATCTATCGGAGTCCGGCAGGCCGGTTACGAAATCTATTGTAATGTGCTGCTATAGTTTCTTAGGGATTGGAAGTAGCTTTAGCAGGCCGGCTGGAAGGCCGTAACGTAGCTTTGCTGCTCGGCATACGTGGCAGTTAGTAATAAACCGATGTATCCGCTCGAAGATTCGCGGAAACTAGTAGGTTATCCTTATTGCTTCTATCGTCTTCTTCGATCCTGCGTAACTAACATCCTTGGAGCTATAGACCAGCTGGACAACCTCTGTAATCAGTTCTTCTAGAACGATTAGTTTCCCTAAGCCGGTTTTGCTGAGCTTCTGCTGCTGATTAAGCCGTTCCACTTTCTCGTGCAGCGTCTCTTCTTTAATTGGCGGCTCTATCGTACAGATCCCTACCTCTTTCAACACCTCGGCGTCTACTATTTGTTCTGTTAGCACCTTCTGAAACATGTTCGGATCTTCTTTCGCGCGGCTGGTCCTTCCTTCTCTTCTTGTCAATGCGTCTGCCTTTCTTTTTTGAGCTCTAGGTTGATAAGTGATCTTAAAGTCGAACCCAGATAAGTAGGCTGCCTACCGGGCTTGGCGGCGTAATAGCTTCTGCGTCTTTATAAAGTAGGTCAGTAACTGGTGGTCCGTAAGGACCTGGATCGTGCTCTGTCTAGCTACGAGCTCCGGTTTCTACTCTTTAAAGGCCTGAATAATAGCTAGCAGTTCTTTATTATAGATAGCGTAGTTCCGTTTAGCATTATTTATAGACTTGCTAAAGAAAGCCACTAGATAGAGAGTCTCGTCGTTGTTAGCGTACTGAGAAAGGACCCCTGCTGTTACTGTGTCGGAAGCGTCTGTCTCTATGTAGATCGTCTTTTCCGGTCTAAAGTGCGCTAGCACTAGCGCTGAGGCTACTGCCTCCTTTAGTCGGTTGAAAGCTTCTGTACACTTTTTATTCTATAGGCCGGCGGCTTCCTTCTTTAATGCCTTATTTAGTGGTCTCGCTATCTTGCTAAAGTCCTTAATAAACCGTCGATAGTAGCTGCAGAATCCGAGAAACGCTCTGATTTGCATAGTGTTTCCGGATGTCGGTTGCTTCTATTCTGCTACGGCGGCCACTTTCGACGGGTCTATCCGAATTCCTTCTCTTCTGACAATAAGACCGAGATATTTAACTTTGGTCTAATAGAACTCGCTCTTTTTTGTGTCTGCGTTTAGTCCGACCTCGCAGAGTCTCTTTAACACCCTCTTAATGTAGTCCGTGTGTTGTTCTCTCGTTCCCTTAGTGTAGATAAGAATGTCGTCTAAGTAGATTGACACGAACCGTTCCAGCATGTCTATAAAGGTGTGGTTTATAAAGCGTTGCCACACTGCTGGCGCGTTAGTAAGCCCGAAAGGCATCACCAACTACTTGAAATTGCCTATGCGCGTAGCGAATGTCGTAAGGTCTTCCGTTTGTCCTTCTTCGTTCCTTAATTGATGGAATGCTTGGCGAATATCCAGCTTGCTAAACCACTTAGCCTTAGCTACTCGTTGTATAGTCTTATCGATTAGAGGCAGCGGATACACATCTCTCTTAGTGACTTTATTAAGGCCTCGGTAGTCTACGCATAGTCGGAGACCACCTCCGGGTTTCCGTACAAAAAGAATTAGTAACGCATATTCTGCTAAGCTTGGCGTAATAAACTTCTTCGCTAGATTCTCTCGAACAAACACTTCTACCTGGTCCAGCTCGGCCAGAGATAAGCGTCTTAGGGGCTCGGTTCTCAGCAGCGCAGCTCTATCTTTTAGCCGGATCTTGTTGTTATATTCTGGTTAGTAGAGCAGCAAGAGGTTAGAGTTAGCCTTTAAGAACACGTTAGTGTAACTATAGAGTTCTTTCGGTAACACCTCCAGTGGATCTACTTCTTCTTCCGCTATTATCTTCCGGTAGTCTTCGATGTCTTTTATTAAGATAGTGTAAATCTCGTTGTCTAGCGACCTCGCGAGGGTCGTTAATGTTGCGGCAGTAGAAAGAGGTAGGACAGATTAATAGGGTGGACCCTAGATTTCGGCTCGGCCCCTTCCGGGATTTAGGTTCCGGAACGGACCGAGCCGGGCCTTGGCACACCACTATCCATCAAAGCCTACCGCCGCTATATAGATTTCTTTCTCTCCTCAGTTCGAGATATAGTTATTAAAAAGGCCGTATTGAATTATATCTGCGTGCCTGGATTATTATATCTCGAACTTACTCTCTACACCAACCCCGCGCTGCGCGAAAGGGCCCGTCGAACCATCCGGACGCTCGAATAACGCACGCGCACACACCTAACAACAACCTAGCACTGTAAGAAGATAGAAGGCTTCTCGACGGTAGAGAGCGGCGTTACAGGCCGCAGCAGAAGCAGAAAAGGAAAGGCTAGCAGAGCGAATAGGCGCTCTAGTGTAATTAACGATAAGATCGTTATTAGCGGTTTCACAGCGGAAGAGACCGCAGAGGTCAAGGAACGAATAGCCGAATATAGGAAGATCTACGACTGTACGATCGAGGAACTAGAACACTATATAAACGAGAATAGAATAAGGAAGGTCTACGACGGCATAGACCTTATCGAGATGCTGTTTTACAGAACGCTGGAAGAGAACAGACAACTAAGAGAAGAAACTGAAGCAGTAAGGGCCGAAAAGGAATCGGCGGAGACTATTATCGACGTATTAGAGAACTAGGCGGCAAATAGACTAGCGCAACTGAAGGCGCTAAAGGATCAACTAGCTAAGGTAGAAGCAGCGAGGTCGTCGGAGCCGCCACTGCGGCGGGAAGAACACGCGAAGATCGCCTTAGTAGCAGCCTACAGTCAAGGTAGCACTACGATAACGCTACTGCCGGATCTACCTGCTTTTAGTAGCGGAGACCCTAAAGCGTAGGAGGCGTTTAAGAAGAAGATTAAGAACAAGATAAGCCGCGATTACGCAGGAAGCAGTAAAGAAGACAGACTGGCCTATTTAGAGGCACAACTAGAAGGAGAAGCGTTTTCGCTAGTGGCGGACCTAGAAGAGGTAACTGCTAAAGAAGTGATTAAAGCGCTGGATTAACGCTTCGGAGACCCCTTCCAGAAGAAGACGGCCTGTAAGCAGCTGGACAAGATCAACCAGAACCGGCAGACGTTCGAGGAGTTCTACGGACTGTTCAGGAAATATGCTATTAGAGCGAGAGTGGCAGAAGATAAGCAGCTGCACTTACTAAGACAGAAGCTAAGCCCTGAACTGACGACAGCTATAGCCTTAGTAGAAGACGAAGACCTTTAAAGCTTCGTACACTAGGCGAGAGTCACTGCTAGAAACTTGAACGCGTACGGAAAACCGACGACACGTAAACTGATTCAGAAGCCGTCGCCGTTGGCGCAGCTGACAAGAGCCCCTGCGCCCTTCCGACAACGCCCCTAGCAGCTATCCAGTTCGCAGCGCTTGTCGTTCGTCCCTACCTGCTACGCGTATAGAAAGCCTAGCTATATCGCTACGAGATGCTAAGCAACGGCCCAGCAGAAGCAGGAGTATTATGTTATAAAGCAGCCGCAGCTACCGAAAAGGAACATACAAGCTATGGAGCCGGCTCCGAACGACACTAACAGCGTAGACGGTAGAGTGCCACTGCGAATCCTGGGAAAAGACCAGCTGGACGGATAGGACCCCTACCTAGCATTAACAATAGGGCACTACATCGAAGCGAATCGCCGCGAGAAGAGAGCATTAACAGCTGCAACGATCCGCTCTTAGCAGCTGTAGAAGTAAATACAGAAACGGCAATTATCCTTCCTATTACGATCCACCCTGTTAAGAAGTCGCGCTAACCCCTCTAGTTAAAAGCTTTTATCGACACCCGAGCTCTTATCGGTGCAGCGATCTACTATCGGCTAGTCCGGAAGCTAACAAATAGATACGGCTATCTAGTGGAATTAGCGTCGCCGACGAAGATTTCGGCATACAACGGACAAGACACAGAAAGCGTTACGCACTACGTGCCGCTAAAGACTACCTTGGCTGGTCGCACTACGGAAGCAACGTTCCGAATTATAGATATCGGAAGGTTTAACATTATTATAGGGCAGAAATAGATAAAGAACCAGAAGACGGTCATTGACGTAGACGAAGGCACGATAGGGTTCAAAACCCTAGGCAACGGCACCGCCGCCGCCAAACCGACCGCCGCCACCGTAGCCGAATCGAAAGCCGCGGCTGCCAATGTGAACCCCGTCCGACCGCCCCGAACCCCTGGTCACTGTCGGAATAATAAGTTCAGAAGCTATAACGACCCTCGCAAAGTCACTAGACAACGAGATTTACACTATATTAATAAAAGACATCGAAGACCACTGGAAGATAATAGCGGAAGAAGAAGTGGATCTACTAGAGGTGCTGCCAAACGAGCTCTATAGGTACGCTGACGTCTTCTTAAAAGCCGACTCCAACCTATTGCCGCTCTATCGACCGGAATATAACAACAAGATCCGACTGAAAGAGGGGGCTACGCTGCCAAGAACCGAGCCCCTAAGACGACTGTCGCTGGCGGAACTGGACTAAGTAGAGGTGTTTGTTCGAGAAAACCTGGCGAAGAAGTTCATTACGCCAAGCTTAGCAGAATATACGTTACCGATTCTTTTCGTACGGAAGCCCAGAGGTAGTCTGCGACTCTGCGTAGACTATCGAGGCCTTAACGAGGTCACTAAGAGAGACGTATACCCGCTGCCGCTAATCGACGAGACTATACAACGAGTGGCTAAAGCTAAATAGTTCAGCAAACTGGACATTCGACAGGCGTTCTACCGACTAAGAAACGAAGAAGAGCAGACGGAAGATCTTACGACGTTCGCTACGCGCATAGGCAACTTCAAGTAGTTGGTAATGCCTTTTAGGCTTACTAACGCGCCGGCAGTGTAGCAACGCTTTATAAAACACACCTTTATAGATATGCTAGAACAGTTCGTGTCAATCTACTTGGACGACATTCTTATCTACACTAAGGGAACGAGAGAACAACATACGGACTACATCGAGAGAGTGTTAAAGAGGCTCTGCGAGGTCGGATTAAACGCGGACACGAAGAAGAGCGAGTTCTATTAGACCGAGGTCAAGTATCTCGGCCTTATCGTTGGAAGAGATAGAATTCGGATAGATCCCTTAAAGGTCGCTGCTATAGCGGAATAGAAGCAGCCGAAATCCGGAAACACTACCCAAATCAGAGCGTTTCTCGGATTCTGCAGCTACTATCGACAGTTTATTAAGGACTTTAGCAAGATAGTGTTGCGGCGGTAGAAAGAGGTAGGACAGATTGATAGGGTGGACCCTGGATTTCGGCTCGGCCCGACCGGGCCGAGCCGGGCCTTGGCATCACCACTATCAAAGCCCACTACCACCACCACATAGATTCCTTTCCCTCCTCAGTTCGAGATATAGTTATCAAAAAGGCCGTATTGAATTATATCTGCGTGCCCAGATTATTATATCTCGAACTCACTCTCTACACCAATCCCTGCGCTGCGCGAAAGGACCCGTCGAACCATCTGGAAATCCGAATAACGCACGCGCACTACACACACAACAACCAACCCTAGGCACTGTAAGAAGATGGAAGGCCTCTCAGCGGTAGAGAGCGGCGTTACAGGCCGCAGCAGAAGCAGAAAAGGAAAGACTAACAGAGCGAGTAGGCGCTTAAGCGTTATTGACGATAAGATCGTTATTAGCGGTTTCACTACAGAAGAGACCGCTGAGTTCAAGGAAAGAATAGCTGAATATAGAAAGATCCACGACTGCACGATCGAGGAATTGGAAGACTACGTAAATAAGAATAGAATAAGGAAGGTCTACGATAGTATAGACCTTATTAAGACGCTATTCTACAGAACGCTGGAAGAAAACAGGCAACTAAGGGAGGAAACTAAAGCGGTAAGTGATCCGGGCACGCAGATATGATTCAATACGGCCTTTTTGATAACTATATCTCGAACTGAAGAGGGAAAGGAATCTATGTGGTGGTGGTGGTGGGCTTTGATGGTGGTGGTGCCAAGGCCCGGTTCGGCCCGGACGGGCCGAACCGAAATCCAGGGTCCACCCCATCAATCTGTCCCACCTCTTTCCACCGTCGCAACACTACCCCCCTCCCTCACCAGCGGTCGCCCTCGACCGCTTAGTCATTCCATCCATCCTGGAAACCTCCACTGTGTTTTTTTTTTTTTTTTTTTTTTTTTTGATTCGTCGTCTCTTTCTCGAAGATTCCTTTCAACGTTGACGTTACCTCCTCCGTCCTCTATCAAAAACAGTGTCCTCTTCATCTCTTTCTCGACTTTTTACGTCATCTGCATCCGAAGTCCTTCACTTGACGTTTATGTAGTCGGTGCGCCTGATCCGTGCCATCTGATTTGAGCCGTAGGTCATCTGAGCTGCGGCGTGGTTGGTCTGTGCGCCAGCGCGGAGGTCCATATAGATCCGTCCGCGGCGCCGTTTCTTTCTTTCTTCTTCTTCCTCATCCTACAAAGTCATCGCCGCCGACGCGGTCGGCGGCGCTGACGCGCCACGGGGTCGGCGCGATGCCTCCCGCTGCACGTGCGGCGGCGGCGCCCTCGAAGACCTCCCCGAAACCGACGATCGTCTTTATCGGCTTCTGCGCCGGTGGAGCGGACGCTGCTTTCTTCTTCTTCCGTAAGGATCGGCATCAGAGCCATTCCGGCTTCGGCTTCGTCGGATTCCGCGCGTAAAATTCTCTTAGCAGCTCCGCCGAATTCCGGAGGTTCTCGATCGGATACCATTCGTAGTCTTCTGGCTACCCTTTCCACGAGATCCTCGCTTTGATGGACCCCCTTATCTCCTTTACGTCCACCACATCTTCTACCTCCCACTCTTCTTTATCACCGTCCATCTCAACTGGTAGGGGTTCAGCGAACCCCTGTTCCGGAAGGCCGTCCTCAGGGTCTAGGCTCAGCAGATCTGAATGGAAAACATCGTAGATCCGGAACGCCTTCGGCAGCTCGAGTCGATAGGTCACCGGCGACCTCTTTTCTATTATCTTGAACGGACCCACGTAGCGGGGGTTGAGCTTGGCGTTCCCTTTCAGCTTCAGGTTCCGCGTGTTGAGCCATACCTTTTGGCCTTCCTCGAATTCCATCGGTGACCGCTTTCTATTAGTTCGAGTCACCATCTTCTTTTGAGCCGATTCCATCGCTTCTTTTGCTACTCTGATCGCTTCTTCCATCTGAGATCGTAGTGCTTCTGCTGCCGCGGCGGCGACTCTCTTTGACGACGTGGCGGTGGTAGAAAGCTCCGGCGAGCCTGTGTCTTTTGGTGGCTGGAAACTCAGCCTCGGAAGATAACCGTGGGTTATCTCAAACGGCGCCAGCGACGTCGCTTCTGACCGTGTTGAGTTCGCGCAGAATTCGGCCATCGGCAACACCTCGACCCACTTTTCTTGATGATGGCCGCAGAAGGTTCGCAGATATCGCTCCATCTCGCGATTAGCTACTTCAGACTGGCCGTCGGTCTGAGGATGAGCAGCCGTGCTAAGCTTTCCGTGGATTCCGAGCGTCTGATTTATGGCCTTCTATACGTCGGCGGTGAACTGAGGACCCCTATCCGTGGTAATAGTGTCCGGTAGGCCATGGTGCTTCTATACGTGTTGGATTAACATCCGTGCTGTCTCTTCCGCAGTGGTTCCTTCGTCTTTAGCTCGACAGGGGATGAAGTGGCGTTCTTTGCTCAGCCGATCCACCACATTGAGCGTGGCGTCATATCCATCCGAATTCGGCAGGCCGGTTACGAAGTCCATCGTAATGTGTTGCCACGGTTTCTCGGGGATCGGAAGTGGCTTCAGCAGACCGGCCGGAAGACCGTGACGTGGCTTCGCGGCTCGGCACGCGTAGCAGTTGGCGATAAACCGGTAAATCCGCTCATAGATCCGCGGAAACCAGTAGGTCGTTCTCATTGCCTGCATCGTTTTCTTCGCGCCTGCGTGGCCCACATCCACAGAGCCGTGGACCAGTTGGATGACCTCAGTGATTAGTTCTTCCGGAACTATCAGCTTCCCTGAACCGGTTTTGCCGAGCTTCTGTTGTTGATTGAGCCGTTCCACCTTCTCGTAGAGCGTCTCTTCCTTAGGGGCCGGTTCCACTGCGCAGACCCCTACCTCTTTCAACACCTCTGCGTCTACCATTCGCTCGGTCAACACCTTCTGGAACATATTCGGATCTTCCTTCGCGCGGCTGGCCTTCCCTTCTCGTCTCGTCAGCGCGTCAGCCTTTCCGTTTTGAGCTCCGGGTCGATATGTGATCTTGAAGTCGAACCCTGATAAGTAGGCAGCCCACCGTGCTTGACGACGTAAGAGCTTCTGCGTCTTCATAAAGTAGGTCAGTGACTGGTGGTCTGTGAGAACCTGGACTGTGCTCTTTCCAGCCATAAGCTCCGGTTTCCACTCCTCGAAAGCCTGAATGATCGCCAGCAGCTCTTTATCGTAGATCGCGTAGTTCCGCTTAGCTTCGCTTATTGACTTGCTGAAGAAGGCGACTGGATGGAGGGTTTCGTCGTCACTATATTGAGAAAGGACTCCGGCCGTCACCGTGTCGGAAGCGTCCGTTTCTACATAGATCGTCTTTTCTGGCCGGAAGTGCGCCAGCACTGGTGCGGAGGCCACTGCTTCTTTTAGCCGGTTAAAGGCTTCCGTGCACCTCTCATTCCATAGGCTAGCGGCCTCTTTCTTCAGCGCCTCGTTCAGGGGTCTCGCTATCTTGCTAAAGTCCTTGATGAACCGTCGGTAGTAGCTGCAGAATCCGAGAAACGCTCTGATTTGCGTGGTGTTTCCGGATTTCGGCTGTTTCCACTCCGCGACGGCGGCGACCTTTAAGGGGTCCATACGAATTCCATCTCTTCCGACGATCAGACCGAGATATTTGACTTCAGTCTGATAAAACTCGCTCTTTTTCGTGTCCGCGTTCAATCCGACCTCGCGGAGCCTGGTCAGCACCTTCTTGATGTGGTCCGTGTGCTGTTCTCTCGTTCCTTCGGTGTAGATGAGGATGTCGTCTAAGTAAATGGACACGAACCGTTCCAACATGTCTATAAACGTGTGGTTTATGAAGCGTTGCCACACTGCCGGCGCGTTGGTGAGTCCGAAGGGCATTACCAACCACTTGAAATTACCCATACGCGTCGCGAACGTCGTAAGGTCTTCTGTCTGCCCTTCTTCGTTCCTTAGTCGATGGAACGCTTGGCGAATGTCCAGCTTGCTAAACCACTTAGCCTTCGCTACCCGCTGTATGGTCTCATCGATCAACGGCAGTGGATACACGTCTCTCTTGGTGACCTCGTTGAGACCCCGGTAGTCCACGCAAAGTCGTAGACCACCCCCTGGTTTCCTTACGAAAAGAATCGGTGACGCATATTCCGCGGAGCTCGGCGTAATGAACTTCTTCGCCAGGTTTTCACGAACAAACACCTCCACTTGGTCCAGTTCGGCTAGTGACAGTCTTCTTAGGGGCTCGGTTCTTGGCAACGTAGCTCCCTCCTTCAGTCGGATCTTGTTGTTATATTCCGGACGATAGAGCGGCAATAGGTTGGAATCTGCTTTTGAGAAGACGTCAGCGTAACTATGGAGTTCGCTTGGCAGCACTTCCAGTGGATCCACTTCTTCTTCCGCCATTATCTTTCTGTAGTCTTCTATGTCTTTCATTGAAATGGCGTAGATCTCCGTGTCCGGCGACTTCGCGAGAGTCGTTATAGCTTCTGAACTCATTATTCCGACGGTGACCGGGGGTTCGGAACGATCGGACCGAGCCTTTTTGGCGGACCCCGTGGCTTTCTGCTCGTTGGGGGCGGTGGCGATTGCGTCGCCTAGGGTTTTGAACCCTATCATGCCTTCTTCTACATCAATGACGGCTTTCTGGTTCTTCATCCATTTCTGCCCTATAATGATGTCAAATCTTCCGATATCCATGATTCGGAACGTCGCTTCCGTGGTGCGACCGGCCAAGGTGGTCTTCAGCGGCACGTAGTGTGTGACGCTTTCTGTGTCTTGTCCGTTATATGCCGAAATCCGTGTCGGCGACGCTAGTTCCACTGGGTAGCCATACCCTTTTATTAGTTTCTGAACCAATCTGTGGTGGATCGCCGCGCCAATGAGAGCTCCGGTATCGATAAAAGCTCTCAGCTGAAGTGGTCGGCTCGATCCGTTAAGGGGGTGGACAGTGATTGGAAGGATGATGGCTGTTTCCGTGTTCACTTCCACCGCCGCTGAGAGCGGATCGCTACAGCTGTTGATACTCTCTTTCGTCGACGTGGTTCGCGTTGGTGCCCTGTTGTCCATGCTGGATAGGGGGCCTATCCTTCCAGCTGGTCTTTTCCCAGTATTCGCAGGGGCACTCCACCGTCTACGCTGTTAGTATCGTTCGGCGTCGACTCGATGGCTTGAATAGCCTTTCTCTGCGGCTGCGGCTGCTTCGTTGCTCGATACTCCTGCTTTTGCTTATCCGACGCTTGACATCTCGTGGCGATGTGGCCAGGCTTTCTACACGCATAGCAGGTAGGGATGAACGACGAGCGCTGTAACTGATACGATGGCCGCTGGGGTGCTCGTCGGAAAGGCGCAGGGGCTCTGGTTCCCTGCGACGGCGGCTTCTAAGTCGATTCTCGTGCTTTCGCGTAGGCGTTCAAGTTTCTCCCTGTGACTCTCGCTCTATGGACGAAGCCCTCGAGGTCTTCGTCTTCTACAGACGCCATGGCTGCGGCTAGCTCAGGGTTTAGCTTCTGCCTTAATAGGTGAAGCTGCTTATCTTCTGCCACTCTCGCTCTGATGGCATATTTCCTGAACAGTCCGTAGAACTCTTCGAATGTCTGCTTGTTCTGGTTGATTTTATCCAGCTGCTCACGGGCTGTCTTCTTCCTGAAGGGGTCTCCGAAGCGTTGATCTAACGCTTTGATCGCTTCTTCAGCGGTCACCCCTTCTAGGTCCGCCACCAGCGAAAAAGCTTCTCCTTCCAACCGCGATTCCAGGTACGCCAACCGGTCTCCGGCGCTGTTCAATGCGTGATCGCGGCTTATCTTATTCTTGATCTTCTTCTTAAATTCTTCCCAGTCTTCGGGGTCTCCGCTCTTAAATGCCGGTGGGTCCGGTAATGACGTCATCAACGTGCCGCCTTGACTGTATGCCGCCGGTGAGGCGGTCTCTGCTGGTTCTTCTCGATGCGGTGGCGGCGACATCGCTGCTTCCATATCAGCCAGTTGGTCCTTTAGTGCTTTCAGTTGCGCCACTCTATTCGCCGCCTGGTTTTCTAACACATCGATGATGGTTTCTGCCGATTCCTTCTCGGCCCTCACCGTCTCCATTTCCTCCCTTAACTGTCTGTTTTCTTCCATGCTCCTATAGAACTTCTTTTCTATGAAGGTGATGGTGTCAAACACCTTCTTAGCTCTATGCTCTGTGAGATATTCTCCTATCTTATCCGGCGTGCGCCCGTACAGTTCGGCGTAGCCCTCCATGCCTTTTCTCGCTTCGTCTACCTCTTCTTCCGTAAGGCCTTTATAGGTTATTCCATCGTCGAGAATGCTGGTACGTCTATCTCTCGGTCTGTCGCTCTTTCTCTTTCCGCTGCGGCCTGTGACGCCGCTCTCTACCGCTGAGAAGCCTTCCATCTTCTCACGGTGCCTTGGGGGTTGTTGTTGTTGTTGGTGTGGGTGCGCGTGCGTTATTCGGGTTTCCGGATGATTCGACGGGCCCTTTCGCGCAGCGCGGGGGTTGTTGTAGAGAGTGAGTTCGAGATATAATGATCCGGGCACGCAGATATGATTCAATACGGCCTTTTTGATAACTATATCTCGAACTGAAGAGGGAAAGGAATCTATATAGTGGTAGTGGTAGGCTTTGATGGTGGTGGTGCCAAGGCCCGGTTCGGCCCGGACGGGCCGAACCGAAATCCAGGGTCCACCCCATCAATCTGTCCCACCTCTTTCCACCGTCGCAACAGTAAGGGCCGAGAAGGAATCGGCAGAGACCATTATCGATGTGTTAGAGAACCAGGCGGCGAATCGAATAGCGTAGCTAAAGGCGCTAAAGGATCAACTAACCGATATGGAAGCAGCGAAGTCGCCGCCGCTGCGGCGAGAAACCCATAAGGAGACCGCCTTACTGGCGGCCTATAGTCAAGGTAGCACCTCGATAACGCTACTGCCAGACCCACCGGCTTTCGGTGGCAGAGACCCTAAAGCGTAGGAGGCGTTTAAGAAGAAGATCAAGAATAAGATAAGCCGCGATTACGCATTAAGCAGCGCTGGAGATAGACTAGCGTACCTGGAATCGCAGTTAGAAGGTAAAGCATTTTCGCTAGTGGCGGACCTAGAAGAGGTAACCGCTAAAGAAGCGATCAACGCGCTGGACCAGCGTTTCGGAGACCCCTTCCGGAAGAAGACGGCCTGTAAGCAGCTAGACAAGATTAACTAGAACCAGCAGACGTTCGAAGAATTCTACGGACTGTTTAGGAAATATGCTATTAGAGCGAAAGTGGCAGAAGATAAGCAGCTGCACCTGCTAAGACAGAAACTGAGCCCTAAGCTCGCTACAGCTATAGCGTCAGTAGAAGACGAAGACCTTTAGAGCTTCGTGCACCAAGCGAGGGTCACCGCTAGAAACCTGAACGCGTATGGAAAACCGACGACACGTAAACCGATCCAGAAGCCGTCGCCGTCGGCGCAACTGGCGCGAGCCCCTGCGCCCTTTCGACAACGCCCCTAGCAGCCGTCGTATTTACTGCGTTCGTCGTTCGTCCCCACCTGCTACGCGTGTGGAAAACTCGGCTATATCGCTACGAGATGCCCAGCAACAGCACAGCAGAAGCAGGAGTATTGAGCGACGAAGCAGCCGCTACCGCCAAGGAAGACTATTTAAGCTATCGAACCGGCTCCGAACGACACTAACAGCGTAGACGGTAGGGTGCAGCTGAGAATTATAGGAAAAGACCAGCTGGAAGGATAGGCCCCCTATCTAGCACTGACAATAGGGCACTGAATCGAAGCGAATCGCTACGAGAAGAAAGCATCAACAGCTGCAGCGACCCGCTCTCGGCGGCAGTGGAGGTGAACACGGAAACGGCCATTATCCTACCAGTTACTGTCTACCCCCTTAACGGATCGAACAAACCCCTCTAGCTAAAAGCTTTCATCGACACCGGAGCTCTTATCGGCGCAGCGATCCACCACCGACTAGTCCGGAAGCTGACGAATAGATACAGTTATCTGGTGGAACTGGCGGTACCGACGAAGATTTCGGCATACAACGGACAAGACACAGAAAGCGTTACGCACTACGTGCCGCTAAAGACTACCCTAGCAGGTCGCACTACGGAAGCAACGTTCCGAATTATAGATATCGGAAGGTTTGACATTATTATAGGACAGAAATGGATAAAGAACCAGAAAGCCATTATCGACGTAGATAAAGGAACGATCAGATTCAAAACCCTAGGTGGCGAAGCAGGGACTATCGGAAAGGTCGCCGCTGTCGCCGCCAAGCCGAAAGCTACGGAGTTAGCGAAAGAGGCTCCGTCCAACCATTCCGAGCCCCCGGTCACCGTCGGAATAATAAGCTTAGAAGATATAACGATCCTCGCGAAGTCGCCGGACAACAAGATTTACGCTATCTTAATAAAAGACATCGAAGACTACCAGAAGATAATGGCGGAAGAAGAGGTAGATCCACTAGAGGTGCTGCCAAACGAGCTCTATAGTTACGCTAACGTCTTCTCAAAAGCCGACTCCAACCTATTGCCGCTCTATCGACCGGAATATAACAATAGGATCCGACTGAAAGAGGGGGCTACGCTGCCAAGAACTGAGCCCCTAAGACAGCTGTCGCCGGCCGAATTGGACTAAGTAGAGGTGTTTGTTCGCGAAAACCTAGCGAAGAAGTTTATTACACCGAGCTCCGCGGAATATGCGTTACCGATTCTTTTCGTAAGGAAACTAGTAGGTGGTCTGCGACTCTGCGTGGACTATCGAGGCCTCAACGAGGTCACTAAGAGAGACGTATACCCGCTGCCGCTGATTAATGAAACTATACAGCGGGTGGCGAAGGCTAAGTAGTTCAGCAAGCTGGACATCCGCCAAGCGTTCCATCGACTAAGGAACGAGGAAGGGCAGACAGAAGATCTTACGACGTTCGCGACGCGTATAGGCAATTTCAAGTGGTTGGTAATGCCTTTCGGGCTTACCAACGCGCCGGCGGTATGGCAACGCTTTATAAACTATACCTTTATAGACATGCTAGAGCGGTTTGTGTCTATCTACTTGGACGACATCCTTATCTATACCGATAGAACGAGAGAGCAATACACGGACCACATTAAGAGAGTGTTGAAGAGGCTCCGCGAGATTGGATTAAACGCGGACACGAAGAAGAGCGAGTTCTATTAAACTAAAGTTAAATATCTCGGTCTTATCGTCGGAAGAGATGGAATTCGTATAGATCCCTTAAAGGTCGCCGCCGTCGCCGAATGGAAGCAGCCGAAATCCGGAAATACTACGCAAATCAGGGCGTTCCTCGGCTTCTGCAGCTACTATCGACGGTTTATTAAGGACTTTAGCAAGATAGCGAGACCCCTGAACGAGGCGTTGAAGAAAGAGGCCGCCGGCCTATAGAATAAGAAGTGCATAGAAGCTTTCGTACAGCTGAAAGAAGCAGTAGCTTCGGCGCCGGTTCTGGCGCACTTCCGACCGGAAAAGACGATCTACGTGGAAACGGACGCTTCCAACACAGTGACGGCAGGGGTCTTTTCTTAATATAGCGATGACGAAACCCTCCATCCGGTGGCTTTCTTTAGCAAGTCTATAACGGAGGCCGAGCGGAACTACGCGATCTATAATAAAGAACTGCTGGCTATTATACAGGCGTTCGAGGAGTGGAAGCCAGAACTTATAGCTGGAAAGAGCACGGTCCAGGTCCTTACGGACCATCAGTCGCTGACCTACTTTATAAAGACGCAGAAGCTCTTACGACGTTAGGCACAGTAGGCTGCCTACTTATCCGGGTTCGACTTTAAGATTACCTATCGACCCAGAGCTCAAAATGGAAAGGCTAACGCGCTAACGAGAAGAGAAGGGAAGACCAGCCGAGCGAAAGAAGACCCGAATATGTTCAAGAAGGTGTTGACCGAGCGGATAGTAGATGCAGAGGTGTTGAAAGAGGTGGGGATCTGCGCGGTAGAGCCGGCCCCTAAGGAAGAAGCTCTCTACGAAAAGGTGAAGCAGCTTAACCAGCAACAGAAACTTGGCAAAACCGGCTTAGGGAAGATAATAGTTCTGGAAGAACTGATTACAGAGGTCATCCAGCTGGTCTATAGTTCTAAAGACATTGGTTACGCCGGCTCAAAGAAGACGATAGAAGCTATAAGGACGGTCTACTGGTTTCTACGGATCTACGAACGGATCCATCGATTTATCGCCAATTGCTACGTATGCAGAACCGCGAAGCCACGTTACAGCCTTCCAGCTGGTCTACTGAAGCCGCTTCCGATCCCTAAGAAGCCGTGGCAGCACATTACGATGGATTTCGTAACCGGCCTGCCGAATTCGGATAGATATAATGCTACGCTAAACGTAGTGGATAGGCTGAGCAAAGAACGACACTTTATCCCCTGTCGAGCGAGAGACGAAGGAACCACTGCAGAAGAGACCGCACGGATGTTGATTCAACACGTGTAGAAGCACTATAGCCTGCCGGACACTATCACTACGGATAGGGGTCCTCAATTCACCGCCGACGTGTAGAAAGCTATCAACCAAGCTCTCGGAATTTATAGAAAGCTCAGTACCGCCGCTTACCCTCAAACCGACAGCCAGTCCGAAGTAGCTAATCGCGAGATAGAGCGATATCTGCGAACCTTCTGCGGCTATTATTAAGAAAAGTAGGTCGAGGTGTTGCCGATAGCCGAATTCTGCGCGAACTTAATACAGTCGGAAGCGACGTCGCTAGCGCCGTTTAAGATAACCTACGGTTATCTTCCGAGGCTGAGCTTCCAGCCACTGAGCGACGCAGGCTCGCCGGAGCTTCCCACCACTACGTCGTCAAAGAGAGTCGCCGCTACAGCGGCGGAAGCGCTCCGATCTCAGATGGAAAAAGCGACCAAAGTGGCGAAAGACGCGATAGAATCGGCTTAGAAGAAGATAGTGATTCGAGCTAATAAGAAGCGGTTACCGATGGAATTCGAGGAAGGTTAAAGAGTATAGCTTAATACGAAGAACCTAAGGCTGAAAGGCAACGCCAAGCTCAATCTGCGCTACGTAGGCCCGTTTAAGATAACAGAAAAGAGGTCGCCGGTAACCTATCGGCTCTAGCTACCTAAATCGTTCCGGATTTACGACGTCTTCCACTTAGATCTGCTGAGCCTGGACCCTAAGAACGGTCTGCTAGAGCAGGGGTTCGCCGAACCCCCGCCTATTAAGATGGACGGTAAAGAAGAAGAGTAGGAGGTAGAAGACGTAATGGACGTAAAGAAGACGAGGGGGTCTATCAAAGCGAGGATCTTGTAGAAGGGGTAGCCGGAAGACTATAAATGGTATCCGATCGAGAATCTCCGGAATTTGGCGGAGCTGCTAAGAGACTTTTATGCGCAGAACCCGGAAAAGCCGAAGCCAGCGTGGCTCTAATGCCGACAATGGAGACACGTCCGCTCCACTAGCGCGGAAGCCGATGAAAACGATCGTGCTTGAAGTGATTGCTTCAGGGACCACTACGTCGGCCGGCAGCACCGCCGACTGCGTAGTAGGTGAAGGCTTTGGTAGAAGAGAAAAAGAAGAAGAAAAACGGCGCTGCGGAAAGATCTATATAGACCTCCGCGACGACGCACAGACCAGCCACGCTGCAGCTCAGAAGACCGCAGATCAGATCAGATAGCGTCGATTACATAAACGCCAAGTGAAGGACTTCAAATGCTGACGACGTAAAAAATTCAAGAAGCGATAGAAGACGGAAGAGGTAACATTACTGTCGGAAGAGATTTTCGAGAGAGAGACAACGAAACTTAAAAAAAAAAAAAAGGAGAAGAGAGTGGAGTTTTTCGAATAGATAGGGTGACTAAGCGGTCGAGGGCGACCGCTGGTAAGGGAGGGGGGTAGTGTTGCGGTAGTAGAAAGAGGTGGGACAGATTGATAGGGTGGACCCTAGATTTCGGCTCGGCCCGACCGGGCCGAGCCGGGCCTTGGCATTACCACCATCAAAGCCCACCACCACCACTACATAGATTCCTTTCCCTCCTCAGTTCGAGATATAGTTATCAAAAAGGCCGTATTGAATTATATCTGCGTGCCCGGATCAGATAGCAAGACCCCTGAATAAGGCATTAAAAAAGGAGGCCGCCGGCCTATAGAATAAGAAGTGCACGGAAGCCTTTAACCGGCTAAAAGAAGCAGTGGCCTCGGCGCCGGTTCTGGCACACTTCCGGCCGGAAAAGACGATCTACGTAGAAACGGACGCTTCCGACACAGTTACGGCAGGGGTCCTTTCTTAATACGCCGACGACGAAGAGACCCTCTATCCAGTAGCTTTCTTTAGCAAGTCTATAACGGAGGCCGAACGGAACTACGCAATCTACGATAAAGAACTGCTAGCTATTATACAGGCGTTCGAGGAGTAGAAGCCAGAGCTTATAGCTAGAAAGAGCACGGTCCAGGTCCTTACGGACCACTAGTCGCTGACCTACTTTATAAAGATGCAGAAGCTCTTACGACGTTAAGCACGGTAGGCTGCCTACTTATCCGGGTTCGACTTTAAGATTACCTATCGACCCGGAGCTTAAAACGGAAAGGCCGACGCGCTAACGAGGAGAGAAGGAAAGACCAGCCGCGCGAAAGAAGATCTGAACATGTTCCAGAAGGTGCTAACCGAGCGGATAGTAGACGCAGAGGTGCTAAAAGAGGTAGGGGTCTGCGCAGTGGAACTGGCCCCTAAGGAAGAGACTCTCTACGAAAAGGTAAAGCAGCTTAATTAGCAACAGAAGCTCGGCAAGACCAGTTTAGGGAAGATAATAGTTCCGGAAGAACTAATTACAGAGGTTATCCAGCTAGTCTATAGCTCTATAGATGTTGGCTACGCAGGCGCGAAGAAGACGATGCAGGCAGTAAGGACGATCTACTGGTTTCCGCGAATATTCGAGCGAATCTACCGATTTATCGCTAACTGCTACGTATGCAGAACGGCGAAGCCGCGTTACGGCTTTCTAGCAGGCTTATTGAAGCCACTGCCGATCCCCGAGAAACTATAGCAGCACATTACAATGGATTTCGTAACCGGCCTGCCGGACTCCGATAGATATAACGCTACGCTTAATGTAGTGGATCGGCTAAGCAAAGAGCGCTATTTCATCCCCTGTCGAGCTAAGGATAAAGGAACTACTGCGGAAGAAACGGCGAGAATGTTGATCCAATATGTGTGGAAGCACTATAGGCTGCTGGACACTATTACTACGGATAGGGGTCCTTAATTTACAGCCGAAGTATAGAAAGCCATTAACCGAGCTCTTAGAATTCGTAGAAAGCTCAGCACAGCCGCTTATCCTCAAACTGACGGTCAGTCTGAAGTGGCTAACTGCGAGATAGAACGATATCTGCGAACCTTCTGCGGCCATTATTAAGAAGAATAGGTTAAGGTGTTGCCGATAGCCGAGTTCTGCGCCAACTCAGCACTGTCTAAGGCTACCTTGCTGGCGCCGTTCGAGATAACTTACGGTTACTGATCTGACTGCAGTAGACTCTAGGTCAATACCCCTAACTGCAGTAGACTCTAGGTCAATACCTGTCTTTAATAACTATATCCAAGGCTGGAGAGGGAAGAATCTACGTACAAGCGGAGGTAGAAGTATTTAAGTGTGCGCCAAGCCTGGCCCTGCCAAGCCTAGCTTCTAGCACCTTCCAGCCCTCTACATCCGTATTACTACTGCCCTCCCTAACCAGCGATTGCCCTTAATCGCAATCAATCTATTAATCGCAATCAGCCAATCAGGTCGCAACAAACTAGGTCGCTCCAAACCAGGCCGCAGGTGCCAAACAGGTCGCAGTTGTTGTGCTAAACTAGGTCGCAGAAGGCCGCAAATTCAGCTTCAATTTCAGTGCGTTTTGAGTCTCAATCTCGTGCCTTTTTGAGCCTCAATCTCGTGCCTTTTTGCTGTTGCTTTTGGCCTTAATTGGTGCCTTGTTTGGTGCCTTGCCAAGGCTGCAGAATTCTCAGAGGTCGCAGAGTTCTTGGAGGTTGCAGAGGTCGCGGAGGTCGTCGAGGCCGCGGAGGTCGCAGAGGTCGCAGAGGTCGTCGGGGTCACTTTGCAAGCATGTGCTGCTTCTGAACCGTCGCTTTCCAAGCCGTCGCTTCTGATTCTCTACAGTCGCTTCTCGGACGGTCGCTTCTCAACGGTCGCAGAGGTCTCGGAGGTCGCGGAGGTTGTTGGGGGCGCAGAGGTCGTTAGGGGTGCAGAGGCTTCCAGAGGTCGCAGAGGTCGCGGCTGCCGAGGTCGCGGAGGTCGTTAAGGTTGTCTTGCAAACACGTGTCGCTTCTCGAGCTGTTGCTTCTCGGTAGGCTGCAGAGGTCTTAGAGGTCGCAGAGGTCGCGGAGGTCGCGGAGGTCGCAGCCTACGTACGTATGTCGCTTTTCGACAGTCGCTTCTCGACGGTCGCTTCTCGAGCCGTCGCTTCGCTTCTCGGACGGTCGCTTCTCGACGGTCGCTCGCTTCTCGACGGTCGCTCGCTTCTCGACGGTCGCTCGCTTCTTAAGCCGTCGCTCGCTTCTTGAACCGTCGCTTCTTAAGCCGTCGCTTCTGCCTTGCAAACACATGTCGCTTCTTAAGCCGTCGCTTCTCGGACGGTTACTTCTCGACGCTCGCTCGCTTCTTAAGCCGTCGCTCGCTTCTTAGACGCTCGCCTCGCTTCTCGGACGGTCGCTTCTCGACGGTCGCTCGCTTCTCGACGGTCGCTCGCTTCTCGACGGTCGCTCGCTTCTTAAGCCGTCGCTCGCTTCTTGAACCGTCGCTTCTTAAGCCGTCGCTTCTGCCTTGCAAACACATGTCGCTTCTTAAGCCGTCGCTTCTCGGACGGTTACTTCTCGACGGTCGCTCGCTTCTTAAGCCGTCGCTCGCTTCTTAGACGCTCGCCTCGCTTCTCGAGCCGTCGCTTCTTACGCTTCTCAAGCCGTCGCTTCTTAAGCCGTCGCTTCTGGACAGTTGCAGAGGTCTTAGAGGTCGCAGAGGTCGCAGAGGTTGTCTTGCAAACATATGTCGCTTCTTAAGCCGTCGCTTCTTAAGCAGTTGCAGAGGTCGCAGAGGTCGCAGAGGTTGTAGCCTATGTATGTCGCTTCTCGAGCCGTCGCTTCTCGAGCCGTCGCTAAGGTCTCGGAGGTCGCAGAGGTTCTTAGAGCTGCAGAGGTCGTAAAGGTCTGTCGCTTCTGAACTTGCAGTGCCTTTCTGAATATGCGGTGTCTTTGTTGTCTGCAGCTGCCTGCCTTGTGCTCTGCCTTGTGCTCTGCCTCTAAACTGTGCTGCCTCTGCTTTGCCTGTGTTGTCTGCAGCTGCCTGTTGTCTGCAGATGTGCCTCTGTTGTCTGCAGCTGTGCCTTGTGCTTGTACTCGTTGCTCTGCCTGTGTTGTCTGCAGCTCTTGCTCTGCCTAGTGCTCAGCCTAGTGCTCGTGCCTAGGTGCTCGTGCCTAGTGCTCTGCCTGTATTGTCTACAGCAGCTGTGCCTGTCTGCAGCTAGGTGCTCTGCCTTGTGCTCGTGCCTAGGTGCTTGTGCCTAGGTGCTCGGCCTAGAGGCTCTGCCTAGGGGCTCTGCCTAATGCTGTACCTTTGCTTTGCCGTACGTCTCGATTGTTAAACTGAACGTGTTGTCTGCAGCTGCTTGTCTCTGTTGTCTGCAGATGTGCCTTGTGCTCTGCCTTATGCTCTGCCTAGGTGCTCTGCCTAGGGGCTCTGCCTAGGGGCTCTGCCTGGTGGTGATTGCCGGTCGTCTTAATTGGTATGTCCGAATAGAATAGTCTGTTAAAGACCCGAAAAAACGAATGTCGTCGCCCTAGGTCCTGCTAGGTGCGCTCTCGTCGTCGTCGCTCTCGTCGTCGTCGCTTTCGCTCCTCGTCCTTGTCGCTCCTACATCGTCCTTCTCGTCCTTCTCCTCGCTCTCGTCGCTCTCTCGCTCTTCTTTAAAACTCTCTCTTCTTCTCGATAGGGGCACCTCTCTTCCCTAAAACTCTGCTTCTCGATGTCCTCTGTAATGGACCTCTCTCTTTAAAACTCTTCTTCTCGATAGGGGCACTTCTCTTCCCTAAAACTCTCTCTTCTTCTCGATTGGGGGAGGGGGGGGGTAGAATAGCATGCACATGTACGATTAAGTAACCGGATATAATTCAACGGCCTCCTTCGTACATATACAGTACACACTCTGGGTTGTCGGTTGCACGTACGTTATTTAAGTACCCGGATGTAATTTAACAGGCTCTTTCGCATAGTGCAGGTGTTGTTAAAGTAAGCCTTGGATATAATAATCTGACTGCAGTAGACTCTAGGTCAATACCCGTCTTTAATAACTATATCTAAGGCTGGAGAGGGAGGAATCTACGTATAAGTAGAGGTGGAGGTATTTGAGTGTGCGCCAAGCCTGGCCCTGCCAAGCCTAGCTTCTAGCACCTTCCAGCCCTCCACATCCGTATTAGTTACCTTCCGAGAATGAGTTTCCAGCCGCCGAACGAACCCAGCTCCGCAGAACTATCCACCGCTACGTTGTTAAAGAGGGTCGCCGCTGCCGCGGCTAAAGCACTTAAGGCTCAAATAGAAGAAGCTATTAAGGTAGCGAGGAAGGCGATGGAATCGACTTAGAAGAAGATAGTAACTCGAGCTAATAAGAAGTGGTTACTGTGAGAATTTAAGGAAGGCCAAAAGGTGTAGCTTAATACGCGAAACCTAAGGCTAAAAGGGAACGCCAAGCTCAACCCCTGCTACGTAGGTCCGTTTACGATAGTAGAAAAGAGATCGCCGGTAACTTATCGGCTCTAGCTGCCAAAGGCGTTCCGGATCTACGACGTTTTCTATTTAGATCTGCTAAGCTTGGACCCTGAAAACGGTCTGCTACGACAAGGGTTCGCCGAACCCCTGCCAATCGAGATGGACAGTAAGGAAGAAGAGTAGGAGGTAGAAGTTGTAATAGACGTAAAGAAGATAAGGGGGTCCATTAAAGCGAAGATCTCGTAGAAGGGGTGGCCGGAAGACTACGAATAGTATCCAATCGAGAACCTCCGGAATTCGGCGGAGCTGCTTAGAGAGTTCTACGTACGGAACCCGAAGAAGCCGAAACCTGGATAGCTCCAAAACTGACGACCTCTGAAAGAGATAAAAGAAAAAGGCGAAGCCGCGTCCGCTCTATCGGTGTAGAAGCCGATAGAAACGATCGAGGGTCGCTTCGCTAGAGTCTTTAACGCGGCTACTACCTACTGCCGGGTCGGCAGGCAGCTCGCCGACGCCGTAGCGTGCCAGCGCCGCCGACGCTGCGGTAGGTAAGCGCTTTAGTAGAAGAAAAAGAAGAGAAAGGAACGCCGCTACGGACGGAACTATATAGACTGCCGGAGCTCGGACCAGGCCACGTAGCGGATTAGAAGGGCGACGAAACAAGTAACGTCGAAAACAGCAAAATCGGCGACTGAAATCCGCAGAAAGGAACGAAAAGAAGACAGGAAAACCAGGCAGAACCTAAGGCAGAAAGACGAGGGAGTAGCTACCGCTGCAGTAAAGGAGCAGAAAGAAAGAAGAAAGAAGCCGAAAAGGGAAGTAGATATAGACAGAATTTGATAGTGCGTACGAGGCTTGGCGCGCACGTAGAATTAAGGGAGATAGATAGAAAAGAACGCAGGAAAGACGCGAAAGGAAGATAGATAGATAGATAGAAGGATTGACGTTATTGGATAACGACAATGGAAGCCTATAGAAGGGATAAGTAAGCGATCGAAGGCGACCGCTAGTAAGGGAGGGGGGTAGTGTTGCGGCAGTGGAAAGAGGTGGGACAGATTAATAGGGTAGACCCTGGATTTTGGCTCGGCCCCTTCCGGGATTTAGGTTCCGAAACGGACCGAGCCGGGCCTTGGCACACCACTATCCATTAAAGCCTACTGCCGCTATATAGATTCCTTTCTCTCCTCAGTTCGAGATATAGTTATTAAAAAGGCTGTATTGAATTATATCTACGTGCCCGGATTAGTTAAAGCTTCTGAACTTATTATTCCGATCGTGTCTTAAGGGTCGGACCGATCCTTCGGAGCTACTTCGATAGTCTTAACGTTCGGTTTAACGTTGGCGACTGTAACCAGTGTAGTTGCTAAGGTCTTTCATTTGTTCTGTTCCTGTACGAACAATGTTTGCTGCTGTAAAAAGGACTCGTAGGGCAAGGGTAGGGTTACTGTTTATTAAATTAGAAGTGCCTTGTGCAGAAAGATCCAGTTTAGAGTATTCCTTAAAGGGAATCTCTTAAGGTAGTGTGTAGAAGACTATGTTAATTAATAGTCTTGGGTTGGTTGATAGCTTATAATGTTAGAGAAGAGGCTAAGGTATGTGTAGGTTGTTGTAAGAGCTAAAGTTAAGAGGAGGAGCTAAAGAACTAAAGTCTAAAGAGTGGTTGTATATTAGGGGTTGGAAGGTTGTTCTGAATTAATTGTACAAGACAAGCTATAAAGAAGGAAAACAGAAAGATAAGGGGGCGGCAGCTGCTTCTTATGTCCCTCTGCCCTAGCTAGTTGTTTGCCCCTTTGCTGCTGGATTTCCTAAGAAGTTTCTTAACAAACTTCTCTCCTTTGTTCTGCTAACCGAGTTACTTCTAAAACCTTTTTTTCCTAAAGGTTCTAGAACTAAGACAGGACATTCTAAATAGCAGGTCGAGTCGCTTCTAGTAAACCTAGAAGCTTCTTGGTTAGACTAGTAAGTGTTAAGTTGTAGGCTGTTAGGGGTAGTGGAGCTAGATAGGACCTTAGGACTGTTAGGGGTTTTCCACAGTCTGCTAGCTGTAGTTCTAGTAGCTTTCTTAACCTAATTGTTCGTCCTTGTAGAACCGGTTATAGCGCTTCCAACGCGGCGAGAATAGTCTTGGTTAGTCCTTTGGTTGTTAAGATATAGCCTGTAAACTATAGTAGTGCTTAGTGGGACTTTAGTACTGTTGTCCTTGTTCTTCCAGCTGTTGACTGTAACAAAGGGCTTAAGAGTCTTAGTTTAGAAACTTAAGGTTAGGTATCTATATAAAGGAACTAATAGGCAGTTCCTTTGTCGTCTGCTGCTGTACAATTTGTACCTACGAAGCTAAGCTAGCAATTTCCCTCTATATAGGGGTGCAAGGTTTACACTCTATATAGAGGATTAGGAGTTCTCCCTCTATACAGTAGTGCAGAGTTTTCCCTCTGTTTAGAGAGGCAGCGATTCCCCTCTATATAGAGCTATAGGATTCCCCCTCTGTATAGGGGTAGGGTCGTATCGGTAATTCCGTATAGAGGGTAGGGTCGTACTAGCGCCGCTAAGTCGCAGTCCTTAGAGCGACGGCTGGCTTAGGTCCAGGACCTGGGCTGGGCAGCGCCCCCTAACAGCTAAGGCCCGGCTCGGTCTGGAAGGGCCGAGCTAAGATTCCAAGGGTCTACTCTATTACTTAGTCCTACCCCTTTCTACTACTGCAACAGGGGACGCCGTCCTGCTAGGTCTCGGACTAATCCGGGCACGCAGATATAATTCAATACGGCCTTTTTAATAACTATATCTCGAACTAAGGAGAGAAAGGAATCTATATAGCGGCAGTAGGCTTTGATGGATGGTGGTGTGCCAAGGCCCGGCTCGGTCCGTTTCAAAACCTAAATCCCAGAAGGGGGCCAAGCCGAAATCTAGGGTCCACCCCATTAATCTGTCCCACCTCTTTCTACTGCCGCAACACTACCCCCCTCCCTTACTAGTAGTCGCCCTCGATCGCTTACTTATCCCTTCTACAGGCTTCTATTATCGTTATCTAATAACGTCAATCCTTCTATCTATCTATCTATCTTCCTTTCGCGTCTTTCCTGCGTTCTTTTCTATCCATTTCCCTCGATTCTACGTGCGCGCCAAGCCTCGTACGTACTATCAAATTCTGTCTATATCTACTTCCCTTTTTGGCTTCTTTCTTCTTTCTTTCTGCTCCTTCGCTGCAGCAGTGGCCACTTCCTCGTCTTTCTGCCTTAGGTTCTGCCTAGTTTTCCTGTCTTCTTTTCGTTCCTTTCTGCAGATTTCAGTCGCCAATTTCGCTGTTTTCGACGTTACTTGTTTCGTCGCCCTTCTAATCCGCTACGTGGCCTGGTTATCTGATCCGCCGCATGGCCTGGTTATCTGATCCGCCGCGTGGCCTGGTCCGAGCTCCAGCAGTCTATATAGTTCTGTCTGCAGCAGTGTTCCTTTCTCTTCTTTTTCTTCTACCAAAGCGCTTACCTACTGCAGCGTCGGCGGCGCTGGCACGCTATAGCGTCGGCGAGCTGCCTGCCGACCCGGCGGTAGGTAGTAGCCGCGTTAAAGACTCTAGCAAAGCGACTCTTGATCGTTTCTATCGGCTTCTACACCAATGGAGCGGACGCAGCTTCGCCTTTTTCTTTTATCTCTTTCGGACGTCGTTAGTTTTGGAGCTATCCGGGTTTCGGCTTCTACAGGTTCCGCACGTAGAACTCTCTTAGCAGCTCTGCCCAATTCCGCAGGTTCTCGATCAGATACTATTCGTAGTCTTCTAGCCACTCCTTCTACGAGATCCTCGCTTTAATGGACCCCCTTATCTTCTTTACGTCTATTACATCTTCTACCTCCTACTCTTCTTCCTTACTATCTATCTCGATAGGCAGGGGTTCGGCAAACCCCTGTTCCGGCAGGCCGTCTTTAGGGTCCAAGCTTAACAGGTCCGAATAGAAGAGATCGTAGATCTAGAACGATTTCGGTAGCTGGAGCTGATAAGTTACCGGCGACCTCTTTTCTATTATCTTGAACGGACCTACGTAGCGTAGATTAAGCTTGGCGTTGCCTTTTAGCCTTAGGTTTTGCGTGTTAAGCTATACCTTTTGGCCTTCCTCGAATTCTAGTAGTGACCTTTTTCTATTAGCTCGAGTTACTATCTTCTTCTAAGTCGATTCTATTGCTTTCCTCGCTACCTTAATAGCTTCTTCTATTTGAGCCTTAAGTGCTTTAGCCGCGACGGCGGCGACTCTCTTTAACGACGTAGCGGTGGATAGTGATCCGGGCACGCAGATATGATTCAATACGGCCTTTTTGATGACTATATCTCGAACTGAGGAGGGAAAGGAATCTATGTGGTGGCGGTAGTGGGCTTTGATGGAGGGTGGTGCCAAGGCCCGGCTCGGTCCGGAAGGGCCGAGCCGAAATCCAGGGTCTACCCTATCAATCCGTCCTACCTCTTTCCACCGCCGCAACACTACCCCCCTCCCTTACCAGCGGTCGCCCTCGATCGCTTAGTCACCCTATCTATCCGAAAACCTTTCACTATTCCCCCCCTTTTTTTTTTTTTTTTTTTTTTTTTAATTCGTCGTCTCTTCCTCGAAAATCCCCTCCGACGGTGATGTCACCTCTTCCTTCTTCCATCGCTTCTTGAATCTCTTACGTTATCAACATCTGAAGTCCTTCACTTGGTCGTTTATGTAATCGGTGCGCCTAATCTGTGCTATCTGATCTGAGTCGTAGGTTATCTGAGCTGCGGCGTGGTTGGTCTGTGCTCCGGCGTAGAGGTCTATATAGATCTTTCCGCAGCGTCATTTTTCTTCTTCTTCTTCTTTTCTACTAGGTCCTCTACGCCGTCGCCGACCGACTGCCTAGAGCTATCAATTCCATTACGATCGCCTTTATCGGCTTCCGCGCCGGTGGAGCGGACGTAGCTTTCTTCTCTCTTCCGGAATTGTCGACATCAGAGCTACGCCGGTTTTGGCTTCTTCGGGTTCTGCGCGTAAAAGTCTCTTAGCAGCTCCGCCGAATTCCGGAGATTCTCGATCGGATACTACTTATAATCTTCCGGCTACCCCTTCTACGAGATCCTCGCTTTAATGGACCCCCTCGTCTTCTTTACGTCCATTACGTCTTCTACCTCCCACTCTTCTTCTTTACCGTCTATCTTAACTGGTGGGGGTTCGGCAAACCCCTGTTCCGGAAGGCCGTCCTCAGGGTCCAGGCTTAGCAGATCGGAATGGAAGACATCGTGGATCCGGAACGATTTCGGCAGCTGGAGCCGATAGGTCACCGGCGACCTCTTTTCTATTATCTTGAACGGACCTACGTAGCGTAGGTTGAGCTTCGCGTTTCCTTTTAGCCTTAGGTTTCGCGTGTTGAGCTATACCTTTTGGCCTTCCTCGAATTCTATTAGGGACCTTTTTCTATTAGCCCGAGTTACCATCTTCTTCTAAGCTGATTCTATCGCTCCTTTCGCCACTTTGATCGCTTCTTCCATCTGAGATCGTAGCGCTTCTGCCGCCGCGGCGGCGACTCTCTTCGACGACGTAGCAGTAGATAGTTCCGCGGAGCTGGGTTCGCTTGGCGGCTAAAAGCTTATCCTCGGAAGATAGCTATGCGTTATCTCGAACGGCGCCAGCGAGGTGGCTTCGGATAGTGCCGAGTTGGCGCAGAATTCGGCTATCGGCAACACCTTAATCCACTTTTCTTAATAATGGCCGCAGAAGGTTCGCAGATATCTTTCCATTTCTCGGTTAGCCACTTTAGACTGACCGTCGGTTTGCGGGTAAGCGGCTGTGCTGAGCTTTCCACGAATTCCGAGAGCTTGGTTGATGGATTTCTATACGTCGGCGGTGAATTAAGGACCCCTATCCGTAGTGATAGTGTCCGGCAGCCTATAGTGCTTCTATACGTATTGGATCAGCATTCTCGCAGTTTCTTCCGAAGTAGTTCCTTTATCCTTAGCTCGACAGGGGATGAAATGGCGCTCTTTGCTTAGCCGATCCACTACATTGAGCGTAGCGTTATATCTATCTGAATTCGGCAGGCCGGTTACGAAGTCTATCGTAATGTGTTGCTACGGCTTCTCGGGGATCGTAAGCGGCTTCAGTGGACCAGCCGGAAGACCGTAACGTAGCTTCGCTGTTCGACATGCGTAGCAGTTGGCAATAAACCGGTGGATTCGCTCGTAGATCTGCGGAAACCAGTAGATCGTCCTTATAGCCTGCATCGTTTTCTTCGCTCCAGCATAGCCAACATCTATAGAGCTATAGACTAGCTGGATAACCTCGGTAATTAGTTCTTCTGGAACTATCATCTTCCCTGAACTGGTTTTGCCGAGCTTCTGTTGTTGATTGAGCCGTTCCACCTTCTCGTAGAGCGTCTCTTCCTTAGGGGCCAGTTCCACTGCGCAGACTCCTACCTCTTTCAACACCTCCGCGTCTACTATCTGTTCGGTCAGCACCTTCTGGAACATGTTCGGATCTTCTTTCACGCGGCTGGTTTTTCCTTCTCTTCTCGTCAGCGCGTTAGCCTTTCCGTTTTGAGCTCCGGGTCGATAGGTAATCTTGAAGCCGAACCCTAATAGGTAGGCGGCCCACCGCGCTTAACGCCGTAAGAGCTTCTGCATCTTCATAAAGTAGGTCAGCGACTGGTGGTCCGTAAGAACCTGGACTGTGCTCTTTCCAGCTATAAGCTCCGGTTTCCATTCCTCGAAAGCCTGAATGATCGCTAGTAGCTCCTTATCGTAGATAGCGTAATTCCGTTTAGCTTCGCTTATTGACTTGCTAAAGAAGGCGACTGG
Source organism: Pseudocercospora ulei (assembly GCA_016165855.1). Lineage (NCBI taxonomy): Eukaryota > Fungi > Ascomycota > Dothideomycetes > Mycosphaerellales > Mycosphaerellaceae > Pseudocercospora > Pseudocercospora ulei. The sequence continues at coordinate 6,130,875 of JACWNB010000004.1, forward strand.
ATAGAGGGTTTCGTCGTCACTATATTAAGAAAGGACTCTGGCCGTTACCGTGTCAGAAGCGTCCGTTTCCACATAGATCGTCTTTTCTGGTCGGAAGTGCGCCAGCACTAGCGCAGAGGCCACTGCTTCTTTTAGCTAGTTAAAGGCTTCCGTGCACCTCTTATTCTATAGGCCGGCGGCCTCTTTCTTTAGCGCCTCGTTTAGGGGTCTTGCTATCTTGCTGAAGTCCTTAATAAACCGTCGATAGTAGCTGCAGAAGCCGAGAAACGCTCTGATTTGCGTAGTGTTTCCGGATTTCGGCTGCTTCCACTCCGCGACGGCGGCGACCTTTAAGGGGTCCATACGAATTCTATCTCTTCCGACGATAAGACCGAGATATTTGACCTCGGTTTGATAGAATTCGCTCTTCTTCGTGTCTGCGTTCAATCCGACCTTGCAGAGCCTCTTCAACACTCTCTCGATGTGGTCCGTGTGTTGCTCTCTCGTTCTATCGGTGTAGATAAGGATGTCGTCCAGGTAAATTGACACGAACCGTTCCAACATGTCCATAAAGGTGTGGTTTATAAAGCGTTGCTATACTGCCGGCGCGTTGGTAAGTCCGAAAGGCATTACCAACTACTTGAAATTGCCTATACGCGTCGCGAATGTCGTAAGGTCTTCCGTTTGTCCTTCTTCGTTCCGCAATCGATGGAATGCTTGGCGGATGTCCAGCTTGCTAAACTACTTAGCCTTCGCCACCCGCTGTATAGTCTTATCAATCAGCGGCAGTGGGTATACGTCTCTCTTAGTAACCTCGCTAAGGCCGCGATAGTCTACGCAGAGTCGCAGACCACCCCCTGGTTTTCTTACGAAAAGAATTGGTAATGCATATTCGGCAGAACTCGGCGTAATAAACTTCTTCGCCAGGTTTTCGCGAACGAACACCTCTACCTGGTCCAGTTCGGCCGGAGACAAGCGTCTTAGGGGCTCGGTTCTTGGCAGCGTAGCTCCTTCTTTTAGCCGGATCTTGTTGTTATATTCCGGTCGATAGAGCGGCAGGAGGTTGGAGTCGGCCTTCGAGAAAACGTTAGCGTAACTATAGAGTTCTTTCGGTAGCACCTCTAGCGGATCCACTTCTTCTTCCGCCATTATCTTCCTGTAGTCTTCGATGTCTTTTATCGAGATAGCGTAAATCTCATTGTCTAGCGACTTCGCGAGGGTCGTTATAGCTTCTGAACTCATTATTCCGACGGTAACCGGGGGTTCGTAACGATCGGACGGAGCCTCTTTCGCGGACTCCGTAGCTTTCGGCTTGGCGGCGACGGTAGCGACCTTTCTGATGGACCCTGCTCTGCTACCTGGGGTTTTGAACCTAATAGTTCCTTTATCTACGTCAACGATGGCTTTCTGGTTCTTTATCTATTTCTGCCCTATAATAATGTCAAACCTTCCGATATCCATAATTCGGAACGTCGCTTCCGTAGTGCGACCAGCCAGTGTGGTCCTCAGCGGCACGTAGTGCGTAACGCTTTCCGTGTCTTGTCCGTTGTACGCCGAAATCCGCGTCGGCGACGCCAGTTCCACTGGATAGCCGTATCTATTTATCAGCTTCCGGACTAGTCGGTAGTGGATCGCTGCGCTAATGAGAGCTCCGGTGTCGATAAAGGCTTTTAGCTAAAGTGGTTTGCTCGATCCGTTAAGGGGGTAGACAGTAATTAGAAGGATAATAGCTGTTTCCGTGTTCACTTCCACCGCCGCCGAGAGCGGATCGCTGCAGCTGTTAATACTTTCTCCTCGTGGCGATTCGCTTCGATTTGGTGCCCTATTGTCAATGCTGGATAGGGGGCCTATCCGTCCAGCTGGTCTTTTCCTATAATCCTTAACTGCACCCTACTGTTACTGTTAGTATCGTTCGGAGCCGGCTCCATAGCTTGTATAGTCTTCCTCGGTGGTTGCTGCTGCTGCGGCTGCGGCTGCGGCTGCGGCTGCCTTATAACACGATAGTCCTGCTTCTGCTTATCCGATGCTTGGCATCTCGTAGCGATGTGGCCAGGCTTGCTATACGCGAAACAGGTAGGGACGAACGACGAGCGCTGCGACTAATAAGGTGGCTGCTGTAGCGCTCTCCGGAAAGGCGCGGGGGGTCGTATGGTCTGCGTTATCAGCGGCTTCTGGTTCGATTCGCGTGATTTCGCGTAAGTGCTCAAGTTTCTTGCGGTGACTCTCGCTTGGTGCACGAAGCTCTTAAGGCCTTCATCTTCTACAGACGCTATAGCGGCGGCGAGCTCAGGACTCAGCTTCTGCCTTAATAGGTGGAGCTGCTTATCTTCTGCTACTCGGGCCCTAATCGCATATTTTCTAAACAAACCGTAGAATTCCTCAAACGTCTGCCGGTTCTGGTTGATCTTGTCCAGTTGTTTACGGGCTGTCTTCTTCCGGAAGGGGTCTCCGAAACGCTGGTCCAGCGCTTTAATAGCTTCGTCGGCTGTTACTTCTTCCAGGTCCGCCACTAGCGAAAAAGCTTTACCTTCTAATCGCGACTCTAGGTACGCCAATCTATCCTCTTCGCTGCTCGATGCGTGATCGCGGCTTATCTTGTTCTTGATCTTCTTCTTAAATGCCTCCTACGCTTTAGGGTCTCCGCTACCGAAAACAGGTAGGTCCGGCAGTGGCATTATCGTAGTGCCACCTTGACTATAGGCTGCTAGTAAGGCGGTTTCTACGTAGCGGGCTTCTCGCCGCGGTAGCGGCGACGACTTCGCTGCTTCCATATCAGCCAGTTAATCCTTTAGCTCCTTCAGCTGCGCTAGTCGATTCGACGCTTGGTGTTCTAACACGTCGACGATAGTCTCTGCCGATTCCTTTTCGGCCCTTACCGTCTCTACTTCCTCTCTTAGCTGTCTGTTCTCTTCTAGCGTTCTGTAGAACAGCGTCTTAATGAGGTCTATACCGTCGTAGACCTTCCCTATTCTGTTCTTGTTTACGTGGTTCTCCAGTTCCTCGATCGTGCAGTCGTGGATCTTCTTGTATTTACTTATTCGTTCCTTAATCTCTGCGGTCTCTTCCGCCGTAAAACCTCTAATAACGATCTTATTATCAATGACACTGGAGCGCCTACTCGCTCGGTCAGTCTTTCCTCTTCTGCTTCTGCTGCGGCCTGTTACGCCGCTTTCTACCGTTAAGAAGCCTTCCATCTTCTTACAGCGCCTTGGGGGGGGGGTTGTTGTTGGTATGTTGTTGGGTGCGCGTGCGTTATTCGGGTTTCCGGATGGTTCAACGGGCCCTTTCGCGCAGCGCGGGGTATGGTGTGGAGAGTGAGTTCGAGATATAATGATCCGGGCACGCAGATATGATTTAATACGGCCTTTTTGATAACTATATCTCGAACTGAGGAGGGAAAGGAATCTATGTAGTGGCAGTGGTGGGCTTTGATAGAGGGTGGTGCCAAGGCCCGGCTCGGTCCGGAAGGGCCGAGCCGAAATCCAGGGTCCACCCTATCAATCCGTCCCACCTCTTTCCACCGCCGCAACAGATGGTTCTACAGAGCTGGGTTCGTTCGGCGGTTGGAAACTTATTCTCGGAAGATAGCTATGCGTTATTTTGAACAGTGCCAGCGAGGTGGCCTTAGACAGTGCCGAGTTAGCGCAGAACTCGGCTATCGGCAACACCTTAACCTATTCTTCTTGATAGTAGCTACAGAAGGTTCGCAGATATCGTTCTATCTCGCGGTTAGCCACTTCAGACTGACCGTTAGTTTGAGGGTAAGCGGCTGTGCTGAGCTTTCTACGAATTCCGAGGGCTTAGTTAATGGCTTTCTATATGCCGGCTGTAAATTGAGGACCCCTATCTGTAGTAATAGTGTCCGGCAGCCTATAGTGCTTCCACACGTATTAGATTAACATTCTCGCTGTTTCTTCTGTAGTAGTTCCTTCGTCTCTCGCTTAGCAGGGGATAAAGTAGCGCTCTTTGCTCAGCCGATCTACTACATTGAGCGTAGCGTCGTATCTATCGGATTCCGGCAGGCCGGTTACGAAATCCATTGTAATGTGCTGCTATAGTTTCTCGGGGATCGGCAGTGGCTTCAATAAGCCTGCTGGAAAGCCGTAAAGCAGCTTCGCCGATCGGCACACGTAGCAGTTGGCAATAAATTGGTGGATTCGCTCGAATATTTACGGAAACCAGTAGATCGTCCTTACTGCCTGCATCGTCTTCTTTGCGCCTGCGTAGCCAACATCTACGGAGCTATAGACCAGTTGGATGACCTCTGTAATTAGTTCTTCCGGGACTATTATCTTTGTTATAGCGGCAGAAAGGGGTAGGACTGGATAATAGGGTGGACCCTTGGAATTTCGGCTCGGCCCTTCCAGGCCGAACCGGGCCTTAACACTACCACTACAAAAGCCTACCACTACTACTACATAGACTCCTTTCCCTTCTCAGTTCGAGATATAGTTATCAAAAAGGCCGTATTGAATTATATCTGCGTGCCCAGATTATTATATCTCGAACTCACTCTCTACATAAACCCTGCGCTGCGCGAAAGGGCCCGTCGAACTATCCGGACGCTCAAATAACGCATGCGCATACACACACACCAACAACAACAAACCCCAGGCACTGTAAGAAGATAGAAGGCTTCTCGATGGTAGAGCGCGGCGTAACAGGCCGCCGCAGTAAGAGAAAGACTAACAGAGCGAGTAGGCGCTCTAGTGTCATTAATAATAAGATTATTATCAGCGGTTTTACGGCGGAAGAGACTGCAGAGATTAAGGAACGAATAAGCGAATACAAGAAAATCCACGACTGCACGCTCGAGGAACTTAAGGACTATGTAAGCGAGAATAGGATAGGGAAGGTCTACGACGGCATAGACCTTATCGAGATGCTGTTCTACAGAACGCTAGAAGAGAACAGACAACTAAGAGAAGAAACCAAAGCAGTAAGGACTAAAAAGGAATCGGCAGAAACTATTATCGACGTGTTAGAGAACTAGGCGGCGAATAGACTGGCGCAACTAAAGGCGCTAAAGGATCAACTAGCTGATATAGAAGCAGCAAAGTCGTCGCCGCTACTACGTCGAGAAGAACAAGCAGAAACCGCCTTACCAGCGGCCTACAGTTAAGGCAGCACGTTAATAACGTTACTACCGGACCCGCTAGCGTTTAGAGGCGGAGACCCTAAAGACTGGGAAGCGTTTAAGAAGAAGATAAAGAATAAGATAGACTGCGACTACGCCGGAAACAGCACTAGAGATAGATTGGCGTACCTAGAATCGCGATTAGAAGGTAAAGCTTTTTTGCTAGTGGCGGACCTGGAAGAGGTAACTGCTAAAGAAGCGATCAAAGCGCTGGATCAACGCTTCGGAGACCCCTTTAGGAAGAAGACGGCCTGTAAGCAGCTAGACAAGATCAACCAGAACCGGCAGACGTTCGAGGAGTTCTACGGATTGTTCAGAAAATATGCGATTAGGGCCCGAGTAGCGGAAGATAAGCAGCTCTACCTACTAAGGCAGAAGCTAAACCCTGAACTGGCCGCCGCTATAGCGTCGGTAGAAGACGAAGACCTTAAGAGCTTCGTGCACCGAGCGAGAGTCACTACGAGAAACCTGAATGTATACGGAAAATCGACGACATGTAAACCGGCTTAGAAGCCGTTAATAACGCAGACAACACGACGCCCTGCGCCTTTCCGGAGAGCACCCCAGCAGCCACCTTATTAGTCACAGCGTTCGTCGTTCGTCCCCACCTGCTACGCGTGCGGAAAACCCGGCTATATCGCTACGAGATGCCAAGCAACGGCCCAGCAGAAGCAGGAATATCGCGCTATAAAGCAGCTGCAGCCGCAGCCACCGAGAAAGACTATTCAAGCTATCGAACCGGCGCCGAACGATACTGACAGTGTGGACGGCGGGGTCTAGTTAAGAATTATAGGAAAAGACTAGCTAGACGGATAGACCCCCTATCTAGCGTAAAAAACAGGGCATCCCTGCGAAAGGCACTAACGGAACGAGAGAGCATTAACAGTTGTAACGATCCACTGTTAGCGACGGTGGAAGCGAACACAGAAACAGCTATTATCCTTCCTATTACGATCTACCCTGTTAAGAAGTCGCGTAGACCCCTCTAGCTGAAAGCATTTATTAACACCAGAGCTCTTATCGGTGCAGCGATCCACTATCGGCTGGTCCGGAAGCTGACGAATAGATACGGCTATCTGGTGGAATTAGCGTTGCTAACGCGGATCTCGGCATATAACGGACAAGACACGGAAAACGTTACGCACTACGTGCCATTAAGGACCACACTAGCTAGTCGAACTACAGAAGCAACGTTCTGGATTATGGATCTCGGACGGTTTGACATTATTATAGGGCAGAAATAGATAAAGAACCAGAAGGCGGTTATTGACGCAGACGAAGGCACGATAGGGTTCAAAACCCTAGGCAACGGCCCCGCCGCTGCCGAGCCAAAAGCCGCGGAGTCCGCGAAAGAGGCTCCGTCCGATCGTTCCGAACCCCTAGTTACCGTCGGAATGATAAGTTCAGAAGCTATAACGACCCTCGCGAAGTCGCTGGACAATAAGATCTACGCTATCTCTATAAAGGACATCGAAGACTACAGGAAGATAATAGCAGAAGAAGAAGTAGACCTACTAGAGGTGTTGCCAAACGAGCTCTATAATTACGCTAACGTGTTCTTAAAAGCAGACTCCAACCTCCTGCCGCTCCACCGGCCGGAATACGACAACAAGATCAGGTTGAAAGAGGGAGCCACATTGCCAAGAACCGAGCCCCTAAGAAGACTGTCGCCGGCCGAACTGGACTAAGTAGAGGTGTTTGTTCGCGAAAATCTAGCAAAGAAGTTTATTACACCGAGTTCCGCCGAGTACGCGTTACCGATCCTTTTCGTACAGAAACCCGGAGGCGGTCTCCGAGTCTACGTAGACTATCGAGGCCTTAACGAGGTTACCAAGAGAGACGTATACCCGCTGCCGCTAATCGACGAGACTATACAACGAGTGGCTAAAGCTAAATGGTTTAGCAAACTGGACATTCGACAGGCGTTCTACCGACTAAGGAACGAAGAAGGGCAGACGGAAGACCTTACGACGTTCGCAACGCGTATAGGCAATTTCAAGTAGTTTGTAATGCCTTTCGGGCTCACTAACGCGCCAGCTATGTAGCAACGCTTTATAAACTACACTTTTATAGACATGCTAGAACGGTTCGTTTTAATCTACTTAGACGACATTCTAATCTACACCGAAGGAACGAGAGAACAGCACACGGACTACATCGAGAAGGTGTTAACTAGGCTCCGCGAGGTCGGACTAAACGCAGACACAAAAAAGAGCGAGTTCTATTAAACCGAGGTCAAATATCTCGGCCTTATCGTCAGAAGAGATGGAATTCGGATAGACTCCTTAAAGGTCGCCGCTGTCGCAGAATGGAAGCAGCCGAAATCCAGAAACACTACACAGATCAGAGCGTTTCTCGGATTCTGCAGCTACTATTAAAGGTTTATTAAGGACTTTAGCAGGATAGCAAGACCCCTGAACAAAGCGTTAAAGAAGGAGGCTGCCGGCCTATAGAACGAGAAGTATACAGAAGCCTTTAACCGGCTGAAAGAAGCAGTGGCCTTAGCGCCAGTGTTAGCGCACTTCAGACCGGAAAAGACAATCTATGTAGAGACAGACGCTTCCGACACAGTTACGGCAGGGGTCCTTTCTTAATACGCCAACGAACGAAGAGACCCTCTATCCGGTAGCTTTCTTTAGCAAGTCCATAACAGAGGCCGAACAGAACTACGCAATCTACGATAAAGAACTGCTGGCTATTATACAGGCGTTCAAGGAGTGGAAGCCAGAGCTTATAGCTAGAAAGAGCACGGTCCAGGTCCTTACGGACTACCAGTCGCTGACCTACTTTATAAAGACGCAGAAGCTATTACGCCGCCAAGCCCGGTGGGCTGCCTACTTATCCAGGTTCGACTTTAAGATTACCTATCGACCCGGAGCTTAAAACGGAAAGGCCGACGCGCTAACGAGGAGAGAAGGGAAAACCAGCTGCGCGAAAGAAGACCCAAACATGTTCCAGAAGGTGCTAACCGAGAGGATAGTAGACGCAGAGGTGCTAAAAGAGGTAGGGGTCTGCGCAGTGGAACTGGCCCCTAAGGAAGAGACTCTCTACAGAAAGGTGAAGCAGCTTAATTAGCAATAGAAGTTCGGCAAGACCGGTTTAGGGAAGATAATAGTTCCGGAAGAACTAATTACTAAGGTCGTCCAGCTAGTCCATAGCTCTATAGATGTTGGCTACGTAGGCGCGAAGAAAACGATGCAGGCAGTAAGGACGATCTACTAGTTTCTGCAAATATTCGAGCGAATCCACTGATTTATCGCCAACTGCTACGTGTGCAGAACGGCGAAGCCGCGTTACGGCTTTCCAGCAGGCTTATTAAAGCCACTGCCGATCTCTAAGAAACTATAGCAGCACATTACGATAAATTTCGTAACCGGCCTGCCGGACTCCGATAGATATAACGCTACGCTCAATGTAGTGGACCGGCTAAGCAAAGAGCGCTATTTTATCCCCTGTCGAGCTAAGGATAAAGGAACTACTATAGAAGAAACGGTGCGGATGTTGATTCAACACGTATAGAAGCACTATAGCCTGCCGGACACTATTACTACGGATAGGGGTCCTTAATTCACCGCCGACGTATAGAAAGCCATTAACCAAGCTCTCAGAATTCGTAGAAAGCTCAGCACCGCCGCTCACCCTTAAACTAACAGTCAGTCTGAAGTGGCTAATCGCGAGATAGAGCGATATCTGCGAACCTTCTGCAGCTATCACCAAGAAAAGTGGGTCGAGGTGTTGCTAATAGCTGAATTCTGCGCTAACTTAGCACGATCGGAAGCAACGTCGCTAGCGCCGTTCGAAATAACGCGTAGCTATCTTCCGAGAATGAGTTTCTAACCGCCGAACGAACCCAGCTCTGTAGAACCATCCACCGCTACATCGTCAAAGAGAGTCGCCGCCGTCGCGGCTAAAGCACTTAAGGCTCAAATAGAAGAAGCCATTAGGGTGGCGAGGAAAGCGATAGAATCGACTTAGAAGAAGATAGTAACTCGAGCTAATAGAAAAAGGTTACTACTAGAATTCGAGGAAGGCTAAAAGGTATAGCTTAACACGCGAAACCTGAGGCTAAAAGGCAACGCCAAGCTCAATCTACGCTACGTAGGTCCGTTCAAGATAATAGAAAAGAGGTCGCCGGTGACCTATCGGCTCTAGCTACCGAAATCGTTCCGGATCTACAATGTCTTCTATTCGGACCTGTTAAGCTTGGACCCTAAAGACGGTCTGCCGGAACAGGGGTTCGCCGAACCCCCGCCTATCGAGATAGACGCTAAGGAAGAAGAGTAGGAGGTAGAAGATGTAATAGACGTAAAGAAGATAAGGGGGTCTATCAAAGCGAGGATCTCGTAGAAGGGGTAGCCAGAAGACTACGAATAGTATCCGATCGAGAACCTGCGGAATTCGGCGGAGCTGCTAAGAGAGTTCTACAGGCGGAACCCGAAAAAGCAGAAACCCAAATGGCTCTGAAGCTAATCGTTCCGGAAAAAGAAGAAAGCCGCGTCTGCTCCACTAGCGCGGAAGCCGATAAAGACGATCGTAACGGTCGCCTCGGGGAGGTCTTCGACGCGGCCACCACCCACCAGTGTAGTGGGTAAAGGCTTTGGTAGAAGAGAAAAAGAAGAAGAAAAACGACGCCGCAGACGGATCTATATAGACCTCCGAGGCGACGCACAGACTAGCCGAGCTGCAGCTTAGAAGACTGCGGATCAGTTCAGATAGCGTCGATTACATAGACGCCAGGTAAAGAACTTTAAACACCGACGACGTAAGAAATTGAAGAAGCGATAAAGAGAACGTTGTTTTTAATAGAAGACAGAAGAGGTAACATCGGCGTTGGAGGGGATTTTTAAGAAGGAGACGATAAATCAAAAAAAAAGTGGAGATTTTCGGATAGATAGGGTGACTAAGCGGTCGAGGGCGACCGCTGGTAAGAGAGGGGGGTAGTGTTACAGCAGCAGAAAGGGGTAGGACTGGATAATAGGGTGGACCCTTAGAATTTCGGCTTAGCCCTTCCGGGCCGAACCGGGCCTTGGCACTACTACTACGAAAGCCTACCACCACTACTACATAGACTCCTTTCCCTCCTCAGTTCGAGATATAGTTATCAAAAAGGCCGTATTGAATTATATCTGCGTGCCCAGATCAATCTTCCCTGACCCGGTTTTGCCGAGCTTCTGTTGCTAGTTAAGCTGCTCTACCTTCTTGTAGAGAGTTTCTTCCTTACTAACCGGTTCCACTGTGCAGACCCCTACCTCTTTTAACACCTTCGCGTCTACTATCCGCTCGGTTAGCACCTTCTAGAACATGTTCAGGTCTTCTTTCGCGCAGCTGGTCTTCCCTTCTCTTCTCGTTAGCGCGTCGGCCTTTCCGTTTTAAGCTCCGGGTCGATAGGTAATCTTAAAGTCGAACCCGGATAAGTAGGCTGCCTACCGGGCTTGGCAGCGTAATAGCTTCTGCGTCTTTATAAAGTAGGTCAGTGACTGGTGGTCCGTAAGGACCTGGATCGTGCTCTGTCCAGCTATAAGCTCCAGTTTCCACTCTTTAAAGGCCTAAATAATAGCCAGCAGTTCCTTATCGTAGATAGCGTAGTTCCGCTTAGCTTCCGTTATAGATTTGCTAAAGAAGGCCACTAGGTAAAGGGTCTCACTATCGTTAGCGTATTAAGAAAGAACTCCGGCCGTTACTGTATCGGAAGCGTCCGTTTCTACGTAGATTGTCTTTTCCGGTCAGAAGTGTGCTAGAACTAGCGCAGAGGCCACTGCTTCTTTTAGCCAGTTAAAGGCTTCCGTGCACTTCTCGTTCTATAGGCCGGCGGCCTCTTTCTTTAACGCTTCGTTTAGGGGTCTTGCTATCCTGCTAAAGTCCTTAATAAACCTTTAATAGTAGCTGCAGAATCCGAGAAACGCTCTGATCTGTGTAGTGTTTCTGGATTTCGGCTGCTTCCATTCCGCGACAGCGGCGACCTTTAAGGGGTCTATCCAAATTCTATCTCTTCCGACGATAAGGCCGAGATATTTGACCTCGGTTTAATAGAACTCGCTCTTTTTTGTGTCCGCGTTTAGTCCGACCTCGCGGAGCCTAGTTAACACCTTCTCGATGTAGTCTGTGTGCTGTTCTCTTGTTCCTTCGGTATAGATCAGAATGTCGTCTAAGTAGATTAAAACGAACCGTTCTAGCATGTCTATAAAAGTGTAGTTTATAAAGCGTTGCTATACTGCCGGCGCGTTGGTAAGTCCGAAAGGCATTACCAACTACTTGAAATTGCCTATGCGCGTAGCGAACGTCGTAAGGTCTTCCGTCTATCCTTCCTCGTTCCTTAATCGGTAAAACGCTTGGCGAATATCTAGCTTGCTAAACTATTCAGCCTTCGCTACCCGCTGTATAGTTTCATCGATCAGCGGCAGTAGATACACGTCTCTCTTAGTAACCTTATTAAGGCCCCTGTAATCTACGCATACTCGGAGACCGCCTCCAGGTTTCTGTACGAAAAGGATTGGCGACGCGTATTTGGCGGAGCTTAGCGTAATAAATTTCTTTGCCAGGTTCTCTCGAACAAACACCTCTACTTGGTCCAGTTCGGCCGGCGACAGTCGTCTTAGGGGCTCGGTTCTCGGCAGCGTAGCTCCTTCTTTCAGTCGGATCTTGTTGTCGTATTCCGGCAGGTAGAGCGGCAGGAGGTTAGAGTCGGCTTTTAAGAACACGTTAGCGTAACCGTAGAGCTCGTTTAGCAACACCTCTAGTGGGTCCACCTCTTCTTCCGCCATTATCTTCCTGTAGTCTTCGATGTCCTTTATAGAGATAGCGTAAATCTTATTGTCCGGCGACTTCGCAAGGGTTGTTATAGCTTCTAAACTCATTATTCCGACAGTGACTAGGGATTCGGAGCGATTGGACGGAGCCTTTTTCGCGGACTCCGTAGCTTTCGGCTCGGCAGCGGTGGCGGCCGTTCCGATAGTCCCTGCTCCGCTACCTAGGGTTTTGAATCCTATCGTGTCTTTATCTACGTTAATAATAGTCTTCTGGTTCTTTATCTATTTCTGCCCTATAATAATGTCAAATCGTCCGAGATCCATAATCCGGAACGTCGCTTCCGTGGTTCGCCTAGCTAGTGTAGTCCTTAACGGCACGTAGTGCGTAACGTTTTCCGTGTCTTGTCCGTTGTATGCCGAAATCTTCGTCGGCGACGCCAGTTCCACCAGATAGCCGTATCTATTTATTAGCTTCTAAACCAGCCGGTGGTGGATCGCTGCGCCAATAAGAGCTCCGGTGTCGATAAAAGCTTTCAGCTGGAGGGGTTAGCGCGACTTCTTAACAGGGTGGATCGTAATAGGAAGGATAATGGCCGTTTCCGTATTCACTTCTACAGCCGCTAAGAGCGGGTCGTTACAGCTGTTAATGCTCTCTTCTCGCAGCGATTCGTTTCTATTCGGTGCCCTTCCATTAATGCTAGGTGGGGGGTCTATCCGTCCAGCTGGTCTTTTCCTATAATTCTTAACTGAACCCCGCCGTCTACACTGTTAGTGTCGTTCAGAGCCGGCTCTATAGCTTGTATAGTCTTTCTTAGTGGCTGCGGCTGCTTTATAACACGATACTCCTGCTTCTGCTTATCCGATGCTTGGCATCTCGTGGCGATGTAGCCAGGCTTGCTACACGCGTAGCAGGTAGGGACGAACGACGAACGCTGCGAATTAAATAGCTGCTGGGGGCATTGTCGGTATAGGACGGGGGCTCTGGTTCCCTGCAGCGACAGCGACGGCTTCTGAACCGATTCGCGTAATTTCGCGTAAGCGCTTAAGTTTCTCGCAGTAACTCTTGCTCGGTGCACGAAGCTCTTAAGGTCTTCGTCTTCTACAGACGCTATAGCGGCGGCCAGTTCCGGGTTCAGCTTCTGCCTTAGTAGGTAGAGCTGCTTATCTTCCGCCACTCGGGCCCTAATCGTATATTTTCTAAACAATCCGTAGAACTCCTCGAACGTCTGCCGGTTCTGGTTGATCTTATCTAGCTGCTTACAGGCCGTCTTCTTCCTAAAGGGATCTCCGAAGCGTTGATCCAGCGCTTTGATCGCTTCTTTAGCGGTTACCTCTTCTAGGTCCGCTACTAGCGAAAAAGCTTTACCTTCCAATCGCGATTCCAGGTGGGCTAATCTATCCTCTTTGCTGCTCGATGCGTAATCGCGGCTTATCTTATTCTTGATCTTCTTCTTAAATGCCTCCTACGCTTTAGGGTCTCTGCCACCAAAAGCAGGTAGGTCCGGCAGTAGCGTTATCGTAGTGCTACCTTGACTATAGGCCGCTAGTAAGGCGGTCTCTGTATAGGTTTCTTGCCGCAGTGGCGGCGACGACTTCGCTGCTTCTATATTAGCCAGTTAATCCTTTAGCGCCTTTAGCTGCGCTAGTCGATTTGCCGCCTGGTTTTCCAGCACATCTATAATGGTCTCGGCCGATTCCTTCTCGGCTCTTACCGTCTCTACTTCCTCTCTTAACTGTCTCTTTTCTTCCAGCGTTCTAAAGAACAGCGTCTCGAGGAGGTCCATTCCGTTGTAGACCTTTCCTATCCTATTCTCGTTTATATAGTCCTTAAGTTCCTCGAGCGTGCAGTCGTAGATTTTCTTGTATTTGCTTATTCGTTCCTTAATCTCTGCAGTCTCTTCCGCTGTAAAACCGCTAATAATAATCTCATTATTAATAACACTAGAGCGCCTACTCGCTCTGTCAGTCTTTGTCTTTCCGCGGCGGCCTGTTACTCCGCTCTCTACCGCTAAGAAGCCTTCTATCTTCTTACAGTGCCGGGTTGTTTGGTGTGTGTGTAGGTGCGCGTGCGTTATTCGGGTTTCCGGATAGTTCAACAGGCCCTTTCGCGCAGCGCAGGGTTGGTGTAGTAAGTGAGTTCGAGATATAATAATCCGGGCACGCAGATATGATTCAATACGGCCTTTTTGATAACTATATCTCGAACTGGGGAGAGAAAGGAATCTATATAGCGGCGGTAGGCTTTGATGGATGGTAGTGTGCCAAGGCCCGGCTCGGTCCGTTTCGGAACCTAAATCCCGGAAGGGGGCCGAGCCGAAATCCAGGGTCCACCCCATCAATCTGTCCCACCTCTTTCCACTGCCGCAACACGGACCTAGACCGACTGTCGTCCTAAGGAGTATGACTTAGCTACGCTACCAAGACCTAGCTAGACCGAGTCCTAACCTGGCCTAGCTAAGTCGGCAGCCCCTCCTCCTATACCCTATATAGAGGGAATTCTCTACACCCCTATATAGAGAGAAATCTCTGCACCCCTATATAGAGGGAAATCCCTACACCTGATCCAGGCACGCAGATATGATTCAATACGGCCTTTTTGATAACTATATCTCGAACTGAAGAGGGAAAGGAATCTATGTGGTGGTGGTGGTAGGCTTTGATGGTGGTGGTGCCAAGGCCCGGCTCGGCCCGGACGGGCCGAGCCGGAATTCCAGGGTCCACCCTATCAATCTGTCCCACCTCTTTCTACCATCGCAACACTACCCCCCTCCCTCACCAGCGGTCGCCCTCGACCGCTTAGTCATCTCTTCCATCCGAAAATGTCCACTTTTTTTTTTTTTTTTTTTTTTTTGATTCATCGTCTCCTTTCTCGAAAATTCCTTTCAACGTTGACGTTACCTCCTGTCTTCCACCAAAAACAATGTCCTCTTCGTCTCTTTCTCAACTTCTTACGTTATCTGCATCCGAAGTCCTTCACTTGGCGTTCATGTGATCGGTGCGCCTGATCCGTGCCATCTGATTTGAGCCGTGGGTCATCTGAGCTGCGGCGTAGGTGGTCTGTGCGCTGTCTCGGAGGTCTATATAGATCTGTCCGCGGCGTCGTTTTTCTTCTTCTTTTTCTTTTCCACCAAGGCCTCCACGCAGTCGCCGAGCGACTGCCTGGAGCAATCAATTCCACTACGATCGTTTTTATCGGCTTCCGCGCCGGTAGAGCGGACGCGGCTTTCTTCTTTCTTCCGGCGTCGTCGACATTAGAGCCACGCCGGTTTCGGCTTTTCCGGGTTCTGCACGTAGAACTCTCTTAGCAGCTCCGCTGAATTCCGCAGGTTTTCGACTGGATACCATTTATAGTCTTCCGGCCAGCCCTTCTACGAGATCCTCGCTTTGATGGACCCCCTCGTCTCCTTTACGTCTATTACGTCTTCTACCTCCTATTCTTCCTCATCGTCCATTTCGATTGGCGGGGGTTCGGCGAACCCCTGTTCCGGAAGGCCGTCCTCAGGGTCTAGGCTCAGCAGATCTGAATGGAAAACATCGTGGATCCGGAACGCCTTTGGCAGCTCGAGTCGATAGGTCACCGGCGACCTCTTTTCTATTATCTTGAACGGACCTACGTAACGTAGGTTGAGCTTCGCGTTCCCTTTCAGCCTCAGGTTCCGCGTGTTGAGCCATACCTTTTGGCCTTCCTCGAATTCCGTCGGTGACCGCTTTCTATTAGCTCGAGTTACCATCTTCTTCTGAGCCGATTCCATCGCTTCTTTCGCTACTTTGATAGCTTCTTCTATCTGAGATCGTAGCGCTTCTGCCGCCGCGGCGGCGACTCTCTTCGACGACGTGGCGGGGGTGATTGAAAGCTCCGGCGAGCCGGCGTCGCTTGGCGGCTGGAAGCTCATCCTCGGAAGATAGCCATGCGTTATCTCGAACGGCGCCAGCGAGGTTGCTTCGGACGGTGACGAGTTAGCGCAGAATTCGGCCATCGGCAACACCTTAACCTAATCTTTTTGATGATGGCCGCAGAAGGTTCATAGATATCGCTCTATCTCTCGGTTAGCCACTTTAGACTGACCGTCGGTCTGTAGATGAGCGGCTGTGCTGAGCTTTCTACGAATTCCGAGAGCTTGGTTGATGGATTTCTATACGTCGGCGGTGAATTGAGGACCCCTATCCGTGGTGATAGTGTCCGGTAGGCCATGGTGCTTCTATACGTATTGGATTAACATCTATGCTGTCTCTTCCGCGGTGGTTCCTTCATCTCTCGCTCGGCAGGGGATAAAGTGGCGTTCTTTGCTCAATCGGTCCACTACGTTCAGCGTGGCGTCGTATCTATCGGATTCCGGCAGGCCGGTTACGAAGTCCATCGTAATATGTTGCTATAGTTTCTCGGGGATCGGAAGTGGCTTCAGCAGACCGGCCGGAAGACCGTAACGTGGCTTCGCGGCTCTGCACGCGTGGCAGTTGGCGATAAACCGGTAAATCCGCTTATAGATCCGCGGAAACCAGTAGGTCGTTCTCAATGCCTGTATCGTTTTCTTCGCGCCTGCGTAGCCGACATCTACGGAGCCGTGGATCAGTTGGATGACCTTAGTGATTAGTTCTTCCGGAACTATCAGCTTCCCTGAACCGGTTTTGCCGAGCTTCTGCTTCTGGTTGAGCTGCTCCACCTTCTCGTAGAGAGTCTCTTCCTTAGGGGCCGGTTCCATTGGTTTTGGTTCGGTCTACAGCTCCGCCGCGCAGATCCCCGCCTCCTTCAACACCTCGGCGTCTACCATCCGTTCGGTCAACACCTTCTGGAACATGTTCGGATCTTCTTTTGCGCGGCTATTTTTGTTTTTTTTTTTTTTTTCCTTCTCTTCTCGTCAGCGCGTCAGCCTTTCCGTTTTGAGCCCCGGGTCGATAAGTGATCTTGAAGTCGAATCCTGATAAGTAGGCCGCCTACCGTGCCTAACGTCGTAAGAGCTTCTGCGTCTTTATAAAGTAGGCTAGCGACTGGTGGTCCGTAAGAACCTGGACCGTGCTCTTTCCAGCTATAAGCTCCGGTTTCCACTCCTCGAAAGCCTGAATGATCGCCAGTAGCTCCTTATCGTAGATAGCGTAGTTCCGCTTAGCTTCGCTTATAGACTTGCTGAAGAAGGCGACTGGATGGAGGGTCTCGTCGTCGCCATATTGAGAAAGGACTCCGGCCGTTACTGTGTCGGAAGCGTCCGTTTCTACGTAGATCGTCTTTTCTGGCCGGAAGTGTGCCAGAACTGGCGCAGAGGCCACCGCTTCTTTCAGCCGTACGAAAGCTTCCGTGCACTTCTCATTCTATAGGCCGGCGGCCTCTTTCTTCAGCGCCTCGTTCAGGGGTCTCGCTATCTTGCTAAAGTCCTTAATAAACCGTCGATAGTAGCTGCAGAAGCCGAGAAACGCTCTGATTTGCGTAGTGTTTCCGGATTTCGGCTGCTTCCACTCCGCGACGGCGGCGACCTTTGAGGGGTCTATACGAATTCCATCTCTTCCGACGATAAGACCGAGATATTTGACCTCGGTTTGATAGAACTCGCTCTTCTTCGTGTCCGCGTTCAATCCCACCTCGCGGAGCCTCTTTAACACCCTCTCGATGTGGTCCGTGTGTTGCTCTCTCGTTCTATCGGTGTAGATAAGGATGTCGTCCAAGTAGATAGACACGAACCGTTCTAGCATGTCTATAAAAGTGTGGTTTATAAAGCGTTGCCACACTGCCGGCGCGTTGGTGAGTCCGAACGGCATCACTAGCCACTTGAAATTGCCTATACGCGTCGCGAACGTCGTAAGGTCTTCCGTCTGCCCTTCTTCATTCCTTAGTCGATAGAACGCTTGGCGGATGTCCAGCTTGCTAAACAACTTAGCCTTCGCTACGCGCTGTATAGTCTTATCTATCAGCGGCAGGGGGTATACGTCCCTCTTGGTGACCTCATTGAGGCCTCGATAGTCTACGCAGAGTCGCAGACCACCCCCCGGTTTCCTTACGAAAAGAATCGGTAACGCGTATTCCGCGGAGCTTGGCGTAATGAACTTCTTCGCTAAGTTTTCGCGGACAAACACCTCCACCTAGTCCAGTTCGGCCAGTGACAGTCTCCTTAGGGGCTCAGTTCTTGGCAAGGTGGCCCCCTCTTTCAGCCTGATCTTATTATCGTATTCCGGCCGGTAGAGCGGCAGGAGGTTGGAGTCTGCTTTTGAGAAGACGTCAGCGTAACTATAGAGCTCCTTTGGCAACACCTCTAGCGGATCCACTTCTTCTTCCGCTATTATCTTCCTGTGGTCTTCTATGTCTTTTATCGAGATAGCGTAGATCTCATTATCCGGCGACTTCGCGAGGGTCGTTATGGCTTCTGAGCTCATCATTCCGACGGTAACCGGGGGTTCGGAACGATCGGACGGAGCCTCTTTGGCGGGCTCCGTGACTTTCAATTCGGCGGCGGCGGTGGCGTCGCCTAGGGTTTTGAACCCTATCGTGCCTTCGTCTACATCAATGACGGCTTTCTGGTTCTTTATCCATTTCTGCCCTATAATAATGTCAAATCTTCCGATATCCATAATTCGGAACGTCGCTTCCGTAGTGCGACCAGCTAGTGTAGTCCTCAGCGGCACGTAGTGCGTAACGCTTTCCGTGTCTTGTCCATTGTACGCCGAAATCCGCGTCGGCGACGCCAGTTCCACTAGATAACCGTATCCATTCGTCAGCTTCCGGACCAGTCGGTGGTGGATCGCCGCGCCGATAAGAGCTCCGGTGTCGATAAAAGCTTTCAGCTGAAGCGGTTTGCTCGATCCGTCAAGGGGGTGGACAGTGATTAGAAGGATGATGGCTGTTTCCGTGTTCACCTCCACCGCAGCTGATAGCGGATCGCTACAGCTATTAATGCTTTCTTTCGTCGACGTAGTTCGCGTTAATGCCCTGTTGTCTATGCTGGATAGGGGGTCTATCCGTCCAGCTGGTCTTTTCCTATAATTCTCAGCTGCACTCCACCGTCTACGCTATCGGTGTCGTTCGGTGCCGGTTCGATGGCTTGAATAGTCTTTCTCGGCGGTGGCGGCGGCTATGCTTTATGACACGATACTCCTGCTTCTGCTTATCCGATGCTTGGCAGCTCGTAGCGATGTGGCCAGGCTTTCCGCACGCGAAACAGGTAGGGACGAACGACGGTCGCGGCACGTAAGGCGGCTGGGGGCCGCGTCGGAAGGGCGCGGGGGCTCTGGTTGTCCGCATTAGCGACGGCGACGGCGACGGCTTCTGAACCGATTCTCGTGATTTCGCGTAAGCGCTTAAGTTTCTCGCTGTGACCCTCGTTTGATGCACGAAGCCCTCCAGGTCTTCGTCTTCTACGGACGCCATAGCGGCGGCCAGTTCAGGGTTCAGCTTCTGCCTCAATAGGTGGAGCTGCTTATCTTCCGCTACTCGGGCCCTAATCGCATATTTTCTGAACAAACCGTAGAACTCCTCGAATGTCTGCCGGTTCTGGTTGATCTTATCCAGCTGCTTACGGGCTGTCTTCTTTCTGAAGGGGTCTCCGAAGCGTTGATCTAACGCTTTGATCGCTTCTTCAGCGGTCGCCTCTTCTAGGTCCGCTACTAACGAAAAAGCTTCACCTTCTAGTCGCGCCTCTAAATAGGCCAATCTGTCTTCTTCGCTGCTTGATGCGTAATCGCGGTTCATCTTATTCTTGATCTTCTTCTTAAACGCCTCCTACGCTTCGGAGTCTCCGCTACCGAAAACCGGTAGATCCGGTAATGACGTTATCAGCGTGCTACCTTGACTGTAGGCCGCCGGCGAGGTGGTTTCCACTTGGGTTTCTCGCCGCGGTAGCGGCGACGATCTCGCTGCTTCTATATCAGCCAGTTGATCCTTCAGCGCCTTCAGCTGCGCTATTCGATTCGCCGCTTAGTGTTCCAACACTTCGACGATAGTCTCTGCCGATTCCTTCTCGGCCCTTACCGTCTCTACTTCCTCTCTTAGCTGTCTGTTTTCTTCTAGTGTCCTGTAGAACAGCGTCTTAATGAGGTCTATACCGTCGTAGACCTTCCCTATTCCGTTCTCGTTTACGTGGTCTTCCAGTTCCTCGATCGTGCAGTCGTGGATCTTCTTATATTCGCTTATTCGTTCCTTGATCTTAGCGGTCTCTTCCGCTGTAAAACCTCTGATAACGATCTTATCGTCAATTACACTGGAGCGCCTGCTCGCTCTGTCAGTCTTTCCTTTTCTGCTTCTGCTGCGGCCTGTGACGCCGCTCTCTACCGCTGAGAAGCCTTCTATCTTCTTACGGTGCCTTGGGGTTGGTTGTTGTGTGTTGTTGGGTGCGCGTGCGTTATTCGGGTTTCCGGATAGTTCAACGGGCCCTTTCGCGCAGCGCGGGGTTGTGGAGAGTGAGTTCGAGATATAATGATCCGGGCACGCAGATATGATTCAATACGGCCTTTTTGATAACTATATCTCGAACTGAAGAGGGAAAGGAATCTATGTGGTGGTGGTGGTGGGCTTTGATGGTGGTGGTGCCAAGGCCCGGCTCGGCCCGGACGGGCCGAGCCGAAATTCCAGGGTCCACCCCATCAATCTGTCCCACCTCTTTCTACCATCGCAACAACACCCTATACAGAGGAAAATTGCTAGCTTACTTCGTAGGTACAAATGTACAGCAGCGGACGACAAAGGAACTGCCTATTAGTTCCTTTATATAGATATCTAGCTTTAAGTTTCTAAACCAAGATTCTTGAACCTTTTACAGAACTGGAAGAAGAAGATAAAGAAAAAGACGACAAAAGGAGGAAGGAAAAGAGGCAAAAGCGGAAGGATAAATAGAAGAATAAGAAGACCTAATTAGCTGGAATAAGACGAAAGGGGCGGAAGGGATAAGTAAGCAGTCGAGGGCGACCGCTAACGAGGGAGGTGGGTAGTGTTGCAGCGGCAGAAAGGGGTGTGACTAAATAATAGGGTGGACCCTTGGAATTTTGGCTTGGCCCTTCTGGACCGAGCCGGGCCTTGGCATACCATCCCTAAAGCCCTTACCTATCGCTGTATAGATTTCTTTCCCTCCTTAGTTTGAGATATAGTTATCAAAACAGCTGTATCGAATTATATCTGCGCGCTCGGATCATAGAACAGATTGCAGCGCTTCCAATGTGTAGAGAATTGTCTTGATTGGACTAATAGTTGTTGAGATATAGTCTGTCAATTATGGTGGTGCTGGGTGGGTTCTGGGTGTTGCTGTTCTTTCTTTCCTATCTGTTGACCGTGACACTTACTAGTTATATACGTCATCCCTTGATAATGAAGATTGCAGCCGCAACTCTAACCGATTCGACAGGTTGTCCCGACCTCTATAGCGCGCGGCCCCTCCCGCGCTCCCGCTCTCAGGTGTTCCCGAGGCCTCACCTGCACAGGTCATCCGGCTGCCGAAACAAGTGTTCCTTGTATGCTACAGCCCTCAAAGCCCGCTTCCGGACTTGACACTCTCTGCATCTACCAGTTCCCACCCAATTCCATAGCGAACTTTCACAGCGAACTTTCACACCCCACCTATCGCTGAGCATCCGCTACTGGTGGAGCTGGAAGTGCTCGGAGCCAAGTTTGTGGCTCTGCACAAGGCATGGCAGTCAACCACGGCTGCCCTGACTGTCAGACGCCATGTGGCCAGCCTGCGAATGGTGGCAATGCAGAGCAGGGTGTTACTCCGGCGACCAGGTCGGTGACTGCGTGTTCTGAGAATGGCCGATGCAGTCCTACCATCTTCAACCCTTACTACACCGGGAGGCCGAGAACACCCGCCCAAGGGACGAAGACGAATACTGTGGACAGGCAGGAGATCATCAGGAGAATAAAAAGCAGTGGATCAAGACCAACTTCTCCAGAACTGGAGAGACCTGCGTCAAGCGAGTATAGCAGATTGGTGAAGATTAAGAGTGCAGAGTCAAGATCTACATCGCCCGAGCTTGAGCGACCATTATCTACTGGGTTCGAGAGAAAACGAAGGTCGCCTGTGCCCTTAACGCCGGTCGGACTGGAATCTAGACCAAGGTCTCCATGCGCACAGCAAGACAATCAGTCAATTGGTCTGCAGATCGAGAGACCACGCTCTGCCTTGCATCGTGGAGACTTCAGGGAAGAGATGGGAATGGAGTTCTCGTTCGAGCATTTCGGGACACCCACTCCCGTCAGGGGAGAGGCAACGCCAGCCCTTTCTACGTCTACGGTTGCGCCGTGGCATCCGGACTTCCCAATTTCAGCATACAGACAGTCTCAGGATGATAGTCGTTCACTGCAATCGGAATCTGGTGTGCCGGTCCCACGACCCTCAAGATTTCGTGCTACCTCGAACGCATCGCTTGCTGCTAGCTTTGTGTACAAACCACCTACCAGTCCACTAGTGCAGTCTTCACGGCCTGATACGCCCGAACCTCCCGAGCGACGATTGCCTCGCAGTCCTGATAAGAATCGCCGCCACACGTTCTCGCCCCAGTCTTTTCAACGCCTCCATTCTTCTCTGGATTGCCCCTCCTCTGCTCGCGTGGGACCACCTCTTCGATCCGAGAAAACCTTCCCTTATCAAGCTCATCAACCGAGGAGGTCTTGGAATAACACGGCATGTTCATCGATGCCACAGACTCCAGTTGCACCTCAGAGACGTCCGTTATTCGCAGTGGACTCACCTTTGCATCACGCTCCCATGGTCGGGTCGTACGAAGAGTCCATCCTTCGTGGGCGAATGTCAACGACACCTTCTAAGCCGCTGAACTTCATGGCGCAGATTGGGGTCCTCGGAAAGGCAAACTGCAAGTCTAGTCTGAGGTGTCCTCCACATGTGCAGGTGCCATTTCCTGTAGTTTTCTACAGGTATGGAAGTGCAACAAAGGTATCATCGACTAGCGATCAGCCAAGCCCATACGTAGGCCTTGTAGATCTCGAGAACAATCTTCCCAACTCTGATCAGGTACAAAGCGAGCGGCGGCAGCAGAGGTTACATTTGCCTTTGAGTAACGAAGGCAGTCGAGCAAGCTCTCCTACTCGGGAAAATGGCGCCGGTCTAGAGGCTGCTCGACGACGCAGACGACAGAAGGCCAAGCGCAGATCTGGTTCGCCTAAAGCCCCGCCTGGAGGCAGCTATCGGATACCGCAGCAGGGCCAGCTTCAAATCGTGATTAGGAACCCAAATAAGACAGCCGTGAAACTCTTCCTAGTTCCTTATGATCTTTCCGACATGGAGCCAGGACAAAAGACCTTCCTGCGTCAACGTAGCTACTCTGCTGGACCGATAATAGACACGCCACTGTCTTCTCGGACCGATCTTGGCACCGGCAGACCAGAAGTAGCCCTCAACGCGACCGGTGATCCGAATGACCGACCTATGCTTCGCTACTTGATTCACCTCCACATTTGCTGCCCTTCCAAGGGCAGATACTTTCTCTACAAATCTGTGCGTGTCGTCTTCGCCAATCGTGTGCCGGACGGGAGAGAAAAGCTGCGAAATGAGATACAAATGCCCGACCCGAAATACAGTGTGTACAGACCTGGACGAGATTCGAACGCTGGGCCCACAATACAAGGACTTGGGAAAGACTTTGAGCGAAGGCGAAGTGCTGAGGATCCATTGAATGAGACAAGGCCGCATGCCTTCGCCCAGTCTCTGCCGACTGGTGAGTATCATGCGCGGCAGCTCAACGATGTTCCCATGCCGTCTTTGCCCCGTCACTTCACGACTTTGCCGACACTCGAATCCAGACCAGCGAGTAGGGCTTTCAGCAAC
This sequence comes from Pseudocercospora ulei, assembly GCA_016165855.1. Classification (NCBI taxonomy): domain Eukaryota; kingdom Fungi; phylum Ascomycota; class Dothideomycetes; order Mycosphaerellales; family Mycosphaerellaceae; genus Pseudocercospora; species Pseudocercospora ulei. Next base: position 6,154,490 of record JACWNB010000004.1, read on the forward strand.
GATGGCATGGACGTAGATTCAGGCTCTCACGGAGCAGGCACACCACCCGTCCACTCACCAGTCTCGCCACCATTATCATATGGCGAGGCTCCTGGTCATTTTGTGCCTTTTCTGGGTGATCCTCTTCAGTTCGAGCGAGACCGTAGTAGAGAAAGACGTACTGTCACCAAGAGCGAATCTCTGCTCAGCAAGCGGCTCATGGACCTGGCATTTCAGAAGCAAATTGGCCGGCCGCGGGACGCCGTGTGAGCTGAACCAAGTCGGACCGCCACCGAGTGGCGAGATTTGCTGATCCCATCCGATCGAATAGTGTACACCAGATAACTAACTACTTTCTTATGAAGATTTGAAGCACTCTCAACTCGCCCCATGATGTCATTATCGGCCGCAGAGGCATGTGACATGTGGCATGTGGCGCGTGGCAGGTGGCTGCAGCAAGCGCCACGTGACCGACAAGTCAGCTGTTTGGCTGCCGTGCTCTCACAGTCACGCCCACCTCGCGGTGTCGAGGCCTCGTAGCTGTCCTCTCTGGTCTGTACACTCCGGTCGATTCGTGGGACGTGTCCAGCTTTCCTTGATTGCACTGCTGTACGTACTGCTGGCGAGACGGGCGGCAAGCGCCGGCACGGGAAGCAGCCGAAGCACAGATAGCGCCTCTCTTATTAATAATTGCCACTGGGCAGCGAAGTGCTGCCACCACGTGAGGGCAGCAGCATCAATCACGAGACTTCGGGAGAGACGACACGGTGAGATTTCCCCTTTCCAAGAACGCGACGCGCTGCCGCCTCCACGCAGCACAACGAGATGAAATCCCGCCGATGCAGTCACGGTGCCCGCGCTGCCAGGCTGTCCGTCTGTCGAGCTCATCGCGTTGGGCGATGCCATCAAGACATGAGCTCACCGTAGCCTCGATGCGCGCTGCTACGCGCATGTCGCCCGAGGACTTCAATGCACGCCTGGCGGCACACAGGCTGAACTTCGTTGCGCACAGGAAGCTTCCCATCGCCTTGTCCTGTCTCCCTTATCTGCCACTTGCCAGCCAGATGACCGCGACTGCTTGCAGCGCGTCACATGCGCACGCCAGACATTGATCACGAGCTAACATGTCTTGGTCAGGTAGCGATTCGCATCGGCTATCTCAGCGACGCGAGACTCTTCCCGTCGAGCGCATACATCCTACGTGATTGCCACGCAGCTCATGAGCATGGCTACTCTCGCCAAGCGGAAGCGCGAGGCCGATGATATGCCAAATCCGCGAGCAGCACCAAGCATGAGCGCAGACGGCTTCGACCATCCATACATGCATCCGGCCGACGACGACATGGGTCACCATGAGAACAATATGGACTTCGCCGTGGCGCTCAATCAGCACAACGCTGACCCTGGAGACATGAGTGATCTCCACCATGACCACCATCAGCAACATCCACAAGCCGATATGCATCAGCCAGGCGGACCGAGTGCGAGCGACACCGCTGCTGCTGCGATGGCCCAGTATCATACCATGACTGTACCACAATCCACGGAGCAGTCCTTCATGACACAAACTACCGAGCCTCCCAATGATCGACCCACAAATTCTTCGATCGACCAAGGCAGTGGCATTCCGGGAAGGTCTAATGGCTTCGGTGACTTCGACATCGGTGCCAATGGTGGCCAACTCCCCAATGGTACCACTTCGCCGGCAGGACCTGGCGCGAAAAACCCCAATGGGCCCAAGCCGCAGGTAGGAACGGAAGAGTGGCACAAAGTTCGCAGAGACAATCACAAAGAGGGTAAACACATCAAAGCGTTTCTTGACGGAGAGAAGCTGACATGCCGCAGTCGAACGTCGACGTCGAGAAACGATTAACGAAGGCATCAACGAGCTAGCGAAGATTGTTCCTGGCTGCGAGAAGAATAAAGGCAGTATCCTTGCACGCGCCGTGCAATTCATTACGCAACTCAAGGAGAACGAGACACAGAACATCGAGAAATGGACACTGGAGAAACTCCTTACTGAGCAAGCCATTGCGGAGCTCAGCTCAAGCTGTGACAAGCTCAAAGCAGAATGCCAGCGTGCCTGGGCCGAATGCGAGCAGTGGAAGAAGGCTGCGCAAAAACACGGCATCAACATTGACACAGACGAAAAGGTTGAAAGGCTTGCAGATGATGCATAGAGGCATGCAAACGGCTCACCCTTTGTTCTAAACCAGCCTGCTCGAGACCGAAGCAACATGATACTTTTGAAGCCGAGAGGGTGCCCTCGGGATATACTCAGGCCAACCGTCCTATGCCAACAACAGGCAGGAGTGGTAAACTAAATCAAGACCTGGACCTCGCAGCTTCCACGGGATCGCTCCTCGGATTGCGGCTATGACCGGGCATTTTGCCGTGTCGGCATCCGGACACAATTGATGAACATGATCGGCGTTTGGCAGATTCAGAGATACTCCAGGGCGTGCGCGTTGCTTCCTGCTTTCGACTGTATGATTATGGCTACTTGCACATCGTTTGTGCCACGAATCAAATGCCACACTGAACACTCCCAGTCATTGCTCAGTTCTCTCCCAAACATCTCGAGAACAAAAGCATCTTGCAGTTGGTATGCGTGCTTCTCTCTTTGCCTCGTTAATGGGAATGTGGAGCCTGAGCAAAACCTCGAGAAGGCAGACACGATGGCCTGCGCCCACTCAAAGTTCGCCCGTCTTATTTGGGGGTCGCGGGAGCATAATCGGTGTCGTGAGTGGTTGAGGAGTGATATCGCACGTAAGAAAACCGAGCAATTCAAGCATGCCGTGAAATTGCTCGTGCGGGAGACTTGCCAACCCGAACGCCACGCTTGAAAGCTGGCGCAAGATGCTATGCCGCTACCCAGCTCAGTAGAACGATTCCACCATGGTCTCCTTGTTGGTCGTGTTGATCGCGCTTGGTCCCAGACCCTCGCCGAGCTTGAATACGGACTCCACGACACTCAACTCGGTCGCGGTGGTATCAAGTCCCGTCACAGCCATCCAGTCGTTGACCACCATTCCGGCGCCCACCACCGGACTGCCACGATTGACAGAGCCAGCGACAAGCGGCACCTGCAGCAGACTCGACAACTCATCCTGATCCTGAATCGAAGTCTTGGGATGGACAATGCCGCCCTGATTGCTCAGCGCCATATACGATCCCGTCAACACGTTGTCCGCAATCGTCTGCCTGAAGACCTCCACACCCAGCACATCCGCAATGATCTCCTCCGTCTCCCGCTCGAGGTCGGGATGTACGAGCGCTACATGATCGTTGGCACAAATCACATTTCCCAGCGCTGATAATCTTTCTTCTATCCTTTGAATCTTGACTTCGTCTGGGATCGAGTTCCGGAGATGTTGGAGTTCTTGGTCAGTGGTGGATGTGGGGACCAGGAGACCTTTCTTGTTGCCTGCGGTCAGGCGACCGACTATGCGTGTGCCGGCGATTGTGCAGTGGCAGATGGGGATGACGTCTTGCAGTTCGGCTTCGAAGACGCTGTAGAAGTTTTCGGATGCGCCGACGGCGACGAGAGAGTAAGAGTTTGTGAGGGTTGAGAAGACACCGACTCTATACGACATGGGTCAGAAAATGCCCTGCGGCAGAATGATATGTAGGGACACACTCATTGGAATTCTCAAATGATGCGCGCACCGCCATGATGGATTGTGTAATCGCGGGGTTGGACTGGAAGGTTGGTATGGTTGTTGGACGTGGGTTTGTAAAGTTATATCGTTCGTGTGTCTGTCAAGGCTATGCACTGTGGAGTGGGTGTTCTCTGGATTTGAACAGGCAAGCACGTGCCTTGAACGTACTTCACAAGTAAGAGGGACACATGAACGAGCTGAATCTCTGCCTTTACAGGACGCATTACAAGAGAAATCTTGAAGAAAATGAATCGTAACATATCAACGTATATGGCCATTGAGCTCAACAAACCACTCAGCTCTTTCCCACTCTTTTCGCGTAGTTCATTTGTGGCTATGCCAAGCTGCTCCTCGGTCACGGTAAGCTCTTTCCACAGCTTGATGATCTCATCCTGCGAAACATCCCTTCGCTGCTTCAAGGAATTATTAAATATAGTTAGCTATCACATCTGCAGCAGCAATGCGGATCTTCGCCTGCTGAAGCTTCTTGCTCGTAGGACTTACGGAGCTGCTGCACCTCGACCTCCTGGTGAAAATGTCCTTCTTCAGTGCGTTTGAGTATTTTGAGAAGCTTACCACGTCAGCGATGATCGCCTGTAGGTCTTTGAGGGGATACGCCGTATTGACCAGCCCTTCAAAATCCCTCGCGTCCTCTATCTGATCTATCTGTTCGCTGACTGTCAACCGGAGAAGCACATCTTCACCTCGCAGATACTTCAACGCCTCGGTCAGTTGCGATATGATCTCTCCTTCGGACTGATCTTGGCGAACATAAGGTTTCATGGTGGAGACAGAGACTGCAATTGCTGGCTTGGAGCGCTCACCTGTGACTTTTGAGTCTGGGATCGGGTCGAACATCTTCCTGGACGCGCATCTGCGGCAGAAGGGTCGATGGAAATCCCTGATCTGCCATTCTCCAGTCTACGACGCTTGTGTGCTGGCGCCGGAGAGCCTGCATCTTTCGTAGCTGCACAAGGGTTGTTGATGAACTCAAGAAGTCATCGGCATAAGAGCCGGCGACAAGCATCAAATTCAGTGGAAAGAGCACGTCTGACTCGTCGCGATTGAACTGAACGACGGTAGGTTGTAAGCCTGTGTAAAAAGCCGTCGTGGACTTGGTTCCTCATCTCGACCGTGCGGCTACTAGCATCGGTTTCGGAAAAAGGCATGCCAGTAGTGTGTTGAAGAAGCCGACATCCTTAGAACCGAAGGCTAGGTCTGCACAAACCGCGAGCAAGAAGCGACCGGACAGCTGCAATGCATTGAATTGGTCCATTGATGCCGTATTTAAGAAAGCGTACTTGTCCTTGTCATAGACGACGATTGGCCCGTTCGCCAGAATGGTGTTGAGGCGCGTTGCCTTCGTCGATATCTCCGCGCAAATTGATGGCGGTAGCGATGGTAGCAAGGCGATTGACCTTGGCAATGCTACAGCAGATCGTCCTCACTACCACGGCTGAACACCATGCGTTGCTCATCATCGCGGAACTGCCCACGTCTGTGTGCTTCGTGTGTTTACGCTGCTCTCGACATGGACATCGCATGGATCTGCAGGTCACGTACGTGATAGCGGACAGGCGCTCTGCATGTGTCGACCGAGTCTTGGCGATTTGGCAGGCGTGGTCGTTCGTTGGAGCCTATTATATATGCCCTGTCGTACGAGGAAAGAGCTCTGCGAGTCTGATGAGGAACGTTCAAATGGATACAGGCGTGACAGTGCCGGTAGCCGCGCATTTGGAGCGTGAGACGACGGGCTACAGGAGATTTCCGGGTTGCGGAGAGCTCGGGAGAGAGCACAAGCCACCACTTGCATCGGCTTGGAGGGCCATCCCATGGCCACAACACCAAAGAGTGTGCACAACATGGACTTCCAAAGACGGTAATACAGAGCGCAGTCACGATGCTATCCAGAAGGGTCCACCGGTTGGAACGGATCGAAGGCCACGGGAAGCACATCTATGCCTACTGCCATGTCCGAACAAACCAGGTCCTTTACTCGTTGGAAAGGACACTACGCGTGTGTATTCATCAGACCGAGTCTGTATTGCTGTGCTGATTACCATTTAGAATTCACATCTCAAGCAACTGGCAGATGTGGGCGCCAACAATAATCCTCCAACACTACGCAAAGATGTATGGCGACCGCTATGGACCGTATCACTCCCGGACTCGCCAGAGGGAGCACGACAGGGCCTCGAACTGTACAAACTGCTCCGGGAATACAAATACCTGCATGAAATCAGCTGGGAGATTCCTGAGGAGATGAGCCGGCCACTCACAGAGAAGCAGATTGAAGCCATACAACGAGATCTGGACGATCGAGGCGGGAGCAAGAAGGAGTCAGTATACGACCTTATCAAGCGCCAGAAGCACAAAATACGGGTGAAAATGGTTATGAACCAGAAAGCAAACTCGATAGCCGATCTCGCTGCAATCTTGTTGCGGCAAGAACGAAGTGGTGCCACTATTAGCAGGAAGCGGGAGGAGATCCTGGAAGAACGGAGAGAGCATGACATAAATACTATCGTTCTCTTGGCTGAGAAGAGTCAAGGCACCGAGATTGAAGAACTGAAGGCTAGCATCCCAGTCCTGGAAGCTGAGGTGAAGCGAGCTACGCAAGCGGCGGGGAACAAGGACAGCACGAAGAAAGTCCGCAAAGCAGCATTCCAGACAGCGCTGCATAAGCGAAGGGAAATCGAAGGCATACAGCTGCGAATCGACAGAATGGAATGGAGTGCTGCACGAGTTACGGAAGCCAAAGCTCGAGCTGCACCTGAGCAAGGAGCTGCAGAAACTCCAGGAGCACAGTCTGCGGCGGCCTCATCAAGCACAGCAGATTCGATCAAGTCACAAGCAGGCGGATATACTGCTGGGAACGCTACACAGGCGGAGACCAAGTCAGCCAACGTCGTAGACTTTCGCCAATTTCTGCCGGAGTTTCCACCAGAGCTGGATCCGATAGCTGCGGCAAAAGCAGGCATTAGTATTCCCAAGAACTCTGCTCTAGAACCGCGAGGCACTGAGAAGAGGATGGCTCACATACTAAAGAAGAACATACACACAGCTCAAGACATTAAGGTGAAGTGGGCGAACATACTGGACGCCGAATTTGCAGAAACTTGGCCTGAAGGCGTCAAGCACGATCGCCTCGGCTTCGTACGAAATACTGCCCCGAAGCCACACGATGAGCCTATTGACGATGTCAGGCAATTCAAGGGCAAGAGAGCGACTAAAGCAGATGCAGAACGGCCAGTGGAAGACAAGGCTGCTCGCGCTCAAAGGAGTGCAGTTCTGAAGAGTATCAGCGAGCGATTGATCGCAAAAGTCTCAGGTCCGCGTCAACGCCCGTCAGGTTCGAGAAAGGCAGTGGAAATGAGAAAGGAGAAGTGTTGGATCAGAGAAGTGGTCCAAATTCCTGCACAGCAGGAGACTGCAGGCGGAAGTCATTTTGCTGAGCTTGAAGCCGGCGAGCCACCTGTTCAAGGCGATGCGCCCAAATTATAGAAACGCTGCAATGTTGACTCTTAGCTCAAGAGCCCATCCTGCTTTGCAGACATAGACGAGGAACTTTGCAGTACGGCACCTCTTATCCCGAGGCCTGGTCAACCCCTTCGATGGCAATTGCGAGTTATCGGCTGCGTGAATTTTCATACAAGCACGATTCGTCACTACATGTTGCAAGAGGGCCGGCAGCGTGTGCATATCAGCCATAGATCGATATGTCATATCAGTATGGGCGCCAAGGACCTCGAAGTGCTGCGCCACGCCGGCATTTCTGTCGTCGTACTCGTCTGTGCTTGACGAGATGATTCGCAAAGAACAGTCTGGACGCAGTCCGGATATGTGATTCGACCTTGCCAGATGCTCTATGAGATTTTCGCGCTCCGGTGGTCAAGGAGGTCCAGGTGTTCTTGAGAAATTCGGATCCCAGTGTTGTCCTGGCGCCTGTTGATTGCATCAACCCAAGAGCGCAGTAGTTATACCTTCAGGTGCTCAGCCATGGACTGACTCTCTCCAGGCAAACCCTATCGCCATTCCATATAATTCCGCTGCCGATCATGCCGTTCTGACCTTTGATGACCATCATTCTCTGTCCACATCAGATATGAGATGCAAAGCAAGAGAGAGCCCAAAAGATGTGCTCAACAAAGCCCACAGCTGAAACGTCACGCACGACAGTGCCACCTGTCCCGATGTCGGTATGAAAGTGAAAGATGGCATAGTCAATAGCAGCGTCCACGAGCTGTCCCAATGTGATCCCACCTTCGGAGCGGTAACAACAATACAGACCAGCACTGCTGCTTCGAAAGACCTTGGAGCATCCAGACGATGCTCGGGCGGCAAGCCAGGACAAGACCATTTCTGTGTGTAACCCTAACAATAACTTAGCATAGTTGACTAACTAGTTATTAGTTAGATCTTTACTAGTTAGCGCGAAGTTGCCTTCTCTGCGCTCTTATTGGCTGGCTGCTTCTGGCTACTCTCAGCTAGTACTAGCCTGCGACGGCTACTTACATCCGCAGCTCCGGTAACAGCTCATGCCACTTTTGGAGCAACAGCACGCCAGGTTGCAGCTGACCGCTCTCTTGCACACCTGACAGGCGAAGGCCATAACAAAGACACGATGCCAGCCATGGAGATGCGAGAGCTCACTCATGGCTGGCAATTCAAGCAGTCAGACACGGACGACTGGCTTTCTGTCGCAAGAGTGCCAACAAACGTCCACCTTGATTTGCTTGAGCACAACAAGTCCGTTGGTGTGTCTCCGGAACACTAGAGCAAGCGCTGACAATTCCGTAGAATTGAGGACCCATTCTTGGGTTTTAACGAGCTGAAGTGCGAATGGGTCGGCGAGAAGTCATGGACTTACCGAGTTCAACTGCCTGCAGTGGCCAGGGCGGCGTCAACTACCAGGCATGTGCTAGCTTTCGATGGCTTGGACACTTTCGCCCGGGCGACACTGAATGGCAAAACCATTATGGAGAGTGACAACATGTGGATCATGCATCGTGTCGACGTGACTAATGAACTGCAAACGAGCGGAGAGACCACGCTGGAAATCGAGTTCAAGTCGGCCATATTGGAAGCTCGCAAAATCAAAGACGCCCATCCCGAACACAAATGGGTGGGCTTCAATGGAGACATGGCTAGGCTCGCAGTCCGTAAGGCTCAGTACCACTGGGGCTGGGACTGGGGTCCGGTGCTGTCTCCTTGCGGTCCGTGGCGATCTGTACGTCTGGAGACCTATCAAGCTCGTGTTTCCGACCTGAGAGTTGACTACGAAGTCGACTCGACGTTCAAGAAGGCCTCGGGTGTCATCACAGCAACAGTAGAGGGTGACACTGCTGACGCAGTAACTTTCAGCGCCTCTCTTGGTGGAGACGAGGTGTTTCGTGGAACGGCGAATATCGATGCCAGTGGCCAGGCCAAGGTGCAATTCCGAGTCAACGAACCCAGGCTCTGGTATCCCCATGGCTACGGCGAGCAGCCTCTCTACACCATCACTGCTACGGTGATAGCTTCTGAACGGGCCTTGCACACTCTTAGTAAGAGGACTGGTTTCAGGAAGGGTGAGCTCATACAGGAACCGGATGAGATCGGTAAGACCTTCTACTTCCGCGTCAACGGCATCGACGTATTCTGTGGAGGCTCAGACTGGATACCTGCGGACAGCTTCACGCCTCGTATCACCAAAGAACGATACCGGAAATGGTTGGAGATGATGGTTGACGGGAACCAGCTCATGATCCGGATATGGGGCGGTGGGATTTGGGAAGAAGACGTGTTCTACGAGACCTGCGACGAGCTAGGCGTACTCGTCTGGCAAGACTTCATGTTTAGCTGTGGTAACTATCCTTGCTTCCCGGAAATTCTCACGTCAATTGAGGCGGAGTGTGTGTGTCAGACCACAAGGCTCAGGCACCACCCATCGATCGTAATCTATGCGGGCAACAACGAAGATTATCAGGTCCAAGAAGCATTCGGACTTACGTACAATTATGAGGACAAGGATCCCGAGGATTGGCTCAAAACAGACTTTCCTGCCCGCTACATATACGAAAAACTGCTGCCGGGAGTGGTATCTGCTCATGCCCCGCACGTTCCTTACCACCCAGGATCGCCATGGGCCGATGGCAAGATCAGCTCAGACACGACCGTCGGCGACATGCACCAATGGAACGTCTGGCACGGCACGCAGGAAAAGTATCAAATCTTTGACACCTTAGGCGGGCGTTTCAATAGTGAATTCGGCATGGAAGCATTTCCCCACATCGACACGATCAAGTGGTTCGTCACAGATCCGTCGCAGCTGTACCCTCAAAGCCACATGATCGACTTCCACAACAAGGCCGACGGACACGAGCGCCGAATCGCAACGTATCTGGTTGAGAATTTCCGGACCGCGACGGACCTCGAGAAGTATATACATCTGACGCAGCTCAGCCAAGCCGAGGCTCTGATGTTTGGGTATCGAGGCTGGCGACAGCAGTGGGGCCAGAAGCGCTTCTGTGGCGGAGCGTTGCTTTGGCAGCTGAACGACTGCTGGCCTGTAACATCATGGTCCATCGTAGACTACTTTCTCCGCAAGAAGCCGGCTTACTACGCCGTGCGTCGAGTATTGGCGCCGATAGCGGTTGCCGTCAAGCGCGCGCACCACGACTGGAGCGTCGTGCATGCGAGACCGGCGAAGCAGCTCGATTATGAGTGCTGGGTGGCCAGCTGCAAAACGCGTGAAGTGCGAGCCACAGTCGAGGTCCGGTATGTCAGCGTTGCGACGGGCAAGGATATCAAGGACAGGGCGGTCAAAAGGGACGTTACAATCGCTGCAAATGGCACGACGGCGATCCTGAAAGGCACCATCGACAACGAGCGGGAGGAATCGCACGTGCTTGCGGCACGGATATGGGTCGAAGGCGCATTGGTCTCGCGAGATGTTGACTGGCCGCAACCGCTGAAATACCTCGACCTCTCGGGGCGGGGGGTGAAGGTCGTGGCGACTGGTGACACGATGAACATCAGTGCCGGCAAGCCCACCAAGGGACTGGTGTTCGAAGAGCGAGTAGGCGTTCTCGTCAGCGACAGTGCAATCGACCTGGTCCCGGGCGACGACCAGGTCGTCACTGTCCGAGGGCTCGGGCCCCTTGACCGGTCTCTGAAGTGGACATATCTGGGTGCGCCGTGATTGCGGCAAGAGGCAAGAGCGACTGCCTCAATCTCTTACCGGCAGCGCCGCTCGAACCTTCCCGCCGACACCCCGCCACCCAGCCAGCCCCGAAAGGTGGGGTCCTCCCAATTATAGTCGAGCAAGCATCTGGCCCGGACAACATTCACCCTCTGCCTACACCACCCTTGTGGGCTAGCGCATCCATCGGCACTAGCGAGGCGAAGTCCAGTCGACGACCTCTATCCGCATCCGCATCGGCCTACTTCGGCATCTTGGCTCTCGAATATGTACATGGAGAGAAGGTCCCGGCCGGTCTTTTCGGTTGCGCTACAGCAGACATCATCCCCCCCGAAACATCTCCATCGGTCGACCAACGACTGCCAGACGACAATGTGACGGGGACGCGATCCGGTAGCATGTATCACACATTCCAAGCCACGACCAGCTCGACTTGTGCAGAAGGGGTGGAAAGCGGCAGAGGACGACCGGGTGGCTCGCGGAGGATATCAACCAGTAATGCATGCGTCGAATGTCGAAGACGCAAGATCCGATGTGATGGGGCTCAGCCTTGTGGCCAGTGTATCTGGTATCAGCATCCCCAGCTGTGCGCTTATTCGAAGCCAGCGCAAAGGATAGTGCCATCCAGAAAGTAAGTGCTTCATTGTTGATATGCGCCGTGATCCCTGACGCGAGGCCAACAGACTTATGGACAAGCTACAAACCCAAGTCGATCAATATCATGCTGTCTTCGCGAAGCTCTTTCCTGGAAAGGAGCTCGAACACTTTGTGTCTTTGCCCAGAGCTGAGCTGATCAACCTCGCTGTCACGCTACCTGCAACAAACATATCGCCGGGACACACGCCAGATCCTCTTCCTGGCATTGCCGAGACCGCTGTGAACCGATCTGATGGCGCAGAAAGCCTTGAGGGGCTGGAACAAGCGCCCGAGCAAGACCCAGCAACAGACGAGGTCAAGCGCTTACGAGACAAGATTCAAGGGATTTCGGACGATGTTAATGGACTCTCCCTGTCCGTGGACAAAGCATCATCCTACGTCGGCGTGTCATCAATCAATGCCGCAATGAAAGTGATGTTCAAAACTGCGCCGATGGCTAGACCTTTCCTCGCACAGGCTCAAGGAGACGACACCACCGAACCCAGTCGCAGTACTACTCCTCGGGACGCGCAAGATTCCAATCCGCATTATGTGCCGCCGGCTGACATTGGGGAGCGGCTTATCGATTCTTACTTTGCCCATATCCACGTGCTTATGCCTATGATCGACGAGGACCAGTTCCGACAAAGCTACCTGTACGGATTACGCAGAGATTCTCCTTGGCTTACATTACTCAACATGGTCTTCGCGCTGGGGTGTCTGGCGAACTCCACATGTGACGAAGAAGAGCACATGGCTTTCTACCAACGTGCGCGGAAGCATATGGAAATGGAAACGTTCGGAAGTGGCAGCCTTTACGTCTTACAGGCTTTCGGATTGCTCGGCGGATATTATTTGCATTGGCTCAACCGCCCCAACGAAGCCAACGGTATTATGGGCGCCACATTGAGGATGGCCACCGCGCACGGCCTTCATCGTGAATACAGCGACAGCAAACGAAACGAACCCTCGGGAAATGGAAATGTGGTTCTGAAAACCTCAGAAGTGCCGGCCGAGACCAGGAGGAGAACCTGGTGGAGTTTATATATCCTGGATTCCTGGGCGAGTATCACTACAGGGCGACCCAGTCTAGGTCGGACGGGATCTGGAATTACCGTCGAGCATCCCAGGATTCCCAAGCAGATGAACAATGCACAGTACATGGCTTCACTGAAGCTACTGCCAACCATTCACAACATTACGTTCTGTAAGATTGCGACCAAATTACAGGATATCCTAGCCGAGAAGTCGTCCATCGCATTTGAGGAGCTCTTCGCGCTGGACGCGGAACTCGAGAAATGGCACGATGATCTACCACCCATTCTGCGAGATGTGGTCGAGAGGCCGCCACTCCAGAAGCGGCAGAGCTCATCGAGAGACTACAATCAGAACCCGCCAAGTTGCGGAACTTCTGGGCCGTCAGACAAGCATCGATTTGACTTCTCACAACCACCGGACCGGGACCAGACAGCATGCCCAGAAGTCCTCAAAACGCCGAGAGCCATTATGCATTGGCGCTATCAGAATTTGAAGCTACTGATGCATCGACCAGTTCTCCTGACAACAGCTCTTCGTCGCACGGCCTGGTCCAATATGTCCTCCGATGAGCGATTGGCAGTCGGTCGATGCAGAATTATCGCGGGTCAAGCCATTCAAGATATCAATGCCACCTGCCAAGACAATCTCATCGCGGGCTGGAATGGGGTGTGGTTGATGTATCAGGCAGTGATGGTTCCTTTACTTTCTCTGTTTTCAGTGTTGTCCATGCCCTCCAGCACCGCGGTCGGGGAGAGCCATTTGCGCACGCCGGGTAGTGATGGCTCACTTGTGACTCCTGGAAGTGATGACGACATTGAACGATGGAATCGGGACATCGAAACATCAATCGCATTCTTCGACAGAATGCAGCGCTGGTCGATTGCAGCTAAGAAGAGCCGAGATGTCGTGCAGAAACTGTACGCCGCCACCAGGTATGTGGCCGAGCACAACTCCCAGTACCACTATCAACAGCAAGATATGATGCAGCGGCGCATATCCACGGTGGCTCCGAATACGCCATTAGACGCAAGTCGGCCGCCTGACGAAGCCTTCGGTGTGGCAAACGCCTACCCCCACGGCCTTCCAGGTGGTGCACATGACCTGGCGAACTGCGCAAGCAAGGGTTGGGGCGTCAGTCCGAGCGGCGAAGCGGCAATGGGCGAGTGGTGGGAAGAAATGCTTTGGGACACTTTCCCAACAGATGTACCTCATAGTGCTACTTCGCAACACGTTGGCCACAATGTGCAAGCAGAGTGGTGGCCGGAAAGCCATGCCGAACAGGACTGGAGTCCGTGGAAAGGTGGAGGCCAGGCTCAGCAGTGAAATCAGAACCACTGCAAGCAATGTTGTACGCAAGACCCGCAGCCCAACTTCTGTGGCGCTGGCCATCTAGAATTCATACAACCGTCAGCAGCCTCGTTTTGCATCCGGAAGTTATCCCACTACACCGCAAATAAAGCACGTTCACCTGTCCCACGATGCCGTGGTCGCCCTCGTTGCGACTACTCTTTTCTACCTGAGCAGTGGTCTGTCTCTGCCCGCGACGATGTGGAATTTAACTAACTAGTTGTGCTAAGAAATTCTGTCCAGTCCGTCTTAATCTAGCTTCCCACCTCGGCTAAGGTCTTGCTTGTTCATAGTCAGAGTTTACGGCCGGCATCGTGGACGGTGGCACCCATGGGGGGAAAGCACTGCATCGAGCCGTCCAACACGTCCAAAAAAAATCCCCGTTCGTAGAATGCGCACAGTCGGCGTTAAGGATGTCGTTTGGAGACGATTGAGGCTTCGGCGCGTGGTCATCTTCGTACGGTTCGGAAATTTCATGCACCATTCACCTCTTGCCGCCTCCTCGCCTAGCTGTCTGCGGGAGAACGTCTCCATTCGCAGTAGCACGAGCGCGCCAGAGGCCTTGAATGGTGGGGCAGACGTCCGCTCGACAGCATATGTAGTAAGAAACAGACACAGTGTAAAATTCCGTTTTCCACAGACGATGACCTACCAACACCTCGCTAAGAGCATTCAGCTGAACATCCTGCTAACGTCTAGCGGCCATCGGCTTGTAGTGCTCCGGAAGCCAGAGCGTTTCCTCGTCTTTGGAGCCCCCAATGGTAGATGGGTTGGATGGTTTTTCCTCGCAACGGTGGCAAGTGTGGAATAGCAGACTCGTCATGTCATGACCAGATTTAGTATGGTCGCCCTCGTCCGCCTCTGTATCCTCCACCGCCACTGCCGCCGCCATAGCCTCCTCCTCCTCCTCCTCCTCCTCCTCCTCCATACCCTCCCGAAAGTGGTGGCCTCTCTCCTCGTCTCCAGTCGCCAGGAGGAGGGGCTGCGCCAAAGCCACTGCCGCTTCGTCCTCCATATCCACCCCTGTATCCTCCGCCGCCTCTCCCATACCCGCCTCCCCCATAGCCATTCCCTCGCGGAGGCGGAGGACCTCGTGGTGGGCCAAAATCCCTCGGCGGCGGCCCTCTGCTCGATGGTGGCATGGGAGGTACTCGTGCATCTGGTCCGGGAGGATATATCGAGCAAGCGATGTAGTCTCCAATGACGAACCGTGCAGTTGCAAGTGTTTTCAGGGCGTCTCCTTCCAGACTTATTTTCCCGTCTACATCGTCCTCATCGTGTAGTTCTGCTCCGTCGCCTCCGATCACCACGCTGCCCAACGGCTTGTCGATCCATTTTCCTCGGCCGCCGTCTACCAGAGTCGCGCGCGTGTCGGGGAAAATGAGCTTGAACACTAGTCTCGTGCCAGTGGCTGGCATCGGCATGATGTTTGCTGGTAATACGCTTGTGAAGAGAGAGGTCAGCTCTCCCAGCGTGCAATTCGGCCATGTGTATATCTGCACGCTTTGTTGGCGAATGTGCGGGGGGAGGAGCGAAGAGTAGTCGGAGATGCCGGTGGTGTCTGCTGGAGGTGCGACGGAGAACTCCCACGGGTCGTGCGGTCGCGATTGCCGCCAGAAGAGTCGGAGGAGAAAAGGCGCAGTGGTAGAGCGGTCGATGTTGGTGTTGGCATCGGGCTGGAGCGCCATTGTGGAGGGATGTGCTGCGATACGGATACGTGTAGACTATGCTACATCACTGCTTCTCCAGCACCAATGCGCATGTACAATGTATAGCGCACACTGACGAGCTAGCAAGATGGGTTTGAGCTTGATGTCAAGCTGCAGCAAGCTTTGACCCCATCTCCGTGGCCAAGTCTCCAACGTCGCGGAAGGCCAGAGTGCTGAGGAGCCGCGGAGTCAGCAGCATGGACTTTGCGTCTCTCATGAAGTCGCAAATTGCGGCATCTGGAACCAAATCAGGATGTGCCGACAAGAAATACTTGAAGCGCTCTGACATTGAGGCCCAGCGGCAGGCAGACTACCAGCGCGAGCAGGAGCAGGCAGAGAGAGAGCGACTCGAGCGGCTGGAGAAGAAGAGAAGGCTCGAAGATGATGAAGCAGAACGCACTCGCAGACGTGAGCAGAAGAAGAGGCGGCTGGCGGAAGAGAGCCAGCGCATTCAGCACGAGGAGGCAGAGGCAGAGGAGAGGGCGCGGCGCAAGCGATTAGGACTACCGGAGCTAGCGAGGGCAGCGGATACAGAGGCCACAGCACTGCAGGCAGGCGAGGAAGATGGCTCGCAAGAAGATGTCCTTGCAAGGCTGCAAGGCATGGGCGAGCCTCGATTCCTCTTCGGCGAGACACATGTCCAGCGACTACGGCGTTATCGGAAGCTCAAGGAGAAGGCTCTTGCTCCAAAGCTCACGACAGGACCTATTCCGACGACCTTGGAACTGGTGGAGGAGAAAGAGATGAAAGTGCCAGAATCAGTGCCCAAGCATCCCGAGCAGTACAAGTTCTTGCTGCGTCAACTGGCAAGCTACTTTGACATGGTCCTCTCCGAGTGGCAATCTGCTCTCGCTCGCCGATCCACCGAAGTCAAGGCGTCGAGCACCGGCAAGCAAGCGCTGAATTCTTTCCTTGCTGCGCGAGACAACCTGCGACCACTTTTCAAGAAGCTTGAGACGAACAGCATTGAGCCCAAGCTTCTCTCGGCTGTCCTCGAGATCGCGAACCTGGCCCAGCTGAAGCGCTACGTGCACGCCAACGATGCATATCTGCGGCTGTCGATCGGTAAGGCGGCATGGCCCATCGGTGTCACGATGGTTGGCATTCACGAGCGAAGTGCGCGAGAGAAACTGCATGAGACCGAGAACAAAGCACACATCTTGACCGACGAGACAACGCGGAAGATGTTGCAGGGTATCAAGAGGTGTTTGAGCTTCGCTCAGACGAGGTGGCCGCCTGACGATATCGGACAGCTGATGGGCTGAGCAAGAGGAAAGCTGACGCCTGGTGGGTTGGACGCAGGAAGTCCGGCAAGACTACGGTGCCCCGGGGCACCCCAACCTCCTTTTTCGTGTATGACATCTGAATGAAACGCTCTGACGAACCCATCTGCTTCACCGCCCGTCGTGGCTGGAACTTCCCAGTATCCCCAAACGCAAGCTTCTGGGGCTGTGTGGTCATAAGATCACCTATGCTGCTCCCGACACGATCAAGAAGCGCGGCTTCCTCTCCGATGGCGCCTTCGGATTTCCCGTGCATTTGCTTTGGTTGCCCGCCTCGTGCATCGTGGCCTTGGCATATCTCACGACATCACTCCCTCTCGAGGCTCCGACATCCGCCTACCTGTTGTTGATGGTACTGTCGAGATTCTGGAGGGGGTTTCCTTGCATTTGCCAGTTTGATGCTCGTATTGATCCTTGCAGTCAGCTCCCAGCCGTCCCGGTGCATGGGAAAAATGGCAAGTTCCCTTGCCGCTAACTGACATGTTGATTCGAGGCTAGGAAGCGACCCGACGATAAGTAAAGGCTGTGCGACTGCTGCTTTTTTCGCGGCCCTTCAATCACACCGGACGCCCGTTCAACGATCAATCACTCCGGACGCCCGTTCCACGATCAATCACTCCGGACGCCCGTTCAACGATCAACCACTCTCGGCATTTACCTCACTTCAGCCTCGATTTCACACCGTCAGCCAACATGGTCAACCTACGCTACTTAGCACCTCTGTCCTTGCTATCGCTCTCGCCATTACAGGTCTTAGCAGCAGACCCACCAAAATGTACCGGAGCGGGCTCCGCATTTGCCTACTACGAAGGAAATTCGGTCTGCAATGCCGATCCGAAGCACGCGGTCAGACACGCGAATAGGAGTTGGTCCAGTTGGCATGATAAAGATCATCACGAATGCCAAATCTTGGACGAGGGGAAAGGCAATATACGAAGCGTTTACAAGTCTAAGTCGGACCAGCTGTGTGCTCTGTTCTTATTCACCGATCGCTTTTGTCAAGACGAATCAATATTTGCCACTATGGGCGTTTCGGACTGGGGCTGTAAAGTCATCGTCCCCGGCATAAACATATACAGTTGGATGGTCCAATGCAAGCAGCCAAAGGC
This sequence comes from Pseudocercospora ulei, assembly GCA_016165855.1. Lineage (NCBI taxonomy): Eukaryota > Fungi > Ascomycota > Dothideomycetes > Mycosphaerellales > Mycosphaerellaceae > Pseudocercospora > Pseudocercospora ulei. The sequence goes on from JACWNB010000004.1 coordinate 6,172,436, forward strand.
AGACTGTGGAGGCGGATGAAGATACCGGCGAAGCGTTGTTGGATGGTGGTGCTGTGTAGTGGGGCGATGGCAGGTTGAGCTTGCGCTGAGAATAAGTAAGCTGTGTCCGCGCGTGAAGGATTGCTTGTCTGCCAACGCCGAATCGACCTTATTCACTGCACGCCGCTTTTTTTCCTGTAGCGTCACTGGCATGATGTGATGAGCTCCTGACCAACGCTTCCGGTGGTCGTGAGTGAGTGCCAGAGCGGCTGATGTTGGCTACCATGCGTCCATCCGCATTGAAAATCAGAGCCCGAGGCCACTTGATTGTCTCCACTACGTGCGAGGCTCTTCTCTTATGACTGGTGCAATGCGCCGTAGCTCACGCATCACCTTGTCAACGGTTCGACATGCAGTCGAAGCTCGTGGAGTGAAAACACCTGCAGTGTCTGGAGCTGTTGCGAATGGCCAAGCTTTCTTCCATCCTGCTGAATATTATCATTATGAAGCTCGCACCTCTGCACCACCAGATTATCTCGCAAACATCTGGCTGACCTTTGACTTCTACTATCCTTTTCCATGCCGCGTGATTTGGCGCATTCGCCGAGCGTGACAGCTCCGACATGCCCAACATCTCCACCGTATCCGCAAATGGCATGCGGACAGCCATCGTCGAGACCTTTCTCCTCACCTACTCGTTGGAATGTCCTTCCTCCAATCGGGTGGTTAGTCTATTGCTAAGCGACTCTTTCCCACCTCCTGCGCCCGTCGAGGCCGCGCCCTTGCTTCCATCCTCAATACGAGCCTGGATAGCTGCCTCTTGTTCTGCCTCCGCGTTCACGGCAATCCTGCATCGATAGAACATGGAAATGTTGGCCAACACAACGCCGATCAGAGCCTACGAGAGCAGAATGGGTAGAGTGCGATGCAATATAGGAATTCATCCTGAAGTCCAGATGCCGACCAGTCTGTCATAGAGATTGTAGGCAGCTAGTTCCTAACCCAGTGGTAGAAACCAGCCTGCAGAGCCATGGGGTAGATCGCGCTTGCCACATTGATGACTACCCAGCTTGTCATGCAGAACGGCACGAAACACATCGGCACGATTCCAGTCGACGTGTCTCAGCGTATCAAGGAGGCAGAAGTCGGTGAGCATGCATAGCCACAAGGCCGTCCACTTCAATGCGAAGGGTTTTCCACCGATACCCCAGTCCTCTCTCGGCGGGGATACAAATGTGGGGTGCTGCGGAACGCACGCCTCAGGAGCGCGAGCTTCATACTTAGGCTGAAGTAGAGCTTGTGCTGATTCAATCGACCGCTGGGGCGCCACAAGGAATAACTGCTGGGTGATCGGGAAGACCAACGAGACGGAGTTATAAAGCGCTCAATCCGTGACTACGGTGTTGATGGCTGTGGAGCTGATCTGACGCGCGGGCCGCTAGCTCCGCATTAGCGCGGGGCTACAGTCAGATATCAAGCTAACATACCTTCGAGGGTTCTTCCATATTAACTCATGCATAGGGCGACCACCATGGCTTCCAGCGCAGACCCACGCAAGCGCCCAGCATCCACTGCACCAGAAGGTAACACGGCTGCCATTCAGAAGCGTCCAGCTGCAAATTTCGCGTCAATGGCCCCGAACAAGCGAGAGCCACTAAGAATCAACGACGTTCTCGCCCACTTTCTGGACTCGGCCGTCACTTTGGCTAAATTGGACTTCACTCTGGATAATGCCAAGGAGAAAGCTGCACGTGCCAACCGCGAATATGACAATCTCAGGTCCACTTTCGATCAGTTTCCGGCAATACGGGAGCACAAGACCGCCGCCAAGGCCCGTGCCGAAAAGGAACTCGCTCACATCGAGGCGCGCGTACAGCAAGAACGCCTCACTTCGAAGAATGTGATCGAGACCCTATCTACTCACTGTGTCTGCAGAGAAGAGATTCTCAAAGTGAAGAGCGAGCATAGTGTTCGCCTCGCCCAGCTCGAGACAGATTTTCAAGCTCTCCAGAGCGCAACCGCTCATTCAAACAGGAGTGCGTCAAACGAGATCGAGTTGCAGAACTTGGCTGGTAGAATCGATTCTCTAGAGCAAGACATCGACAAGACACAGGACGAGCTCCTTGAGACTGTCGAACAGAAGGTGAACGACGCCTTGGAGGCCAACAGCGCGTCCATATCTGCAAGCGTTGCTACGGAACTAGGCGTTGTCCGCAATCAACTCAACCACGGCAACAAGATACAGCATCAGAATGCCACAGCTGTCAGCGATTGCATGGACCGTCTCACCAGGGTCGAAGCTGTGGTAGACAAGGCTGCCAACAATGCCGACGGTCTGGACGCCCTGATGGGCAAGGCTGCCGATCTTGAGGAGCGCATGAAGAAGGTTGAAGCTAGGAAGAAGGGCAAATCTTCGTCCGCCCAGAATAGAGAGTACCCTGGCATGCTCCGATTCCGCCCGGTGCTCTGGGAGGGAAGCTCAGATGAGGAGTCCAGCGAGGACGATGCAGCGACTGAGGCTGACCCAAAGATTCCAACACCAAAAGGTTACCCGCTCATCAAGGCCGAGATCGAGCGACTGAAGGTGGCCATACGCCAGCACACAACTCAGATCAACAACTTGACCACCGATGATGTCGTCCAGCAAATGATCGACCAGTTCGCGGTCATGTACCCACAAGCCAAGAACTTTGAGATCGCCGCTACCAACCTCGGCAATCAGCTCGGACTGGTCAGCAATCAGGTTGCTCGCGTGGGTCAGCAGGTCGAGGGTCTTGGTCAGCGCGTAGACAGACACGATCAGGCTGTCAAAGATGGTCAGAATGCAATGACGAAGCTCGGTGGAGATGTCGTGGACTTATCCAAGGGCATCAAACAGCTCAACGCCAGACTGGACACGATGATATAGTGATGGAGCGATTCAAATGGGTTTAGCATGGCGTCGGGGGGCTTTTCTACATAAGATACCCAAAACCGCAGTGGCGGTCGTCAGCATTCAGTAGCTATGACACAAGTTGTATTTAAGGCTATCGGGAAGAAAACAAGCGACGTATGGAAAATTTTCCTCTCCGATTCGTATCTCGTCACGCAGGCTGTGCTGTGGAACGCGAAGCCGCCCTTCGTCAAGGTGGAACAGCCCAGTTCAAACACGGGGCAGGTGAGGCTGCGGCTGTCCACAGTGTATCGCGGCCTCAACTATTCTGCCATGGGAAAAGGCTGCTCACGATTTGAGCAGACGTCAACCGATCGTGCTGTCAGGAGGTCGTTGGTGGCCCGCACGGGAAAGGAGAGCTCCACTGGGGGGCTCATTACTCTGCTCTCTCGTGGTCACATCCGGTATCTCAAAGTCTTGGGGCACGAGTCGAAGCAAGCTCGAGTTGCCTCGCGGAACAAATGGTGAAGCTATGGGGGTTCGCTGCGACCTGTAGCTCCGATATACAGTTTTAGGGGGCGTCTGCTAACAATCGATGGAAGAAGGAATGTGGGAGTAAAATTACTCTGATTTTCTAGAATTCGCTCGCAAAGCTTGGACATCATCTCACCTTGCAGATAACTACATCAAACGCTTATTGCCCGGCAGGCTCCAGCAATAGCCACGTAGTATTCTACCAAATGCCTAACGGCTTCATAGAGCTTCTCGTTGCATTGGGAAAGCTTCAGATTGTGGCTACTGGCGACAATATAGCCATGCTGCCAGGCCCCGGCATTGGTGTTCCCGGCTTGCTCAGACGTGGTGAGCTCAATAGGCGGGAATGCAGGCACAGGCATGCCAAACTGTTTCTGAGACTCACGGATGAGCTCTTCGGACACGGCAATAGCACCATCTGTGCGTTCTTCGACGTCCAAGTTCTCCGGAGTCGGAACAAAAGTGGGCGCGGAAGCAGCGCCTGACTTTGCCGCATACTTGTTCCTCGCCTGCTCCATGAGGAACTCCATTGGACTTATGCCTGGTGGTGGAGTCAGGACCTCGGCCGTATCGTTGTTCTGGGGCGTGTTCAGCGAGGTGGGCATGATGTGGTCGTCGGCCTCGTTCGCTGCCAGCATCTGCCAGCATGTAGTGTGGAAGTAGCCTGCGCCAGCTGCAGTATTATATACATAGTCACGCACGCTGTGTCTTCACGACGACAAAGGTCGAGGCCGACACAATGCTCTGTGGTGTACAATACGCGACCAGGAGAAAGCTGCACGACAAAGCTGCACGACAAAGCATATGGTCGATCAGCCAGGAAAGCTCACCCTTACACAATCCTTTGAAGCTCTGCGCCACCACAGACTACCCCTACCCGTTCCCGTTATACAGACGCCTGCCTTACGCGTGCGCCGCTGACCCGGGACGTCGTCACCACTCACCGACTTTGTTCCCGCGTCCGTCCTCTGACCGACCAGGGTGCACGCAAGCAAGTCGCAAGCTCGTGTGTGGCTCGTGGCTCGCGCGAGAGCGCATACTCCTAACCATACAAGAGCACAGGCAGGACGTGGGAAGAAGCAAGCTTGATACGCGAGCCCAGAACCCGGAGCCCACCACCCTATACCTGCACGCCACACACATTCGCTTCTCGAGTCGCCCAGAATGGCGGCCAATGACTACTGCAACAACAGCCCGGCGCATCACCACCCCAGTCCTTACCACGACCATCCCGACCAGAGGAACGACGCGCCGCCACCGCCTCTTCCACACCAATCACCCGTCGACTATGGCCACCACCCGTACTCACACCGAACGCCCGCGCAGTCGCATTCGGGGTCAGATGGGCGCATACGGCACGGTGCAGATCCCTTCGATGACGCCCAAGCCATACCACTCAACAGCAAGAGGGCAACGCACGATTCTCAACACACACTCTCTCCCATACTTCCGCACGAGCAAGAAGATCCCTTCGTACGCCATGTAGATCCAAGGCGGCAAAAGAAGCGGCATAGCGATCATCAGGAGCAAGGGTGGTTCAAAGGCAAGATCACATGGGTCGTCTATGTCTTGACCTTCGTGCAACTGGTGGTTTTCATTGCGGAACTTATCAGGAATGCTGTCTTGACCAACTCACCGATCGAGATCCGCCCATCTTTCAACCCCATGATTGGACCTTCGCCGTACGTCTTGATCCATATGGGCGCAAGATACCAGCCTTGCATGCACACGATGCCTCATGTGCAGAACAGCAGCATACAAATCTGGTGGCCTTGTCCTAATGCCACATCGACGACTGGAGACAGTGTCAGCTGCCAGCTGTCTGACCTTTGCAACTTCAGTTCAGACCGCAATCCCAAAATCGGCGGATCCCTGGGCGACAAGCCAGCTCCGGACCAGTGGTGGCGCTTCATCGTGCCCATCTTCCTCCATGCTGGTATCGTTCACATTGGCTTCAATCTGCTCCTGCAAATGACACTTGGACGCGATGTTGAGCGACTTATCGGAAGCATACGGTTCGCGATTCTGTACTTCGCTGCAGGCATATTCGGCTTCATCCTTGGAGGCAACTTCGCTGCCACTGGCATAGCATCGACTGGCTGCTCCGGTAGTCTCTTTGGAATCCTGGCCATCATGCTGTTGGATCTACTGTACAACTGGAAGGAGCGTCCAAGCCCTGTCAAAGATCTCGTCTTCATCATTGTGGATATTTTGATTGCATTCGTTCTTGGCTTGCTACCTGGATTGGACAACTTCTCCCATATTGGCGGGTTTGTGATGGGACTTGTCCTCGGCCTTTGCCTCCTCCGCTCACCCTCTTCCGTCGCTCGGCGCACATCGCAAATCGACCCATTCTCGTACCACCAAGTTGCGGCCCGAGGCGGTCGTGAAGGTGGTCTGAAGAGCTTCGTAAAGCACCCACACGGCTTCTTCAAGGATCGTCGCGGTGTCTGGTGGGCGTGGTGGCTCGTTCGCGCCAGCGCACTCGTTGGCGTCTTGATCGCATTCATTCTTCTCCTCAAGAACTTCTACGTTTGGCGAACAGGTTGCTCTTGGTGCAAGTACCTATCCTGCCTGCCAATCAAAGTCGGCGGGACGGATTGGTGCAATGTTGGCAATCTCAACTTCAAATCAACCAACGGCACGACCAAGAGAGACTTAATGGAGCTGACGAGAGATGTCTTCGAGCCCGCAAGACATTTGTAAAGCAAAGATTGGACTTGCGCATTTGACAACACCCTGCCTGCATTTAGCATTTCGAATGGGATTAGCGAGGCGTACAGCATCCAGGCCGTGGTTATGGCAGAGTCACCGGTGAAAGGTATCAGGTCACCTGAGGAATTGCATTACGAATAATGTGCACACGCCAGACGTGCGAGATACTTGATGAAACAGAACATGTAATACATAAACAACAACCCGAGATCCTCACAATCGCATAGAAAGAAGCTCTGCTGTCCCCACCGGCTCCACCCATCTGCAGACGCATTTACTGTATCACGCTGAATGTAGATGTAGATTGTGACCAACGGAGCCGCCTCGAGTGTAGGCGACGAATGCCACTGCGATTTCCGCTCAGTGGCACCCAGCACAGACGGCCCGATTGAAACGGCAGAAGCAAACAGGATTGGCGAACAATTGCTGCACCTGGTGATCTGAAAGAAACAGGTTCGTTGCTGCCGTCTCCAACTGTATGCAGCCTTCAACCTCCACCCCCACTTGCTGAGCAATCGCTGACAAAATCTAATAACCGTCGCGCCGGCACTTTTGCGCAGCAAGTTCTTGACAACATACATGCAGGTAACTATAGTTATAGAACCGAGCGATGCGGGGGGAAAAAGAGCTTTGCGAGATCCGAACGGACGGGCATGGAAGATGGAAGGTTGGGGTGGAAGGAAAGTCACCACCAACGCCATCCCCGTGCCGGAACGTTGCAGGCAGATATTTTGACGAATCGTCGTCGAGGGATCCAGCCGGCTCCACAGTCGAGGAACGGAGCAGCATGCATCGATGCCACCGACGAACGAAAGACCCGATCGTGCTGGGTGGGGTAGCATTGAAGATTGGGAGGGGCCAGATAGTTAACTACTAAACATGCGGTTTCACCATGGCCGGATTGCATCGTGCGAGAGCTGTCCATACATCTGCGGTGCATACAGAGGTGAAGTCTACCATATGCGCTCGCTGACTTTCTGCTGCGTCGATGCCTTCTTGCCGCTCTTTCCCTGGCGCGCGCCCAATTTGCTGGCAACTCCAGGCGTTTTAAAGTACAGACTGGGACCTTGGCCGGGTGCAACCAAATGGCTCAAGTATCCTCTGTGTGCCGAATCACGATAATATTCTAGATCTTTTCGCTTCGTGGGATCGGGCAGCCGGAACTTGTATTTCCTCGCGTCCATTGCAATGGCGGCTCCAGCTTGTTCTGCGCCCTCTTCTGACTGTAGCGCTGTGACAATACGTGACTGAATGCTGTTCACGGGGTCCATCTCCCCTCTCAGGATCTTCTTGATGGCAAAGTTGGTGTAGTAGCGGGTAGTGACCGAGCCGCCGAGCTGCTCGATGGTTTTGATTGCCTCAGCACTTGCTCGCGACACAACGATGTGTATGGGTGTCGTGAGCTCTTCCTTCCCGCGCGCAAGCAACTTGACACCATCCTTCACGCCATGTACACAGCGTGATTCATTGAGCTCCTTCAATGTGATGGGTTGCGTTGGATCCAGGCGGCCTTTGTTGATCCAGTCTTGTATGCGGTTCAGATTCACCTTGGTCATATCAACGGAGAAGCTGGTAACATCATTAGTATTACACCATCTTCTAATTTCAGTATAGCAACACACTGATTCTTGAAGCCTCGCTTTCCGGCCACGACCCAATCTGGCGTCTGTCCACCATTCATGCCCGCCGGCACCTTTCCATGCTGCTTCTGACCCTTATGGCCACGCCCAGACGTCTTTCCCTTGCCGCTGGCAGGACCGCGACCGCGCCGTATTCGTTTGTTGTATGCGCTTTTGTTGTCTGATAGAGAGGAGAGAATGGAAGCTGATCGCTGTTGATTCAAGAACGGGTAAAGGAATGGGGCCCAGGACTGATACGCCGGCTGCGATGGTATGGAGACCGCTGCTCGTCGCAGGAGCTGTAGACGGGGAGGCATGATCGCTGGAGTGTACCAGACGTGCTCTGCGCTCTGCGATGATCTATAGGACGATGACTCCGCGGGAAAGCCAAGCCCAAGATGGAGCCGGTAAGCTTACCTCAGGCAGAAGTACTCGTTGGCAGAATGCGGCCGAATGCCTACCAGCGCCATGAGACGGAAACAGGCTCGTGAACCGACACCATTTGTTCCAGTCGATGGCTAGCATCCCATCAGACATGTACTGCTCGAGGCATATCAACACGTTGAGCATTACGATAACGACAGAAGCAAGACTTTCAGCGAAACAGCCCAGAAATACAGACTTCAACACGACAGACATCCAGCCCAGGCTTCAAAGAATGATACATACTCGCGAGGCAGCGGAAGGTGTACAACATCGACGGATTTTGCCAGATTCAAGGACGACCTGCGACCTTTTTGGGCAATTCCGGCCGCAAACATTCGCCATGACGCAGCGCATGCGAGTGACGAAGGGGGCGACCTGACTGCCACAATCTCTCTCCGAGGTGGGCAGGAGTTCCAGGAAGAGTGGGGATGGCGCAGTGAGACTTTCGTGAAGATGCTCAAGCAGGTGGCTAAGCATATTCCGGATATAGACATCCCAATCAATCGACTGGATCAACCTCGTGTAGTTGTTCCCTGGGAAGACCTGCAGGTTCTCCTGAAGCCAAAGGGGAAAACTTGAACTTTGAGCGAGGAAAGCGTTCGTGTTGCCTTCGCGAGAGGTACATCTGGCCTTTCCGGTCCCAGAACCAAAGTGGTTGCAGCGCTGGACCCCTTGTTTATCCGAAGTATCGTTTTACTATTCCACATGATCGCCGTCCGGAATATGGTTTGGTTCAATTTTGCGGGTTCTCGGTTCACGGACCTTGCCGCCAAAGCTCGTCCTCCGGAGTCATACGCGAAGAACCCAGAGTCCCATGTTCGTCTACGAGACGCTGAACAGCTGAACAAGCATGCTCAGGGCTTGACCGCCTATTCATCATGTCTTCAGATCTATGCACTGCCGGGCCACAAATAGCCCACCTGCACGGCATGTTGGATGCGAGCACTGCGACGCAAGAAGCGAAGGATCGTGATTGCTTGTGAATGCGTCACCTCCAGGCTTTGTCGTCTTCCGCCATTTCGAACCAATTCGTCGACTCGTCTTCGGCGCACGAAACTCACCAACCCAGGTCAATGCAGTCATACTGCTTGGTTTCATTTCAGGGCGCTGACCGCCAATTTAGCGAATCGTTCTGTTGCGGTATCAAGGCGACTATCTGTAAAAAGGGGCAGATACCCGACGCATGCGGGCCATCCAGGATGTTCGTATGCCTGCCATGAGCGCGAATCTGCGGCATGTGCCTTGCTGGTAGAGCTGCCTCCTGGCTTGCACGTTTCTGCGAAAACGTAGCCTCGTCCAGTGTCGCATAGAGGAGAGCTGAATACCGGGGCCACATGTGAACGTGGATTGAGGAGTGAAGTGGTCAGCGAGCTTGCTTGGTGGCCACCTTTTACAGTACGCTGCCGCAAGGAGCGAAGCGGGCTGACGCCCTGGGGTGGTCCCTGCCAGGTGACGCTATCCGCCAATGGTTACGTCGATGCTATCAGAGATCCTATGAGCGGCGAGCGCTGCCAGGCAGGGGTTGTCCCAGGACGTCAAATTGACGGTATGCGGAGTGGTGCCCTCCATTCCAACCGCAATTACGAAATTTGGAAAGCGCATCTTGCTGATGTCGTGGACTAGTGTGATCACTCATGCTTGTTGGATCTGACAGTCGGCAGACACATCCTGGGTGGCCTTGCTCCACGGAAGCAGGCACACAGTTGGGTCGGAAGCTTGCGCCGCTTGCTTTTTTGTCGCAGCGCGGTGGATGGTCGCTGGGGGCTGGCTATCTGGTATGTCAGTGTGGACGCCTGCGGTCCAAGTCGAGCGGTCCTGGTCGGAAATGATTTCTGTAGCAGCTTTGGTGGGGACACCCTTCAGTCCGGTGGTGGCATACGACAAACTCCCGTATTGGCTCAACGATCAAGTAGTTACGCGTTCGGTTTTTCTTGACGCCGAAAAGGCTGCATGAAAGTGAGGCCGCGATTGGCCGGTCCTACCAAGCTTGCCAAGCCCTCATCGGCAATTATTCAAGTCTCATAAGTTCCCGACCACTGATCGACATCCGGACAGCGCCGACACGAGGTAGACTAGGAGTGCAAATATGACCACATCAAGGCTCTCGGCGGTGTCATTCGTAGACGGCGTGTTCAATGCTCATGCATATGCTTGTGCCGGACTATCATCAGTCCAGCGAGCCTCGTGGAACATTGGGTGAAGGTTAAAATCAGTAAAACGCATGCCGGCTGCTCGAAACGGCTTGAGACCGGTCGTGTTGCTCTGTCGTCCGGGGAATAAGGTGAGCACGAGGCCGGGCTGGTCGTATCGGTTCGAGTCAACGATGCAGCAAATGAAGCGGTACAAGCTTCACCAGACGCGTGCCGAGTGTGACTTCAGGATGTGGAGTATCCTAGTCCTCGTCTGGGTAGAGTTCACGTTGGATCTGGAGCTGGATTTGAGACTCGAAGCTGTACTTCAAATCGGGGTTCCGTCATGCGTCGTTCGATCGTGACCAAGGAGGTGCCTCGTGGATCACAAGCACGTTAGCAGCCGATGTCAGGCCGAACTTTCCGCAAAAAGCGGAGTTAACTGTTTGGCACAACATCCGCCACCCCGCCCCGTGCTGACGGCGATTAATCAGGCATGGGGCAGGTCCATGGTCATCAATGGACACTGCGTCAGATTGACTCGAGGCCGATCAGCAATGAGCCCAGTTGTCGGCTGCAGTGTCATGGGGCCCGGCCATACGGCTGCTGATGAGACGTGAGGCGTCATACATCATGAGGCTGGAGGAGAGGGTACAGAAGGTTCCTCCAGATCCTTGCACCCAGCCAAGCCCTGTCGAACCCGAGAAATAGCCCGCAAGATGACTCTAGCAAACTTTTGACCCTACGGCGACTGGGCAACTGGTACGACTGAGGACAGAGCATAGACGGACGGCTGCCGTAGGCCAAACGGTACGAAAGTGGGCAAGTTCTAGACTCCGCGACAAGTTTTCGACAACTGCCGTAGCTTACCTCGCGATACGCGTCCACGGAAAGGATGCTGCAGTGCTAGCACTCCAAGGCTGCAGTTTGTGTGGGCAGGTGTAACGATGCAGCGACAGGGTGGAAGCTGGCACTGGAAGCGATGTGCGCAGAAGTCTTCCAGCATGCGATGGACTGCGGCTGGACGACGTGGGCAGGAAGGTAGCTTGAAATACAACATCGCAGGGCACAAGTCGGCACACGGGATGGTGTCGTACGTGAGTGGTCGATAACCCGCCTGTTGCAATGTCGTGCGGCATGTGGGTTGGCTGCAGACGATTACCCCCTGCCAGCTGCGACGTGATTCAAAACAAGTCACCAAAGGGAACTTGTTGGCTGCGGTCGAACACCAGACTGGAAAGGGCCGCGCACTATGCGGGATTCCAAGCGATTGCTGCAGGAGTAACGGTGCCAGCTGTGGTCCTTGTTGCCGATGGTTGCCTTGCCCGTCATGTCCTCGCGCATTCAATTGACGGCTTTCGAGAACTTGTCGGATCACTAGTCGCGGAGCAAAGTCAGAACTGCCCGCCCTCCTGAGGGTCTGCCGTTGGTTGGTTGCGGCAGATATCGTGTCCGCCTGGATACACGTGCAGTATGCCGGTGGTTGGAGATCAGGGAGAACAGCGTGAAGACGACGCTCACGCTGATTTGATTGGCAATCCTTGCAGTCGGACGCCAGTAGCTCGCCGCCTCTTTTCCAACCCTGGTGTTCGCTTGCGTCGAGATGTACGTAGACGCGAGAACATTGCCTGCGTGTCACACGGGCGAGCAAGGCCCAGGGCTTTTTACCGCCAAGTGGTGGTCGTCGTCCGCTTCCCTTGTTCGACATGCTAGGCTGCGCCACGGCACCATTGCGTGCGCATGGAACGAAGGGCTAGCGAAATATACGGCTTCGTTCCTTCCATCTGGCGCATGACAGCGCGACTCGCGTCAGGCAGTCGATCCAGCGAAACGAAGATTAGTGCCACTTCCGGCTGACGTGCACCACTCACGGCGAGCTTCGGTAGACCGACAAAGGATGAACCCGGCTGCGTGCAATGATTGGAACGCGCGGTCTCGGAGGGGGCAAAAGTTATGCTTCCATCGCGTTGTACCATGGAGACAGTAACAGACGATCATGCAATTGATGACGCAGCGCGGCACCGACGCGTTGAAACAGCGCCGTGCAAACGTCCTTCTCGGTCTTGTGCCTCCGCCGGATCCTTGTGCGCTGCTCCTACAACCCCGCTGTCTCCTGGAGTCTACGCATGTATGCCATTATCGATGTGGCATGTCTCAGACCCACGGCCGATGGGGCGGACAAACCGGACAAACGCAGAGCGGGCCCTGCATTCCAACCCTTTGTTGTCGATGGATGCATCACGGCACACCGGTCAGCGAGCTGCTCATATTACCATCGGAGGGAATCGTGGCACAAGTTCAGCCGAGAGAGCGCGCGCGATGCCTGAGCATATGAGAAACCATCCTCCCGAATCTTACGCTTCGTCAGGCCCCAGAAGTCACGTATCAGCAAGGCACGGAAGAAGATAGTCCTTCCCGTCTCTTGATTGGCTCGGTTGCGACAAAGGCCGCCTGGGAAGGAAAAAAACACAGGAGCGGCGCGCATGGCGAGATTTGCATTGCGCCGTGGTAGGACTAAATTGGCGATCGCTGCTCGCAACAAAATTTTCTCCTCGAAATGCCGCTTTCGGTGAAGCGTGAGAGTTCACGATACATAGACAGGAGTGGAGGCTTTGACGAGGGCTGGCCAGAACTGCACATGCCGTACGAAGCTAGTGCCAGCAACAGATTAGATTGATTTCGCGGGTGTGCGGTCGAGGTCGTCACAGCAGTCCTTGTGGCTTGCCCCCTTCAGAAAAGCTTGCCCGACGCAGCGCGAAGGAGCCTGCGATGCATGGAACCAAATCAGCGATGTACTGAGGCGATCTTTGTGCCGTCAGGAGGAGAAGGAATGTCAAAGGCGAAAGGATCGGGCTGGCGGCTGCTGGGGACAAGACATTCCAGAGTTAGCCTGATATGCTCCACCCACGCAAGCACTTCTCCAATCATGGGCGAGCTCGTAATGCTCCAAGCAGAGTCAGCGCTCGTTCCAAAGTCAAAAAATTCATGCGACGCAAAAAACTCGAACCGCTCTTGGCGCGCAACGTAGTACGCAGGTACAACACGACAACTCATCATCGGCCGCATCTAGCGCTGGCGGGTGTGGAGCAGGGAAGTAAAATGTGCAGGATCCGCCACCCGGCCGGAAGGCCAACAACGACATCGTACTCTTCGTGACAAGTGTGACTTTCCAGCATGTTCCGCCGAGGCCTCGGAAGCAACAAGAATGGACCTGGTATCCAAAGCGCGTGTTGTTCATTTGCCCGCCTGCTCCGGCACGCTGCGCATCCATCTGACACAGGATCTAGTACAACATTCCGCCAATTGTGAGTGCGCGCATCAAAGCCTGTGCCCACCGCGTAATGAACAAGCCCATTGGCGGTCCCCCGGCCATGTGTGTTTGCAGGCGAAAAGCAATCATGATACGGCGCTGGCGTGAGTGTCTGGTATGTTATGCAACCAGGCGGCGGATGCGGCGGCGTGTAGTCAGTGGTCATCCATGGATGGATCACACAGAGACGATGGCAGCAACTAGTAGCTGGAGCTTCCAAAGTCTGCAGCATGCCAATCAGATTGGGCGGGGTTTGGGGGGGGGGGGGGGGGGAAGAGGGGGGGGGGTAGGTTGCTTGGCCGCCAAAGAATAGGCACACGCGGCAAGCGAGCTCGCTGACGACCCGCGGCGACGGTCGCAGACGCAGACTAGCTAGCGGCGTCGGCTCGCCTGCATGTGCTGGGAGTCTCGGAGTCTCGGAGAGGCGTGCCTTGGGTGAGCGAGTTGCGCGCTCCCGGCGGCAGCGTTTGCGTGCGTGCGGGCGGTGGTGCAAGTGTCAGAATGTGTACCACTGCCACACTTTTGCCTGCTGCAAGCCGTGACGGCGGGTGCTGCTCCCCTGTAGCTTGTCCGCTATCCTTTCCACCCTCCCAATTCTATTGGGATCAGCCTTGGTGGGGTTGGGGGGTCGGGGGGCTCGGGGGGTGGAAGGGCTGATTCACTTTATGCTTTGCTCTGCGACGCGTCCACGGTTGCAGCGCCGTCGCAGGCCCTGGACTCGGAAGCTTGAGCTCTGCACCAGCGCCATGATTGCTGGACGCGGCGTAAGTTCCCATTGCGTTGATTACCACAGCTGGTGCTGGTCTGGCGCGGGTGCAGGACACGGTTGATGAGAGGCGCACGACGTGCCTGGTGGAGCGTGGATGGGATGGATCATGGAGGGATGGACCGGTGGGCCACGGTTGGGCCTATGTGTGCCAGCCGCCCGGCCGTGCTCCACGATGCGCCTCTGGTGAGAACGGGCGGGCGTGGGCCGGCGTGGGCGACGGGGCAGTGTGAGGGCGCGCAGACGCCAGCCCGAGCCTGATGCTCGCTGCTGCGCAGCTGAGTGGGCCGGCGGGGGCTGCTGCGACGCGCTGGTGAGCACCGATGGGCGCCGGTGGGCACCGATGAGGTACTGTCCTGCACGCACTGTCGCTGCACCGCACGGCACGGGGCGGGGCTGGGCTGGGCTGGGCTGGGCTGGCACATACATTTGACGGTGACGGGAGCTGCTTGTTACAGACGGCCTGCCAAGCCCGCTGCTGGCTCACAATTCAGAGCCAGACTACCTGCGACTGTCCCTTAACGCTCAGACCTTCGCACCGCTCCTGGACCCGCACTGCACATCCGCTGAGCCTGAAAGCGATGGCCCTTTCCCTCCCAAGTCAAGCCCAGCGCAGCGTGTGCTTGGTGCTCCGACGCCATCATGGCATGGAATAGACCTTGATCACTACTGACGCTAGTAGGATGCACCGGCGCGCGCGCCCTCGCCGTGGTGTTGTGGAGGTGCTCTCTGGCATTCGTATCTACATCTCGCACCCACATGCCTCTGCACCTCGCTGCCGCCGCCCTTGCGTGAGCAATCAACATCCGCCTCCAGCAGCACCTCGCACCTCTGGCCTGCGACTGCCTCCTGCACGCGCCGTTGCCGCTTCCGTTGCCAGCCCCAGCAACCCTCAAGAAACTGTCGCCCCTCGGGCCAACGAGCCAAAACTGCGCCAGCCCGAACCTCACCTTAGCTCGTCAATACCCACTTCTGCTCTCGTTGTCATCCCTCTTACCCTCCGCCCGCTCCTGCTTCACCGACACTGTCCATGACCACATGATTCCCCCAGCTCGAGCTCCTGTCACCGCCAGCGTCTCCGCCAGCGTCACCACTTCCCCATGACCAGTGTCGCCAGCATACCATCGCTCCTCATGTATGTCAACTCAGCAATCCGCTTCAGAGACCCCTTCGTCTCTGCCAAAGACCCGCCGCCGCCCGCTTCGCGCCAGAGCTGTCACCCTTCTGCATCGAATTGCTCTTCACACCCTCCACGACCACATCTCCATCGAGCCCTCACACCGCCACCAGAGATGAACAGTCTTCCACAGCCCCATCGCTACGTGAGGCACCACAGCCAGCGCTACGCCGATTATGCTGCTCAGCCAGACTACAAGGCCCCGATGCCTTCCTACATGCCCCAGGATGTTTCGAGCAGCCAGTTCAGCCGGAATGGTGCAGTTGCACAAGCACCCAGCAACGCTCGTACTTCTCCACTTCGGCAAGCTCCCGCTGAAGCCCGTCACGACATCGCACAGCCGAGACGGCCATCCCGACACAACGCAATTGCTTCCAATTTTCAAATACCTCGGACTGTGAACGACAGTGGTGGGAGTCTGTCGGAACTAGCCGCACAGGTGAGTCTGCTTGGCTACGACGGCTGATGTGCATGCTAACACACATTGAAGATCACCTGTCTTTTCTGGTTCGAGTCGTCCGACATCCTTCTGCAGATCGAGGATTCCCCGACACTCATCCAGCCTTCGAGACCACTTTCGCTGGATGCTAAGCCTACGATTGGGTTTCGAAAATGGGTTACCACGATCTTGTCGACAACCATGGTCGCTCAAAACGTGGTCCTGCTGGCACTGCTGTTCATTTACCGGTTGAAGAAACTCAATCCCACAGTGCGAGGCAAGCCTGGCAGTGAGTACCGACTACTCACGGTAGCCTTGATGCTGGGAAACAAATTTTTGGATGACAACACATACACAAACAAGACTTGGGCAGAAGTTTCTGGCATCAACGTTGCCGAAGTCCACATCATGGAAGTGGAATTTCTCAGCAACATGAAGTATTGCCTTTTTACTTCGGAGGAGGATTGGGCTCAATGGCAGTCGCTTTTGGGCAGATTCGCCCAGTTCTTCGAGAAAGCATCGAGGCCGCAGCCACCGGCCCCGATCCTGCCACCAGCGTCTTCTCTGCATGTGCCAATGGCCTTGCCATCTCCCCCGGGCTCAAATCAGGCGTCGCCGCCTTTCCTGTCTGGGTTGGCTCCGAACGGTGCCTACAGCAACGGTGGTCACCCACCAACCGTGCCTCCGCCTCTGGCCAGGCCAGACTTCCATATTGGCCAGCAGACAGGAAGGAAGCGCAGCTTTGCGGACGACTATGCCACGGAACCGCCACCTAAGAGGACTGCCAACGGCTATCAGAGTTATACCTCTCCCAACCGGTACTCGACGATGCAGCCACAGCCAAATCATGGGCCACCCATTCCTCGATTGGCCCTCCCAAGCCTGTCAATTCCTCCTCCGCAGGCTGCCCACAGTGGATATACCCAGATGCCCGTGCAGAATCAGCAGCTGCCGCCATTGACTGTCCCGCAGAGAGCCATGGCAATGATCTACCCGAACAGTACCAGCCAAGGTCAAGTCTCACAAGTGACTGCCTCAGCGGGACCGTCCTCACAGCCACAGACCCAGTCACATTCTCACTACTCCTCTCGGAACCAGAGTCCTTATGGCGGTTCTGCGGCAACATCGCCAACGAATGCTGTACCCCAGTCGGCAGTCGTCAACGCGACACACATTTCCCCCAGCCATTTCTTACAGCAGAGGAATTCTCCTTACCGGCCGGTGCATCACGTTTCCACGCTGCTGCATCCTCAGCCTTCAGCCGCTACCCAGTCCCGGCCACACATGATTGACCTGCACCAGATGCAGTATCAGCCTCTCGGAAAGCCTACTCAGCACTCCGGACGCCTTCCATATCTCGGTCAGAACTTGTGGCTTGATGGCCATCAGCCTCAAGAGATGACTCCTGTTCATCAATGGCCCAACTTTCCACAGCACCAGCAAGCTCCTGTTCCACAGCAGTAGCTTTGGCGGGACCGAAGCACGTGCGCCGGAACACCTCCGCGTCATTCCGCGTGCTACAGCGACAGAACATGGTCCTAGCGTCCTGGCCCCAGATCCGTTGTACATATTTGAGCCCATTTTTCTGCTTGTTTTCGCGTTTGAGCGCATGCGTCAAAGGGCGCCACACGCCGGGCCTCTCACAGTGGAAGCGGTCCGGTTCATGATGATTTTTAGGCATATTCACGGCGTTGCAAGCAGGTGGGGAAGAATCTGCTAATGAGTGTGGATGATGACAGCTTTTTACGATCCTGTACTTCTAGATGAGAAGTTGCAAGACGCGGCTCGGATTTTGCTTGATGGGCTAAGATAGCTGGTGCTCCAGAAGAGCCACATAGTGTGCAAATACGCAGAGACGGGCGTGCGCAGCCTTTGGGCGCCACGCACCCGACATTCAGACACCGCTTGTTTTCTTATCCCCGACATTCGCCGCCGACGAGTCATGGATTGTCCTATTCTTGGGCTCCACTGGCCGCGTGAGAATGCTCTGGGCCAGGTCCCGGTGGAGCTGCTCCTGTGTCGCGGAGAGCGAGGCCGTTTCGTCCTGCCATGTACGTACTACCACTTTCAGCGAGAATGCCTGCTTATCAACGACCGCGGTTGGCCCATGATTCTGCCGACGACGAGGAAACTTGATCCTCCGAGCGTTGAGATGACGCGGGCAAGAAGGTGGCGCATGTGCGTGCAGACAGACCGACAACATGTTGGCGCACCTCGACTCCGCTGCCGAAGCGTGGCGAGGAAATGATGACAGTAGACTTTCTGACCGTTGTGACCAGCGCGACACACTCTCTAACACGCCGACATTCCCTTCTAATTGTGGCCTGAATCGTACCGCCAACGCGGAGTCCGTGGTGCTGCATGCTGCATTGAACATACGCAGGCGCGCCTGCCGTGCGACTTGCAATCGCAAATTCGAGCATTCCGCAGGAGACGAACAGTCAACACATCCCCCCCCCCCCCCCGATCAGCACTCAACGACCACCCGATTTTATGCCGAGTTCACTTCCCCCGAACGACGCAACACAATGCGCCTCTTAGCGTCATCGTTGGCTTTGCTCGCGCTGCCGGCGACAACGTGGGCCGTGAGCCTGTCGGACTTCACGCCCCGAGTGTCGGATCTCCCGCCAGGCTGTAAGGCGGTCTACTCCCAGACCGTCAGTGGATGCACAGGCGCAGACTTTGGAGGCAACGGCTGCAGCAAAGCTTGCGTGCGAGGACTGCGAAGCTTGGAGGCGGCAGTGTCTGGTGCTTGTGCAGACCAAGGTGTCACGGGCCACAACATCATCGTGGCCTATTTGGCAGGAGCTGGGCCCAGCAGCCTGTGTCCGAACGCTGGTCCATCGTCTGGTGGGGCCAATACTGCCGCTTCCAACGCAGACAGCACGACGGCAGCCTCAAGCACGAGCCCGAGTACCGAGGCACCTTCAACGTCAACAGGGCTCAGCAGCACTACAACCACAGCCACAACCACTGCAAGCAACTTGACCACGGCACCGACGGAGTCCCCAACCGGCGGGCTTTCGGTTGACACCTCCGGTCTGCCAGGCTCGGACAGTGCATCCAGCACGAGCTCATCACACGGGAGCGCTCACACCGGCGATGGTGAGAGTGGCGGTGGTAGCCCTTTCGACACGTCAGGTAATCTGGGTTCCGTCGCTGCGATATCAACATTATCGATCAGCACCGCATTCCTTGCAGCGGCCATGATGCTGAGCGCTATGATCCGGTGACCCTTTGGTGGAACCGGCGTACGACACACCCGGCTCAATGTAGGAATAAACGGATTGAAGTCACACGATACCCCCTCACAGCGAGCGTTTGCCTCGAAGAAGAAGCTTTTTGCTTTGTGTGGTTTGAGCACGGCGTGTGGCCGGTAGACGTTGCCGGTAGACGTTGCCGGTAGACGTTGCGCATCTACATGGCGCGGTGCAGTGGAAGGCCTGCTTTCCCGTTCGGTTTTGCATGTGAGAGAGAGAGGGAACGGCGGACAGAAATCAGAAAGAGGCTGAAGCCCCCGCAGCGGGATGCACGGAAGAGCACGACCCGGCGTCGATTTTGAATCTTCTTGTGATGGAAGTATTATTGTACAGTCATTGTCCTCGGCAGCTCCGAGACGTGGCATCTGGCGGCGGCATACTTCTCCCTGCACACCCTCGCGTGCGGCGATGAGATCAATGCACGCACGCACAGGAACGGAAGACGGATGGATGGTCTGGTGGCATCATTGTACAGGGATAATTGAAGGGGCGGGGGAGAAGGAGCAGTCGCAGCATTCATTTCGCTGCGGTTGTGCCGTTCTCAACCAAATTGTTGGAACTTCGGCGCGCAACACCCCGGTCATCACAATAATTCTTTGGGTCGGCCGACGCTCCTTTGTCCGCTGTGGCTGTCCTTGAGCGTGCGTCGTGTCCAGCAGCAGCAGCAGCAGCGGCAACTCCTTCCGTTCGGTCCTTCGTCGCGGCTTTCTTCCTGTCCTCCATCGCGGCTTCCTTTCTGTCCATCGCGGCTTCCTTTCGGTCCTTCCTCGCGGCTTCCTTTCGGTCCTCCATCGCGGCTTCCCTCCTGCCCTCCATCGCGGCATCGCAATGGCGTCCAAGGCTGCCGCGAGGCCGCTGGCGCAAGTCCGCTCGTCGCCTGCTCTCCAGCAGCGAACTCTCCATCGCTTCTCGACCCTCCAGCGACGCTCTCCTGTCGCCTGCACACGGCCCGCGGGCGCCGCACCGAATGCGCCGTCGGTGCGACTCGATCGAAAGCAGCTGCGACGCGGCCACGCCGATGCGCGCGAGTCACTCGCCAGCCCGCAGCAGGCCAAGAAGCGCCGATGGGGCTTCTTCCGATGGACATGGCGCGTCACATATGTATCGGCCATCGGAGGCCTGACCTACACTGCATACAGCATCTATCGGGATCGGAATCCCGACGTCCAGGCCGAACCCGATCCCAACAAGAAGACACTGGTGGTGCTCGGTATGTCTGAGACGCCCCTCGGCAGGCTGTCGCTGGCCATCTGCTGACGCGCAACAGGCACCGGATGGGGCTCTGTGTCTCTCCTGAAGAAGCTCGATACGGAAAACTACAACGTGGTCGTCATCAGCCCGCGCAACTACTTCCTGTTCACACCGCTCCTGCCATCGTGTACGACGGGAACCATCGAACACCGCAGCATCATGGAGCCTATCCGCAACTTCCTCCGCCACAAGCACACCTCCGTCAAGTACTACGAAGCCGAAGCAACCAAGATCGATTACGAAAAGAGGGTGGTATACATCAGCGATGATTCCGACATCAAGGGCAGTGTTTCGTCCAACGAGGTTCCATTCGACATGCTGGTCGTCGGCGTCGGTGCTGAGAATGCAACCTTCGGCATCCCCGGGGTTCGCGAGAACAGCTGCTTCTTGAAGGAGGTCGGCGATGCGCAGAAGATCAGGAAGCGAATCATGGACTGCTGTGAGACCGCTACATTCAAGGATCAATCGCCCGAGGAGCGCAAGCGCCTGCTCCACATGGTCGTCGTCGGTGGCGGTCCCACGGGCGTCGAATTCGCAGGCGAGCTGCAGGACTTCTTCGAGCAGGATCTCAAGAAGTGGATCCCGGAGATCCAGGACAATTTCCACGTCACCCTGGTCGAGGCTTTGCCTTCCGTGCTGCCCATGTTCTCCAAGAGCTTGATTGACTACACGGAGAGGACCTTCAAGGAGGAGACCATCGAGATCCGAACCAAGACCATGGTCAAGAACGTCACGCCAACCTACATCGAGGCCGAATATACCGACTCGAACGGCCAGAAGCAACTCGAGACGATCCCCTACGGTCTGCTCGTCTGGGCCACCGGGAACGCGCTTCGACCCCTTGTCAAGGACCTCATCGACCAGATTCCCGCTCAAAAGGACTCCCGACGTGGTTTGGCGGTGAACGAGTACCTGGTGGTCAAGGGAACGGACAATGTCTGGGCCGTCGGTGACTGCGCGGTCGCCAACTATGCGCCTACGGCACAGGTCGCTTCACAGGAAGGCGCCTTCCTCGCTCGCCTCTTCAACCAGATGGCCAAGACCGAGGAGATTGAAGGCAAGCTCTCGGCTCTGTCGGATGAACAGGCCACCGCACCCACCCAGGAGGCCCGTGACCAGATCTTCTCCCAGATCACGGACCTGCAAAAGCGTCTGCGGCGCGTCAAGCAGATGGGACCTTTCCAGTACTCGCATCAAGGCTCGCTGGCTTACATTGGCAGCGAGAAGGCCGTGGCCGACATCTCTTGGCTGACGGGAAACCTCGCGTCGGGAGGCCAGCTCACCTACCTCTTCTGGCGATCCGCCTATCTTTCCATGTGCTTCTCCACCCGCAACCGTGTCCTCGTCATCATGGACTGGCTCAAGTCCTACATCTTCGGCCGTGACGTGTCCCGGGAGTAGGCGACACATCCACGCCGAATGCTCCGCGATTTCATCTTGAGAGAAAGAGAGAGGGAGGGAGAGGAACAACGGCTCGTCGGTCGTCTGGGTGGTATCCAACAACAGCGCACGCTCCAGCGGGTGCGCTGTTCGGTCGGCTGTGTGTGGGAGAGATACGACGGAGAAGGCTTTTCATCATCGACCGGGGAAAACGGGCGTTCGACCCCCCGCTCTCCCCCACACCCCATTTCCTTGAGATTCCTGGGTACAACGGCCAGAGCGTGGGGGGCAGGGGTGGGGGGAGAGTGACGTGGAGACGTCGATGTGAATTTTTTTTTTCTTCGAGTACAGCATCGATGCAGCACGAATGAGCACGTTCCCCCTCAGGCGACGCCTCGATGAAATCGTGCGACACGCGGCTCGCAATCGTCCCCCCCCCCAAATTCCATCACGGTCGAATCCTCTCCCTCTGATGCTGACTGATACAATTGCTCCTTTTTCTTGGCGCCCGCCGCCAGCCAGGTTCGTTCCGTTCCGTTCCGTTCCGTTCCGCGGGGCTGCTCACGTGTACAGCTCCTCCGTGAGGGCGTTCAGACCCAAGCCCTGGCGGGCGATGTCTTCGTCCTTCAGGAACAGCAGCGGCATCTCCACCAGATTGCCCTTGATGGTGGACAGCAACTCCTTGACCTCCCGCACGCCTTGCGCCCCGGGACTGAAACCGTCCTTGACCACGTGACCCCATCGCGGCTTGTGCTGACCGGGCGTCGCGGCGCGGGGGGGGTTCTCCCGAGCGGCGGCCGCGGGGGCGGGCTCGTCGGCGGCGGGGAAGTGGCGCGCGTAGAAGTGGTCGTAGTCTTTCCAGGAGCGGACGGTGTCGTCGGGCACGGGGTGGAAGACGGTGCGGAAGGCGAGGGTGTTGACGTGGGCGGTGTGGGTCCAGAGATGGGTGAAGGATTCGGACAGGGGGTCGGCGACGGCCAGGTCTTCGCGACTGCCCCAGTCGTAGACGTTGAGCGCCGGGCCGACGGGGAAGCAGTTGGGATCGTCGGATCGTTCGCAGTCCTGTGGCGCCAGGAGACCGAGGTGCTTGCGGAAGATGTGCCGCCGGAGAGAGGCGGCGAACCGCGACGCTTTCCACGGCCGGCCGGCCATTTCCGACTCCATGTCCGCGGCGTCTTCGATGATCATGGCGATCTCGGAGTCGTGGTCGCCCAGCTGCGAGCGGTCGTTCAGATTGGCGGATCCGCAGATCACCACGCGATCGTCCGCGATGAGGAGCTTGCTGTGGACGTAGAGCTCTTCCGAGACGAACGCGTCGATTTCGGCCTCGGGGTCGCCTTGCCACGGCACAGAGCGTATGTCAGGCCCGTTGAGCATGTAGCAGGCCGCGACGCTGTCCCATCGGCCCGACTCGAGCTCATCGTCCGACCCGCCATACGCTTGCCGTGCCACTTGCTGATACCGATCGAACGCGGGGGGATCGTCTTGCGGGTTGGCGGATTCTTCATCAGATGGCTGCGAGTCAACGACGGTGTGAGCGTACTGTTGATCGTAGCCCATCCTGGCTTCGTCGTAGGACACTCCCGATTCTTCCTCGACTTTGGCCATGGCCGCACTCGTGTTGATGCGGTCATAGCTCCGCAGATTGTAGAAACGCAGGTACTTCATGGGATCGACGCCAGCCTTGGCCACCTCCTCCATGATGGAGTGACCGTTACGGTTGATGGAAAAGTATTGAAACTCCATGATGGCTCGTGTACCCAAAGCAGAGTCGTCCTTCAGATCTCCGGCGAAGGCGGGGACCGACGGTATGGTGACGATCATGTGCCAGTCTTCATGATTCCTCGCGGCGCGGATGATCCGCTCGACGATCGCCGCGCCCACGAGGTTCTTGACGGGCTTCTGCTTGTCTCCGGTGGCGGTGATGAAGAATTGGTTTTCCATGTAGACGAAATGCCGAGAATCCCTGATGGTCTGGATGTAAGCGTTCGCGATGGAGTGCTCGAGAGCCACGCCGTGACTCCACTGGGCACACGAACGGGCAATTTGACAGTGTGTGCCTCCGAGAGGCCCACTGGGATAATCGTCAGATCCATATATTGGGCGATCACGGCCTTCTGCCAGGCGTGCTCGGCCGGCTTCGTACTGCTCTCGCATTCGCGTGCGGAAAGCGTGGTATTGGCCTTCGCCTTCCGTCTCTCCGTCTGCGGTGGTATCGTAAGGATGCCCGATCATTCCGGCTCGCGCTGGGTGGTATACGAGTGGCTGGTATCGTGCTTCTTTTCGCACGGCATACTTCTCGTAGTAGACAAAGTTCCATCTCTGCACAAAGTGAGCCTTGAGATCTTCCACCACGGGCCCTGTCGCGCACAGAGCGACATCCGACCAGCCCATGCGAGAATGGTACTTCCGATCCAGCTTGTTGTTCTCCCAATGCTGCACGTCGGAGAAGTCCATGATCCGGGCATTGTTGTAGTCTTGCCCGGGAAACACGATGCGGTTCAAGTCCAGGGGATGCGCGTCGGCGATGGAGTGCTGGTTGGTGTCCCATCGCCCGTAGCAGAGATCAAGCCCCCCCATAAAAGCCACCTGGCCATCGATGAGGCATAGTTTCTCGCTGCGGATCGTCAGCAGATGAAGACCGGCCGGGGCTCGTTCCGCGGACGACACGGCGTCACGCGGCCACTGTGACCTCGAGCCGGAGCGGACCGGGACCGACTTACTGATGTGCCCAGTAGAGGATCGAGTCCTCAGACATGCCATAGATGCCTTTCAGCGCATCGCCCGGCAATTGAGCCAACTTGCTGGCGCTCAGGCCCGACTGCTTGATGCTCGAGATGAAGCTGGAGGCCAGGGCCTGCTTGTCGGGGAGATGGTCGGGATGGCGAAAGACGGTGATGTTGCCCGTGTCGTCGTTGTCCTCGAGCCAGTGCTTGGTGTGGCTGGAGGACAGGGTCAGGGCTTGGGTGACTTCCTTGTACACAATGATGTTGACGGCCACGCCCCGCTTGGCCGCAGCAAACAGGAGCGTGTCCAGGCGATACTGCTGGTGTTTGGCAGGAGGCCGGCGCAGATACAGTTCCGGGCTGAGCCACCAGTCCAGAATCCAGACCGAGTGCTGCGCGGTCTCCAGCGCGAGCGAGACGGCCCACATGTAGCTGCATCCATCGACATACCACTGGACCGCATTGCCTTCTCGCTGGGGCGCGAACGATTGGAAGCGGTGCACGTGATGACAGTCTCCGTCGGAGCACTGCTCGGTGTGATGGGTGTGGGAATGGGCGGGCTGCTCGGCCGCGGCCTGGATCCGTGCTTCCACATCCTTCAGGCCCTGCTTGACCTTGTCAAGGAGGAACGCCATGGGCGGTGATGCTTGCTGGATGGTGGTGGCGGTGGCCGACGGCCTGCGCGGACGTGAAGCTGCGCGGACGAGCGCGGGCCGAGTGGTGGTTTCATCCAACCAACCCTCACGATTCACGCACGAGCGCGTCGGCGCCGAAGCAATCAATGGGGCAGTCGGTCATTTGCTGTGCTGCGGCACGCGACAACGGCAGTACATAACAAGCCAGCTCCCTCACTTGCGCACGCTGCTCCCAGCCGTCACCAGCCGTCATGAGCCGTCCCATCCCTCTCAGCCTTGTCTCCCTCCGTCATGTGACTGCTGACCTTCTCCGAGCTGTGTCATCATGATCGTTGAAGCTTGCCTCTTCAAAGGCGACGCGCGGAGTGATCGGCAGGCATATCGATCGCGACGCGTCGCCATCATGGTCCGGGGCGTCTGCCGACACGAGGAGCTCGAGACATCGGCCCTGCCGCAGTGGGCATAAATGCGCCACGAGTACCGTTGGCTATGAGCGATAGCTAATGGAACGTGGTGAAAAAGGTGCGTCAGCCCACTGTGCCAACGCCGTGCCGCCAAATGCATCGCTCGTTCCGCGGAAACTCAAACCGCTCGCATCTCCGTGACATGGTCGCAGACCAATGGACACAGCTCGTCCACGTTCTCGCCCAATGCAAGTCGTACCATTCGGGCGACTCGCCGAGGTTTGCAGCACGAGAAGCAGAAGGGGAGGGCAATGACGAGTGGGCATATAATCTTCATTCTGCTTCAGCGCAGCACTTGGTGGCTGTGAGACATATCAGCATATGACTCGACGGTATGCCCAAAAAAGCGCCTCACAACCTACCGCTTCAAAACATTTTCCAACGTCACGGCGTTGAGTTCGGCGTCGTCCGGAAGCTCGTTGATAAGCGGCACCAAGCCCGCGAACTTCTCCCCGCCGCGGTATGCAATGACGGCCGGCACTCCCGCCGGCTCCATCTGTGCATCTGCAAAGTGAAGCTTGACGAACCGGGTGTCCTGATGCTTGCTGGCCAGCGTTCGTATGCACCGCTCGAAGAGGTCGCTCACGTGGGACTGCGAATGGTCAGCCCCGATTCGACTCGTGCCCAGGCACTGTAAATCCCCCCCCCCCCACTCCCCCACCAAGGCACTCACATAGTCGTCGTAAATGTACACAAACACCACCGTGTCGGCGGGTGAGTTTTCCACGGCGTCCAGATATCCTTCGGGATCGACCATGGTGAGAGCACCGTACGGCCTGCGGCTCCTGCTGTTCTTGTGGATGGCGCTGTCCCTCAGGCCGCTCTGCAGCTCTTTCAGCCGGCTCTGCCGCCATTTCTGCATGAAGTCGTGGTCGCCCTCGCCACCCAGCTCGAGTTCAGCTTGCTCGTCGAGCGTGCCGTTGCCCTTGACCGTCATCAACGAGATCTGGGCGCCCAGGCCGGCGGTGCTCCGCATGGACAGGCGCTGCGAGTCTCGGTAGTCTTGGGCGTCGGATATGACGCCTTTGGGTCCCGTGTTGGCGCCGTAGCGCGTCGATGGGATGGTGCTTCGCGCGCTGCTGACCGACGGCCGCGGCGGGTTCGCGCAGGACGCGGGCGGAGTGGCATCCTCGTCGTCGGACAGGTTCAGGAACGACTGCGCGTCGTCGTCGGCGTCGTCGGCTGCAGGGTGCCTCGTTCGTCTGTCCTTGTCCCTCATCAGGGCATTGAATTCATCTCGGGCAGCCGACATGATTCCTGCGGTGGCGACTGCCTGCGCTGCCGCTCGAACGGGGCGATCTTGTGAATCGAAGCGACAGCCTTACCGGAGCTTTTGACTTCGACGGCAGCTACAGGCCATCTTTTCTTAGTCCATCGCGTCGCGTGCAAAAGCGACCAAGCTCGCCCAGCCCTTATTCCGGAGCTGGGATCATGATACGGCTGAGTCCTCGCAAACAATGTTGTTCCCTTCCGATCCTTGACGTGGACACACCGCTGCCTCTAATGGTGCGACTCAGGCGTTGGGCAGGGCCGAGCAGCGAATTGCAACCTTCACGTCCCGAGACGATCCAAGCATTTCCTGCCCATGCGGCCGGCCCCCGGTACCAGCTCTGGGACGTGGAGAACCTGAGAACTACCGATATTCAGGATCTCGCGGCGAGATGCCGTGCGACTTTGCTGCTTGGCAATTGCTTGACACTGCCAGCCCGAAGCCGGCGTGAAATGATCAACGCGTGTACCAACACGCATCCAACCCACTCTCATCAGCCAACTTCAGGGGCACAATCTGCCGAAACATGGGTCGCGCCATAGGATTTTAGAGACCCGAGCAAGACGGAAAGGGGCATCGTGGATCAGATGATTATGCCGGTTCCTTCCCGACCAAACTTCGGAGGTGATGAGAATAATACAAAACGCTTGGAGCGCCAGCTTTTGATCCTTTGCTTGGAGTTGTCCTTTACAGCTACTAGAAACACCACTGGGGACACGCTGCCACAAAAAAAAAAGATCCTGCCGCCTGATACAAGACCCCCAAAAGTTACGCCTGCGCTCAGAGTCCACCGACTCCGCCAGTTCCGCAGTACAGTACTCAAGCTGAGTGATTTGAAGGAACATGGATCCCGGCTGGGTGGTATAGGAAGATCGTCATCTCGTGCGCGCGATTTCTGGGGTATTCGCACCGATGATGGAAATGTCGTTGGCGTTTTGGCGTTGCTCAGTGCCATTGCCCGAACTCGCGCTCCGCATCATACATAAGCGCTGTCTGCCTTTGAAGTTGATATAGAGGGTATGCCGTCCGTCCGAGGCCCGTTACAGAAAAACACATCCGGCTCGACCTGGGAGCAGCACAGACAGGCAATGATGCGTCGTCGATCGTTCTTTGGAGTCCCTTGGGAAAGACATGGCGTAGCGATATTTTCGGCCGAATCATGCCCAGATGCGAAGCTGGATGGACCAGTCAGCGCCACTCCATCGACGAGTGGACCTGAGATAACGTACCATAGAATCCCAGGATCCTGTGCATAATGACATGGCATCATTGCTCACACCCAAGCAGCTGACGCGGTTGTCGTGCCCTTGAAGAGTACCGACGCGCTCGCCGCGGAGGACATCCCAGACCTGCACAAGTGATTAGTCTTATATTCCAGATGTAATCGCCAGCCCCGTGAGCCGAACCTTGCACTCGAAGTCGTCGTAGCCCGCGAAGAGGAGCCTTCCTGATACGGAAAAGGCGACTGAGGTGATACCACAGACGGGCTCCCCAATCTGCACGTCTTGTTAGCTCACTCTGCAGTTGGTGAGGCGAAACGCTCTTATACGTACAGTATAAGCTTGAAGCTCACGATCCGCGCGAATGTCAAATAAGCGACACGACGCGTCGTCGGAGCCCGTGCCAAAGGCGTTGCCGTTCGGGAAGAACTGGATTGCGTTGATATCGGAATCATGAGCGGCGAACGTCTGCGTGCACTTCTGCTGTCGAATGTCCCAAAGCTTTGCGAACGCATCACAAGCGCCAGACACAAACTGGTTGTTATCCAAGGGATTTATGCTCAAGCTCATGACATCCCCGAGATGATCTGCAAACTCTGTAATCTTCTGGCCGGTTTCGATATCCCAGAGTACGCAGGTCATGTCACCGGACGATGTGAGGATGCGCCTGTCATTGATGAAACGGCAGCACGAGAGGTAGCCGGAGTGGCCACTGAGCTCGCGGGCCACCCTGGTAGGACCTTCTCGCGCCGAAAGATTGTAGATGGAGCAGATGTTGTCGAGACCGCCGCATGCGACGTAGTTGCCGCTGGGCGAGTACGCGCATGTCATGACCCACGACGATCGCAGCGGAATGGCGTGGACCTTGTTCGTGGTGTAGGCGTCCCAGATGATGAGCTTTCCGTCCTGCGATGCAGATACCAGGTGTCTTCGGTCAGTCGACCAGTGCATGGCATAGATCTTGGCCAAGTGACCCTTGAGGGTGCGCTTGGTTTTCATTGACAGCCTCGGGAGCTGTTCTGTGCGTTGTCGCGCAACATCGCGGACTGTCAGGAGACGGATTAGTAAGTAATACACACAACGGCAACGGCGAGCGCGATATGCGAAGAGAGACTGCAGCCGGCATTGGACTCACGTGTGGTGTCGGCCAGCTCATCCTTCTTGCGCTTTATCCGGTCCTTGAGAGCCTCGGCGTCCCTCCGTGCTATTTGGATCCTCTGCTGAATCGACTCAGCGCTCGCGTCGGCCATGCCGTGTGGGAGCGACGACGCGCGCGATGGGATTCAGCGGAGCAGCCAGATGCGTTGCGGGTGGTGTGTGCAGGAGGGAAGTGGACAGCGCACGGGGTGGCCGCGGCCGAGCAGCAACGGAGAGGGAACCAGGTCGAAGCTTGCCGTCACGGCGGCTGGGCGGCCGGCGCCGCAAACGGTCAGTGGTGGGCGGGAGACGTGAGAGCGCGCGTGTGCAGCTGCAACGGAAGCGAACGGACTGGCGAGCGGTGGCGCGTCACGGCGAGAGCAGTGGCAGCGGCAGCGGCAGCGGTGGAGGCGACGACGGCCGGTAGAGCTCGTCGGAGGTTGGTGGTGAAAGAGCGATCGAAGAGGAAGCGCGTCCGTGCACTCCCAGTTCTAATTTCAATGGAGCGAGCGACGCCAAACCTTCTTCGGGAGCTTTGCTTCAAGCCTTCGACGACGACACACAATCAAACAATCGATTGTCCTCGCCGCGGGCAGCTCGGCGGGTGAATGGTCGGCCACCCAACCACGCTGTCCAGGCCGCGCACCTCCTGCTGTCCGGCACCCGTCGTGAACGCGAGTCGCCGCCGCAGCGGAATCGAAGCCCTCCGCCACCTCCAGCGGCTGTACATCTCCGACAAGGACCATACCATTCTGCACTACTGTTTCTGCTCACCTTCCGCTGCCAACCCGGCTGTGCTGTATCTCTGCCAACCCGGCTGTGCTGTATCTCTGCCAACATGTCGCGCTTCACTCTTGCCCATCCCCCCAGCTGAAAGGACAGGGGGTGTGGAGAGGATGGCGATGCAGTGTTCCGAGAAGCCTCGCATCCCGACAATTCTCGAGTAGCTTCGGACAGTGCATGAAATTGCCTGGCTGCTTTCTGTTGAATCAATAATGCTGTGCGCTCTCCAGTGCCTAGCGGCAAGCCAGTCGATCATGGCCTGCAGGATCGACGACACAGGTCTCGAGCGCTTACACCTGCACCGGGAAATTGTGCACCTATGTATTTGAACCTATTCCCTGCAGATACTGTTTTTGGCGCCAAACTTTACGCGAGGAGAGCGCGATGTGCTGTCATTTGCTAACTCGACCACGGTCTTCGCCGTTAGCAATAGTTAGACGCTTGCTGGTGCTTGCGACATATCGAGCCAGAATCGGCACCTCGCAGCACCTCGACACATCACGCCTCACAATACCCATGACCAAGGCTCAGGAACAGGCTGGCAGGCTCTGTCCGGTTGCCGTGAATGGCAGAATCGCTCCACAGGCTGTGTTGACTGCGTCGGAGAACGAATGAGTCGGCAAAGCTGTTGGGGCCACAACCTGAATCTGGTTGGTGTGCAAAGTGCGGATGCGACCCGATACCCTGCACACTTCTCAACAACATACGACCGACAACGGAGAGAGAATAGGACGTGCGATCGAGTGTTGTCGCGGGAGCGCAGAGGACGGTTCCTGGTGTTGCTATGTTTCGCGCCATTGCAGCTGCAGAGTCTGAGCAACCTGCTCCGCACCATGGACTGCCATCCCAAGCAGATGCCGCCTTGTGAAACGCCGTGCCTGGTATCCGCATGCATGCTTTCGCTGGAAGCACTACCGTAGTCGCGCTCTTCCCATGCTCATTCCACCACGCCCCCGACCACCCGTTCCCGTCTCGTGGAAAGCATGTTTACCGGTGCTACTGGCCGTCAGTGTCTCCGCGCACATTGCAAGCCGCCGAATCCTTACCTTGGTGAAGCCAATGTCGCTGGACTTCTCGCGGAAGCACTGACGGCAGATGTTCAGGCCGTACTTGCGGATGAGACCAGCCTTGTGGGTGCAGACGCGGCTATCACCTTGTCAGCGCCCGGGTCTGCGCATCGCGAGATAGCCGAGAGAGAGAGAGAGAGGATCTCGCGCCATCAAGGTATCGGTCCATCATGGTCCGCTCAGCACCCACCATTCTCTAGCACCTTTGCCGTAGGTCCGCGGCCGGCTGTACCACACTGACTCGTGACTCATTGCGACGGTGTCGTTGCTTGGTTGTCTGTCGCGGAAGGGTTGGTGGGGGTTGGTATGGTCGTCGGAAGGTGTTGGTGGTGGTGACAAAGCCCGTCTCCGGCCGAATTTACGAGCGTGTGTCGGCAGTCTCCGGCGGCTTCTTGGCGCGGCCTTGAAATCACAAGGCCCTCACGGCTGGCCGGCCAACACCAACAATGTCGGGCAAGATCAAGTCCAAGGACTTGAAGTACGACTCCACCTTGCCGCCGTTTCTGCAGCGCCTGCATGATCAGAAAGCTGGTCGTGGCGACTCGGATCGCCACGAGAGACCGGCTGCACGCGCGGCGAGAGCCCAAAATCCAACCGACGATGATGGGCCAACAGTCGTAGACGATCGCGGTGACACCGTCTCCAAGGAGCAGCTCGAGCGACTGACCCGATCACATGCGGATGGTCCCGAAGACACGCCAAATGCGACTGGACACCTCGGATCTGACACTGGCCCCACGGCGTCCGGAGCGCTTCCCGGTGGCCACGAAGATGTGAAACGTGTAGAGCCGGCTATCACAGATGGCAGATCGCAGAAGAAGCGAAAGGCTGCGAAGGTGGTCGGCGTTGACGAAGATCAGGACTCGCCGGTGAGGAAACCGGCTCAGAGGGCCAAGAAGAAGGCAAAACCAGTCAAACTTGCTTTTGATAACGATGAGCCCGAGTGAACATCTTCACGAGTTGATCCCACGGCAACCCACGAAGCAACAACACCCCAGCCCCGAGTGTCGAGTCAGTAGCCACCGGAATCTGCCCCGAGCAACACATCTGCCATCACACTGCCCTCTGCGATGTGACGATCCCAACCGTCACCGATCGCAGTCATCCTCGATGTACAGGAATTTACACGATGTGGGGAGATCCCAGTTGATGCCTTGCCTCAATGGTGAGCTCTCCCCTTTTATTTGGCATCATGATGATATTGATTATTGGAGCTGTCCTACATATAACTACGTGAGGACACAACTTACCGTATACGCAAAATATCTGACCGCCAAACTTCCACCATGGTTCCCGTGCACGAGCCTGTGGGTCGTTACTGACGTGGAATCAGGCACCTCGCAGAAACGTGATCCCTGTAGCTGGCACTCATCAAAAGACTCGTGAGATACGTGGTGCTCAAAGAGAAGCCACGGAATTTCCGTGATCAAAGTTGACCCGCCTGACCTCCAGCCACTTGTGAACAAGTCCCGGCGGCGGTGGTCAAGCATCTCAGCCAGAGCGAGAAGAGCGAGAAGATGTTGAAAACGAGGTTCTTGACACGCTCGGCAAGGATTACGCGTGAGGTGGAGTGATTGGGCTGGATAGTGGGGAGATAGGAGTGGCCATTTTCCATCCCCGTGAACGCGACGGGGAAGGTCATGAATACGGAATTGGGCTCCTGCATTGGAGGAAACGTGTTTTGCGAGCAAGAGCGGGATAGCGTCTCTGAAGCTCACGTCTGCACATCGAGTCTTGTCTAGAATTTCCACGTGCTCTGCCGGTCGATGCGGAGATCGCTGAACGGAATGCCAGAGCTATGATCTTGGAGTCTTGATCGGAGTTGGCGATCCAATCAATGCCCTGACGCAGGTCTGATTGCTGTGCTCAGTCAAGAAAGGCGGGAAACATTGGGTGGTCCAGTCACCACAGCTGCTTGTAGGAGGGCTTGAACATCCTCTTGGTCTTTCTCTTGGTCGTGCGTGTGGTTGGGGGTTTTGCGGTGGAATCCGTAGGGTTGGGCATGTTGGTGGTGGTGTTGTACGTGGCATTGTCGGGCAATACCTTCCACTGCATGGTGGAATTGCCCTGTCGGAACGTGCTCTCGGCGGGGCCCACGGTTTTGTAGCCGCTGCGGATGCAATTTTCTGTGCCGGTCGCGATGTCCTTGCCCGAGATGGCTCGCTCGAACATCTCCAGCGCCAGGCGAGGCTGGTAGAAAGGCACTTTGTGGCCGGCTTCGTAGATGCGAGCAAAGGCGAAGTTGGAGGATTGCTTGACCTGTCCATGGACGATGGCGTCGGAAGTCGTGATGTTGGTGTAGCCAGCCGAAGAGAAGCCCGGTGCACCGACATTCTTGGAGACTTGTTGACTGCCCAACCTGCCGGGAGATCTCGATCAGCACCGCCTCAATGCGCAGATCGCAGTTCGTGTATACTCACCAATTACAGTTGTAGTCGGCGTCTCCCGCGTATAGGACGAGATATATGCCTTTTTTGATCAGCCTCCGCATGGCTGCGTATACGCCGTCTTCACGCCCATCGTCGCCGGTACTGCCGAAGGCATCTCCGACAGCGGTGCTCTGTTCGGTGAAGTTCACATAAGCACCAATTGCTGTCTGGACTCTCTGCGTGTTGAGGTAGTCGTCGTAGGAAGAGTAGGGGAACGGTGTGGGTGCCATTTCTCGAATGTCGTATTCGCCACGCCCCGATGCGGCACGAAAAGGCTTTTCGACCTGAGCCGCGCAGAACTGGTCTGCCGCAGCACAGGCAGAGTCGATACCCCGGGTATTGCAGTCGACCATACGGTCATAGCAATTTCCAGGTCCCCACATCGCATTGTATATCTGCGCCTGGGTTGAAGCATTGTACGGCGAGAAGTCGTATGGGTTTCCCGGGTCCACCTGAGAAGTATCTAGGTCAGCAAGGTTCTTGAGCTACAATGTGCAAGGTATTCCACTCACGGTATAATGGTAGTACGCTTGGTAGTGTACCAAAGGATCGTACCAGCCGTTGCCAATCAAGATGGTGTTCAAATTGACAGGACGTGCGCCTTCGATTTTGCCGGCTTGGATGAGTTCGTTCTGCTTCTCAATGTAGTCGTTGAATATAGGCGCATAGTGACCTCCGTATGACTCCGACGCAAAGTTGAATTCGTTGCGTGAGTATTGAGGAAATGCTCCCATAAACCCCTGTGACGGAATCAGACCGCGCTCGCGCTCACGGCGCACGGGCTGTATGTGCTGCTTACATACCTGAATAGTTCTCCACATCAACGGTGCTGCATTGGCCGTCGAATCGGGCACACTGGTCACATTCGGGTAAGGGTAAGTGCCGCAATTGAGGTCGGCCGCGTAGTCTGGGCATGTGGCGTTTGGCAGCTGCACAAAATCTCCGTCATTGGTCCAATATCCTGGGACGGGAGTCGAATATGAGAGGCCTACTTGGGCCGGTTGATCGATGAACAGCATGTTCGAGACGTTGCTAGAGGATGTCAGAGCTTGGCCAGGTCTCGCTCCTCCATGCTGGCACTGACTTCCATGCATATGGATTGTAGATTAACTCTCCGTTCCCATCGACACCACAAGGTCCCAGCTCTTGAAAAAGACCGATCATGCTGGAGCCGCCGGGGCCTCCGTTGATCCACACGGTCAGAGGAGCTGTCTCGGGGTTCTGATTTCGGGCTTCAAAGAACCAGAAGAAAACATGTTGATCCTCAAATATGTCGACGTAGCCGGAGAAGGACTTGACGCCTGGAGTGAGCTCGCAGATCCCATCTGGAACTTGTTTGGATCGGACGGGTATATCGAGGTATCCTTTGCCCGTGACAAGGTCGGTTGGAGCTGGAACGAATTGAGCAATAACCGGAGCTGCCACCGCCGAGAGCACAGCAGCTCTCGAGAACCAGAACATGATGCCTTTCGGAGCTGTCCTCCTCCCACAAGACTGGAGTAGCAAAACCCTCGATTTATAAATACGGGGCAAAAGACATCTAGTCAACGATGCCATGTAAACTCTCTGAAAACACTCACAACCCTTGCATGCCAATTCCACATCAGCTGTACAGACCAGCAGGTTGTGCAAATTTTCTTGGCATAACGAACTTGCACAACAGATAATTCAGCCGATCTGAACGCGTTATAAATCTTCTTGCCTGGTTCTTGCCAACTGGCTGTCCACCTCTTGTACTAAGGAGTTTGTGTGCTAGTCATATCTGCTCCTTGACATAGCCGCGGCGCAAAACCTCGCGAATCCAGGTCGAGGATATATTGAACAATCGTCTACTCTCCGTCCTGGGTGAGTTTGTGTTGTAATAGTTATAGGGTAACAATCAGGACGATAGGTAGTTCCGCGGTGTCTGGAAGCCAGTGTTGTATGAGGCACATTATGTGCTTTAGCAGCGCGTCGAAGGCCTCGAAATTTGCCTTGCTGGAAGGCAGATAGAGCAAGACCAGTTCTGCCTTCTTGATTAGACGATTGAATGTTTTGTTGTCAAGACATGGTATGTTAACGGGCAAGTTGGTTGTGCCGAGAAAATTTGTACAGTTCACTGGGTCTGTACAACTCACTCGATATGGAATTGACATGCAAGGGTGTGAGTGATTGCACGCAAGGGACTGCACGTAAGTGAAGACACGTGGCATCTCCTATCTTCTGTACTCAAGATGGATCGTGGGACCACATAGAATGGACATACGGAGGTTAGCGCCATATATGTTGAGCTACTTTCACGTGTTCGGAAGATGGGTTCTCAAGCTCCCGAGCTAGGTGGTTGACAGCGTGACTGATGTCAGGTCGTGTGTGGTTAGCTAGCATCTGCAGCTTCCCCATCCACTAGTTAAATTGCTGGTGGCGCTGTGGCGATGGCTCTTCAATGCTTGGCTCGTACACGCGGTCCAGTGGTCGTGGGGCCGGTTTGCAGTCAGCGAGCTGGTGCGGTTCCAGCTTGTCTCGAGCGTAGTGGCTTTAAACAGGCTTGATGGATGAGCTGGGTGCAATGGTCTAAATACCAAGAAAGAGGTTCGTGTCAATCGGTTGAATAGGGTGCCGTTGCTTCATATCATGAATAAAGCTGTTGAGCTGTGCCTAAGTGCTTGCAAAGATTTGGAAATCGTCGACGTGGATGATAACAAGGAGCTGGCCATGGTTGGCAACGAACAGGCAGGCGTCGCTGGAGGTGCGGTTGAATCCAAGCTTGGTCATACAGCAGACTGTTTGAGACGGTAGAGTCCTCTGGTGACTTTCACAGCTTGTCCGAGGTGCTCATAACTTCGCTGGTGCTTAGATAGAAAAAAAACGTCGAGCTGTGGATGGAGAAAGGCAGTGGTCACGTCCAGTTGAGCACAGACCCAATTGTTGAGCTGGCTGAGGGCGATGAGGATCCTTCCAATTGGTGCTCTCGGTGTTAGAGCGAAGATCTCACAGAAATCAATGCCCTCACGCTGTGTAAACCCCCTCGCTGTCCATCTGCGCGGACAATGAGCACCTCGAGCCACCACCTCAGCCTCAGCCAGTCGCTGGTTACAAGCGACCAGCGTCACCGACACCTCTCCCACCGCCTCGAACGACAACACGTTCAGGACGCCAAGTTGTTCAGCACAACTACAAACGGCTCGCTGCTGCTGCTACCACTGCTACTGATCCACAGTCCTACTGCCAAGCAATGGCCTCAAAGGACTCACACCACTGGAAACAAGCTAGAGACACTGAAATCACGACAGCCTTTGGTCAGATCGGAAAAGTGAAGAAATGGGGGAACCAAACGTCTGAAAAAAAATGCCCATTTCCGCTTTCCTTTGATACACTGGGGCGTGCGTTGCAGCTGGTGGTAAGATCAAGGACGGGCCACCTCCCCTCCCCCCCCACCACCAACCTCTACTCTCGACAACCTTCTACAGAGGAAATCACGCTCCGATGAGTTGCGTCACGTGATCGTACGGAGGAACACTCTGGGGATTCCACAATTGTTCGGGCAGCCTGCGACGGAATCTATTCGCCGCCCTTTGGCGGTGACTGCACGGCGCCGGGTCCCTTGTAGTCTGGGTTGCCAACAAACGTGATTGGCTCGATCTTGTTCTCCTGTGCAAGTGATACTTGGTCAGCCACGATGCTGATCAAAAGGGAATCATGGGACGGGAAAGGTGTCTCGACCGAGGCTTCCGCTGCTGTGGTTGAACGCGGAACTCGCGCCGAAACATTCCCCCAATGCCTGACTTACCCTCATGTACTCGTTGGTGGCCTCTTGCCATTCCTTGTTCATGGTGGATGGCTTGCCGCGAGCGAAGTAGCGGGTGGAGCCGAAGAGGACGCCCGCTGCGATCACGCCGATCATGGTGTACAGGAAGACCTTGGTGTTCTCGCCAGGTGGAGTCTCGGCGCGAGGTCCGTGTGGTCCAAAAGCGATCCAGTATGCTGTGAGTCGACACCGTTAGCCTGGATTCCCGATCGACAGCATTTCGCGATCCGCGACGGCCACACATGGCTCCCAACCACCGCCAGTGCCTGCCTTCCTCTTTCCGCCATGGCATGTTCAATAGCGGAACGGCTCATCAAGGTAGGGGTTCGAGTAACACCACTTACCGGCCTTCTTCTCCTGAAGGGTGAGCTCGTTCCAGTCAACCTTCATGCGATCTCGGAGAGCCATCCAAAGATCGGCCTGCTCTTGTGGCGGCATGGCCTCCCATCGCTTCTCAATGTTTGCGAGTGTGGGATTGGAGATTGCGTGCGCGTTTCTCACATGCTGGTGCCATGCGAGAGGCGTGAGTGATGCGGCGGCGGCCCGTGTGGATGCTACTGGAGCCGGGAGCTGGCGCAGGAGAGGAGTTGCTCGCAGCATCGTGGCAGAGATCGGGAGGAGCGGAGAGGGCGAAAAACGGTGTGATCAGGAGAGGACCTCGCAATTGAGGTCTCGGCGCGACCAGGCGATGGGTGCGGGTGGTGCTATCGGCGCGATTGGGGCGTTGTGTCGATGTTCGTCTGCAGCGAAGAAGTTCGAAGCTCTCCGCTTGCCAATTACCATTCCATTGGCTAGTCCGACAAATCCCGACCGGGACCCGACATTCATCACTCACTTCACTTTCTCTCACGCGACGGCACGTGTGAACGACAGCTTGACACTGCGATGCTCTTTGGCCATGGCAGATACACATACAACCACTTCGTATGCCACGCCATGGCCTGCGAAATGTTGAGATATCGGATACTTTTTTGGCCCAGAGGATGGATATGCTTCGGAGGCGAGGACCATTTGGTTCCTGGAGGAATTTGATGTTTCCTTCTCTGGTTTCAGAGCTGGGGCTGAAAGAATGGTGTGCAGTGCTGGAAGTTGTCATCTGTTCACTATATACTATTGCTACCCGCTCGTTGTGCGCCCATCATGAATCGCAGGGAGAGCGTGCTCAGCCCTCTCTCGCCAACACGATGCTCGCTGCAAACCGAAATACTGGTCGGTCGACCGCCACGACACTATCAGTTCATACGGTCAGCGTTCATCGCAGTCATGGCCGGCCGTCCCTGCTGGTCGACTGCTGGATGTGGGAAACGGGACTTATCATCTGCCACCTTGCGCTTGAAGAGTCCCAAGTCCTTCAGCAGGTCATCAACGTCAGCCTGCCAGGCATTGTGCTCAAAGCCAGCAGACACCGAGCAGCCATCGTCCATTCCACTATCATGGTCTGAACCGCCAAATTCGGATGGCTCGCCATTCTCCGCGTCGCCGTAGCTTTCTGGTAGCACGATGGGATTCTTGAGCTCGCAAACAGCCAGTGCAAGATGCCGTCTCAGTGCTTCGATCTCGACACGAAGAGCATCATTCTGAGGCCTCAGTTCTTCGACTTCTTGAGTGAGGGCTCGAATCTTGACTTCTGACACCGCACGAGACTCTTCCATGGCACGTTGCATCTTGCTGACTTGTCGTTGATAGTCCTCCAACTCATCTCGCGCACGGTCCGCTTCATCTCTCTTGCGGGTCGCGGCGGTATTGACGGAAATTTGAAGCTGCTTGATAGTCTCTTGCATCTCCAGAATCTTCGCATCGCGCTCGGCAGCAGAGACGGCATCTTGGTTGACATGAGCCTTGGTTCGGATGCGCTTCGCTTGGTCTGCGTAGCGAAGTGTTGAGAGCGTCTCCTCGTAGTCGGTCGGTGAAATGCAGGCGACCATGGCTGTCTTGCTGTTGCCGCCCAATGAGTCTTTGAGAAGCCAAGTGAGGACACTGTCTCGGTAAGGAACGACTTCGGCTCGACGCTTGGGCTGGTTTGCCGACCCCGTCATTCGCGATGCGCGCTGTCGCTTCGGATCTGCGAGCGCAGCAATCACTCTGCCAAGCGTAGTGAGGGACTGATTGATGTTGCTACCTTCTCTCAGCCTCGCTCCAGTGGCCTCAGTCTTGTTCGCTCGTTCGGAGCCCGCCAGATCCACCAGACGCATGCGGGCTACTCGCTCGATGGTATTGTCGGTCGCAATGTCGTGTTGGATTTGCTTCAAAGTGAGGGTGAAGACGGCATGTGATCGTGAGGATGTGTCGTTCATCTTTGTGCTCGCTGTTGTCCGGTTCATGTCGCCCACTTTCATCAAGCGCTCAATGTCCTCGTAGCACCGAACGGGCTCATCCGACAAGTTCTGAACATATACTCCATCGCTCTTGCTTTCTCTGATCTTCAGGTAGGTGGGCGGGCTTGTCTTGGGAGTAAGGAGATCCTTGACATGTTCGTTGTAGATCTCGAAGTAGGAGACGTGGACATTGTATGTTATACTGCCGTTCTGCTCCGCCTCTATTCTTTCAAAGAGGCCTCGACAGGTGCGCGGGATGAGTCCTGGTTGGTCGAGGGTGCCCATCATGGTGTATGACTTTCCGCTGCCTGTCTGGCCGTAGGCGAAGATGCAGGTATGGTAGCCATCGAAGTTGTGGTCGAGGAAGTCCTCGCCGAACGAGTCGTAGACATGTGATTGACCGGCGAAGTGCGCATCGGATTCGCTGTGTGACCAGAAAGACTTGTCGAAGGTGAACTTCTTTTCTTCGTACTGCTTGCGTGCGCTCCTCAGCTCATCCTCGGTCAGCTCTGGCGGGAGCAGCGTGGTCTGTTGCGTATGCGGGTCCATGCGAACGATACATGGCGCTTTCTTGTCGAGTTCTGGCGCGCGATCAGTATCTTGCTTCCGCGTTGCACGCTGGCGCCAACGCCGACCTCGCTTGACAAACTTGCGCACGCGAACTACGACCTTGACATTTCCAGCGTCGGCATCGGGCGGCGTGAAGGGCCGCTCCATGTCGACGGGCTCGCGACTGCGCAGACTGGGACTGCTGGCGGAGCTGCGGTACTGGTCGAACGAGGTGTGTGGTCGCGCGGCCATGTCGACGTTGGCGTCGCCGTCGAGCTCAGGATGCGGCAGCAGGCCCGGCGGCAGGCCCGGCAGCAGGCCCGGCACAGTGATCAGACTGGCAAAAGCGTCGCACACGTCGTCGAGCACGTCGGTCCGGCGTTGACGAAGGACCGTGTACATGGACGGACCGGACTGTCCGCGCTGCGATGGCTGCACATCGCTGGCGCCGTCTGTGCACTCGCGGCTCGAGGCTGCCCTGCGCTGCCCACAGCCTCTGCCGGCGTTTGTTTTCGCCTGCAAGCGGTTGTCAGCGGCAACCACATATATATGCATAGAGTCGCGGGGTAGCGCGTGCCTCGGTTCCAGGCCGGGGCGCTCGAAAAGGACCGAAAAGGACTGAGCGCGGGGAGCGGAGGAGCCAGGAAGCCCGCCGGCCGACCAGGGAGCGGCAGCACCACCCGCCTCCTGCAGCCTGCCACGCCTGTGGTAGACCATCCCCAATGCCTCCCAAGAAGCCTCAGGCGGGCGGCAAAGCTGCGCCTGCACCGGTCAAGACCGAAGGCTCTGCGGCATTGCCGCCGGCCGCACAGCCGGCAGCGAGCGCCCCCGTTTCCCTCTCTTCCACGCCCGCCGCCACGCCTGCGCCTCCCAGTCGGAGCGGCTCCACGGCGCCGCCATCTTCTTCGGCGCACCGAAAGCCCGTGCTCGCCCCGAAGCCCAAATTCACCGGCAGACGATCTGCCACAGCGCGCGCAGAACTAGAAGCAGCAGAGGCCAAGAAGAAGGAGGCCGAAGCCGCCGCCGCGGCGGAACAAGCCAGGAAGGATGCAAAAGATGCGCGCAAATTTGGCTACCGGGGTCCCGATCGTGGCGCGAGAGGTGGTGCGCGCGGCGGACGAGGCAGAGGAGGCCATATGGGCGATGCGCATCGGCAAAGGCCAGAATCGCAGGCGACTGGTGTGTTTGGCGGTGGTCAGGCTAGCGCAGAAACAAGAGGTGGATGGGGTCGATCAGGCGGAGGCGGCGGCGGCGGGCGGTTTGGCGGTGGCGGCGGTGGTGGCGGCCCCTACTCAGGCTTCGGGAGCGGTGCTGCTTCTCGCTCTGCTTACTCGAGTGGTGGCGTGGGCGCTAAGCCGGAACATGACGTCGATATGGGTGGCATGCGTCCGGTAAAAGCTGAGGAGGAAGGCTACATATCGAGCGAGGAGGAAGACGAAGCTCAAGTTGGACCTAAGCAGAACATTGACCAGCTGCAAGTCATCGACTTGACTGGAGACGGGCAAGGGCCTGAGGATCCCTTTGCTCCTGTACGTTTGGGTCGGCTCCCTCACAAGGAGCGTGCAGTTGGTCTGGTCGTGGAAGAAGACTCGCCGGAATCAGGCGATGTACCGGAGGCTGTTTCTGAAAAGAGGAAAGGCAAGCAGAAAGCAAAGGACGTCGAGGTCACAGGATCTAGCGCCATACCAAAGCGACCCACGACGTACAGCTCGTCGGAAACAGAGGACGGCGATCCTCCCATCAAGAAGGAATCTACTGAGGACGAACACCAGACAAGACCGAGAACACCAGATCCTGCCACGACCGAGCCGGCCACAGAGATGACAAGCCGTCCACACGACCTTCCCGTATCGCCCGAAAGCCGGCGAAGAGCCAAGACAAGGATAAAAGAAGAGGCGGATGCCCTCGACGACGACCTTTCCGATTTCGAGATTCCAGATCCCCCCCGGTTCCAGACTCAAGCCGAAAAGGATGAATGGGTCCGTCAATACGACGACCTCCGCCAGATCCGAAAGGAGTTCGGTCGACAAGTGCCGAGAGACACGCGGCCGCCCGACGCCGAAGGCGACACGGCGATGGCCGAAGCCACGGCGCAGCTGGAGAAGCTGAAGGCGGCAGAGGAGGAGCGAAACAACCACGTCTACATCTTCCAATTCCCCCCGGTGCTGCCCGACCTGGTCCCCGTGAGCGTCAAGCCCGACCCGGATTCGGCCGCGGCCCACGGCCCCGCGGACGCGATGCGCGGGGACCGCGGCGCGGGCGAGCACGCCCAGACCACCGACGCCGCCCCCGACGTCGCGACGTCCAAGCACCCCCAGCCGAAACTGCCGTCGGGGCACGTGGGCAAGCTCCGCGTGCGCCGGTCCGGAAAGGCGGATCTGGACTGGGGCGGCACGAGCTTGGTGCTGGGCAAAGGCGCCGATGCCACCTTCCTGCAGAACGTCTTCCTCGCCACCGTGCCCGACACCAAGCCCGGCGAAGATCCCGCCCACGACCCCGCCCCGGCCGTCGCCATGGGCTTGGGACAGATCCGGGGCAAGTTCGTCTTCACGCCCGACTGGGAGCGCATGTTGACGTGACGCGCAAGTCGTGGGCATCACTGGCCAATCCTTTGGTGATATGGGCGGAAAGGTTTCACCACACATCCACGGCACCACCGGACGCACCATCAGATCAAGCGTTCGGACAGAGAGCCGTGAGTTGAAGGCTATGAACGCCTCAAAAGACTAGCCCAGCCCATGGCATTCGCATCAACGAAGCGAGCAGCGATAAGGTGTCCTCGAAGAGACATCACGCCTGCTTTATATTTCGTGCTCATAATGTGTGCTAACTGCTAGCCACGTTCAACCGTGATAAGTCCGTCATCCTCACACGTCGGGGTGAGGCCTGAACTCTTCTCTGGCCGGCTAAGTACTTTTCAACACGCTCGTAAATTGCTTATGCGTTGCCATCGACTTTGGCGATGTAGGCCAGGAGGTCAACGACACGGCGCGAGTAACCCCACTCGTTGTCGTACCAGGAGACGAGCTTGAGGAAGTTCTTGTTCAAGGCAATACCAGCCTTTCCGTCGACGATGGAACTGTGCGGGTTGCCGATGATGTCGCTGGAGACGATGTCGTCATCGGTGTAGTCAAGAATGCCTGGAAATATATCAGCCAATAGTAACGGAAGCCTCCATGTCCACCTGCGCTTACCCTTGAGCTCGCCTGCTGCGGCATCCTTGAGGGCTCGTGTGATCTCCTCGTAGCTAGCACCCTTCTCGATGCGGCATGTGAGATCGACAACGGAGACGTTGGCGGTTGGCACACGCATGGACATTCCGGTAAGCTTGCCGTTGAGGTCTGGAATGACCTTGCCGACAGCCTTGGCAGCACCGGTCGAGGATGGGATGATGTTCTGGGCGGCGGTACGTCCACCACGCCAGTCTTTGCCGGATGGTCCGTCGACAGTCTTCTGGGTAGCAGTGTAGGAGTGGATGGTGGTCATCAGACCCTCGATCATGGTGAATTTGTCGTGGATGACCTTGGCGAGAGGAGCCAAGCAGTTGGTTGTGCAAGACGCGTTCGAGA
Organism: Pseudocercospora ulei; assembly: GCA_016165855.1. NCBI lineage: Eukaryota > Fungi > Ascomycota > Dothideomycetes > Mycosphaerellales > Mycosphaerellaceae > Pseudocercospora > Pseudocercospora ulei. The sequence goes on from JACWNB010000004.1 coordinate 6,216,241, forward strand.
TGACTGGGATGTCGGAGGTGTAGCTCTTGTTGTTGACACCCATGACGAACATCGGCGCGTCAGCAGATGGTGCAGAGATGACGACCTTCTTCGCGCCACCCTTCAAGTGTGCCGAAGCCTTCTCGGTCGTGGTGAAAACGCCAGTGGACTCAACAATGTACTGAGCACCGGTCTCGGCCCATGGAATGTTGGCTGGATCCTTCTCCATGTAGAAGCGGATGCTCTTGCCGTTGACGATCAGACCTGTCGGATTCCAAGATCAGCCAGATTCTGATGCACTCCGAGATTAATCGTCGAGACAGGGCACCGATCTTCGACCCGACCACCTGCAGACTGCCCCCGAGCATCGGGGTCATTGTTTACAACCCAGCCTCAACGCCTCTTTCCCCGTTTACTTACCCCGGGTGCCATCAACCTCGATGCTGCCGTTGAACACGCCGTGTGTCGAGTCGTACTTGAGCATGTAGGCCTGTGCCGAGTCAGCAGGGCTCGCGGAGGGCTCATCTTCTCCCGCACAGCCCTCCAAAGAGCGTTCGGTAGGGGCATCTGACTTACGGCGTAGTGTGGCTCAATGAACGGGTCGTTCACGGCCAAAACCTGCACATCGCCGTGCTGGATGCTGTTGCCGGTCAGTCACGACCGTCGTCTCTGCGCCATGCGCTCCAGACTCACGCATTGCGAAAGACAATGCGGCCGATACGACCGAAACCGTTGATGCCGACCTGCAGCAACTCATCAGCATGTGCTTCTCGGCACTTGGACTGCAGCTTCTGCGAGATGCCGCCCATCCACATTCCCGCGTCCGACACGGGTGGGTGACGCACTTTGACGACCATGATTGCTCGGTGGCTGCGATTATGCTGGAGCTGACGAGAGTCGGTGTGCGCTGGAAGCGAAGAGATTTCGACGCTTCACTCGCGACTTGTGGCGGGCTGGCGGGGGGATGTGGCGTGTAATAAAGCAGATTTTGGAGGGGGAAGCTATGACGCCGACCGGCTTGGCATCTGAGCTCTTTACGGCCGCATCACCTTGCTGCCCGGGCAATCACGACGCGGCGCGCTGCCAACCCGCACGCACCAACCTGTCCGCAGCAAGTGGAACTGTCCCCAGCAAGTGGAACGGTCCCCAGCAAGTAGAACAGCATGTGAGAGGCCGGACACCGCAGCCGGAATGTTCAGCCGTCGACATTGGTCGCAGCCTCTCCGGCCGCTTCCGCGCCCCTCAGTCCTCGCCGTCCGGACTCACCCGCACTGCGTCCGCTTCCTGATCTCTCCGGCCCCAGCGTTGTTTAAGCCTCGACAGACACGTGCACTGGGAAGGAACCCGTTCCTCTTCTGCAGCGACCGCGATCCGGCTTTCGCTGCGCGAGCGACGACGTGTTCTTTGGACAAAGTGACGTGAAGCACAACTTTTTGCATTATTCTACTACAGCTTAGGCACTACCCATCACGCATCTCAAGCCGATTTCGCTGGCTAAGCGCCGTCGTGTCATGGCAAGGCCGGTTGGTGGACCAGGGCGTGTTGCGAACGCGGGATTGCAGCAGAGCATGGCAACTCGAGAACCGTACTTGGAGCCACGGAGCGATACCATGTGCTTGCGAATGTGGGAGGCGACGATCTCGCGACGCTGAGGGTCGCCGTGGGTAAGAATGTACTGGATGAGATGGTCCGTGCTGTACTCGGAAGCAAAGCGGATGACGTGGTCGATGGCGCGGGTGCGGTCTGGAATGGAGCCATGCTCGCAGATGTGCTGAATGCACCAGTTTCCAAACTGGCCGTGAGAGACGACGTCGATGCTGGAGAGGACCTCGTTGATGCAAGGGCGCTTGTCCTCTTCCAAGCAATTCTCGAAGATGTTTTGGACTACCAGACTGCCGGTCTCGCCCAAGGCAACCTCGTGCCACATACCACGAAGAGCCTCGTTGACGTACTTCATGATCTGAGGTGGTGAGTCGCTCCAACGGAGCTCGAAGAGCTTCTGCCATACATGGCAAGCGTAGCGGTGGATGACGGTCTCAGGAATGCGACGCAAGAGCTCGTGCACCATGATAGCCTTGTACTCCTCTGGCACGCAATCGAAAGCCTTCTGAACCACGTGGCATCCGAAGGCGTCCATGCTGAGATTGAGAGTGTTGCCGCGAATGGCCTGTGCGATGGCAACAACCTGCTCAGGGGTGCCATGTTCGAAGCAACGCTGGACCAGGAAGTTGCCAAAGCGGTTAACCATGAGAGGATAGGCCTGGTCGATGATGGATTGGACGATCTCGTACTTCTGCTCGGGCGTGCCGACCTTGAGCTTCTGCTGTAGGAAGATGGATGCCTGTTGATCGTTGTTGCAGACGATCTTATCGACAATGTACTTCCAGTTGCAGCTCATGTTGCGATCGAGGAGACGGCGATAGTTGAGAGGCTCTGCAGTGCTCAGGTAAGATGGTGCCTGTGGCTGCTGTTGCATGGCCCACTGGCCGCGTCCGACGCCGAACTCGTTGGCGGTAGGCGAAAGCCTCGTACCAACTGGAGCTTGCTGGGCGTGATGGATGTTGTTTGACATCGTGTAAGAATGCTGCTGCTGGAATGGTGGCATCGGAGTCACGGGAGGTGTGTAGCCGGTGCGACTGCTGAGACCAGAGTGGCTGCGACCAAAGCCTGACATGCCATCAAACCTGACATCAGTTAGTCACGTGCACAAACAAAGATGAGATGAAAGGCTAGGAGACTCACGACTGCTGCACCATGTTGAAGCTGCCGCGCTCAAATGGGCTGGCTGATCGGCTGTATCTAACGGCCTGAACAAGGCCATTCGAGGACGGCATGATACCATGGCCATTGATGTTCGCGGCCAGGTGTTGAGCGGCTGGAAAGGGCGAGCCAATTGCTTCTTCCATGGTGTGCTGAGCGAGACGGGACTGTGTAAGTTGAAGGTCCATCTGGGCCATGCGCTCAGTCGCGAGCTCGAGCTCCTTCTTCAGGCGAAAGACTTCTGCGGCATCAGGGCGTCCATCAGACTCCTCTGTGGGTGGCGTATTGGCGTAAGGGTCGGTAGCTGACGATGATGTGCTCTTGTTCTCGCCGAGCTCACGCTGCTGACGGACTAGGACTTGTTGATGCTCGGTGAGCTTGGCGATGATGTCGGTGACGGGAGCAGCAGGAGCAGCCATCTTCGACTTGTGCAGGGAGACTGCAGTCGACTCGGGCTGGAATGGATTGAAATTGTTGGCTGGTGGGAAACGCGCCTGGGGAGACGGCCCACGGTTGGCGAATCGCGACGTTGTCAATGGCAACGGCAGAGCGCTCGCGGTGCGCTTCAATCCTAGTGGCTGCCGCAGATGTTCAGTTAAGGTTTGCAACGCAAGTGAAGCTCAATACATACCTGGAAGTGTGTGTTCTCATCGTGGATGGCGAAGGAATCCGACATCTTCTTCGTGGGAGATTCGGTCCACTCCATGATGATGCCGCCGAAAGCGTTGCTATCTAGATCTGAAGACGATGGAGACGCGATGGCGTGAGGCGCGTCAATGATGGCGCGCTCTCAATAAGATGCCAAGATCTGCAAGAGTATGCGCGGTGTGAGAAAGGTTCGATGTTGGTGACGAGCTGTCGAGTTTGTGAGGCTGTTGTAAGCACGAGGTTCCTCCGCCGGTGGGAAAGAAGGTGGATGCCCTGACGCGATTGCCGTTGAGGAAGGCGGTCAAGGCGGGACCTGATGTGGAAGGAGCGACGCTGGCGATGTCGTGGTTGTTGAAAGGAGCGGAGTGGAAGCTGTAGGTAGGTGTAGCACGAGGAAGAAGTTTCGTGGACCGAGTGGAATCTTAAATAATAGAAAGACCATTGACAATGGGAGGCGCGTGTGACCAGGTCCCTGCACAATAGGTGAGGTTTTTCGGCAAGTGCCTCGCCCACAGAAAGCAATCACCGCCGACAATGACGCGCGAGCAAACGGAGCAGAGAGGAGCAGAATGAAACCGCTTTTGATGCCATACATACCGTGCCCTATCCGAGAGCCTTCGCTACCTACTTCGAATAGCCGTGTGCGATGAGCCACTCACGGATCTTCTCCAGATCCCGCTCGCGGTACTGCGCGCTGCTCTTGATGCTGTCACTGACAACAGCCAGGCCTCGATCATAGCCAGTGTTGTCTTTGTCGCTGAAGAACTGCGCGATGTCCTTCTCCACATCCCAGCTCGCAAACTTCTGCAAGCTCATCCTCAGGAAGCGCTCGAGGACGACCATGTTTCCGCCCAGCTTTTCGCGGATCATTGGCCACTCCTGTTTGATGTAAGCCCAAACGGCATCACGAACCTTCGAGTTGTTGCCCAGCGAGCCGCCGACGGTGTGAAGGTCTTGCGTAGCGACGTTGCCACCAAAAGCAAACTTCAGATAGTCCGTAGCCAGCTCAGCGGACTGCACCTGGCCCATGGACTGAAGGGTAATCTCTCGTCCGTCGATCGACTTGGTCGTGAGAAACTCATTCTGCACCGTCTTATATGCTGCTTCGCCGCCATTCTTGATGGAGATCTTGAACACAGCGGCTCTGAGTGAAGGATGAATTGCCTTCGCATCTCCATCAAAGTAGGCCTTGAATCGTTTTTGAGCTTCTGCAACGGTCTTCTCATGGCCGACAAGGCCAGCTGTGAGGAGAAGCAGAGCGCGCAGTTGTCCTGTAAGGTAATCGTCGCCAGGAGCAAAGTCCCAACCGATCCGGTCTGTCGCTGCTGTGACAAGCTTGAGTGTATAGTTACGGAGGCCGTCCGACACCTGTTGATCAGCCGCGAAAATGCGTCGGATCTTACCCAAGCTGCCGAGAACTTCCGACCAGACCAGATAGTTGGTCTCTGCAACAAAGCCTTCCAGGAAGGACAAGACGGCAGGTGTAGTGCCCTGCCCTGCGACAGCTAAAGCAGCTGCGTCACCGACGAGGCCAATCTTGTCCTCTACCGAGAGTCTGTCCGAGTTCTGCGACAGCTCGATGAGTCTAGCCGGTGGAAGATTGGTACGGTAGAACCCCGTCTGGTCGGCGTTGACCTTGTAGAAGCTTGTATCAATGTCACGGTAGGTGTCCTCTTTGGTGGTCAGCGGCTCGCGCTTCGCATCGGTGGCTTGTGGACCAGTCTTGAGTCCCAATGGGATCCACCACGTTGTCGTGTCCTCCTCTGGCTTGACTTGACCAGAAGTGAGGAATCTTGATTGCCTCACGCTAATCTGGCCTGGTTCTTCGGCAACTGTGACCACTGGAAACCCAATCTACAGAAGTCAGTACATATGATCCTCGTAGACCTTGCAGAACTCCCGTAGCTATGATCTCACCTACCTTTCTGATCCAAGGGTCCATGAAACTGGCGACGTCCTCGCCTGATGCTTTGCTCAGTGCCAACCAGAGATCATTGGTCTTGGCATTGGAGTACTGATGTGCCTTTAAGTAGTCCGACACTCCCTTCAAGAATGTCTTGACTCCGAGATGAGCAGCAAGCATGCGAATCACGGAGCTGCCCTTCAAGTAGCTGATGTGGTCGAAGATCTGGTCGACTTCTAGTGCATTCCGAACAGGCACTTCAATCGGGTGACTCGTCCTCAGTGAGTCCAGCTGGAAGGCCATTTGCATGCTGTCCGTAACAAATTGACCCCAAACATTCCAGTCAGGATGCAAGTGATCAACGGCATACCACCCAACCCACGTCGCAAAGCCCTCGTTGAGCCACAATTCGTTCCACCAGTCCATCGTTACGAGGTTGCCAAACCACTGGTGCGCCAGCTCATGTGCTACCACGTATACGACTCGATTTCGGTACTTTTGGTCTGAAGCGTCTTCATCGAAAAGAACAGCGGTTGTACGATAAGTGATGAGACCCCAGTTCTCCATCGCGCCGTGTGACTACGGGACGCTGGTCAGCAGAAGCACGACAGAATATTTAGATACAAGAGAAAGACTTATGATGCACTGGCAATGCTCAGCCGACAAAGTCGGTCATCAGTCTCGAGAAGAACTTACGAACTCATGCACAGCAAGTAGGTCTACCTTGGGAAGCGGGTAGTCAATGTCGAATACCTGGAAGAGTCAGTCAGTCAGATTCCGACTCTGGAGCACCAATCCACGAGACTGCGCTCGTACGCAAACATACTTCCGAAAAATGGTCGACAATCTGGTGCGCACTCTCCAAAGCTAGCTGGCCTTGCTGCTTCAGGCCTTTCGTGGTGTAGACTCTGACAGGCAAGCTTTTCCCACTGTACTTGCGCCTTGTAAAGTCCTCCACGTATTCGAAGTCACCAAAAGCCCATGCAAGCAGATACGTAGACATGATTGGTGTCCGCTCGAAGCTCACAATCTTGTGCCCGTCCTTGCTCTTTCGTGTTTCCTTCTGTGGCATATTGCTCAGAGCCACCAAGTCGTCAGGTATTTCAATTTCGAAGTCGAATGTGCTCTTCAGATTCGGCTCATCAAAGCATGGAAATGCTCGTCGCGCGTCTGAGCTCTCGAATTGTGTCGAGAACATATAATGATGGTCTGCGTCTCTTGCAACACCCTTCGAAGCCTCAACAGCTGGTTTATACTTCGATCGATAAAACCCAGCCATCGCATTGTTCATAACCCCCTCAAAGGCTATCGAAAGCACAGCCTTGGGTGACTGTGGTAGCTGCTGGTCGAAGGAGAACGTGGCTCTTTGGTTCTTCTCGTCGTATGAGATCTTGGAAGCCTTGATTGAAGATGAGTTCTTGGCAGAATCTGCAATGATCTCGGCAGAGTGCACTTTCAATTCGTGTGTGTTGAGAACGATGCTGGTGACGGCCTTCTTGATCTCCAAGTCGATATCAACCTTGCCTTGATATGTCCACGGCTCACCGGGGGTGAGATCTGTCAAGGCAATGGCATAATTGGTGGGCTTGACGTCCGCTGGAAGAACGTCCCTGTCAGTAGCCATCTTGACTAGAGTGCTTGATGCGTGGCTCGAGCAATGCCTGATGCCGGCGGAAGTTGGGAATCGTAGAGGGGGTCTGTTTTGCTTTCTGGTATCCTGCGGACTCCGTTGTCTCGGCGGGGCACTGGAGACAGAGTCAGATGCAACAGTTCGGCTCGGCGTCCAGCCTAGGAAGGCAGATGTCGAACGAGATGTCTGGCGAACGTTGTAGGAAGAGTTGACGAGCTTCGGCGTGGAGTAAAGCCGCTTGAGGGCGCGCGGGGTGGGCAACATGCAACTGTCTTGAGGCAAAAGCACGTAGCAGCGATGGTATCACAATTGCTGCTGGCACGTAAGATGGTGAGTCACCGCCAGCCGAAGCTGCGGAGTATCTCGGCCAAGTCTCATCGCCAATGCGGCGCCAATACACGTGATCCATTCGGAATGATCGAAGCATAATATATGTTCGCCAGGTTGTCATTGTACATGCGCGGTATGCGCGACCGGGGGTCACTTTCTATGACTGAGTCCTTGTCCCTAACCCAGTGCAAATGCTCATCAGAACGCCAATCGTCCATGCTGTCGTGTCCTCGTAATCACGTCGTCTCCCGTGCCGATCCCCATGCCTCATATCCGTACAACGACGCCGAGGCATGGTATCCGTAATTGCCGCTTATCCATGATGTTCCGTAGCCATTCGAAGGCACTCAGGCCATTCGGAATGGTGGTGATTACAGTCGATCCTGTCTCCGTTGCCACTCTGTGTCTTGCGTTGTCCATCGCTGCGCTTGCCAAAGATCCGCCAGTCCCGTTGACTGCAGAAACTGCGAGGCTTGCTGCCTCGAGAGCCACTTCGGTGATGGTCGAGTTACCGCTGAGGAATGACGCTGCCGTTTGTGTGAGGGCAGTCGCATTGCCGTTCCAGCGTGGCTCAAACCAGTCCGCACTGAAGTCGAAGATCGAGAAGACCAGAACGAAGAGAAGTATGCTGCAGTAAACACATGGTCGTTGCAGCCAGTAGAATGCGCTGAGAAAGCACAGGATGTAGATCGGGCTGGCGGAGGTGATGAAGACGAGCAGTGGGAGCCACTGGGAATGTGTCAGCACTGTGAACGTGTAGCAGAGATGTTCGGACTTACGCTTCTGAGGCAGAACATGGTGCGTGGGGGAATTGAAGAAGGCTAATCGCGAAGGTGATGATATCTCTTATCGCATGCCTGGGCCAGTCTTGACTCTGTGAATAGCATTCCCACCTGTTTACGGCACGTGAATGATCTTCACGTGAAGCCTGGCGCAGGCGATCTGGAAGTGCAGGGGCAAACCGGACGGACCTGCCGCCGTGCGTCCGTGCGTCCGTTCTTGCCGAGAGAACTGCGTTCGATAGCGACTTGACCTCACCTCCAACCTCCCCCAGCTTCTACAAGCAGTCCGCTTGCTGCCATGACCATTTTCCTTGGCCAAATCCAAACGGAGCACGTGAGAAGATCCGACAAGTCCTCGAGGAGATGCTAGCCGACTACAATACATACAGCTTTGAGCATGATCCTACCTGGGACGAGGACACTCGTCACATGTACAAGCGAAGCACGCAGAATGCCCAAGAGACTTTCCAGGTTCTCTTCTGCGACCTCGATGAGTTTCTCCATGGTTCTGCCATGAAAGCATACCTCAAGAGATCTTACGACAACCGGGAGTTTGTGCAGATCATCGCCATGATGGTGGAGTCACGCGAGAAGGAGCTCAAGGAGAAACTGTTGGTTGAGGGACAGTATGCTTAGTTCATGGACGCTCAAACCGGGCCACGCTGCGTGAGGGCAATCGACCCACTTCCTGGGGCGAAGATTAATGAGTTGAAGGCTTAGGATGTTAAGATCACGCAGGCCAAAGCCAAGCTAAAGGGGCTGTGGGATAGATAGAAGCCAACCATCCAAGTCTTGATCGATGCGCAAAACGCCGAAGACACACCCAAGAAACTGAGGAATGCATGGACGGCCGTTGATCACAGACGCTTCCACTTCCTCGCCACGGTCCGCGCTCGCTTCTTCACCGCACAGCTCCAGGAGGGGATGGGGTATCTATCATTTGCCCGCTGAATCCACTTTGATGGGGTCTTGCATCTCCAACAGCCCTTACCCGGCAAACACAGGCGCGCGCTCTCAAGACCAACAGTCAGCTCCTCGATGCCGACCCTACAGGGATACCTGAATTACGCGCGATCACCCTGGGTACGGCTTCCGTCCCGATTGCGGGCAACACTGGATGTGACGCGGTGTGTGGAGGAGCTTGTGATTGAACATTGTTCATTTCAAATGGTGCTGGGTCGAGGCGGGCTGCTGCATAGGGCATTCCGTCGATACAAAGCGATTGGGGGCAGTTCACAATCGTGGCAGGTCCGCCCGCCTATTTGCACGCCGAGACACGATGCCCATCCTGATCTGTACCAACGCCAGCCAGCCGAGGAACGTGGATCTTGCTTTCTCGTCGAATTATTGCATTTCCCAAGTGTTCCAGTGCCTGAAGGGTACATGCTCAGCATCGGTTGCAAGCTGGGTAGGCTATCATCGAGCTCAACGCAATCATGGCGACTGCCGCAGGCCACGCCGTTACAACGCCCGAAACTCCTACATGACGTCGTGCGTTGCCCAGCCCCCATGCTCTCGTCAAATAAGGCTTCGTATCTCAAATCCATTAGGCATTGCCATCGGCAAGGTCTCTAGCAACACTGTCCTTTCTTCGCTTCGCCCGCCGGGGTGCTTGCGGAAAGTGGAATGGATGTGCCTTGTCCTGGTGCAGGGCCAGATGTGTCTTGATCGAGAGCCTTGGAGCTGACGATTCGATAGCTGCAGGAAGTTAGCAGAATTCCTGATTTGAATGCATTCATTTTGCTTCCATTTCGGTAAGTTCCTGCTGAAACGCAAGCTCAACGTTGCTGGCGTCAAGAGCTGAAGTCTCGATGAAGCTGAGTCCTGTCCACGTGTTAGCAACGGTCCAAGCAAACGAAGGGCTGAGCATGCAATTACCATTCTCCGCGGCGAACGTTTTCGCATCATCGGTCGGTACTGCTCGTAGATGGCGCAGATCGCTCTTGTTACCAACCAGCATAATCACAATGTTGGAATCGGCATGGTCTCTTAGCTCCTTCAGCCATCTCTGAACGTTGCCGAAGGTCTGCTCTTTGGAGATGTCGTAGACGAGAAGAGCGCCGACCGCTCCACGGTAGTATGCCTGTAGTGGTCGATCAGTGATCGCTGAGTATGGCTGTGCTTTGCTCCCCCATACCGATGTGATGGCACGGTATCTCTCTTGACCAGCGGTGTCCCAAATCTGAGCCTTGATGGTCTTGCTATCCACTTGGATCGATCGCGTCGCGAACTCTACGCCAATTGTGCTCTTGCTGTCGAGGTTGAACTCGTTGCGTGTGAAGCGAGACAGGAGGTTGGACTTTCCTGTGGGAAGGAGAGTAATCAGCCATGCCCTCCTGCTCTTTTGCATTACGTCTCATGCTTACCAACGCCGGAGTCACCAATCAGGACCACCTTGAAGAGGAAGTCGTACTCGTCGTTGGCCATGGCTGCTCTTGCTGGTATGTGATACTGCGTTCGGCAACCTGGATATGGCACTCGGTAGAGGGTGCGACGGCGAGGGGCGGTGCGGTGTGTGCGCACAGCTCGGCGGCCGAGGCGTTGCAGGCAAGAGCACGTGTGTGAAGGGCGGTGTGCGATTGCGCCGGTGTGCAAATATGGGTGTGCCCGCGGCGCGTTGCTGGGTGTGGTGTGTGTTGGCGTCAAAGGACGTGTCTGGTCTCGCAGAAGGAGACTGGACCCACGTCCCGTCCCACAGTCGGCCACGTGACGGGACCCGGATCGGTGTAATGGACTTCTGAACATCGGGTCGCCACCGCAGGCAGGCGACTTCTCCCGCGCCTCCACCGTCCACCATCATGTTGTAGGCAGGAGAGCTCGCCCGCCACACACGCCGTTGCTGCTGGCTGTGCGTCCGTGGGGCCAGTGCTCGCGGCCACTGCATCCCCCATGGCCGACTCCGATGCGGACTATGACGCCGGGTCGGACGATGACATGCGCATCGATGGCACGCGCGACCCCAAAGAGAGGGCGCAGGCCACGTGGGAGTCTGGCGTGAATCGTGGCTGGGAGCTGCAAGACACGGCCGACGGCATCGAAGGCGTGCTTGGCGGCATCGAGGAGGCCGGCAAGCGCAAGAGGTAGGCTGGGAGTGTTGGCCCGTCCACGATGCTGCTCTAAACACAAGGCAGGCTGCTCAAAGACACCACGCCACTGCAGCGCGGCATCATCCGACACATGCTGCTGATCTTAGACTTGTCGGCGGCCATGATGGAGAAGGACTTGCGACCGACCAGGCACCTGCTCACAATCACCAACACGGTCGCGTTCGTCCGAGACTACTTTGAGCAGAATCCTATATCTCAGCTCGGCCTGCTGGGGATGCGCGAAGGTGTCGCGCTGCGCATCAGCGACCTGTCCGGCAATCCAAATGACCACATCGCAGCCGTTCGGGCGCTTCGTGGAACGGATCCGAAAGGGAATGCGTCTCTGCAGAATGCGCTTGATATGGCGCGTGCAGCACTCTACCACACCCCTTCGCACGGCACTCGAGAAGTCGTGATTATCCTAGGAGCGCTGTCAAGCTCAGATCCTGGAGACATCCACGATACCATCAAGGCTTGCATCAAGCACAAGATCCGAGTGAGCATTATTGGCCTTGCTGCGCAAATGCACATCTGCGCTGAAATCTGCCGGAAGACCAATCAAGGGGATTCCAACTGCTATAACGTGGCAGTTGACGAGGTCCACTATCGAGAGTTGTTCATGGCCATCACCACACCCCCCGTGGTCCGAGCCACAGATGCAGAAGCCCAGAAGCGGAACCAAGCCGCCCTGCTCATGATGGGCTTTCCTTCTCGCATAGTGGAGGCCAAGGCGACGCTGTGCGCATGTCATGGCAACCTGACGAAAGGTGGCTACCTGTGCAGCAGATGCAAGGCGAAAGTCTGCAATCTGCCAGCAACTTGCCCAACCTGCGACTTGACGCTGATCTTGTCAACACATCTGGCTCGGTCATATCATCACTTGTTTCCGCTCCAGAACTGGGACGAGGTCTCCTGGGAACGCGCGCAGAGCAAAGGCAGCACGCAGTGCTATGGGTGCCACTCATCATTCCCTCCTCTGTGGACTCCATCAGACGCGGCAAATGGAAATGTACCCGACAAAGCCCGGCCCAAGAGAGCGGAAGGAGCGTCCGAGTCGAGCAGATATGAGTGTCGGACATGCCAGAATCATTTCTGCATCGATTGTGATGTCTTCTGTCACGAGGTCGTTCATAATTGCCCTGGTTGTCAATCCAACGCTCATCTGCCAGGGCTGGCGAATGGAGATGCTCAGACATGAAATACGGCTGTGTGAAGGACGACGCACGCCAGGCCATGCATCTGCAGCTGCGCTTCGGGAGGACCTTGGCTTCGAGCGACCAAGGATGACAGCACTCGATCGACCGTGCCACGCCTGCCAATACATGTAGCGCTTGCGATACCGCATTGCGGTCGCATCTCCGATAGTAGCCTCACGAGAAGCCGAGCTACCCACGGAGGAAGGTCGTTGGCCCGAGCTACGCACCAACGTGTGCAGAAAATTTGACACCACCGACGGAGTGGAAAGCTGCTGGCAGGGAGGTCAAGCATCGCTTGTCGGCTCGATCAATCCGTCAACACCAAGCAGAACGTGATCTACATCTACAGCTTGCTCTTCACGGCGTACTCTCGATGCAAGCTCTCCAATCCAGCCAAGCCATCGTAGATGTCGCGCTCCACGGCTCTTGCATTCACGTGCTGGGGTCCCAGTTCCTCTACCTTCTCTACCCCCAGTAGTCTCATACACGTCTCCGTTTCTGCCTTCAAGATCTCAAAGACGCGTTCCACACCCGCTTGGCCACCCGCTCCGTTTCCGAACAGCGGTGCTCGCCCTAGTCCCACGGCCTTCGCACCCAGCGCCAAAGCCTTGACGATATCCGTGCCCCGCCTGATGCCACCATCGACGTACACTTCCATCGTGTTCAGGACTTCGGGGCAGTACTTTCTGATCTCGAGCAGCGTGTGGATGGCGGGCGGGGCCGTGTCCAGCGCGCGGCCTCCGTGATTCGACAGCAGGATGCCCCGCACCTGGGGCGCGTGGAGGGAGGCCAGGTATGCGTCTTCGTGCGTCTGCAGCCCTTTCAACACGATGGGCAGGTGGGTCAGTTTCGCCAGCCACGGCAACGTCGTCCTCCACGTCAGATCGGGCGCGGTGCCTGCGAACAGAGCCTTCCCGACCCCTCCGCTCACGGCGGAATCCGACGGCTCCGCACGCCGGCCGGGCAGATGGGAGCCGACGGTCTTCCCTCGCTCGTCGTGCTCGCGCTTGCCCGGCACGGGTGCGTCCAGCGTCAGGCAGATGAACTTGACCTGGGGCAGTCGGTGGATGCGTGCAATCATGTCCTCGCTCTTCTTCCGCTCCGTCTGCACATACAGCTGCCAGCCGAAAATCTGATCGGGTCCTGCACCCTGCACGATCTGTTCGGGCGTCTGGCTTGCGTTGTTCGAGATGATCTGCGCAGCACCGTAGTTCGCGGCCGCTTGTGCGATCCCCCGCTCGCCGTCGGAGTGGCCCAGCCGTGCCATTGCGGCGGGTGCGACGAAGAACGGGACGGAGACTTTGTTCCCGAGGATGGTGGTGGATGTGTCGCATTTGGTACAGTCCACGAAGACCCGCGGCCGGAGCAGGATGTTGCGGTAGACGGTGTTGTTGAGGGCCTTGCTGTAGAGATCGTCGCTAGCCGAGTAGTAGTATCCCCAAGCCTTCCGGCTGATCTTCTTAGTCGCGAGATCTTCGATCTCATCGAGATTCAGGCATTCGTCAAGCGTCGGGATGTATTCTTCTGCTGCAGCTCCAGCCTGCGCTGGCGCCTTCTCTGCTGCAGCTCCAACCTGCACGGCCGCCTTCTCTGCGGCCGGTAAGGTGGTCTCGTCGACCCTGCCCAACTTGGCAGATTCGGGGAGCGACTCGTCCAGAGTGCCGGGAGGATGTATCGGGTCGTATTCTTCGGTGGCGTCTGTTCCTGCGAGCTGGAGGATGATCTTGCTGCCTCCGGGATGATCTGGCAGGAAAGAAGTGACATCGTAGACGTTGCCGTACAGGATCACCCAGCAGGAGTCCTTGGATTTGTGCTGCTGGACCTCGTCGTGTGTAAACGTCTTGGCCATTGTGATGAGCCCGTGGCCGAATGAGATCTTGCGAGAGGGTGACGAGAAGGAAAACCGTCTTACACGAGATAACTATGCCGTCGACTCTTCATCGGTCGAGGACAAGGGAATGGCTGGGGACAGCTACGGCGGCACTAATCAACTGGCATACTGTTGGTCGACATCTAAGACGCTCTTTCTTCGGCGGGTCCTCGCCCGCTCGCCGAAGAATATGGCGTGTCGGCTATTGAAGGCGGTACACATATAACAGGAATGCCGCCCGCTTCGGAGAAGTCAGCCTCCTGCATTTGCTTTCGGCAACTCCTTCCGGTCATCGCAGGACCTGATTGTATTTGCATCGCGCTGAGTTTACCGTCCATATAAGGTCAAGACCCGACCGATATAACGATATCATACGATGGATATCAATCTGATATTGGTATAACGCAGATATCGGCGTTATGAAGCAACTCTTGGTGTTAAGTTGATGCTAGATGCTCTTGGTAGACTTTAAGGGGACGCACTGCTCCCAGTGCCTGTGTTGTTGTAGGTAGAACCATTGGGTAAGTGTTAGAGTGGGATTTGTGGCAGCGTGTAGCACACCCGAGCAATCACTGAGATTGTAAGTCGAACTGACAAGTGCCTTTGCCTCTCAGTCGCGCGCCGTGCTTATATCCGGTCACCCCCCTGTCCCTCGGAGAGGAGGCGCCTCGAGCATTCTGAACTCGGGGTTACGCTTCGGAAGGTTCACCGGAACGATAGGCGGTCTTCTGCCTGCGCCTTCACAGGCCCCTCGCAGGACACGTCCTCGCAAGCCACAGTCTGGCCCGGCGCTTACAGTGAGGCTTAACATCAATGAGAAGTGCAGTGCCAATATGCCGTTCAATAATCTCTTCAAGAGACGTCTCTTCATCGACTTGATGCTGCTCATTCTCTCCTTTAGGATTCAAAATAAGTTCGAGATCCATGATGTCATGTTGAAGATTAAGGTATTCCATCGAGAGATCTGGTTCGACAGGCACCGGCAGATCGATCGCAGGCTGGATAATTGAGCTTTTGCGGAAGCAACGATATATCGTGGCGCTATCAGCCTTGTGGTACCAAGCTGTAGAGTATGGTACAAGGTTACAGATGTAAATGGATTGATGCCACGATCAATTGACGTGAAGATGTAGCCAATCCAGGCTTTGCGGTCCTCCTTATACTCCACGCATATTGTGTGTACTGCTTTCATTGCGGCTTCAGCGGTAAGTTAACTAACTAGTTAGTTAAAGTTGGAAACAGCTGTTTCCAACGGAAGAGATTGATTCCGACATTTCTGGCACTCGGCTTCTGTAGATACAATCAACAAACTCTCCTTGATCTGATTCGTTTCATTCGTTTCGACAGTCAATAGGTACTAAGGCTGCTTCACCGCGTTGAACATGGCTGGCGATACCGTGTCTCTGCTTCGAGCCATTGAACTCTGCGTTCCAACGATATGGATGAACTGGCGGGTACGATAACTATCCGAATATCGCGATAATGATCTGATTGTGTGAGGATTCAATTCGTTAACTAATGCGGGAGGATGATATTACTAGTTATAGTTAGCGACGATATCGTATAAATGAAGCGAGTCTTGGCGAAGGCGGCAGCAAGATACCGATCTCTTCCCTTCATAAGTCGCTGCCTAAAGATAGATCCAGATCAAGCTATAACAGGCCCCAATCAAAGTAGACGGATTGATCGGCCCCACATCAGTGTTAGCGATCTCTCCAGCAGTCTACGTCTCACAGGCTCCAGTCCGTCAGCCCGGAAAAAATGCTGCAATGACAGCCTTGGGAAGTGACCAGTCTTGTGCATGATGAGGACTAAATGGATGGCTCGCAGAACAACTCGTGCAATACCGGCTGCACCGGTAATCGACAGTGATGGCCTGGCATCTCTGACCTGTGCCTCCGGAACCCATCTTCCAGTTAGTTACCCGGAAAGATTACCTGCGACCAGAAGCCCTCGTTGAACAACTCTGGAGCTCCTGAAACGATGATGTTGGGTCGAGATGTATGGAAGTCCATCTCATGGCCTGTCTCTCATCATGGCGAAGCTGGCTTTCTAGCGATGACATGTTTGCTGGTGGATGTTGCAGCCACCAGACACCATCCTAATGTTACAAGCATGCTTCTCCTCTATACTCGCTTCCGCTGCCCAAAAGAAGGACCGGGCATCGAGGAACTGGCGCCTGAGGCGTTGTGTGTGTGTGTGTCCGTCCGGCCGCGTTGCTCCAACGCTTGGTATACAGCCTGCCAGGAGAAACTTCAACGGGATGAGAGATGAGTGTAGCGTGGAACTGGCCAACACAATTCAAGCCCTCATGAGCTGGCGAAATGCAATGGTCGAGTTCGCGCACTAAAGCAACTCAATTCTGATCTTGCAAGGTTTTGTTCCGTGATGTATCGCACTCAAGCCTATCCTGCCTACCTTCGAATGTGTTGCCCAGCGTCGTCTAGCCAACATGCTCTCCCGTCGCCGTTTCGGCTTACTCGACATTGATTGAGACCCTGTCATTCAAAAGAAGGCCCTCTTCTTCAAGTTGCCACTCCACAAGAGAGAAGATATGGATCATCTGCCAGCCTACGGCCAAATGTGCTCTGGTCAGCATATGAGTGGATATAAGAGAGGTCAGCGAACATACCCGTGATCTCATCAACTGTCTTGGCCAAGATGCGACAATAGTCGAACCCTTCTATCTCAAAATCGTTCTCGTTCTCGTCTACACCGCTCAGTGCCAGAGCAGAGTCAAGCAAATCATCCATAGAGAAGCCTTTGTCCTCGCGAGGCTTGAGAATGCTGTCATCGATGGACAACTCCGAGATTGGCGGATGCGAAATAGCCATGCGTTTGAAGCTTGATTCGGAGTTTTGCAAGCTAGCGATCAAGTCACTCTTGTCATCGTGGTCCGACTCGAAGTGGAATATGCGACACCCACTCTCAACAGGACCCAGGAGGAAAAGTTCGTTTCGGCAGAGGTAGAGGCCTAACTTGTTAGCATAGGATCGCCGGAGTAATGGGGCAGCCAACAAGCTCGCGAGATATCTTGGAGATGTCTCTGAACAAGCCTGCTGTGTTCAGGGAAGTTCTGACCGCGTTCTTGCTTGTGGTACCACTGTTTCGTGTAGAGCTGATTGAGTAGCCCCTGGTTCTCGCTAATGGAAGTCAGGACGTGTGGTTCAACAAGCCGGCAACTGCACCTACAGCGCAAGAAAAGGATTGAGAATAAGCGGAATGGCCTTGCCGGCCTTGTCTTTCCACGAGCCGTTGCCACGCCCGCGTCGGCGCCGCCATGAGACCTGGATATTAGTTGCGGGCTCCAAGAACAGCGCGCGACGGACCAAGATCGAGGCGTTGGAAGTATCGCGAAAGTTCTTGTTCGTGCGCTTGGCGATTTGGATGCTGCGTAGGGGAAGGTATAAGATTATGTTCTCCAAGAGCTCGGGGAGTGCGAATACAGTGCTAGCTTCAGCCATGGTAAATGTGTTGCGGGGTAGCGATTCTGGTAGAGCAAAGTGCAGTGCCCAAAATCAAGAAAAGAGGCGACAGAGCGTGGGGGTGGCTTCTTCACGGCAGGCGCGGAAGGGCGTCAAACAACAATTATCGCTCCTTCCGCCTTCCGACACAGCCTTCCAGCACACGGAAGGGGCGGCCGTCGTCAAGTGCACCGCTTCCGCGTTTCCACAGCCGAGCTTTAGGAGACGATTTGTGGTTAGCATGTGAGCCATCGATTTCGGAGAAATTGGCGGTTACATACCATACAGTAAAGCAACGAGCGTCTGGGCCGCATGTGGCGAAGCCTCCTTCGTCACATGGAACGATGTGCGCGAATCCGGCTTGATCGCCATCAACTACATCTGATGCGTAGGAAATGATCGCCTCAATCGGCCAGCTGAGAACTGCCTGTCATCTAGAAGCAGGACATGCGAGGAATAGGGAATGGCTGCGTCAGCCACAATCCTTGCCAATTTCGCCCTTTGCACGTTCCCGCTCACTTGCAAGTCTTCTCTCTTGCTGCTGACGCCAGTGAGAACCTTCTTCGTAGTCCTTGGAAATGCCAAAGGCAACCCTCAACCGTTCGCTTTCTTCGATCTTTGCTTTAGCAATCTCGTGGACTTGATGTTGCTTCAGGCCTCGTGCACTTCCGGCTCCCGATGCACTCTGCTCCTTCTCGAGCTTCTTACGCAGCGCGTCGCATTGGTCGTCGATCTCGTCTTCATCCACACTGCAACATGAGTGTCAGCCATACACGAATGTGGATCGGCCCCGAGATTGGAATACTCTCCAACATACCCTTCGTCTTCGAGCTTGTCGCGCAGCTCAAACACCTTGACCTCGATCTCCCGCTTGCGATCGTGCTCCAATATCTCTTTGTCTGGTTGCCGTTGCTTGTAACGCGCCAAATCTATGGTGTCTTTCGAGGGGTATGGCTGATCGCGTGGTCGAAGATCGGCGGAATTTCTCTGAACGTAGCCAGACGTGCCTGAGCCCCTCGGAGTGCTCAGGCCAACATTAGATGACATGTTATCGGGCCGTCAAGTGGCACTGAGAAAGTCGGACCAGAGGCGAAATTGATGTAGTTAATGATGTGCGCGACCAAGTTGTGCCAGAACTAAGCTTGTGAATCTCAGCCCTAAGTAGCCGTGCGAGCTTGAGTCATCCACGCTTTTTTGCAGAAGCTCACTTGCCTTTTGCTTCATTGCCAACACCACGAATGTCGTTACCCGACACAGAGGCTCAAATGCCTGCTCTCGTCGACGAAGATGCTTATGTTTCAGACACGGAGCCCAGCCTCCCTTTCCCTCCAGTCACCAAGTCACACGTCTTGAATTGCGCCTACCAGTCCTGGTATTCCAAATACAGATCCATAACGCCCAAGTCACGGATCATACCTCTCACTCAGCCCTTCGTCGACTACCTCCGCGCCGATGGTATCGTGCTTCCCGAGGACGACGACCCTCCAACGCCCTCCGATAGCGACAGCGCGTACATATCATCATCGACACACGATGGGGATGACGAGGAGGAAGTAGATGTTGCAGCAGAATGGAGACACGTTCACCAAGCAATAAGAGCCACAATCGCAGAGCTGGGTGGCAAAGTCATGCCCAAGCTGAATTGGTCTGCACCCAAAGATGCCGTCTATATGAATTCGAACACGATGGAGTGCAAGAAACCGAGCGAAATCTACCTTCTATTGAAGAGCTCGGATTTCATCACACACGATCTTGACCACGCTTTCGATGACTGCGTTTCTGAGTCGGATGACGACGAGGACTTCACGTCGCGCGAAATCCCATACCACCTTGCCCTCAGGAAGTCCTTTCCGTCATGGCTACCGAGTCTCGAATTCAGATGCTTTGTGCGGAATCGAAAGCTTCTCTGTGTCAGCCAGCGCGATCTCAACTACTACGATTTCCTGTTCAAGATGAGAGATCGCGTACTCAGGCTCATCAAGGAGTTCTTCGAAATCAGACTGCGTGACACATTTCCGGACCAGAATTTTGTATTCGACTGTTACGTCCCGCAGCCATATGACAAGGTGTGGCTCGTCGATATAAACCCGTGGGCAGTTCGCACAGATCCTATTCTGTTTAGCTGGTTGGAGCTGCTCGAGATGCCAGATCCCGTCGAGCCACCAGCAGAGACAGGCATGGACGAGGAGTTTATGCGCGTCTCAATCGATCCGGCCAGGACTAGACAAATGATCGATCGTCTTCGCGAAAGTAATCCAGAAGCCTGGACGGTTCTGCAGCGCACCGAGGGCGACATTGACCCGCTTGAGGAAGATGATGGACGCACTGGACCGGAGGACGACGATGAGGCTGACGAAGAATTTTACCTTCCCGAGCTACGTCTTGTTCATCAAGGCGACCCGGAGGCGAGCTTCGCAACGCCTCAATACTCCGCCCACAAGATGCCAAAGGACGTTGTGGAGGCATCACAGAATGGCGAAGGATTGATGCAGTTAGCGAAAGAGTGGAAAGCGCATCTTGAGCGTGCTCAGCAGGCTGATGCAGCTGCAGATAGCAGTGATGATGGATGAACCACCAGTTGCGTAATGCGATGGAAAAGTGCACCGTACATCTCCCGACTAGGCATCTGAGAAAACCCTGCCCCACAGCTAAACCTGAAGAAGCAATGGACTAATCCAGGCTGCTTCCAATGACCATCCACATGCAAGCTGCCCCCCGTCAGACCCGTACTTTCGGATCTCGTAAATTGGCTTGCAGAAGAAGGATAAGGAATCTGCTGTACCTAGTCATCACTATAAAAGTATCGATTAGAAGCTCTGAAAAACCTCGCTATATATAACTACTGTCGCTTCTAGGTAGCTTAAGGAACATGCATCGCGAATTACGGGCAGGATAATTCGCAAACATAAATGTCATTTTGGCACCATGTCAGTCGCGGAAGGATTAGATCTGTAAGATGACAATATCACCCACTTCTAACAATCCTGAGGAGGCAAAGTGAACCAGAATGTACATGTACGCTGACACACCTCCAGTTATTTGCTTGTCCGTGTGCCGCAAAGCTGAAGAGATGCTATTTTTATCGTGCAAGTCTGTGTTGCTTAAGTCGGGGCCTGCGATTAATCAGCAAGGATGTGCGTGGTTGGACTGCAGCCAATATCGCCTAGCGCCGTCGTCACACCGGCCGTCGCGCATAGGATCCCGGCCACATCTCGCACGACTTTCGCTCTCATCTGTCCTCGTTTCGCGCACATCGTGTTGTAGTGGTGGAGGTGCTGCGTGTGGTCCACATGAGATGCAGCAACGCGTGCCAGACCTGGACAAGGCCAAAGAGCACGCCAAAGACGTCGACCCGCACAAGCCGGAGTCCATACCACCATGGGTTCACATCAACGAGAACGACGAGACGGCCCCATGTTTACCGCCCGAGCCGGTCGTGCCGAACACTCGTCACTACAAACCACCGCCCGCGAAATACTCACCGGGGCGGAAACTGGATGGCTACCGCGATGCCGAACCTCCGCTGCTCTCCGCGCCGATAGACATACACCAAGCACGATGGATCCCTTTCATGCAGTCCGGTCCGAACCCTCGTGAAACTCAACGCCAGGGGATGGTGATGAGCCGTGAGTGGATGGAACAAAATGTACCCATCGTCAAGCGAGAGTGGCAAGAAGATGATGATGTGGACCCCGAAGCCACCAACAGGCCGCGAGGATTCAAGGGAGTCATGTACAGGGGCCGGTGGTTGATCAGTCCAGAACGACAGCAAAGGAGCGTAGAAGCGTTCTGGAGACTACTGCTCAAGAACGCGTTGGTGCCTCTCATCTTTCGTCTGACCGTGCTGGCGTTCTGCTGTGCAGCGCTAGGCATTGGGTCCACCATCTACCAATCCGTCAAGCGGGTGAACAGAGACAGTGACCCCTTCAATCAATGCGCGCCACGGGCCTCCACGTACATGGCCATTATTGTCAGCACAGTTGCCATTCCCTACATATCTTTTGTCACATGGGACGAGTATACCAGTAAACCGTCAGTCAGGCGAATGCCTGTGTCGTTCCTTTGCTGACATGATTTGCAGGCTCGGATTGCGCTCCGTCGCCGCGAAGACGTTACTTCTCTTGTGTGATCTTTACTTCATCGTTTTCTCGGCTTCGAATCTGTCTCTGGCCGTGAGTGCTCTCCTTGACGGCAGCTGGGCTTGCTACGAAACGGGCGTTCAAATTATCAGAGATATCACCCTGGAAATCCCGAAGACTTGTCCCAACAACGAAGGCATCTGCCATCAGCAGAAAGCACTATCCGGCGTCTTGGTCATCTCGCTGGTGGCATGGTTACTATGCTTCAGCATAAGTGTTCTGAGAGTCG
Organism: Pseudocercospora ulei; assembly: GCA_016165855.1. Classification (NCBI taxonomy): domain Eukaryota; kingdom Fungi; phylum Ascomycota; class Dothideomycetes; order Mycosphaerellales; family Mycosphaerellaceae; genus Pseudocercospora; species Pseudocercospora ulei. Next base: position 6,238,257 of record JACWNB010000004.1, read on the forward strand.
TAGAGAAACTGAGGCTGGACTATTAGAGGTGTCCGGCCCTTGGCACGTGTTATGAGAGATGAATTATGATTGGAATCGATACCCGCATTGACACGGGCGTTTGGGATGCTGTGGATGTGTGGGCTGGCACCGCATTTGGTTTGCGCGGAATTTTGGCAAGTTGGAATCGTTGGCGCGTCTACTGGCCCTTGAACTTGCAGAGAACACTGCATTTGCGTCTAATTATGCATGCAACATATATTTCGCAGAACAAGGGTCCTGAACCACATGCTCTTGCAGCTTGGCCGGCTGTGCAGCGATCTGCAGCCATTGGACCACGCCACACTATTTGACGAAGAATCTCAGATCACGAGAGCATACTCGAAGAAGGGCGCCGTATCCTGGGCCCCCCAAGCGGCCCCGAGCGCTACCACTGTTCCCAGCGCTCAGAAAATAATACCCACGGCCTCCGTGTCCTGTCGCACACCCTGGAATACCATATCTGCAAATTCTTCCGTCAAAGCAAATACAGTCAAGCTAGAAGACAGTTCGTAAGCCAAAGCGTGAAGGAATCCCGTCCCGAAAAAAATCTACAGATGGTCATTACTCTACCTGGCGCATCCGATGACGAAGATCCTCTGCGATTTGCGGCTTGGGCGATGACAATCCACAAGAGTCAGAGCATGACGTGGAACAGAGTCATTGTGGATCTTGAGAAAAGCTTCGAGGAAGGGCGGAAGTGTGTCGCGTTGAGCAGAGCCAGAAGCTTAAACGGATGAGAAGTGATCGGTGCTGGAGATCATGTGGACGAGGGCGGCAACGCGCAGGTGAAGAAGGAAGAAGTGCTTGCAGGACAACTTTGGATTGTCTTGGGGCACATGTGTTGGGGTTGAGCGAGTGGCGAGGAGATGCTGCTGCTGCTGCGACTGTGCTCTGTACTGGCGGTATGGCAAAGGCCGCCAGTAGTATCACGAGGCCAGTGCCAGTGAGACACGGTGCCGCCTGTACCCTCGAATGAGACCAGGCCTGCATTCTGGAAGCTGTCCTTGAATGACCGTATATGACAGCATAGAGGTGTCCTGTATCAAGACCGTGGCCCTTGCAGGAGACTCCCGCTTGCCTGGCTTCAAGAAGCGATCGATCCCTTGCTTGGATCCGGGGAAAGTTTATAGTCAGCAACAGCGCCCGCCGCCATCTCAGCAGCAGCCGCGGGCCACACGCGCACTCGGCATTGCGCACCGCATTGCGCATCGCATTGCACGGCACCGCACGGCACCGCACCGCACGGCACCGCACCGCACGGCAACGCACCGCACAGCGACTCACCCACTGCGCGTTGCCCCCATGCCGGATCACAGGCGCGATCGCGAGGGCCGACCATGACGCGGAGCCACAACGACGGTCTTTTGCCGTCCGCGGCCTGCATCACCGTTGAGCTGCCCGACCAGCAGCACCAGCAGCAGCGGCTCGCCCAGAAACAGCCGCAGACGCTCGTGCAGCACAGCAGCTTCCCCGCCCCGAGCCTCGCCAGATACAAGGCCAGCCCGTCCGTGGCGCTCTCCCGGCCACAGAGCCCGTCCGACTCGTTCCAGTCGCCGTCGAACGGGCGTGATGGCGCGGAGGGCGAGTCGGCCGGGGCGGCCGGGGACGACGGCCTGAGCATGCAAGCGGCCAACGGGCACGGCAAGTCGCCCCAGCGTCCTGCGCCGTCGCGTGCGCCGGGTGAGTCGGGCCCGCGCCCCAAGCCGAACGGCAAGGCCGGCAAGCGCGGCGACTATGTTCTGCGACATGGCTGGGAAACGCAGCTGCAGAACGAGGAGGCCGCGAAGAACCTCAGCGAGAACTTCCTCATGTATTACGAGGACAAACGGCACGAGACGGCGGGCAACCTGCCTCCCGACTTCGACCCGAAGAATCTGGTCACGGAATGGCGCATGAAGGACCGGCTCAAGACCGTCTCGGCGCTGCTCGCAGTGTGTCTGAACGTGGGGGTCGATCCGCCCGACGCAATGAAGACGAATCCTTGTGCGCGCCTCGAGTGCTGGGTGGATCCCGTGCCGCCGGACAGCACCAACCAGAATTCGAACAATACTAATGCCCAGATCGGCAAGAACCTTCAGTCGCAATACGAGAACTTGTCGCTTAGGACGCGATACAAGGTGGTCCTCGATCCCACAATCGAGGAGCTCAAGAAGTACACTCAGTCACTCAGACGGACTGCGCACGCCGAGCGCATCCTGTTCCATTACAACGGCCATGGCGTGCCGAAGCCGACCCAAAGCGGCGAGGTGTGGTGTTTCAATCGCAGCTACACCCAATATATTCCTATCAGTCTGTACGATATCCAGGAATGGGTTGGCGCGCCCGGGCTGTGGGTCTGGGATTGTAGTGCGGCAGGTGGCATTATCTCGGGCTTCCTGGAAGGCGCGCAGAAGCATATCGCCAACCAGCAAGACGTGGTCAAACGTGATCCCAACCGGACGCAGCAACAGCTACTTGTCCGATGGGAAGACTGTATCCATCTTGCCGCTTGTCGTGACACCGAGACTCTGCCCACCAATCCCGAACTGCCCGCAGATCTCTTCACCTCATGTCTGACCACGCCCATCATGATGGCCGTGCGTTTTTTTATCATGCAGAATCCGCTGCGAACAACGCCCGTCACACTGGAACAAGCTCGGAATATACCAGGCAAAGTGAGCGAGCGCCGAACGCCTCTGGGCGAGCTGAATTGGATTTTCACGGCCATCACCGATACTATCGCTTGGAATTGCCTCGACAAACCATTGTTCAAGAGGCTCTTTCGGCAAGATCTTATGGTCGCAGCCCTCTTTCGGAACTTTCTGCTGGCGCAACGCGTGATGCGCATGTTTCACTGCCGTCCTCAATCTTATCCTGCGATCCCGGATACTCACGACCATCCCTTGTGGCGAAGTTGGGACCTCGCCGTGGAGAGCATATTGGCCCAGCTCCCGGGCCTGATCGAACAGCAGAAGGCTCAAGAAGTGGCTGCTGAGAGCCAGGTTAGTGGTCCAAATGGCCAGCCGCAGCAGCCTCCGGAGCTCGAATATCAGCATTCAATGTTCTTCTCCGACCAGCTCACTGCGTTTGAAATATACCTCAACGCCGCGCCTAGCAATCCCGGTGCTGCAGGTTATGCAAAGCCGCCCGAACAGCTGCCGATCGTCTTGCAAGTCCTTCTCTCCCAGATACACCGACTGCGCGCGCTGATCCTCCTGTCAAAATTTCTTGACCTCGGACCGTGGGCTGTGAACCTCGCGCTAAGCATAGGAATCTTTCCGTATGTACTCAAGCTCCTCCAGTCTCAGGCTCTGGAACTCAAAGCTCCGATGGTCTTCATATGGGCTCGAATCCTGGCTGTCGACCAAACTTGCCAGGCAGATCTGCTCAAAGATCAGGGCTATTCTTACTTTACAAACATTCTCGTGGCGACGAGCGGCATCCCTCTGGGAAACATTGCCGAACATCGCGCCATGTGCGTGTTCGTCATCGCAATGTTCTGCAAAGACTTCAAGCAAGGCAAAGCGGCATGCCTTGACAGCAATCCAGAAGTCATCGACCAATGCCTGGCGCATTTGCACGACATGGAGAATCCTCTCCTTCGGCAATTCAGCCTTCTCTGTTTGAGTCACCTATGTCGGGACTTTCCAGCCGCGAAGCAGGCCTTCACTGAGCTCGGCGCACACGATCGCATTTGCGATAAAAGTCACGACCCTGTGCCAGAAGTCCGTACTGCTTGTTTGAATGCTCTGACAAGCTTTGTTGCCACGGGCGATATCACCCCGGCTGTAATTGACATGGAAGAAACGCTAGTAGGCATCATCATTTCCATGGGCATGGATGGCTCGGTCATGGTGCGGAAAGAGCTCACCGTCTTCTACTCGGAGTATGTGAAGAGGTATCTGAAACGATTTCATTGCGCTGCATTTGAGCAGCTTCAGGAAGAGCTCGACAAGAAGGTCGGCAAAGAACAGGTTGCCGACGACTTTATTGCTATGCAGAAGGAAAGCGCTTTTGAATCCGCTGCCCCCAATGGTACCCTGCCTGCAAATGGTATGCGTGCCTCCCATCAAAGGAGTGTTTCTGCTACGGTCGCCGAGAATGAGAGAGCTCGGCCGACATCAAACCCGCGAAGACCGGAAATTTCGCTGGGCACGGTGTACCGTGCTGTTTGGCGGCAAATCATGAGCTTGTCCACCGATCCACATCCTGAGGTCGCGCGCAATGCTGGCGCCGTCGTTGACTATCTGGTGAACTCACTGCTGGAGGGCCCTCTCGGCTCGCACGCCGAGGTGATACTCGGTCAGCTAGAGAAAACAAAGCCGGGACTGGATTCGATGGCGACGACCCCCGGGATTGAGGCTTTCAAGCACGCACGATCCGCTCGAGACTCGAATAGGCCCGACACTCCGCCAAGCCCGTCGCCTTCGACGTCTTCCACAGCGGATGGGTACTTCGCACTATCACGCACCGCGAGCGTCGCCGCCGCCTTGAAGAATATGGTGGGTTGGAAGACGCCTTCCGAAGCACCCAGTGCACCGGGCTCGCCAACACACGCCCGAAGAGGCTCGGGCATGAGTGCGCAGACATTGCCTTACCGCTCGCGGCCCCTCACACCAGCAGACTCGGCTCTTCTGCCCCCGGATGCGTTGGACAACGTTCAGGGACCCGCTCATCAACCGCAAGCCATGCTCCCGCCGACACCTTACTTCCAGAATCGGGACAAGTCGCAGCTGCCACAGATGCCTCTCCAGTCAACTTTCTTCGACTGGTCAGCGTCATACTTTCGCGAACCTCAGATGCGACTCTCGGAAGCCGACGAGCCCGGTTCAAAGGACTACAACGAGCGCCTGTGGCGGCGCAGTCGCAACGACAAGATCATAGCGTCCACACAGCCGCTGAAAGAGGCTGCTGCATCTCAAGGTTGGGATAAGCCGTGCGGATACTTTGGGATCGGAGCTGCGCCGGTCAAGATGGTCTTTCACCAATTCGAGAACCATCTGGTGACGTCCGACGATCGGGACAGTATAGCCGTTTGGGACTGGAAAGAGGCGAGGCAGCTGGTGCGTTTCAGCAACGGCAACCCGAAGGGCAGTCGAGTCACAGAAGTCCAATTCATCAACGAGGACGACATGGCTATGCTCATGACGGGATCGAGCGACGGCGTGCTCAAAATCTATCGGGACTACGATCAGGCCGACAAGATCTCGCATGTCAGCTCCTTCCGTGCGCTGAACGATCTCGTGCCGTCGGATCGAGGTGGGTCGGGACTTGTGTTCGACTGGCAACAAGGCCAAGGCAAAGCTCTCGTTGCCGGAGATGATCGGGTGGTGCGTGTGTGGCAGGTTGGGCAAGAGCTCTGTGTGGCCGACATCCACACTCGATCGTCGGCTTGCATCACGTCCTTGACCTCGGACCAGGTGGAAGGCAACGTGTTTGTGGCCGGATTTGGAAATGGCAGCGTCAAAGCCTACGATCAGCGCCGACCCGGCGCGGAGACGATGGTTCTGGGGTGGAAGGAACATAGCTCCTGGATCGTCGGCGTGCACCTCCAGCGCGGCGGTGCGCGCGAGTTGATTTCGGCCGAGTCCAACGGGGGCATCCGACTGTGGGATCTGAGGATGTCAAAAGCGGTCGCAGCCCACGACCCGTCACCCCGCACACGAGAACCTAGAATGTTACGCGCGCTGTCGGTCCACGAGCATGCCCCCGTCTTCGCCGCCGGAGGCAAAGACCACACGATCCGCGTCTACAACACCAAGCTCCAGCTGCTGAGCAAGTTCGAGCCCTACATGTCGTACCTGCGCGTCGGACTGCCCGGCTCACAGCGCAGCGCCCCGATCACGGCCATGGCGTTCCATCCCCATCGCATGATGTTGGCGTGCGGCGCCGTGAACGACGGACACGTCAACCTGTTCAAATGCGACATCGAGGAGTACAAGGAAGGCGTTCTCCGCGGCGGCGATTCGACTGTCGCGGAGTGGAGACCTCCCTCCTCCTCCTCCTCCGCCCCGTTCAGCTGAGCGCCGGGGATTGGTGATGTGTGTGGCTTCTGCGATGGGATTTCTCTGGCAGCATTCATTCTTGGCGTTGGCACGAGCCGCGGCGTAAACCGGTTTCTTTCTTCCGCACGCCGCCTCGAGGGTGTGCCGGCGCAGCGCGCTCATGACATTGATACTACTACTTGCATTGCGTGGCGGGCTGAGACGCCCATCCGCACAGAGAGAGAGAGAGAGGGGGGGGGAGAGAGATAGAAAGAGGGGGAGAGAGATAGAGAGAGGGGGAGAGAGATAGAGAGAGAGAGGGAACATTTGGCGGACGCGGACGAGTCCGGTCCTCTTGTGACTGACTGTACCAGTAGGAGGATACTATGCTGGAGCGTACATACGCGGTGGGATGGATGTAGACGACGGCCGTTGGATCAAGCTTCACCGCTATATTATTGCCGATGGGGCTCGCACATGCGCCGTGTCTTGCAACCTTTCTCTGGCGCGTAGGAAGCGTTCTTGCGGAGCACTGCGGAAGGAGACCAGCTGGGGCGCGAATTGGAATTGCCTCAGGAATGCGCTAACCGTGTCGTGCCGAACGCGAGCATAACCCGGTCAGTTAACTAACCGCCCGCGTGACGTTGCACTCGCGACAAAACGGCCTAGCGCCGTCGACCGAGCGTGGCTACGAGCGTCAAGCGCGGCCTCTCCGCGACACCCGCGTCGTCCACGCCTCGGCTCAATGGCGATCACCACGCCACATTCGACCCGGCCGCTTCTGCCTGACTCCGGCGCGCCGCCGACGGCTCTCGCAGCGCATGCGTGGCGACGTGCCTCGGCGCGGCGGAGGCCGGAGGGCGGAGGATAAGTAGCATCTGTCCCTCGCCCTCTCCCGGCACCACACCTCCACACCGGCTCCCATCGCAAGGAACCACCGCAGCACCCGCGCACGAGACAAACCGCCTCCGCCGGCCCGCCCCCTCCGCCCTCACCACACGACCGCCTCCAACATGCTCCGCCTGAGCAACCTGGCCAAGCTGGCCACGTCGGCCAAAGCGGCCCTCACGCCGCGCGACGCGGCCTCGGTGCGGCAGAACGTGGAGACGATCGACGCGGCGGTGCAGAAGCTGACGGCGACGGTGCGCGCCTACGCCGGTGGGCTGCTGGCCGCGTCGAGCATCACGGGCGACGAGGCCGCGCTGGGCCAGGACATCAAGCACGCCACCGCCGACGCCCGCGCCAGCGAGCCCGTCGACGCCGCCGAGGCCCGCCACGTCATCGCCTACATCCGCGACACCCTCGAGCCCCACATCGCCGCCTGCATGGCCGCCGTCGTCGACAAGAAGGCCCACTTCGTCGCCGCCAGCCTCGCCTCCACCGTCGCCGCCGACATGGCCGACCTCAGGAAATTGACCACCCATCTGGCCGAGGCCCTGGTCGCCAAGACGCCCCCCGCCGAGCGCGACGCCGGCCTCGAGGTCATGCAGAAGATCGACGCCGCTTTCGCTCTCGCCATCGAGAGCTTCGCGTGAACCGCCGCGTCTGTGCATCTTGGCGTCGCGCTGGGTCGTGTGTTTCCCTGCTCGCGCCCATGCGGAACCCCACATCTTCTGGTCGGCACGCTTCGCGGCGCGTGCAGTCGCGTGCGGAGGGAGGGACATGGGGTGGATGCGGGACGAGAACGTGTGCGGGAGAATGCGTCCAGCCGGGAACGAGGTTTCCCATCAGATGGGGAAAACGTGCGGCGGCCCAGCTTCAATTTTTGTTTTTTTTCTTGTTTTTGGCGTGCGCGTGCCGTGCGCAGCTCTATCATCTACATACACACACCTCCACGCAGCTCCCCCGTGGCAACAGAATGAATCGAATGCCCTTCCACCACGTCTCTCGTGTGCTTGCGCGTGGTGCGTCGTCGCCTGGGTATACAAACTGGAATGCGAAGGTCCGGCGTGGTTCGCCGGACCCTGCAGCATCCCGTGGCGCATGGGGCCCATCGGCGATCGCCAGGGTTCGTTCGCCCCGCTTCATCCCCAGCGCTCGTCCTCGTCCGCCACGTCGAGATCGCGGGGCTCGTGATGATGCTCGTCCTCTCTGCGGTGCGCGTCGTTCCGTGCGCGTGGCAGGTGCGTGTGGGCGGGGGAGGTGGAGGCGCCGCTGGTGTCGGAGGATGATGGGTGGGGGAGGGCGGCGGCGGCGGCGGCGGCGGCGGCATGCCACGACAGGCGGAGCTTTCCGTGCAGCGGGAAGGCGGGCGAGGCGGCGGCGAGGAAGAAATTCTCGGCCAGGTAGCGCTCGGGAAAGGCGAGGAGGGCGGCGTCGGGCCGGTCGGGATGGGCGCTCAGCGTGCCCGACTCGGGCGCGTGGATCAGCACCCAGGAGCGCAGCGCTTCCTCGTGCTCCTCGTACGTGCCGTCGGGAAAGGCCACGAGCACGGTCTTCGGCCGGTTGTCCAGTCGCTTCACCGCGCCGCCGCGGGGAACGGTCCACCCGCCTCGGTAGCTGGCGTACCCGCCTCGACCTTCTCTCGCTCGCCCCCGGTAGCCGCCCCGGCCGTGAGAGGAGTAGGCATTCCGGGGGTGATGGGCGGTGGCCGCGCTCGGGTCCAGGCCCAGGGTGGTGGCTTCGGCTTCAAGCTTCGCCAACTGTTCTCGCAGCGTCCTGGTGCGCTCATCCTGCACGGGAATGGGCTTTCCTTCCCGTTTGGCCACATGGGCCAGAATCTTGCGCTTCTGTGCCTCGAGCGCTTGAGCTTGGGCTTCGATTTCCTCCTTCTTCTTCTGCGCTTCTTCCGCCTTCTGTCTCTTCTCCTCATGTCTGCGCTGAGCTTCTTCCTGCTGCTTCACGACTCGTTCCATGTCGAGCTCCGGCTCGGCTTGTTCCGCTTCCCTCATGTCCACGTCCACGCTCGGCTTGTGGGGCTGACCGTGCCCATTCGGAGGTTGAGGAAGGGAGACCTCGTCCTTGTACCAGTAGACCTTGACAAACCGATTGTCGAATATGACTTTCGGGCTGTCATATGCAGCTTTTGCCGCATCATAGCAGTCGTATCGGACGACGGCCAGGCGCTTGTGGGCATGCAGGGTGACCTCCTCGATACTGCCGAACTCGCCAAAGAAATCGAGAACAGCCTTTTCGTTGGCTTTGTCCTCTGGGATCTGCTCCACCACGACCGACGTGTTTGACGTATCGTGACTTGGGCCCAGGCGCGAGAAGTGAGAGCGCTTGGCACCGCCTCTGGGGTTGCCTCGTCCACGATGCGCACCACGATTGGACGTGCCCGGCGATGTGCTCACCAGGCCGGTTCGCACCGGATGCACGCTGAGGAAGCCGGGGTTGGCCGGGTCGTACTCGTTCCCAGTCACCACGATAGGGGCATCGCCGTGCTCGTAGGGACAGGTCGCGCCTCGGGTGCAGAACCCCTTCCTGTCGTAGTCTCTGCATCGATTCGGAGCGTTGCCAAAGCCGTTGGTCGGCGGAGCTGGGGCCAAGGGGAAGTCGGAAGGCAGCATCATGCCCATTGCCGTGTACATGGCCTGCAGCGATGCGAGAGGGTTGGCGGGGTCCCACGGCGGCATGCCGAGAGGAGGCGTCGGCGGTGAAGGAAACGCGTGCAGCCCATGCTGCTGCCGCCCTCCTCTGCCACCTCGACGCGCCTGCTTGAAGGGCCTGCCGCCGCCGCCTTGCTGGGTGCCGGCTGGAGGCTCATCGCGCTCCCAGCCGTGGTACGAGCGCTTCTTGCTCGTCCGCGGCGGCTCGCAGCTGGCTCGGCGAGGTGGCGGGTTTGTGGGCGCGGCCGGCTTCGGCGGAGGCTTGCTCGGGTCGTAGGACTGCGTGGCGACGGCGTGGAACAGCTGGTCGACGAAGTGATCGGCCTTTTCGTTGAGGAAGTCGCGCAGGTTGTCGACGCAGTTGGCTTTGGCGGCCGGCGTCGCTTCGTCGGTCTTCAACAGCGCGAGTGTGTATTCGGCGAGCACATCCGCATCGGCCTCGGAGTCGATGCTTTCGAGCTTCTTGATGAGCCAGTTCTTGAGCAGCTCGGCGTCTGCTTCGTCGAACAACATGGCGGGCGAAGCGGGAGGCAGTGGGAGGGAGTGGACTCGGAGTGGGTGGGTGAGAGGGAGGGAACTCCGGGCGAGCGAGTATGTAACGACCACCACCTAAGCTCCGCATAAGCGCCGCCCGTGGAGCTTACCCGCGGCGGCGACAGGAGGCATTTCACGCGCGCCTCTTCCCACTCGCGCGCAGGAAACGCCGACTCTTCCCACTCGCGCGCAGGAAACGCGAGGCGAAGGTGGCGACCCCTTTCCATGCGCCCAGCAACGCCAGCACCATGAAGCCCCGACGCCACCAGCCCTCCACCCACCCACACGCGCCAACATGGCCGGCGGCGGCTTGCAGGCCCAGCCGCTCAGCAACCACGGCCAGTTCAACTGGATCTTCCTGATCTGGATCCTGGTCGATGGCATCTTGGCCGTCTTCTTCCTCTTCTACTTCAATCGCCTCTTCGCCGCCGTCGTCTCCTACGCCATCCGGTCCTACACCTGGTACAAGTTCCGGGCGTACATCGACATATCCGCCCTGCAGATCAGTCTGCTGGGCGGCCGCGTCTTCTTCAAGAGCATCCGCTACCACGCCCACAATCTCACCGTCTATGTCTACGACGGCCATGTCACGTGGCGATACTGGCTGCCTCGCGTGCAGGCAGCCGAGGTCTTCCAGCACCCACATGTCGCCACCTCTGCCACCCCGCGCGCTTCCAGCACAGCCGCCAGCGAAGGGGATGGTGGCAAAAGCCGCGCCGATGGGCCCCGTGCTCGGAGCAGCAGCATTGGCCAGGAGGAGAAGGGCGGAGTGAAGCCGAAGACGCATCTCCTGTGTCGCATCTCGGCCAAAGTCACGGGCGTCGAGGCTTTCATTTACAATCGCAGTCCGCTGTATGACGCGGTAGTGGACGCGACCACGAGGAAGGCGAGGGAGGCGAGCAAGGAGGACCGTGGGGGGTCGCAGAGCTCGTCGGGTCAAGGGAGCAACAGCCAGCGCGAATCCAAGCTGGGCGATGAACCACAAAAGCTCCCCACCCGGACGACAGCGGCCGATGCAGCCGCTCCCGAGAAGTCTCAGATACCCGCCTTCCTTCGCATCTTTCCCATCAAGATCGAATGCAAACGGGCCGCTGCAGCTCTGGGCAATGAGAACACCACCAACGTGCTAACCGCAAAGGCCGAACGAGCTGTTGGAACTGTCGATGCTGGACATGCAGGCCCTCTCGATTTGTGGAAGCTGCTCTTTGACTTCTCCATAGAGAAGGTCAAAGTCGCGATGAGACCGAACAAGGACTTCAAAGAGTTTCAATTGCGTGCCGGCCAACGTCTTCTGCAGGAGAAGGAGCTTGCGCCACCTGAGCCGGAGATGAAACCAGTCAAGGAGGCTGTCGAGAAGACGCGGGGAGTGTGGTTCCGCCTCCGTCGCTTCTTCCATCGCCACAGCAGCTCGACCGACTCATTACGAACGGCTTCCATAAAGTTGGCTGCCGTCGGACGTACGCCAAGGGAGCAGCCAGCTGTGCAAAGCCCCTGGAATGGACTGGCCCGTTATCTTGACGAGCGGGATCTCAATGAGCACGAAGAATGGCAGAACGTCGAATATGCCAAAGTGTCAGACTTGGTCGATTGCGACAAGGTGACCATGCGCTTCTATTGGGACATGTCAGGGCCGCTTCCGAACGGCATGCTCGACAGCGATACGCTTCTTGGGTCCGAATATGAGGACGATATCAATGGAACGGCACCACCTGAATATGGCATGGACCTGGGCGTCTATGGAGGCGTGGTTCAGTATGGGCCTTGGGCTGACCGACAGCGCATCAACTTGCAGCAGATATTCTTTCCAGCGCCCTACGTGGATGCCGTTCCCGCTCAGCCTCTCCAACCCGGCGAGCTCCGCGTGTGCACAGTATTCAAGATCAAGGTGGTCGTGGAAGAAGATGTCATCCTCCGTGTACCCACTCGAGAGGAATCCAAGGACTCGCAGTGGAAAGGTCGCGCAGAAAAAGCGCAACCGGCCCATGTGCATGGAAATGATGCGAATAGAACGGGGCGGCATTGGAGAAAGCACAGGCCCGGGAAAAGGAAGAACAAGAAGGCACAAGCCGCAATTGATGCTCGACCTTTCGGCTGGCTCGATGTCACGGTCAAGAAGGACTCTGTCGTCAACTACATCATGGACATGTTCCCTAGGTCCACCGGGTACCGCAACAACCTTGATATTGACGTGAAAGGTGTTGAGATGCAAAGTAGTGTCAATCACGGCCTACTGTGGAGATCCGGACCTGTCAGCGTCCAGGCAGATATTTCGCAACCTATTGAATGGAACACCCTACGAAAATGGCCCTTCCAGATTGTTATCAACGACTTGGAACTTTTCATCCTTCGGGACCACCTCTTCCTGATTATCGATCTTGTCAACGACTGGTCGTCCGGAGCACCCTCGGAGTTCTGGAATTTTGTGCCATACAACTATCAGCTTGACATGACCTTCAGAAACTTTGTCATGTATCTTAATGTTAACGACGCCAATATTATCAACGACCCTGCTGATTTCGACCGGAACGACTTCCTCACCCTCGAAGGACAATTACATGCCGTCCTTGGTATACCTATGGAGTACTATCGACCGAAGAGCAACACGATCACGTTCGACGTGCTCGCGCAAGATCTAAGTATGCGACAGTGCAGTCCTCCAAAAAGCACCTTCAGTGTATACGTGGAGGACAAGACCATGGCGATCTTGCCGAAGCTCTCTCTCACTGGCTCTTATGCTGCGAACCAGGAAGCCAAGGTCGGCAATGTCGACGTACTACGTATGGACATCGTTGGCACGGGACTCTCGCTCAAAGCCTTCGGATTCTACGTGCGACAACTGGTCAGCGTACAGGAGAACTACTTTGGCGATTATATGCATTTCAAAACGCTGGAGGAATTCCAAGCCGCGGGAGACGACCTCGAAGAAGCCAATGCGAAGACCGCGAGCTTTCCGAAACCCACCTCAATCAATGAACTGGACGTCATCTTGTGCATCGTAGCAGAGGAAGCGACGGTGATGTTCCCGACCAATCTATACTCGTGCAAAGAATTCGTGCGCGCAGAACTCCCTCGGGCTGATCTTGATCTTCGCATTGCGAGCTACTACCTCGACATGGGCCTTCAACTGTCCCCACTGAGCTTTATGACAGGTGTCACGACTACAGACGAGGAGGATGAAGGTGATCCGGTGGATACCGAATCCAGCACGCAGTTCTGGGTGGCGCATGTCGATCTCAACGGACACCGTGCCTTCGGCCTGCCACCAAATGAAGATGCATATGTCAGTCAGTGGGATATTGACATCGGCAAGATCACGGGAGAGATGTCTAGCAAATTTGTGCGGGATCTCGCTTTGGCAGGCAGAGCTTTCGCATTTAGCATTCAAGACGCCGAAAACGCGCTGCCCGTCCGCTCACCTGCCGTGGCATTGGACGCGAGCTTTGTCCAAGTACGAACCGACAACGTGCGTCTCTGGATGCATGTTGGGAAAGATGCTCTGCTTATGGATTTGGATCCTGTCACTGTGGACGTATGTGATTGGGCAAGCAGTTGGTTCTCCCAACGTGTCAATGTTCTGGTCCCGTTGATCACCTTCGCCTGTGTCGATGGCCGCAGTGCTTCGCGTCATCGCTCGCCGTTCGTTGAGAAGAAGCCGGTCAGGACACACGCTTTCCTTCAGACTGGTCTGTCGCTCGACGTCGTTGGCAGAAAACTCAACTTTGGCCTGGAAACCAAGAGGCAACAAGCACATTTGAAGCTACATGATCGGCGGACCGGCAGGTTCCCTTTTCTGATACGAACGAATATCGACGCCCCCGTCAATCCGGAAGATGGGCTTCCTTTCGAGGCCCCTGCCATGCCATATCCGCCCATGCCGGCACCCCTCGCCTATGATGGCAAGAGGGCGCTTTCCGTGAGGTCGTCCTCCACCACTCTCAGCCGCATGCAATCGCCGTACGAGTCTTCACGATCTTCACTGGCGGGCTCCATCCGCAACGGGAGGCCGCTGTCGACGGCACCGCAGCGACCAGCAATCCATCAACAGCCCAGTGAAAAGTCAGGCAGCCGACCCTCGACTGCCTTTGACATGGCAGGAGCCAGTAGTCGGTCATCTTCCACCGATGCACCGCTGCCCGATCGTGGAGATGAAATACTTCCCAACGATGCCGAACGCGCCAAATCCGAGCGGCCTGCTTCAACAATGGCTTTCTCAAGCCTATACTCTGAGCCTTACTTTCCTCTCGAATTGACCATACCGGATGAGACCAATGTCCCAGGACTTCCTCGAGTCATGGACGACCCGGACGAGGGGTCGGTCACATCGACCATCTCGCAGTACATCGATAATCCCGACTTCGACCGCAATGCCGAGCGTGTCACTGTGCTCATCAAAGTGATACCAGGGATTCGAGCCTACGTAGAGCCACACATGGCCGTCACCGTCGCAAACCTCATAGAGAAGGTACTGCCCAGATCTGCAGAAGAAGTGATGGACTCCTTCCAAATGAGCGTTATGGGTGCGATCGCAGCACACAACGCAGAGCGCATCGGCCCAAACAAGGTCCTCGAGATCAATGCCAGCCTTGCTCAGGGTCACATAAGGGTGGTTGCGTTGGAGGAGCACAAGGACGAGATTGCAGACCAAATCGACGTGGCTCTGGGCAGGCTTGAGGTGTCTGTCAGGGTCCGGACAGAGCCACGAGATGAGGGTGCCCTGCAGCTCCTGGCGCTACATACGCTGCTGGGTAACCTGGACCTCTCTGTGAGCCAGCGATCAGGTCAAGAGCCTGCAGCACCAGCGGTGTCCATGCATGTCGACGATGTGCTGGTGTGGCTGGCGTTAACATCGACTCGTGCTTTCCACCTCTCGTTTCGCGACACAGCGCTAGCCGTCGACGGGCCACAGACCAGATATCTTACAGTCCTGGCTCTAAAGCTCATACCACTAATCACTGGGATTGTGGACCGATTCGACGGCATCTTTGCCAATAATACTCGGAGACTACAGTGGTTGACATATGTGCTCACTCAAAACGGAGAGGCTGTCGGCGACCCACCTTTTATGGCGCGTATGCTTTACATTCTTCGCGCGTTTCCGGGTCACTTTCGAAATACCGACTCGTGGAAGATCTTTTCCCGCCTGCGCCACATCCTCTTGAATCTCCCGGAAAAAAAGTCAGACGAGCTCGAAGCACACTGCAGGGGAAAGAGCTTCGAGTTTCCGGCGGATGCACCGACCAAGACTCTCGAGAGCTGGACCGAATGGCGGAATTGGGACGTCCCATACGTCAATCAGACCATGGCATTCACGGTGCTCTGGCACTCTGATGAGCCCAAGCACGAGCCACCATCCGAGAAGCCGCCGTTGACCGTGACCTTCAGATCCGAGTCCTTCCGCATCTCGATAGAGAACGGCAAGACTCGCAGCGAGGTTTTCCTTGAAGAGACCTCTCTAGAAGTGGAGAACATTCCGCCTACTAGACCGGAAGGTTTAATGCTCGTAGATGAGAACACGCGGACCAAGACTCTGATACAACTGCATATAGGCACGATCGCTCTCAATCTGGACTGGAGCCTGGTCAGCATAGCCGAGGATGTCGTAGCCCTCAACGACAAGATCCAGCAGGCGTCCTCACATCTGCAAGCCAGCGGCAAACGGACAACGCGCCAAGCCATAGACGACGGCCTCGCTAGGCACGATGTCCATATCGTGTTATCGACTGATGCTGGCAGCATATCGCTCGAGAGCATCAATGTCCGCCACATCTCGCAAGCAGAAGGGCTCAAAGTCTCGATTATTGGGACCACTCGGGCAAGTGAGCAACTTGGTCAATGCGCGAGCGTCATCGTCAACGTTGATCGTGCCGTCACGGAGCTCCACGGCGCGAAGTCACGGATATGCCAGACTTTGCTCATCTCGCCCAGCCTATATGTGGACCGCGTACAGCCCGCGTCTGGAGCTGATATACCTGCTACTGTCACCCTTGCTCTGGCGTACGAAGATCTCCAGATACGAATCACCGAGCAGCTGCCTGGCATAATACATCTTGTTGATTCCATCATCGTGGATGAAGTGTCCAAATGCCAGGCTCTGGCCGAGGCCGTGAAGCCCAGACCGTCTTCATCTGCATCAGCCTCGCCAGTTCTGACTCCGCAAAAGACGAAGAACACAATTGCGTCCGAAACTACGACCGGCTCCGTGCCGCCCAAGCTCCACGTTGCTGTCCTTGCGCGAAACGTCCATTTAGAAGTGTCTCTCCTTCAGAACCTGGGATTTGTGCTGGAAGGTGTAGCTGCGAGCGTCCGGGTTGCGCCCAGCTTGGCCAACGACAAGATGTTCGGTCTTGATTTCGACATCGGCCAGCAGAAGCATGCATTCGTCAATACTTCCGAAGACGAGCGGCACATTCAAGGCTTGCTTGATGTTCCGCCCATCAATGGACATGTCGGCCTTGAGCTCAGCCATGACGAAACATCGGTGTCCATTACCACCACCATCGAGAAGGTGGAGGTCGATGCCGGTGCCATTCAGGGCGTCATTGGTGTTGTGAACCGGCCCGAAGTGCAAGAGGTGTTCAAGTCGATCAAAGCTGGAATCGAGGACATCCAACATCACGTACACGAAGTCTTTCCCAAGAGGGGAGTGGACAAGCCCAAGCCCGTCAAGGAACAGCGTATCACCTTCGATGCTCGGGTTGCGCTGCTTGGCATCCGTGTCTCTGCAGAAACACCAACGGCACGTGATGCTCATCGCTATCGAGCGACAGCTGAAGTCGAATTTGGCATCGGGCCGTTCCATGTTACAGCGTCGAACAGAGATACTTCGAAGGATGCGAATCCGCTCATACCAGAAGTCCGTGCCTACATACAAGACCTGGGCGCCGCACTGCGCGTCAGAGAACGCGGCAGGATGCGGCCTTGTGGCAACGCGACCATGAGCATTCGCCTGCATTTCAACAACACGATCAGTGACGGCGAGACCGTGCATCGTGAGCTGAAAGTACAAAGCGATGGTATCGAGATTAATGCAAACCCGGAGACAGCGTCGACTGTGGTCGATGTCATCAATCACCTTGATGATCGCATCAGACACCTCGACCTGTCGAAGGAGGTGGAGTATCTTCGCAGACTCCGCGACGAACGTAGACAGACGGTGATCAAGCGGATCAAGGGCAAGGAGGGCTGGACCGATGACGACGAGATGCCATTCTCTCCAGAAGACCTCCTTTCTATCACGACTACGATCGAGCTCACAGACATCCAAGCTTCATGGCTCGTTGATCAATCCTTCGCCGCGGGACGAGGAGCCCCCGTCGAAGACCTTGTGTTCTCAATCGCGAGCATCGAGTTCCAGACGCGCGGCGGGCACGAAGCGCGACTGAACATCCAGAACATCCAGTTACAACTCGCTCAACGAGAGGAGAGCAAGCAGCGTCGGGCACTGAATTCCGCCCTTCTTCCGGAGGTGGGGTTCAGTGTGGCATATTGGTCCGAGAAGGGCAAGAACATCCAGCTAGCATTCAAGGCAACAGGCAAGCCACTGGACCTCCGACTAGAGTCCACATTCATTTTGGCAGTGTCGGCAGTGCAGAGATCAATCGAGCTTGCTAGGGACCGGTTCAAGAACGGCACGGCGACCTGGCAGAGTACACCGACTGCGTCTGGAGCGCCAAGGAGGCCTGGTTTCGACACGAAGAGATTGAGTGCGGTGCGCATGGAGGCTGATTTCGCTGGAGCACAAGTGCATATACACGGCTCCGGCCCTCAAAGCAATAGTTTGGCATCCATTGCTGCCGCATCACAGCAACATGGCACCCAGCATGGCGCATATGGACAATTCGCCGCTGATGGGGCACTCATGCAGACAACGCTGACAGCGCCTGGCATCGCTCTCAAGGTGGAATACAATCGTGACGAACTCCAGCCACGGCTGAACGGTGAGCTCATGATCGACGCATCATCGAACATGTTGGCGCCGAATGTTGCGCCTTTGGTTCTGGAAATATCGAACAGTGTCAAAGAAGTCATGCGGAGCCAGGAGAAGGAGAAGGCGAAGCCGAAGCCGAAGCCACCGCCACCAGCCACGTCGGAGAGCACTGGAGATGGAAGACCGGGTTCTGATCATCCACGAACCAAGCCATTCTTCGAAGACGATAACATCGTCGCTACGACGCCAGCCAGGATCTTTGGCAAGACCAAGGTCGACTTGGGGTTCCGCATCGCAAAACAGGAGTTCGGCTTGAGCTGTCAACCAATTGCGCGCGTCGATGCGAAAGCCTCGCTCGAGGACTTTTACATCACGATGAACACGATCGACTCGGACGAGCACGGGCATTTCTTTGCCATGTCTGCGGTGATGACGAAACTGACTGCGCAAGTCAAACACATGTACTCCCGCGAGCCGAC
This sequence comes from Pseudocercospora ulei, assembly GCA_016165855.1. Taxonomy (NCBI): domain Eukaryota; kingdom Fungi; phylum Ascomycota; class Dothideomycetes; order Mycosphaerellales; family Mycosphaerellaceae; genus Pseudocercospora; species Pseudocercospora ulei. Next base: position 6,256,729 of record JACWNB010000004.1, read on the forward strand.
CTTCAGCTACGACATGGACTCGATCGTGCTCTCGGCCATGAACAACAAGCACCTGAGTGGAACCGCCGGGATTTCCGCCATCCTGAACGTGAACCCCACCAAACTCGTGATCAACGGGAAGCAATTCCAGGACCTCCTCCTGTTCCGAGAAATATGGCTCCCACCCGAAATCCGCAGGGCTGGCGCTGCTGCTCCAGCGCAGACTCCTGCGTCCGGTGCGACGTTGCAGCGCCCCGACGAATTCGTGGTGCAGAGATATCAGACTTTGGCTGCCGCCGCTGCTTTTCCTTGGAACGCGACCGTGAACATCGCCGAGCTGGCGGTCGACGTGGATCTTGGCCAAAGCATTGGCAAGTCGTCTTTCACGATGACGAATTTGTGGGCCAGCCAGCAGAAGTGGTCGAACTGGGAGCAGAATTTGTGCGTTGGCCTCAATGAGATGGGCGTCAACAGCACCGGCCGCATGAGCGGCTTCATTCACCTGGGCGGGCTTGGTGTCAGGACCTCCATCAAGTGGCCTGAAGAGTGCGCGGAGGCCACGTTGCGCAAGACCCCGCTGATTCAAGCATCCGTGGGCTTCAAAGAGCTGAGAGCCAAGGCCGCCTTCGACTACCAGGCTTTCGCATTCAGCGACATCGGCGACTTTGACTTCCTCATGTACAATGTTCGAGACCAGCACGGTCAGGCCGACCGACTCGTTGCGGTCGTGGACTGCGAGAAGGCCTACGTCTTCTGCACATCGAGCAGTGCTTCGCAGGCCGTCGCCCTGTACCAGGCCTTCGATCGCCTCATACAGGAGAAGCAGACTGCGTACATGCAGTCGCTCAGGGAGATTGAGAAGCACCTGCGCCGCGAAAGCACAGTCGCGCCAACCAAATTCGGGCCTACAATGCCACACCCGCGGGTGGTGCAGAAGAAGGCGGAGGGGAGCCCGATTTCGCTCCACACGGACGTGGTGGTCACCATGGGCGCCATTTGCTTGGGCGTGTATCCGAGCACATTCTTCGACAGTCAGATGCTCAAGCTCGAGGCCAGCAACATCCAGGCTCGTTTTGCCGTCGGCCTGGAGCGTGGGAAGATCACATCCGGCCTCGGGATGACTCTTGGCCAACTTCAGGTTGCACTTGCCTCTGCTCGAAGAACCACCGCGGTCCCGCAGGCATTGGAAATCGGCGTGGACGAGGTCATCGCCAGCGCCCTCAACGCGAAGGGCGGCATCATCTTGCGAGTCCCGAAGGTGGTGGCGAGCATGCAGACCTGGCAGCCTCCGAAAGGCTACGATGTCGACTTCACGTTCAAGTCCGTCTTCGACGGCAAGATCGATGTCGGCTGGAACTTGTCCCGCATCAATTCCATCAAGGGCATGTGGGAGTCGGGTACTCGCGCATTGGCATCTCGACTCGACAAGTCGCTCCCGCAATCCGCCGTCAAGATCAAGGCCGCCGGTCCTGCTGCGGATTCTCCTTCTTCTCCTTCCCGCCGTGGCGACCAGCAGGACGGCTCTCCTCCGCCTCCTCCTGCTGCCGCTGCTGCACCACAAGAGAAGATCACGGCCGAGATCAATCTGCCGCAGAGTCGCTATGAGTATCACGCGCTGGAGCCTCCGGTCATTGAGACGCCGCAGTTGCGAGACATGGGGGAAGCGACGCCGCCGTTGGAATGGGTGGGCTTGCATCGCGATCGATTGCCCAACGTCACCCACCAGATCATCATCGTCACCCTCTTGGAGGTTTGCCGCGAGGTGGAGGACGCTTACACTCGCATTCTGGGCGGTGCAGTGCGCGAGGCAGCATCTTGGGGGGGGGGGGGGGGGGGGTAAAGGTGCTGGCCGAGGGGTATTGGGATGTGTAAACTTGCCTGTGCGTGAGGTATCAGAAGCGCTTTTGGTGCTTCATATGCGGCCGCATGACACCACGCGGCGGCCGTGTCTGCGATGCCACTTCCGGTCTGGTGCCAACAGAGAAAGCGCCGATTGGTCGAGGCGGATGGAGGGGCGGCGGAAGCTTTCGTGCGCTTGCAAATTCCAGCCCACTTGAAGTCTTCGCTCGCTCCTTCTCTGCCTCCGCTCTGCACCTGCCACTGCACCTGCCACTGCCACCCGCACCGCGCCTTGGACAGGCACGTACCCCCCGTCGCTGCTGCTCGTCGGCGGCCTCATCCTGACTCCCGTTGCAGGCGTGACAGTATCTCCAGGCGTGACAGTATCTCCAGGCGTGACAGTATCTTCGGGGCCGTTCGTCCGCAGAGCGCTCGAAGCCGCCGGTCGCATCCACCACATCCGCCACACCCACCACAGCCGCCGCACGCACCGCCGCCAAGATGGTGCAGTTCACGGTCGAGGAGCTCCGTACGTCGGCGCCACCGCACCCCTCACCGTCGGCGCCATCGCGCACACTGACCATTGGCCGCAGGCCAGCTCATGGACAACCCCATCAACATCCGGAACATGTCCGTGATTGCCCACGTCGATCACGGCAAGTCCACCCTCACCGACTCCCTCGTCCAGCGTGCGGGCATCATTTCCGCCAAGAACGCCGGCACCGCGCGATTCACCGACACACGGCCCGACGAGCAGGAGCGAGGCGTCACCATCAAGTCCACCGCCATCTCTCTGTACGGCAGCCTCAACGACCCCGAAGACCTGAAGGACATTCCCGTCAAGACCGAGAAGAACGACTTCCTGGTCAATCTCATCGACTCGCCCGGCCACGTGGATTTCTCGTCCGAGGTCACGGCGGCTCTCCGTGTCACCGACGGTGCTCTCGTGGTCGTCGACACCATTGAAGGCGTGTGCGTGCAGACCGAGACCGTGCTGCGACAGGCTCTGGGTGAGCGCATCAAGCCCGTCGTCATCATCAACAAGGTCGACCGTGCTCTTCTGGAGCTGCAGCTCTCCAAGGAAGATCTGTACCAGAACTTCTCTCGTGTCATCGAGTCCGTCAACGTCGTCATCTCCACCTACTTCGACAAGACGCTCGGCGATGTCCAGGTCTACCCGGAGAAGGGGACCGTTGCTTTCGGATCCGGTCTTCACGGATGGGCTTTCACCGTCCGTCAATTCGCCAACCGCTACTCCAAGAAGTTCGGCGTGGACAAGACCAAGATGATGCAGCGTCTTTGGGTAAGCGCACGCCTTGCACGCCACAAGCATCTGTTCTGACTAGCTCCGCAGGGTGAATCGTTCTTCAACGCCAAGACCAAGAAGTGGACCAAGTCTCCAGACGGTGCGGAGCGTGCCTTCAACCAGTTCTGTCTGGACCCCATCTTCCGCATCTTCGACAGCATCATGAACTTCAAAAAGGACGAGATTCCCAAGCTCCTCGAGAAGCTTGAGATCAAGCTTGTCGGCGACGAGAAGGATCTCGAAGGCAAGCAGCTCCTCAAGGTCGTCATGCGCAAGTTCTTGCCGGCCGCCGATGCCCTCATGGAGATGATGATTCTCCACCTTCCCTCTCCCGCCACCGCCCAGAAGTACCGTATGGAGACTCTCTACGAGGGTCCACCGGACGACATCTCTGCCATTGGTATCCGTGACTGTGATCCAAAGGGTCCTCTCATGTTGTACGTCTCCAAGATGGTGCCCACCTCGGACAAGGGGCGTTTCTACGCTTTCGGTCGTGTCTTCTCCGGTACCGCCCGCTCTGGTCTCAAGGTCCGAATCCAGGGACCAAACTACGTTCCAGGCAAGAAGGAGGACCTGTTTATCAAGTCCATCCAGCGTACCATTCTCATGATGGGTCGTTACACCGAGCCAATCGAGGATGTGCCGGCCGGTAACATTCTCGGTCTCGTCGGTATCGATCAGTTCTTGCTCAAGTCTGGTACCCTCACCACCGAGGAGAGCTCGCACAACATGAAGGTCATGAAGTTCTCCGTCTCGCCTGTCGTGCAGCGATCCGTCGAGGTCAAGAACGCCAACGATCTGCCCAAGCTCGTCGAGGGTCTCAAGCGTCTCTCCAAGTCGGATCCTTGCGTTCTGACCCTCATCAACGAGTCTGGTGAGCACGTCGTCGCCGGTGCCGGTGAGCTCCATCTCGAAATTTGCTTGAAGGATCTCGAGGAGGACCACGCTGGTGTTCCACTCCGCATTTCCGACCCAGTCGTCCAGTACCGTGAGACGGTCAGTGGTGACTCGAGAATGCAAGCTCTGTCGAAGTCGCCCAACAAGCACAACCGTCTCTACGTCACCGCCACTCCTCTTGCTGAGGAAGTCTGCAAGGACATTGAGTCCGGCAAGATTGGCCCACGTGACGATTTCAAGGCTCGTGCCCGTATCCTTGCCGACGACCACGGCTGGGATGTGACTGATGCCCGTAAGATCTGGTGTTTCGGTCCAGACACCAACGGCGCCAACTTGCTCGTCGACCAGACCAAGGCCGTGCAATACCTCAACGAAATCAAGGATTCCGTTGTTTCGGGTTTCCAGTGGGCGACCAAGGAAGGTCCAGTTGCGGAGGAGCCAATGCGTTCGGTCCGCTTCAACATCATGGATGTCACCCTCCACACCGATGCCATCCACCGTGGTGGAGGTCAAATCATTCCAACGGCTCGTCGTGTGCTCTACGCCGCCACTCTTCTTGCCGACCCAGGTCTTCTCGAGCCGGTCTTCCTGGTCGAGATCCAGGTTCCCGAGCAAGCCATGGGTGGTATCTACGGTGTGCTCACCCGCCGAAGAGGTCACGTCTTCGAGGAGTCGCAGCGCCCAGGCACGCCGCTCTTCAACATCAAGGCGTACCTGCCTGTCAACGAGTCGTTCGGTTTCAACGCCGATCTCCGATCAAACACATCTGGTCAAGCTTTCCCACAATCAGTGTTCGATCACTGGCAAATTCTGCCAGGTGGTTCGCCACTCGACAAGACGACCAACCCCGGAAAGATTGTCGAGGAGATGCGAAAGCGCAAGGGTATCAAGCCAGAAGTTCCCGGGTACGAGAACTACTACGACAAGCTCTAAGCAACCGGCCTGTGGGAATGTTGTGGAAGGGATGGAAAGTGCTTGGGATACCCGGATGAGGATGTCCAAGAGCACTTGCGCGCGGGCGTCTTATGCAGTGGCTGACACAGGGATGCTGTGATGGGAAAGCACAACGAGATCGGTGCGCCATACGCTCAGTGATGAAATGAGGGAGGATATGGCGTGAAACTGTGATTTGTTTTTTTTCGATGCATTTGGTTGTCTAGTAGAAGGAAACAGATGGCCAAAAAAAACGATTCCGAATTACTGCTCTCTCTCACGTTCCATGCCAGAGGTGAAGGAGTTCGATATGGCGTGGTCGAGTTCGATATGGTGTGGTGACGATCTCGTTCAATGATCAACTCATTGTTGCCAAATGCGGTGAACGTGTTCCTTGGCGTGAGAGTGCCGGTTGAACCATGCGTCGAGCTTCGTTCCGCGAAAGGTCGCGTTGGAACAGCAGTTGGGTGTGCCTGACGCTTTGCCATCTCTTGCCGACAAGCTCAGCTGTTTCCCCATGGGCAATGGGTTGCTATAACAACTGTTATCATCGCAGCGCATGTGTGTGACGGGAGATCGCACGCCACCACAACCCTCATCCCTGCCGCCAATGAGCAGCCCACACCATCCACTCCGGGCACCGGCGCGCGACTCGCTCGAACTCGCCTCGCTCGCGTCGTCGTCTCACGGCCGCGGCGGGCGGGACAGCGGAAGCTCGGCAGGCGGCGGACCTCCGTCCAGCCGAGAATCGAGCTTCTCCCGCCCCTGCACGCCGCCGAACGGGCATCGCACCACCACCGGCGGCGGCGGCGGCGGCGGCGGCGGCCGACTGCACGGCCGCAGTGCTTCGGTCAGCAGCAGCGCCTTCGACTTCAGCCGCAGCCTCTTCCCCCTGTCCGCCTCGGGCCCGGCGTCCTACACCGCTCTCGGCACGCCCCATGCCGCCCACTTCGATCCCGCCGCGATCGGCCCCGGCGGCGCCAGCCTCGAGAGGCACAAGAGCTTGACGTACCTCAACGGGCTGAGTCTGGTGGTGGGGCTGATCATCGGTAGCGGAATCTTCAGCTCGCCCGCCAGCGTCAACACCAACGCCGGCAGCCCGGCCGCCGCGTTGATAGTCTGGGTCGTCTCGGGCGTGCTGGCGTGGACGGGCGCGGCCAGCTACGCGGAGCTGGGCGGCGCCATCCCGCTCAACGGCGGCGCCCAGATCTACCTGAGCAAGATCTGGGGCGAGTGGGCCGGGTTTCTGTTCACGTGGTGTGCCGTGGTGGTGCTCAAGCCGGGCAGCGCGGCCATCATCGCCATCGTGTTCGGCGAGTATGTGGCGCGCGCGGTGTTCGGGGCGCCCGCCGGGCATGCGAGTGCGTGGGTCGACAAGGGCGTCGCCTTGTCCGGATTGGTCGTGGTCACGGGGCTGAACTGCATCAGCACCAAGCTGGGCACCCGCTCGGCCGACTTTTTCATGTTCTTCAAGTTTGCCGCGCTGCTGGCGGTCGCGGGGGCCGGCGTCGCCGTGGCCGTCACCGGGCGCGCGTACCACCGCGAGGACTTGAGTCGGGCGTGGAAGAGCACGTCTTGGTTCGCGGGGACGTCGACGAGCTCCTCGGAATGGGCGGTCGCGCTCTACGCGGGTCTCTGGGCTTACGACGGGTGGGACAACACCAACTATGTCACGGGCGAGATGGTCCACGCCGGCCGCGATCTGCCCCGAGTCATCCACACGGCTCTGCCGGTGGTCATATCGTCCTACATCCTGGCCAACCTCAGCTACATCTTCGTCCTGCCGACCGACCGCATCAACCAGAGCAACACCATCGCCGTGTCGTTCGGGTCCACCGTGCTCGGCCCGCTCGGCTCCCTGGTCCTCGCGCTCGCCGTGGCCGGCTCGTGCTTTGGCGCCCTGAACGCCACCACCTTCACCGCCGGCCGTCTCGTCTACTCGGCGGGCAAAGAAGGCTACATGCCCGAGCTCTTCGGCACCATCGGGTTCTCCCGCACCTCCCGGCGCACGCGTCTGCCCCGTCGCGGCGCAAGAGCCACGCAGCTCACCGACTTGGTCGCGGACGAGCACGGCTTCTTCTACACCCCCATCTACGCCATGGTCCTCAACGCCGTCCTGGCCATCATCTACGTCGTCGTCGGAGACTTCACCACGCTCACGACCTTCTACGGCGTCGCGTCGTACCTCTTCTACTTCGCCACCGTCGTGGGCCTGATCGTGCTCCGAGTCCGGGAGCCCGACCTGGACCGGCCCTACAAGTGCTGGATCACCACGCCCGTCATCTTCTGCTGTGTGAGCTTGTTCTTGCTCAGCCGAGCCGTGTTCGCCAAGCCGCTGCAAGCCCTGGTCGTGCTGGCCTTCCTCACCGTCGGTGTGCCTTTGTACTGGTGGCGGGTTGGCAGCCGCCGAACCGCTGGCAGGAGAGGCGAGCGCCGCCACGCGTGGCGGCTTTGGAGGAGCTGGGGGTGGGGGGGAAATGGCTAGATTTGTCCACATGTGAAGTGACTGGCTTGTATATGAAAACGCTTTGTGACTCTCCGCCGCCGCCTCCTTGTTGCCAGGAGACTTGTGTGTGCTCATGATCCTGGCTGATCTCCCGGGGGGCGGCAGTCCCCGAGGTTCGGTGGCAGCAGGCAGAGAAGGGAACGGCGGACATCCGGCCGCGACTGGGTTTGCGACACACGCCATTCTTCTGGCAGCGCGTATCGTCGTGGCATCGCGGACCGGATGGGCTTGTCTCGGGGGTGGGGGAAGTGGCGGCTGAGGTGGTCGGCGGTTCCAGCGTTGAGGAGGCGCCTTGGCACATGACCCCGCGGATGCTCAATCAACTGATCCAAGTCAACCTTCCTCCTCTGTCCACAATCGGACTATCCATGGACGGACTGCTCGCCTTCAATCTCCGATGACGCCGTCCAGGCTGGTGCGTCCGCGTCTGCCGTTGCCTCGTCCCGCCGACAATGTCGTAGCAAAGACTCCCAAAGCAACACTCCTCACCGCCGCCTCGACTTCCCGGCCGTGTAGCGATCCGCACTCCTGTCTTCGGAGCTGCAACTGCCTCCCGCAAAGGTCATTTGCGCAGGTCAACCACACCGATCAATGGAATCGAGACATCTGGTTTACCAGCTCCGCACCGCGGTATACACCCGGTGCCAATGCCACCCGAGACCATGCGCCGCCCGACGAACGCACGCTGCAGCTGGGCAAGACCGTCCGCACACTGCACGAACGGTTGCCCACCCTGCTGAAAGAACCTCTGCCTTGCGATATCCTCTCGCCGAGCATCTCGCTGCACCTCTTTCCTTCCACTCATCCGCATCTGCCGCGCGTTTCAGGCCGAATTGCCTACGTCGCAGCACTGTGGACGGCACCGGTCGCGTGGGGCAGGCTGCCCCTGTTTGGGAATGTCAAGCTGATCATCTTGTCGGAAAGGATGGTGCGCAACGGGGGTAGCAGCGCATCTCATCCGAGCAGCGACGAGAAGCTGATCGTGCGGTGGAAGACGTGTGGCAAGACCACACACGGCGATGCCACGGGAGGCATATACCGCGGAATGGGCTTGGCCGCAGCCCACGACCCCGTCGACAAGATCAAAGGCTTTATTGCGGGCACGAGAGACGCTGCCGCCCCGCAGCGTGAGGTTGAAGACGCCGAAGAATTCTGTGGCATCTTCATCTTCGAATTCGACGAGCACGGTCGCATCCGGAAGCACACCATCGAGCACACCGACGAGGGCGGACATTACGATAAGACGAACCGAGTGGTCTCGGTGACCGATTGGCTGCTGGGGCAGTTCAACGGGAAGAGAAAGGACGAGCCCGCGCTGGCGCTCTGCCACGAGAGGCCCCACTGCGCTTCCGTCCGGCTCGTGGACAGACGAGCCCGATATTGATGTACATTACGATTTGCGACGATACCCGGGCGTTGGAACAGGTCGATCCGCGAAACAGCCGATGCATGGGCGACGCGGTCACATTGAAGGGAAACCCCTCCACCATGCTGCCCCCCTCGATCAGGATGCCAAAGTAGTCCCCCAAATACGTGCCCGTAACCCCGAGCGCCCACATGCTGCTCAGCACCGGCACGTTGCCCCCGCCGACGAGCGCGGCCGCCAGCCCGCGAGCAGCGCCGGGTGCGAGGGCTCTCCGTAGCGACAGAGTATCTTGCTCCCTGCGCAATGCGTGCACGGTTTACTTCCCGCGTCCACACAACGATTGTAAACTTTTGCAAAAGCATCTATTCGCACATATCAGCCATATTCGATCACTTGGACCTCATAATCGACCTGCTCTTTTCGGTAACTCTGGAATAGAGGGTCACGGCACTGAGGAATTCCGTCGCATTCCGTCGGACAAGAGCCCGCCGTCATCAATGAGTAAGGAAGGACCTATTCGTAGTTGGGAGCACAAGGTTAGCCATGCCGGGCTTTCTCGGAGCGACAATATTTGAGAATGCTGTCGTTTGGCCCGAGTGGCAAGCGAATCGATGAGCTCGTTTGTGACAGAAATCTCCCCGCTGGATAAGGCTACCGATATATACCTCACTATCACAACTGGTTTCTGATTGCTCACTACCGCCTTAGAAGCCGACTATCATCAGCATCTCGGCAGTCGCACGTTGGGCAGATCCTAGCCAGACCCACCTAGTTCAGCAGGGGATATCGATGGGTTTGTAGGTAGATGGCGTTAGCAGCATATAGTTCGATGTGGGCGGCCGCGAGTGCATGCATAGTGGCTTGGAGCCAGTAGAACGGCAGGCAGCGCACGGCAGCTCCATGGCAGTTCTTCCGGCGGCAGCTCCATGGCGGTTCTCCGCTACGACTGACCTCGCTCACGGGACTTGCAACTGTTAACTGCGAGTGATCTGACTTGGTTAGTAGACGCGAGGTACGTACATGCGGAGGGGGGGGGGGGTTTCAGTGTGCGGGCCGGCCCGGCAGCAGCGGCCTGCCAAGCCACCTCCGTCCGCATCACTACCGCCCGCCCTCACCAGTCGCTATTAGCCAATTCGGTCGCGGCCGACCAGGTCGCTGAGGTCGCGAATTCGGCTATTCTCAGCGCTGCTTTTTCGGCCATTCTCAGCGCTGCTTTTCGTCCGTTCTGACCGTGTGTTGCTGCCGAACCGTGTTACGTGTGAACCGTCCGTCGCTTTGCCTCGTGTGCCGAACGTCTCGCGACGGTCAGTCGTCTCGATAGGCCGACCTCGTGTCGCTCGCTGTACCTCGATCGTTAAACGTCTCGATTGCCGGTCGCGTTGCCGTGGGGTGCCTCCGACCGCGTCGCCTCCGACCGCGTCGCTTCCAGCCGTACGTGTAGGTGCTGCCGGCTGTCCCGCCGCTTCGATTGCCAGTCGTGCTGACTAGCCGACTGTACCGCTGCCAGTCGTGCAGCTGGTGCTGAACTGTCGGCTCGTGTCGCTGCTGCTGCACTGATCGCTGCTAGCCGTACGTATCGCTTTGCCTTGAGTGTAAAACGCGTATCGCTTGTCGACTGCCGCGCCTCGATTACTCAACGCACTGCTGCCGATTGCCTTGAATGCCGAATACCTCGATTGCCCAGCGCCTCGATTGTTACACATGTCGCTTTGCCTTGTGCCAACCTGTGTCGCTTCTAAACCGTGTAGCACTTGACTTCGATCCGACACGATGATGCATACGGCCCGTCTTCGTTGGGGCCAGGGGCCTGTTCTGGAGCGAGCGGCTGGTCGTGGCGGGTCGGCAGGTCCGCCGCAGCCTCCGTATCGCCGAACAATGGGAAAACTTGGCCATAGTCACTTGTGCAGGAGCCTGGATTGGGCACTCCCACTGGCAGGGGGGGCGTGTATGCAGTTGAGATCCTGTGCTTTGAGACGTGTGGGGGAGGAGGAGGAGGAGGAGGAGGAGGAACATTGCGACACAAATACGGCTGACATGCTGAAATGCTTCGGCTGGAGACGGACCACAGGCCCGCCCCCATCTGGCTCTGGCCGTCGATCGGGAGCTGAATGTTTCTGTATGTTTCTGTATAACGAGCCATTCCGTTTCGTCGACGACGTGTGCATTTGTTTCCCCATCGCCCCCATCACGTGGCCACACATCGAAGCGTTGCTGCGCTGGTCCCGCGACACGGCTGGACCTTTGGCGCACTACTGGCTGGAGCACAGGCGAAGCATCCGGGACGACGCCCATCCCTCCATACCGACCCACCAGCATCCGTGGAGTCTGCGGCGCGCTCATTCCGGAGCAGAGCAGTCAATCGGAATTTCTCTTCGCCGGGCTGCGCGAAGACAGCCCCCGTAGCAGCCATCATTCCGCCCAACTTTGCGAGCACTTCGAATCGTCGACCGGCCAACATCCCTCTCCACACCCTCTCCTCCTCCTCCGCCAGACGACCGAGCAGCGGGTCCCCCAGCGACAAGACAGACCGCCAACGCCCCGGGCGGCGCGCTGGATCCGTGGACTCTGCCGACCCGTCCGACTTCTCGCTTTGGAGCGATACGGGTGATCTCGTTGACCAGCTCGCCGACGAGGAAGACGCTCTCGCAGCAGCGCCGCTCCGGGAAAGCCGTGAGGGCCAGCCGCCGCGGCGAGGTCGGGACCGACAGCCGAAGCGCGTCCGATCGGCCGCCGCGAAGGGCTCACACGACGAGAAGCGGCAAGGGCAACGGCACGCTGGCGTGGTCAAGAGGAAGCAGGATATAAGAATCCCGAGTCCACCGCCCAGACGCCTGGGGTGGGGACCAGGTCTCCTTGCCCGGACCATGGCCCCTCACGACGGTCACGCACGCATGCACGGCTTGCACGGCAAGAAGCTCATCTACTTCCTGTCCATCTTCGTGTCGCTGGGCGTGTTTCTCTTTGGCTACGACCAAGGCGTCATGTCCGGCATCATCACCGGCCCGTATTTCAAGGACTACTTCCACCAGCCTTCGGCGGCCGAGATTGGAACCATGGTCGCCATCCTCGAGGTCGGCGCATTCATTGCTTCGCTCTCCGTCGGACGCATCGGCGACCTGCTGGGACGGAGGAAGACGATCCTGTACGGCGCCTTGATCTTCGTGCTGGGAGGCGCCATTCAGACCTTCACGACAGGCATGTCCATGATGATGCTGGGCCGGTTCGTTGCCGGGCTGGGAGTCGGTGCGCTGAGTACCATTGTGCCTGTCTATCAAAGCGAGATCTCCCCGCCCCACAACCGCGGGAAGCTCGCGTGCATTGAGTTCTCGGGCAACATCTTCGGCTACATGTGCAGTGTGTGGGTGGACTACTTCTGCAGCTTTATCGAAGGGCACTGGGCCTGGCGTCTCCCTCTGCTCCTCCAAGTGGTCATGGGAGGTCTGCTCGCGGTTGGCAGTTTTCTGATCGTCGAGTCGCCCCGCTGGCTTCTCGACAACGATCACGACGAGGAGGGAATCGTGGTGATTGCGAACCTGTACGGCAAGGGCGACATCCACAATGCCAAGGCTCGCGACGAGTACCGTGAGATCAAGATGAACGTTTTGCTGCAGCGGCAAGAGGGCGAACGCTCGTACAGGGACATGTTCCAACGCTACCGCCGCCGTGTCTTCATCGCCATGTCTGCGCAAGCTCTTGCTCAGCTCAACGGCATCAACGTCATCTCGTATTACGCACCGCTGGTGTTCGAGCAAGCGGGATGGGTCGGGCGAGACGCCATCCTGATGACGGGAATCAACGGAATCACCTACCTCGCATCGACCGTGCCGACGTGGTACGTCGTCGATCAACTGGGTCGTCGATTCATCTTGCTTTCCGGCGCGATCGCCATGGTGATCTCGCTGTCTGCCATCTCGTACTTCATCTACGTCGACATACATCTGACCCCGACTCTGGTGGTCATCTTCGTGATGATATACAACGCCGCTTTCGGCTACTCCTGGGGTCCGATCCCTTGGCTGTATCCTCCCGAAATCCTGCCGCTCAGCATCAGGGCCAAAGGCGCAAGTTTGTCTACCGCGACGAATTGGGCATTCAATTGGCTCGTGGGTGAGATGACACCGATCTTGCAGCAAACGATCAAGTGGCGACTGTACTTGCTGCACGCATTCTTCTGCGCCGTCAGTTTTGTCGTCGGTAAGTTTTTGTCCGGGAGACGGAGGAGGAGGAGGAGGAGGCGGTGTGCTGACCGTGAACAGTCTGGTTCATCTACCCCGAGACAGCCAACGTGCGGCTCGAGGACATGAACTCCATCTTCGGCGATGCGACCACCATCGCACCGACTCCGGAAACGCTGGCCGAGGTGGAATCTCTCTTCAGCGGCAATCGCTCGCCCGTGCCCTCGCTCCGTCTCGGTGACGATGCCGCGGACCCGATCGCAGACATGGATCTGCCACCGCCGGAGGTGGACATCCGAGACGGCAAGCCTCTGGTCAACCCGGGCGAGCGGGGCGAAGGCGTCGCCGGTTGGATCTCCAACATGGCCGATCGAATGAAGAGTGGCGGGAACGAATCGAACGGAAGCGGCAGTGGCAAGTACAGACGTATCGGCCCGGACGAGGATGGGTGAGGCGGCATGCGTTGCACGTCCACTGCGAAATGCGAGCGTCTCCGGCGAGACAGCTCGCACGCGATCGTTGGATCGACGGCCATTTTGGGGGGGACATAGGGGAACAGCCAAGGAGGCATATTTAGTTAATGAGTTATCCATACAGAGAGCGCATTGTATCAGACAGTTTGGCGTGTGCAGCAGTGTGCAGCAGTGTGCAGCAGTGTGCAGCCGCAGACCCCGCGTCGCGGCTCGCGCCACCCGTCACAGTGGTGACGACTGTGCGGGCTTCCGGCCGGCTGTGAGCGGGTTCATGCGGGCGACATCGCGGCTGCGGTCGCTGTGCACACGTCCACCTCCAGCACAATGTCGCCGGCGATGCAGGGCCGGGCGGACCTCAACAGCCCGCGCGACAGCGACGACGAGGCCAAGAAGGAGCAGCACAAGAGCCGGAGACCTCCCAGTAAGCGGCGCGGGCGGGCGGGCGGGCGACGACGTGCAGCAGAATCCACCGCTGATGCGCTCGCACAGACAATGCGTTCCGCCAGCAGCGACTCAAGGCGTGGCAGCCCATCCTCACCCCCAAGACCGTCCTGCCGCTCTTCTTCGCCGTCGGCGTCCTCTTGGCGCCCATCGGCGGGCTGCTGCTGTGGGCCAGCTCGACGGTGCAGGAGATCGCCATCGACTACTCGCAATGCAACGCCACCGCCCCGCCGTGCAGCAGCGGCTACGCGGCCATGCCGAGCGCCGCCATCACCACGCACTTCAAGAACCGCACGGATGCCGGCGATGCGCCGACGTGGTGCAAGGAGCCCGTGCCCGTCCACTACGGCGAGAACGACGAGATCACGTTGCGCACCACCCAGTGCCGCGTGCAGTTCTACATGCCCGACCAGATCGGTCCGCCGGTGCTGCTGTACTACCGGCTGACCAACTTCTACCAGAATCACCGGCGATATGTGCAGTCCTTCGACCAGGACCAGCTGAAGGGCAGCTTTCGGGACAACGATTCCATCGCCGGAAGCGGCTGCGATCCTCTCCGGCTGGGCAGAGATACCGATGGTGCCGAGAAGCCGTACTACCCTTGTGGCCTGATCGCGAACTCCATGTTCAACGACACCTTCTTCCCCCCCGTCCTGCTCAACCCGCAGGGCGAGACCGCCAGCAACATCACCTACAACATGACCAATCACGGCATTGCCTGGGCCTCCGATCGCGACCTCTACGGAAACGCGCGGCTGACCTACACCACCGACCAGGTCATTCCACCTCCCAACTGGCGAGAGCGCATCCCAGAGTACAACGCGAGCTTCCCCATCCCCAACCTCAAAGACTGGGAAGAGTTCCATGTCTGGATGCGTACCGCCGGCCTGCCGACTTTCAGCAAGTTGGCGCTCAGGAATGACAATGAGAGCATGCCGATCGGGAGATACGAGATCAGAATCAACGACTGTGAGTCACGCTTCGGCGAATCCGACGTTCCAGCTCATTCATTGCTGATGCCACCCACCCCTGCAGACTTTCCGGTCACCGTGTACGATGGAACGAAGTCGATCTTGATCTCGACCCGAACGGTTATGGGCGGTCGGAATCCGTTCCTCGGCATTGCATACATTGTCGTTGGCGGCCTCTGCATCCTGCTCGGTGGCCTCTTCACCGTCACGCAATTGATCAAGCCACGGTGAGCGTCAATGCGACACGGCCGTGCCGCCGATCACACCCAGCTAACACACGGACCACGCAGGAAACTGGGAGATCACAGCTATCTGACATGGAACACGGACCAGCCTTCAACGGCAACTACAACCGGGAGAGCGCCCCGAACTAACGAAGCGGCGTGAAAAGAAACGTCCATTGTTCATTGTCACAGTTCCGCGGTCGGATCAGGAGTTCGGAGCTCGAGGCGTTCATCGATTTGCCGTTGGACATCTGCAAACACGTTTGCCGATGATACCGATGCCTCGAGCCGCCTTGTACGTTATCTTGCAAATTGACTCGTCACGATTCAGCTGCCACGCGTTCCCTACGTCTTTGCGACGTTCTATTTTGGACCCATCCACACACAGCCGCCGAATCTTTCTTCTGGCCGTCGGCACACCTCTTTCTCATTATCCTATTGCAGCCGTCCCGAGCATTTCCATTTCTTTGCTCGACCGGTGAAGCGGAACCGCACAAGCGGACTGGAACAGCTCTCTGCGTCTGCTAATAGCATAGTCGCCCGTCGCTCTTCTGCCCCTTCGTTCTAGACTTGCTGTCACAGCTGGAGAATCCCTGCACATGTGGCAACCCACCGACTCGGTGGCGCCTTTGTCAACGATCCGAATTCTTGGTTACATCTCTCGTGCGTGTCCGCAAACGTCGAACCCTCACGAAGGCCCTCGCCCAGTCGCCCAGCACCTAGACCGCGATGGCACTGCGGTTAAATATCAGCCAGGAGCTCTTCCAACGGCCAAGAGCTCGTCGGTCGTCGGACACCGAGTACGTGATATTTGATTTCTGCATTCCTCGGGAGTCGACCAGGCGATCGCCGCTTCACGCGTGCGCACCATACATTCCTCGGATCTGCCCATAACAACAACTCCTGAGACAATCCGCAACTTCGCTGAACACGGAAGTTGCACGTCGCCAGGATGAAGACACTCACAATCACCGCCTTGGCAGCCGGCATTGCCGTGGCGTCCGCCAAGGTGGCGACATTCGTGGATCCCGCCACGAATCAAACGATTCGCCATTTCGATTGCGATGTCAACCGAGGCAAGGCATCGTCGCATTACAATGACACGGTCAAATTCCTGCTTCGCAACTCCCGCCGGCCGAACTCCCTCCAAGCAATCTCCAAGCGACAAACGGTCAGCCCGGCGATCACGATCAACACCTACATCCACGTGTTGACGAGTACTGCCAAATCCGGTCAAGTCACGGAAGAGCGGGCTCAGCAACAAGCCGCGGCTCTGAACCGAGCGTACCAGCCCATCGGAATCACGTTCAACCTCGTCAACACGTCGTTCACGACCAGCGACCTTTATGCCGTCGGAGACGGCACGGCCATGGAAGAGGCCAAGAAAGCCCTCCGAGTCGGCAGCTACAAAGACCTGAATCTCTATTTCCACACCGACCTCACGGGCGGCATCCTGGGCACATGCACCCTGCCTTCGCAAGTCACCGCGCAGACTCTGCCGAGCCAGTACTCCAGCGACGGCTGCAACATCAACGCCCACACGATGCCCGGCGGCTCCATGACGGGCTACAACCTGGGCATGACCGCCGTGCACGAGACGGGCCACTGGCTCGGTCTCCTGCACCCCTTCGAAGGCTACTCTTGCACCGGTGACGGCGACATGATCGCCGACACCCCCATGCAGTCCACCAGCACCGACGGCTGTCCCTCCAAGCCCGCCAAGGACAGCTGCCCCACCGCGACCGGTGTCGACGCCATCCACAACTACATGGACTACTCCAGCGATGCCTGCTACGACAACTTCACCCCGGGACAGGTCGCCCGCATCCAGACGCTGTGGAACACGTATCGCTCGGGGTTTTAGATGAACAACTGCCACGGATTTTGAGCGACGGTTCATCACGGCCGAGCATGTGTGGGTTTTTTTTTTTTTTTGGTTCTCTCTCTCTCTCTCTCTCTCTCTCTCTCTCTGGGAGATTGATTGTACATAATTCGGCACCGCTTCTGTTGTATATATATATATATATATACATGCATATATCTGTATATATTGACGATGGGCAGGCACGACTGCATCTACTGTGTATCGTTAGCGACGCGGAGCGCATCCTTGTCGTCCCGCGATCCCACTACCTCGGGCGTTGCCAATCAGCTCCTGCGACTCGGTGGCCCGGCGCAGGGTCCACCCCGGACGAATGCTTCCGGCCACCGACGGGGACATGAACCGCCACTCCGGGGTTTTTTTTTTCCCCGTCCGGGCACCGCCGTGGGAACCCCGTGCGCCGGGTGTGGACGGCGATGGCCGCCTGCGACCACACACGCCCCCGCGCACGGGTTTATCGTCGCGCGTTATGTGGATGGATGGCGGTGATGGAGAGGCGCGGAAATGAGCGGCGGTGCGCCACACGTCTCGGCAAGCTTCCCATGGCAACGACGGCAAACCCACGCGGCTGCCACGCGCCGGCGGGGGCCGTCCCTCCTCTCCCAACTTCGCTCCTGCCGGGGTGGGGGTAGGGGTGGTATCTTATCGTGACTTCATTATTTGACGCGGTCCTCCTCCTCCTCCTCCCCCTTCGCATCCTCTCTCCCCCATCGAGCTTCGCCCGCTCCCCTTCCTGGGCCCTTCCCCTCTCCCCCTCCGCCAACCTCGTCCATCATGCACGCAGGCGCCTCCGCACGCCGCCCCTCCGTGCAATCACGGCGGCCGGGCTCCTTCCAGACCCAGAATGCCGAGGCCGCCCTCGCCGGCATGGGCTACAAGAGCGAATTGCCCCGGTCGCTGAGCATGCTGTCCATCCTCGGCCTGTCCTTCGCCATCATGGCCGTGCCCTTCGGACTTTCCACCACCTTCTACATCACCCTCACCAACGGACAGTCGGTGACGATCCTGTGGGGCTGGGTGCTGGTGAGCTTGATCAGTATGAGTATTGCCGCGAGTCTGGCGGAGATCTGTGCCGTGTATCCCACCGCGGGTAAGCAATCCGGACCCTGTTGCCGTGTGGCGAGATGGAATTTTTTATATATATATATATATTTTGCTGATGTGGTGTTGCAGGGGGCGTCTACTATTGGAGTGCGATGATGGGTGAGTCAATGGTGGGCGCCGCCCAGAGCGCGAGGAACGGCGGCCGATGTCTCGCTGACGACGGGTCGGACGTGCAGCCACGGAAAAATACGCCCCGATCGCATCCTGGGTCACCGGCTGGCTCAATTTGGTCGGAAATTGGACCGTGACCCTCTCCATCAACTTCTCCGGCGCTCAACTCATCCTCTCGGCCGTCGGCCTCTGGCGGCCAGACTGGACCGCCAACGCCTGGCAGACCGTGCTCATGTTCTGGGCGTGGACGTTTGTGTGCTTCGCCGTGAATGCTTTCGGATCAAAATACCTCGATCTGATCAACAAGATTTGCATCTACTGGACCGCGGCATCGGTCCTGATCATCGTCGTGACACTCCTCGCCATGGCCGACACCTACCGTTCGGCAGAATTTGTGTTTGCCCACTATGATGCTCGCTCGTCCGGCTGGCCGGATGGTTGGGCCTTCTTTGTGGGTTTGCTGCAGGCTGCTTATACGTTGACGGGATATGGTTTGGTGGCGAGCATGTGCGAGGAAGTGCAAAATCCCGCCCGGGAGGTGCCCAAGGCTATGGTTTTGAGCGTTGTGGCCGCGGGCTTCACGGGTGTCATTTATCTCGTCCCCCTGCTCTTCGTTCTACCCGACATCCAGACTCTCCTGGGTGTTGCCTCGGGTCAGCCGATCGGCACGCTGTTCAAAATCGTGACGGGTTCCGCCGCTGGAGGATTTGGACTCCTGTTCCTGATCTTGGGGATCCTGTTCTTCGCCGGTGTCGGCGCTCTCACGGCTGCGAGTCGATGCACCTACGCATTCGCCAGAGACGGAGCCCTTCCCGGAAGCCGATGGCTGGGAGCCACGAACAAGACACTGGGCATTCCGCTCTGGGGACTGGTCCTGTCATCCGTGGTCGACTGCCTGCTGGGCCTCATCTACTTCGGCTCGACCGCCGCTTTCAACAGCTTTACCGGAGTGGCGACCATCTGCTTGTCGTGTGGCTACGGCCTGCCCATCCTGGTCTCCGTTCTGCGCGGGCGAACGATGGTGAAGCACTCGACTTTCAGCCTCGGCAAATTCGGATTTGCCATCAACATCATCTGCCTGTGTTGGATCGCGTTGGCCGTGGCCCTCTTCTGCATGCCCGTCAGGTGAGTGTTGCGCATGTGGCCCCAACGTCGTGACCGGAAGCTGACCGTCCACCTACGCACCAGCCTCCCCGTCACCGCCTCCTCGATGAACTACGCCAGCGCCGTTTTCGTCGGCTTTGCTGCCATGAGCTGTGCCTGGTACGTGATCCACGGCCGCAAGAACTTCACGGGGCCTCCGGTCACAGAAGATGCGCATCCCACGCTCGAAGGCAAGCTGCTTCCGATGGACGGAGAAGGGGGAGGAGGTCCGGAGACAGATGGCAAATTGGCGCTGAAAGACTCATGATGGGACGAAAGGTGCTGAACGGGCATTTGTGCGCCCCATGTCGAATGTTCCTACTAGTCCTCATCATCATCATGCTGACGTGCTTCAAATCGCGATGCGAGCCTTTCTCTTTCCCAAGTGCCGAGGCCAACCCCATCCTCGTCCAGCCCATGCTCGTTGCCGCTTGGTTCCAACGTTTTTTGCTCCGACGCGGGGAGGCCCACGACGTCGTAGCCGAGCACACCAGCTTCCCACGTGATGCGACAAGCGTCGCAAGTGATGTGAGCAGCGTCGTCCGAGCGCTGCGTGGGGCCCGAACACCTGAAGCACGCGAAGTTGCACGGCTCGCACAGGGGCACGGTCCCCGAGCCCACCTCGACGCGCGCCGGCGCGGCACATCGAGAACACTCGGTGCTCAGCCCCAACTGCTTGAAGAAGCAGGCGAGACACTTGCCGCCGGCGGCATCGCCACTCCGAGTTCCGAGCCGGGTCGGGTCGCAGAAGCGGCAGGTGACGTCCTCCTCCGATTCTTCTCCCGCCGGCCGCCGCGCAGGAGGCCGATTCGCGATTTCCCAAAGCGCTCCGGGAACTCGAAGTGCGGCGCGGCCGCTGTCGTGCACTGCGTCGGCGCTGGGGAGATACGCGCAGGCCAGTGTGCAGCGTGGCGCATTTCCGCCCAGACGGCCGGCCTCGTGCTGCTCCAGCGCCAGGCGTCGATGCTCCGCGGCCGCGAGGGACTTCTGGAAGGCCTGTGCCGCGGGACGCGCGGTCTCGGCGAAGTCGAGACGGTCTTGCAGGTCACGGATCGTGTCCTGGCATTCCCGGACGCGTTTGTGTGCCTTGGATAGGTCGTCGTTGAGGGTGGGACTGAAGCCCTGCCGAGCCAGCGAAGTTTCCATGCGGTTCTGCTCGTGTTGCGCGCGCTGTAAATCCTCCTGTGCTTGTTGCAACACTCGAGCAGAAGGAGCCAGGAACGGACCATCGTAGTTCCTCCCTTGCACCGCTTGCACGATCGGCATGCTGCCGCAGGGGCGATACTCGATTTTTCCCACCTGAACCAGAGCGCAAGCTATATCCCAACACGATTCTTCCTCCTGCTTAAGCGCAGGAGCTGTGTGTAGCTTGAAAGGATAAGCCCTGTGCACCATGTCTCCACCGATCTTGAACGAATTGATGCGCCCGTTCTCTGTACCGATGAGTAACTCGCAATAATCCGGACTGAAAGCGCCCGACATTATAGCGGAGCGATGTTGCCTTGGCACCGAAATGTCATCGACATGAGCATGGCCGTCAGCACGATATGGATCCCATATCTTAACAATTCCGTCCGAAGAGCCAGAGTACAACCGAGTCTTGGTGGTGCCCCATGATAGGAAACGAACTCCGGTATCGGTTTCTTCACGGCGGCGGTCATGTGGCAGTACATTGAGCGATTCGTCGTGGCCCAGAGTGTGCCATGGTCGCTGATGCTGGTCCACCCATCTTTTGTCCCAGATGTACACCTTGCCATCGGTGGCACCTGCAGCGACCAAATTTTCATCGTAAGGACAGAAAACGAGATCATTGATATCCAAGGCAGGGCACTGCCAATTCGTGACTCGTGTGAGGCCTCTTTCCGTTGGCGCGAAGCATTGTATCGCACTACGCATGCCTCTGCCGAGATTGATCGAGCTAGAGTTCGACGCTACCGCAAAAGCTGCTGAAGTTGGGCTGGGGCAAGGGTTCCATGAGACGTCAAATACGTTTCGAGTGACGCCGACGATGACTTCTCGCTGCTCGGTCGCTAAGTTCCAAAGAGCTGTTTCTCCCGCAAGCTGCTTGCCTTCACCGCCGCTGAATCCAGCAAGGAGGAAGTGTCGTTGCCAAGGATGCGCTCCCCAGCGCAAGGCCGAGGGAAAGATATCGACCAATGTATGAGGGTCGCTATGATTTGGAGAGCCGGAGAACATGTGACGATAGCTTTGGTCATCACACTCGTAGACTCTGATGCTTTCGGAAGCTGCATGGCAGGCTGTGGCCACGAACCCTTCCGAGTGCGTGGCAATGATGTCAACTGTCGCTGGATGCCCTATAGCATAAGTGTGTCTGGTACGTTCGATGCCGCTGCCGTGCTCAGCGGAGAATTCCTCAACCGAGTAATGCCTCAGCATGTTATCTGCTCCGGCAGTGAATAAGCTATGCTCTCTGCCCGGCACTGGCGAGAATGCTGTAGCGGCCACGGTCAAGAATAAGCGCGGATCTTGAGATCGCCGCATCGAGTTCAATGAGTTGACGTTGCTGCTCTCGTTGATGATGGGCCGAGACACGTGGTGATCGGATAGCTCCTGCAGCTCGCCTCGTTTGTTGTCTCCTACAAGCAGATTGCGACTCATGTTGTATTGCTGAGATTGCGCGTCAGTGATGGCGATGGAACCAGCAGCGAAATGCTGGCCAGTCGCAGACCAAGCGAGTCCGACGACATCGCCAGAGGTTCCATGGTAGAAGTTTCGCAGCGAGTAATCTTGGAAGATGTGGTTCTTCAGCTCGTCGGGCACATAGCAACGTGAGGAAGTCCAAGAGCGTGCGCCCGATGTGATTCCGTTCTCCCGCTGCCTTAGTATACGAGAGGTGGACATGGGGATGGTCATTTTCTGCCCAGGCAATGCGTCTGACTCGGAAGACTGGTTCCTATTTTCATTTTCTGCGAAGTCCAATTCGGCGGTTGAATCGCCTCGCCCCATCAACTTGACCTCGCTCCAAGAGACAAAGCCATCGGTCGCCGCGATGGCACTCTTCTTCTGCCGCTTTGCTCTCGGCTGATCAAGCACGTCTCGTGACCCCGATTGTTGCAGATCAGTAGAGCGGTGACCGACAGCCGGCTGACCAGCGTTCTTAATCTTGGTATACCAGCGAACTGTAAGTGACCCTGCTGTGCGACCTGGAAAGTACTGCAGCATGTCTTCAAATTTGAGGCCGTCGACCTCTTTCAGCTTGCGGATCAGAGCATCATCTTCAGTAGTGTATCGCTCTCCGAACTTGTTAGGTCCGGCAGATGGGCCACTGGGTGTGCTCTTGGGTGGCTGTGCAGATGGCGCAATTGCAACATGAGGGCGCACATGGTGCCTAGCTTTTGATGCTGTAGGCGGCGGAGCTGCGTTGGATGCAGGAGCCATTGTCGACACTGCTACAGGGCTTTCTGCATCAGCTGGAAGAATGGCTGAGTTGAGCTTGGCCGAGTAACGCTTTTGCAGAGACGCACTCGTTCGTCCTGGGAAGTATGTTGCCATGTCACGCCACTTCACCTTGTCAACTTCTTTCAGTCTTTTCAGCCGAGCATCGTCCTCCGCAGTGAACCCTTGGCTATATCTCGTGGCGAAAGGTGCACTCGACTGCTGCGGGCGAGGTCTGTCAGGAGTCAGCTCAGGCAGTTGTGATAGAGTTTCCTTTCGTTGTTGAATTTCTGGCCCTTCGGAGTACGAAATGCGCTCAAATCTGACATCCGTGACATCGTTGAGAATGATATTACGTTCCTGAGGCGGCTGTCGTTGCTGGCTGTTCGGGGGCTGCTTTTGTGCTGTTGATCGAGCGACGTGGGCGTCTGCTTGACGCAATACTTCGGCTAAAGCGGGCTCGGGCTCATCGTCGCGAGACCGCTTCGTTATATGAGTTTGCGGGACGTCATCTTCTACCACTTGCGAGTATGGCCGTTTGACGTTACGTCTCGCCGGGCGGTCATGGTGCTTCTCGCGCGCTTCGCCGAGTCCGTGAATGGCGATGCCGGGTCCAGATCGAACTGCATCACTGCGCTTTGGCTCAGCTGCAGTGGCAGCAAGATTGTTGGGTGTCTGATTGACCCGATGGTTGTCGAGAAAACCTCGCGCGGACTCGCGGCCTTGGAGAATGCTGCAGCCTGCGCCCGATACGGTTGCGTTCAACTTATCGATGGCTCTACCGTTCGATGATTCTGCACACCGTGAAGGCGTCTGCAGACGAAATGAGCTCGAGTAGGCTGACGTGGGTCCTTGCTGAGGCGCTCCGATCTTGGCGGCTCTCTCTCGCTCTCTGCTCTGTGGCTGGCTGTGGCGGACGGAGTCTTGCAGATCCCTGTCTATAGCACTCAGTTGCGTGCCCAGTCGCCGGCCAGGCGACCCGAGCGCGGCGAGAGTCTCCTCGGGCAAGAAGGCATGAGAAGATGATGGCCTGTAAGTCTTTCCGGCGGCCGACCCCGAGCCATTGCCGATGGCAGGCGCTCTCGGCGCCGGGATGCCGGCATTGCCGATGGCAGGTGCTCTCGGCGCCGGGATGCTGCCGTGGAATGCCGGCCGCAATGACTTCGCCTGCGCCGTCGGGGTGGAATGGCTGCCGGTGTGGCTGTCTGTCTGGCGGCGCCGCTGTGGCCGGCCTTCTCCTGGTGTGGCGTGGCTGCCAGCCGCTCGCACGGGAGAGGCAGCTTCCTTGTGTTTCCGCGGCTGGAACGCGCTGAACAACTTGGTCGGCGATTGCTCTTCGGCGTCCGAGGTCAAGTCGATCACATCTGCAGCCATTATCGAGCGGTGCGCGGGTGCGGTGGTGGTGGTGGTGGTGGTGGTGGTGGGGCGGCTTCCATGGCGGCCGCAACTGACCCGGGTATAACCAATGGCACAGGTGAGGTTCGCATGCGACAGAGCATCAACGGCTGAGTTGTGCAGCTTCGCGGAAAGCGCTGACAGGGCCAGTGAGTCGCGACACGACGCGTTCTGATTCTCTTCACAGTGCTTGGAATTTGGGTGCGTTTTGATTAGGTATTGACTAGTCAGTTAACGAGGTCACGGCTTAGTTAGTTCACTAGTTAGTCAATAGTTACTTGGACACCTTGTCCCAATCGTTACATGTCATATCTGTAGATGGAAACGCAACCGAGAAGACGCAAGAGATCCTGCCGATTCTAGCCTCTGGGAATAACTAACTAGTTAGGAGACATATCGCAAACACGTAGTAACGGGACGTCGGCTGGGTGCTGAAGCAGCGGAGGCCATCGAACGGGGCACAGCGTTATCGTATCGTACAAGTCGATGAGCGTGATTAACAACATCCTGTGAACTAATCTGGAGCACCACTGTGTGCCTGGAAACGCATCGAAGGCTCGCGCGGAAGAACCTTCATCCCAACATCGACAGGCCCAGAGCTCAGCGAGCTGAGACAAAGCTGATGGATCTCGTGGGCGGCAGATCTTGCTCAGTTTCGTCATATCTTCCGAAACTCGGACTGTCGAAGTCTGGATGATCTGGATGATCATGGGCTTCACTCGAAGTGGGTTCGGGTCTTTCCTTGCGATGAGGTTGCGAATCGGATTCTGACTCTCGAGTTCCTCTGTTCGCTGACACGGTTGTTTGCGCTGACACGGTTGCTTGCGCTGACACGGTTGCTTGCGCTGACACGGTTGCTTGCGCTGACACGGTTGCTTGCGCTGACACGGCTGCTTGCGCTGGGGCTGTTCTTGAATGATTGCTGCTTGTGACTTCGTATTCGTCCCGCGAGTACCAGTCGCAAGGCGATAGCCACGGGTGATCCAAGCACGCAGCTGCCTTCGGGCGCAGGCAGGCCTCAATTGACAGCATCGAGCAAATGAGTGCCCGACCTGTGGCCGAAATGTCGAGTAGCTCTTCTTCTGGCTTCCACGCTTGAAGAATTCCTGGTAGATCGAGGTGGGAGCATGTCTGAAGAGCGATTGGACCGAGTCCTCCATTCAAGGCGAGCAAAGCAAGCTTGCCACAGGCGTAAATGTCGACTTTGTGATCCTGCTCGCGACCGAGAGCAACCTCGATGGGTATGTACGCCAGAGATCCAGCGAGGCTTGTAGGACGATTGTCCAACGTGACCTCTTGCGCTGAGCCGAAGCCTGCAATTCGACCGTGAAAGCCAGGGGCTTCCTCGAAGACCAAGATACTTTGCGGCTGAATGGCACGATGGATAAGGCCATTCTCATGCAAGTATCTCACCCCGTTCATCACGCTCAGCATGACCTCCTGAACTTCTTGTTCAGGCAGGAGCCCACCGCGCTGTTCGAGGTAGCGTTCAAGGTCCCCAAATGGCGCCAAGCGCATGATGAGGCGACCTTGATTTCCTTGCTCTACCGAGGGCTCCCAATCGACGAATTGGATGATGTTGCGATGATTCAAGTTGGCTAAAATTGCCATCTCTTCACGCGCCGACGAGAATTTCATCGCGTACGACCCTTTTGGTTCGGAGCGAGGGCCGACCTTGACAACTTTTACAACGCTTGAAGTGCGACCTTTGCCCAGCTGCCCGACGACCCTGTATCGCGAAGAACGTGGGCGTTTGATATGTGGCGTTGGTTTGATAATAGTCTCTGCTATCGACACCTGACTCAAGCCTGCTGCAGGAGGTTGTTGACCCAGTCTACAAAACTTGTGCCATTTTTCGGCAAGGAATTGCTTGTTTTGGTAGAAGAGGACGTCCATGTGTAAACTGCCGGCCATGATTGTGCAATGTTCGCCGCTTTTCATGTCGAAGCTTGCGGTGTTCTTGAGGAGAAGCGAGTTCACGAAGGTTCCATGTTGCGAAAGGTTTGCGATGGTCAATGTCTGAGGAGAAGCGGCTTTTGTATCCAAGGCAATTCGGAAGTGTATGCGGCTTACGCCCCTAGAATTGTCGCAGTCTTCTGTAAGAAGAATGTCGCAGACCTGACCGTGGCTACCAAACTTGTGGCCAGCACAACCCTTGATTTGATCATCCTCGAACTTGAGCGCGAGTTTCAGCGGTTGGCTGGGCGGTGTATCCTCGCGGACGCGACGCCAGCGTCTCTTTGCAGGTGGGTGTTCGTCATCAAGAATGTATTTCGCATTCTGCTCTTGACTTCGAATGATATCTTGGTCGACATGGATTTCCAGAATGCAGAACGTCGAGCCATCCAGAAAGTTCGGCATGTCTGGAACCTCTGCCTTGCCTGGCTGTTGCAGAAGTCGCGCTGCATTATATTGAGAAATTTAGGCACCAGGATGCCTCAATTCGTTTCAATAGATCCGAGTTGGTACAGACTGCTGTCTGGACTGTTCCTTCTGGGATTTCCTGGTTGGTCGAGCATCCAGCATAGCGACAGTTGCACCATATGCCGGTGCTGTTATAGTGCGGTGGTACCAACTGGCGCCGGTACTTCGCGCTTGTAGCACCTATAATGACAGCATACACTTGCACTTTATGCCGGTGCTGTTATAGTGCGGTGGTACAACATGGCGTCGGCACGACTGTAGTGATGAATGGCCTTGTTTATAAGTGCGCTTGCAACGAGCCTCTATGTTTTGGCCGACGAGCTCGCAAGAACTCAGACATGCAATATCAAAGCCCCCAACACCGCCCCAGCCCCAGCCCCCCCCAGCCCCCCAAGCCCCCCAAGCACCCAAAGCACCCAAAGCCCCCAAAGCTACCAAAGCTTCTTGGTAGATGTAATCCCCCCCCCAATCAACCCTTCTCATCTACAACACGCACTGCACAGGCTCAAGAACGGTACATATTACCAGCTCCGCGAAGCACTCGTTCCTTTTAAAGAAGGCGAACACAGCTGGCGAAGCACTTTCTTCTGCCAGGCCGGTGCTGCCAGCTTCTACAGCTTACGCAAGCTTATTGAGGAGCAGGTATATTGGCAGATAGAGGAGTCCCACTTTGAGCAGATGTGGCATGCTTGTCAGGCCTACCACGACTCGCAAATGGACGGACGTGTTAAACACGATGGTGAAGATATGGTCTGCCCGCCTGAGGACGTGTTGGTGGAATTGTGGAATTCGAGTCGAGGGCACTGCAGCTGTAGGCTTCTTCTCTGCACGCGACCGAGGCACTGACTAACTATAGCCAGTACCAACGCCGCCGCCCCCCACCACTAGATCAGTCCCCACTCGCAAGACAACGGGGCGTTCGAAAAGGCTCCAAACGGCACAAACAGTCCATGCTGAACTCCCCCCGTCGTCGCGGACTCGCAGTAAAACCCAGTCTGCACAACACTCGACACGAAAGATTCGGAAGAAGCGGAATCGAAAGCACGGAGAGGGTGGGACGAGATGATGACAAACCGAAGGTCATATTGTTGTTATCTCGTACTGTTGTGACCTTCGTACGGTGTTAACTATATCGTACTGGTCAGCTCATACGGTGTTATATCGCACTGACCAGCTCGTACGGATCGGACCGGAACGAGCTTTAGCCGGCTCACCGCTTTCAGCTCCTTCGCATATAAAAACCTCTGTAGATAGCCAATGGTCAAAGGCACACATTGCACACACTCATTCTATTCCATTCCAGCAGTCACTGTCACTCCACTCGAGGTTGTCACTACACCGATCACAACAGAAATCCCTGCGGCAAAGCCCGTTCAGTTCTGCGATCCTGGCTGGCCCTGCAGCTTGTTTTTGTACCTTCGCCTCTGCCGGGCTCAAAGAATCTTCAAAAACATGGACCTTTGCTAGGAGTAGTCGCCATTCGCTAGGGGGCTTCATGTATTAGGCATGACGGTTAATGGTCAAGGCAGGCATCCAGCAGCAAAATGGATTCATGCTCGTTTTGCTGCAACCTTGCCACCGCTTCGAGCTCGCCTACGGGCTTCCTCGTATTTCTGCTGCTGGAACACAAGAATAGTCCAGTCGAAGACATCGTCGTATTTGATGCCTTCTTTCCACGCTGGTTGACGGAACAGCCTTCGCAATCTAGCGTAATCGGGAACTTCTCCATGCTGAAGGTGCCGGACGTATCTCATGTATTCGGCGAATTCGTCTGGTATGCCCTGACAGAGCTCCTCTACGCTCATGCTCCTTTTCTTCTCCATCACGAGTGCTGCCTTCTCTTTTCTACGTCCCTTTAGTCCTTGCCAAGGAAGCTTTCCCAGCATGAAATGGATTGACATGTAGCCCAGAGACTCGAGGTCGTCTTTAAAGGATTGCGCTGATATGGAAGTCAGTGCGTGTCAAACGCAGGAAAGACGTCCTTGCATACCTCGTCCCTCGTGTCCTCTGATGCTGGCATACCTAGCCGTGCCGATCAACCTTGGCATGACAAGACCCGTCTCTGCACACCCATCATCGGGCTCCGCATCCTGAGCAAGACCAAAGTCGGTCAGATAGACTACGTTGCCATTCGACCCACTCCCGAGCAAGCAGTTTGCAGGCTTGATGTCTCGGTGGAGAAAGCCTCTCAAATGCAACTCTTCCAGTCTCTGCAGGAGCTGATCTACGATCATGAGTGTGGTTTTGAGTGAGAATCGGTGGCCACAGAACGCGAACAGATCCTCTAGGCTTGGTCCGAGAAGCTCGAAAGCCATGACTTTGTAATCGTCGTGCCAGTCGTACCAGTACATGGTGGGGAAACCTGGAGAGTCACTAAACTGCTGGCATTTTTCCGCCTCATCTGCGAGAATGGAGGGCTCTCTTGAACGATGCTCAAGTTTTAGAGCCACCTCTTTTTGGTCGACGATGTCTTTGCCTGTGCACGTCAGCAGTCAGAGGCGTAGCGCTGGTGGAACGCGGCTCATACCCAGATATACCGCCCCAAACCCTCCTTCGCCTAGTTTGCGAAGGAGGATATACCTGTCATTGATCGGCCTGGCATGTAACTTCTTGATGAACACGTCCTCCTCTGCCTCGCAATCGTGATGCGCAGTGTCGCGGTTTGTCCGAATCTTCGGTCGTTTTGCCGTGCGTGGTTTGGCCGTCAGACCCCCCGACTTCCCCTTCCTCTTCGCACGGAGGCAAGAGCCGTTTGCTGTTTGCGAGGGATGCATCGTAGTCCAGGGCTATTCCTTGGGCCAGCAAGGCTCCAGCAAGGCTCCGGCAAGGCTGGGCAAGGCTGGGAGCAGCTGAATTCGCCATCCCGAAATTCGATCCCAAGTGCATCAAGGCGAGAAGCCGACGTAGCACGGGCTCGGGAATAGTTGGCCAGCATTCGTCGGGCTTCTTGGAAAAGCCCAGACGGCCTAACTACCCCGCAGCTAGAACAGGTTTCCAGTAGTGACTGTCGTAACGGTGACTCAATCATGCCTGCGCGCGTCATCAACCAGCCGAAGTGTGGGAAGTTGGAAGCCAGTCAAGCCACCGAACGAGTCTGCAAAATCTATGCTGCCGCGCGAGAGAAAGTGTCAGCGCAAACGCCGTCGAGACCAGTCCGCCGGTCAAGATATCGAGGTGCAGCCAAGCGCGAAGAAAAGGAACGCTACCTCTCACACATATCCACCAGAGTTCTGGAATGCATTGTCGAAAATCACGCTCTCACGCAGAGCATTAAGAGAATTCGACCGCCGAACTGCCGCAGAGGAGAGTGCACCAGTCGTAGGATCAGTGAAGAGGTCGACACGGCTACTCAGGTCAGATACCCAGAAGCTCACCGACCTTGCGAAGAACGGTGGTCCCAATCTGAATCATCTTCGCGGCGTAAGTCTACGCGCGCAGCGTTGCATAGCTCTCTCTCTAACAGCGGATGTAGTTCGCCGACCGGCCCCGCTCTGTCGCAAATATGAGCACATCAAGCTTGCGAAGCCGCAAGCGCACTCGAGACTCTGGTCTGCCGAGTGGCGAATCCACCAAGAAGACGGGCACCACAGGCCCTTACAATCCTCAGTTCGAACAGATGCTTATCGATATTGGCGTCTACCCGGACGGCCGCGAAGACGCTGGCGGGCAAACTCATGAGCCAAACAACATCGAGTCTCTGCGCCAGCGTCTACTCAAGCGCCGAAGCTCCCTCTCGCTTTCGCCTTGGCAGTCCCCCGATGAGAAATTTCAGGAGTTTCGAAAAGCCAATCGGAAGGTTAAATCAGAGGCAGGGGCCATGTCTCGCTTGAAATCAATCATAATGGGGGAAAAGGACGATAACTTGGCAAGGGAAGAAGACCAGGTTTTCAACAAACTGGAGAAGTTTGATATCAACCTCACAATGCCACAGCCTGATCAATATTACGGAGCATGTCCAAGCCAAATCCAAGCACGAATCCGCGCAGACCTCGAGCGGTATATCGTTCCTTCTAACGACACCACTATGCCGGCTGCACCCAACTACTTCCTAGAAGGCAAAGGCGCGTCGGGACGCTGTGATGTGTTGCAACGGCAGGTGATGTACGATGGTGCAGTCGGTGCGCGGGCTATGTTTCACTTGCAGAATTACGGAAACACAACACCTGTATACGATGGCAATTCATATACTGGAACGGCATCCTATCATCCAGGCACAGGCACTTTGCAGCTGTACGCAACGCATCCCAGGCAATCTGCGACCGGCGGGACGGAGTACTACTTGACTCAGCTGGACGGCTATCAAATGACCGGCAATTTTGAAAACTTTCTTCGAGGCGTCGCGGCATACCGCAATCACAGAGACTTTCACCAGGAGCAGCGAGATCGGCTTATCGCTAATGCAAACGCCATCGCGATGACCCAACCAACCGTCGCTACTCCGTCCAGTGTTACGAACAGCAGAACCAACACGACGATCGCGACTGCGAGCCGCTCGCTCGACACGCTTACGTCCACAGACGAGCTCGCTCCAGATTTCGAGGAGCCTCCAGATTTCGAGGAGCCTCCAGATTTCGAGGAGCCTCCAAAGCGTCGGCGCAGAGCCGTACAGTAACGCCAATTGCATAGGGCCAGCGGTGTGCAGCGAAGGTAGCAACAGCACCCAGTCCCACTACAACGTACATAGCCCAGGAGGCTTCTCTACGAAGGAAACTAACATGGCAAACCTCGGCATGGACGGGCGAATGTCGGGCAGGCGAACACGTCGACGTTGAAGCATGCCACTGTCGGAAATGTGCCACGTTACCGAGCACTGAAGACCGTAGCGCATCATCTTCTGACTTGTCCTAAAGACAGCCCCAGATACGGTCTCGTACTTGAGAACTTTCTTAGTGAGCACCAGAAGTGTTAGTTAAACTTGGTCGAATGACTTCATGAATGGAAGGTTCAAATTTCCGTACGGCAAATTATTCTATACATGTGTGCCCTTTTTTATTCAGGAGTAGGCAACTTCCCGAAACTAGTTAATATAACTAGTCATGAAACTGGCAAGTAGAAGTTGCATAGCTGTGCCGCCGTAATCCTCAGAGCTCAAGGTTGCATGAGACGGGTAGGGCCCTTGACAAACCATCCATCCATCCATCAACCCATCAACCCATCAACCCATCAACCCATCAATCCATCAATCCATCAATCCATCAATCCATCAATCCATCAATCCATCCTCGAGCAGCAGCGGGCGTCACAGTCTCACATCTGTGTCGAATCTACCTAGAGCCTTCGCTGGTAGCAAGAGTCGACAATTCTCACATTCGAGACCGAGACCGAAAATTGTTTTGGGTCCCGAAATTGGTCGCACAAGACATGGCTTCAAAGTGTGCGTCGAATCGGTTCTTTCAGTACACCTCTGGTAGATGGCTGTCAGTCGCACAGATGTATTTCGAGACCGAATCCTAATCTTATCGACTCAGCTTCAACGAAAAGAAGCGCTTGAAGGAGCGTGAGCGATCATTCGACATTTCCGCATTGAAACGGCTGGCTGCTCGCACGATTTCGAGAGACATCAGCGATGTTGTTTACTTCGACAAGCTTGGAGAAGGAGCCGCGAATCGAGCTTTCGCCATTCGCATGAGAGATGGACTTTCCATGGTCGCTCGCATACCGTATGCCGTCACGCAGCCGAGAGGACAACTCGTCGCGAGCGAAGCAGCGACGATGACATATCTTCGGGCAAAGGGTTTTCCAGTTCCAGAAATATATGGCTACTCGGCAAGCGCAGATAATGCCGCTGGGGTGGAGTACATCCTGATGTCCCACAGTCCTGGTCAGCAGCTTTCCTCCATCTGGCTCCAGATGACTTCTGAAGAGCGTTGCAAATTTGTGCGCCATCTCGTCAAGCTCGAGCGGCGGTTTTTTGACATACGATTTCCCGCAAGCGGCAGCCTGTTCTTCCGCCGAGATCTACCACCTGGTAGCAATTCTGTTCCAATAGACCCGGACCATTGCGAAGCTGCAGATTCAGTCCACGTTGGGCCGAGTCTCGCTTTGCCGTTGTGGTTTGGTCGGAGATCTGACCTTGCGGTCAATCGTGGAGCTTGTAAGATACCATCTCAGCCACCCGACAATGACCACTGACCGGTGATTCAGTCACGAAGCCAGAAGACGTACTCGAATGCGGCGCGAGGAAGGAACTCGAATATCTAAGCAGTCATGGCCGCCCACTACTACCCTTCGACCGTATACGCAGAGAGACCTTTAATCTCCAGCCGCAGTCGCCAAAAGTACATCTGGACAGCCTCAACCAATACCTCAACATTGCTAGACACATTTTGCTACCCGAAGATAGCGACCTCACGCTTCCAATACTTCGTCATCCCGACCTGAGACCTAGCAATATCTTTGTGTCTGAGCAGCTTGAGATTACCTGCCTTATAGATTGGCAGTACAGTGTTATCCTTCCCGGTTTTTTGAGTGCAGGCATCCCAGAAGACCTCAACAACTCCCACGATTTCGTGTCACAGAGCTTGGAGACCCCACGCTTGCCAACAAATTTGCACGAAATGACGGAGGGTGAACGGCTCGAACAGCTTGCGATCTTCCGCGAGCGGGAGTTACACTACGAATATATAAAAAGTACGGCCGAGACAAACCGTCTTCATTTCGCAGCTCTCACTTATCCCTACTCCACCGGCCGACGCAAGATCTACCAGCTATCTAATGAGCCCTGGCAAGGCGAGAACGTGCCGCTCCGCTCGAGTCTCATATTCGCTAAGCAGCATTGGAAAGACTTTTGCTCGCACCCTAGCAGCATCTCTTGTCCCCTCTCGTTCACTACTGCCGAAGAAGAAGAGTATTTGCGTCTGGATGATCTCGAACGAGAAGCTGAGAAACAAATGCGCGAGACGAACGAAATGCTGGGGGTCGGGCCGGAAGGATGGGTCCCTGTTGAGCACTTCGAGGCCGCGAAAGACGCTGTCGTGAAGATGAAGCACTTGGCGCTGGAACAGGCCGAGACGGAAATGGATGCGGCTGCGATCAAGGAACATTGGGTCTTTGACGACTTCGATGAGGACGAGTATCTTTGACAGGAGGAGGACGGATGATCCTGCTTTGCCTGCATTGTCCATGTCCATCTCGATGTTCCGCGGCGTGTCGCTGTGTTGTGATAGCCACACCTCTATCGGTAGTCATAAGCCCCTAGGCGTCCCTCGCAAGCTATCCGCTAGACTATAACAGCAAGACACTAGAGATAGACGTGCCTATAGTAGACATTATAGAGGGATAGGAAGTAGAAGAGATCGTAGAGACGCGGAAGCGTCGCGGGCAGGTTAAGTACCGCGTACGATAGCGAGGCTAACTAGCTCAATCGGTATAATACATAGGAAAAGGCCAACGTTACTAAGGATATTTTTGTATTAGTCAGACGAGTTTGGAGTCAGGAACAAGTGGGGCGAACCCTGATCTATAGGCGACTGGTAATCTCACGTAGTTAATCCTAACGTTTCCTAACCCATATAACGTGCTGAACAAGCTGCCTTTGCCTGAGAAAGAGAGAGAGAGAGAGAGAGAGAGAGAGAGCGAGAGAGACCGAGCATATTCCGGTGCAAGAATTGTACCGCTTGGGTGGGTTCACGATGCTGTTCGCGAAATCGTAGGCATCGGGCTCCCCCGATGGTTAGGATTGATGTGAATCACAGAAGCGACGGAAGCTGCACCGGAGTCGCCCGACTCCGGTGCTTCTTCTCCACGGGATGGGACGGCGGGCGCGGCCCTTAGATGAAAGTGGCACGTTCCCAAGAATTCGACGAGGAAGACTATGTCCGGAGCAGATCGGACACGAATTGGCAGCCAATTCTTGACACCCGAAGATTGTCGACAGGTGTTTATTGATACAAGCGCGGCCTCCAAAGCACCACCCTGGACTTGGCCCCAGAACCCAAGAGTTTTTTATGGGGGGCCATCTGGCGATGCAGAATGGCGTGTTGTTGTTGGTGTTGTTGTTGTCGTCGTCGTCGTCGTCGTTGTTGTTGTTGTACATATTCGTATCCCCAATCCCCGGCCTTGGGAAGCCCTAATTCATGCGGTGCTAGAACGCTAACAGCATTTGTTCCCGAATCCTCTCTTTCAGAAGCATGAGCACTCGCAGCGGACAGGCGGCAGCTCCTCCTGCTTCGACAGCTGTGAGCACACATTCCTTACCATCCAGCATCTATCCTACGAGCCGTTGGCCGGAGCCGGCGCACCACCACGAGGGCCGCCACGACCACGGCCGCGACCTCTGTATTCTCCACCGTCGCCTCGCCCACCACGAGGACCGCCACGGCCGCCACGAAATTCACCATCGCCTCGACCGCGGAAGTTGCCACGACGGCCGCCCCGACCACGGAACTCTCCATCACCTCTGCCACGGTAGCCGCCGCGGCCGCCTCTACCACGACTGGGAACCTCGCTAAAACCATCCGCATCTGTGGCGATGATCGGTACATCTGCAGCGCTGTCTCCCACGCCGTTATCCTGCTCGCCGGGAGCCTTTATGTCCCAAGCCTCGCCAGCACGGTTGCCAGTGGCGGCTTCGTGGGATTCCTCCGCCCAGCTCGTGCTCTGAGCTGTGTCCTGTATCGAGGCCTTCGCGGGTATGTCAACCTCTTCAGACGGGCGTGGCACAATCTCGTAGCTCTCCTCAATGCCTCCTTTCTGAGCTCCTGCAGAAGTGCCGGCTGCGTCAGAGTCCCAGCGCTCTCCTGCAAAGTTTCCGGCAGCTTCGCCTGACGTCGGATCAGATGTTGGGGCCGCTGGGTGATCTTCAGCTACGCCGTTGGGCGCAGTAGAGAGCTCGGTCAGGCCAGCATTCACAACGGTTGGGTCAGAGGTCGCTGCTGCACTCTCTGTTGGTGCCTGTGGGACTTGGCCACTCGTAGCATCAGCAACCTGGTCGACCCAGGTCTCTTCGCTCTGGAACGGGCTGTACTTCAGCGCGGCCTCCTTGACTTGAGCAACTGGTCCCAGGTTAGCGGCTTTCCGTATGAGGGAACGGAGCGCGTGATGTGACTGATCGGAGCACGAGCGAGTCACGCGACGATGAGGATGCTGGACTTACACGTGAATTGCAACGGCTCGCCATCGATGTTGGGTACCACGTCGTCGGTGCCCTCAATGAGGCTCAAAGCAGTGTCGACAGCCTTCTGATCACCTCCGTAGACCAGCAAAAGCGCACCCTCAAACGCTCTGCTCTCGTCATCGTCCACCGGCTCTTCGGCATTGCGCTTAGCAGCTGCACAGCGGAGGAATTGCGAGAAAGTCAGTAGCTTTTGACGCAGCAGCTCCTGTGTCTCGTCTGCAGCCTCCCGCTTCAGCTCTTCCCTCAGCTTAGCTATGGCTTGCTCGTGCTGCGATGTCAACTCATCCCGCTGCTTTGTGAGCTTGACCTGATAGTCCCGGTCAAACTGACGGTAGTGCTCGACACGCTCTTCGAGGTCGGCCAGCTGAGCCTGGAGCTGTGGCTTCTTCTGCGCCGCGGCTCTCTGGTCGTTGTTGATCTTGCGCTGAGAGACCAGATCGTCGAGAGAGACACCCGGGTTCTCGGCAATGATTGAATCCACCTTTGCCATGCTCAAGAGCTTCTTGTTGGTGTTGCGAATCTGCTTCTGGAGCTCCTTGGTGTATGGGTGCTCGCCAGATGTCTCCTCAGCCGCTGCCGACTCTTCCGTCACGGCTGCTTGAGGGGTTGCAGCGCAATTGACCGCGCCATTCTCAGCAGCGGCCGCCTCAGCCTTGGCCTTCTTCTTGCGTGCAGACCTGGACTCGCCTGTCACCGTGGCCACCACCTTCTCCACTGCAGCAGCGGCCATGTCCGTTGAATTGTTGATGGAGGATGGATTTGTTCGCGATCGAGTGTCAAGGGCGATGGAGGTAAGTCCGGTCGCAGTCTGCTAAGGTGAATGGTTCAGACAGATGTAGTGATTTGTATTTCCAGAACAGAACGACGATGGAGCAATAATGTTCATGTGGAAGCTTAGTCGCGTTGCGGAATAAGGTTTAGCGCGAAGGATCTACCCGTCATCAATCAGATGGGTCGGTGGCCATCCACTGACCACCACTATCGAAGGCAGGCTGAGGCAGGCTGAGGCAGGCTGAGGCAGCACGGTCAATATGATGGCCTCAAATTCCCTCGAGCCGGCAAAGCGCAGCTCAGACTCCGCCCTCATGCCTCCACCGCCTCCGCCCAAGAGACAGAAGCGGCCAGCGTCCGTGCTGGGCGAGGATGTGTACGCAGACGCCGTGTCGCATATAATTGCGCGAGACTTCTTCCCGGGACTGATGGAGAACAATGCCCAGGAAGAATACATGGACGCTTTGGACAGCAACAACAAAGACTGGATCCGAGAAGCGGGCAGGAACCTTACCCAAGTCATGACCCCGGGGCCTGATAGCAGGAGGCTGTCGAACAACAAGCCAGATGTAGACGTCAACATGTCTCTCGGAGCTTTCCAGACAAAGTATACATCAGAGGACAACGAGAGCTTCAACGCTCTGATCGACCAACAGAACGAGAAGCGTGCTGCCAAGTATGGCTTCCTCCATCACGGCAACAAGATCCTTACCGCACGCCAGATCGCATGGCGCGAAAAGGAGCAGCAAAGGCTAGAAAATGGCGAAAGCTCGTCCACAGCCCTGGTCAAAGCGAATGACGATGGAAAGCCGCCAAGACCTTCTCAGGATCTGGACGCCAGACCTGCGTCCGTGGACAGCTTTCCTACTCGGCAGGGCCCGCGCAATCATTTCATGTTCGGTCCAGAAGGCGTGGAAGATGTGTTCCTCACGAGGGCCCAGAAAGCGGGGCTTGACTCAGTTGCTCCCCCTAAAGCCGTGAACTATTCTGGCACTCGTTTCCCAGATTTCCGGCAGGAGGAAGAGAAGCCAATCCCACCAAGTCCGTCTATCAATGCAATTGATGCAGCGATAGCTGGCCGACCGAGGGCTACAGGCTCTGAACCCGGTTACTCGGGCGCAGAAACGCCTCGTGTGAATGGGTATGCCTTTGTAGATGCAGAACCGAGTCCCCGTGAAGTTGGGATGCTAGTCACGAATGAAGAAGCCGATGCTGCCGAACAGGAAGCGGCAAAGCAGTTTTTGCCCAAGCTCGATGAGAACGGCATCAGCCGATTTCGTATCGAAGAACAAAGCAGGAGGGAGACGTTGCACCACAAGCTGGTCGAGAAGGCGGTTGCTGGCAGAAGAAAAGTTGGTAACAGATTAGATCAGCTCCGTAACCTCGGCATCACGCCTGCGCGCACGCCGACACCAAAGTTTGCCAGTGGTGCAAACATCCGTAAGGGTGACGGCATGACACCGGCGACGAGATCTTTGGCCGACCGGCTGTCGACCCCTCGGGACGTTGGCATGTTTGGGTCTTCACGCAAGCAGGGGAACTGGACTCCAACCGCCCGGACGAAGCGAGGTGCCTGAAGTCATTGATATTCGAGGATCATTATGACAATGGATGCAGTATGACAGGAACGAGGGTGTGATTCCCCGGTTGTCCGTAAGGTTCCCCGCGAAGGTGCCGCGAAGCTCGAAGCTGCTCGCAGCCGGGAGGATGAGTCTCCCTCACGGCGCCCTTCACACAGCTCAACGACCAGGCAAGTTTATCTCTTCTTGTCATCACCAAGACACGGTCTATGACACTGTTCTCAGTCCTCGCATACACTACTGCGCCAAGCACTCGCGAGGGCGGGCCGATCGAGTGCGGAGCGCACCAGAAAGGCATTCCCGAAGCCTCCGCTCATCTGTGCTCCTCGCGTGTGGAGCGACAACGGCGTGGTCAAGATGCTTCCAGCGTTCCAAGCCGCCGGAGCGACTAAGATCTGCAACAAGGCGCCCTGACGCTGTGGACGGTACCTGGCTGATGCGCGGAGCTTGTCTGCCACGCGCAGATTTCAACATGTGACATGTCGTGCATGGTGCAAGGGCCCAGGAATGCTACATGCCATAGGCAAAAGGCCTCGACACCCGCCACGCGGCGATGGAGCTTGGAGGAAGGGAAGCCGGGCGAGAGCACGTTCGCCATGTCATTTGGGGATCGTCGGGATCGATTTCGGCCCTGTCGCGGAGGTGGTGAGCCTGGCGATTCGAGGTTCGGTAGTGGCGTCGGATGTTGAACCCATCGAGCTAGACCCCCTGTCGTCGGGAGAGCTTCTGCGTCTTTATAAAGTAGGCCAGCGACTAGTGGTTAGTAAGGACTTAGACAGTGTTCTTTCCAGCTATTAGCTTAGGCCTCTACTCCTCGAAAGCTTGACGTAGTTTATTTCTGCCTCGTTTATCGATTTACTAAAGAAGGCTGTTACAGTCAACAGATTTGTTAAGGGAGTGTCCTAAATTAAGTGAAAGAAGGAGTGGTTGGACTAAGGCTTAGAAGGCTTAACTGAAACTAAAGACTAAAAAGGGTAGTTCTAAGATTAATGCATAAGACAAGCTATAAATAAGAAGAAGAGAAAGGTTAGAGAGCTAGAGCAGTGTTACAACAGTGGAAAGGGGTGGGACAGACTAATAGGGTAGTGTAAGGGGCTCAAGGATCTTAGTTTAGAAGCTTGAGGTTAGGTATCTACATAAAGGAACTGATAGGCAGTTCCTTCGTCGTCTGCTCCGTACGATTTGTACCTACGAGGCCAAGCTAGCAATTTCCCCTTTGTGCTAGGGTGCAAGGTTCACCCTCCGTACGGAGGGTCGGGGGTTACCTCCTCCGTACGGTAGTGCAGGGTTTCCCCCCTCTAGTCTAAGGGGCAGTAGCTCCCCTTTGTGCAGGACTGTAGTGTCCTCCCTCTGTACAGGAGTAGGGTTCTGTCGGTAGCTCCGTACAGAGGGTGGGGTCGTGCTAGCGCCGCTAAGTCGCAATCCTTAGGGCGACGGTCGGCTTAGGTCGGGTTTAGGACCTAAGCCGGGCAGCGCCCCCTAACAATACCCCCCCCCTTTCCCTTTCTCGTAGTGCTACTTCCGTACAGCGCTGTGCTTAAACTACCCAGCTCCCGCTGTTCCTTTAGCAGGTCGTAGCTTCCTATTTCGTTCGGTCGTCCGGGTCGTCGTCCCTCGTCGCTTCCCCTAGGTCGTAGTTGCCTTTTGCTATTTTACCCCTCTGTAGTAGCTGCCCTGCTTGCTATTCCTACTATAGCAGGCAGGCAGCCTAAGCCTTCTCCCTTCTCTTCCCTTCCCCTTTCTCTTCTCCCTGTACACTGTCTACTGTCTACCGTCTACCGTCTACCGTCTACTACTACTGTCTATTACTAACTACTACTAGCTACTAACTACTACTAGCTACTAACTACCACTAGCTACTATGTCGTCCGTCCTGTCCGGTAGTGCCCTTGTAGTTGCTGGCCCCGCCTCCCCCCCTCGTCTAGCTAGGGTTCCCCCCTACTTTAAGCTTGTGCAGTAGGGCCCTTAACTTAACTAGTAGCTACGCTTCCGGTTCGTACAGTCTCGTCTTCTGTACGGTCTAAGCTAACATCTTAGGTACTACACTCGCGAGCAGTAGGACGCGGCCGGGCTCCCCTTCTACGCCTTCTAGTGTAACTCCGCCTAGGTTACACCAGAGCGGGTAGCTACAGCCCGCCTGTCGTACGTTAACGCCCTCCTTATCGCTACCTAGGGCCAGCTCTGCGCCCCCTGCCCCAACTCCCCCTAGCCTTTACTTAGCCTATACCGCCTCCTAGGTTTCTAGGCTAGGGTGTATGCCTTGTGTAAGTAGAAGGATAGCTCCTTCTACTGCCCCTTCCGCTGTCTAGGGGAAGCACGTAGGGGTAAGGGGGTGCCTCTGCTTCCTGGGGCTGGCCCTAGTAGGGGTGGGGGCCCGGCCGGGCCCGAGGTAGTGGAGCTCTTAGATAATAAGTAGGTGGTTCTGGTCCCCGGGGGGGGGGGGGGGGTAATGGCCAGTAGGCTACCCCCCCCCAGATAGTGTAAGAAATTTCGGACGGTGTTCTCTTAGCTTATCTTATTTCTACTCCCCCTCCTATTTGTCCCTTAGCTGTTCCTTTCTTCCAGCCCTTATCCTGTACGGTGTCGTACGATGTCGTGTTAGCAGGGCCCTATAGTGCCCTACGTCGTAGTACTCGATCCTTGGACAACTTGGGCCTGCCTGCAGCTGCCCTGTTCTTAAGGTAGATTGTGCCCCCTTCCGCCGTACAGCGCAGTGTTACTGTAACTGGGCTAGGGGGTGATTCTCCTCCTATCTGTCTAGTGCAGTTGTGTCTTGTAGGGCCTCGTACGGTTCCCTATATAGGCTCCGCCTATCCTCTCTATTTTACTAAGTACTCTGCCTTCCCCCGCTTCCTCCGACTCTTAAAGATCCCCTCTACCTTATACTCTTCTTGGCCCTCGGTTATAATTGCAGGTAGGCGCGCGTCGTTTTCTTCTAATCCAACTTCTTGCTCGGCCGGTCCGTCCGGATGTTTCGCTAGTTTAACCAGACCTTATCCCTAGCCTCGTACCTTGGTGCAGCCTGTCGTCCCTTGTTAGCCTGCTCTTCTGCGTTCTGCTAGGCTATAGCTAGGCTCGCCTTTGCCTATTAGTAGGCGTTCGTAATCGTCCGTACGATGGCCTCTCCTTGCTAGACTGGGGACTGTACAGGGCGCAGGGTGTTGCTACCTAGGGTCGGTAGGAGCAGGGAATAGTCGTATCTATAGGTCGTAAAGAAGGGGGACAGTCCTATAGCATCGGCTGTACGGCTGTTAATAGCCAGCTCTGCTATTAGGAGAAGGCGATTCCAGTTCGTCTAGTTATAGTCGACGTACGCCTAGAGGTATGCTTCCAAGGTTGAATTAGCTCTCTCCGTCGCCCTATCTGTCTACAGGTGCTATGCGGTGGACAGGCGACGCTCTACCTTTAGCAACTAGCAGATCCGTGCCCAGAGCTGGCTCGTAAACTGTGTCCCCCGGTCTGATACAATAGACCTAGGGAAACCGTACTTGCTAAACGTCGTCTGGATAAAGGCCTAGGCGGTATCTTTAGCTGTAATAGAGTCTATCCCCTCCAGTATTACCCCCTTCGTTAGCTTGTCTGTAACTACTATAATGTTTTGCTGTCCGTCGCTCTTAGGGAGGTCAGTAATAAAGTCTACGGTTAGATCTTACTAGGGACGGTCCGGTATCGGCAGGGGCTTTAGCAGCCTATGCTTTAGCTCGCGCTAGGGCTTCGTCCGTCCGTATACATCGCAGTTCCGTACGAACCTGCGAATGTCCTTCGCTATCGCTAGCCAGTAGTAGTCCCAGGCGATAATGCTGTACGTCTCCTCGCGCCCTAGGTGCCCGGTAGCTATAGAGTTATGTACTCGTTGTATTAAGCCTGTACGGAGCTTCTCGTCCGCTGGGACCTACATCCGATTTCTGAACTTCAGGTTGTTCTCCTCGTCTACTAAACACTCGGCTGCCGACACCTTTAGGTAGAGCTCGGCTAGGAGCTTCCGTTGCCCTCCCTAAATCGCTGTACGGGCCCCTCGGTATACCTCGTCCTTTTCTACTGCCCCTTCCTATGCTTGCAGTTAGGGTTCCTATAGGTGTGTCGCCGCTAGGCGGATAGTCTCCCCGCCTGGCTCCCCCTTAAACATCTAGAATGTCCGCGACTTTAGCCGGTCGTCCTCGTACGTCGTTGGCATGTCCTGTTCTCGTCTGGACAGTGCGTCGGCCCTGCTGTTGTCCTTACCCTTGCAGTACTAGAGTCTTATATTAAACCGGCTTAGGTATATTGCCTATCGTACGTGCCTCTCGGACAGCTTCCGGGGTTAAGTAAAGTATTCCAGGTTCTTGTAGTCCGTTAGGGCGAGGAACTCGGGCACTAAGCGGAGTTCCCTATCCTAGGCTTCGCAACACCGTACGACTGCTAGCAACTCTTTGTCGTAGATAGGGTAGTTGCACTTAGCTAGGGAGTTCTTCTTAGAGAAGTACGTACATAGATGTAGGAGTCCGTCCGAGCCTACCTGTAACAGGATACCCCTTGTTGCGGCGGTGGAAAGAGGTGGGACAGATTGATGGGGTGGACCCTGGATTTCGGCTCGGCCCGGACGGGCCGAGCCGGGCCTTGGCACACCACCCTCCATCAAGGCCCACCGCCACTACCACATAAGGTTCTTTTCCCTCCTTAGTTCGAGATATAGTTATCAAAAAGGCCGTATTGAATTATATCTGCGTGCCCGGATCATTATATCTTAAACTCACTCTCTACACTACACCCCGCGCTGCGCGAAAGGGCCCGGTAAATCATCCGGAAACCCGAATAACGCACGTGCACCAACCAACACACCAACAACAAACCCCCTAAGGCACCGTAAGAAGATGGAAGGCTTCTCAGCGGTAGACAGCGGCGTAACAGGCCGTTGCGGAAAGAGAAAGACTGACAGAGCGAGTAGGCGCTCCAGTGTCATCGATAATGAGATCCTTATTAGAGGTTTTACAGCGGAAGAGACTGCTAAGATCAAGGAACGAATAAGCGAATATAGGAAGATCCACGACTGCACGATCGAGGAACTGGAGAATCACGTAAACGAGAATGGGATAAGAAAGGTCTACGACGGTATAGACCTTATTAAGACGCTGTTCTACAGAACGCTAGAAGAAAACAGACAACTAAGAGAAGAGACTAAAGCGGTAAGGGCCGAGAAGGAATCGGCAGAGACGATCATTGAAGTGTTAGAACACTAAGCGTCGAATCGACTGGCGCAACTG
This sequence comes from Pseudocercospora ulei, assembly GCA_016165855.1. Classification (NCBI taxonomy): domain Eukaryota; kingdom Fungi; phylum Ascomycota; class Dothideomycetes; order Mycosphaerellales; family Mycosphaerellaceae; genus Pseudocercospora; species Pseudocercospora ulei. The sequence continues at coordinate 6,300,000 of JACWNB010000004.1, forward strand.
AAGGAGCTAAAGGATCAGCTAGCTGATATGGAAGCAGCGAAATCGTCGTTGCAACCGCGGCGAGAAACCTACGCTGAGACTGCCTTACTAGCTGCCTATAGTCAAGGTAGCACCTTGATGACGTCACTACCGGATCCACCGGTTTTCGGTAGCAGAGACTCTAAAGCGTAGGAGGCGTTCAAGAAGAAGATTAAGAATAAGATGAGCCGCGATTATGCATTAAGCAGCGAAGAAGACAGATTGGCCTATTTAGAGGCGCGACTGGAAGGCGAAGCGTTCTCGTTAGTAGCGGACCTAGAAGAGGTAACCGCCGAAGAAGCGATCAAAGCGTTAGATCAACGCTTCGGAGACCTATTCCGAAAGAAGACAGCCCGTAAGCAGCTGGATAAGATTAACCAGAACCGGCAGACGTTTAAGGAATTCTACGGTTTGTTCAGAAAATATGCGATTAGGGCCCGAGTAGCGGAAGATGAGCAGCTCCACCTATTAAGGCAGAAGCTGAACCCTAAACTGGCCGCCGCTATAGCGTCTGTGGAAGACGAAGACCTGGAGGGCTTCGTACATCAAACGAGGGTCACTGCGAGAAACTTAAGCGCTTACGCGAAATCACGAGAATCGGTTCAGAAGCCGTCGCCGTCGCTAATGCGGACAACCAGAGCCCCCGCGCCCTTCCGACGCGGCCCCCAGCCGCCTTACGTGCCGCGACCGCCGTTCGTCCCCACCTGTTTCGCGTGCGGAAAGCCTAGCCACATCGCTGCGAGCTGCCAAGCATCGGATAAGCAGAAGCAGGAGTATCGTGTTATAAAGCAGCCTTAGCCGCAGCCACCGAGAAAGACAATTCAAGCCATCGAGCCGGCTCCGAACGATGCTAACGGCGTAGACGGCGGCGTGCAGTTAAGGATTATAGGAAAAGACCAGCTGGACGGATAGGCCCCCTATCCAGCATTAACAATAGGGCACCGAATCGAAGCGAATCGCTACGAGAAGAAAGTATTAACAGCTGCAGCGATCCGCTCTCGGCGGCGGTGGAAGTGAACACGGAAGCAGCCATTATCCTTCCAATTACTGTCTACCCCCTTGACGGATCGAGCAAACCGCTTTAGCTGAAAGCTTTTATCGACACCGGAGCTCTCATCGGCGCGGCGATCCACCACCGACTGGTCCGGAAGCTAACGAATAGATACGGTTATCCAGTGGAACTAGCGTCGCCGACGAAAATTTCGGCGTATAACGGACAAGACACGGAAAGCGTTACGCACTACGTGCCGCTAAGGACTACCCTGGCTGATCGCACCACAGAAGCGACGTTCCGAATTATAGATATCGGAAGATTTGACGTTATTATAGGGCAGAAATAGATGAAGAACCAGAAAGCCATCGTCGACGTAGACGAAGGAACGATCAGATTCAAAACCCTGGGTAGCGGAGCAGGGACCATCGGAAAGGTCGCAGCCGCCGCCAAGCCGAAAGCTACGGAGTCCGCGAGAGAGGCTCCGTCCGATCGTTCCGAACCCCTAGTTACCGTCGGAATAATGAGTTTAGAAGCTATAACGACCCTCGCGAAGTCGCCGGACAACGAGATTTACGCCATCTTAATGAAAGACATCGAAGACCACTGGAAGATAATAGCGGAAGAAGAAGTGGATCCGCTGGAGGTGCTACCGGCGGAGCTCTACGATTACGCTGACATGTTCTTAAAAGCCGACTCCAACCTCCTGCCGCTCTATTAACCGGAATATAACAACAAGATCCGACTAAAAGAGGGAGCTATACTGCCAAGAACCGAGCCCCTAAGACGACTGTCGCCGGCGGAACTGGACTAGGTAGAGGTGTTTGTTCGCGAGAACCTAGCGAAGAAGTTTATTACGCCGAGTTCTGCCGAATATGCGTTACCGATTCTTTTTATAAGGAAACTAGGGGGTGGTCTGCGACTCTGCGTAGACTATCGCGGCCTTAACGAGGTTACTAAGAGAGACGTGTACCCGCTGCCGCTAATCGACGAGACCATCCAGCGCATAGCAAAGGCTAAGTAGTTCAGCAAGCTGGACATCCGCTAAGCGTTCCATCGATTAAGAAACGAAGAAGGGTAGACGGAAGACCTTACGACGTTCGCGACGCGTATAGGCAATTTCAAGTAGTTGGTAATGCCTTTCGGACTTACCAACGCGCCGGCAGTGTAGCAACGCTTTATGAACCACACCTTTATAGACATGTTAGAACGGTTCGTGTCTATCTATTTGGACGACATTCTTATCTATACGGATAGAACGAGAGATCAGCATACGGACCACATTAAGAAGGTGCTGACCAGGCTCCGCGAGGTTGGATTGAACGCGGACACGAAAAAGAGCGAGTTCTATTAGACCGAAGTCAAATATCTCAGTCTGATCGTCGGAAGAGATAGAATTCGGATGGACCCCTTAAAGGTCGCCGCTGTAGCGGAATGGAAGCAGCCGAAATCCGGAAACACTACGCAAATCAGAGCGTTTCTCGGATTCTGCAGCTATTATCGACAGTTTATTAAGGACTTTAGCAAGATCGCGAGACCTCTAAACGAAGCGTTAAAGAAAGAGGCCGCCGGCCTATAGAATAAGAAGTGCACGGAAGCTTTCGTACGGCTGAAAGAAGCAGTGGCCTTAGCGCCGGTCCTGGCACACTTTCGACCGGAAAAGACGATCTACGTAGAAACGGACGCTTCCGACACAGTGACGGCCGGAGTCCTTTCTTAATATGGCGACGACGAGACCCTCTATCCAGTGGCTTTCTTTAGCAAGTCCATAACGGAAGCTAAGCGGAACTACGCGATCTACGATAAAGAGCTGCTAGCGATTATTCAGGCTTTCGAGGAGTGGAAACCGGAGCTTATAGCTGGAAAGAGCACGGTCCAGGTCCTAACGGACCACCAGTCGTTGACCTACTTTATAAAGACGCAGAAGCTCTTACGTCGCCAAGCTCGGTGGGCCGCCTACTTATTAGGGTTCGACTTCAAGATTACCTATCGACTAGGGGCTTAAAACGGAAAGGCTAACGCGCTAACGAGAAGAGAAGGGAAGATGAGCCGCGCGAAGGAAGATCTGAACATGTTTCAGAAGGTGTTGACCGAGCGGATAGTAGACGCAGAGGTGCTAAAAGAGGTAGGGGTCTGCGCAGTGGAACCGGCCCCTAAGGAAGAGACTCTCTACGAGAAGGTAGAGCAGCTTAATCAGCAGCAGAAGCTAGGCAAAACCGGTTTAGGGAAGCTGATAGTTCCGGAAGAACTAATTACAGAGGTTATCCAACTGGTCCATAGCTCTATAGACGTTGGTTACGCTGGCTCAAAGAAGACGATAGAAGCTATAAGGACGGTCTACTGGTTTCCGCGGATCTACGAACAGATCCATCAATTTATCGCCAATTGCTACGTATGCAGGGCCGCGAAGCTACGTTACGGCCTTCCGGCAGGCTTATTAAAGCCACTTCCGATCCCTAAGAAACTATAGCAGCATATTACGATGGACTTCGTAACCGGCCTACCGGACTCCGATAGATACGACGCTACGCTAAACGTAGTGGATCGGCTAAGTAAAGAACGGCACTTCATCCCCTGCCGAGCAAGAGACGAAGGAACCACTGCAGAAGAGACTGCACGGATGTTAATTCAACACATGTGGAAGCACTATGGCCTGCCGGACACTATCACTACGGATAGGGATCCTTAATTCACTGCCGACGTATAGAAAGCTATCAACTGAGCTCTCGGAATTAGTGGAAAGCTCAGCACAGCTGCTTACCCGCAGACCGACGGTCAATCAGAAGTGGCCAACCGTAAGATAGAGAAATATCTACGGATCTTCTGCAGCTACCATCAAGAAAAGTGGGTAAAGGTGCTGCCAATGGCCGAATTCTGCGCCAATTCAGCGCAGTTAGAAGCGACGTCGCTGGCGCCGTTCGAGATAACGCGCGGTTATCTTCTGAGGCTGAGTTTCTATCCGCCGAGCGACGCCGATTCGCTAGAGCTTTCCACGTCGTCAAAGAGAGTCGCCGCCGCGGCAGCAGAGGCGCTACGATCTCAGATGGAAGAAGCTATTAAGGTGGCGAAAGACGCGATGGAATCGGCTTAGAAGAAGATAGTAACTCGAGCTAATAAGAAACAGTTACCGATAGAATTCGAGGAAGGCCAAAGGGTATAGCTTAATACGAAGAACCTAAAGCTGAAAGGCAACGCCAAGCTGAATCCACGCTACGTAGGTCCGTTTACGATAGTGGAAAAGAGGTCGCCGGCGACTTATCGGCTCCAGCTACCGAAATTGTTCCGGATCTACGACGTTTTCTATTCGGATCTACTAAGCCCGGACCCTAAGAACGGCCTGCCAGAACAGGGCTTCGCCGAACCCCCACCAGTTAAGATGGACGGTAATAAAGAAGAGTGGGAGGTAGAAGATGTAATAGACGTAAAGAAGATAAGGGGGTCCATCAAAGCGAGGATCTCGTAGAAGGGGTGGCCGGAAGATTATAAATAGTATCCGATCGAGAATCTTCGGAATTCGGCAGAGCTGCTAAGAGACTTTTACGCACGGAACCCGAAGAAGCCGAAGCCGGAATAGCTCTGAAGCCGATCCTTCCGGAAGAAAAACAAAGAAAGCTACGTCCGCTCCACCGGCGCGGAAGCTAATGAAGACGATCGTGTCGGTCGCCTTTGGGGAGGTCATCGACGCGGCCACTACCCATCGGCAGTGCGGCAGGAAGCCCGCCGACGCTGTAGCGTGCCAGCGCCGCCGCCCCTGCAGTGTATAAAGGCTTTGGTAGAAGGGAAAAGAAGAAGAAAAACGGCGCTGCGGAAAGATCTATATGGACCTCCGAGACGACGCACAGACCAGCTACGCCGCAGCTCAGATAACCTACGGTTCCGATCAGATAGCACGGATTAGGCGAACGGATTACATAAACGTAAAGTGAAGGACTTCAGATGCCGACGATGTAAAAAATGGAAAAAGCGACGAAAAGGACGCCGGTTGTAATGGAAGATGGAAGATAGAAGACGCGACGTCGGCGTCGGAGGGGATTTTCAAAAAAAAAAAAAAAAAGTGGAGATTTCCAGATGGATAGAGTGACTAAGCGGTCGAGGGCGACCGCTGGTAAGGGAGGGGGGTAGTGTTGCGGCAGTGGAAAGAGGTGGGACAGATTGATAGGGTGGACCCTGGATTTCGGCTCGGCCCGTCCGGGCCGAGCCGGGCCTTGGCACACCACCCTCCATCAAGGCCCACCGCCACCACTACATAAGGTTCTTTTCCCTCCTTAGTTCGAGATATAGTTATCAAAAAGGCCGTATTGAATCATATCTGCGTGCCTAGATCACCCCTAATGCAGTACCCCGAGGAGTCGGTTTCCAGTATTGTCGTACGCTCCGGGTTAAAGGCGGCGAGCGTTGGTCCTATAGTAAAGAGCTCCTTTAGCTTGTCGAAGCTCCTATCGCATTCGTCCGTCTATTTGAACTGCTTGTCTTTGTGCGTTAGCTTAACTAGGGGACGTACGATCTCTAAGTAGTTCCGTATAAACTGGCGGTAGAAGTTGGCAAACCCAAGGAATTCCTGTACGCCCTTAACGTTCGTAGGCGGCTTCTATAGTTTGATGGCATCAATCTTCTTCCTATCTATACTAATGCCTTTCCCTGCCTCGATAATGAAACCTAGGTATTTCGTACGTTGGACACCGAATTCGCATTTGTCGATGTCGAGGTACAAGCCAGCCTGCTGCAGTCGGTCCAGCACTTTCTTAACATCCTGTACATAGTCTACGTAGGTGCCGTCCGTAAAAACCAGGGTGTCGTCGAGGTATACCGAGCAGATGTCGTCCAATAACCCCTGCAGGGACTTGTTAATGTACCTTTAGAAGGTTGCCGGTGCATTGGCAAGGCCGAAGGGGGTAACCAGCTACTTAAAAAGACTATATCTCGTACAGAAGGCAGTCATCTATTTACAGCCTTCCTTGATCCGTATCTTGTAGAAGGCCGAGACTACGTCGAGCTTAGTAAACTACTTCGCCTTGCTGATCCGTCCGAGGGTCTCCTTAATAAGGGGTAGGGGGTACCGGTCCTTCTTAGTAATCGCGTTAATGCCTCTGTAGTCTACGTAGAAACGCAATCCAGCCTTCCCCTCCTTGTAGACAAATAGTACTAGGGCTCCTGCAGACGACGTACTGGCCCGAATAAACCCTTTAGCGAGTAGGTCGTCCAGCGTCTTGCGCAGTACCAAGAGTTCTCTAGAGGACATTCTGTACAGTAGTCCGTACGGTACCTCCGGCAGGCCCCTATCCGGACGGGGTTCTAGCTAGATGTTATAGTCAATCCCTTCCCCTCGGTGTAGCAGCAGCTTCAAGGCCGACTTTGGTTTAAAAAGGTCCAGGTACCTAATATACTCTCTTAGGAGCTTCGTACAGGGGTTTGTCGCTTCCTTAGGTGCCAATGCCTTCTCGATGTCCGCCGTTGCTGTGTTGATCTCGGCCTTAGCTTTGCTATCTTGCAGGAACCTCCCCTAGTCCCGGATTCTCCGCTTCGTTACTGCTAGGTACAGCCGTCCTCGTCCGACGTCCAGCTTGCCCTTCTAGCGCTCTATCTAAGGCTTCCCTAGTATTAGGTTATACCCTAACTTGTCCTATACGATATAGAGGTATAAGTCTTGCTCGTAGTGTCCCTGTACCCCTATTGTCACTTTTACTATATAGGTAATGTCCGGTCCTCGCTGATGTGACGCGGTACACTTAAGCCAAAAGGGACTGGTCAAGTAACTCGGAAGTGACTTGACCAATATGTACCAGATATATGAACCTTGGCAAGGCATAGTAATGACACGGGCCAACCCACCCCGTATCACTACCCCCTGCGCTACAGGCTTACGACCTCGTAAGCTGCGCTTACTTACAGGCCACGTATGCGATTTGCACAGCCCCCCTATGCCGTATACGCAATTAACCCCCCCCGGCAGGTCTGCACATAGCCAGCTGGACCTTTACCGGGTCTGCCTCATTCTGTACGGAGTGGTGGACAAACGGACATACGTTAACGCTGCTTCTACTCGCTAGTTGAAAGATGCGCCCCCTGGGAATTGAACCCGGGCCTTTCATCGTACACTTTTAGCAGTCACTTCCGAGTTAAGTGATGTAACGCGGTACACTTAAGCCAAAAGGGACTGGTTAAGTAACTCGGAAGTGACTTGACCAATGTGTACTAGATATATGAACCTTGGCAAGGCATAGTAATGACACGGGCCAACCCACCCTGTATCACTCGCCCAGTAATGCCCAGTATGCGTACAGGTACTGTAGGGGTCGTCTTAATCTAGTGTCTCTGTACGAAGTCTTTGCTAATTACTCTATACACCAAACATCCTGTGTTAATCAATGCCCGCGCCGTTGCGGACCCGTTTAACGTCGGCCGTACGATAAACGGCGTCGTCGTTATGTAATTGCTCTTAAAAGATAGCTAAGTAATGCTTTGATTTAGCAGTCTATCTCGCACCCGCCTCTGGCAGAGTCTTCGCTTAGAGGCTACTCTTTCCCTAACTCGTCGTCGTCCAAGTAGGACACCTAATCTTCTCGTTAGGGCGTTGCAGTTGCTACCCTCGCAGTAGTCGGCCGTCCCCCAGGTCTCTCTGCTAGCAGAAGCCCGCAATTCCGTACGGTATAGCCCATCTTGCTACACCGGTAGCAGCTCCCTTCTGCTCGCCTCTTGTTAAGGGTAGCTGTGTCTACCTATTGCGCCTTTTTAGTAGCGGCCCTTGGCCGTACGGTAGCTGCTGCTGCCACCCTCGTCGTCGTCGGTTCCCAGTCTATAGCGTCTGTCTGTCGCTGGGAGGGTTGTCTTATCTCCTAAGTACAGCCTATCCGTCCTAGCCTGCGTTGCTGGTCGTCGACTATCCTAAGGAGGTCGCAGAATTCCTCGTACATAGCTGGCCGCATTACACCTACTAGCCCTGTTATAATCTCCTTAGAGAGGCCCACCTCTAGAGAGGTAATCTTTATCCTGTCCTCCTATTGGAGACCCCCTGCTTCTGCCAAAGTCTGATTAAATTCCGCGAGGAATTCTCGTACAGTCTTGCGTCCTTGTTTTATCGTATTAACCCGTAGGAGTGCTCGGCTCTCGCAGTCTAGGTCTTTGTAGCTCTTGTCTAGAGCTGCCTAGAGCATCGTCGTCGTAGCTATTGCCGGGTTGGCAATAGCCGTCTCGTAGTACGGCAGAATTCGTGCTACCGCCCTGCCCTTTAACCTCCTAAAGAGGTAGACCACCTTGTCCAGCTCGGTCGGGTATGCTCCTAAGTCGACTAGGAGCTTGGAGCGCATCTAAGCCGCCTAGGAGGGGTACTCAGCTGGAGCCTTACTATCGTACGTAGAAACGTCGGGGAGTTTGCTCTTAGGGTTCGGGGTAGGGATTGTCGTGTTCGTCGTCGTAGGGGTCGGATCGCGATCGGACGCCCTAAGCTGTCGTAGCTCCTGTTCCTATTGGGAAATCATCGCAGCCTAGTGGCTTACTTGCTGTTCGAGCTGCCTCTTGCTTTCTAGCAGCTCCTCGTATACGCAGTGCATATGTCCCTCTATAGCCGTAGGTTCTATAGGGATGTCGCCGTCTATCTTGCTCTATTACTGCGGTTACCGACAGTAAGATCAGTTCCTAATGTAAGGGGCTTAAGGATCTTAGTTCAGAAGCTTAAGGTTGGGTATCTATATAAAGGAACTAATAGGCAGTTCCTTCGTCGTCTGCTCCGTACGATTTGTACCTACGAGGCCAAGCTAGCAATTTCCCCTTTGTGCTAGGGTACAAGGTTCACCCTCTGTACGGAGGGTCGGGGGTTACCTCCTCTGTACGGTAGTGCAGGGTTTCCCCCCTCTAGTCTAAGGGGCAGTAGCTCCCCTTTATGCAGGACTATAGTATCCTCCCTCTGTACAGGAGTGGGGTTCTGTCGGTGGCTCCGTATGGAGGGTAAGGTCGTGCTGGCGCCGCTAAGTCGTAATCCTTAGGGCGACGGTCGGCTTAGGTCGGGTTCAGGACCTGAGCCGGGCGGCGCCCCCTAACAGGTAGACCCTGGAATTTCAGCTCGGCCCTTCCGGACTGAGCCAGGTCTTGGCACACTATATTAAGAGAGAGGCTGTTGTGTGTGTGTTGCTTAGAAGGCTAAAGTTGGGTAGATAAGCTAAAGAGACTAAAGTCTAAAGTGTTAGTTATAGAGTTAGAATTAGAAGGGTGTTCTAGGTTAAATGTATAAGACAAGCTATAAAGAAGGAAAACAGAAAGATTAGAAGGCGGCAGCTGCTTCTTACGTCCCTCTGCCTTAGCTAGTTGTTTGCCCTTTTGCTACTCGCTTTCCTAAGAAGTTTCTTAACAAACTTTCTTTCTTTATTCTGCTAACTAAGTTACTTCTTAAACCTTCTTTTCCTAAAGTTTCTAGAACTAAAACAGAACCTTCTAAAGGGCGGATCAAGTCGCTTCCAACGCGCCTAGAAGCTTCTTAGTTAGGCTAGTGTTACAGGATTGGATTGTAGCAGCGTATAGGGCACCTAATACTAATAACTAGTATTGTGTTTAAACTAACAAGTGTCCCTCTGCTAGTCTCGCCTACGCTCCTTTTATGTGTATATAAGGGCGGCTTAAGCCGCCCTTAGCGGTAGGCTATCCTTATGTTGCGGCGGCAGAAAGGGGTGGGACTGAGTAATAGGGTGGACCCTTGGAATTTCGGCTCGGCCCTTCCAGACCGAGCCGGGCCTTGGCACGCCACCCCTAAAGCTCTCGCCCACTACTACATAGATTCCTTTCCCTCCTTAGTTCGAGATATAGTTATCAAAAAGGCCGTATTGAATCACATCTGCGTGCCCGGATTATTATATCTCGAACTCACTCCCTATACTAACACCGCGCTACGCGAAAGGGACCGTTAAATTATCTGGACCCCCGAATAACGCACGCGCACCAACACCAAACCAAACAACCCCAGTACCGTAAGAAAGCTATAGAGAGTTTCTCAGCGGTAGAGAGCGGCGTTACAGGCCGAAGCAGAAGCAGAAGAGAAAAGACAGACAGAGCGAGCAGGCGCTCCAGTGTCATCGATAATAAGTTCATTATCAGAGGTTTTACAGCAGAAGAGACCGCAGAGATTAAGGAACGAATAAGCGAATACAAGAAAATCCACGACTGTACGCTTAAGGAACTTAAGGATTACGTAAACGAGAATAGAGTAGGAAAGGTCTACGACAGTATAGACCTTATTAAGAAGCTGTTTTACAGAACACTAGAAGAAAAGAGACAGTTAAGAGAGGAAGTAGAGACAGTAAGAGCCGAGAAGGAATCGGCCGAGACTATTATAGATATACTAGAAAACTAAGCGGCGAACCGACTAGCACAATTAAAAGCGATAAAGGCTCAGCTAGATAAGATAGAAGCAGCGATGTCGTCGGCGCCGCTACCGTATCGAGAAGAACAAGCAGAGACCGCCTTACCGGCGGCCTACAGTCAAGGCGGCATGTTGATAACGTTACTACCGGATCTACCGGCGTTTAGAGGCAGAGATTCTAAGGATTAGGAAGCATTTAAGAAGAAGATAAAGAACAAGATAGGTTAGGACTATACCAGAAACAGCGCCGGAGATAGATTGGCGTACCTGGAATCGCGATTAGAAAGTAAAGCTTTTTCGCTAGTAGCGGACCTAGAAGAGGTAACTGCTAAAGAAGCGATCAAAGCGCTAGATCAACGCTTCGGAGACCCCTTCCGGAAGAAGACGGCCCGTAAGCAGCTAGACAAGATTAACCAGAACCAGCAGACGTTCGAGGAGTTCTACGGATTGTTTAGAAAATATACGATTAGGGCCTGAGTAGCAGAAGATAAGCAGCTCTATCTATTAAGACAGAAGCTAAACCCTAAACTGGCCGCAGCAATGGCCTTAGTAGAAGACGAAGACCTTAAGAGCTTCGTGCACTGAGCGAGAGTTACCGCGAGAAACCTGAGCGCTTACGCGAAGTTACGCGAATCGAACTAGAAGCCGTTGATAACGCAGACAACGAGACCCCCTGCGCCTTTCCGGAGAGCACCCCAGCAGCTATCTTATCAGTCACCGCATTCGTCGTTCGTCCCCACCTGTTACGCGTATAGAAAGTCTGGCTATATCGCTACGAGATGCCAAGCAACGGCCTAGCAGAAGCAGGAGTATCGTGTTATAAAGCAGCCGCAGCCGCAGCTACTAAGAAAGACTATACAAGCTATAGAGCCGGCTCCGAACGAGACCGACAGTGTAGACAGTAGAGTAACACTGCGAATCCTAGGAAAAGACTAGCTGGAAGGATAGGCCCCCTATCCAGCGTAGAAAACAGGGCACCAACAAGAACTACGTTACAGAAAGATAAGAGCATCAACAGCTGCAGCGATCCGCTCTTAGCGGCAGTAGAAGTGAATACGGAAACAGCTATTATCCTTCTAATTACCGTCTACTCCCTCGATAGATCGAGCAAACCACTTTAGCTAAGAGCTTTTATCGACACAGGGGCCCTTATCGGAGCGGCTATCTACTATCGATTGGTTCAAAAGCTAATAAAAGGATACGGTTATCTAGTAGAGCTAGCGTCGCCGACACGGATTTCGGCATACAACGGACAAGACATAGAGAGTGTTATGCATTATATGCCATTAAGGACCACCTTGGCAGGTCGCACTATAGAAGCGACGTTCCGAATTATGGATATCGGAAGGTTTAACATCATTATAGGGCAGAAATAGATAAAGAACCAGGGAGCAATTATTGACGTAGGTAAAGGCACACTCGGATTCAGAACACTATACAGCGGCTCCGCCGCTGTCAAATCAGTTACCGAGGTCGCAGTAGAACTGAACGTTACGACTATCGAAGAGGTTCCGAAGGATCGGTCCGACCCTTAAGACACGATCGGAATAATAAGTTCAGAAGCTTTGACGACCCTCGCGAGGTCGCTAGACAACGAGATTTATGCTATCTTAATAAAAGACATCGAAGACTACTGGAAGATAATAGCGGAAGAAGAAGTGGATCTATCAGAGGTGTTACCGAAAGAACTCTATAGTTACACTGACGTGTTCTTAAAGGCTGACTCCAACCTCCTACTGCTTTACCGACCGGAATATAACAACAAGATCCGGCTGAAAGAAGGGGCCGCGCTGCCGAGAACGGAACCCCTAAGACGCTTATCGCCGGCCGAGCTAGACTAGGTAGAAGTGTTTGTTCGAGAGAATCTAGCGAAGAAGTTTATTACGCTAAGTTTAGCAGAATATGCGTCGCCGATTCTTTTCGTACGGAAACCCGGAGGCGGTCTCCGACTGTGTGTAGATTACCGGGGCCTTAATAAGGTTACTAAGAGAGATGTGTATCCGCTGCCTCTAATCGATAAGACTATACAACGAGTAGCTAAGGCTAAGTGGTTTAGCAAGCTAGATATTCGCTAAGCGTTCTATCAGTTAAGGAACGAGGAAGGACAAACGGAAGACCTTACGACATTCGCTATGCGCATAGGCAATTTCAAGTGGTTGGTAATGCCTTTCGGACTTACTAACGCGCCGGCAGTGTGGCAACGCTTTATAAACCACACCTTTATAGATATGCTGGAACGGTTCGTGTCAATCTACTTGGACGACATTCTGATCTACACTGAAGGAACGAGAGAACAACACACAGACTACATCGAGAGGGTGTTAAAAAGACTCCGCAAGGTCGGATTAAACGCAGACACGAAGAAGAGCGAGTTCTATTAGACCGAAGTTAAATATCTCGGTCTTATCGTTAGAAGAGAAGGAATTCGGATAGACCTGTCGAAAGTGGCCGCCGTCGCAGAATAGAAGCAACCGATATCCAGAAACACTACGCAAATCAGAGCGTTTCTCTGATTCTGCAGCTACTATCGACGGTTTATTAAGGACTTTAGCAAGATAGCGAGACTACTAAATAAGGCGTTAAAGAAGGAGGCCGCTAGCCTATAGAATAAGAAGTGTACAGAAGCTTTTAACCGACTAAAGGAGGCGGTAGCCTCAGCGCTAGTGCTAGCGCACTTCAGACCGGAAAAGACGATCTACGTAGAGACAGACGCTTCCGACACAGTAACAGCAGGGGTCCTTTCTTAATACACTAACGACGACGAAACGCTCTATCCGGTAGCTTTCTTTAGCAAGTCTATAAATAATGCTAAACGGAACTACGCTATCTATAATAAAGAACTGCTAGCTATTATTCAGGCCTTTAAAGAGTGGAAACCGGAGCTCATAGCTAGACAGAGCACGATCCAGGTCCTTACGGACCACCAGTTACTAACCTACTTTATAAAGACGCAGAAGCTATTACGCTGCCAAGCCTAGTAGACAGCCTACTTATCCGGGTTCGACTTTAAGATCACTTATCGACCTAGAGCTTAAAATGGAAAGGCTGATACGCTAACGAGAAGAGAAGGAAAGACTAGCCGAGCGAAGGAAGATCCGAACATGTTTCAGAAGGTGCTAACAGAACGAATAGTAGACGCCGAGGTGTTGAAAGAGGTAGGAATCTGTACGGTAGAGCTGCCGATTAAAGAAGAGACGCTGTACAAGAAAGTAGAACGGCTTAATCAGCAGCAGAAGCTCGGCAAAACCGGCTTAGGGAAACTGATCGTTCCGGAAGAACTGATTACCGAGGTTATCAAGCTGGTCTATAGCTCTATGGATGTTGGTTACGCAGGATCGAAAAAGACGATAGAAGCAGTAAGGACGACCTACTAGTTCCCGCGAATTTTCGAGAAGATCCACCGGTTTATAACTAACTGTTACGTGTGCCGAGCAGCGAAACTACGTTACGGCCTTCCGGCCGGCCTGCTGAAGCCACTTCCGATCCCTGAGAAACTATAGCAGCACATTACGATGGATTTCGTAACCGGCCTGCCGGACTCCGATAGATATAACGCTACGCTCAATGTAGTAGATCGGCTGAGCAAAGAGCGCTATTTCATCCCCTGTCGAGCTAAGGATAAAGGAACTACTGCAGAAGAAACAGCGAGAATGTTGATCCAGCATATATAGAAGCACTACGGGCTGCCGGACACTATTACTACGGATAGGGGTCCTCAATTCACTGCAGACGTATAGAAAGCCTTCAACCAAGCCCTTAGAATTCGTAGAAAGCTTAGCACGGCCGCTTACCCTTAGACCGACAGACAGTCTAAAGTAGCTAACCGTAAGATAGAAAAGTATCTACGAATCTTCTGCAGCTATTATCAAGAAGGATAGGTTAAGGTGTTGCCGATAGCCGAATTCTGCGCCAATTTAGCACAGTCGGAAGCTACCTTACTAGCGCCGTTTAAGATAACACATAGTTATCTTCTGAGGATAAGCTTTCAACTACTGAACGAACCCAGCTCTTTAGAACTCTCTACCGCTACCTCGTCGAAGAGAATAGCTGCGGCAGCGGCAGAAGCGCTCTGATCCTAGATAGAAGAAGCGATCAAGGTAGCGAAAGAAGCAATGGAATCAGCTTAGAAAAAGATAGTAACTCGAGCTAATAGAAAGAGGTTACCGATAGAATTCGAGGAAGGCCAAAAGGTATAGCTTAACACGCGGAACCTGAGGCTGAAAAGCAACGCGAAGCTTAACCCTCGTTACGTAGGTCCGTTTAAGATAATAGAAAAGAGGTCGCCGGTGACCTACCGGCTCCAGCTGCCGAAATCGTTCCGGATCTACAATGTTTTTCACTCGGATCTGCTAAGCCTAGACCCTAAAGATGGTCTTCCGGATCAGGGGTTCGATAAACCCCTACTAATCGAAATAGAAGGAGAAGAAGAAGAGTAGGAGGTAGAAGACGTAATTAATATAAGAAAACAAAGAGGATCTATCGAAGCAAGGATCTTATAGAAAGGATAGCCGGAAGACTATAAATAGTATCCGGTCGAGAACCTCCGGAATTAAGAATTTTACGTTAAAAACCTGAGGAAGCCGAGGCCTGTGTAGCTCGAAAGCCGATAAAGAAGAAGGATATCTACGTCCGCTCTATCGACGCAGAAGCCGATAGAAACGATCGTGGAATCCTCTGGCCGGTGTCTTGGGCCTTACTACCTCCACTACCGCTGGCCAGGACCGGCGGATAGAGCGGTAAGGCTAAGAACGGCGCCACCGTAGCGGCCTGCCTCGTGACCGTCTTTGCTCTCCGTTACCGCTATCTGCTGAAAGGATAGTAACGACGAAGAACGAAGAGGCCGCCATTAAGGGGGTCTCGCAGTAACGCCGAAGGCCTTAGTAGAGAAAGAAAAAGAAGAAGATAAGGAGCTGCAGATAGATCTATATAGATCTATACAGTAGCGCACGGACCGGTTACGCCGCAGCTCTAGTAACCGCTAGCTCCGATCAGATAGCTCCGATCAGATAGAACGGATCAGATAGACGCTAAGTGAAGACGCCAGATAGTAACGATATAAAAAAAAAAGAAAAGAGGACGAACAGATAAGTAAGCGGTCGAGGGCGACCGCTAATAAGGGAGGGGGGTAGTGTCGCAGCGGCAGAAAGGGGTAGGACTAAGTAATAGGGTGGACCCTTAGAATGTCGGCTCGGCCCTTCCGGACCGAGCCGGGCCTTAGCACACTACCCCTAAAGCTCTTACCTACTACTATATAGATTCCTTTCCCTCCTTAGTTCGAGATATAGTTATCAAAAAGGCCGTATTGAATTATATCTACGTGCCCGAATTAGGACTAAGTAATAGGGTAGACCCTTAGAATTTCGGCTTAGCCCTTCTGGACCAAGCCGGGCCTTGGCACGCTACCCCTAAAGCTCTCGCCTACTACTACATAGATTCCTTTCCCTCCTTAGTTCGAGATATAGTTATCAAAAAGGCTGTATTAAATTACATCTGCGTGCCCGGATTACCTTAGGCTCGTAGCTGTGCCCTTTAATTCGAGCGCGTAGATATAATTTAATACAGCTGTTTTAATAACTATATCTCGAACTAAGGAGGGAAAGGAATCTATGCAGCGGTAGTTAAGGACTTTAGGGGTGGAGTGCCAAGGCCCGGCTTAGTCTAGAAGGGCTAAGCCGAAATTCTAAGGGTCTACCCTATTACTTAGTCCTGATTCGGGCACGCAGATATAATTTAATACGGCCTTTTTAATAACTATATCTCTAACTAAGGAGGGAAAGGAATCTATGTAGTAGTGGGTAAGAGCTTTAGGGGTAGTATGCTAAGGCCCGGCTCGGTCCGGAAGGGCCGAGCCGACATTCTAAGGGTCCACCCTATTACTTAGTCCTACCCTTTTCTGCTACCGCAACACTACCCCCCTCCCTTACTAGCGGTCGCCCTCGACCGCTTACTTATCTGTTCCTATCTCTTTTTTTTTTATACTTTTCGAAGCTATCCCCTTTCTTTATCTTCTTTCTTCTTACATTATCGTTATCTGACGTCTTTACTCAGTGTCTATCTGATCGGAAGAGCTATCTGATTGGGTCCAGCGGTTATCTAAGCTGCGACGTATCTGGTCTGTGCTCCGCTGCAGGGGTCTATATAGATCTATCCGCTGTGCCCTTTCTTCTTCTTTTTCTTTCTATTGTAGCTTTAGGTTCTACCGCGACGCTGCTCCCTGTAGCGTCGGCTTTGTTCTTCGCCTTTATTATCCGACTAGCCAAACTGGCGGTTTAGTAGTAGCGAAGGCGGACTGGCGTTACTAAGAGCACCGGACCGGTGGCTCCGTCTCTAATCTCGCCGTTATTATCCGTCCGGCTAAGCCGACTAATAAGGACGATGCTAACGAGGACGGTGGCCAGGCTCGCCGATCTCGATCGTTTTTACCGGTATCTATACCGATAGGGCGGACGCAGTTCTTCTTTTTCTTCTGGATCCGTCAACTTTATAGCTACTTAGGCCGCGGCTTTCTCGGATTCCCGATGTAGAATTCCTTTAGCAGCTCTGCGGAATTCCGGAAGCTCTCGACCAGATACTATTTATAGTCTTCCGGCTATCCTTTCTACGAGATCCTCGCTTCGACGGACCCTCTTATCTTTCTTATATCTACTACATCCTCTACCTCCTATTCTTCTTCTTTACTGTCTATCTCGACTAGCAGGGGTTTAGTAAACCCTTGTTCTGGAAGGCCGTCTTTAGAGTCTAAGCTTAGCAAATCCAAATAAAAGACATCGTAGATCCGGAACGATTTTGGCAGCTGGAGCCGGTAGGTTACTAGCGACCTCTTTTCTACTATCTTAAACGGACCTACGTAGCAGGGGTTGAGCTTGGCGTTGCCTTTTAGCCTTAGGTTCTGCGTGTTAAGCTATACCTTTTGGCCTTCTTCGAATTCTATTAGTAACCGCTTTCTATTAGCTCGAGTTACTATCTTCTTCTAAGCCGACTCTATAGCCTCTTTCGCCACCTTGATCGCTTCTTCTATATAAGATCTAAGCGCTTCTGCCGCGGCCGCGGCGACTCTATTCGACGAGGTAGCGGTAGAAGGTTATAAAGAGCTGGGTTCGTTTGGCGGTTAAAAGCTTATCCTTAGAAGATAACCGTAGGTTATCTCGAACAGCGCCAGCGAGGTAGCTTCCGATCGTGCTAAATTGGCGCAGAATTCGGCCATCGGCAACACCTTAACCTACTTAGCTTAATAATAACTGCAGAAGATTCGTGTATATTTTTCTATCTCTCGGTTAGCCACTTTAGACTGACTGTCGGTTTAAGGGTAAGCAGCTGTGCTGAGCTTTCTACGAATTCCGAGAGCTTAGTTAATAGCTTTCTATACATTAGCGGTAAATTAAGGACCCCTATCCGTAGTGATAGTGTCCGGCAGACTATAGTGCTTCTATACGTACTGGATCAGCATTCTCGCCGTTTCTTCTGCTATAGTTCCTTTATCCTTAGCTCGGCAGGGGATGAAATAGCGCTCCTTGCTTAGTCGATCTACTACCTTAAGCGTAGCATTATATCTATCGGAATCCGGCAGGCCGGTTACGAAATCCATCGTAATGTGCTGCTACAGTTTCTTAGGGATCGGAAGTGGCTTTAACAGACCGGCCGGAAGGCTATAACGTAGCTTCGCAGCTCGGCATACGTAACAGTTAGCGATAAACTGGTAGATCTGCTCAAAGATTCGCTCGAACTAGTAGGTCGTCCTTACGGCTTCTATTGTCTTCTTCGAGCCTGCGTAACCAACCTCTTTGGAACTGTAGACTGACTGGATAACCTCTGTAATCAGTTCTTCTAGAACTATTAGCTTCCCTAAGCCGGTTTTGCTAAGCTTCTGCTGCTGGTTAAGCCGTTCCACTTCCTCGTAGAGCGTCTCTTCTTCGGTCGGCGGTTCTATTGTGCTGATTCCTGCTTCTTTTAACACCTCGGCATCTACTATCCGCTCGGTTAACACCTTCTGAAACATGTTCAGATCTTCTTTCGCGTAGCTAGTCTTTCCTTCTCTTCTCGTTAGCGTATTAGCCTTTCCATTTTGAGCTCCGGGTCGATAGGTGATCTTAAAGTCGAATCCGGATAAGTAGGCGGCCTACCGAGCTTAGCGCCGTAATAGCTTCTGCATCTTTATAAAGTAGGTAATTAACTGATAATCCGTAAGAACCTGGACTGTGCTCTTTCCAGCTATAAGCTCCGGCTTCCACTCTTCGAACGCCTGTATAATAGCTAGCAGTTCTTTATCGTAGATAGCGTAGTTCCGCTTAGCATTATTTATAGACTTGCTAAAGAAAGCTACCGGATAGAGGGTTTCGTCGTCGCTATATTAAGAAAGGACCCCTGCAGTTACTGTGTCAGAAGCGTCTGTTTCTACGTAGATCGTCTTTTCTAGTCGGAAGTGCGCTAGAACCGGCGCCGAGGCTACTGCTTCTTTTAGCTGGTTAAAGGCTTCTGTGCACTTCTTATTCTATAGGCCGGCAGCCTCCTTCTTTAACGCTTCGTTTAGGGGTCTCGCTGTCTTGCTAAAGTCCTTAATAAACTGTCGATAGTAGCTGCAGAATCCGAGGAACGCTCTGATTTGTGTAGTGTTTCCGGATTTCGGCTGCTTCTATTCCGCGACGGCGGCGACCTTAGAGGGGTCTATTCGAATTCCTTCTCTTCCGACGATAAGACTGAGGTATTTGACTTTGGTCTAATAGAACTCGCTCTTCTTCGTGTCCGCGTTTAATTCTACCTCGCGGAGTCTCTTTAACACCCTCTTAATGTAGTCTGTATGTTGCTCTCTCGTTCTATTAGTGTAAATAAGGATGTCGTCTAAGTAAATAGATACGAACCGTTCCAGCATGTCTATAAAAGTGTGGTTTATAAAGCGTTGCTACACTGCCGGCGTATTAGTAAGTCCGAAAGGCATTACCAACTACTTGAAATTGCCTATACGTATAGCGAACGTCGTAAGATCTTTAGTTTGTCCTTCTTCGTTTCTTAGTCGATAGAAAGCTTAGCGAATATCCAACTTGCTAAACTACTTAGCCTTCGCTACCCTCTGTATAGTCTTATCGATTAGAGGCAGCAGATACACGTCTCTCTTAGTGACCTTATTAAGGCCTCTGTAATCTACGTACAGTCGGAGGCTACCTCTAGGTTTCCTTACAAAAAGAATTAGTAACGCATATTCGGCTAAGCTCGGCTTAATAAACTTCTTCGCTAGATTCTCTCGAACAAACACTTCTACCTAGTCCAGCTCGGCTAGCGACAGCCTTCTTAGAGGCTCGGTTCTTGGCAGCGTAGCTCCTTCTTTTAGCCGGATCTTGTTGTTATATTCCGGCCGGTAGAGCGGCAGGAGGTTGGAGTTAGCCTTCGAGAACACGTCGGTATAGCTATAGAGTTCTTTTAGTAACACCTCTAATAGATCTACCTCTTCTTCCGCTATTATCTTTCAGTAGTCTTCGATGTCTTTTATCGAGATAGCGTAAATCCTATTGTCTAGCGACCTCGCAAGGGTCGTTAAGACTTCCGAGCTTATTATTCTAATCGTGTCTAGAGGGTCGGGCCGATCTATCGGAACCTCTTTGATGGTCGTAGCGTTCGGTTTCGCGGCTACGACGGTCTGCTAGTCTTTGAATTCGAGGGTGCCTTCGCCTATGTCAATAACGGCTTTCTAGTTCTTTATCTATTTCTGCCCTATAATAATGTCAAACCTTCTAATATCTATAACTCGGAACGTCGCTTCCGTAGTGCGACCAGCTAGGGTAGTCTTTAATGGCACATAATGCGTAACATTCTCTGTGTCTTGTCTATTGTATGCCGAAATCCGTGTCGGCGACGCTAGCTCTACTAGGTAACTATATCCTTTTATTAGTTTCTGAACCAATCGATAGTGGATCGCGGCTCTAATAAGGGCTCCTATGTTAATAAAAGCTCTTAGCTAAAGTGGTCTGCTTAAGCTATTAAGGGGGTAGACAGTAATTAGAAGGATAATAGCTGTTTCCGTATTTACTTCCACTGCTGCTAAGAGCGGGTTGCTGCAGCTGTTAATACTTCCTTCTTCCAGCGACGTAGTTCTTGTTAGTGCCCTATTGTCCTTGCTGGATAGGGGGCCTATCCGTCCAGCTAGTCTTTTTCTAGGATTCTTGGTAGCACTCTACTGTCTACACTGTCGGTGTCGTTCGGAGCCGGCTTAATAGCTTGTATAGTCTTTCTCGGCGGCTGCAGCTGCTTCGTAACACGATGCTCCTGCTTCTGCTTATCCGATGCTTGGCATCTCGTAGCGATGTAACTAGGCTTTCTATATGCGTAGCAGGTAGGGACGAACGACGAACGTAGCGGATAAGATGGCTGCTAAGGTGCCCTCCGGAAAGGTGCAGGGGGTCGTATTGTCTGCGTTATAGACGGCTTCTAGCTCTGTTCGCGCGATTTGGCGTAAGCGCTTAGGTTTCTAGCAGTAACTCTTGCTCGGTGCACGAAGCTTTCGAGATCTTCGTCTTCTACTAACGCTATAGCTACGGCCAGTTCAGGGTTTAGCTTCTGCCTTAGTAGGTAGAGCTGCTTATCTTCTAATACTCTAGCTCTAATTGCATATTTCTAGAACAGTCTGTAGAATTCCTCGAACGTCTACCGGTTCTGGTTGATCTTGTCTAGCTGTTTATAGGCCGTCTTCTTTTAGAAGGGGTCTCCGAAGCGTTGATCCAGCGCTTTGATCGCTTCTTCGGCGGTTACCTCTTCTAGGTCCGCTACTAACGAAAAAGCTTTACCTTCTAATCGCGATTCCAGGTATGCTAACCTGTCTCCTGCACTGTTTCTGTTAGGGGGCGCCGCCCGGCTTAGGTCCTGAACCCGACCTAAGCCGACCGTCGCCCTAAGGATTGCGACTTAGCAGCGCCAGCACGACCCTACCCTCCGTACAGAGCCACCAACAGGACCCCACTCCCGTACGGAGGGAGAACACTACGGCCCTGCACAAAGGGGAGCTACTGCCCCTTGGATTAGAGGGGGGAAACCCTGCACTACTATACGGAGGAGGTAACCCCCGACCCTCCGTACAGAGGGTGAACCTTGCACCCTAGCACAAAGGGGAAATTGCTAGCTTGGCCTCGTAGGTACAAATCGTACGGAGCAGACGACGAAGGAACTGCCTATTAGTTCCTTTATGTAGATACCCGACCTTAAGTTTCTGAACCAAGATTCTTAAGCCCCTTACATTAGGAACTGATCTTACTGTCGGTAACCGCAGTAATAGAACAGAGATGGACGGCGACATCCCTATAGAACCTACGGCCATAGGGGGACATATGCACTGCGTGTACGAGGAGCTGCTGGAAAGCAAGAGGCAGCTCGAACAACAAGTAAGCCACTAGGCTGCGATGATTTCCCAACAGGAACAGGAGCTACGACAGCTTAGGGCGTCCGATCGCGATCCGACCCCTACGACGATAACGAGCACAATAATCCACACCCCGACCCCTAAGAGCAAACTCCCCGACGTCTCTACGTACGATAGTAAGGCTCCGGCCGAGTACCCCTCCTAGGCGGCTTAGATGCGCTCTAAGCTCCTAGTCGACTTAGGAGCATACCCGACCGAGCTAGACAAGGTAGTCTACCTCTTTAGGAGATTGAAGGGCAGGGCGGCAGTACGGATTCTGCCGTACTACGAGACAGCTATTGCCAACCTAGCAATAGCTACGACGACGATGCTCTAGGCAGCTCTAGACAAGAGCTACAAGGACCCGGACCGCGAGAGCCGAGCACTCCTACAGGTTAATACGATAAAACAAGGACGTAAGACCGTACGAG
Organism: Pseudocercospora ulei; assembly: GCA_016165855.1. Taxonomy (NCBI): domain Eukaryota; kingdom Fungi; phylum Ascomycota; class Dothideomycetes; order Mycosphaerellales; family Mycosphaerellaceae; genus Pseudocercospora; species Pseudocercospora ulei. The sequence continues at coordinate 6,322,166 of JACWNB010000004.1, forward strand.
AATTCCTCGCGGAATTTGACCAGACTTTGGCAGAAGCAGGGGGCCTCCAATAGGAGGACAGGATAAAGATTACCTCTTTAGAGGTAGGCCTCTCTAAGGAGATTATAACGGGGCTAGTAGGTATAATGCGGCCAGCTATGTACGAGGAATTCTGTAACCTTCTCCGGATAGTCGACGACTAGCAACGCAGGCTAGGACGGATAGGCCGCGCTTAGGAGATAAGACAGCCCCCCCAGCGACAGACAGACGCTATAGACTAGGAACCAACGATAATAAGGGTGGCGGCAGCAACTACCGTACGGCCAAGGGCCGCTACCAAAAAGGCGCAATAGGTGGACACGGCTACCCTTAACAAGAGACGAGCAGAAGGGAGCTGCTACCGGTGTGGCAAGATAGGCCACACTATACGGAACTGCGGGCTTCTGCTAGCAGAGAGACCTAGTGGACGGCCGACCACTGCGAGAGTAGCAACTGCAGCGCCTTAACGAGAAGATCAGGTGTCCCATTCGGACAACGACGAGTTGGGAAAAGAGTAGCCTCTAAGCGAAGACTCTGCTAGAGGCGGGTGCGAGATAGACTGCCAAATTAAAGCATTACTTAGCCATCTTTCAAGAGCAATTACATAACGACGACGCCGTTTATCGTACGGCCGACGTTGAACGGGTCCGCAACGGCGCGGACATTGATTGACACGGGATGTTTGGTGTATAGAGTAATCAGCGAAGACTTCGTACAGAGACATCGGATTAAGACGACCCCTACAGTACCTATACGCATGCTGGGCATTACCGGGCGAGGACCGGACATTACCTATATAGTAAAAGTAACAATGGAGGTACAGGGACACTACGAGCAAGACTTATACCTCTATGTCGTACAGGACAAGTTAGGGTATAACCTGATACTGGGAAAGCCCTAGATAGAGCGCTAGAGGGGCAAGCTGGACGTCGGACGAGGACGGCTGTACCTGGCAGCAACGAAGCGGAGAATCCGGGACTAGGGGAGGCTCCTGCAAGGTGGCAATGCCAAGGCCAAAATTAACACAGCAACGGCAGATATTAAGAAGGCATTAGTACCTAAGGAGGCGACAAACCCCTGTACGAAGCCCCTAAGAGAGTACGTAGGGTACCTAGACCTCTTTAAACCAAAGTCAGCCTCGAAGCTGCTACTACACTAAGGGGAAGGGATTAACTATAACATCTAGCTAGAACCCCGTCCGGATAGGGGCCTACCGGAGGTACTGTACGGACTGCTATACGGAATGTCCTCTAGAGAACTCTTAGTATTGCGCAAGACGCTGGACGACCTGCTTGCCAAAGGATTTATTCGGGCCAGTACGTCGTCCGCAGGAGCCCTAGTGCTGTTTGTCTATAAGGAGGGGAAGGCCGGATTGCGCTTCTGCGTAGACTACAGAGGCATCAACGCGATTACTAAGAAGGACCGGTACCCCCTACCCCTTATTAAGGAAACCCTCGGACGAATTAGCAAGGCGAAGTAGTTCACTAAGCTTAACGTAGTCTCGGCCTTCTACAAGATACGGATTAAGGAGGGCTGTAAATGGATAACGGCCTTCCGTACGAGATATAGTCTTTTTGAGTAGCTTGTTACCCCCTTCGGCCTTGCTAATGCACCGGCAACCTTCCAAAAGTACATTAACAAGTCCCTGCAGGGGTTATTGGACGACATCTGCTCGGCATACCTCGACGACACCCTGGTTTTTACAGACGGCACTTACGCAGATTACGTACGAGATGTTAAGAAGGTGCTGGACCGGCTGCAGCAGGCTGGCTTGTACCTCGACATCGACAAATGCGAATTCGGTGTCCAACGTACGAAATACCTGGGTTTTATTATCGAGGCAGGGAAAGGCATTAGCATAGATAGGAAGAAGATTGACGCCATTAAGCAATAGAAGCCACCTACAAACGTTAAGGGCGTACAGGAATTTCTTGGGTTTGCCAACTTCTATCGCTAGTTTATACGGAACTACTTAGAGATCGTACGCCCCCTTGTTAAGCTAATGCACAAAGACAAGCAGTTTAAATAGACGGACGAATGCGATAGGAGCTTCGACAAGCTAAAGGAGCTCTTTACTACAGGACCAACGCTCGCCGCCTTTGACCTAGAGCGTACAACAATACTGGAAACCGACTCCTTAGAGTACTGCATTAGGGGTATCCTGTTACAGGTAGGCTCGGACGGACTCCTACATCTATGTACGTACTTCTCTAAGAAGAACTCCCTAGCTAAGTGCAACTACCCTATCTACGACAAGGAGTTGCTGGCAGTCGTACAGTGTTATAAAGCCTAGGATAGGGAACTCCGCTCAGTGCCCGAGTTCCTCGCCCTAACGGACTACAAGAACTTAGAATACTTTACTTAACCCTAGAAGCTGTCTAAGAGGCACGTACAATAGGCAATATACCTAAGCCGTTTCAACATCAAACTCCAGTACCGCAAGGGTAAGGACAACAGCAGGGCCGATGCTCTGTCCAGACGGGACCAGGACATGCCAACGACGTACGAGGACGACCGGCTAAAGTTACGAACATTCCAGATGTTTAAAGGGGAGCCGGGCGGGGAGACTATCTGCCTAGCAGCGACACACCTATAGGAACCCTAACTGCAAGTATAGGAAGAAGCAGTAGAAAAGGACGAGGTATACCGAGGGGCCTGTACGGCGATCCAGGGAGGGCAACGGAAGCTCCTAGCCGAGCTCCACCTAAAGGTGTTAGCAGCCAAGTGTTCAGTAGACGAGGAGAACAACCTAAAGTTCAGAAATCGGATATAGGTCCTGGCGGACGAGAAGCTCTGTACAGGCTTAATACAACGAACACATAACTCTATAGCTACTAGGCACCCAGGGCGCGAGGAGACATACAGCATTATCGCCCGGGACTACTACTGGCCAGCGATAGCGAAAGACATTCGCAGGTTCGTACAGAACTGCGATATGTGCGGACGGACGAAGCCCTAGCGCAAGCTAAAGCATAGGCTGCTGAAGCCCCTACCGATACCGGACCGTCCCTGGCAAGATCTAACCGTAGACTTTATTACTAACCTCCCTAAGAGCGACGGACGGCAAAACATTATAGTAGTTACGGACAAGCTAATAAAGGGGGTAATACTAGAGGGGATAGACTCTATTACGGCTGAAGATACTGCCTAGGCCTTTATCCGGACGACGTTCAGCAAGCACGGTTTCCCTAGGTCTATTGTATTAGACCGGGGGACGCAGTTTACGAGCTAGCTCTGGGCACAGATCTGCCAGTTGCTAAAGGTGGAGCGTCGCCTATCCACCGCATAGCACCCGCAGACAGACGGGGCGACGGAGAGGGCCAATTTAACCTTGGAAGCGTACCTCCAGGCGTACGTCGACTATAACCAGACGAACTGGAATCGCCTTCTCCTAATAGCGGAGCTAGCTATTAACAGCTATACAGCCAATGCTACAGGACTGTCCCCCTTCTTTACGACCTATAGATACGACCATTCCCCGCTCCTACCGACCCTAGGTAGCAACACCCCGCGCCCTGTACGGTCCCCAGTCCAGCAAGGAGAGGCTATCGTACGGACGATTACGAACGCCCTCCAATAGGCAAAGGCGAGCCTAGCTATAGCCTAGCAGAACGCGGAAGAGCAGGCTAACAAGGGACGATAGGCTGCACTAAGGTACGAGGCCGGGGATAAGGTCTGGTTAAACTAGCGAAACATCTGGACGGACCGGCTAAGCAAGAAGTTGGATTGGAAGAACAGGAAGTTTACAGTAATCTGGCCGGTAGGGACATACGCCGTACGACTAAACACTCCCCTAGGGATTTATCCAGTCTTCTATATAGACCTCGTACGACCAGCGAGCACGGACCCCCTGCCGCATTAGACGACTGACGACGCGCGCCTACCCGCAATTATAACCGAGGGCCAAGAAGAGTATAAGGTAGAGGGGATCCTTAAGAGTCGGAGGAAGCGGGGGAAGGCAGAGTACTTAGTGAAATAGAGAGGATAGGCGGAGCCTACGTAGGAACCGTACGAGGCTCTGCAAGACACAACCGCACTGGACAGATAGGAGGAGAATCACCCTCCGACCCAGTTACAGTAGTACTGCGCCGTACAGCGGAAGGAGGCACGATCTACCTTAAGAACAGGGCAGCTGCGGGCAGGCCCGAGTTGTCCAAGGATCGAGTACTACGACGTAGGGCACTACGGGGCCCTGCCGACACGACATTGTACGACACTATATAGGATAAGGGCTGGAAGAAAGGAACAGCTAAGGGACAAATAGGAGGGGGAGTGGAAATAAGATAAGCTAAGAGAACACCGTCCGAGATTTCTTACACTATCTAGGGGGGGGGTGGCCTACTAGCTATTACCCCCCCCCCAGGGACCAGAACCACCTACTTATTATCTAAGAGCTCGACCACCTCGGGCCCGGCCGGGCCACTACCCCTACTAGGGCCAGCCCTAGGAAGCAGAGGCACCCCCTCACCCCTACGTACCTCCCCCGGACGGCGGAAGGGGCAGTAGAAGGAGCTATCCTTCCACTTATACGAGGCACACACCCTAGCCCAGAAACCTGGGAGGCGGTATAGGCCAAGTAAGGGCTAGGGGGAGTTGGGGCAGGGGGCGCAGAGCTGGCCCTAGGTAGCGATAAGGAGGGCGTTGACGTACGACAGGCAGGCCGTAGCTACCCGCTCTGGTATAACCTGGGCGGAGTTACACTAGAAGGCGTAGAAGGGGAGCCCGGCCGCGTCCTGCTGCTCGCGAGTGTAGTACCTAAGATGTCAGCCTAGACTGTACGGAAGACGAGACCGTACGAACCGGAAGCGTAGCTACTAGTTAAGTTAAGGGCCCCACTGCACAAGCTTAAAGTAGGGGGGAACCCTAGCCGGACGAGGGGGGGAGGCGGGGCCAGCAACTACAAGGGCACTACCAGACGGGGCGGACGACATAGTAGCTGGTAGTAGTTGGTGGCTGGTAGTGGTTGGTAGCTGGTAATAGTTAGTAGTAGACGGTAGTAGTAGACGGTAGACAGTGGACGGTAGACGGTAGACGGTGGACAGTGTATAGGGAGAAGAGAAAGGGGAAGGGAAGAGAGGGGAGAAGGCTTAGGCTGCCTGCCTACTATAGTGGGAATGGCAAGCAGGGCAGCTACTACAGACAGGTAAAATAGCAAGAGGCAACTACGACCTAGGGGAAGCGACAAGGGACGACGACCCGGACGACTGAACGAAATAGGAAGCTACGACCTGCCAAAGGGACAGCAGGAGCTGGGTGGTTTAAGCACGGCGCTGTACAGAAGTAGCACTACGAGAAAGAGAAAGGGGGGGGTATTGTTACGGGGCACCGCCCGGCTTAGGTCCTAAACCTGACCTAAGCCGACCGTCGCCCTAAGGATTGCGACTTAGCGGCGCCAGCACGACCCCACCCTCTGTACGGAGCTACCGACAGGACCCCACTCCTGTATAGAGGGAAAACACTACGGCCCTGCACAAAGGGGAGCTACCGCCCCTCAGATTAGAGGGGGGAAACCCTGCACTACTGTACAGAGGAGGTAACCCCCGACCCTCTGTACAGAGGGTAAACCTTGCACCCTAGCACAAAGGGGAAATTGCTGGCTTGGCCTCGTAGGTACAAATCGTACGGAGCAGACGACGAAGGAACTGCCTATTAGTTCCTTTATGTAGATACCCGACCTCAAGTTTCTGAACCAAGATTCTTGAGCCCCTTACAGTTTCCGGTATAGTCGCAGTCTATCTTGTTCTTTATCTTCTTCTTAAATGCCTCCTAGTCTTTAGGGTCTCTGCCTCTAAACGCCGGTAGATCCGGTAGTAACGTTATTAGGGTGCTACCTTAACTATAGGCCGCTAGTAAGGCGGTCTCTGCTAGTTCTTCTCGATGTAGTAGCGCCGACGACATCGCTACTTCCATCTCGGCTAACTGAGTCTTTATCGCCGTCAGTTGTGCTAGTCGGTTTACTGCTTAGTTTTCTAGTGCATTAATAATAGTCTCTGCCGATTCCTTCTCGGCTATTACCATTTTTATTTCTTCTCTTAGTTCCCTGTTTTCTTCTGTGTTCCTATAAAACTTCTTCTCGACAAAGGTAATAATGTCAAACACCTTCTTAGCTCTATTTTCTGCTAGATACTCTCCTATTTCCTCCGGCTTACGTACGTACAGTTCGGCATAGCTCTCTATGCCCTTTCTCGCTTTGTCTATCTCTTCTTCTATAAGGCCCTTAGTAGCTATTCTATCGTCGAGGATGCTAATACGCCTATCCCTCTATCTGTTAGTCTTTCTCTTTCCGCTGCAGCCTATAACGCCGCCGCCTTCTACCGTCGAGAAGCTCTCTATAGCTTTCTTACAGTACTAAGTAATACGGATGTGGATATAGACAGCTAGCAGCTAGGCTTGGCAGGGCCAGGCTTGGCGTACACTTAAATACCTCTACCTCCGCTTGTACGTAGATTCTTCCCTCTCTAGCCTTAGATATAGTTATTAAAGACGGGTATTAACCTAGCGTCTACTGCAGTCAGATTATTATATCTAAGGCTTAAACCTAACACCTAACCTGCACTACGCAAAAGAGCCTGTCGAATTATATCCAGGTACTCGATTAACGTACGTGCAACCGACAACCTAGAGTATGTACTGTATATATACGAAGGAGGCCGTTAAATTATATCTAGTTACTTAATCGTATATATGTATGTGATCCGAGCGCGCAGATAAGGTTCAATACGGCTGTTTTGATAACTATATCTCGAACTGAGGAGGGAAAGGAATCTATGTGGTGGTGGTGGTCGGCTTTGATGGTGGTGGTGCCAAGGCCCGGCTCGGCCTGTCCGGGCCGAGCCGAAATTCCAGGGTCCACCCCATCAATCTGTCCCACCTCTTTCTACCACTGCAACACTACCCCCCCCCCTTACCAGCGGTCGCCCTCGACCGCTTAGTCATCCCATCCATCCTAAAAACCTCCACACTGTTTTTTTTTTTTTTTTTTTTTTTTAATCCCCTCCGATAGTGATGTCACCTTTTCCTTCTCTCATCTCTTCTTGAATCTCTTACGTTATCAACATCTGAAGTCCTTCACTTGGTCGTTTATGTAATGGACGCGCCTGATCCGTGCTATCTGATCTGAGCCGTAGGTCACCTGAGCTGCAGCGTGGCTAGTCTGTGCGTCGTCGCGGAGGTCTATATAGATCTTTCCGCGGCGCCGTTTTTCTTCCTCTTTTTCTCTTCTACCAAAGCCTTTACCCACTACGCGGGCGGCGGCGCTGCCGGCCGACGTAGTGGTCCCTGAAGCAATCACTTCCAGCACGATCGTTTTTATCGGCTTCCGCGCTAGTGGAGCGGACGTGTCTCTATTGCCGGCATTAGAGCCACGATAGCTTCGGCTTTTCTGGGTTCCGCGCGTAGAACTCTTTTAGCAGCTCCGCCGAATTCCGCAGGTTTTTAACCGGATACCATTTATAGTCTTCCGGCTACCCCTTCTACGAGATCCTCGCCTTGATGGACCCCCTTATCTTCTTTATGTCTATCACGTCTTCTACCTCCTACTCTTCCTTATTACCTTCTATCTCGACTGGTGGGGGCTCAGCGAAGCCCTGCTCCGGAAGGCTGTCCTTAGGGTCCAGGCTTAGCAGATCTGAATGGAAAACGTCGTAGATCCAGAACGCCTTCGGCAGCTCGAGCCGATAAGTCACCGGCGACCTCTTTTCTATTATCTTGAATGGACCTACGTAGCGTAGGTTAAGCTTCGCGTTTCCTTTTAGCCTTAGGTTTCGTGTATTGAGCTATACCTTTTGGCCTTTTTCGAATTCTATCGGTAACCGCTTTCTATTAGCTCGAGTCACCATCTTCTTCTAAGCCGATTCTATCGCTTCTTTTGCCACCTTAATCGCTTCTTCCATCTGAGATTGTAGCGCTTCTGCCGTTGTAGCGGCGACTCTCTTTAACGATGTAGCGGTGGAAAGCCCCTGCGAGTCTGCGTCGCTCAGCGGCTAAAAGCTCATTCTCGGAAGATAGCCGTGTGTTATCTCGAACGGCGCTAGCGACGTTGCTTCCGACCGTGTCGAGTTAGCGCAGAACTCAGCTATCGGCAACACCTTAACCTATTCTTCTTAATAGCGGCCGCAGAAGGTTCGCAGGTATCGCTCCATCTCGCGATTAGCCACTTCAGACTGACCGTCGGTTTGAGGGTGAGCGGCGGTGCTGAGCTTTCCACGAATTCCGAGAGCTTGGTTGATGGCTTTCTATACGTCGGCGGTGAATTGAGGACCCCTATCTGTAGTGATAGTGTCCGGCAGCCTATAGTGCTTCCATACGTGCTTAATTAGCATTCTCGCTGTTTCTTCCGCATTGGTTCCTTCGTCTCTCGCTCGACAGGGGATAAAGTGGCGTTCTTTGCTCAATCGGTCCACTACGTTCAGCGTAGCGTTATATCTATCGGAATCCGGCAGGCCGGTTACGAAATCCATCGTAATGTGCTGCTACGGCTTCTCGGGGATCGGAAGCGGCTTCAGTAAGCCTGCCGGAAGGCCGTAACGTGGCTTCGCCGCTCTGCATACGTGGCAATTGGCGATAAATCGATGGATCCGTTCGTAGATCTATGGAAACCAGTAGACCGTCCTTATAGCTTCTATCGTCTTCTTTGAGCCGGCGTAGCCAACGTCTATAGAGCTATGGACCAGCTGGATGACCTCCGTAATTAGTTCTTCTGGAACTATCATCTTCCCTAAGCCGGTCTTGCCGAGCTTCTGTTGTTGATTGAGCTGTTTCACCTTTTCGTAGAGAGTTTCTTCCTTAGGGGCCGGTTCCACTGCGCAGACCCCTACCTCTTTTAACACTTCTGCGTCTACTATCCGCTCGGTCAACACCTTCTGGAACATATTCGGATCTTCTTTCGCTCGGCTGGTCTTCCCCTCTCTTCTCGTCAGCGCGTCGGCCTTTCCGTTTTGAGCCCCTGGTCGATAGGTGATCTTAAAATCGAACCCTGATAGGTAGGCGGCCCACCGTGCTTGACGTCGTAAGAGCTTCTGCGTCTTCATAAAGTAGGTCAGCGACTGGTAGTCCGTAAGGACCTGGACCGTGCTCTTTCCAGCTATAAGCTCCGGTTTCCACTCCTCGAAAGCCTGAATAATCGCCAGCAGCTCCTTATTATAGATGGCGTAGTTCCGTTTAGCTTCCGTTATAGATTTGCTGAAGAAGGCCACTAGGTGAAGGGTCTCGCCATCGTTAGCGTATTGAGAAAGGACCCCTGCCGTTACTGTGTCGGAAGCGTCCGTTTCTACGTAGATCGTCTTTTCTGGTCGGAAGTGCGCCAGAATCGGCGCCGAGGCCACTGCCTCTTTCAGCCGTACGAAAGCTTCCGTGCACTTCTTATTCTATATGCCAGCGGCCTCTTTCTTCAGCGCCTCGTTTAGGGGTCTCGCTATCTTGCTGAAGTCCTTAATAAACCGTCGATAGTAGCTGCAGAAGCCGAGAAACGCTCTGATTTGCATAGTGTTTCCAGACTTCGGTTGCTTCTATTCGGCGACGGCGGCGACTTTCGACAGGTCTATCCGAATTCCATCCCTTCCGACGATAAGGCCGAGATATTTGACCTTAGTTTGATAGAACTCGCTCTTCTTCGTGTCTGCGTTCAGTCCTACCTCGCAGAGCCTCTTCAGCACTTTCTCAATGTGGTCTGTGTGTTGCTCTCTCGTTCTATCTGTATAGATAAGGATGTCGTCTAGGTAGATAGATACAAACCGTTCCAGCATGTCCATAAAGGTGTAATTCATAAAGCGTTGCTACACCGCCGGCGCGTTGGTGAGTCCGAAAGGCATCACCAACTACTTAAAATTGCCTATACGCGTCGCGAACGTCGTAAGGTCTTCTGTTTGCCCTTCTTCGTTTCTTAATCGATGGAACGCTTGGCGGATGTCCAGCTTGCTGAACCATTTAGCCTTTGCTACTCTTTGGATAGTTTCGTCAATTAACGGCAGTGGATATACGTCTCTTTTGGTGACCTCATTAAGGCCTCGATAGTCTACGCAGAGTCGCAGACCACCCCCTAGTTTCCTTACGAAAAGAATCGGTAACGCGTATTTAGCAGAACTCGGCATAATGAACTTCTTCGCTAGGTTTTCACGAACAAACACCTCTACTTGGTCCAATTCGGCCGGCGACAGTCGTCTTAGGGGCTCGGTTCTTAGCAGCGTAGCTCCCTCCTTTAGTCGGATCTTGTTGTTATATTCCGGTCGATGGAGCGGCAGGAGGTTGGAGTCGGCTTTTGAGAAAACGTTAGCGTAACTGTAGAGCTCGTTTGGCAGCACCTCCAGTGGATCCACTTCTTCTTCCGCCATTATCTTCCTGTAGTCTTCGATGTCTTTTATTAAGATCGCGTAAATCTCATTGTCCGGCGACTTCGCGAGGGTCGTTATGGCTTCTGAACTCATTATTCCGACGGTAACCGGGGGTTCGGAACGATCGGGCGGAGCCTCTTTCGCGGACTCCGTGGCTTTCGGGTCGGTTGCGTTGCTTAGGGTTTTGAACCCTATCGTGCCTTCTTCTACGTTAATGATGGCTTTCTGATTCTTCATCCATTTCTGCCCTATAATAATGTCAAATCTTCCGATATCCATAATTCGGAACGTCGCCTCTGTGGTGCGACCAGCCAGTGTAGTCCTTAGCGGCACGTAGTGCGTAACGCTTTCCGTGTCTTGTCCATTATACGCCGAAATCCGCGTCGGCAACGCCAGTTCTACTAGATAACCGTATCTATTCGTCAGCTTCCAGACCAGTCGGTGGTGGATCGCCGCGCCGATGAGAGCTCCGGTATCGATAAAAGCTTTCAGCTGAAGCGGTTTGCTCGATCCGTCAAGGGGGTGGACAGTAATTGGAAGGATAATAGCTGTTTCCGTGTTTACTTCTACCGCCGCTGAGAGCGGATCGCTGCAGCTGTTGATGCTTTCTTCTCGTGGCGATTCGCTTCGATTCGGTGCCCTATTGTTAATGCTGGATAGGGGGCCTATCCGTCTAGCTAGTCTTTTCCTATAATTCTTAGCTGCACGCCGCCGTCTACGCTGTCGGTGTCGTTTAGGGCTGGCTCTATAGCTTGTATGGTCTTCCTCGGTGGTTGCTGCGGCTGCGGCTGCCTTATAACACGATAGTCCTGCTTCTGCTTGTCCGATGCTTGGCATCTCGTAGCGATGTAGCCAGGCTTGCTATACGCGAAACAGGTAGGGACGAACGACGAGCGCTGTAACTGATAAGGTGGCTGCTGTGGCGCTCTCCGGAAAGGCGCAGGGGGTCGTATGGTCTGCGTTATCAGCGGCTTCTGGTTCGATTCGCGTAATTTCGCGTAAGCGCTCAAGTTTCTTGCGGTAACTCTCGCTTGGTGGACGAAGCTCTTAAGGCCTTCGTCTTCTACAGACGCTATAGCGGCGGCCAGCTTAGGACTCAGCTTCTGCCTTAATAGGTGGAGCTGCTCATCTTCCGCTACTCGGGCCCTAATCGCATATTTTCTGAACAAACCGTAGAATTCCTTAAACGTCTGCCGGTTCTGGTTAATCTTATCCAGCTGCTTACGGGCTGTCTTCTTTCGGAATGGGTCTCCGAAGCGTTGATCTAACGCTTTGATCGCTTCTTCAGCGGTTACCTCTTCTAGGTCCGCCACTAACGAAAAAGCTTTACCTTCTAGTCGCGCCTCTAAATAGGCCAATCTGTCTTCTTCGCTGCTTAATGCGTAATCGCGGTTTATCTTATTCTTGATCTTCTTCTTGAACGCCTCCTACGCTTCGGAATCTCCGCTACCGAAAACCGGTGGATCCGGTAATAACGTCATTAACGTGCCACCTTGACTGTAGGCCGCCGGCGAGGTGGTTTCCACTTGGGTTTCTCGCCGCGGTGGCGGCGACGATCTCGCTGCTTCCATATTAGCTAGTTGATCCTTCAGCGCCTTTAGCTGCGCTATTCGATTCGCCGCTTAGTGTTCCAACACTTCGACGATAGTCTCTGCCGATTCCTTCTCGGCCCTTACCGTCTCTACTTCCTCTCTTAGCTGTCTGTTTTCTTCTAGTGTTCTGTAAAACAGCGTCTTAATAAGGTCTATACCGTCGTAGACCTTCCCTATTCCGTTCTCGTTTACGTAGTCTTCCAGTTCCTCGATCGTGCAGTCGTGGATCTTCTTGTATTCCTTTATTCGTTCCTTAATCTCTGCGGTCTCTTTAGCCGTAAAACCTCTGATAACGACCTTATCTTCAACTACGCTGGAGCGTCTGCTTGCTCTGTCAGTCTTTCCTTTTCTGCTTCTGCTGCGGCCTGTAACGCCGCTCTCTACCGCTGAGAAGTCTTCCATCTTCTTATAGTGCCTGGGGTTGGTTGTTGTTGGTGTGTGTGTAGTGCGCGTGCGTTATTCGGGTTTCCGGATAGTTCGACGGACCCTTTCGCGCAGCGCGGGGTTGGTGTAGAGAGTGAGTTCGAGATATAATGATCCGAGCGCGCAGATAAGGTTCAATACGGCTGTTTTGATAACTATATCTCGAACTAAGGAGGGAAAGGAATCTATGTAGTGGTGGTGGTCGGCTTTGATAGTGGTGGTGCCAAGGCCCGGCTCGGCCCGGACGGGCCGAGCCGAAATTCCAGGGTCCACCCCATCAATCTGTCCTACCTCTTTCTACTACCGCAACAGTATGCTACTCTACCCCCCCCTCCCCCGACCGAGAAGAGAGAGTTTTTAGGGAAGAGAAGTGCCCCTATTAAGAAGAAGAGAGAGTTTTAAAGAGAGTGCCTATACGAGCAGATCGCGAGTTTTGAAGAAGAGCAAGAGTAACGCGTACGACAAGAGCGAAGAGAGCGAAGAGAGCGACAAGAAGGTCGAGAAGGACGATGTAGGAGCGACGAGGAAGAGAGCGAGAGCGAGGAGCAGGAGCGATAACGAGAGCGTACCTAGCAGGACCTAGAGCGACGAAATTCGTTTTTTTCGGGTCTTTAACAGACTATTCTATTCGGACAAGGCCTATCGAGATAGTTTAGCAATCGGCAATACGAGCAGCGTAACCGGCGGCAGCATATTCAGCGATCGAGGTACAAGCGATACGAGCAGCACAACTGGTAGTATAATCGAGACATTTGACCTATCTCGAGGTAACAGGCAAAGCGACATAGGCCTATTAAGACGTTCAGTACAGCCAGAAGCAACTCGGCCAACAGACCTTTCGCAATCGAGGCGTACAGCCAGCAATCGGGACATTTAGCAATCGGGACATTTAGCAATCGAGGCGTACAGCTAGTAGAAGGCAGAGCACCTAGGCACGAGCACCTAGGCACGAGCACCTAGGCACAAGTACAAGGCAGCTACAGACAATACTGTTACGGCAGCAGAAAGGAGTGGGACTGAGTAATAGGGTAGACCCTTGGAATTTCGGCTCGGCCCTTCCGGGCTGAGCCGGGCCTTAGCACCACTACTACGAAAGCCCACTGCCACTACCACATAGATTCCTTTCCCTCCTTAGTTCGAGATATAGTTATTAAAACAGCCGTATTAAACCTTATCTGCGCGCTCGGATCATTATATCTCGAACTCACTCTCTACACAAACCCCGCGCTGCGCGAAAGGGCCCGTCGAACCATCCGGACGCTCGAATAACGCACGCGCATACACCCAACAACAACCCAGCACTGTAAGAAGATAGAAGGCTTCTCGACGGTAGAGAGCGGCGTTACAGGCTGCAGCAGAAGCAGAAAAGGAAAGGCTAACAGAGCGAATAGGCGCTCTAGTGTAATTGACGATAAGATCGTTATTAGCGGTTTTACAGCGGAAGAGACTGCAGAGGTCAAGGAACAAATAGCCGAATATAGGAAGATCTACGACTGTACGATCGAGGAACTAGAAGACTATGTAAACGAGAATAGAATAGGGAAGGTCTACGACGGCATAGACCTTATCGAGATGCTGTTTTACAGAACGCTAGAAGAGAACAGACAACTAAGAGAAGAAACTAAAGCGGTAAGGGCCGAAAAGGAATCGGCGGAGAGTATTATCGACGTGTTAGAGAACTAGGCGGCAAATAGACTAGCGCAACTAAAGGCGCTGAAGGATCAACTGGCTAAGGTAGAAGCAGCGAGGTCGTCGGAGCCGCCGCCGCAGCGAGAAGAACACGCGGAAACCGCCTTACCGGCGGCCTATAGTTAAGGTAGCACTACGATAACGCCACTGCCGGACCTACCTGCTTTCGGTAGCGGAGACCCTAAAGCGTAGGAGGCATTCAAGAAGAAGATCAAGAATAAGATAAGCCGCGATTACGCATCGAGCAGCGAAGGAGACAGACTGGCCTATCTAGAGGCGCGACTAGAAGGCGAAGCTTTCTCGCTAGTGTAGGACCTAGAAGAAGTAACCGCCGACGAAGCTATTAAAGCGCTGGATCAACGCTTCGGAGACCTATTCCAGAAGAAGACGGCCCGTAAGCAGTTAGACAAGATCAACCAGAACCGGCAGACGTTCGAGGAGTTCTACAGTTTGTTTAGAAAATATGCGATCAGGGCCCGAGTAGCGGAAGATAAGCAGCTCTACCTGCTAAGGCAGAAGCTGAACCCTGAACTGGCCGCCGCTATAGCGTCTGTAGAAGACGAAGACCTTAAGAGCTTCGTGCACTAAGCGAGAGTCACTGCGAGAAACTTAAGCGCTTACGCGAAATTACGCGAATCAGTTCAGAAGCCGTCGCCGTCGCCGCAGGGAACCAGAGCCCCTGTCCTATACCGACAACGCCCCTAGCAGCCATTTAATTCGCAGCGTTCGTCGTTCGTCCCTACCTGCTACGCGTGTAGAAAGCCTAGCCACATCGCTACGAGATGCCAAGCATCGGATAAGCAGAAGCAGGAATATCGTGTTATAAAGCAGCAGCAGCCGCAGCCACCGAGAAAGACTATACAAGCTATAGAGCCGGCTCTGAACGATACTAACAGCGTAGACGGTAGAGTGCTACTGCGAATCCTGGGAAAAGACCAGCTAGAAGGATAGGCCCCCTATCTAGCGTAGAAGACAGGGCACTAACAAGAGCCACGTTACAGAGAGACGAGAGCATTAACAGCTGCAGCGATCCGCTCTTAGCGGCAGTAGAAGTGAACACGGAAACAGCTATTATCCTTCCAATTACTGTCTACCCCCTTGACGGATCGAGCAAACTACTCCAGTTAAAAGCTTTTATCGACACAGGAGCCCTTATCAGGGCGGCGATCCACTATCGATTGGTTCAAAAGCTAACGAATGGATACGGCTATCCGGTGGAATTAGCGTCGCCGACGAAGATTTCGGCATATAACGGACAAGACACGGAAAGCGTTACGCACTACGTGCCGCTAAAGACTACCTTAGCTGGTCGCACTACGGAAGCGACGTTCCGAATTATGGATATCGGAAGGTTTAATATTATTATAGGGTAGAAATAGATAAAGAACTAGAAAGCTATCATCGACGTAGATAAAGGAACGATCAGATTCAAAACCCAAGGTGACAGCGCCGTCACTACCGAATCGGTCGCAGCCGCGACAGCAAGATCAGGGGCGACCAGCGGCGAAACGGCTCTGCCTACCTCTACCGAGCCTGCGCCTACGATCGGAATAATAAGCTCGGAAGCTTTATCGACCCTCGCGAAGTCACCGGACAACGAGATTTACGCTATCTTAATAAAAGATATCGAAGACCACCGGAAGATAATAGCGGAAGAAGAAGTGGATCCACTAAAGGTGCTGCCAAACGAGCTCTATAGTTACGCTAACATTGTTGCGGCGGTGGAAAGAGGTGGGACAGGTTGATAGGGTGGACCCTGGATTTCGGCTCGGCCCCTTCCGGGATTTAGGTTCCGGAACGGACCGAGCCGGGCCTTGGCACCACCACTACGAAAGCCCACCACCACCACTATATCGGTTCCTTTCCCTCCTTAGTTCGAGATATAGTTATTAAAACAGCCGTATTGAACCTTATCTGCGCGCTCGGATTATTATATCTCGAACTCACTCTCTACACACCCCGCGCTGCGCAAAAGGTCCCGTCGAACCATCCGGAAACCCGAATAACGTACGCGCACCTATACACAAACCAAACATCGGCACCGTAAGAAGATGGAAGGCTTCTCGACGGTAGAGAGCGGCGTAACAGGCCGCCGCGGAAAGAGAAAGACTGACAGAGCGAGTAGGCGCTCCAGTGTCATTAATAATAAGATCATTATTAGCGGTTTTACGGCGGAAGAGACCGCAGAGATTAAGGAACGAATGAGCGAATACAAGAAGATCCACGACTGCACGATTAAGGAACTGGAAGACTATGTAAACGAGAATGGGATAGGAAAGGTCTACGATAGTATAGACCTTATTAAGACGCTGTTTCACAGAACGCTAGAAGAGAACAGACAACTAAGAGAAGAAACTAAAGCGGTAAGGGCCGAGAAGGAATCGGCAGAAACTATTATCGACGTGTTAGAAAACCAGGCGGCGAATCGATTAGCGCAGCTAAAGGCGCTAAAGCATCAAATAGCTAATATGGAAGCAGCAAAGTCGCCGCTACTGCATCGAGAAACCTACGCGGAGACCGCCTTACCAGCGGCCTATAGTCAAGGTAGCACTACGATAACGCCACTACCGGACCTACCTGCCTTCGGTGGCGGAGACCCTAAAGCGTAGGAGGCGTTTAAGAAGAAGATCAAGAATAAGATAAGCCGCGATTACGCATTAAGCAGCGCCGGAGATAGATTGGCGTACTTAGAATCGCGATTAGAAGGTAAAGCTTTTTCGCTAGTAGCGGACCTAGAAGAGGTAACCGCTAAAGAGGCGATTAACGCGCTAGATCAGCGTTTCGGAGACCCCTTCCGGAAGAAGACGGCCCGTAAGCAGCTAGACAAGATCAACCAGAACCGGCAGACGTTCGAAGAGTTCTACGGACTGTTCAGGAAATATGCTATTAGAGCGAGAGTGGCAGAAGATAAGCAGCTGCACTTACTGAGACAGAAACTGAGCCCTAAACTAACGACAGCTATAGCCTTAGTAGAAGACGAAGACCTTCAAAGCTTCGTACACCAGGCGAGAGTTACCGCTAGGAACTTGAACGCATACGGAAAACCGACGACACGCGAACTGATTTAGAAGCCGTCACTGTCGGCGCAGCCGACAAGAGCCCCTGCGCCCTTCCGACAACGCCCCCAGCAGCCACCGTATCAGTCACAGCGTTCGTCGTTCGTCCCCACCTGCTACGCGTATAGAAAGCCTAGCTATATCGCTACGAGATCCCAAGCAACAGCTTAGCAGAAGCAGGAGTATCGTGTTATAAAGCAGCCGCAGCCACCGAGAAAGACTATACAAGCTATAGAGCCGGCTCCGAACGACACTGACAGTGTAGACGGCGGAGTCCAGCTAAGAATTACAGGAAAAGACTAGCTGGACGGATAGACCCCCTACCCAGCATTAATAGAAGGGCACCGAATAGAAACGAATCGCTGCGAGAAGAGAGCATCAACAGCTGTAACGACCCGCTCTTAGCGGCTGTAGAAGTAAATACGGAAACGGCTATTATCCTTCCTATTACGGTCTACCCGGTTAAGAAGCAACGCCCACCGCTCCAGCTGAAAGCTTTTATCGATACTGGAGCTCTTATCGGTGCGGCGATCCACTATCGGTTAGTTTAGAAACTGATAAAGGGATACGGTTATCCGGTGGAACTAGCGTCGCCGACGAAGATTTCGGCATATAACAGACAAGACACGGAAAACGTTACGCACTACGTGCTATTAAGGACCACACTAGCTGGTCGAACCACGGAAGCGACGTTCCGGATCATAGATCTCGGACGATTTGACATTATTATAGAGCAGAAATAGATAAAGAACTAGAAGACTATCATTGACGTAGATAAAGGCACGATAGGATTCAAAACCCCGTGTAGCGGAGCAGGGACCATCGGAATAGCCGCTACCGCAACCGCCGCCGTCGAGCCGAAAGCTACGGAGTCCGCGAAAGAGGCTCCGTCCGATCGTTCCGAATCCCTAGTTACCGTCGGAATGATGAGTTCAGAAGCTATAACGACCCTCGCGAAGTCGCCGAGTAACGAGATCTACGCTATTTCGATAAAAGACATTAAGGACTACCGCAAGATAATGGCGGAAGAAGAAGCGAACCCGTTAGAGGTGCTGCCGGTGGAGCTCTATAATTACGCTGACGTCTTCTCAAAAGCCGACTCTAACCTATTGCTGCTCTATCGACCGGAATATAACAACAAGATCCGACTGAAAGACGGAGCTACGCTGCCAAGAACCGAGCCCCTAAGACGATTGTCACTGGCCGAATTGGACTAAGTGGAGGTGTTTGTTCGCGAAAATCTAGCGAAGAAGTTTATTACGCTGAGTTCTGCTGAATATACGTTACCGATTCTTTTTGTAAGGAAACCAGGGGGTAGTCTGCGACTCTGCGTAGACTATCGAGGCCTTAACGAGGTTACCAAGAGAGACGTATACCCACTGCCGCTAATAGACGAGACTATACAGCGCGTAGCGAAGGCTAAGTGGTTCAGTAAGCTGGACATCCGCTAAGCGTTCTATCGATTAAGGAACGAAGAAGGGCAAACGGAAGACCTTACGACATTCGCTATGCGTATAGGTAATTTCAAGTAGTTGGTAATGCCTTTCGGACTCACTAACGCACCAGCTGTGTAGCAATGCTTTATAAACTACACTTTTATAGACATGCTGGAACGGTTCGTGTCTATCTATTTGGACGACATTCTTATCTACACGGATAGAACGAGAGATCAGCACACGGACCACATCGAGAGGGTGCTGAAAAGACTCAGAGAGGTCGGATTAAACGCGGACACGAAAAAGAGCGAGTTTTATTAGACTAAGGTCAAATACCTCGGTCTTATCGTCGGAAGAGAAGGGATCCGGATAGACCCCTTAAAGGTCGCCGCCGTAGCAGAATAGAAGCAACCGAAATCCGGAAACACTACGCAGATCAGGGCGTTTCTTAGATTCTGCAGCTACTATCGACGGTTTATTAAGGACTTCAGCAAGATCGCGAGACCCCTAAACGAAGCGTTGAAGAAGGAGGCCGCTGGCCTATAGAATAAGAAGTGTACGGAAGCTTTTAACCGACTAAAAGAAGCAGTGGCCTCGGCGCCGGTTCTGGCACACTTCCGGCCGGAAAAGACGATCTACGTAGAAACAGACGCTTCCGACACAGTAACGGCAGGGGTCCTTTCTTAATACGCTAATGATAGCGAGACCCTCTATCCGGTAGCTTTCTTTAGCAAGTCTATAACAGAGGCCGAACGGAACTACGCTATCTACGATAAGGAGCTGCTAGCGATTATTCAGGCTTTCGAGGAGTGGAAACCGGAGCTTATAGCTAGAAAGAGCACGGTTCAGGTCCTTACGGACCACCAGTCGCTGACCTACTTTATAAAGACGCAGAAGCTCTTACGACGTTAAGCACGGTGGACTGCCTACTTATTAGAGTTTGACTTTAAGATCACTTATCGACCCGGAGCTCAAAACGGAAAGGCTAATACGCTAACGCAAAGAGAAGGGAAGACGAGCTATGCGAAGGAAGATCCGAACATGTTTCAGAAGGTGCTAACCGGACGGATAGTAGACGCCGAGGTGTTGAAGGAAGCGGGGATCTGCGCGGCGAAACTGCAGACCAAACCGGAACCGATAGAGCCGCCGATCGAAGAAGAGACGCTCTACGAGAAGGTGGAACGGCTTAATAAGCGGCAGAAGCTCAGCAGAACAGGCTCAGGGAAGCTAATAGTTCCGGAAGAACTGATTACAGAGGTTATCCAGCTGGTCTATAGCTCGAAGGACGTTGGTTACGCCAGCTCGAAGAAGACGATAGAAGCCGTAAGGACGATCTACTGGTTTCCGCGGATCTACGAACGGATCCACCGATTTATCGCCAATTGCTGCGTATGCCGAGCTGCGAAGCTACGTTACGGTCTTCCGGCGGGTCTGCTAAAACCGCTTCCGATCCCTAAGAAACCGTAGCAACACATTACGATAGACTTCGTAACCGGCCTGCCGGACTTAGATAGATATAACGCTACGCTAAACGTAGTGGACCGACTGAGCAAGGAACGCTACTTTATCCCCTGCCGAGCGAGAGATAATGGAACCACTGCAGAAGAGACAGCGCGGATGTTAATTCAACACGTATAGAAGCACTATAGGCTGCCGGACACTATCACTATAGATAGGGGTCCTCAATTTACTGCCGACGTATAGAAAGCCATTAACTAAGCTCTCGGAATTTGTAGAAAGCTCAGCACTGCCGCTTACCCTTAAACTGACAGTTAGTCTAAAGTGGCTAACCGCGAGATAGAGCGATATCTGCGAACCTTCTGCAGCTATTATCAAGAAAAGTGGGCCGAGGTGTTGCCAATAGCTGAATTCTGCGCGAACTTAACACGGTTAGAAGCAACGTCGCTGGCGCCGTTCGAGATAACCTACGGTTATCTTCCGAGGCTGAGCTTCCATCCGCTGAGCGAAGCCGGCTCGCCGGAGCTTTCTACTACTACTACGTCGTCAAAGAGAGTCGCCGCTACGTCAGCGGAAGCGCTCTGATCTCAGATAGAAGAAGCGATTAAAGTAGCGAAAGACGCGATAGAATCGGCTTAAAAGAAGATAGTAACTCGAGCTAATAAGAAGCGGTCACCAATAGAATTTAAGGAAGGCCAAAAGGTATAGCTCAACACGCGAAACCTAAGGCTGAAAGGCAACGCCAAGCTCAATCCGCGCCACGTAGGTCCGTTTACGATAGTGGAAAAGAGATCGCCGGTGACTTATCGGCTCTAGCTACCGAAATCGTTCCGGATCTACGACGTTTTCTATTTAGATCTGCTAAGCTTGGACCCTAAGGACGGCCTTCCGGAACAGGGGTTCGCCGAACCCCCGCCTATCGAGATAGACGGTAAGGAAGAAGAGTAGGAGGTAGAAGATGTAATGGGCGTAAAGAAGATAAGGGGGTCTATTAAAGCGAGGATCTCGTAGAAGGGGTAGCCGGAAGACTACGAATAGTATCCGATCGAGAACCTGCGGAATTCGGCGGAGCTGCTAAGAGAGTTCTACGCGCGGAACCCGGAAAAGCCGAAACCCGGATGGCTCCGAAACTGACGACCTCTGAAAGAGACGGAAGAAATAGAAGAAAGCCGCGTCCGCTCTATCAGCGCGGAGGCCGATAAAAACGATCGTAGCGGTCGCCTCGGGGAGGTCTTCGACTCGGCCACTACCTACTACCGGTTCGGCAGGAAGCTCGCCGACGCTGTAGCGTGCTAGCGCTGCCAACCCTGCGGTAGGTAAGGGCTTTGGTAGAAGAGAAAAAGAAGAAGAAAAACGGCGCTGCAGAAAGATCTATATAGACCTCCGCGCCGACGCACAGACTAGCCAAGCCGCAGCTTAGAAGACCGCGGATCAGATCAGATAGCGTCGATTACATAAACGCCAAGTAAAGGACTTTAGGTGCCGACGACGTAAGAAATTAAAGAAACGATAAAGAGGACGTTGTTTTTAATAGAAGACAGAAGAGATAACATCGACGTTAGAGGGGATTTTCAAGAAAAAAAAAAAAGTGGAGATTTTCGGATAGGTGGAATGACTAAGCGGTCGAGGGCGACCGCTAGTGAGGGAGGGGGGTAGTGTTGCGGCAGTGGAAAGAGGTGGGACAGGTTGATAGGGTGGACCCTGGATTTCGGCTCGGCCCCTTCCGGGATTTAGGTTCCGGAACGGACCGAGCCGGGCCTTGGCACCACCACTACGAAAGCCTACCACTACCACTACATAGGTTCCTTTCCCTCCTTAGTTCGAGATATAGTTATCAAAACAGCTATATTGAACCTTATCTGCACGCTCGGATTAAACGTCTTCTCAAAAGCCGACTCTAACCTATTGCTGCTCCATCGACCGGAATATAACAACAAGATCCGACTAAAAGAGGGAGCTACGCTGCCAAGAACCGAGTCCCTAAGACGACTGTCGCCAGCGGAACTGGACCAAGTAGAGGTGTTCGTTCGCGAAAATCTAGCGAAGAAGTTTATTACGCCGAGTTCTGCTGAATATGCGTTACCGATTCTTTTCGTAAGGAAACCAGGGGGTAGTCTGCGACTCTGCGTAGACTATCGAGGCCTTAACAAGGTTACTAAGAGAGACGTATACCCGCTGCCGCTAATCGACGAGACTATACAACGAGTGGCTAAAGCTAAATAGTTCAGCAAACTGGACATTCGACAGGCGTTCCACCGACTAAGGAACGAAGAAGGGCAGACGGAAGATCTTACGACGTTTGCCAGGCGTATAGGCAATTTTAAGTAGCTAGTAATGCCGTTCGGACTCACCAACGCGCCGGCGGTGTAGCAACGCTTTATGAACCACTCCTTTATAGACATGCTAGAGCGGTTCGTATCTATCTACTTAGACGACATCCTTATCTATACAGATGGAACGAGAGAGCAACACACGGACTACATCGAGAAGGTGCTAACCAGGCTCTACGAGGTCGGACTAAACGCGGACACGAAGAAGAGCGAGTTCTATCAGACCGAAGTCAAATATCTCGGTCTTATTGTCGGAAGAGATAGAATTCGTATAGACCCCTTAAAGGTCGCCGCCGTCGCAGAATGAAAGCAGCCAAAATCCGGAAACACTACCTAAATCAGAGCGTTTCTCGGATTCTGCAGCTACTATCGACAGTTTATTAAGGACTTTAGCAAGATAGCAAGACCCCTGAATAAGGCATTGAAAAAGGAGGCCGCTGGCCTATAGAACGAGAAGTGCATAGAAGCCTTTAACTGGCTAAAAGAAGCGGTAGCCTCTGCGCTAGTTCTGGCACACTTCTGGCCGGAAAAGACGATCTACGTAGAAACGGACGCTTCCGATACAGTGACGGCAGGGGTCCTTTCTCAGTACGCCGACGACGGAGAGACCCTTTATCCGGTGGCTTTCTTTAGCAAGTCCATAACGTAAGCCAAACGGAATTACGCTATCTATAATAAAGAACTGCTAGCCATTATTTAGGCCTTTAAAGAGTGGAAACCGGAGCTTATAGCTGGACAGAGCACGATCCAGGTCCTTACGGACCACCAGTCACTGACCTACTTTATAAAGACGCAGAAGCTATTACGCCGCTAAGCCCGGTAGGCAGCCTACTTATCCGGATTCGATTTTAAGATTACCTATTAACCAGGAGCTCAAAATGGAAAGGCTAACGCGCTGACGAGAAGGGAAGGAAAGACCAGCTGCGCAAAAGAAGATCCGAACATGTTCCAGAAGGTGCTGACCGAGCGAATAGTAGACGCGGAGGTGCTAAAAGAGGTAGGGGTCTGCGCAGTAGAACCGGCCAGTAAGAAAGAAACTCTCTACGAGAAGGTAGAGCAGCTTAACCAGCAACAGAAGCTCGGCAAAACTGGTTCAGGGAAGATAATAGTTCTGGAAGAACTAATTACAGAGGTTATCTAACTGGTCTATAGCTCTAAGGACGTTAGTTACGCCAGCTCGAAGAAGATAATAGAAGCTATAAGAACGATCTACTGGTTTCCGCGGATCTACGAACGGATCCACCGATTTATCGCTAATTGCTACGTATGCCGAGCTGCGAAGCTACGTTACGGTCTTCCGGCCGGTCTACTAAAGCCGCTTCCGATCCCCGAGAAGCCGTAGCAGCACATTACGATGGATTTCGTAACCGGACTGCCGGACTCGGACGGCTACGACGCTACGCTTAACGTAGTGGATCGACTAAGCAAGGAACGCTACTTTATCCCCTGCCGAGCAAAGAATAAAGGAACTACTGCAGAAGAAACAGCGAGAATGCTGATTAAGCATGTATGGAAATACTACGGTCTGCCGGACACTATTACTACGGATAGGGGCCCTTAGTTCACTGCCGACGTATAGAGAGCTATCAATAAAACCCTCGGAATTAGTAGAAGGCTCAGCATAGCAGCTCACCCTTAGACCGATAGTCAGTCTAAAGTGGCCAATCGCGAGATAGAGCGATATCTGCGAACCTTCTGCAGCTATTATTAAGAAAAGTAGGTCGAGGTGTTGCCAATAGCTGAATTCTGCGCGAACTCAACACGGTTAGAAGCAACGTCGCTAGCGCCGTTCGAGATAACCTACAGTTATCTTCCGAGGCTAAGCTTCCATCTGCCGAGCGACGCCGGCTCGCTAGAGCTTTCCACTACTACGTCGTTAAAGAGAGTCGCCGCTGCGGCAGCGGAAGCGCTCCGATCTTAGATAGAAGAAGCGATCAAAGTAGCGAAAGAAGCGATAGAATCGGCTTAGAAGAAGATAGTAACTCGAGCTAATAAGAAGCGGTTACCGATAGAATTTGAGGAAGGCAAAAAGGTATAGCTTAACACGCGAAACCTAAGGCTAAAAGGCAACGCCAAGCTCAATCTACGCTACGTAGGTCTGTTTAAGATAATAGAAAAGAGGTCGCTGGTAACCTATCGGCTCCAGCTACCAAAATCGTTCCGGATCTACGATGTCTTCTATTCGGACCTGTTAAGCTTGGACCCTAAAGACGGCCTGCCGGAACAGGGGTTCGCCGAACCCCTGCCTATCGAGATAGACGGTAAGGAAGAAGAGTAGGAGGTAGAAGATGTAATAGAAGTAAAGAAGATAAGGGGGTCCATTAAAGCGAGGATCTCGTAGAAGGGGTAGCCGGAAGACTACGAATAGTATCCGATCGAGAACCTGCGGAATTCGGCGGAGCTGCTAAGAGAGTTCTATATGCAGAACCCGGAAAAGCCGAAACCAGCGTAGCTCTAATGTCGACAATGCGGAAGAAAGAGAAGAAAGCCGCGTCCGCTCTATCGGCGCAGAGGCCGAAGAAAAACGATCGTAGCGGTCGCCTTAGGGAGGTCTTCGACTCGGCCACTACCTACCACCGGTTCGACAGGAAGCTCGCCGACGCTGTAGCGTGCCAGCGCCGCCAACCCTGAAGTAGGTAAAGGCTTTGGTAGAAGAGAAAAAGAAGAAGAAAAACGGCGCTACGGAAAGATCTATATAGACCTCCGCGCCGGCGTACAGACTGTTACAGCAGTGGAAAGAGGTAGGACAGATTGATAGGGTGGACCCTGGATTTTGACTCGGCCCCTTCCGGGATTTAGGTTCCGGAACGGACCGAGCCGGGCCTTGGCACACCACCACCTATCAAGGCCCACTACCACTACTACATAGATTCCTTTCCCTCCTCAGTTCGAGATATAGTTATCAAAACAGCCGTATTGAACCTTATCTGCGTGCTCGGATCATTATATCTCGAACTTACTCTCTACACAAACCCTGCGCTGCGCGAAAGGGCCTGTTGAACTATCCGGACGCTCGAATAACGCACGCGCACCCACATACACACCAAACAACCCCCAAGGCACTGTAAGAAGATAGAAGGCTTCTCGACGGTAGAGAGCGGCGTAACAGGCCGCCGCGGAAAGAGAAAGACTGACAGAGCGAGTAGGCGCTCCAGTGTCATTAATAATAAGATCATTATTAGCGGTTTTACAGCGGAAGAGACCGCAGAGATTAAGGAACGAATAAGCGAATACAAGAAGATCTACGACTGCACGATCGAGGAACTGGAAGACTATATAAACGAGAATAGAATAGGAAAGGTCTACGATAGTATAGACCTTATTAAGACGCTGTTCTACAGAACGCTGGAAGAGAACAGATAACTAAGAGAAGAAACTAAAGCGGTAAGGGCCGAGAAGGAATCGGCGGAAACTATTATCGACGTGTTAGAAAACCAGGCGGCGAATCGATTGGCGCAGCTGAAGGCGCTAAAGCATCAAATAGCTGATATAGAAGCAGCGAAGTCGTCGGCGCTGCCAACGCGTCGAGAAGAACAAGCAGAGACCGCCTTACTGGCGGCCTACAGTTAAGGCGGCACGTTAATGACATTATTGCTGGACCCGCCGGCGTTTAGAGGCGGAGACCCTAAAGACTGGGAAGCGTTTAAGAAGAAGATAAAGAATAAGATAGACCGCGACTACGCCGGAAACAGTGCCGGAGATAGATTGGCGTACCTAGAATCGCGATTGGAAGGTAAAGCTTTTTCGCTAGTAGCGGACCTAGAAGAGGTAACTGCCGAGGAAGCGATTAAAGCACTGGACCAGCGCTTCGGAGACCCATTCCGAAAGAAGACAGCCCGTAAGCAGCTAGACAAGATCAATCAGAACCAGCAAACGTTTAAAGAATTCTACGGACTATTCAGAAAACATGCGATTAGGGCCCGAGTAGCGGAAGATAAGCAGCTCTACCTACTAAGGCAGAAGCTGAACCCTAAACTGGCCGCCGCTATAGCGTCTGTAGAAGACGAAGACCTTAAGAGCTTCGTACACCGAGCGAGAGTCACTGCGAGAAACCTAAACGCATACGGAAAATCGACGACATATAAGCCGGCTTAGAAGCCGTCGCCGTCGCCGCAGGGAACCAGAGCCCCTGTCCTATACCGACAACGCCCCCAGCAGCCATTTAATTCGCAGCGTTCGTCGTTCGTCCCCACCTGCTACGCGTGCGGAAAGCCTGGCTACATCGCGACGAGATGCCAAGCATCGGATAAGCAGAAGCAGGAGTATCGCGCTGTAAAGCAGCAGCAGCCGCAGCTACCGAGAAAGACTATTCAAGCTATCGAATCGGCGCCAAACGATACTAACAGTGTGGACGGTAGGGTACAGTTAAGGATTATAGGAAAAGACCAGCTAGAAGGATAGGCCCCCTATCCAGCACTGACAATAGGGCACCGCACCGGAGCGGATCGACAAGAGAAGAAAGCATTAACAGCTGCAGCGATCCGCTCTTAGCGGCGGTAGAAGCGAACACGGAAACAGCTATTATCCTTCTAATTACTGTCCACCCCCTTAACGAGTCGCGCCAACCCCTCTAGTTGAAAGCTTTTATCGACACTGGAGCTCTTATCGGCGCGGCGATCCACTATCGGTTGGTTCAGAAACTGATAAAGGGATACAGTTATCCGGTGGAATTAGCGTCGCTAACGAAGATTTCAGCATACAACGGACAAGACACGGAAAGCGTTACGCACTACGTGCCGCTAAAGACTACCTTGGCAGGTCGCACTACGGAAGCGGCGTTCCGAATTACGGATATCGGAAGGTTTGACATTATTATAGGGCAGAAATAGATAAAGAACCAGGGAGCGATTATTAACGTAGGAGAAGGCACGCTCGGATTCAGAAAACCGATTAGCGGCTTAGCCGTCGGCAAATCAGTCACCGAATCGGTCACAGTGGCCAACGCCAAACCGAACGTTACGACGACCGAAGGGGCTCTAATAGATCGGCCTAACCCTTAAGGCACGATCGGAATAATAAGTTCAGAAGCTTTGACGACCCTCGCGAGGTCGCCGGACAATGAGATTTACGCTATTTTAATAAAAGACATCGAAGACTACAGGAAGATAATAGCGGAAGAAGAAGTAGATCTACTGGAGGTACTGCCAAACGAGCCCCATAGTTACGCTAACGTGTTCTCAAAAGCCGATTCCAACCTCCTGCCGCTCTATCGACCGGAATATAACAACAAGATCCGGCTGAAAAAAGGAGCTACGCTGCCGAGAACCGAGCCCCTAAGACGATTGTCGCCGGCGGAACTGGACCAGGTAGAGGTGTTCGTTCGCGAAAATCTAGCGAAGAAGTTTATTACGCCGAGTTCTGCCGAATATGCGTTACTGATTCTTTTCGTAAGGAAACCAGGGGATAGTCTGCGACTCTGCGTAGACTATTAAGGCCTCAACGAGGTTACTAAGAGAGACGTATACCTACTGCCGCTAATAGACGAGACTATACAGCGCGTAGCGAAGGCTAAGTAGTTCAGCAAGCTGGACATCCGCTAAGCGTTCCATCGATTAAGGAACGAAGAAGGACAAACGGAAGACCTTACGACATTCGCTACGCGTATAGGTAATTTTAAGTAGTTGGTAATGCCTTTCGGACTCACCAACGCACCGGCTGTATAGCAACGCTTTATAAACCACACTTTTATAGACATGCTAGAACGGTTCGTGTCCGTCTACTTAGACGACATCCTTATTTACACCGATAGGACGAGAGAACAGCACACAGACCATATTAAGAAGGTGCTGACTAGGCTCCGCGAGATCGGATTAAACGCGGATACGAAGAAGAGCGAGTTCTATCAGACTAAGGTCAAATATCTCGGTCTTATCGTCGGAAAAGAAGGGATCCGGATAGACCCCTTAAAGGTCGCCGCTATAGCGGAATGGAAGCAACCGAAATCCGGAAA
Source organism: Pseudocercospora ulei (assembly GCA_016165855.1). Lineage (NCBI taxonomy): Eukaryota > Fungi > Ascomycota > Dothideomycetes > Mycosphaerellales > Mycosphaerellaceae > Pseudocercospora > Pseudocercospora ulei. Next base: position 6,350,446 of record JACWNB010000004.1, read on the forward strand.
CACTATGCAGATCAGAGCATTTCTCGGATTCTGCAGCTACTACCGACGTTTTATCAAAGACTTTAGCAAGATAGCGAGACCCCTAAACGAGGCGTTAAAGAAAGAGGCCGCCGGCCTATAGAACGAGAAGTGTACGGAAGCCTTTATCCGGCTAAAAGAAGCAGTAGCCTCTACGCCAGTTCTGGCGCACTTCCGGCCGGAAAAGACGATCTACGTAGAAACGGACGCTTCCGATACAGTAACGGCAGGGGTCCTTTCTTAGTACGCTAACGACGAAGAGACCCTTTATCCAGTAGCTTTCTTTAGCAAGTCCATAACGGAAGCCGAACGAAACTACGCTATCTATAATAAAGAACTGCTAGCCATTATACAGACGTTCGAGGAGTGGAAGCCAGAGCTTATAGCTGGAAAGAGCACGGTCCAGGTCCTTACAGACTACTAGTCGCTAACCTACTTTATAAAGACGCAGAAGCTATTACGCCGCCAAGCCCGGTAGGCAGCCTACTTATCCGGATTCGATTTTAAGATCACCTATCGACTAGGAGCTTAAAATGGAAAGGCTAACGCGCTGACGAGAAGGGAAGGAAAGACCAGCCGTGCGAAAGAAGATCCGAACATGTTCTAGAAGGTGCTAACCGAGCGGATAGTAGACGCCGAGGTGTTAAAGGAAGCGGGGATCTACGCGGCGGAACTGCAGACCGAACCGGAACCGATAGAGCCGCCGATCGAAGAAGAGACGCTCTACGAGAAGGTGGAACGGCTTAACAAGCGGCAGAAGCTCGGCAGAACAGGCTTAGGGAAGCTGATAGTTCCGGAAGAACTAATTACAGAGGTTATCTAGCTGGTCCATAGCTTGAAGGACGTTGGTTACGCCGGCTCGAAGAAGACGATAGAAGCCGTAAGAACGATCTACTGGTTTCCGCGGATCTACAAGAGGATCCACCGGTTTATCGCTAATTGCTACGTATGCCGAGCTGCGAAGCTACGTTACGGTCTTCCGGTAGGTCTATTAAAGCCACTTCCGATCCCCGAGAAGCCGTAGCAGCACATTACGATAGATTTCGTAACCGGCCTGCCGAATTCAGATAGTTACGACGCTATGCTTAACGCGGTAGATAGGCTAAGCAAAGAGCGCCACTTTATCCCCTGCCGAGCGAGAGACGATAGAACTACGGCAGAAGAGACAGCGCGGATGTTAATTCAATACATATAGAAGCACTATAGCCTGCCGGACACTATTACTACGGATAGGGGTCCTTAATTCACCGCCGACGTATAGAAAGCCATCAACTAAGCTCTCGGAATTCGTAGAAAGCTCAGCACAGCCGCTTACCTGCAGACCGACGGTCAGTCTAAAGTAGCTAACTGCAAGATAGAACGATATCTGCGAACCTTCTGCAGCTATTATTAAGAAAAGTAGGTTAAGATGCTGCCGATAGCTGAATTCTGCGCGAACTCAGCACAGTCAGAAGCAACCTCGCTGGCGCTGTTCGAGATAACGTATAGCTATCTTCTAAGGATAAGCTTTTAGCGGCCGAACGAACCCAGCTCTACGGAACTATCCACCGCTACGTTGTCAAAGAGAGTCGCCGCTGCGGCGGCAGAAGCGCTCCGATCTCGGATAGAAGAAGCAGTCAAAGTGGCGAAAGACGCGATAGAATCGGCTTAGAAGAAGATAGTGACTCGAGCTAATAAGAAGCAGTTACTGATAGAATTCGAGGAAGGCTGAAAGGTATAGCTTAACACGCGAAACCTAAGGCTAAAAGGCAACGCCAAGCTCAATCTGCGCTACGTAGGTCTGTTTACGATAGTGGAAAAGAGATCGCTAGTAACTTATCGGCTCCAGCTACCGAAATCGTTCCGGATCTACGACATTTTCTATTCAGATCTGCTAAGCTTAGACCCTAAGGACGGCCTTCTAGAACAGGGGTTCGCCGAACCCCCGCCTATTAAGATAGACGGTAAGGAAGAAGAGTAGGAGGTAGAAGATGTAATGGACGTAAAGAAGATAAGGGGGTCCATTAAAGCGAGGATCTCGTAGAAGGGGTAGCCGGAAGACTACGAATAGTATCCGATCGAGAACCTGCGGAATTCGGCAGAGCTGCTAAGAGAGTTCTACGTGCGGAACCCAGAAAAGCCGAAACCCGGATAGCTCCGAAACTGACGACCTCCGAAAGAGACGGAAGAAAGAGAAGAAAGCCGCGTCCGCTCTATCGGTGCAGAGGCCGATGAAAACGATCGTAGCGGTTGCCTCGGGGAGGTCTTCGACTCGGCTACTACCTACCACCGGTTCGGCAGGAAGCTCGCTGACGCCGTAGCGTGCCAGCGCCGCCGACCCTGCGGTAGGTAAAGGCTTTGGTAGAAGAGAAAAAGAAGAAGAAAAACGGCGCTGCGGAAAGACCTATATAGACCTTCGAGGCAACGTACAGACCAGCTACGCCGCAGCTTAGATAACCTAAGGCTCAGATCAGATAGCACGGATCAGGCGCAGGGATCAGATAGACGCTAGGTAAAGGACTTTAGACGCCGACGACGTAAGAAATTCAAGAAGTAATAAAGAGAACGTTGTTTTTAATGGAAGACAGAAGAGGTAACGTTACCGTTAGAGGGGATTTTCGAGAAGAAGACGATAAACAAAAAAAAAAAAGAGTGGAGATTTTCGGATAGATAGGGTGACTAAGCGGTCGAGGGCGACCGCTAGTAAGGGAGGGGGGTAGTGTTGCGGCGGTGGAAAGAGGTAGGACAGATTGATAGGGTGGACCCTGGATTTCGGCTCGGCCCCTTCTAGGATTTAGGTTCTGGAACGGACCGAACCGGGCCTTGGCACACCACCACCTATCAAGGCCCACCACCACCACTACATAGATTCCTTTCCCTCCTCAGTTCGAGATATAGTTATCAAAACAGCCGTATTAAACCTTATCTGCGTGCTCGGATCACAGACTAGCTACGCTACAGCTTAGATAACCTACGGTTCAGATCAGATAGCACGGATTACATAAACGCCAAGTGAAGGACTTCAGACGCCGACGACGTAAGAAATTGAAGAAGCGATAAAAAGAACGTTGTTTTTGATAGAAGACGGAAGAGGTAACATCAGCGTTAGAGAAGATTTTTAAGAAGGAGACGACGAATAAAAAAAAAAAAGGAAAGATTTTCGGATAGATAGGGTGACTAAGCGGTCGAGGGCGACCGCTGGTAAGGGAGGGGGGTGGTGTTACAGCGGCAGAAAGGGGTGGGACTAAGTAATAGGGTAGACCCTTGGAATTTCGGCTCGGCCCTTCCGGGCCAAGCCGGGCCTTGGCACCACTACTACGAAAGCCTACTACCACTACTACATAGATTCCTTTCCCTCCTCAGTTCGAGATATAGTTATCAAAACAGCCGTATTGAACCTTATCTGCGCGCTCGGATCAAATACATACTGTTTAGGTTTAGAGGCAGCACAGTTTAGAGGCAACAACACAGCTGCAGGCAATATAGGGCAGACAGGGCTGCTGCAGGCAACACACTGTTTAGAAGCATGTTTAGAAGCGACGGGCGACGGCTTAGGAAGCGACGGCGCGAGAAGCGACTGTCTAAGAAGCGAGCGACTGTCGAGAAGCGAGCGACCGTCGAGAAGCGAGCGACTGTCGAGAAGCGACGGCTTAAGAAGCGACGGCTCGAGAAGCGACGGCTCGAGAAGCGACTGTCGAGAAGCGACTGTCGAGAAGCGACTGTCGAGAAGCGACTGTCGAGAAGCGACATACGTAGGCTGCAACCTCTGCGACCTCCGTAGCCTCGACAACCTCCGCGACCTCTGCGGCCTTAACGACCTCCGCGACCTCCGCAGCCCTAACGACCTCTGCAGCCGCGACCTCTAAGAATTCTGCAGCCTTGGCAAGGCAGCAAACAAGGCACTAAAGTGACCGTCGAGAAGTGACGGCTCGAGAAGCGACTGTTAAGAAGCGACATACGTAGGCTGCGACCTCTGCGACCTCTACAACCTCCGCGACCCCGATAACTCCGCGACCTCTGCAGCCTCGACGACCTCCGCGACCTCTGCAGCCTCGACGACCTCCGCATCCTCTGCAACCTCCGAGAACTCCGCGACCAAGGCAGCAAACAAGGCAGCAAACAAGGCACTAAAGCGACGTTAAAAGGCACGAGATTAAGGCTTAAAAAGGCACGAGATTAAGGCTCAAAAAGGCACGAGATTAAGACTCAAAACGTACGGAAATTGAAGCTTAAAAGCGACCTTAAAAGCGACCTGTTTTGGAGCGACTTAATTAGCCGATAGCGAAGCTGAATTTGCGACCCCTACGACCTGGTTTGGCTGATTGCGATTAATAGGCTAATTGCGATTGTAGGCAATCGCCGGTTAGGGAGGGCGGTAGTAATACAGATGTAGATATAGACAGCTGGCAGCTAGGCTTGGCAGGGCCAGGCTTAGTGCACACTTAAATACCTCCACCTCTGCTTATACGTAGATTCTTCCCTCTCCAGCCTTAGATATAGTTATCAAAGACGGGTATTGACCTAGCGTCTACTGCAGTCAGATCACTAAGGGTTGTTGGTTTGTTGTGTGTAGTGCGTGTGCGTTATTCGGGTGTCCGGATAGTTTAACGGTCCCTTTCGCGTAGCGCGGAGTTGGTATAGTAAGTGAGTTCGAGATATAATAATCCGGGTACGCAGATATAATTCAATACGGTCTTTTTAATAACTATATCTCGAACTAAGGAGGGAAAGGAATCTATATAGTGGTAGGTAAGAGCTTTAGGCGTAGTGTGCCAAGGCCCGGCTCGGTCCGGAAGGGCCGAGCCGAAATTCCAAGGGTCTACCCTATTACTTAGTCCCACCCTTTTCTGCTACTGCAACAAGTCCTACTCCTTTCTGCCTCTGTAACACTACCCCCTCCCTTATCGGCAGTCGCCCTCGACTGCTTACTTATCCTATCTGCCTCTTTTATCTTATTCTAGCTAATTAAGTCCTCTCGTTCTTCTATCTATTTATCTGCCTTTGCCTCTTTTTCTTCTTTATTCGTCGTCTTTTTCTTTATCTTCTTCTTCTATTTCTTCTTCTTCTTTTTCCGTCCGGCTCGCGGCTTTTTCTACGAAAATTCTTCTTAAAATTGACGTTACCTCTTCTTTTCTTCTATCTTAAAGACATCGTCCTTTCGTTATCTGCCTCTTTCTTATATCGTCGCTATCTGAAGTCGTTTACTTAGCGTCTATTTAATTGGAGCTATCTAATCGGAGCCGCGGCTAGTCTGTACGCTACTGTAGAGGGTCCTATATAGGTGCATCCGCAGTGTTCTATCTCTTCTTCTTTTCTTTCTTACTAAGGCCTTAAGTGCTACTGCAAAGCCGGCGTCGCCGACTCTGTCTACGAAATCGATTAGCTGCAAGCCTTTCTCTTTCGTAGACAGTGTCGACGACCGTCGCGCTAACGGAGGTAGGGCCGTCCTCGACTTTATCCTTATTATATATCTAGCAAAGCTATTGGACGGCAGGGATGTAGTCGAAGACCCTAACTAAGCACGTCGACTACGATCGTTTCTTCGGTTTTCAAACCAATAGAGCAGACGCGGCCTTTCTTCTTTTTCTATTACTTTCGGAGACCTTATTTCCGGAGCTATTTAGGTCTTAGTTATAAGGGCTTAAGAATCTTAGTTTAGAAACTTAAGGCTAGGTATCTATATAAAGGAACTAATAGGCAGTTCTTTTATTGTCTGCTGTTGTACAATTTGTACCTACAAAGCCAAGCTAGCAATTTCCCTCTATACAGGGATGCAAGGTTTACACTCTATATAGAGGATCGGGAGTTTCCCTCTATATAGTAATGCAGAGTTTTCCCTTTAGCGCTATTTAAGATAACTTACGGCTATCTTCTACGGATAAGCTTTTAACCGCTAGACGGACCTAGCTCTTCGGAACCTTCTACTACTACCTCGTTAAAGAGAGTCGCTTCAGCTACGGCAGAAGCACTTAAGGATCAGATAGGAGAGGCAATCCGAATAGCGAAAGAGGCCATAGAGTCGGCTTAAGCGAAGATAGTAATTCGAGCTAATAGAAAGAGGTTACTAATAGAATTTAAAGAAGGCCAAAAGGTATAGCTTAACACGCAGAACCTAAGGCTAAAAGGCAACGCCAAGCTTAACCCCTGTTATGTAGGCCCGTTTAAGATAGTAGAAAAGAGGTCGCTAGTAACCTATCGGCTCTAGCTACCGATATCGTTCCGTATCTACAATGTCTTCTATTTGGATCTGTTAAGCCTAGACCCTAAAGATAGCCTTCTAGGGCAGGGGTTCATCGAACCCCTACCAATTAAGATAGACAGTAAAAAAGAAGAGTAGGAAGTAGAAGATATAATAGATATAAAGAAGATAAGGGGGTCTATCAAAGCGAGGATCTCGTAGAAGGGGTGGCTAGAAGACTTTAAATAGTATCCGGTTAAGAATCTTCGAAATTCGGCAGAGCTGCTAGAAGAGTTCTATATCTAGAATCCAAGAAAACTAATGTTAGGGGGCGCCGCCCAGCCCAGGTCCTGGACCTAAGCCAGCCGTCGCCCTAAGGACTGCGACTTAGCAGCGCTAGCACGACCCTACCCTCTATACAGAGTTACCGACATAACCCTACTCCTATACAGAGGGAGAATCCTATAGCCCTATATAGAGGGGAATTGCCGCCCCTCTAAACAGAGGGAAAACTCTGCATTACTGTATAGAGGGAAACTCCCGATCCTCTGTACAGAGTGTAAACCTTGCATCCCTATATAGAGAGAAATTGCTGGCTTAGCTTCGTAGATACAAATTGTACAGCAGCAGACGACGAAGAAACTGCCTATTAGTTCCTTTATATAGATACCTAGCCTTAAGTTTCTAAACTAAGATTCTTAAGCCCTTATATTAGAGACTAATCTTACTATTAGTAACTATAGTAATACAACGAAGATAGATAGCGACATCCCTATAGAACCTACAGCTATGCAGGATCAGATGCACTGCGCGTACGAGGAGCTGCTAGCATATAAGAGGCAGCTCGAACAGCAAGTAAGCTACTAGGCTGCAATAATTTCCTAACAGGAACAGGAGCTACGACAGCTTAGGGCGTCCGATTGCGATCCGACCCCTACGACGACGACGACGGACACGATAGCCTATACCCTAGCCCCTAAGAGCAAACTCCCTAACGTTACTACTTACGATAGTAAAGCTCCGGCCGAGTACCCCTCCTAGGCTGCCTAGATACGCTCTAAGCTTCTAGTCGACTTAGGAGCATACCCGACTAAGCTAGACAAGGTAGTGTACCTCTTTAAGAGGTTAAAGGGCAGGGCAGCAGCACAGATTCTGCTGTACTACGAGACGGCTATTGCCAACCTGGCAATAGCAACGACGACAATGCTCTAGGCAGCTCTTAACAGGAGCTACAAGGACCTAGACTGCAAGAGCCGAGCACTTCTATAGGTTAACACGATAAAGCAAGGGCACAAGACTATACGAGAGTTCCTTGCAGAATACGACTAGACCCTAGTTGTTGCAGCGGCAGAAAGGAGTGGGACTGAGTAATAGGGTGGACCCTTGGAATTTCGGCTTGGCCCTTCCGGACCGAGCCAGGCCTTGGCACGCTACCCCTAAAGCTCTCGCCCACTACTACATAGATTCCTTTCCCTCCTCAGTTCGAGATATAGTTATTAAAAAGGCCGTATTGAATTATATCTGCGTGCCCGGATCATTATATCTCGAACTTACTCCCTACACTAACACCGCGCTGCGCGAAAGGGACCGTTAAATTATCTGGACCCCTGAATAACGTAAGCGCACCAACACACCAAACAACCCCAGTACCGTAAGAAAGCTATAGAGAGTTTCTTAGCGGTAGAGAGCGGCGTTACAGGCCGAAGCAGAAGCAGAAGAGAAAAGACAGACAGAGCGAGCAGGCGCTCTAGTGTCATCGATAATAAGTTCATTATCGGAGGTTTTACAGTAGAAGAGACTGTAGAGATTAAGGAACGAATAAGCGAATACAAGAAAATCTACGACTGTACGCTCGAGGAACTTAAGGATTACGTAAACGAGAACGGAGTAGGAAAGGTCTACGACAGCATAGACCTTATTAAGAAGCTGTTTTACAGAACCCTAGAAGAAAAGAGACAGTTAAGAGAGGAAGTAGAGACGGTAAGAGCTAAGAAGGAATCGGCCAAGACTATTATAGATGTACTGGAAAACCAAGCAGCGAACTGACTAGCACAATTAAAAGCGATAAAGGCTTAGCTAGATAAGATAGAAGCAGCGATGTCGTCGGCGCCGCTACTGCATCGAGAAGAACAAGCAGAGACTGCCTTACCGGCGGCCTACAGTCAAGGCGGCACGTTAATAACGTTACTACCGGATCTACCAGTGTTTAGAGGCGGAGATCCTAAGGATTAGGAAGCATTTAAGAAGAAGATAAAGAACAAGATAGATCGAGACTATGCCAAAAACAGTGCCGGAGATAGATTAGCGTACCTGGAATCGCGATTAGAAGGAGAAGCTTTTTCGCTAGTAGCGGACCTAGAAGAGGTAACCGCTAAGGAAGCGATCAAAGCACTAGATTAACGTTTCGGAGACCCCTTCCGAAGGAAGACGGCCTGTAAGCAGCTAGATAAGATCAACCAGAACCGACAGATGTTCGAGGAATTCTACAGGCTATTCTGAAAATATGCGATTAGGGCCCGAGTAGCAGAAGATAAGCAGCTCTATCTATTAAGACAGAAGCTGAACCCTGAACTGGCCGCAGTAATGGCCTTAGTAGAGGATGAAGACCTTAAGAGCTTCGTGCACCGAGCGAGAGTCACTGCGAGAAATTTAAGCGCTTACGCGAAATTACGCGAATCGAACTAGAAGCCGTTAATAACGCAGACAACGAGACCCCCTGCGCCTTTCCGGAGAGCGCCCCAGCAGCCACCTTATCAGTCACCGCGTTCGTCGTTCGTCCCTACCTGTTACGCGTATAGAAAGCCTGGCTATATCGCTACGAGATGCCAAGCAACGGCCTAGCAGAAGCAGGAGTATCGTGTTATAAAGCAGCCGCAGCTGCAGCTACTAAGAAAGACTATACAAGCTATAGAGCCGGCTCCGAACGAGACCGACAATGTAGACAGTAGAGTGCTACTGCGAATCCTAGGAAAAGACTAGCTAGAAGGATAGGCCCCCTATCTAGCGTAGAAAACAGGGCACCAACAAGAACCACGTTACAGAAAGATAAGAGTATTAACAGCTGCAGCGATCCGCTCTTAGCGGCGGTGGAAGTGAACACAGAAACAGCTATTATCCTTCTAATCACTGTCTACCCTCTTAACGGATTGAGCAAACCATTTTAGCTAAGAGCTTTTATCGACACAGGGGCCCTTATCGGAGCGGCTATCTACTATCGATTGGTTCAAAAGCTGATAAAAGGATATAGCTATCCAGTAGAGCTAGCGTCGCCGACACGGATTTCGGCGTACAACGGACAAGACATAGAGAGTGTTATGCATTATATGCCATTAAGGACCACCTTGGCAGGTCGCACTACGGAAGCGACGTTCCGAATTGTGGATATCGGAAGGTTTGACATTATTATAGGGCAGAAATAGATAAAGAACCAGGGAGCAATTATTAACGTAGGTAAAGGCACACTCGGATTCAGAACACTATACAACGGCTCCGCTACTGTCAAATCAGTTACCGAGGTTGCAGTGGAACCGAACGTTACGACTATCGAAGAGGTTCCGAAGGATCGGTCCGACCCTTAAGACACGATCGGAATAATAAGTTCAGAAGCTTTAACGACCCTCGCGAGGTCGCTAGACAACGAGATTTATGCTATCTTAATAAAAGACATCGAAGACTACTGGAAGATAATAGCGGAAGAAGAAGTGGATCTATTAGAGGTGTTAACAAAAGAACTCTATAGTTACACTAACGTGTTCTTAAAGGCTAACTCCAACCTCTTGCCGCTCTACCGACCGGAATATAACAACAAGATCCGGCTAAAAGAAGGAGCTGTACTGCCGAGAACCGAACCCCTAAGACGCTTATCTCCAGCCGAGCTGGACTAGGTAGAGGTGTTTGTTAGAGAAAACTTAGCAAAGAAGTTCATTACGCCAAGCTTAGCAGAATATGCGTTACTGATTCTTTTCGTACGGAAACCCAAAGGTAGTCTCAAACTGTATGTAGACTACCGAGGCCTTAATAAGGTTACCAAGAGAGATGTGTATCTACTGCCTCTAATCGATAAGACTATACAACGAGTAGCTAAGGCTAAGTGGTTCAGCAAGCTGGATATTTGCCAAGCATTCCATCGATTAAGGAACGAAGAAGGACAAACGGAAGACCTTACGACATTCGCTACGCGTATAGGTAATTTCAAGTAGTTGGTAATGCCTTTCGGACTTACCAACGCGCCGGCTGTATAGTAACGCTTTATAAACCACACTTTTATAGACATGCTAGAATGGTTCGTTTTAATCTACTTAGACGACATTCTGATCTACACTAAAGGAACGAGAGAGCAACATACGGACTACATTAAGAGGGTGTTAAAGAGACTCTGCAAGGTCGGATTGAACACGGACACGAAGAAGAGCGAGTTCTATTAGACCGAAGTTAAATATCTCGGTCTTATCGTCGGAAGAGAAGGAATTCGGATAGACCTGTCGAAAGTGGCCGCCGTTGCGGAATGGAAGCAACCGACATCTGGAAACACTACGTAAATCAGAGCGTTTCTCGGATTCTGCAGCTACTATCGACGGTTTATTAAGGACTTCAGCAAGATAGCGAGACTACTAAATAAGGCGTTAAAGAAGGAGGCCGCTGGCCTATAGAATAAGAAGTGTACAGAAGCTTTCAACCGACTAAAGGAGGCGGTGGCCTTAGCGCTAGTACTAGTGCACTTTAGACCGGAAAAGACGACCTATATAGAGACAGACGCTTCCGACACAGTAACAGCAGGGGTCCTTTCTCAATACGCTAACGACGACGAAACGCTCTATCCGGTAGCTTTCTTTAGCAAGTCTATAAATGATGCTAAACGGAACTACGCTATCTATAATAAAGAACTGCTGGCCATTATTCAGGCCTTTAAAGAGTGGAAACCGGAGCTTATAGCCGGACAGAGCACGATCCAGGTCCTTACGGACTACCAGTTACTAACCTACTTTATAAAGATGCAGAAGCTGTTACGGCACCAAGCCCGGTAGGCAGCCTACTTATCCGGGTTCGACTTTAAGATTACTTATCGACCTAGAGCTTAAAATGGAAAGGCTAATACGCTAACGAGAAGAGAAGGAAAGACTAGCAGAGCAAAAGAAGATCCGAATATGTTTTAGAAGGTGCTAACAGAACGAATAGTAGACGCCGAGGTGTTAAAAGAGGTAGGGATCTGTACGATAGAGCCGCCGATTAAAGAAGAGACACTGAACGAGAAAGTGGAACGGCTTAATCAGCAGCAGAAGCTAGGCAAAACCGGCTTAGGGAAACTGATTGTTCTGGAAGAACTGGTTACAGAGGTTATCCAGCTAGTCTATAGCTCCAAGGACGTTGGTTACGCAGGATCGAAGAAGACGATAGAAGCAATAAGGACGACCTACTGGTTTCCGCGAATCTTCGAGCGGATACATCGGTTTATTACTAACTGTTACGTGTGCCGAGCAGCGAAGCTACGTTACGGCCTTCCGGCCGGCCTGCTAAAGCTACTTCCGATCCCTGAGAAACTATAGCAGCACATTATAATAGACTTCGTAACCGGCCTGCCGGATTCTGATAGGTACAACGCTACGCTCAATGTAGTAGATTAGCTAAGCAAAGAGCGCTATTTCATCCCCTGTCGAGCTAAGGATAAAGGAACTACTGCAGAAGAAACGGCGAGAATGTTAATCCAGCACGTATAGAAGCACTACGGGCTGCTGGACACTATCACTACGGATAGGGGTCCTCAATTCACCGCAGACGTATAGAAAGCCATCAACCAAGCCCTCGGAATTCGTAGAAAGCTCAGTACGGCCGCTTACCCTTAGACCAACAGACAGTCGGAAGTAGCTAACTGTAAGATAGAAAGGTATCTAAGAATCTTCTGCGGCCATTATTAAGCAGAATAGGTTAAGGTGTTGCCGATGGCCGAATTCTGCGCCAATTCAGCACGGTCGGAAGCCACCTTACTGGCGCCGTTTAAGATAACATATAGTTATCTTCTAAGGATAAGCTTTCAACTACCGAACGAACCCAGCTCTTTAGAACTCTCTACCGCCACCTCGTCGAAGAGAATAGCCGCGGCGGCGGCAGAAGCGCTCCGATCCCAGATAGAAGAAGCGATTAAGGTAGCGAAAGAAGCAATGGAATCAGCTTAGAAAAAGATAGTAACTCGAGCTAATAGAAAGAGGTTACCGATAGAATTCGAGGAAGGCTAAAAGGTATAGCTTAATACGCGGAACCTGAGGCTAAAAGGCAACGCGAAGCTCAACCCTCGTTACGTAGGTCCGTTTAAGATAATAGAAAAGAGGTCGCCGGTGACCTACCGGCTCTAGCTGCCGAAATCGTTCCGGATCTACAATGTTTTTCACTCGGATCTGCTAAGCCTAGACCCTAAAGATGGTCTTCCGGATCAGGGGTTCGATAAACCCCTACCAATCGAAATAGAAGGAGAAGAAGAAGAGTAGGAGGTAGAAGACGTAATTAATATAAGAAAACAAAGAAGATCTATCGAAGCGAGGATCTTATAGAAAGGATAGCTAGAAGACTATAAATAGTATCCGGTCGAGAACCTCCGGAATTTAGAGGAGGTGCTAAGAGAATTTTATATTAAAAACCCGAGGAAGCCGAGGCCTGTATAGCTCGAAAGCCGATAAAGAAGAAGGATATCTACGTCCGCTCTATCGACGCGGAAGCCGATAGAAACGATCGTAGAATCCTCTGGCCAGTGTCTTAGGCCTTACTACCTCCACTACCGCTGGCCAGGACCGGCGGATAGAGCGGTAAGGCCAAGAACGGCGCTACCGTAGCGGCCCGCCTCGTAACCGTCTTTGCTCTCTGTTACCGCTATTCTCCGAAAGGATAGTAACGACGAAGAACGAAGAGGCCGCCATTAAGGGGGTCTCGCAGTAACGCCGAAGGCCTTAGTAGAGAAAGAAAAAGAAGAAGATAAGGAGCTGCAGATGGATCTATATAGATCTATACGGTGGCGCACGGACCGGTTACGCCGTAGCTCTAGTAACAGCTGGCTCCGATCAGATAGCTCCGATCAGATAGAACGGACTAGATAGACGCTAAGTAAAGATGCCAGATAGTAACGATATATAAAAAAAAAGGAAAGAGGACGAACAGATAAGTAAGCGGTCGAGGGCGACCGCTAATAAGGGAGGGGGGTAGTGTTGCGGCGGCAGAAAGGGGTGGGACTAAGTAATAGGGTAGACCCTTGGAATTTCGGCTCGGCCCTTCCAGACCGAGCCGGGCCTTGGCACGCCACCCCTAAAGCTCTCGCCTACTACTACATAGATTCCTTTCCCTCCTTAGTTCGAGATATAGTTATCAAAAAGGCCGTATTGAATTATATCTGCGTGCCCGGATTACTAGTAAAGGCAGGAGGACTCTAATAGGAGGACAGGGTAAAAATTACTACCTTAGAGGTAGGCTTCTCTAAGGAGATTATAACAGGACTAGTAGGCGTAATGCGACTAGCTACGTACAAGGAATTCTGTAATCTCCTTAGGATAGTCGACGACTAGCAGCGCAGGCTCGGACAGATAAGCTACGCTTATAAGATACAACAACCCCTCTAGCGGCAGACAGACGCTATAGACTAGGAACTAACGACGACGAGGGTAGCGGCAGCCGTTACCGTACGGCTAAGGGCTGCTGCTAAAAGGGCACAGTAGGTAGACATAGCTATCCTAGACAAGAGAAGGGCAGAAGGGAGCTGCTATAGATATAGCAAGATAGGCTATACTGTACGGAATTGCAGGCTTTTGCTAGTAGAGAGACCTGGGGGACGGCCGACTACTGCAAGGGTAGCAACTGCAGCGCCCTAACAAGAGAATTAAGAGTCCCTCTTAGATAACGATAAGTTGGGAAAAGAGTAGCCTCTAAGCGAAGGCTCTACTAGAGGCGTATACGAGATAGATTGCCAAATTAAAGTACTACTTAGCTATCTTTTAAGAGCAATTATATAACGACTACGCCGTTTATCGTACGACCTACGCTAAACAGGACCGCTACAGTGCGGACACTAATTAACACAGGATGTTTGGTGTACAGAGTAATTAGCGAAGACTTCGTACAGAGACACTGCATTAAGACGACCCCTACTGTACCTATACGCATACTAGGCATTACCGGGCGAGGACTAGACATTACCTATATAGTGAAAGTAACGATAGAGCTGCAGGAACAGGCTTCTATACTGATAGAGCGGACGCGGCTTTTCTTCTTCTTCTGGAATAATTAGCTTCGGAGCTATTTAGGCTTTAGCTTCCTCGGGTTCCGGACATCAAACTCTCTTAGCAGCTCCGCCGAATTCCGGAGGTTCTCGACCAGATACCAATTATAGTCTTCCGGCTACCCCTTCTACAAGATCTTTGCTTTAATAGACCTCCTTATCTTTCTTACGTCTATTACGTCTTCTACCTCCTACTCTTCTTCTTTACCGTCTATCTCGACCGACGGGGGTTCAGCAAACCCCTGTTCCGGAAGGCCGTCGTCAGGGTCTAAGCTTAGCAGATCCGAATAAAAGACATCGTAGATCCGGAATAACCTCGGTAGCTAGAGCCGATAAGTTACCGGCGACCTCTTTTCTACTATCTTAAACGGACCTACGTAGCGGAGGTTAAGCTTGGCGTTGACTTTTAGCCTTAGGTTCCGCGTGTTAAGCTATACTTTTTGGCCTTCTTCGAATTCTATTAGTAACCGCTTTCTATTAGCTCGAGTTACTATCTTCTTCTAAGCCGATTTTATCGCCTCTTTCGCCACCTTAATCGCTTCTTCTATCTAAGATCGGAGCGCTTCTGCCGCCGCGGCGGCGACTCTCTTCGACGAGGTAGCAGTAGATATAAAAGGTTCTAAAGAGCTGGGTTCGTTCAGCGGTTGGAAGCTTATTCTCGGAAGATAACCGTAAGTTATCTTAAACAGCGCAAGCGAGGTAGCTTCCGACTGTGCTGAATTGGCGCAGAATTGGGCTATCGGCAACATCTTAATCTACTCTGCTTGATAATAACTGCAGAAGATTCGTAGATATTTCTCTATTTCGCGGTTAGCTACTTTGGACTGGCTGTCGGTCTAAGGGTAAGCTGCTATGCTAAGCTTTCTGCGAATTCCGAGAGCTTGGTCAGTAGCCTTCTATACATTAGTAGTAAATTAAGGGTCCCTATCTGTAGTAATAGTGTCTGGCAGACCGTAGTGCTTCTATATATACTAAATTAGCATTCTCGCCGTTTCTTCCGCAGTAGTTCTTTTATCCTTCGCTTAGCAGGGGATAAAGTAGCGCTCTTTGCTTAGCCGATCCACTACGTTAAGCGTAGCATTATATCTATTAGAATCCGGCAGGCCGGTTACGAAATCCATTATAATATGCTGCTACGGTTTCTCGGGGATCGGAAGTAGCTTTAACAGACCGGACGGAAGGCCGTAACGTAGCTTTGCGGCTCGGCATATATAACAGTTCGCGATAAACTGGTAGATCCGCTCGAAGATTCGCAGAAACCAGTAGATGGTCCTTACAGCTTCTATCGTCTTCTTTAAGCTAGCGTAACCAACGTCTTTAGAGCCGTGGACCGACTGGATAACCTCTGTAATCAGTTCTTCTAGAACTATTAGCTTCCCTAAGCCGGTTTTGCCGAGCTTCTACTGCTAGTTAAGCCGTTCTACTTTCTCGTAGAGCGTTTTTTCCTCGGTTGGCAGCTCTATCGCACAGATCCCTACCTCTTTTAACACCTTAGCGTCTACTATCCGTTCGGTCAACACCTTCTGAAACATGTTCGGATCTTCTTTCGCGCGGCTGGTCTTTCCTTCTCTTCTCGTTAGCGTATCAGCCTTTCTATTTTAAGCTCCAGGTCTATAGGTAATCTTAAAGTCGAATCCGGATAAGTAGGCGGCCTACTAGGCCTAGCAACGTAATAGCTTCTGCGTCTTTATAAAGAAGGTAAGCGACTGGTAGTCTGTAAGGACCTAGACTGTGCTCTTTCTGGCTATAAGCTCCGACTTCTACTCTTCGAATACCTGTATAATAGCTAACAGTTCTTTATCGTAGATGGCGTAGTTCTGTTCGGCCTTAGTTATAGACTTGCTAAAAAAGGCTACCGGATAGAGGGTCTCGCCGTCGTTAGTATATTGAGAAAGGACCCCTGCTGTTACTGTGTCGGAAGCGTCCGTTTCTACATAGATTGTCTTTTCTGGTCGGAAGTGCGCCAGAACTGGCGCTGAGACTACTGCTTCTTTTAGTCGGATAAAAGCTTCCGTACACTTCTTATTCTATAGGCCAGCGACCTCCTTCTTTAATGCTTCGTTTAGGGGTCTCGCTATCTTGCTAAAGTCCTTAATAAACCGTCGATAGTAGCTGCAGAATCCGAGAAACGCTCTGATTTGTGTAGTGTTTCTGGATTTCGGCTGCTTCCATTCCGCGACGGCGGCGACCTTAGAGGGGTCTATTCGAATTCCATCTCTTCCGACGATAAGACCGAGATATTTGACTTCGGTCTAATAGAACTCGCTCTTCTTCGTGTCTGCGTTTAATCCGACCTCGCAGAGTCTCTTTAACACCCTCTTAATATAGTCTATATGTTGTTCTCTCGTTCTATTAGTATAGATAAGAATGTCGTCTAAGTAGATAGACACGAACCGTTCTAGCATGTCTATAAAGGTGTAGTTTATAAAGCGTTGCCACACTGCCGGTGCGTTAGTAAGTCCGAAAGGTATTACTAACTACATAAAACTGCCTATACGCGTAGCGAATGTCGTAAGATCTTCTGTTTGCCCTTTCTCGTTCCTTAATCAGTAGAACGCTTAGCGAATATCCAGCTTGCTGAACTACTTAGCTTTAGCTACTCGTTGTATAGTCTCGTCGATTAGCAGCAGCGGATACATATCTCTCTTAGTAACCTTATTAAGGCTACGGTAATCTACGTACAGTCGGAGACTACCTCCTGGTTTCCGTACGACAAGAATCGGTAACGCATATTCTGTAGAGCTTAGCGTAATAAACTTCTTCGCTAGGTTTTCTCGGACAAACACCTCTACTTAGTCCAGCTCGGCCGGCGATAAGCGTCTTAGGGGTTCGGTTCTCGGCAACGCGGCTCCTTCTTTTAGCCGGATCTTGTTGTTATATTCCGGTCGGTAGAGCGGCAGGAGGTTAGAGTCGGCTTTTAAGAACACGTTAGTGTAACTATAGAGTTCTTTCGGTAACACCTCTAACAGATCCAATTCTTCTTCCGCTATTATCTTCTAGTAGTCTTCGATGTCCTTTATTAAGATAGCGTAAATCTTATTGTCCAGCGACCTCGCAAAGTTCGTTAAAGCTTCCGAGCTTATTATTCCGATCGTGTCTAGAGGGTCGGACCGATCTATCGGGCCCGCTTCTATAGTCGTTGCGTTCGGTTCCGTAGCGACCTCGGTAACTGATTTAACAGCGGCGACGCTACTCTGTAGGGTTTTGAATCCGAGTGTGCCTTTACCTTCGTCAATAACTGCTTTCTGGTTCTTTATCTATTTCTGTCCTATAATAATGTCAAACCGTCCGATATCTATAATTCGGAACGTCGCTTCTGTAGTTTGACCTGCTAAGGTGGTCTTTAATAGCACGTAGTGCGTAACACTCTCGGTATCTTGTCCGTTATATGCTAAGATTCGCGTCGGTGAGGCTAATTCTACTGGGTAACTATACCCGTTTATCAGTTTCTGAACCAATCGATAGTGGACCGCCGCGCCGATAAGGGCTCCTGTGTCGATAAAAGCCTTTAATTGGAGTGGTCGGTGTAAGCCTTCGAGGGGGTAGACCGTAATCGGAAGGATAATAGCAGTTTCCGTATTTACTTCTATAACCGCCGAGAGCGGATCGCTACAACTGTTAATGCTTCTATTTTCCGGTGGCGCAGATCGCTCTAGTGCCCTATTGTCCGTGCTGGATAAGGGGCCTATCCGTCTAGCTAGTCTTTTCCTAAGATCTTTAGTAGCACTCTACTGTCTACACTGTCGGTGTCTTTCTGAGTCGGCTCGATAGCTTGGATAGTCTTTCTCGGCGGCTGCTGCTTTGTAGCCCGATACTCCTGCTTTTGCTAATCTGTCGCTTAGCATCTCGTAGCGATATAGCTAGGCTTTCTATACGCGTAGCAGGTAGGGACGAACGACGAACGCGGTGAATAAGATAGCTGCTAAGGTGCTCTCCGGAAAGGTGCGGGGGGTCGTATTGTTGGAGTCGTTAACGGCTTCTGGTTTGATTCGCGCGATTTCGCGTAAGCGCTTAGGTTTCTAGCGGTAACTCTCGCTTAGTGCATAAAGCTTTTAAGGTCTTCGTCTTCTACCGACGCTATAGCTATAGCCAATTCAGGGTTCAGCTTCTGCCTTAATAGGTAGAGCTGCTTATCTTCTAACACTCTGGCTCTAATAGCATATTTTCTAAACAGTCTATAGAACTCCTTAAACGTCTGCCGGTTCTAGTTAATCTTATCTAGTTGCTTACAGGCTGTCTTCTTTCGGAATAGATCTCTAAAGCGTTAATCCAGCGCTTTAATCGCTTCTTTGGCAGTTACCTCTTCTAGGTCCGCTACTAACGAAAAAGCTTTACCTTCTAGCTGCGACTCTAGGTATGCCAGCCTGTCTCCTATACTGCTTCCGGCGTAATTGCAGTCTATCTTATTCTTTATTTTCTTTTTAAATGCTTCCTAATCTTTAGGGTCTCTGCCCCTAAACGCTAGTAGATCGGGTAGTAACGTTATCGGTGTGCTACCTTAACAATAGGCCGCCGGCGAGGCGGTCTCTGCTTGTTCTTCTTAATGTAGCGGCGGCGCCGGCGACATCGCTGCTTCTACCTTAGCTAACCAAGTCTTTATTGCCTTTAGTTGTGCTAGTCGATTCGCTGCTTGGTTTTCTAGCACATTAATAATAGTCTCTGCCGATTCCTTCTCGGCTCTTACCGCTTCGTTTTCCTCTCTTAACTGCCTCTTCTCTTCTAGGGTACTGTAAAACAGCGTCTTAATAAGGTCTATACTGTCGTAGACCTTCCCTACTCTGTTCTCGTTTACGTAATCTTTAAGTTCCTCGAGCGTACAGTCGTAGATCTTCTTATATTTGGTTATTCGTTCCTTAATCTCTGCAGTCTCTTCTGTTATAAAACCTCTAATAATAAACTTATTATTAAATACGCTAGAGCGTCTACTCGCTCTGTTAGCCTTTTCTTTCCTGCTTCTGCTGCAGCCTATAACGCCGCCTTCTACCATTAAGAAGCTCTCTATAGCTGTCTTACGGTGCTAGGGGTTGTTAGTTTGGTGTGTGTATCCGCGTACGTTATTCGGGTTGCTAGATAGTTTAACGGACCCTTTCGCGCAGCGCAGAGTTAGTGTAGTAAGTGAGTTCGAGATATAATAATCTAGGCACACAGATGTAATTCAATACGGCCTTTTTAATAACTATATCTCGAACTAAGAAGGGGGAAGGAATCTATATAGTGGTAAGTAAGAGCCTTAGGAGTAGTGTGCCAGGGCCCGGCTCGGTCCGGAAGGGCCGAGCCGAAATTCCAAGGGTCTACCCTATTACTTAGTTCTACCCCTTTCCGCTGTCGCAACAGTAATAAAGCAGAGGCTCCGAGACTAAGGGAGGGTTCCGCAGGGCAGCAACGCCAAGGCCGAAATCAACACTGCGACTAAAGACATTAAGAAGGCATTAGCGCCTAAGAAGGCGACGGACCCCTATACGAAGCTCCTAGCGGAATACGCAGAATACCTAGACCTCTTTAAGCCAAAGTCGGCCTCGAAACTGCCACTATACTAAGGAGAAGGAATGGACTATAACATCTAGCTAGAGCCCCGTCCGGATAGGAGTCTGCCCAAAGTACCGTACAGCCTACTGTACAGCATGTCCTCTAGAGAACTCCTAGTACTGCGTAAGACACTGGACGATCTACTTGCTAAAGGTTTTATCTGCGCAAGTACCTCGTCCGCGGGAGCCCTAGTGCTGTTTGTCTACAAGGAGGGCAAGGCCGGCTTGCGTTTCTGCGTAGATTACAGAGGCATTAACGCGATTACTAAGAAGGACCAGTACTCCCTACCCCTTATTAAGGAGACTCTCGGACAGATTAGCAAAGCAAAGTAGTTTACTAAGCTTAACGTAGTCTTAGCTTTCTATAAGATACGGATTAAGGAAGGCTGTAAATAGATAACTGCCTTCCGTACAAGATATAGTCTTTTTAAGTAGCTTGTTACCCCCTTTAGCTCTGCTAACGTACTGTAAGGGACTTAAGAATCTTGGTTCAGAAACTTAAGGTTAGGGATCTACATAAAGGAACTAATAGGCAGTTCCTTCGTCGTCTGCTGCTGTACGATTTGTATCTACAAAGCCAAGCCAGCAATTTCCCCTTTGTGCAGGGGTGCAAGGTTTACCCTCTATACGGAGGATCGGGAGTTACCTCCTCTGTACGGTAGTACAGACTCTGTACAGTAGTACAGAGTTTTCCCCCTATTTAGAGGGGCAGTAGCTCCCCTTTGTGTAGGACTGTAGTGCTCTCCCTCCGTACAGGAGTAGGGTCTTGTCGGTAGTTCTGTATAGAGGGTAGGGTCGTGCTGGCGCCGCTAAGTCGCAGTCCTTAGGGCGACAGTTGGCTTAGGTCGGGTCCAGGACCTAGGCTAGGCGGCGCCCCCTAACAATACCCCCCCCCTTCCCTTCTCGTAGTGCCTCTTCCGTACAGCGGCGTATTGAAATTACCTAGCTCCTGCTGTTCCTTTGGCAGGTCGCGGCTTCCTATTTCGTCCGGTCGTCCGAGTCGTCGTCCCTCGTCGCTCCCCTAGGTCGCGGTTGCCTCTTGCTATTTTACCTATTTGTAGCAGCTGCCCTGCTTGCTATCCCCCTTATAGCAGGCAGTTACCTTAAGCCTTCTCCCTTCTCTTTCCTTCCCCCTTCTCTCCTCCCCCTACACTGTCTACTGTCTACTACTATCTACTACTGTTACTATCTACTATCTACTACTACTAGCTACTATCTACTACTAGCTACTATCTACTATCTACTACTACTATGTCGTCCGCCCCGTCCGGTAGCTCCCTTGTAGTTGCTAGCCCTGCCTCTTCCCCTCGTCTAGCTGGGGTCCCCCCCAATTTCTACCTCTAGCAGTAGGGCCCTTAATTTAACTAGCAGCTACACTTCCAGTTTGTACAGATTCTCGTCTTCTGTATAGTCTAAGCTAACGTCTTAGGTGCTATACCTGTAAGCAGCAGGATGCGGCCGGGCTCCCCTTCTACGCCTTCTAGTATAACCCTGCCTAGGTTATACCCTAGCAGCTGGCTACAGCCTGGGCGTCGTATGTTAATGCCCTCCTTATCGCTACCTAGGGCCAGCCCTATGCCCCCTGCCCCAACTCCCCCTAGCCCTTACTTAGCCTATACTGCCTCCTAGACTTCTGGGCTAGGGTGTGTACCTCGTACAAGTAGAAGGATAGCTCCTTCTACTACCCCTACTGCTGTCTAGGAGAGGTACGTAGGGGTAGGGGGGTGCCTCTGCTTCCTGGGGCTGGCCCTAGTAGGGGTAGGAGCTTAGCCGGGCGGGAGGTAGTTGAGATCTCAGATAATAAGTCGGTTGCTCTAGTCCCCTAGGGTGGTAGCTAGTAAGCTACCCCCCCCCCCCCCCCCCCCCCCCCTAGATAGTACAAGAAATTTCGGACGGTTTTCTCTTAACTCCTCTTATTTCTACTCCCCCTCCTATCTGTCCCTTAGCTGTTCCTTTCTTCTAGCCCTTATCTCGTACAGTGTCGTACGATGTCGTGTTAGCAGGACCCTGTAGTGTCCTACGTCGTAATTCTCGATCCTTTAACAACCTAGGTCTGCCTGTAGCTACCCTGTCCTTAGGGTAGATCGTGCCTCCTTCCGCTATATAGCGCAGTATTACTGTAACTAAGCAGGGGGATGGTTCTCCTCCTATCTGTCTAGTGCGGTTGTGTCCTGTAGAGCCTCGTATAGTTCCTACGTAGGCTCTGCCTATCCTCTCTATTTTACTAGGTACTCTGCCTTCCCCTGCTTCCTCCGACTCTTAAGGATCCCCTCTACTTTATACTCTTCCTAGCCCTTGGTTATAATTGCGGGTAGGCGCGCGTCGTTAGTCGTCTAGTACAGCAGGGGGTCCGTGTTCGCCGGCTGTACAAGGTCTACGTAGAAGACTAGATAAATCCCTAGGGGGGTGTTTAGTCGTACAGCGTGTGTCCCTACTAGCCGGACTACCGTAAACTTCCTGTTCCTCTAATCTAGCTTCTTGCTCGGCCAGTCTGTACAGATGTTTCGCTAGTTTAGCTAGACCTTATCCCCTGCCTTATACTTTAGTGCAGCCTGTCGTCCCTTGTTGGCCTACTCTTCCGCGTTCTGTTAAGCTATAGCTAGGCTCGCCTTTGCCTATTAGTAGGCGTTCGTAATCGTCTGTACGATAGCCTCTCCTTGCTAAATTAGGGATCGTACAGGGCGCAGGGTGTTACTATATAGGGTCGGTAGGAGCAGGGAATAGTCGTATCTATAGGTCGTAAAGAAGGGGGACAGTCCTATAGCATTAGCCGTACGGCTGTTAATAGCTAGCCCCGCTATAGGGAGAAGTCAGTTCCAGTTCGTCTAGTTATAGTCGACGTACGCTCGGAGGTACGCTTCCAAAGTTAAATTGACCCTCTCCGTCGCCCCGTCTGTCTGCAGGTACTATACGGTTAACAGGCGACGTTCTACCTTTAGCAACTAGCAGACCCTTGCCTAGAGCTGGCTCGTAAACTGTGTCCCCTAGTCTAATACAATTGACCTAGAGAAACCGTGCTTGCTAAACGTCGTCCGTATAAAGGCCTAGGCAGTGTCTTTAGCTGTAATAGAGTCTATTCCCTCTAGTATTACCCCCTTCGTTAACTTGTCCGTAACTACTATAATGTTTCGCTGTCTGTCGCTTTTAGAGAGGTCTGTAATAAAGTCTACTGTTAGATCTTGCTAGGGCCGGTCCGGTATTGGCAGGGGCTTTAGCAGCCTATGCTTTAGCTCGCGCTAGGGCTTCGTCCGTCCGTATATATCGCAGTTCCGTACGAACCTGCGAATGTCCTTCGCTATCGCCGGCCAGTCGTAGTCCTAGGCGATAATGCTGTACGTCTCCTCGCGCCCTAGGTGCCCGGTAGCTATAGAGTTATACGCCCGTTGTATTAAGCTCGTACGGAGCTTCTTGTCTACTAGGACCTATATCCGATTTCTAAACTTTAGGTTGTTCTTCTTATCTACTAAGCACTCGGCTGCCGACACCTTAAGATAGAGCTCGGCTAGGAGCTTTCGTTGCCCTCCCTAGATCGCTGTACAGGCCCCTTAGTATACCTCGTCCTTTTCTACTGCCTCTTCCTATGCTTGCAGTTAGGGTTCCTATAGGTGTGTCGCCGCTAGGCGGATAGTCTCCTCGCCTGGCTCCCCCTTAAACATCTGGAATGTTCGTAACTTTAGCTAGTCGTCCTCGTACGTCGTTGGCATGTCCTGGTCCCGTCTAGACAGTGCATTAGCCCTGCTGTTGTCCTTACCCTTACGATACTAGAGTCTTATGTTAAACCGGCTTAGATACATTGCCTATCGTACGTGCCTCTCGGACAGCTTCCGGGGTTAAGTAAAGTATTCCAGATTCTTGTAGTCTGTTAGGGCGAGGAACTTAGGCACTAAGCGGAGTTCTCTATCCTAGGCTTCGCAACACTGTACGACTGCTAGCAACTCTTTGTCGTAGATAGGGTAGTTACACTTAGCTAGGGAGTTCTTCTTAGAGAAATACGCGTATAGGTGTAGGAGTCCGTCCGAGACTACCTATAATAGGATACCTCTAATGCAGTACCCTAAGGAGTCAGTTTCTAGTATTGTCGTACGCTCTAGGTCGAAGGCGGCGAGCGTTGGTCCTGTAGTAAAGAGCTCCTTTAGCTTGTCGAAGCTCCTATCGCATTCGTCTGTCTATTTGAACTGCTTGTCCTTATACGTTAGCTTAACTAGAGGGCGTACGATCTCCGAGTAGTTCCGTATAAACTAGCAGTAGAAGTTGGCAAACCTAAGAAATTCCCGTACGCCCTTAACGTTCGTAGGCGGCTTCTATTGCTTAATAGCATTAATCTTCTTCCTATCTATACTAATGCCTTTCCCTGCCTCGATAATAAAACCTAGGTATTTCGTACGTTGTACACCGAATTCGCATTTGTCGATGTCGAGGTACAAGCTAGCCTGCTGCAGTCGGTCCAGCACCTTCTTAACATCTCGTACGTAATCTGCATAGGTGCCGTCTGTAAAAACTAGAGTGTCGTCGAGGTATGCTAAGCAGATGTCGTCTAGTAACCCTTATAGAGACTTGTTAATGTACCCTTAGAAGGCTGCCGGTGCATTGGCAAGGCCAAAGGGGGTAACAAGCTACTTAAAAAGACCGTATCTCGTACAGAAGGCAGTTATTTATTTACAGCCTTCCTTAATCTGTATCTTATAGAAGGCTAAGACTACGTTAAGCTTAGTAAACTACTTCGCCTTGCTAATCCGTCCGAGAGTCTCCTTAATAAGGGGTAGGGGGTACCGGTCCTTCTTAGTAATCGCGTTAATGCCTCTGTAGTCTATGCAGAAACGTAATCCGGCCTTCCCCTCCTTATAGACAAACAATACTAGGGCTCCTGCGGACGACGTACTAGCCCGAATAAACCCTTTGGCAAGCAGGTCGTCCAGTGTCTTGCGCAGTACTAAGAGTTCTCTAGAGGACATTCTATATAGCGGTCCGTACGGTACCTCCGGCAGGCCCCTATCCGGACAGGGTTCTAGCTAGATGTTATAGTTCATCCCTTCCCCTTAGTGTAGTAGCAGCTTCGAGGCCGACTTCGGCTCGAAGAGGTCCAGGTATCTAGCATACTCCCTTAGGAGCTTCGTACAGGGGTTCGTTACTTCCTTAGGTGCTAATGCCTTCTTAATGTCCGCCGTTGCTGTGTTGATTTCGGCCTTAGTATTGCTACCTTGCAGGATCCTCCCCTAGTCCCGGATTCTCCGCTTCGTTACTGCTAGGTACAGCCGTCCTCGTCCGACGTCTAGCTTGCCCCTCTAGCGCTCTATCTAAAGCTTCTCTAGTATTAGGTTATACCCTAACTTGTCCTGTACGATATAGAGGTATAAGTCCTGCTTATAGTGTCCCTGTACTTCCATCGTTACTTTTACTATATAGGTAATGTCCGGTTCTCGCCTAGTAATGCCTAGTATGCGTACAGGTACTATAGGGGTCGTCTTAATCTGATGTCTCTGTACGAAGTCTTTACTAACTACTCTATATACTAAACATCCTATGTTAATCAATGTCCGCGCCGTTGCGGACCCGTTTAACGTTGGCTATACGATAAACGGCGTCGTCGTTATGTAATTGCTCTTAAAAGATAGCTAAGTAATGCTTTGATTTAGCAGTCTATCTCGCACCCGTCTCTAGCAGAGTCTTCGCTTAGAGGCTACTCTTTTCCCGACTCGTTGTCGTCCGAGTAGGACTCCTAATCTTTCCGTTAAGGCGCCGCAGTTGCTACCCTTATAGTAGTCGGCCGTCCCCTAGGTCTCTCTACTAGCAGAAGCCCGCAATTCCGTACAGTGTAGCCTATCTTGCTACACTGGTAGCAGCTCCCTTCTGCTCGTCTCTTGTTAAGGGTGGCTATGTCTACCTATTGCACCTTTTTAGTACCGGCCCTTAGCCGTACGGTAGCTGCTGCCGCTACCCTCGTCGTCGTCGGTTCCCAGTCTATAGCGTCTGTCTGTCGCTAGGAGGGTTGTCTTATCTCCTAAGCGTAGCCTATCCGTCTAAGCCTGCGCTGCTAGTCGTCGACTATCCTAAGGAGGTCGCAGAATTCCTCGTACGTAGCTGGTCGCATTACGTCTACTAGCCCTGTTATAATCTCCTTAAAGAGGCCTACCTCTAAAGAGGTAATTTTTATCCTGTCCTCCTATTAGAGGCCTCCTGCTTCTGCTAAAGTCTAGTCAAATTCCGCGAGGAATTCTTATACGGTCTTGCATCCTTGTTTTATTATGTTAACCTGTAGGAGTGCTCGGCTCTCGCGGTCTAGGTCCTTGTAGCTCTTGTCTAGAGCTGCCTAGAGCATCGTCGTCGTAGCTATTGCCGGGTTGGCAATAGCTGTCTCGTAGTACGCTAGAATTCGTGCTGCCGCCCTGCCCTTCAACCTCCTAAAGAGGTAAACTACCTTGTCTAGCTTAGTCGGGTATGCTCCTAAGTCGACTAGGAGCTTAGAGCGTATCTAAGCAGCCTAGGAGGGGTACTCGGCCAGAGCCTTACTATCGTATATAGAGACGTCGGGGAGTTTGCTTCTGGGGGTTAGGGTATAGGCTATTATGTTCGTCGTCGTCGTAGGGGTCGGATCGCGATCGGACGCCCTAAGCTGTCGTAGCTCCTGTTCCTGTTAGGAAATTATCGCAGCCTAGTAGCTTACTTGTTGTTCGAGCTGCCTCTTGTTTTCCAGCAGCTCCTCGTATACGCAGTGCATATGTCCCTCTATAGCCGTAGTTTCTATAGGGATGTCGCCGTCTATCTTTGTTTTATTACCGCAGTTACCGACAGTAAGATTAATTCCTAATGTAAAGGAGCCTAAGAATCTTGGTTCAGAAACTTAAGGTTAGGTATCTATATAAAGGAACTAATAGGTAGTTCCTTCGTCGTCTGCTGCTGTACGCTTTGTACCTACGAAGCTAAGCTAGCAATTTCCCCTTAGTGCAGGGGTGCATAGTTTACCCTCCGTACAGAGGATCGGGAGTTACTTCCTCTGTATAGTAGTGCAGAGATTTCCCCCTATTTAGAGGGGCAGTAGCTCCCCTTTGTGCAGGACTGTAGTGTTCTCCCTCCGTACGGGAGTGGGGTCCTGTCAGTAGTTCCGTACAGAGGGTAGGGTTGTGCTGGCGCCGCTAAGTCGCAGTCCTTAGGGCGACGGTTGGCTTAGGTTAGGTCCAGGACCTAGGCCGGGCGGCGCCCCCTAACACTTTATAAACTACACCTTTATAGATATGCTGGAACAGTTCGTATCTATCTACTTGGACGACATCCTTGTTTACACCAAAGGAACGAGAGAGCAACACACGGACTACATTAAGAAAGTGTTAACTAGGCTCTACGAGGTTAGCTTAAACGTAGACACGAAGAAGAGCGAGTTCTACTAGACCGAAGTCAAATATCTCGGTCTTATCGTCGGAAGAGAAGGAATTCGGATAGACCTATTGAAAGTCGCCGCCGTCGCAGAATAGAAGCAGCCGTAATCCGGAAACACTACGCAAATCAGAGCGTTTCTCGGATTCTGCAGCTACTATCGCCAGTTTATTAAGGACTTTAGCAAGATAGCGAGACCCCTAAACGAAGCACTAAAGAAAGAGGCTGCTGGCCTATAGAATAAGAGGTGCACGGAAGCCTTGAACCGGCTAAAGGAGGCAGTAGCCTTAGCGCTAGTGCTGGCACACTTCCGACCGGAAAAGACGATCTATGTAGAAACGGACGCTTCCGACACAGTAACAGCAGGGGTCCTTTCTTAATACGCTAACGACGACGAGACCCTCTATCCGGTAGCTTTCTTCAGCAAGTCTATAAATAATACTAAGCGGAACTACGCTATCTACGATAAAGAACTATTGGCTATTATACAGGCGTTTAAAGAGTAGAAGCTAGAGCTTATAGCTAGAAAGAGCACAGTCCAGGTCCTTACGGATTACCAGTCACTTACCTAATTTATAAAGACGCAGAAGCTATCGCAGCGCCAAGCTCAGTAGGCCGCCTACTTGTCCGGATTCGACTTTAAGATCACTTCCCGACCTAGAGCTTAGAATGGAAAGGCTAATGCACTAACGAGAAGAGAAGGAAAGACCAGCCGCGCAAAAGAAGATCCGAACATGTTTCAGAAGGTGTTGACCGAACGAATAGTAGATGCTAAGGTGTTAAAAGAGGCAAGGATCTGTGCGATAGAGCCGCTAACTAAGGAAGAGACGCTCTACGAGAAAGTGGAACGGCTTAACCAGCAGCAGAAGCTTAACAAAACCGGCTTAGGGAAGTTAATCGTTCTGGAAGAGCTGATTACAGAGGTTATCTAGCTGGTTTATAGTTTTAAAGACGTCGGCTACGCAGGCTCGAAAGAGACGATAGAAGCCGTAAGGACGACCTACTGGTTTCCGCAAATTTTCGAGCGGATCTACCAGTTTATCGCTAACTGTTACGTATGCCGAGCCGCGAAGCTACATTACAGCCTTCCGGCCGGTCTGCTAAAGCTACTTCCGATCCCTAAGAAACTGTAGCAGCACATTACGATAGATTTCGTAACCGGCCTGCCGGATTCCAATGGATATAACGCTATGCTTAATGTAGTGGATCGACTAAGCAAGGAGTGCTATTTCATCCCCTGCTAAGCTAAGGATAAAGGAACTACAGCAGAAGAAACGGCGAGAATGCTAATCTAGCATATATAGAAGCACTATAGCCTGCCGGACACTATCACTACAGATATGAGTCCTTAATTCACTGCTAATGTATAGAAAGCTATTAACTATGTTCTTAGAATTCGCGGAAAGCTTAGTACAGCCGCTTACCCTTAGACCGATAGTTAGTCTAAAGTAGCTAACTGTAAGATAGAGAAATATCTACGAATCTTCTATAGCCACTATTAAGCAGAGTAGGTTAAGGTGTTGCCGATAGCCGAATTCTGCGCCGATTCGGCACAGTCCGAGGCTCCCTTACTGGCGCTGTTCGAAATAATCTATAGTTATCTTCTAAGGATAAGCTTTTAACTACCGAACGAACCTAGCTCTTTGGAACCTTCTACCGCTACTTCGTCGAAGAGAGTCGCTGCCGCTACGGCAGAAGCGCTCAGATCTTAGATAGAAGAAGCGATCCGGGTAGCGAAAGAAGCGATAGAATTAGCTTAGAAGAAGATAGTAACTCGAGCTAATAGAAAGCGGTTACTAATAGAATTTGAAGAAGGCTAAAAGGTATAGCTTAATACGCAGAACCTAAGGCTAAAAGAGAACGCCAAGCTTAACCCCTGTTATATAGGTCCGTTTACGATAGTGGAAAAGAGATCGCTAGTAACTTATCGGCTCTAGCTACTAAAGTCGTTCCAAATCTACGATGTTTTCTATTTGGATCTGTTAAGCCTAGACCCTAAGGATAGTTTTCTAGAACAGGGGTTCGCTAAACCTCTGCCAATCGAGATTGACGATAAAGAAGAAGAGTAGGAGGTAGAAGATGTAGTAGATATAAGGAAGATAAGAGGGTCTATCGAAGCAAGGATCTTATAGAAGTAATAGCTAGAAGACTATAAATAGTATCCAGTCGAGAATCTCCGAAATTCGGTAGAGCTGTTAAGAGAGTTTTACGTCCGGAACCTGAAGAAACCAAAGCCTAAGTAGCTGCAAGGCTAATAGCTCTAGAAGAGATAGAAAAGAAGAAGAAGGGTCGCGTCCGCTCTATCGGTATAGAACCAATAAAAACGATCGCAGCAGTCGCTTAGCTAGAGTCCTCGGCTCTCCTACTACTACCGCTAGCCTAGTCGGCCGGATAATAACAGTAAAGCCGAGGACAGCGCTACCGCTTCGACGCGACGGTCGTCGACGCCGCCCTAAACAAGAAAGGCTCGCGGCCGTTCGATTTTGTAGACAGCGCCGGCGACGGCGGCTTTGTAGTAGCGCTTAAGGCCTTAGTAGAGAAGAAAAACAAGAAGAGATAGCGCGCTGCGGATAGATCTATATAGACCTCTACAGCAGCGCACAGGCCAGCTATGCTGGAGCTTAGATAGCTGGCGGCTCAGATTAGATAGCTCCGATTAGACGGACGCTAAGTAAAGGATTTCAGATAGCGACGATATAAGAAGAAAGAAGAAGTCGAAAGGGTAACGTTTTTAAAAATGGAAGAACTAATAAGGTAACGTTGATTTTTGGAAGGATTTTAGCGGAAGAAGTCGCAAATCGGACGGAGGAAGAATACGAAGAAAAATAGAAGAAAAAGAAGAAAAGAACGAATCGAAAAAAAAGAGAAGGGGCAGATAAGATAAGTAAGCGGTCGAGGGCGACTGCTAGTAAGGAAGGGGGGTGGTGTTGCAGCGGCAGAAAGGGGTGGGACTAAGTAATAGGGTAGACCCTTAGAATTTCGGCTCGGCCCTTCCGAACCGAGCCAGGCCTTAGCACACCCACCCCTAAAGCCCTTACCTACCGCTGCATAGATTCCTTTCCTTCCTTAGTTCGAGATATAGTTATTAAAACAGCTGTATTAAGTTATATCTGCGTACTCGGATTAGGTAACACCTCTAACAGGTCCACTTCTTCTTCTGCTATTATCTTCTAGTAATCTTCGATGTCCTTTATCGAGATAGCGTAGATCTTATTCTCCGGCGACTTCGCGAGAGTCGTTAGAGCCTCTAAGCTTATTATTCCTGCAGTATTTAGGGGATTAGAACAGTTAATCGGCACGGCGCTAATAGTTGTAACGTTTAGCTTGGCGGCAACGACGGCGACCGGTTCAATAACGGCGGCTCCGCTTTGCTGGGTTTTAAACCAAAGTGTGCCTTTACCTACGTTAATTACGGCTTTCTAGTTCTTTATCTATTTCTGCCCTATAATAATATTAAACTGTCCGATATCTATAATTCGGAACGTTGCTTTAGTCGTTCGGCCGGCTAGGGTGGTCTTTAGCGGCATGTAGTGCGTAACGCTCCCCGTGTCTTGTCCGTTATATGCTTCTAAATCGATTCTTATACTGCCGATTTTCCGTATACGTTCAGGTTTCTAGCAGTGACTCTCGCCTAGTGCACGAAGCTCTCGAGACCTCCGTCTTCTACCGAAGCTATAGCTCTGGCTAGCTTTGGGTTCAACTTCTGTCTTAGTAAGTAGAGCTGCTCGTCTTCGGACACTTTAGCTCTAATAGCATATTTCCTAAACGGACCGTAGAATTCTTTAAACGTTAGCCGGTTCTGGTTAAGCTTGTCCAGCTGTTTACAGGCCGTCTTCCTTCGGAAGGGGTCCCCGAAACGCTGGTCTAGAGCTTTAATCGCTTTGTCGGCGGTTACCTCTTCTAGGTCTGCTACTAGTAAGAACGCTTCGCCTTCTAGTTGCGATTCCAGGTAGGCCAATCTGTCTTCTTTACTGCTTCCAGCATAATCGCAGTTTATCTTATTCTTTATCTTCTTTTTAAATGCCTCCTAGTCTTTAGGGTCTCTACCCCTAAAGGCCGGTAGATTAGGTAGTAACGTTATCGAAGTGCTACCTTAACTGTACGCCGCTAGTAAGGCGGTTTCCGCTTGTTCTTCTCGATGCGGCAGCGGCGGCGCCGATAACATCGCTGCCTCTATGTTAGCTAGCTAAGCCTTTAGCGCCTTTAGTTGCGCTAGTCGATTCGCTACTTAGTTCTCCAACATATCGATAATAGTCTCTGCCGATTCCTTCTCGGCTATCACCGATTCTATTTCCTCTCTTAGCTGCCTGTTCTCTTCTATCTTCTTATAAAACTTCTTCTCGATAAAGGTAATAGTGTCGTATACCTTCCTAGTTCTATGTTCTGCCCGATATTCCTCGAGTTTATCTGGTGTACAGGCATACAGCTCCTTGTAGCCTGCTATTCCTTCTTTCGCCTTATCTGTCTCTTCTTCCGTAAGATCTTTAGTAACTGTCTTATCGTCGAGGATGCTAGTGCGCCTATCCCTCGCTCTGTTAGTCTTTCTCTTTCTGCTGCAGCCTGTAACGCCGCCCTCTACCGTTAAGAAGCCCTCTATAGTCTTCTTACAGTGCTGATGTGTTTAGTTAGTAGTGTGCGCGTGCGTTATTCGGGTAGCCGGATAGTTTAACAGGCCCTTTCGCGCAGCGTAGGGTTAGTGTAGTTAGTAAGTTCGAGATATAATAATCCGAGCACGTAGATGTATTTTAATATAGCTGTTTTGATAACTATATCTCGAACTAAGGAAGGGAAGGAATCTATGCAGCGGTAGGTAAGGGCTTTAGGGGTAGGCGTGCCAAGGCCCGGCTCGGTCCGGAAGGGCCGAGCCGAAATTCCAAGGGTCCACCCTATTACTTAGTCCTACCCCTTTCTGCCGCTGCAACAGTAATAACCTAGGCCTAACTACCCTGCATTAACTTGGAAGTAACTGCTAAAAGTTTACGATAAAAGGCTCAGGTATAATTCCTAGGGGGTGCATCTTTTAATAGGAGAGTGGAAGCAGCGTTAACGTATGTCCGTTTGTCTACCACTCTGTACAGAATAAGGTGGACCTAGTAAAGGTCCAGCTGGCTGTATGCAGACCTGCCGGGGGGGGGGGGTTGATTGCGTACGCTGTATAGGAAGGCTGTGCAATAGCGTGCATAGCCTGTAAGTAAGCGCAGCTTACAAAGTCGTAAGCCTATAGTGTAAGGGGTAGTAATATAGGGTAGTTGGGCCCGGGTTATTACGAAGCCTTGCCAAGGTTTATATATCTAGTACACATTAGTCAGGTCACTTCCGAGTTACTTAATTAGTGTTACAGCAGCAGAAAGGGGTAGAACTAAGCGATAGGGTAGACCCTTGGAATTTCGGCTTAGCCCTTCTGGACTAAGCCGGGCCTTGGCACAATACCCCTAAAGCCCTTACCTACTGCTGTATAGATTCCTTTACCTCTTTAGTTCGAAACATAGTTATTAAAACAGCCGTATTAAATTATATCTGCGTACTTAGATTATTATATCTCGAACTCTCTATCTATATAAGGGCTTAAGAATCTTGGTTTAGAAACTCAAGGTTAGGTATCTATATAAAGGAACTAATAGGCAGTTCCTTCGTCGTCTACTGCTGTACAATTTTTACCTACAAAGCCAAGCTAGCAATTTCCCTCTATACAGGGATGCAAGGTTCGCACTCTGCATAGAGGATCGGGAGTTTCCCTCTATATAGTAGTACAGAGTTTTTCCTCTGTTTAGAGGAGCGGCAACTCCCCTCTATACAGGGCTATAGGATTCTCCCTCTATATAGGAGTAGGGTCCTGTCGGTAACTCCGTATAGAGGGTAGGGTCGTACTAGCACTGCTAAGTCGCAGTCCTTAGGGCGACGGCTAGCTTAGGTCCAGGACCTAGGCTGGACAGCGCCTTCTAACAATACCCCCCTCCCTTCTTATAGTGCTTCTTTCGTACAATAGCGTATCGTATACCCTTAGCTCTTAGGGTTCCTCTAGCAGGTAGTGCTTTCCCGTCTTCGCCTAGGCACTTGCCTATCGACCTCCCTCTCTGCTGTTGCAACCTTAGACCTGTCCTCCTAGATCCTGTAGCTAGGGCAGAGGAGCACCTATAGGCAGGGAAGGCAGGTAGTGCTAGATCGCTTCTACCTAATCTTAACCGATTCCGTTTGCTACTTTAAGGATACCGAGGCTAAGGCAGAGGGGGCCTGCAAGTAGTTATAAAGGTGCAGGAGGTGCTCGGTCCTGTCTGTTCGTTTACCTCCTACCCTACAGCCCCTAGCTATACACTCTGTGTCCTAACTGTACGGTCTGGCGCCAGCAGGCTATCTGGCTCTGTCCCTGTGCCTTAGTTATCGTCCGGAGTTTAGCTCCTAGGTAGATGTTCCCGTCTCTGTCTAGTCGTCTAGAGGGCCGTCGCTCGTATAGGCACTAGGTCGTAGTTGCCTTATTTGTCCTCCCTTATACGGTTGTAGCAGCTGCCCTAGTTGCTATTGCCCTATAGAGCAGGCAGCTACTACCCTGTATATAAACCCTTTCCTCCTTGTCTCTCTCTATTCTTCTCTTTCTCCTTTATTCCCCTATCTGCTACCCGTCCGCCTAGCTGTCCGCTACTACTACTATTACTACTACTACTATTACTACAACCAGTACTACTACTAACTACAACTACTACTACTAATACTACTATTCTGTCCGCCTAGTACTGTTACGGCTCTCTTGTAGTTGCCGGCTTATCCTCCTATACCCCTACCTCTAGCTGTAGGATGTTTAGCTTAACTAGCAACTCTGCTTCTAGTTCGTATAGCCTTCTTCCTTTGCGCAGTCCTAGCTAACGTCCTAGGTGCTACACCAATAAGCAGCAGGATGTTGCTAAGCTACCCTCCTACTCCTTCTAGAGCTAGGGCCCCTGCTAGCTAGGAGGTAATTAAGATTTCGGGTATAGAGTTGGCTGCCTTAGTCCTAGGGGGTAGTAGCTAGTAGGCTACCTTAAAGTAGCATATAGAAGTTTTCGGACAGTGTTGCTCTCGTTCTCCTCTGTTAAGGGGGGAGCTAAGAGGTTGGAAGAGGTCGATGTAAAAGTCGAAGTAAGTAAGAGGAGTTGGATAAAACAAAGTCTAAGAGAAGGGATATAAAAGTTGATGTTGGAGAGGAAGGCTAAAGTCTAAAGTAAGGAGTGTAAAAACTAAGTAAAAAAGGGAAGGGCTAGAGTCTAAGGTGTAAAAGCTGAATTAATACATAAGACGAGCTATAAACAAGAAGAAGAGAAAGATTAGGGGGGCGGCAGCAGGTTCTTATATCCCCCTGCACTAGCTGGTTGTTTGCTAAGTGTTTGCTAGTAACTTTCTTATTAAACTCTGTCTCTTTGTTCTGCAAACAGATTTATTTCCTAGACCCGCTTTTTCCAAAGGTTCCAGAACTAAGCTAGGAGTGTTTGCATCGCGAGATAATTCGCCTTGTACTCTCTTAGAGTCTTTTTCTATCTAGTGGTTGTTGGCCTATAGTCTGTAAATCTCAATAGTTCTAGTTGGGTCCTAGATGCTGTTGTTTTCTGTTTCCTTTCTAGTAACTATGTTTTCCGTTTTACATCTGTTAACTGTAACAGTAGCCCCCCTTAATATAGCAGAGTTCCTACGAAGCCTTAGTAGTTCGAGGCACTAGGGGTAAGTCTGCTTATTCCTAGGGGCAGGCCTAATATTACGGTCAATATTCTATTAGTAAGCAAAATCCAGTTCTCTTTGGCTGTACCGGGTTTCTAGGCGGTCGTCTCTGGAGTCTAAGAGGTTTTAACAGTAGAAGGCTTTAATCTTGTCCTTGTCGAAGATAATGTTTCTAAGGGGTTCCTAAGTAGTGTCCCAGTCTTCGTAGCTTTGCTATTAAACTTTGTACTTTGTCTGCCTATTAATTACTTAACAGTCTGTAATTTTGCGTACGTAGTATTCTCCTTCTTCGTCTTCGTCGTCGTCTTCTGCAGGGAGAATGCGGGTTCGTTCTTAGTCTTGCAATTGGATTAGGAAGGGATCTCCTTCTTTAGGTCTTAGTCGAACAGGATAGAAGACATCGTAGATTTCCTAGTCTTCCGGCAGTTAGAGGCGGTATACGTACGAGCTAATCTTCTCTGTAATAGGGAAGGGGCCTAGTTTTTTCTAATCGAGTTTGCGAGAAGGTCTTCCTGTAACAATGTTCTTAGAGTCTAGGTATACTCTGTCTCCTACTTAATAGTCTGGAGCTAGTTGTCGTTTTCGGTTAGCTTGTTCTTTATAGATAGCCTAGGCGTAAGTTATTTCTTCTTGGACTTCCTAGTAGATCTAGGAGAGGTGCGTTGCCTAGTCGTCTACATCGACTTCGTCTAGGTCGTCGGGTCGCGGTAGTAGGTCTTAAGGTTCTATTCCTGTTCGGGGGTAGTAGCCTCTAGTAGTATAGAAGGGTAAGTGTCCTGTTGTCTCTAACTCCCAGTTGCGTACCGAGAATTCTACTGTTAGGATATGTTTTAGCAAGTCCCTTTAGTAGTAATTAATAAAGCAACATAGCGTCTGTTCGAACAGTGCATTCGCAATTTCCGTTTAACTATCTGTTTCTAGGTAGTAGGACGTTAAGATATCGTGATCGATGTTTAAAAGCTTGCAGAGGCGTTTCTAGAACTTAGCAATAAACTGAGAGCCTCTGTTAGAGGTAATGCTGTCCGGAAGGCCTACGTAATGCCAGACGTATTCGTAAAAGAGTCGAGCGGTTTCCTTAGAAGTTATGCTCTAGTAGGGTACTACAAAGCGGTCCTTAGAGTGTCGGTCTACAACTATAAAGACGTTCTTTGCCTTAACGCCTACCTAAGTGGTCCCTTAAGCGAGACAGGTAACAAAGTCTATTGTAATGTGTTTCTACGGGTGCTTAGGGGCCGGGAGAGGCTTTAGCAATCCTTGTAGACGTTGTAGGTCGTGTTTAGCTGCCTTGCAGATAGGACAGTTATTTCTATACCTGCGGACATGCTTCTACATTGACGGCTACTAGTAGTAACGGGAAGTAAGCTTGTAAAGCTTCGATCGTCCTAGGTAGCCTCCTGCTGCCGAGTTGTAAACTGTCCTAAGGATGTATAGTCGTATTAAATCGCCTGCACCTTTAGGAACAAAAAGACGAGATCGAAAGTAAACCAGTCTATCCCTAAGTTTGCATTCTAAGAGAGAAAAGCCAGGGAAGGTACGCTGCCCTATTTTAAGGGCCTAGATCAGTCCTTAAGCCTGTTCGTCGAATTCGTAAGCTTCTCTAATTATTAGGAGCAGTTCTCTAGGTTGATTTGCTTCTTTAGTTGATTGATTATCGTCCTGTTCGTTGTCGGAGGTAACAGAGCCTTCAGTTTCGGAGTCTTCGGTGTTAAATGTTTCATTTTCTGGTTCGCTTTCCGAATCGTTATCCTCTAGGAAGGCAGGTGCTAGACACAGAGCGAAAGAGACAGCGATTAATAGTATACCTTCTTTTAGGTAGGTCTTTAGGTCTTTGCTTAGGTTATAGGCCTTTAGGATAGTTTAGTTACATATTGTCTAGCCTTCTTTTCAGTCTACTGGATAGGTTCTAGGCATCTAGGTAAGGGCATTAGCCCTTAAATTAAGAGATCTAGGCGCGTATTAAATAAAAAAGTTAAACCTTAAGAGGAATTCGCTCTAGCGGGCTTATCTGCAATTAAGGATTTTGTTCTTTATAAAATAAATCAAGTTCTTGTAGTCTGAACTGACTTAGGTCAGGTAGGCTGCACCTTCGAGTTCTAGTTGCTACTCTTTAAATGCTTTAACGATTGCAAGGAGCTCTTTGTCGTATATCTCGTAATTGCATTCGGCAGGTAGCATCTTCTTTAAGAGGTAAGCTACTAGGAGCTATAGCTAGTTAGGCGATTTTCGTTAAAGGAGAACTGCTCTAATAGGTCCGTTAGAGGCGTCTGTTTCTACGTAGGTTTCTAAGTTAAAGTTAAAGTGTTAAAGGATTGGGTCTTTAGTAAATCGTTGTCGCAGGAGGTTAAATGCGTATTAGCAGGAGTTAGTCCAGTTAAACCTAGCTTCTTTCTTTGTCAGAGCAGTTAGTAGCTTTACTATTAAGCTAAAGCCCTAAATAAAACGACAGTAGAAGTTAGCGAACCCATCAAAGCCTTGCACTTCTTTAACAGTCTTTAGGATCTTCCAGTCCAGGATTGCTTAAATCTTTGCTAGGTCTATACGGATGCCTTTATCTAAGATAATAAGGCTAAGGAATTAAACTTCTTGTTAGTGAAATCCGCACTTGTTAATGTCCAGATGCAAGCCTGCTTCTGCCAGTTTCGCTAGTACCTTTCGGACGTGTTCCTAATGTTCTTTTAGTGTAGTGCTGTAGACTAGGATATCGTTAATATAAGCGGTAACAAATTAGTCTAAGTACTCCCTTAGTATATTGTTTATGTATTTTTAAAAAGTGCTAGGTGCATTGCATATTCTAAAGGGCA
Organism: Pseudocercospora ulei; assembly: GCA_016165855.1. Taxonomy (NCBI): domain Eukaryota; kingdom Fungi; phylum Ascomycota; class Dothideomycetes; order Mycosphaerellales; family Mycosphaerellaceae; genus Pseudocercospora; species Pseudocercospora ulei. Next base: position 6,388,252 of record JACWNB010000004.1, read on the forward strand.
TTACTAGGGATTCGAACAGGCCGTACCGGGTTCTAAAGGCGGTTAACTATTCTTGTTCTTTAGCTATCCGAATCTTGTTAAAGGCTGCAATTATATTAAGCTTAGTAAACCATTTTGCTTTCGAGAGTCGTTCTAGTGTTTCTTAGATTAGAGGGATCGGATATCGGTTCTTCTTAGAGATAGCGTTAAGATTGCGGTAGTTAACACAGAAGCGTAGCCCTCTACCGGGCTTCTTAACAAACATAACAGGGCTAGCGGCAGGTAAGCGACTAGATCGAATAAAGCCTTTCTAAAGGTTTTGTTACAGAAACCTTTGCAGGACTTAGAGTTCTTCGCAGGACATTTAGTAAAGAGGTCCGAAAGAGAGCGTCTAACCTTCTTCTAGTTTAATCTTGTAATCGTAAGGTCGGTAAGGAGGTAGCTTGTTAGCTTCTTTAACTAACTATACACTAAGGAAGTCGTAGTATTCTGTTAGTACTTTTGTCTCTAGATTGGTAGCTTCTCGGTTTTCGTCGAACTTAGCAGGGGCTTTCTCGATGTCTTCTATTAACGCAGCAAAGATTTGAGCTCCTTTTTCCTTTGCAGCTGTGTAGAAAGCAGCTGCGGATACTTAGAAGATCGAATCTTTTGTGCTGTTCGCAGGAGTAAGCTAAGTTAAAGTGTAGCAATAGTTTCGGCAGTGTTCTGAGTTTATGTCGAGGCTTCTAGTGTCCTAGTTAATCTGTAGGTTGTAGCACTTTAGCTAAGGCAATCCTAGGATTATTTTCTAGTTAGGTAGAGGTGTAACAAAGCAAGAGAGGTGTTCTTCGTAGTTGTTCCTAAGTTGAAGTTTAATATAGGCAATCTAAGTTATACCCCTAGCGGAGGCCTTGCTGCTGTTAAACATCTTAAAGGGTCTAGGGTATTTCAAGTTCTAAGTAGGGATTCCTAAGGAGTTAACAAGTCTAGGGTTAATAAAACTCTTGCTAGTTGCGCTGCAGTCGATTATCGTAAGTACTAAGTACGTAGAATTCTTCTTAGTATAGATATTTGCTGTAACTATAAAGGGAGGATAAGTTAACTTATCCTCTGCCTTAGTACAGAATTGCACTGCAGAAGAAGAGATTGCACGATGTCGATCTAAATGCTTGCCTGTTAGGCGTCTTGTTAACAGGCCTAAGCGTTTCTCTAGTCTTTGCTGTTATCTTTTAGTGCTAGGGCGGCTATAGAGAATCTAAGAGGAATGCCTGCCTTGTTGCAGCGATTGACCAGAGTTAGGCAGTTAATTGCGATGTAGTTTAGCTCCCTACAATACATACAGAGACGTTGGTTGCGGCGACGCTGCTTTTCTTCTTGTATAAGTCGACCGTCTTAAAGCTTAGCTAAACTAAGGTCTATAGGTTCGCCGTTAACAGGAGGAAGTCGTAGGGCTAAGGAGGGATTGGGTTAGTTTTAGGTAAAGATAGGAAGAGTCGTAACCGGACGCTGGCTCGTACGGTTGTTAAGTAGGTTGCTGCGTGCCTTAATAATGTTTAAGAACAGGTTTCGACGACTGTCGAGACATTAGCAGAGGGTAACTAGTTCGTAGAATAACAAAGATTCGTGCTCTTAGTCCTCTAGTTTGGTAAGAAGTTCAGTGCTTAGACTAGCAACCAAAGCCGACTTTTGGGCTTCTGTGTCGTATTCGCAGTATCCGATTTCCTGTAAGAATTGTGCGTAGTAGTTAGAGAATAGCTTGTTGGTTTGCTTAAGGGTTCGGATTAGCTGCTAGGCTATAGATTTGCGGTATAGGTTACTAAAGGCTAAGTCGAGAGCGGTAAGCAAGGTGGTAACGTCAGGACAAGTAACTCGTAGTGTCTTTAGGTTAAACCAGTATAAGACCTGTTACAGTGCCTTGCTAGTAAGGAGGGAGAACGCATACGAGACCTTCTGTTGTTCGTTTAGGAAGTGGTCCGCGTTAGCTGAGAGTTTAATTAATAATCGTAGTCGAAACTTATTAAACTTGTCCTTGTCTCTATAGAATGGTTCTAGGTCAGCTACTCTCTTGCTAGTAGGTTCTCTAGTAGTGTTCTGTGTCCTTAGGTTTAGAGCTTCCTGCAATTGTCCTTGTGTCTAAGCTTTCTTAATAGTAAGATTGGCAATCTTTCGTTCTATCTCTTGTACCTAATCCTTGCTATCTAACAGTATTGCTTCTAGGCTATTAATGTGTTGGTTAAGTTCCTTTACTTGTTCAATGCCTGTACGGACGATGTTCGTTGCTATAAAAAAGACTCGGAGGGCAAGGTTGGGATCGTTGTTTATTAGGTTGATAATTCCTTCTGCTAATAGGTCCAGTTGTAAGTATTCTTTAAAGGGGACCTCTTCTCGTAGTGTATAGAAGACTATATTGATAGTCTGGTGTTTGGTAGATAGCTCGTAATGTTAAGGGGGGAGCTAAGAGGTCGGAAGAGGTCGATATAAAAGTCGAAGTAAGTAAGAGGAGTTAGATAAAACAAAGTCTAAGAGAAGGGATGTAAAAGTTAATGTTAGAGGGGAAGGCTAAAGTCTAAAGTAAGGGGTGTAAAAACTGAGTAAAGAAGGGAAGGGCTAGAGTCTAAGGTGTAAAAGCTAAATTAATGCATAAGACGAGCTATAAACAAGAAGAAGAGAAAGATTAGGGGGGCGGCAGCAGGTTGTTATATCCCCCTACGCTGGCTGGTTGTTTGCTAAGTGTTTGCTAGTGACTTTCTTATTAAACTCTGTTTCTTTGTTCTGCAAACAGATTTATTCCCTAGACCCGCTTTTTCCAAAGGTTCTAGAACTAAGCTAGGAGTGTTTGCATTGCGAGATAATTCGCCTTTTACTCTCTTAGAGTCTTTTTCCATCCGGTGGTTGTTGGCCTGTAGTCTGTGAATCTTGATAGTTCTGGTTGGGTCCTAGATGCTATTGTTTTCTGTTTCCTTTCTAGTAACCGTGTTTTCCGTTTTATATCTGTTAACTATAACATCCTCCTACTTTTACTCTTATTCCTACCTGTCTCCTAGCTGTCCTCTTGCTCCTACCCCCTTCCGTACAGTATAGTGTTAGTAGGACCTAGTAGGGTCCTACGTCTTGATTTTCGATCCTTCGACAACCTAAGTTGCTAGCAGCTGCCCTGTACCTAGGGTAGATCGTGCCCCTTTTCGCTATACGGCACAGTATTACTGCGACTAGGCAGGGGGATAGTTCTCCTCCTACCTGTCTAGCGCAGTTGTATCCTATAGGGCCTCGTATAGTTCCTACGTAGGCTCTGCCTACCCTCTCTATTTAACTAGGTACTCTATCCTCTTCCGCTTGCTTTAGCTCTTCAGGATTCCTTCTACCTTATACTCCTCCTAGCCCTTAGTTATAATCGCTGGTAGGCGCGCGTCGTCTGTCGTCTAGTGCAGCAGGGGGTCCGTATTCGCTAGCTGTACGAGGTCTATATAGAAGACTAGGTAGATCCCTAGGGGAGTGTTAAGTCGTACAGCGTGTGTCCCTACTGTTTAGACTACTATAAACTTCCAGTTCTTCTAGTCCAGTTTCTTGCTTAGCCAGTCTATATAGATATTGCGCTAGTTTAGCTAGACCTTATCCCCTGCCTTGTACCTTGGTACAGCCTGTCGTCTCTTGTTAGCCTGCTCCTCCGCATTCTGTTAAGCTATAGCTAGACTCGCTTTCGCCTATTGGTAGGCATTTATAATCGTCTGTACAATAGCCTCTCCTTGCTAAATCGGGTATTGTACAGGGCGCAGGGTGTTACTACTTAGGGTCGGCGGGAGCAGGGAGTAGTCGTATCTATAGGCTATAAAGAAGGGGGACAATCCTGTAGTATTAGCCGTACGGCTATTAATAGCCAGCTCTACTATAGGGAGAAGGCGGTTCCAGTTTATCTAATTATAGTCGACGTATGCCTAGAGGTACGCTTCCAACGTCGAATTGACCCTCTCTGTCGTACCGTCTGTCTGCAGGTGCTATGCAGTTAACAGGCGACGTTCTATGTTTAGCAACTAACAGACCCTTGCCTAGAGCTAGCTTATAAACTATATACCCCGGTCTGATACAATTGACCTAGGGAACCCGTACTTGCTGAACGTCGTCTGTATAAAGGCCTAGGCAGTGTCCTTAGCTGTAATAGAGTCTATTCCTTCTAGTATTACCCCCTTTATTAGCTTGTCCGTTACTACTATAATGTTCTGCCGTCCGTCGCTCTTAGGGAGGTCTGTAATAAAGTCTACTGTTAGGTCTTGCTAGGGCCGGTCCAGTATTAGTAGGGGTTTTAGCAGCCTATGCTTCAGTTTACGCTAGGGCTTCGTCCGTCTGTATATATCGCAGTTCTGTACGAACCTGCAGATGTCCTTCGCTATCGCCGGCTAGTAATAGTCCCTAGCAACGATGCTGTACATCTCCTCGCGCCCTAGGTGTCCGGTTGCTATAGAACTATGCGCCTGTTGTATTAAGCTTATATAGAGCTTCTCGTCTGCTAGGACCTAAATCCGATTCCTGAACTTTAGGTTGTTCTCCTCGTCTACTAAGCACTCTGCTGCCGACACTTTAAGGTAAAGCTCTGCTAGGAGCTTCCGCTGTCCTCCTTAGATCGCTGTATAGGCCCCTTAGTATATATCGTCCTTTTCTACTGCTTCCTCCTATGCCTGCAGTTAGGGTTCCTATATATATGTCACTGCTAGGCGGATAGTCCCTTTGCCTAGCTCCTCCTTAAACATCTAGAATGTCCGTAATTTTAGCTAATCGTCCTTGTATATCGTTGGCATGTCCTAGTCCTGTCTGGATAGCGTATCGGCTCTGCTATTGTCCTTACCCTTGCGATACTAGAGTCTTATATTAAACTAGCTTAGGTACGTTGCCTATCGTACGTATCTCTTAGACAGCTTCCGGGCTTGCGTAAAGTACTCTAGATTCTTGTAGTTAGTTAGGGCGAGGAACTCGGGAACCGAGCAGAGTTCTCTATCCTACGCTTCGCAACACTATACGACTGCTAGCAATTCCTTGTTGTAGATAGGGTAGTTGCACTTAGCTAGGGAGTCCTTCTTAAAGAAGTACGCGTATAGGTGTAGAAGTTCGTCCGAGACTACCTGTAACAGGATGCCTCCTATATAGTATCCTAAGGAGTCGGTTTCCAGTATTATCGTACGTTCTAGATCGAAGGCGGCAAGCGTTGGTCCTATAGTAAAGAGCTCCTTTAGCCTGTTAAAGCTCCTATTGCACTTATCCGTCTACTTAAACTGCTTGTCCTTGTATGTTAGCTCGACTAGGGGGCGTACGATCTCTAAGTAGTTCTGTATAAACTAGTAATAGAAGTTGGCAAACCTAAGAAATTCCTGTACGCCCTTAACGCTTATAGGCGGCTTCTATTGCTTAATAGCATTAATCTTCTTCCTATCTATGCTAATGCCTTTCCCTGCCTCGATAATAAACCCTAGGTCTTTCGTACCTTTACATTTGTCGATATCGAGGTATAAGCTAGCCTGTTGCAGTCGATCTAATACCTTCTTAACGTCCTGTACGTAGTCTGCGTAGGTGCCGTCTGTAAAAACCTGGGTATCGTCGAGGTACGCCGAATAGATGTCGTCTAGTAACCCTTGCAGTAACCTGTTAATATACCTCTAGAAGGTCGCTAGTGCGTTGGTAAGGCTAAAGGGGGTAATAAGCTACTCGAAAAGACTATATCTCGTACAGAAGGCAGTTAACTATTTACAGCCTTCCTTAATCCGTATCTTATAGAAAGCTGAGACTACGTTAAGCTTAGTAAACCACTTTGCCTTACTAATCCGTCGAGAGTCTCCTTAATAAGGGGTAGAGGGTACTAGTCCTTCTTAGTAATCGCGTTAATACCTCTGTAGTCTATGCAGAAACGCAAGCCGGCCTTCCCCTCCTTATAGACAAACAGTACTAGGGCTCCTGCGGACGAGGTACTTGCACGAATAAAACCTTTAGCAAGTAGGTCGTCCAGTGTCTTGCGCAGTACTAGGAGTTCTCTAGAGGACATGCCGTACAACGGACTATACGGTACTTTAGGCAGACTCCTATCCGGCCAGGGCTCTAGCTAGATGTTATAGTTAATTCCTTCTCCTTAGTATAGTAGCAGCTTCGAGGCTGACTTTGGCTCGAAGAGGTCTAGGTATTCTGCGTACTCTGCTAGGAGCTTTATATAGGGGTCTGTCGTTTTCTTAGGCGCTAATGCCGTCTTAATGTCTGCAGTCGCAGTGTTGATTTCGGCCTTGGCATTGCTACCCTACGGAACTCTCCCCTAGTCTTAGAGCCTCCGCTTCGTCGCTGCTAGGTACAGCCGTCCTCGTCCAACGTCCAGCTTGCCTCGCTAGCGCTCTATCTATAGCTTCCCTAATATTAGGTTATACCCTAACTTGTCCTATACGATATAGAGGTATAAGTCCTGCTTATAGTGTCCCTGCAGCTCTATCGTTACTTTTACTATATAGGTAATGTCCGGTCCTTGCCTAGTAATGCCTAGCATATATACAGGTACGGTAGGGGTCGTCTTAATACAGTGTCTCTATACGAAGTCTTCGCTAATTACTCTGTATACTAAATATCCTGTGTTAATTAGTATCCGCGCTGTTGCGGACCCGTTTAGCTTAGGCCGTACGATGAACGGCATAGTCGTTATATAGTTGCTCTTAAAAGATAGCTAAGTAGTGCTTTGATTTAGCAATCTATCTCGTATACGCCTCTAGCAGAGCCTTCGCTTAGAGGCTACTCTTTTTCTAACTCGTCGTCGTCTGAGTAGGACTCTTAGTTCTCTTGTTAAGGCGCTGCAGTGGCTACCCTTGCAGTAGTCGGCTGTCCTCTAGGTCTCTCTGCTAGCAAAAGCCCGCAATTCCGTACAGTGTAGCCTATCTTGCTATACCTATAGCAGCTCCCTTCTGCTCGCCTCTTGTCTAGGGTAGCTATATCTACCTACTACGCCCTTTTAACAGCGGCCCTTAGCCGTACAGTAACGGCTGCTGCTACCCTCGTCGTCGTTAGTTCCTAGTCTATAGCATCCGTCTGCTGCTAGAGGGGTTGTCGCATCTGATAAGTGTAGCTTATCTGTCTGAGCCTACGCTGCTAGTCGTCGACTATCCTAAGGAGATTACAGAATTCCTTGTACGTAGCTAGTCGCATTACGCCTACTAGTCCCGTTATAATCTCCTTAGAGAAGCCTACCTCTAAGGAGGTAATTTTTATCCTGTCCTCCTATTAGAGTCCTCCTGCCTCTGCTAGGGTCTAGTCGTATTCTGTAAGGAACTCTCGTACAGTCTTGCATCCTTGCTTTATTGTGTTAACCTATAGGAGTGCTTAGCTCTCGCAGTCTAGGTCCTTATAGCTCTTGTTAAGAGCTGCCTAGAGCATCGTCGTCGTTGCTATTGCTAGGTTAGCAATAGCCGTCTCGTAGTACAGCAGAATCCGTGCTGCTGCCCTGCCCTTTAACCTCCTAAAGAGGTACACTACCTTGTCTAGCTCGGTTAGGTATGCTCCTAAGTCGACTAGAAGCTTAGAGCGCATCTAGCTAGCCTAGGAGGGGTACTCGGCCGGAGCCTTACTATCGTAAGTAGTGACATTAGGGAGTTTGCTCTTAGAGGTCGGGGTATAGGCTATCGTGTTTATCGTTGTCGTAGGGGTCGGATCGCAACCGGACGCCCTAAGCTGTCGTAGCTCCTGTTCCCGTTAGGAAATTATCGCAGCCTGGTAGCTTTCCTGCTGTTCGAGCTGCCTCTTGTGTTCTAGCAGCTCCTCGTACGCGCGGTGCATCTGTCCCTGCATAGTCGTAGGTTCTATAGAGATGTCGCTGTCTATCTTCGTTATATTACTGCAGTTACCGACAGTAAGATTAGTTCCTAATATAAGGGCTTAAGAATCTTAGTTTGGAAACTTAAGGTTAGGTATCTATATAAAGGAACTAATAGGCAGTTCCTTCGTCGTCTGCTGCTGTACAATTTGTACCTACGAAGCTAAGCCAGCAATTTCCCTCTATGCAGGGATGCAAGGTTCGCACTCTATACAGAGGATCGGGAGTTTCCCTCTATATAGTAGTGCAGAGTTTTTCCTCTGTTTAGAGGGGCAGCAACTCCCCTCTATATAGGGCTATAGGATTCTCCCTCTGTACAGGAGTAGGGTCCTGTCGGTAACTCCGTACAGAGGGTAGGGTCGTACTGGCGCCGCTAAGTCGCAGTCCTTAGGGCGATAGCTGGCTTAGGTCTAGGACCTGGGCTAGACGGCGCCCCCTAACAATCTACACTACTACTGCACTGCGCGAAAGGAACTATTAAACCGCATCTAGCTACCCGAATAACGTGCGCGCACCTTACAACTACAACCAATACACCTAGCACTATAAGAAGGCTATAGAGAGCTTCTTAACGGTAGAAGGCGGCGTTACTAGCTACAGCGGAAGAAGAAAGACTAACAGAGCGAGAGATAGGCGCACTAGCGCTATAGACAAAGAGGCAGTCGCCGAAGGCCTTATAGAGGAAGAGACAAACGAAGTAAAGGAGCGAATAGCAGATTATAAAGAGCTGTACGCCTGCACGCCTAATAAGCTTAAGGAGCATTTAACGGAATACGGAGTTAAGAAGGTTTACGATACTATAACCTTTATCGAGAAGATGTTTTATTAGAAGATAGAAGAGAATAGACAGCTAAGAGAGGAAGTAGAAACGGTAACGGCTAAGAGGGCATTAGCAGAGACTACTATCGAAGTGCTAGAGAATTAGGCAGCAATACGATTAGCTTAATTGAATGCGCTAAGGGCCTAGCTAGCTAATGTGGCAGTGCCAACGTCGTCAGCGCTACCGCCGCCGCCGCCGGCAGAAGGCTATACTAACTACGCCTTACCTGCAGCCTACAGTTAAGGTAGCATCTCGATAACGTTACTGCCTAATCTATAGGTCTTTAGCGGCAGAAATCCGGAGACATAAGAGGTTTTTAAGATAAAGATAATAAACAAGATAAACTGCGATCAAGCCAACAACAGCAAAGAAGACAGGTTGGCATACCTTTAATTCAGACTAGACGGTAAGGCGTTTACGCTAGTAGCGGACCTAGAAGGAGCGACCGCCGACGAAGCTATTAAAGCTTTAGACCAGCGTTTCGCAGACCACTTCCGTAAGCAGACAGCCTGCGAACAACTCGACAAAGTTAGCGAGAACCGGCTATCGTTCGAAGAATTTTACGGACAATTCCGGAAGCACGCAATTCGAGCGAAGGTAACAGAGAGCAAACAACTACACCTGCTAAGGAAGAAGCTAAGGCCCGAACTAGCTAACGCCCTAGTCTCGGTAAGAACCAGAGACCTCCAAGCCTTCGTAGACCAAGCAAGAGTTACGGCTAGGAACATAAATAAATACGGAAAACTGGCTGCCCAAGAGCTAGGTTAGCAGCCGCCGTTCGCGCTATCGATTCGGCCCTCTTTATCTTTCCGACGCGGACCCTAGCAACTGTTATATCCGCCGCATTAGACGTTCGTACCTACCTGCTACGCATATAGAAAGCCTAGCTATATCGCTACTAGGTGCCAAGCGACGGCTTAACAGAAGCGAGAATACTAGGCTACGAGACCTACGCCGCCGCCGAGGAAGAGTGTCCAAGCTATAGAATCGACGCCTATTAACACCGATAGCGTAGATAGCTAAGTGCTATTAAGAATTATAGGAAAAGACTAGCTAGACAGATAGGCCCCCTACCTAGCATAAACAATAGGGCACTACTACGAACTACATCGCTAGAAGAAGAAAGCATTAATAGCTATAATAACCTACTCTCGGCTACGCTAGAGGCGAACACGGACTCCGCTATTATTCTTCCAATTACTATCTACTCTCTAGAAGGCTCGCGCCCACCTCTTTAGTTAAAAGCTTTTATCTACGTAGGAGCTCTTATCGGCGCGGCAGTCCACTATCGACTAGTTCGGAAGCTAGAGAAAAGATATAGTTACCTAGTAGAGTTGGCGTCGCCGACGCGAATTTCGGCATACAACGGACAAGACACAGAGAGTGTTACCTATTATGTGCCGTTAAAGATCACCCTCGCTAGCCGCACTACAGAAGCGACGTTTCGAGTTATAGACATCGGGCGATTTAACATCATTATAGGACAAAAATAGATAAAGAACCAGAAAGCCGTTATCGACGTAGATAAAGGTATAATTAAGTTCAAAAGCCAGCAGAGGGGCAACGCTATCGCTGACTCAGTTACTATCGTTACTGCCAAACCGGAAGCTATAGCCGTCGACACGGATCCAGCTATCTAATCGCTCTAGCTAATAGCGCTACGCCTCTAGCCACTATCGGAATAATAAGCTTAGAAGACCTAACTGCCCTTGCGAAGTCGTCGGAAAATAAGATCTACGCTATATCGATAAAAGACATTAAAGACCACCGAAAGATAATAGCGGAGGAAGAAGCAAACCTACTAGAGGTGTTACCGAAAGAACTTTATAGTTACGCTAACGTGTTCTTAAAAGCCGATTCCAACCTCCTACCGCTCTATCGACCAGAATACGATAACAAGATTCGACTAAAGGAGGTAGCTACGCTACTAAGAACCAAACTACTAAGGCGACTACCTCCAGCCGAGCTAGACTAAGTAGAAGTATTTGTTCGAGAGAATTTGGCAAAGAAGTTTATTACGCCGAGCTCTGCTAAGTACGCATCGCCGATCCTTTTCGTACAGAAACCTAGAGGCGGCCTCCGGCTGTACGTAGACTACCTAGGGCTTAATAGAGTTACTAAGAGAGACGTATACCTGCTGCCGCTAATCGATAAGACTATACAGCGGGTGGCGAAAGCTAAGTAGTTAAGCAAGCTGGACATTCGCTAAGCGTTCTACCGGCTAAGGAACGAAAAGAGACAGACAGAAGACCTTACTACCTTTGCTACGTATATAGGCAACTTTAAGTAGCTAGTTATACCTTTTGGACTTACTAACGCGCCAGCCGTATAGCAACGCTTTATAAACTATACCTTTGTTGACATGTTGGAGCAGTTTGTGTCTATTTACCTAGACGACATCCTTATCTATACCGATAGAACGAGAGAACAGTACACAGACTACAACGCGCAAGTGCTAACTAGGCTCCGAGAGGTTGGATTAAACGCAGATACAAAGAAGAGCGAGTTCTGTTAGACCGAAGTCAACTATCTCAGTCTTATTGTTAGAAGAGAAGGCATTCGGATAGACCCCTTAAAGGTCGCCGCTATAGCAGAATAGAAGCAGCCGGAATCTGGAAACACTACCTAAATCAGAGCTTTTCTTAGGTTGTGCAGCTACTATCGCTGCTTTATTAATGATTTTAGCAAGATAGCAAGACCCCTAAACGAGGCATTAAAGAAGGAGGCGGCTAGCCTATAGAATAAGAAGTGCATAGAGGCTTTTAACTAACTAAAAGCAGCAGTGGCCTCGGCGCGAGTACTAGCGCACTTCCGGCCGGAAAAGATGATCTACCTAGAAACAGACGCTTCTGACATAGTAACAGCAGGGGTCCTTTCTTAATATAACGACAACGATAAAGCCCTTTATCTAGTAGCTTTCTTTAGCAAATCTATAAATAAAGCTAAACGGAATTACGCTATCTACGATAAGGAACTGTTAGCTATTATCTAGGCTTTCGAGGAGTAGAAGCCGGAGCTTATAGCTAGAAAGAGTACGGTCTAGGTCCTTACAGACTATTAGTCGTTAACCTACCTTATAAAGATGTAGAAGCTCTCGCGCCGCTAGGCTCGGTAGGCTGCCTACTTATCCGGATTCGACTTTAAGATTATATATCGACCTAGAGCTTAAAACGGAAAAGCTAACAAACTAACGAGAAGAGAGGCGAAGACTAGCTGTGCGAAAGAAGACCCAAACATGTTCCAGAAGGTGTTAACCGAGCGGATAGTAGACGCCGAAGTGTTAAAAGAGGTGGGAATCTACGCAGTAGAGCCGGCGACCGAGGAAGAGACGCTTTACGAAAAAGTAGAGCGGCTTAACTATTAACAGAAGCTTAGTAAGACTAGTTCGGGAAGGCTAATAGTTCTGGAAGAGCCAATTACAGAAGTTATTTAGCTAGTCTATAGTTCTAAGGATGTCGGCTACGCTAGCACAAAGAAGATAATAGAGGCTATAAGGACCGTCTACTGGTTTCTGCAAACTTTCGAGCGAATCTACCGATTTATTAGTAACTGTTACGTATATCGAGCTGCGAAGCCGCGTTACAGTCTTCCGGCCGGCTTACTAAAGTTACTGCCGATTCCTGAGAAACTGTAGCAGCACATTACAATAGATTTCGTAACTGGCCTGCCGGACTCTAATAGATACAATGCTACCCTTAATATAGTAGATCGCTTAAGTAAGGAACGCTACTTTATCCCCTATTAAGCAAAGAACGAAGGCACTACTACAGAGGAGACTGCGAGGATGCTGATTTAGCACGTATAGAAGCACTATAGCCTACTAGACACTATTGCTACAGATAGGGATCCTTAATTTACTGCAGATGTATAGAAGGCTATTAACTAAGTTCTCGGAATCCGCAGAACGCTTAGCATAGCCGCTTACCCTTAGATGGACTGTTAGTCTAAAGTAGCTAACTATAAGATAGAAAAATATCTACGAATCTTCTGCAGCTATTATTAGGAAGAATAGGTTAAGGTATTGCGGATAGCTGAATTCTACGCTAACTCGGCACTGTCTAAAGCTACCTCGCTAGCGCCGTTCGAGATAACTTACGGCTATCTTCTAAGAATAAGCTTCTAACCTCCGAATAGAACTAGCCCTTCGGAACCTTCTAACTTGTCGAATAGAGTCGCCGCTGCCGCGGCAGAAGCGCTTAAGTCTCAGATAGAAGAGGCAATCCGAATAGCGAAAGAGGCGATAGAGTTAGCTTAAACAAAGATAGTAACTCGAGCTAATAGAAAGCGGTTACTAATAGAATTCGAAGAAGGCCAAAAGGTATAGCTTAATACGCAGAACCTAAGGCTAAAAGGCAACGCTAAGCTCAACCCCCGCTACGTAGGTCCGTTTACGATAGTGGAAAAGAGGTCGCTAGTAACTTATCGGCTCTAGCTACTGAAGTCGTTCCGAATCTACAATGTCTTCTATTTGGATCTGTTAAGCCTAGACCCTAAAGATGGCCTTGCGGAGCAGCGGTTTATCGAACCCCTACTAATCGAGATAGACGGTAAAGAGGAAGAATAGGAGTTAGAAGATATAATAGACGTAAGGAAGATAAGAGAGTCTATCGAAGCGAGGATCTTATAGAAGGGATAGCTAGAAGACTATAAATAGTATCTAATCGAGAATCTCCGAAATTTAGCAGAGCTGCTAAAGGAGTTTTATGTCCAGAATCTAGAGAAGCCGAGGCCTAAGTAGCTCCAGAAGTAATAGCTCTAAAAGAGATAGAAGAAGAAGAGGCTGCATCCGCGCTATCAGTTCGAAAACCAAAGAAACGATCGTAGCATTGCGCTTAGCTAGAGTCTTTAACTATACCTACACTAGCCGCCGGCCTCGCTGGATAGATAATAACAGTTTTAAAGTCGAGGACGGCGCTACCTCTGTCGACGCGACAGTCGCTAACGCTGCCTAGGAAAGAGAAAGGCTCGCGGCCGATCAATTTCGTAGACGGAGTTGGCGACGCCGGCTTTGCGATAGCGCTTGAGGCCTTAGTAAGGAAGAAAAGAAGAAGAAAATAGAGCACTGCAGACCCACCTATATAGGGCCCTCTGCAGTAGCGCACAGACTAGCCGTAGCACTAGTTAGATAGCTATTAGCTCAGATCAGATAGCTCTAATTAGATAGACGCTAAGTAAAAGGCTTTAGATAGCGACAATTCAAAGCAGAAGTAGATAAAGTAAGGAAGGTGTTTTTAAAGTAGAAGGAAAAGAAGAGGTAACGTTGATTTTAAGAAGAATTTTCGCGAAGAAAGCTTCGAGCCGGACGAAAGAAGAAGAAGAAATAGAAGAAGAGGATAAAAAAAGAGAAAAAGAGAGCTAAAGGCGGAAAAATAGATAGAAGAACGAGGAGACTTAATTAGTTAGAATAAGATAAAAGAGGCGAAAGGGATAAGTAAGCAGTCGAGGGCGACTGCTAATAAGGGAGGGGGGTAGTGTTCCAGCAGCAGAAAGGGGTGGGACTAAGCGATAGGGTAGACTCTTAGAATTTTGGCTCAGCTCTTCCGGGCCGAGCCAGGCCTTAGCACACTACCCCTAAAGCCCTTACCTACTGCTGTATAGATTCCTTTCCCTCTTTAGTTCGAGATATAGTTATTAAAACAGCCGTATTAAATTATATCTGCATGCTCGGATTAATTAGTCCCTTTTAGCTTAAGTGTACTGCGTTACATTATACTTAATGTTATAGAACCACTATCGAGGAGGTTTTGTAGGGACATAGAGTTGCTCTAAGGACGCAACTGCGAATCCGAGGGTAGCCTACTGCTAAGGACGGCTTAAGCTGCCCTTATATATATACAAAAGGAGCGTAGGCAAGACTAGCAGAGGGATACTTGTTAGTTTAAACACGATACTAGTTATTAGTATTAGGTGCCCTATACGCTGCTACAATCCAATCCTATAACAGTTCTAATAAGTCTACCTTAGGGTAGCGGCCTCTAGGTACTAATGTCGACCCTAGAGCAGAGCAGACACACTGTAAAGAGTGCGTAGAAGGCGAACTTTATAGATGTTCGTCTCTCTATAGAGATTAAGGACACTGCGGTATGCACACGAGCTACAGCAGACAAGGAGAGGCGCCTAGAGGCAGAGATTAGCCTGCTCGAGGCAGAGAGGTATATAAAACTTATACAATACTATCTTAACTATCTCTTAAGGCAGAAAACCTCTCTAATCTAAATTCTAGTATATAGCGACACACTACGCCCTAGAGAGACCCGAGATATACCTATCGGGTATAGAGTAGTCGTAACTCTAGCTAGCGATAGTAGTATAAGCGCCCCTTAAATACTGTATAGGAGTCCTGCCTTAAGCCCCTTTGTCGACAATTAACACGGATATAGATATGGACAGCTAGCAGCTAGGCTTGGCAAGCTAGGCTTAGCGCATACTTAAATACCTGCCCCTCTGCTTATACGTAGATTCTTCCCTCTCTGGCCTTAGATATAGTTATTAAAGAAGCTGTATTAAATTATCTACGTACTTAGATTATTATATCTAAGGCTTAACCTAACACCTGTTAGGGGGCGCCGCCCAGCCTGATATAGATGTAGATGTAGAGGGCTGGAAGGTGCTGGAAGGTGGCAGGCTTGGCAGGACCAGGCTTGGCAGCTGCACACTCAAATACTGCACCTCCGCTTATACGTAGATTCTTCCCTCTCCAGCCTTGGATATAGTTATCAAAGACGGGTATTGACCTAGAGTCTACTGCAGTTAGATTATTATATCCAAGGCTCACTTCAACAACACCCGCACTACGCGAAAGAGCCCGTTGAATTACATCCGGGTACTCGATTAACGTACGTGCAACCAACCTAGAGTGTGTACTATATATGTACAAAGGAGGCCGTCGAATTACATCCGGTTACTTAATTGTGCATGTGCATACTACTCTACCCCCCTGCCCGATCGAGAAGAGAGAGGTCCATTATAGAGGACATTAAGAAGAAGAGTTTTAGGGAAGAGAAGTGCCCCTACCGAGAAGAAGAAGAGAGAGTTTTTAGGGAAGAGAGTGCCCCTACGAGAGGGATACTAGGAAGAGAAGTGCCCTACGAGCAGATCGTACGAGTTTTGAAGTTTTAAGATAGGAGAGAGCGACAAGAGCGAGAGAGCGACGAGAACGACGAGAAGAACGAGAAGGTTAAGAAGGACGATGTAGGAGCGACGAGGACAAGGAGCGAGAGCGACGACGACGACAAGACGCACCTAGCAGGACCTAGGGCGACGACATTCGTTTTTTCGGGTCTTTAACAGACCATTCTATTCGGACAAGGCCAATCGGGACATTCAGCAATCGAGACATACAGCAATTAGCACGAGCGACAAGAGCACAAGGCACGAGCACATAGGCACAGCTACTGCAGGCAATACACTGTTCAGGTTTAGAAGAGCACAAGGCAGAGTACAAGGCACAGCTGCAGAGCACTAGCTGCAGAGCACCAGCTGCAGAGCACCAGCTGCAGAGCATCAGCTGCAGAGCATTAGCTGCAGAGCACTAAGCAGGCACGAGCACCTAGGCACGAGCACCTAGGCACGAGCTCTAGGCAGAGCACTAGGCAGAGCACCAGACAAAGCACAGACAAGAAGCGACCGTCGAGAAGCGAAGCGACGGCTTAAGAAGCGACAGTTCAGAAGCAGCACGTGTTTGCAAAGCGACCTCTACAAACCTCTGCAACCGTTTGAAAAGCGACGGCTCGAGAAGCAACTGTCGAAAAGCGACGGCTCGAAAAGCGACGGCTCGAGAAGCGAGCAACCGTCGAGAAGCGACACGTGTTTGCAAGACGACCTCTGCAGCTCCGAGCCTCTGCGACCTCCGCCGCAGCCGCGACCTCTGCGAGCTCCGCGACCTCTGCGACTGTTTGAGAAGCGACGGCTTAAGAAGCGACGGCTTAAGAAGCGATATGTGTTTGCAAGACAACCTCTGCAACCTCTGAGACCTCCGCGACCTCTGCAGCAAACAAGGCAGAACAAGGCACCAAAGCGACATCAAAAGGCACCAAACAAGGCACCAATCGAGGCCGGAAGCAACGGCAAAAGGCACGAGATTGAGGCTCAAAAAGGCACGAGATTAAGACTCAAAACGCACAGAAATTGAAGCTTAAAAGCGACCTCAAAAGCGACCTGTTTTGGAGCGACCTGATTGGCCAAAAGCAATAGCAAAGTGCACTGAAATTGAAGCTGAATTTGCGACCTGGATTGGTGCGACCTAATTGGCTGATTGCGATTGATAGATTGATTGCGATTGAGGGCAATCGCTGTTTGGGGAGGGCGGTAGTAATATAGATGTAGATGTAGAGGGCTGGAAGGTGCTGGAAGGTGGCAGGCTTGGCAGGACCAGGCTTGGCAGCTGCACACTCAAATACTGCACCTCCGCTTGTACGTAGATTCTTCCCTCTCCAGCCTTGGATATAGTTATCAAAGACGGGTATTGACCTTGCGTCTACCGCAGTCAGATCACAGCCCAGGTCCTGGACCTAAGCCAGCCGTCGCCCCGAGGACTGCGACTTAGCAGCGTTAGCACGACTCCACTCCCGTACAGAGGGAGAATCCTATAGACCTGCTTAGAGGGGAATTGCCGCCCCTCTAAACAGAGGGAAAACTCTGCACTACTATACAGAGGGAAGCTCCCGACCCTCTGTACGGAGTATAAACCTTGCACCCCTATATAGAGGGAAATTGCTAGCTTAGCTTCGTAGGTACAAATTGTACAGCAGCGTACGACGAAGGAACTGCCTATTAGTTCCTTTATATAGATACCTAACCTTAAGTTTCTAAACTAAGACTCTTAAGCCCTTACATTAGGAACTAATCTTACTGTCAGTAACTGCAGTAATACAACTAAGATAGACAGCGACATCCCTATAGAACCTACGGCTATACAGGATTAGATGCACTGCGCGTACGAGGAGCTGCTGGCACATAAGAGGCAGCTCGAACAGCAAGTAAGCTACTAGGCTGCAATAATTTCCTAATAGGAACAGGAGCTACGACAGCTTAGGGCGTCCGATTGCGATCCGACCCCTACGACGATAACGACGAACACGACGGCCTACACCCTAGCCCCTAAGAGCAAACTCCCTGACGTTACTACCTACAATAGTAAGGCTCTAGCCGAGTACCCCTCTAAGGCTGCCTAGATACGCTCTAAGCTTCTGGTCGACTTAGGAGCATACCCGACTAAGCTAGACAGGGTAGTGTACCTCTTTAGGAGGTTAAAGGGCAGGGCAGCAGCACAGATTCTGCCGTACTACGAGACAGCTATTGCTAACCTAGCAATAGCAACTACGACGATGCTCTAGGCAGCTCTTAACAGGAGCTACAAGGACCTAGACTGCGAAAGCCGAGCACTTCTATAGGTTAATACGATAAAGCAAGGACGCAAGACTATACAAGAGTTCCTCGCGGAATACGACTAGACCCTAGCAGAGGCAGAAGGACTCTAATAGGAGGATAGGGTAAAAATTACTACCTTAGAGGTAGGCTTCTCTAGGGAGATTATAACAAGACTAGTAGGCGTAATGCGACTAGCTATATACAAGGAATTCTGTAATCTCCTTAGGATAGTCGACGACTAGCAGCGCAGGCTCGGACAGATAAGCTGCGCCTATAAGATACGACAACCCCTCTAGCGGCAGACGGACGCTATAGACTAGGAACTAACGACGACGAGGGTAGTAGCAGCCGTTACCGTACAGCTAAGGGCTGCTGCTAAAAGGGTACAGTAGGTAGATATAGCTACCCTAGATAAGAGAAGGGCAGAAGGGAGCTGCTACAGGTGTAGTAAGATAGGCTATACTGCACGGAATTGTAGGCTTTTGCTAGCAGAGAGACCTAGGGGACGGCCGACTACTGCAAGGGTAGCAACTGCAGCGCCCTAACAAGAGAATTAAGAGTCCCTCTTAGATAACGACGAGTCGGGAAAAGAGTAGCCTCTAAGCGAAGGCTCTACCAGAGGCGTATACGAGATAGATTGCCAAATTAAAGTACTACTTAGCTATCTTTTAAGAGCAATTATATAACGACTACGCCGTTTATCGTACGACCTACGCTAAACAGGACCGCTATAGCGCAGACACTGATTAATACAGGATATTTAGTATACAGAGTAATTAGCGAAGACTTCGTACAGAGACACTGTATTAAGACGACCCCTACCGTACCTGTACGTATGCTAGGCATTACCAGGCGAGGACTAGACATTACCTATATAGTAAAAGTAACGATAGAGCTATAGGGACACTATAAGCAGGACTTATACCTCTATATCGTACAGGACAAGTTAGGGTATAACCTAATATTAGGGAAGCTATAGATAGAGCGCTAGTAGGGCAAGCTAGACGTTGGACGAGGACGGCTGTACCTGGCAGTAACAAAGCAGAGGCTCCGAAACTAAGGGAGGGTTCCGTAGGGCAGCAACGCTAAGGCCGAAATCAACACTGCGACTACAGACATTAAGAAGGCATTAGCGCCTAAGAAGGCGACGGACCCCTATACGAAGCTCCTAGCGGAATATGCAGAATACCTGGACCTCTTTAAGCCAAAGTCGGTCTCAAAACTGCCACTATACTAAGGAGAAGGAATAGACTATAACATCCAGCTAGAGCCCCGTCCGGATAGGAGTCTACCTAAAGTACTGTATAGCCTACTGTATAGCATGTCCTCTAGAGAACTCCTAGTACTACGCAAGATACTAGACGACCTACTTGCTAAAGGTTTTATTCGTGCAAGTACGTTACCTGCAGGAGCCCCAGTGCTGTTTGTCTATAAGGAAGGCTCGGCCGGGCTTGCGTTTCTGCGTAGACTACAGAGGCATTAACGCAATTACTAAGAAGGACCGGTACCCCCTGCCTCTTATTAAGGAGACCCTCGGACGGATTAGCAAGGCAAAGTGGTTTACTAAGCTTAACGTAGTCTCGGCCTTCTACAAAATACAGGATAAGGAAGGCTATAAATAGATAACTGCTTTCTGTACGAGGTATAGACTTTTCGAGTAGCTTGTTACCCCCTTTAGCCTTGCTAACGTACTAGCAACCTTCTAGAGGTACATTAACAGGTCCCTACAAGGGCTACTAGACGACATCTGCTCTACGTACCTCGATAACATACTAGTATTTACGGACAGCACCTATACAGACTACGTAAAGGACGTTAAGAGGGTATTAGACTGACTGCAATAGGCTAGATTGTATCTCGATATCGATAAATGTGAATTCGGTGTACAGCGTACGAAATACTTAGGGTTTATTATTAAGGCAGGGAAAGGCATTCGCATAGACAGGAAGAAGATTAATGCTATTAAGCAATAGAAGCCCCCTACAAGTGTTAAGGGCATATAAGAATTCCTTAGGTTTGCTAACTTCTACCGCCAGTTTATACAGAACTACTTAGAGATAGTACGCCCCCTTATTAAGCTAACATACAAGGACAGACAGTTTGCCTAGACGGATAAATGCAATAAGAGTTTTAACAAGTTAAAGGAGCTCTTTACTATAGAACTAACACTTGCCGCCTTCGATCTAGAATATACGACGATACTGGAAACCGACTCCTTAGAGTATTGCATAGGAGGTATCTTGTTATAGGTAGGCTCGGACAGACTCCTGCACCTATACGCGTTTTTCTCTAAGAAGAACTCCCTAGCAGAGTGCAACTACCCTATCTACGACAAGGAATCGCTAGCAGTCGTACGATGTTGCAAAGCGTAGGATAGAGAACTCCGCTCAGTTCCCGAGTTCCTTGCCCTAACCAACTATAAGAACCTCGAGTACTTTACGCAACCCTAGAAGCTGTCTAAGAGGCACGTACGATAGGCGATATAGCTAAGCCAATTTAGTATAAGACTCTAGTATCGCAAGGGAAAGGACAACAGTAGGGCCGATACGCTATCTAGATAGGATTAGGATTTACCAACAACGTACGATAACGACTGGCTAAAATTATAGACATTCTAGATGTTTAAGGAGGAACCAAGCGAGGAGAATATCCGCCTAGCGGCGACATACCTATAGGAACCCCAGCTATAGGTATAGGAAGAGGCAGTAGAAAAGGATAACGTTTACTAAGGGGCCTATACAGCGATCTAAGGAGGACAGCGGAAGCTCCTAGCAGAGCTTTACCTTAAGGTGTTAGCAGCAGAGTGCAGAGTAGACGAGGAGAACAACCTAAAGTTTAGGAATCGGATCTAGGTCCTAGCAGACGAGAAGCTCCGTACAAGCTTAATATAACAGGCGCCCGATTTAATAGCAACTGGACATCTAGGATGCGAGGAGACATACAGCATCGTCGCTAGGGACTACTACTGGCCGGCGATAGCAAAGGACATCCGTAGGTTTGTACAGAACTGCGATGTCTGCAGACAGACGAAGCCCTAGCGTAAACTGAAGTATAGGCTACTAAAACCTTCACTAATACTGGACCGGCCCTAGCAAGACCTAACAGTAGACTTTATTACAGATCTCCCTAAGAGCGACGGACAGCGCAACATTATAGTAGTTACGAATAAGCTAACGAAGGGGGTAATCCTAGAAGGAATAGGCTCTACTATAGCTAAGGACACTGCTTAGGCATTTATATAGACGACGTTTAGCAAGTACGGATTCTCTAGGTCAATTGTATTAGACTAGGGTACACAGTTTACAAGCCAGCTCTAGGCTAGGGTATATTAGTTGTTAAACGTAGAACGTCGCCTATTAACCGTATAGCACCTATAGACGGACGGCGCGACAGAGAGGGCTAATTTGACGTTGGAAGCGTACCTCCGAGCATACGTCGACTACGACTAGACAAACTGGAACCGCCTCCTCCCTATAGCAGAGCTAGCTATTAACAGCTGTACGACTAACACTACAGGATTGTCCCCATTCTTTATAGCCTACAGATACGACTACTCCCCGCTCCTACTAACCCTAAGTAGCGCTACCCTACGCCCTATACGATCCCTAATTTAGCAGGGAGAAGCTATTATATAGAAATTACGAATGCCTATTAATAGGCGAAAGCGAGTCTAGCTATAGCCTTACAGAATACAGAAGAGCAGGCTAACAAGGGACGGCAGGCTGCACTAAGGTACGAGGTAGGAGATAAGGTCTAGCTAAACTAGCGTAATATCCGTACAGACTAGCTAAGCAAGAAACTAGATTAGAAGAACCGGAAGTTTGCAGTAGTCCGACCAGTAGGTACATACACTATACGACTTAATACTCCCCTAGGGATCTACCTAGTCTTCTATATAGACCTCGTATAGCTAGCAAACACAGACCCCCTACTGCACTAGACGACAGACGACGCGCGCCCCCTAGCAATTATTACTAAAGGCAAAGAAGAGTACAAAGTAGAAGAAATCCTTAAGAGCTAAAGAAAGCAGAAGAGAGTAGAGTATCTAGTTAAATAGGGAGGGTAGGCAGAGCCTATATAAGAACTGTACGAGGCCCTCTAGGACACAACTGCACTAGACAGGTAGGAGGAGAACTATCCTCCTGCCCGGTCGCAGTAACACTGCGCTATACAGCGAAAAGGGGCACGATCTATCCTAGGTATAGGGCAGCCGCTAACAACTTAGGTTGTTGAAGGATCAGGATTAAGACATAGGACCCTACTAGGGCCTACCGACACTATACTATACGGAAGGGGGCAGGAGAAGGGGAACAGCTATAAGACAGGTAAGAATAAGAGTAAAAATAAGAAGGGAATAAAAGCGGAACTGTCCGAAAACTTTTATATACTACCTTAGGGTAGCTTACTAGCTGCTACCCCCTAGGACTAGAGCAGTCGACTCCCTATCCAAGATCTTAATTACCTCCCGGCCGCTAGGAGCCCTACCTAGGCCAGCACTAGGGAGCAGAGGCACCCCCCCTACGTGCCTCCCCCAGACGGCAGTAGGAGCAGTAGAGAGAGCTATCCTTCTACTTGTACGAGGCGCAGACCCTAGCCTAGAAGCTAGGGAGGCGGTATAGGCCGAATAAGCCCTAGGGGGAGTTAGTATAGGCAGTATAGAGCTGGCTGCAGGTAGCAATAAGCATAGCATTAACATACGATAGGCAGGCTATAGCGACCTGCTAAGGCGTAATCCAGACAGGGTTACACTAGAAGGAGCAGAAGGGCAGCTTAGCAGCGTCCTGCTGCTTGTTAGTATAGTACCTAAGACGTTAGCTAGGACTGTACAGAAGAAGGAGACCGATACGAACTAGAAGGGGAGTTGCTAGTCCAGCTAAGCGTTCTATAGCTAGAGGTAGAAGTTAGGGGGGACGCTAGCTGGACAGTAGGAGGAAGGGCCGGTAACTACAAGAGAGCTACGGCGGGAACGGGCGGACGGAGTGCGTAGTATAGTGGACGTTAGTAGTGGACGGTAGACGGTAGACGTTAGTAGTAGACAGTAGACAGTAGACAGTAGACAGTAGTAGTAGACGGCTAGGTAGACAGGTAGCAGGCAGGGGGGAATAGAAGAGAAAGAGAGGAAGGGAGAGAGAGAGGGGGGAGGCTTAATATATAGGGTAGTAGCTGCCTGCTATATAAGGCAATAGCAACTGGGGCAGCTACACAACCTGTAAAGGAGGGCAAACAAGGCAACTACGACCTAGTGCCCAGACGAGCGACGGCCCTATAGACAACCGAACGGAGACAGGAAACTACGACCTAGAGGAGGAACGTTAGGAGCTAAAGCTGTACGATACGCTATCGTACGAAAGAAGCACTACGAGAAGGGAGGGGGGTATTGTTAGGGGACGCCGCCTAGCCTAGGTCCTAGACCTAAGCTAGCCGTCGCTCTAAGGACTGCGACTTAGCGGCGCCAGCACGACCCTACTCCTATACAGAGGGAGAATCCTATAGCCCTGCTTAGAGGGGAATTGCCGCCCCTCTAAACGGAGGGAAAACTCTATACTACTGTACAGAGGGAAACTCCCGACCCTCTATACAGAGTGTAAACCTTGCACCCCTACATAGAGGGTAATTGCTAGCTTAGCTTCGTAGATACAAATTGTACAGCAGCGCACAATAAAGGAACTGCCTATTAGTTCCTTTATATAGATACCCAACCTTAGGTTTCTAAACTAAGACTCTTAAGCCCTTACAACACCTAACCTGCACTACGCGAGAGAGTCTATCGAATTATATCCAGGTACTCGAATAACGTACGTACAACCGACAACCCAGAGTATGTACTATATATATACGAAGGAGGCCGTCGAATTATATCTAGTTACTTAATCGTACATATATATACTATTCTACTCTCCTCTAATAAAGAAGAAGAAGAAGAGTTTTTAGGGAAGAGAAGTGTCCCTATCGAGAAGAAGAGGAGTTTTAAGAGGTTTAGACAATAAGAGCGATAAGGACGAGAGCGACGCGAAGGACGAGAGTAACGAGAAGGAGGAGAAGAACGAGAATGTCGAGAAGGTCGATATAGGAGCGACGAGGACGAGAGCGACGAGAAGGACGAGAGCAACGAGAGCAACGAGAGCAACGAGAGCAACGAGAGCAACGAGAGCGACGAGAGCGACGAGAGCGACGAGAGCGAGAACGACGATATAGGGACGACGAGGCGAGACGAGGCGAGGACGAAGAACTAGGGAAAAGACACACCTAGCAGGACCTATAGCGACGACATTTGTTTTTTTAGGTCTTTAACAGACTAATTCAGGTCTTTAACAGACTGTTAGGGGGCGCTGCCCGGCCTAGGTCCTGGACCCGACCTAAGCCAACCGTTGCCCTAAGTACTGCGACTTAGTGGCGCTAGCACGACCCTACCGTCTATACGGAACCACTAATAGGACCCTACTCCTGTACAGAGGGAGAACACTATAGTCCTGCACAAAGGGGAACTACTGCCCCTCTAAATAGAGGGAAAACTCTGTACTACTATATAGAGGAGGTAACTCCCGATCCTCTATACAGAGGGTAAACCTTGCACCCCTGCATAGAGGGAAATTGCTAGCTTGGCTTCGTAGGTACAAATTGTACAGCAGCAGACGACGAAGGAACTGCCTATTAGTTCCTTTATATAGATACCTAGCCTTAAGTTTCTAAACCAAGATTCTTAAGCCCTTTATATTAGGAACTGATCTTACTATCGGTAACTATAGTAATAAAACAAAGATAGACAGCGACATCCCTATAGAAACTACAGCTATAGAGGGGCATATGCACTGCGTATACGAGGAGCTGCTGGAAAGCAAGAGGCAGCTTAAGCAATAAGTGAACTACTAGGCTGCGATAATTTCCTAACAGGAACAGGAGCTACGACAGCTTAGGGCGTCCGATCGCGATCCGACCCCTTCGACGACGACGAACATAATAGCCTACATCCCGACCCCTAAAAGCAAACTCCCCGACGTCTCTATATACGATAGTAAGGCTCCAGCCGAGTACCCCTCCTAGGCTGCCTAGATGCACTCTAAGCTTCTAGTCGACTTAGGAGTATACCCGACCGAGCTAGACAAGGTAGTTTACCTCTTTAGGAGGTTAAAGGGCAGGGCAGTAGCACGAATTCTACTGTACTACGAGATAGCTATTGCCAACCTAGCAATAGCTACGACGACGATGCTCTAGGCAGCTCTAGACAAGAGCTACAAGGACCTAGACCGCGAGAGCCGAGCACTCCTACAGGTTAATATAATAAAACAAGGACGTAGGACTGTACGAGAATTCCTCGCGGAATTTGACTAGACTTTAGCAGAAGCAGGAGGTCTCTAGTAGGAGGACAGGATAAAAATTACCTGTTTAGAGATAGGCCTCTTTAAGGAGATTATAACAGGGCTAGTAGGCGTAATGCAACCAGCTACGTACAAGAAATTCTGCGATCTCCTTAGGATAGTCGACAACTAGCAGTGCAGGCTTAGACAGATAGGCCGCACTTAGGAGATAAGACAACCCCTCTAGCGGCAGACGGACGCTATAGACTAGGAACCGACGACGACGAGGGTAGCAGCAGCAGCTACCGTACGGCCAAGGGCCGCTACTAAAAAGGCGCAATAGGTAGACATAGCCACCCTTAACAAGAGGCGAGCAGAAGGGAGCTGCTACCGGTGTAGCAAGATAGGCTACACTGTACAGAATTGCGGGCTCTTGCCGGCAGAGAGACCTAGGGTACAGCCGACTACTGCAAGGGTAGCAACTGCGGCGCCCTAACGAGAAGATTAGGAGTCCTACTTAGACGACAACGAGTCGGGAAAAGAGTAGCCTCTAAGCAAAGGCTCTGCTAGAGGCAGGTGCGAGATAGACTGCCAAATTAAAGCATTACTTGGCCATCTTTTAAGAGCAACTATATAACGACGACGCCGTTTATCGTACAGCCAACGTTAAACGGGTCCGCAACGGCGCAGACATTAATTAACACGGGATGTTTAGTGTATAGAGTAATTAGCGAAGACTTCGTACAGAGACATCGGATTAAGACGACCCCTACAGTACCTGTACGCATATTGGGCATTACCGGGCGAGGACCGGACATTACCTATATAGTGAAAGTAACGATAGAGGTACAGGGACACTATAAGCGGGACTTATACCTCTATGTCGTATAGGACAAGTTAGGGTATAACCTAATAGTAGGGAAGCCTTAGATAGAGCGCTAGAGGGTCAAGCTAGACGTCGGACGAGGACGGCTGTACCTAGCAGTAACGAAGCAGAGGCTCTAAGACTAGGGGAGGATCCCGCAGGGCGACAGCGCTACGGCCGGAGCGTTAACGAAACAGAGGCCCTAAGACTAAGGGAAGGCTCCGTAAGGTAGCAATACTAGGGCCGAAATCGACACAGCAACGGCGGACATCGAGAAGGCATTAGCACCTAAGAAAGTAACAAACCCCTATACGAAGCTCCTAAGGGAGTATGCTAGATACCTGGACCTCTTCGAGCCAAAGTCGGCCTCGAAGCTGCCGCTATACCGAGGAGAAGGGATTAACTATAATATCTAGCTAGAACCCTGTCTAGATAGGGGCCTACCGGAGGTACTGTATAGACTACTATATAGAATGTCCTCTAGAGAACTCTTAGTACTGCGCAAGACACTGGACGACCTGCTTACCAAAGGGTTTATTTAGGCAAGTACGTCGTCCGCGGGAGCCCTATTACTGTTTGTCTACAAGGAGGGGAAGGCCGGATTGCGTTTCCGCATAGACTACAGAGGCATTAACGCGATTACTAAGAAGGACCAGTACCCCCTACCCCTTATTAAGGAGACTCTCGGACGGATTAGCAAGGCGAAGTAGTTTACTAAGCTTAACGTAGTCTTAGCCTTCTACAAGATACGGATTAAGGAAGGCTGTAAATAGATAACTGCCTTCTGTACGAGATATAGTCTTTTGAAGTAGCTTGTTACCCCCTTCGGCTTTGCTAACGCACTAGCAACCTTCTAAAGGTACATTAACAAGTCCCTACAAGGGTTACTAGACGACATCTGCTCAGTATACCTCGACGACACTCTAGTTTTTACAGACGGCACCTACGCAGATTACGTACAGGACGTTAAGAAGGTGCTAGACCGACTGCAGCAGGCTAGCTTGTATCTCGACATTAACAAATGCGAATTCGGTATCTAGTGTACGAAATACCTAGGTTTTATTATCTAGGCAGGGAAAGGCATTAGTATAGATAGAAAGAAGATTAATATTATTAAGCAATAGAAGCTGCCTGCGAACGTTAAGGGCATACGGGAATTTCTTGGATTTGCCAACTTCTACCGCTAATTTATACGGAACTACTCGGAGATCGTACGCGCCTTAGTTAAGCTAACGCACAAGGACAAGCAGTTTAAATAGACGGACGAATGCGATAGGAGCTTCGACAAGCTAAAGGAGCTCTTTACTATAGGACTAACGCTTGCCGCCTTCGACCTAGAGCGTACGACAATACTGGAAACTGACTCTTCAGGGTACTGCATTAGAGGTATCCTGTTACAGGTAGGCTCGGACGGACTCCTATACCTATGCGCGTATTTCTCTAAGAAGAACTCCCTAGCTAAGTACAACTACCCTATCTACGACAAAGAGTTGCTAGCAGTCGTATAGTATTGCGAAGCATAGGATAGAGAACTCTGCTTAGTGCCCGAGTTCCTCGCCCTAACGGACTACAAGAATCTAGAGTACTTTACTTAACCCTAGAAGCTGTCCGAGAGGCACATACGATAGGCAATGTACCTAAGCTAGTTTAATATAAGACTCTAGTATCGTAAGGGTAAGGACAACAGCAGGGCCGATGCACTGTCTAGACAGGACTAGGACATACTAACAACGTACGAGGACGACCGGCTAAAGTTACGAACATTCCAGATGTTTAAGGGGGAGCTAGGCGAGGAGACTATCTGCCTAGCGGCGACACACCTATAGGAACCCTAACTGCAAGTATAGGAAGAGGCAGTAGAAAAGGACGAGGTATACTAAGGGGCCTGTACAGCAATCTAAGGAGGGCAATAAAAGCTCCTAGCCGAGCTCTATCTTAAGGTGTCGGCAGCAGAGTGCTTAGTAGACGAGGAGAACAACCTAAAGTTTAGGAATCGGATTTAGGTCCTGGTAGACGAGAAGCTCCGTACGAGCTTAATACAATAGGCGCATAACTCTATAGCTACTAGGCACCTAGGGCGCGAGGAGACGTACAGTATTATTGCCCGGGACTACTACTAGCCGGCGATAGCGAAGGACATTCGCAGGTTTGTATAGAACTGCGATATATGCAGACAGACGAAGCCCTAGCGCGAGCTAAAGCATAGGCTACTAAAGCCCCTACCGATACTAGGCCGGCCCTAGCAAGATCTAACAGTAGACTTTATTACAGACCTTTCTAAGAGCGACGGACAGCGAAACATTATAGTAGTTACAGACAAGTTAACGAAGGAGGTAATACTAGAGGGAATAGACTCTATTACAGCTAAAGACACTGCCTAGGCCTTTATATAGACGACATTTAGCAAGTACGGTTTCCCTAGGTTAACTGTATTAGACCGGGGGACACAGTTTACGAGCTAGCTCTAGGCAAGGGTCTGCTAGTTGCTAAAGGTAGAACGTCGCCTGTTAACTGCATAGTACCTACAGACAGACAGGGTAACGGAGAGGGTTAATTGAACTTTAGAAGCGTACCTCCGAGCGTACGTCGACTATAACTAGACGAACTGGAACCGACTTCTCCCTATAGCGGAGCTAGCTATTAACAGCTGTCCGGCTAATGCTATAGGACTGTCCCCCTTCTTTATAACCTATAGATACGACTATTCCCCGCTCCTACCGACCCTAAGTAGTAACACCCTGCACCCTATACGATCCCTAATTTAGTAAGGAGAGGCTATCGTACAGACGATTAAGAACGCCTACTAATAGGCAAAGGCGAGCCTAGCTATAGCTTAACAGAATGCAGAAGAGCAGGCTAATAAGGGACGACAGGCTGTACCAAGGTACGAGGCAGCGGATAAGGTCTAGCTAAACTAGCGAAACATCTGTACAGACTAGCTAAGCGAGAAGCTAGATTAGAGGAACAGGAAGTTTACAGTAGTCCGGCCGGTAGGGACATATACTGTATAGCTAAACACTCCCCTAGGGATTTATCTAGTCTTCTATATAGACATCGTATAGCCGGCGAATACGGACCCCCTACTGTACTAGATAACTAACGACGCGCGCCTACCTGCAATTATAACCGAAGGCTAGGAAGAGTATAAAGTAGAGGGGATCCTTAAAAGCTAAAGGAAGCAGGGGAAGGTAGAGTACCTAGTAAAATAGAGAGGATAGGCAGAGCCTATATAGGAACTATACGAGGCTCTACAGGACACAACTGCACTGGACAGATAGGAGGAGAACCATCCCCCTACCTAGTTACAGTAACACTGCGCTGTACAGCAGAAGGAGGCACAATCTACCCTAAGGACAGGGTAGCTATAGGCAAACCTAGGTTGTTAAAGGATCGAGAATTACGACGTAGGACACTACGGAATCCCGCTAATACGACATCGTACGACACTATACGAGATAAGGGCTAGAAAAAAGGAACAGCTAGGGGACAGATAGGAGGGAGAGTAGAAATAAGAGGAGTTAGGAGAGGACTATCCGAAATTTCTTACACTACCTAGAGGGGGGGAGGTAGCTTACTAGCCACTACCCTAGGGGACTAGAGCAACCGACTCCTTATCTAAGATCTTAACTACCTCCTGCCTAGCCGGGCCCCTACCCCTACTAGGGCTAGCCCTAGGAAGCAGAGGCACCCCCCTACCCCTACGTACCTCCCCTAGACAGCAGTAGAGGCAGTAGAAGGAGCTATCCTTCTACTTACACGAGGGATACACCCTAGCCTAGAAGCCTAGGAGGCAGTATAGGCTAAGTAAGGGCTAGGGGGAGTTAGGGCAGGGAGCATAGGGCTGGCCCTAGGTAGCGATAAGGAGGGCGTTAACGTACAACACCTAGGCTATAGCCAGCTACTAGGGTATAACCTAGGCAGGGTTATACTAGAAGGCGTAGTAGGGCAGCCCGGCTGCATCCTGCTGCTCGTAGATATAGCACCTAAGACGTTAGCTTAGACTATACAGAAGACGAGAATCTGTACGAACTAGAAGCGTAGCTGCTAGTTAAATTAAGGGCCCTACTACTAGAGGTAGAAATAGGGGGAGACCCTAGCTAGACGAGAGGAGGAGGAGGGGCCAGCAACTATAAGGGAGCTACTGGACGGGGCGGACGACATAGTAGATAGTGGATAATAGCTCGTAGTAGTAGTAGATAGTAGATAGTAGACAGTAGTAGATAGTAGTAGACAGTAGACAGTATAGGGAGAGAAGAGAAGGGGGAAGGCAAGAGAAGGGAGAGGCTTAAGGTAACTGCCTGCTATAAGGGGAATAGCAAGCAGGGCAGCTGCTACAAACAGGTAAAATAGCAAGAGGCAACTACGACCTAGGGGGCGATAAGGGACGACAACTTAGACGACTAGACAAAATAGGAAGCTGCGACCTGCTAAAGGAACAGCAGGAGCTAGGTAAGTTCAGTATACTGCTGTATAGAAGAGGCACTATAAGAAGGGAAGGGGGGGGTATTATTAGGGGGCGCTACCTAGCCTAGGTCCTAGACCCGACCTAAGCTAACTGTCGCCCTAAGTACTACGACTTAGCGGCGCTAGCACGACTCTACCCTCTATATAGAACTACCGACAGGACCCTACTCCTATATAGAGAGAGAACACTACAGTCCTATATAAAGGGGAACTACTGCCCCTCTAAATAGAGAGAAAACTCTGCACTACTATATAGAGGAGGTAACTCCTAATCCTCTGTACAGAAGGTGAACCTTGTACCCCTATATAGAGAGAAATGTAAGGGGCCTAAGAATCTTAGTTTAGAAACTTAAGGTTAGGTATCTATATAAAGGAACTAATAGGCAGTTCCTTCGTTGTCTGCTGCTGTACGCTTTGTACCTACAAAGCTAAGCTAGCAATTTCCCCTTAGTATAGGGGTACAAGGTTTACCCTCTATATAGAGGATCGGGAGTTACCTCCTCTGTACAGTAGTGCAGAGATTTCCCTCTATTTAGAGGGGCAGTAGCTCCCCTTTGTATAGGACTGTAGTGTTCTCCCTCTATATAGGAGTAGGGTCCTGTTAGTAGCTCTATACAGAGGGTAGGGTTGTGCTAGCGCCGCTAAGTCGCAGTCCTTAGGGCAAAAGTTAGCTTAGGTTAGGTCTAGGACCTAGGCCGGGCAGCGCCCCCTAACAATACCCCCCCCCTTCCCTTCTCGTAGTGCCTCCTCTGTACAGCAGCGTGTTAAAATTACCTAGCTCCTACTGTTCCTTTAGCAGGTCGCAGCTTCCTATTTTGTCTAGTCGTCCGGGTCGTTGTCCCTTATTGCCCCCCCTAGGTTACAGTTGCCTCTTGCTATTTTACCTATTTGTAGTAGCTGCCCTGCTTGCTATTCCCCTTATAGTAGGCAGTTACCTTAAGCCTCTCCCTTCTCTTCCCTTCCCCCTTCTCTCCTCCCCCTACACTGTCTACTGTCTACTACTATCTACTACTGTCTACTATCTACTATCTACTACTAGCTACTATCTACTACTAGCTACTATGTCGTCCGCCCTGTCTAGCGGTTCCCTTGTAGTTGCTAGGCCCGCCTCCTCCCCTTGTCTAGCCGAGGTCTCTACCTATTTCTACCTCTAGCAGTAGGGCCCTTAATTTGACTAGCAGCTACGCTTCCAGTTCGTACAGATTCTCGTCTTCTGTATAGTCTAAGCTAACGTCTTAGGTGCTATACCTACGAGCAGTAGGATGCGGCTAGGCTCCCCTTCTACGCCTTCTAGTGTAACCCCGCCTAGGTTACATCCTAGCGGCTAGCTACAGCCTAGGCGTCGTACGTTAACGCCCTCCTTATCGCTACCTAGGGCCAGCCCTATGCCCCCTGCCCTAACTCCCCCTAGCCCTTACTTGGCCTATACCGCCTCCTAGGCTTCTAGGCTAGGGTGTATGCCTCGTGCAAGTAGAAGGATAGCTCCTTCTACTGCCCCTACTGCTGTCTAAGGAAGGTACGTAGGGGTAGGGGGGTGCCTCTACTGCCTAGGGCTAGCCCTAGTAGGGGTGGGGGCCCGGCCGGGCGGGAGGTAGTTAAGATCTTAGATAAGGAGTCGGTTGCTCTGGTCCTCTAGGGTAGTAGCTAGTAAGCTACCCCCCCTAGATAGTGTAAGGAATTTCGGACAGTTCTCTCTTAACTCCTCTTATTTCTACTCCCCCTCCTATCTGTCCCTTAGCTGTTCCTTTCTTCCAGCCCTTATTCTGTACAGTGTCGTACGATGTTATATTAGCAGGACCCTATAGTGTCCTATGTTGTAATTCTCGATCCTTTAACAACCTAGGTTCGCCTACGGCTACCCTGTCCTTAGAGCAGATTGTGCCTCCTTCCGCCGTATAGCGTAGTGTTACTGTAACTGGGTAGGGGGATAGTTCTCCTCCTATCTGTCTAGTGCAGTTATGTCCTGTAGAGCCTCGTACACTTCCTACGTAGGCTCTGCCTATCCTCTCTATTTTACTAGGTACTCTGCCTTCCCCCGCTTCCTTAGACTCTTAAGGATCCCCTCTACTTTATACTCTTTCTAGCCCTCGGTTATAATTGCAGGAGGGCGCGCGTCGTTAATCGTCTAGTGCAGTAGGGGGTCCGTGTTCGCTAGCCGTATAAGATCTACGTAGAAAACTGGATAAATTCCTAGGGGGGTGTTTAGTCGTACAGCGTATGTCCCTACTGGCTGGACTACTGTAAGCTTCCTGTTCCTCCAATCTAGCTTCTTGCTCGGCCGGTCCGTACAGATGTTTCGCTGGTTTAGCTAGACCTTATCCCCTACCTCGTATCTTAGTGCAGCCTGTTGTCCCTTATTAGCCTACTCTTCTGCGTTTTGTTAAGCTATAGCTAGGCTTGCCTTTGCCTCTTAATTGGCGTTCGTAATCGTCTGTACGATAGCCTCTCCTTGCTAAATTAGGGATTGTATAGGGCGTAGGGTGTTACTACTTAGGGTCGGTAGGAGCAGGGAATAGTCGTATCTATAGATCGTAAAGAAGGGGGACAGTCCTGTAGCATTAGCTATACGGCTGTTAATAGCCAGCTCTGCTATAGGGAGAAGTCGGTTCCAGTTTATCTGGTTATAGTTAACGTATACTTAGAGGTACGCTTCCAAAGTTGAATTAACTCGCTCCGTCGCCCCGTCTGTCTGCAGGTGCTATGCAGTTAATAGGCGACGTTCTACCTTTAGCAACTGGCAGACCCTTGCCTAGAGCTAGCTCGTAAACTGTGTCCCCCGGTCTAATACAATTGACCTAGGGAAACTGTACTTGCTGAACGTCGTCTGTATAAAGGCCTAGGCAGTGTCTTTAGCTGTAATAGAGTCTATTCCCTCTAGTATTACCCCCTTCGTTAACTTGTCTATAACTACTATAATGTTTCGCTGTCCGTCGCTCTTAGGGAGGTCTGTAATAAAGTCTACTATTAGATCTTGCTAGGGCCGGTCCGGTATTGGCAGGGGCTTTAGCAGCCTATGCTTTAGCTTACGCTAGGGCTTTGTCCATCTGTATATATCGCAGTTCTGTACGAACCTACGAATGTCCTTCGCTATCGCCGGCCAGTAGTAGTCCTAGGCGATAATGCTGTACGTCTCCTCGCGCCCTAGGTGCCCGGTAGCTATAGAGTTATATATCCGTTGTATTAAGCCTGTACAGAGCTTCTCGTCTGCCGGGACCTATATCTAATTTCTGAACTTTAGGTTGTTCTCCTCGTCTACTAAGCACTCGGCTGCCGACACCTTAAGATAGAGCTCGGCTAGGAGCTTCCGTTGCCCTCCCTAGATCGCTGTACAGGCTCCTTAGTATACCTCGTCCTTTTCTACTGCCTCTTCCTATGCTTACAGTTAGGGTTCCTATAGGTGTGTCGCCGCTAGGCGGATAGTCTCCTCGCCTAGCTCCCCCTTAAACATCTGGAATGTTCGTAACTTTAGCCGGTCGTCCTCGTACGTCGTTAGCATGTCCTAGTCCTGTCTAGACAGTGCATCGGCCCTGCTATTGTCCTTACCCTTGCAGTACTAGAGTCTTATATTAAACCGGCTTAGATACATTGCCTATCGTACGTGCCTCTCGGACAGCTTCTGGAGTTAGGTAAAGTATTCCAGATTCTTGTAGTTCGTTAGGGCGAGGAACTCAGGCACTAAGCGGAGTTCTCTATCCTAGGCTTCGCAACACCGTACGACTGCTAGCAACTCTTTGTCGTAGATAGGGTAGTTGCACTTAGCTAGGAAGTTCCTCTTAGAGAAATACGTGCATAGGTATAGGAGTCCGTCTGAGCCTACCTGTAACAGGATACCTCTAATGCAGTACCCTAAGGAGTCAGTTTCCAGTATTGTCGTACGCTCTAGGTCGAAGGCAGCGAGCGTTGGTCCTGTAGTAAAGAGCTCCTTTAGCTTGTCGAAGCTCCTATCGCATTCGTCCGTCTATTTAAACTGCTTGTCCTTATGCGTTAGCTTAACTAGGGGGCGTACGATCTCTAAGTAGTTCTGTATAAACTAGCGGTAGAAGTTGCTAAACCTAAGAAATTCCTGTACGCCCTTAACGTTCGTAGGCAGCTTCTATTGCTTAATGACATTAATCTTCTTCCTATCTATACTAATGCCTTTCCCTGCCTCGATAATAAAACCTAGGTATTTCGTACGTTAGATACCGAATTCGCATTTGTCGATGTCGAGGTACAAGCCAGCCTGCTACAGTCGGTCCAGCACCTTCTTAACATCTCGTACGTAATCTGCGTAGGTGCCGTCTGGAAAAACTAGGGTGTCGTTGAGGTATGTTAGGGGGCGCCGCCCGGCCCAGGTCCTAGACCCGACCTAAGCCAACCATCGCCCTAAGGACTGCGACTTAGCGGCGCTAGCACGACCCCACCCTCTGTACAGAACCACCGACAGGACCCTACTCCCGTACGGAGGGAGAACACTACAGTCCTGCATAAAGGGGAGCTACCGCCCCTCTAAATAGGGGGGAAAACTCTGCACTACTGTACAGGGAAGGTAACTCCCGATCCTCTGTATAGAGGGTGAACCTTGCACCCCTATATAAAGGGGGAATTGCTAGCTTAGCTTCGTAGGTACAAATCGTACGGCAGCAGACGACGAAGGAACTGCCTATTAGTTCCTTTATATAGATACCTAACCTTAAGTTTCTGAACCAAGATTCTTAGGCCTATTATATTAGGAACTAATCTTACTGTCGGTAACTGCAGTAATAAAACAAAGATAGACAGCGACATCCCTATAGAAACTACGGCTATAGAGGGACATATGCACCGCGTATACGAGGAGCTGCTGGAAAACAAGAGGCAGCTCGAACAACAAGTAAGCTACTAGGCTGCGATGATTTCCTAACAGGAACAGGAGCTACGACAGCTTAGGGCGTCCGATCGCGATCCGACCCCTACGACGACGACGAACACACTAACCTACACCCTAACCCCTAAGAGCAAACTCCCCAACGTCTCTACGTACGATAGTAAGGCTCTGGCCGAGTACCCCTCCTAGGCTGCTTAGATACGCTCTAAGCTCCTAGTCGACTTAGGAGCATACCCGACCGAGCTAGACAAGGTAGTTTACCTCTTTAGGAGGTTAAAGGGCAGGGCGGCAGCACGAATTCTACCGTACTACGAGACGGCTATTGCCAACCTGGCAATAGCTACAACGACGATGCTCTAGGCAGCTCTAGACAAGAGCTACAAGGACCCGGACCGCGAGAGCCGAGCACTCCTACAGGTTAATACGATAAAACAAGGACGCAAGACCGTACGAGAATTCCTCGCGGAATTTGACTAGACTTTAGCAGAAGCAGGAGGTCTCTAATAGGAGGATAGGATAAAATTACCTCTTTAGAGGTAGGCCTCTCTAAGGAGATTATAACAGGGCTAGTAGGCGTAATGCGACCAGCTACGTACGAGGAATTCTACGACCTCCTTAGGATAGTCGACGACTAGCAGCGTAGGCTTAGACGGATAGGCCGCGCTTAGGAGATAAGACAAACCCCCTAGCGACAGACAGACGCTATAGACTAGGAACCGACGACGACGAGGGTAGCGGCAGCAGCTACCGTACGGCTAAGGGCCGCTACCAAAAAGGCGCAATAGGTAGATACAGCTACCCTTAATAAGAGACGAGCAGAAGGGAGCTGCTACCAGTGTAGTAAGATAAGCTATACTGTACAGAATTGCGGGCTTCTACTAGCAGAGAGACCTAGGGGACGGCCGACCACTGCAAGGGTAGCAACTGCAGCGTCTTAACGAGAAGATTAGGAGTCCTACTCGGACGACAACGAGTCGGGAAAAGAATAGCCTCTAAGCGAAGACTCTGCTAGAGGCAGGTGCGAGATAGACTGCTAAATTAAAGCATTACTTAGCTATCTTTTAAGAGCAATTACATAACGACGACGCCGTTTATTATATAGCCAACGTTAAACGAGTCTGCAACGGCGCGGACATTAATTGACACAGGATGTTTAGTGTATAGAGTAATTAGCGAAGACTTCGTACAGAGACATCGGATTAAGACGACCCCTATAGTACCTGTACGCATACTGGGCATTACTGGGCGAGGACCAGACATTACCTATATAGTAAAAGTAACGATAGAGGTACAGGGACACTATAAGCAGAACTTATACCTCTATATTGTACAGGACAAGTTAGGGTATAACCTAATACTAGGGAAGCCTTAGATAGAGCGCTAGAGGGGCAAGCTAGACGTCGGACGAGGACGGCTATACCTAGCATTAACGAAGCGGAGAATCCAGGACTAGGGGAAGATTCCGCAAGGTAGCAATGCTAAGGCCGAAATCAATACAGCAACAGCGGACATCGAGAAGGCATTAGCACCTAAGGAAGTAACGAACCTCTGTACGAAGCTCCTAAGGGAGTATACTAGATACCTAGACCTCTTCGAGCCGAAGTCGGCCTCGAAGCTGCTGCTATACCGAGGGGAAGGGATTAACTATAACATCTAGCTAGAACCCTGTCTAGATAGGGGCCTGCCGGAGGTACTGTACAGACTGCTATATAGAATGTCCTCTAGAGAACTCCTAGTATTGCGCAAGACACTGGACGACCTGCTTGCCAAAGGGTTTATTTAGGCCAGTACGTCGTCCGTAGGGGCCCTAGTACTGTTTGTCTATAAGGAAGGGAAGGCCGGATTGCGTTTCTGCATAGACTATAGAGGCATTAACGCGATTACTAAGAAGGACCGGTACCCCCTACTCCTTATTAAGGAGACTCTCGGACGGATTAGCAAGGCGAAGTAGTTTACTAAGCTTAACGTAGTCTTAGCCTTCTACAAGATATAGATTAAGGAAGGCTAAAAATAGATAACTG
The DNA here is from genome assembly GCA_016165855.1 of Pseudocercospora ulei. Taxonomy (NCBI): domain Eukaryota; kingdom Fungi; phylum Ascomycota; class Dothideomycetes; order Mycosphaerellales; family Mycosphaerellaceae; genus Pseudocercospora; species Pseudocercospora ulei. Next base: position 6,425,715 of record JACWNB010000004.1, read on the forward strand.
CCTTCTGTACGAGATACGGTCTTTTTAAGTAGCTTGTTACCCCCTTTAGCCTTGCTAATGCACCGGCAACCTTCTAAAGGTACATTAACAAGTCCCTACAAGGGTTACTAGACAACATCTACTCGGTATACCTCGACGATACCCTGGTTTTTACAGACGGCACCTACGCAGATTACGTACAGGATGTCAAGAAGGTGCTGGACCGACTGCAGCAGGCTGGCTTATACCTTAACATTGACAAATGTAAATTCGGTGTCTAACGTACGAAATACCTAGGTTTTATTATCGAGGCAGGGAAAGGCATTAGTATAGATAGGAAGAAGATTAATACTATTAAGCAATAAAAGCCGCCTACGAACGTTAAGGGCGTACGGGAATTTCTTAGGTTTGCCAACTTCTACCGCCAGTTTATACAGAACTACTCGGAGATCGTACGCCCCCTAGTTAAGCTAACGTACAAGGACAAGCAGTTTAAATAGACGGACGAATACGATAGGAGCTTCGACAGGCTAAAGGAGCTCTTTACTATAGGACCAACGCTCGCCGCCTTCGACCCGGAGCGTACGACGATACTGGAAACTAACTCCTTAGGGTACTGCATTAGAGGTATCCTGTTACAGGTAGGCTCGGACGGACTCCTATACCTATGCACGTATTTCTCTAAGAGGAACTCCCTAGCTAAGTGCAACTACCCTATCTACGACAAAGAGTTGCTAGCAGTCGTACAGTGTTACGAAGCCTAGGATAGAGAACTCCGCTTAGTGCCTAAGTTCCTCGCCCTAACGGACTACAAGAACCTAGAATACTTTACTTAACCCTGGAAGCTGTCCGAGAGGCACGTACGATAGGCAATATATCTAAGCCGGTTTAATATAAGACTCTAGTATCGCAAGGGTAAGGACAACAGCAGAGCCGATGCACTGTCTAGACAGGACCAGGACATGCCAACGACGTATAAGGACGACCGGCTAAAGTCTCGAACATTCTAGATGTTTAAGGGGGAGCTAGGCAAGGAGACTATCCGCCTAGCGGCGACACACCTATAGGAACCCTAACTGCAAGTATAGGAAGAGGCAGTAGAAAAGGACGAAGTATACTAAGAGGCCTGTACAGCGATCTAGGGAGGGTAACGGAAGCTCCTAGCCGAGCTCTATCTTAAGGTGTCGGCAGCCGAGTGCTTAGTAGATAAGGAGAACAACCTAAAGTTTAGAAATCGGATATAGGTCCTAGCAGACGAGAAGCTCTGTACGAGCTTAATACAACGGGTGCATAACTCTATAGCTACCGGGGGCCTAGGGCGCGAGGAGACGTACAGCATTATCGCCCGGGACTACTACTAGCCGGCGATAGCGAAGGACATTCGCAGGTTCGTATAGAACTGCGATGTGTGCGGACAGACGAAGCCCTAGCGCGAGCTAAAGTATAGGCTGCTAAAGCCCCTACCGATACCGGACCGGCCCTAGCAAGATCTAACAGTAGACTTTATTACAGACCTCCCTAAGAGCGACGGACGGCGAAACATTATAGTAGTTACAGACAAGTTAACGAAGGGGGTAATACTAGAGGGAATAGACTCTATTATAGCTAAAGACACTGCCTAGGCCTTTATACGGACGACGTTTAGCAAGCACAGTTTCCCTAGGTCAATTGTATTAGACTAGGGGACACAGTTTACGAGCTAGCTCTAGGAAAGGGTCTGCTAGTTGCTAAAGGTAGAACGTCGCCTGTTAACCGCATAGCACCTGCAGACAGACAGGGCGACGGAGAGGGTCAATTCAACTTTAGAAGCGTACCTCTGAGCGTACGTCGACAATAACTAGACGAACTAGAACCGACTTCTCCCTATAGCAGAGCTGGCCATTAACAGCTATACGGCTAATGCTATAGGACTGTCCCCCTTCTTTACAACCTATAGATACGACTATTCCCCGCTCCTACCGACCCTAAGTAGTAACACCCTGCACCCTGTACGATCCCTAATTCAGCAAGGAGAGGCTATCGTACGGACGATTACGAACGCCTACTAATAGGCAAAGGCGAGCCTAGCTATAGCCTAATAGAACGCAGAAGAGCAGGCTAATAAGGGACGACAGGCTACACCAAGGTACGAGGCAGGGGACGAGGTCTAGCTAAACTAGCGAAACATCTGTATAGACCGGCTAAGCAAGAAGCTAGATTAGAGGAACAGGAAGTTTACAGTAGTCCGGCCGGTAGGGACATACGCTATATAACTAAACACCCCCCTAGGAATTTATCTAATCTTCTATATAGATCTTGTACAGCCGGCGAACACGGACCCCCTACTGCACTAGACGACTGACAACGCGCGCCCTCCTGCAATTATAACCGAGGGCTAGGAAGAGTATAAAGTAGAGGGGATCCTTAAGAGTCGAAGAAAGCAGGGGAAGGCAGAGTACCTAGTAAAATAGAGAGGATAGGCAGAGCCTATATAGGAACTGTACAAGGCTCTACAGGACACAACTGCACTAGACAGATAGGAGGAGAACTATCCCCCTGCCTAGTTACAGTAACACTGCACTGTATAGCGGAAGGAGGCACGATCTACCCTAAGGACAGGGTAGCTACAGGCGAACCTAGGTTGTTAAAGGATCGAGAATTACGACGTAGGACACTACGGGGTCCTGCTAACACGATATTGTACAATACTGTACGAGATAAGGGCTGGAAGAAAGGAACAGCTAAGGGACGGATAGGAGGGGGAGTAGAAATAAGAGGAGTTAAGAGAAAACCGTCCGAAATTCCTTACACTATCTGGGGGGGGGGGGGGGGGGGGGGGGGGGGGGGGGGGGGGGGGGGGGGGGGGGGGGGGGGGGGGGGGGGGGGGGGTAGCTTACTAGCTACTACTACCCTAGGGGACTAGAGCCCCCGACTCCTTATCTGAAATCTTAACTACCTCCCGCCTAGCTAGGCCCCCACCCCTACTAGGGCTAGCCCCAGGCAGTAGAGGTACCCCCCTACCCCTACGTGCCTCCCCTAGACGGCGGTAGGGGCAGTAGAAGGAGCTATCCTTCTACTTGCACGAGGCATACACCCTAGCCTAGAAGCCTAGGAGGCGGTATAGGCCAAGTAAGGGCTAGGGGGAGTTAGGGCAGGGGGCATAAGGCTGGCCCTAGGTAGCGATAAGGAGGGCGTTAACGTACGACGCCTAGGCTGTAGCCAGCCGCTAGGATGTAACCTAGGTAGGGTTACACTAGAAGGCGTAGAAGGGGAGCCTAGCCGCATCCTGCTACTTGCAGGTATAGCACCTAAGACGTTAGCTTAGACTGTACAGAAGACGAGAATCTGTACGAACTGGAAGCGTAGCTACTAGTTAAATTAAGGGCCCTACTGCTAGAGGTAGAAATAGGGGGGGACTCCAGCCGGACGAGGGGGGGAGGCAGGGCTAGCAACTATAAGGGAGCCTCCGGACAGGGGGGACGACATAGTAGTAGTAGATAGTAGCTAGTAGTAGATAGTAGCTAGTAGTAGTAGTAGATAGTAGATAGTAGACAGTAGTAGATAGTAGTAGACGGTAGACAGTATAGGGAGAGGAGAGAAGGGGGAAGGAAAGAGAAGGGAGAAGGCTTAAGGTAACTGCCTGCTATAAGGGGAATAGCAAGCAGGACAGCTGCCACAAACAGGTAAAATAGCAAGAGGCAACCGCAACCCGGAGGGGGGCGACGAGGGACGACGACTTAGACGACTAGACAAAATAGGAAGCCGCGACCTGCCAAAGGAACGGCAGGAGCTAGGTAATTTCAACACGCCGCTGTACAGAAGAGGCACTACGAGAAGGGAAGGGGGGGGTATTATTAGGGGGCGCCGCCCGGCCTAGGTCCTAGACCTGACCTAAGCTAACCGTCGCCCTAAGGACTACGACTTAGCGGCGCCAGCACGACCCTACCCTCCGTACAGAACCACTAACAGGACCCTACTCCTATACAGAGGGAGAACACTACGGTCCTACATAAAGGGGAGCTACCGCCCCTCTAAATAGGGGGGAAAACTCTGCACTATTATACAGGGAAGGTAACTCCCGATCCTCTATACAGAGGGTGAACCTTGCACCCCTATATAAAGGGGGAATTGCTAGCTTGGCTTCGTAGGTACAAATCGTACAGCAGCAGACGACGAAGGAACTGCCTATTAGTTCCTTTATATAGATACCTAACCTTAAGTTTCTAAACCAAGATTCTTAGGCCCGTTACAAGGTATGCTAAGCAGATGTCGTCTAGTAACCCTTATAGGGACTTGTTAATGTACCTTTAGAAGGTTGCCGGTGCATTGGCAAGGCCGAAGGGGGTAACAAGCTACTCAAAAAGACCGTATCTCGTATAGAAGGCAGTTATCTATTTACAGCCTTCCTTAATCCGTATCTTGTAGAAGGCTAAGACTACGTTAAGCTTGGTAAACTACTTCGCCTTGCTGATCTGTCTAAGAGTCTCCTTAATAAGGGGTAGGGGGTACCGGTCCTTCTTAGTAATCGCGTTAATGCCTCTATAGTCTATATAGAAGCGCAATCTGGCCTTCCCCTCCTTATAGACAAACAGTACTAGGGCTCCTACAGACGACGTACTGGCCTAAATAAACCCTTTGGCAAGCAGGTCGTCCAGTGTCTTACGCAATACTAAGAGTTCTCTAGAGGACATTCTATATAGCAGTCCGTACAGTACCTCTAGCAGGCCCCTATCTAGACGGGGTTCTCGCTAGATGTTATAGTCAATCCCTTCCCCTCGGTATAGCAGCAGCTTCGAGGCCGACTTCGGCTCGAAGAGGTCTAGGTATCCAGCATACTCCCTTAGGAGCTTCGTATAGGGGTTCGTTACTTCCTTAGGTGCTAATGCCTTCTCGATGTCCGCTGTTGCTGTATTGATTTCGGTCCTAGCATTGCTACCTTGTAGGATCCTCCCCTAGTCCCGGATTCTCCGCTTCGTTACTGCTAGGTACAGCCGTCCTCGTCCGACGTCTAGCTTGCCCCTCTAGCGCTCTATCTAAGGCTTCCCTAGTATTAGGTTATACCCTAACTTGTCCTGTACGATATAGAGGTATAAGTCCTGCTTATAGTGTCCCTGTACCTCTATCGTTACTTTTACTATATAGGTAATGTCCAGTCCTCGCCCAGTAATGCCCAGCATATATATAGGTACCGTAGGGGTCGTTTTTATCCGATGTCTCTGTACGAAGTCTTCGCTAATTACTCTATACACTAAACATCCTGTATTAATTAATGTCTGCGCCGTTGCGGACCTGTTCAACGTCGGCTATACGATAAACGGCATTATCGTTATGTAATTGCTCTTAAAAGATAGCTAAGTAATGCTTTGATTTGGCAGTCTATCTTGCACCCGCCTCTAGCAGAGTCTTCGCTTAGAGGCTACTCTTTTCCCGGCTCGTCGTCCTCCGAGTAGGACTCCTAATCTTCTCGTTAAGGCGCCGCAGTTGCTACTCTCGCGGTAGTCGGCCGTCCCCTAGGTCTCTCTACTAGCAGAAGCCCGCAATTCCGTACAGTATAGCCTATCTTGCTACACTGGTAGCAGCTCCCTTCTGCTCGTCTCTTATTAAGGGTAGCTGTATCTACCTATTGTGCCTTTTTGGTAGCGGCCCTTAGCTGTACAGTAGCTGCTGCCGCTACCCTCGTCGTCGTCGGTTCCTAGTCTATAGCGTCTGTCTGTCGCTAGGGGGTTTGTCTTATCTCCTAAGCGCAGCCTATCCGTCTAAGCCTGCGCTGCTAGTCGTCGACTATCCTAAGGAGGTCGTAGAATTCCTCGTACGTAGCTGGTCGCATTACGCCTACTAGCCCTGTTATAATCTCCTTAGAGAGGCCTACCTCTAAAGAGGTAATTTTATCCTATCCTCCTATTAGAGACCTCCTGCTTCTACTAAAGTCTGGTCAAATTCCGCGAGGAATTCTCGTACAGTCTTGCGTCCTTGTTTTATCGTATTAACCTATAGGAGTGCTTAGCTCTCGCGGTCCGGGTCCTTGTAGCTCTTGTCTAGAGCTGCCTAGAGCATCGTCGTTGTAGCTATTGCCGGGTTAGCAATAGCCGTCTCGTAGTACGGTAGAATTCGTGCTGCCGCCCTGCCCTTTAACCTCCTAAAGAGGTAAACTACCTTGTCTAGCTCGGTCGGGTATGCTCCTAAGTCGACTAGGAGCTGAGAGCGCATCTAAGCAGCCTAGGAGGGGTACTCGGCCGGAGCCTTACTATCGTATATAGAGACGTCGGGGAGTTTGCTCTTAGGGGTCAGGGTGTAGGTTATTGTATTCGTCGTTGTCGTAGGGGTCGGATCGCGATCGGACGCCCTAAGCTGTTGTAGCTCCTGTTCCTATTAGGAAATTATCGCAGCCTAGTAGCTTACTTGTTGTTCGAGCTGCCTCTTGCTTTCTAGCAGCTCCTCGTATATGCAGTGCATATGTCCCTCTATAGCCGTAGTTTCTATAGGGATGTCGCCGTCTATCTTTGTTTTATTACTGTAGTTACCGACAGTAAGATTAGTTCCTAATGTAAGGAGCCTAAGAATCTTAGTTTAGAGACTTAAGGTTAGGTATCTATATAAAGGAACTAATAGGCAGTTCCTTTATTGTCTGCTGCTATACGCTTTGTACCTACGAAGCTAAGCTAGCAATTTCTCCTTAGTGTAGGAGTGCAAGGTTCACCCTCTATATAGAGGATCGGGAGTTACCTCCTCTGTATAGTAGTTCAGAGATTTCCCCCTATTTAGAGGGGCGGTAGCTCCCCTTTGTATAGGACCGTAGTGTTCTCCCTCTGTACAGGAGTAGGGTCCTGTCGGTAGCTCTGTATAGAGGGTAGGGTTGTGCTAGCGCCGCTAAGTCGCAGTCCTTAGGGCGACGGTTGGCTTAGGTCGGGTCTAGGACCTGGGCCAGGCAGCGCCCCCTAACAGGAAATTGCTAGCTTGGCTTCGTAGGTACAAATTGTACAGCAGCAGACGACGAAGGAACTGCCTATTAGTTCCTTTATGTAGATACCCAGCCTTAAGTTTCTAAACTAAGATTCTTAAGCTATTTACACAGACCAATTTAGGTCTTTAACAGACTATTCTATTTAGACAAGACCAGTTAAGACATACGGCCAGCAATCGAGGCATATAGCTAGCAATTAGGACATTTAGCAATCGAGGCGTACGGCCAGCAATCGGGACATTTAGCAATCGAGGCATATGCTAGGCAGAGCCTCTAGGCAGAGCCTCCAGGCAGAGCCCCTAGGCAGAGCCTCTAGGCAGAGCCTAAGGCAGAACACTACGGCAGAACACTACAGCAGAGCAAGAGCACTAAGGCAGCTGCAAACAACAGAGGCATAGCTGCGGATAATACAGGCACAGTATGTTTAGAAAGACACTATATATTCAGAAAGGCAGCTGCAGACAATGGAGGCATAGCAGCTACAGACAGGCACAGCTGCTATAGACAACAGAGGCACAGGTGCAGACAATACAGACTGCTGCATACAGGGCTGCTGTACAGAGTACAAGGCAGAGCACAAGGCAGAGCACAAGGCAGACATAGCTGTAGGCGGGCACAGCTGCAGGCGACATATATACAGTTTAGAAGCAATATAGCTATAGACAACAGGCAGCTGCAGACAATATACACTGTTCAGGTTCAGAAGAGTACGTTTAGAAGCACAGCTACAGGCTAGCACAGTTGCAGACACTAGAGGCACAGCAGCTAAAGGCAATATAGGGCAGCTTTAGTAAACACAGCTGCTGCAGGCAGATACAAGGACAATATGCAGGTACAGACAATACAGGCACAGCTGCTGCAGGCAACACAGGGCTGTAGCAGTTAATACAGCTGCAGTTAATACAGCTGCAGTTAACATAGCTGCAAGCAGGCGGAGCACGAGGCATAGGCACGAGGCATAGGCACGAGGCAAAGCATAACACAAGCAACAACACAGAGCTGCTGTAGGCTAGCACAGCTGCAGACAATACAGGGCTGCTGTATAGAGTACCTAGGCACAGGCACAAGGCAATTGCAGGCAACATAGGTGCAGACAGTGCAGGCAATACAAGCAGCTGCATGCAGGCATAGCTGCTGCAGACAATATAGGCACAGCTGCTGCAGATAATACAGGCAAAGCACAGGCAAAGTACAGGCAAAGCGACGGCTTCAGAAGCGACAGTTCAGAAGCAGCACATGTTTGCAAAGCGACCTCCGCGACCTCTGCGACAATCTAAGAATTCTGCAGCCTTAGCAAGGCATAAGATTAAGGCTTAAAACGCACAGAAATTAAAGCTTAAAAGCGACCTGTTTTGGAGCGACCTAGTTTGGCTAATTGCGATTAATAGGCTAATTGCGATTGTACGCAATCGCTGGTTAGGGAGGGCGGTAGTAATACAGATATAGATGTAGACAGCTAGCAGCTAAGCTGAGCAAGCCAGGCTTAGCGCATACTTAAATACCTGCCCCTCTGCTTGTATATAGATTCTTCCCTCTCTAGCTTTAGATATAGTGATTAAAGAAGCCGTATTGAATAATCTACGTGCTTAGATTAAAGTACAGAGTTAAGAAAGTCTACAATGCTATAGATTTTATCGAGAAGCTCTACTATAAGAAGATAGCCTAACTACTACAATAGCAGTAAGAGAAGCAAGAGGACTTATCTTTAAGCCTGCCTTAAAGGAGAGGCATTTACGTTAGTAGCTAATCTTCTAGCTAAAGCTACTACCGATAACACTATCGAAGCGCTAGACTAACGCTTTGCTAACTATTTTAGAGAGCAGACAGCAAGAGACTAACTCGACAGAATCTACTAGAAGAACTATTCGTCGTTCGACGAGTTCTATAGTTAGTTTAGAAAACGCGCGATCTGTGCTAAGATAGTCGAAAAAGAGCAATTACACCTGCTAAAGAAGAAGCTAAGACTAGAGATAGCAAACGCACTCGTACTAAAGAAGACGAGGAACCTTAGTAATTTTGTTAACTAAGCAAGAATAATAGACTGGAATAGAAGCAAGTATAGCTTAACGATTACATTAGCGCTAATGTTAGCGCGAAACCCTTAATAACCGAGAAACGCCTACTAGAGACCCCCTTAGAGACAGACTGCTTAGCCGCGTTTCCAGCTAAATGCGCGGCTATCGTTTACGCCTACCTGCTATACGTACAGCAAGTTAGGTTATATATTGCTATAGTGCAGAGCTACGGTATAGCAGAAGCAAGTATATTAGGCTACGAAGTCGCTATAAAAGAGCGGTTAAGCTATTAAGTTGGCGCTAAGTAAAACTAATAATGTAGATAGCAGCGCACTGCTAAAGGTAAGAGGAAAAGACTAGCTAGAAGGATAGACTCCCTATCTAGCATATTTATAAGAGCACTATTGCTATTACTGCTGCTATAGAAGTTATTAGAAGAACGGAGGCCTAGGTTACACCCTAACGACTCTACACTGCCTGCCTATTGTACGTTAATGCAGTCTTAGTTGCTAGTTATAGTTAGCTCTACTGCAGCTGCGTTAATTCTCTCTAGGGCTCGTTCGCTCTGTACTGTCTTTCTAGGTAGTAGGCTAGTGTATATACGTCCTGCAAATAGAAGGACGGTTCGCTTTGGTGTTCTGTATGCTGTGTAGGGGAGGGCCGCAGGGTCGCTAGTGCGCCCCTAATTATCGACCTAGAGTCGGACGGCGAGGCAGGTCCAGAGATTATCGAGGTCTCTAATAATAATAATAAGGTAGGCCTGAGGATTATCGAGATCTCGGACGATAATAAGCCGGCTACGTCGGCATTAGCAATAGTAAGGAGACGGGACGGTTACTAAGCAGTTGTCGTCTATCCTATCTTAGACAGCACGTTTTTACTATAATGTTAGTCTGGATAGATTTTTCTTCTCCTACCGGTCTAATGCTACTATGTTCTAAAGAGTCTCGTATAGTTCCTATATAGGCTCCGCCTACCCTGTCTATTTAACTAGATATTCGATCTGCTTCTGCTTCCTTTAGCTCTTAAGGATTTCTTCTACCTCGTACTCTTCCTAGTCCTTAGTTATAATTGCTAGGGGGCGCACATCGTCTATTATCTAATAAGGAAGGAGATCCGTATATACTGGCTGTACGAGGTTAATATAGAAGACTGGGTAGACCCCTAGGGGGGTGTTAAGTTGTACTGCGTATATCCCTATAGGTTTAACTACTGTAAACTTCCAGTCCTTCTAGTCTACTTTCTTGCTTAGCCGGTCTGTCTAAATATTATACTAGTTTAACTATACCTTGTCTCCTGCCTCGTACTTCGGCGCCACTTGTCGTCCCTTATTAGCCTGTTCCTCTGCATTCTGCTAAGCTATTGCGAGGCTCGCTTTAGCCTATTAATAGGCGTTTGTAATCGTATATACGATAGCTTCGCCTTGCTAAATTAGGGAACGCGAGGGTCGTAGGGTAGCGCTGTTTAGGGCTGCAGAGAGCAGGGAGTAGTCGTATCCGTAAGTTATAAAGAAAGGGGATAGTCCTATAGCGTTAGCTGTACGGCTGTTAATTGCCAGCTCTGCTAGAGGTAGGAAGCGGTTCTAATTAGACTAGTCGTAATTAACGTATGCCTAGAGATACGCCTTTAGTGTTAAATTTACCCTTACTGTTGCACTATCCGTCTATAGATGCTATGCAGTTAAAAGACAGCGTTCTACGTAGAGCAATTAGCAGATCCTCGCCTAGAGTCGGCTTGGAAACTGTATACTGCAATAGGATATAATCGACCTTAGGAACCTGTATTTGCTAAATGTAGTCTTTACAAAGGCCTAAGCAGTGTCTTCGGCTATAATAGAACTTATTCTCTCTAGTATTACCCCTTTCGTTAGCTTGTCTATTACTACTATAACATTCTGTTATCCGTCGCTCTCTAGGAGGTCTGTAATAAAGTCTACTGTTAATTCCTGCTACGGCCGGTCCAGAATTAGTAGGGGCTTTAACAGGCTGTACTTTAGTTCTCGTTAGGACTTCGTCCGACTACAAACATCGCAGTTCTGTACGAGCCTACAGATGTCCTTCGACATTGCTAGCTAGTAATAATCTCTAGCGATTATGCTGTATGTCTCTTTATGCCCTAGGTGTCTAGTTGTTATCGAGTCGTACGCCTATTGTATTAAGCTCGTACGTAGCTTGTCGTCTGTAGGGACCTAAGTCCAGTCCCTAAATCTTAGGTTGTTACCTCCGTCTACTGTATACTCTGCTGCTAAAACCTTAAGATTAAGGCCTATAGGGAGCTTCCGTTGTCCTTCCCTAATCGCTGTACAGACTCTTTTATAGGCGTCGTCCTTTCCTACTATGTCTGCCTAAGCTTAGTACTAGGGGTTTGTAGTAACTGTTGCTGCTAGGAGGACAGTATCTTCTCCTAGGTTTTCTCTAAACATTTAGAATGTCCGCGATTGTAGGCGTTTATCGTTGGGCGTTATTAGTATGTCTTGTTCCTATCGAGATAACGTATTAGCCCAGCTGTTGTCCTTACCCTTACGATATTAGAGTTTTGTATTAAATTGGCTTAGGTATATTGCCTATTGTACGTATCTCTTAGAGAGCTTTTAGGGCTGTATAAAAATACTCGAGGTTCTTGTAACCTGTAAGGACGAGGAATTTAGTAACTAAACAGAGTTCGCTGTTATATACCTTAAGGCACTGTACAACCGCTAGCAACTACTTGTTGTAGATAGGAAAGTTGCATTCGGCTAGGGTGCTCTTCTTAGAGAAGTAGGTATATAGGTATAGAAGGCTGTCTAGGCTAACCTAGAAGAGGATACTCCTTATATAGTACTCTAAGGAGTTAGTTTCTAATACTGTTGTACGCTCTAGGTTGAAAGTAGCAAGAGTCGGTCCTATAGTAAAGAGTTTCTTTAGCTTGTTAAAGCTTCCGTCGCATTCGTCTAACTATACGAACTGTTTGTCCTTATATATAAGCTTAACTAGGGGTCGGACTACCTCTAAGTAGTTCTGTATAAATTAGTAGTAGAAGTTAGCGAACCTAAGGAATCCCTGTATGCCCTTAACATTTGTAGGCGCTTTCTATTGCTTAATAGCATTAATCTTCTTCTCGTCTATACTAATACTCTTCCCTGCTTCGATAATAAACTCTAGGTATCTTGTAGGTTTTACACTAAATTTGTATTTGTTAATATTAAGGTATAGTCTAGCCTTTTATAGGCAGTCTAGTACTTTTCGTAATCCTTGCGGCTGCTGTCTATAAATACTAGGGTGTCGTCGAGATACGCAGAGCAGATATCGTCTAGAAGTCCCTATAAGGATTTGTTAATATACCTCTAGAAGGTTGCAGGTACGTTTGTAAGACCGAAGGGGATAACGAGCTACTTAAAAAGACTGTACCTTGTACAGAAAGCTGTTATCTATTCGCATCCCTCCTTAATCCTTATCTTGTAGAAAGGCTAAGACAACATTAAGCTTAGAGAACTACTTTGCCTTGCTAATCCGTCTAAGGGTTTCTTTAATAAGAGATAGAGGGTAACGATCCTTTTTTATAACTGTATTAGCGCCTCTATAGTCTATAGAGAACCGTAACCCGGCTGGGCCATCCTTATGGACGAATAATACTAGGGCTCTGGCTAAAGACGTACTTGCGTAGATAAAGTCCTTAGAGAGTAGTTCGTCTAATATCTTGTATAGTACTAGGAGTTCTTTAGAGGATATGCTATATAATAGGCTGTATAGTACCTTAGGCAGGCTTCTGTCTAGACAGGGTTTAAGCTTAATCTCGTAATCGATTCCTTCTCCTCGGAGTAAGGGCAGCTTTAAGGCTAATTTTGGCTCGAAGAGGTCAAGGTACTCTGAATATTCCAGTAGGAGCTTTGTACCAGGATCTTTAACTTTCTTAGGTGTTAGTACCTTCTTAATATTAGAGGCTGTAGCATTGACCTTGGTATGGGAGTCGCTTAGCAGAGCTCGTCCTTGGTCTCGATTCTCTGCCTTATTGCTACTAGGTATAGACGTCCTTGTCTAACGTCGAGCTTACCTTGCTAGCGCTCTATCTACAGTTTCCGTAATATTAGGTCGTACCCTAATTTGTCTTGTATAACGTAGAGGTATAAGTCTTGTTTATAGTGTCCTTATAACTCGATTGTTACTTTTACTATATAGATAGTATCCCGTTATAGCCTAGTAATTCCTTATATGTGTACAGGTACGGTAGGAGTACTTATAATATAGTGTTTATATACAAAACTTTCGCTAATAACTCTATATACTAAACATCCGGTATCGATTAGGATTCGTATATAGGCAGACCTATTTAACGTAGCTCGTGCGATAAACAGTGTAGTCGTTATACAGATGCTCTTAAAAGATAGCTAAGTAGTATATTAATATAGTAGCGTATCTCGTACGTTCCTCTAACTAAGCCTTCGCTTAGAGGCTACTCTTTTCCTAATTCGTCGTCATCTAAGGAGGGTTCCTCTTAAACCCTAGGTTATACTACTGCTATTACTACTCTTGTAGTAGGAACCCTTGCTCTAGGTCTCTTAGCTAGTAGAAACCTACAGTTACAGGCAGCGTGTCCTGCCTGTCCGTACTGATAACAACTTCCTTCTACTCTTCTTTTGTTAATAGTAGCTACGTCTACCTACTGTGCCCTCTTAGCGTTAGTCCTTAGTCGTCTGGTAACGGCTGCGGCCACTCTCGTCGTTATTAGTTCCTAATCTATAGCGTCCTGTTACTAGTAGTTAAATTAGTGTAGTTCGTAGGTACAGCCTATCTGTCTAAGCCTGCACTGCTAGTTATTGATTATCCTTAAGAGGTCGCAGTATGCTTCGTAAGAGGCCGGCCGGACGACGCCTACAAGGCCCGTTGCAATCTCCTTAGAGAGGCTAACCTCTAGGATAGCGATCTTTACCCTGTCTTCCTAGAGAAGGCCCCCCGCTTCGGCTAGGATTTGGTCGTACTCTATAAGGAACTCTTAGACGTACTTGCGGCCTTGCTTTATAGTGTTAAGATGTACGAGAGCTCGGCTCTTACAGTCTAGGTCCTTGTAGCTCTTGTCGAGAGCTGCCTAGAGGGTCGTCGTCGTTGCCTCTACTAGTCTAGCGATAGCAGTTTCGTAGTATAGTAGAATTAGGGCCGCTACCTTGGCTTTTAGTCTCCTAAAGAGGTACACTACTTTGTCGAGTTCGGCCGGATACGCTGCTAAGTCGACTAGAAGCTTAGAATGCATCTAGGCTGCCTAGGAGGAGTACTCGGATAGTAACTTACTATAGTAGGTAGTAACGTTAGGGAGCTTGTTCTTATAAGTAGCTACAGATTCTTCGGCTGTCGTATTCTTTGTTGTCGTAGGGGTCGGATCGCGATCGGACGCCCTAAGCTGTCGGAGCTCCTGTTCCTGTTAGAGAATTATCGAGGCTTAAAAGCCTAGTTGTTCTTCGAGCTAGTTTGTACGAGCTATTAGCTCCTCGTATATGCGCCGTATCTAGGCCTGCATATCCGTCGTATCTCTCTGGACGGTGTTGTTTATTGTATTACTGCAGTTACCGTTAGTAAGATCAGTTCCTAATGTTAGGGGTTTAAGTATCTTAGTTTAGAAACTTAAGGCGATATATATACAGGAAGGAACTAATAAGCAGTTCTATACGCCGTCTGTTACTATACAATTTATATCTATAAAGCCAGCCAGTATCTATAGTATAGGGGTAAAGGGAAGGGGTACTGTCCCAGCCTAGTCCGAGTTATGCCTGAGGCTAGGCTAAGTCGTATCTTGTATAGGCTAAGTTATGCTAGCGCCGCTAAGTCGTAATTCTTAGGACGACAGCCGGTCGGCTCAAGCTCGGAGCCTAACAGGACGGCGTCCCCTAACAGTTACCTAGTAGAAATAGCTTCCCCTATACAGATTTTGGCATATAACGGACAAGACACGGAGAAGGTTACTTACTATATACTGCTTAAGACTACGTTAGCTAGTCGGACATTGGAAGCGACGTTCTAAATTGTAGATATCGGACGTTTTAACATTCTTTTAGGATTGAAATAGCTAAAAAGACAGAGGGTTAAGGTAGATACTAAAGACAGTATAGTAGAATTCAAGGACTCGCACGCTGTCGTTACTAATGCTGCTGCGCAGGTCCCCGACTGTTATAGAATTACTATTAAGGAGGCCTTACAGGGGTACAGAGTTGCTCTAAGGGTACGACTACGAACCTAAGGGTAGCCTACTGCTAAGAACGGCTTAAGCCGCCCTTGCGTATATATAAAAAGAGCATAGGCGAGACTAGCAGCAGGACACTTATTAGTTTAAATAAAATACTAGTTATTAGTATTAGGTACCCTATACACTGCTACTATCTGATTCTTTAACAGTTCTAATAACTCTACCTAAGGGTAGCAGCCTATAGGCACTAATGTCGACCCTAGAGTAGAGCGGACACACTGTAAGGGGTGCGCGCAAGGCAAACTTAATAGATGTTCGCCTCTCTATAGAGGTCGAGGATACTAATCCGAGTACGTAGATATAATTTAATATAGCTGTTTTAATAGCTATATCTCGAACTAGGAAGGGAAAGGAATCTATATATACGCGGATGTAAGCTTTCGTAGGGGTAGTGCCAAGACCCGGCTTAGTCTAGAAGGGCTAAGCCGAAATTCCAAGGGTCTACTCTATTACTTAATCCTACTACTTTCTGCTGCTGCAACACTACCCCCCTCCCTTATTAGCGGTCGCCCTTAACTGCTTACTTATCTCTTCTGTTTATTCTGTCTTATTCTAGCCAATTAGACGTTCTCGTTCTTCTGTCTATCTTTCTTCTGTTTCTTCTTCTGTTTCTTCTTCTGTTTCTTCTTCTGTTTCTTCTTCTTTTTCTTCTTCTTTTTCTTCTTCTTTTTCTTCTTCTTTTTCCTCTTCTTTTTCTTCTTCTTTTTCTTCTTCTTTTTCTTCTTCTTTTTCTTCTTCTTTTTCTTCTTCTTTTTCTTCTTCTTTTTCTTCTTCTTTTTCTTCTCCTTTTTCTTCTTCTTTTTCTTCTTTGGTTCGCAGTTCTTTCTATAAAAATTCTTCTTAAAAATTAACGTTACTTCTTCTTTTCTTCTATCTTAAAAACATTATTATTTTCTCGTCTGCTTTCTTCTTACTGCTACGTCGTTGTCTAGCTAATGTCGTCGTCTAAAGCGATTTGCTTAGTGTCTGTCTATACTGTGCTATCTAATCTATATATATAATTCGTGCTATAGCTCTATATAGGTACAGACGTAACCTTCTAACTTCTTCTTACTAGGGCTAAAACGACGCTGCCCAAAAGGGCGTCGTTAGCGACGATTACGAAGCGCGCAGTTACGATTGTTTCTTTAGCGTTCCCTTACTAATAGAACGGACGCGGGTTAGGTCTTTACTTCTAGGGTCGTAGTTTTTCTTCCTTATCGCTTTTGGAGCTGTCTCTTCTTTATTGTTTCTAGAGCTATCTGGGTCTCGGTTTTCTCCGATTCTAGATATAGAATTCTTCTAGCAGCTCTACCAAATTCCAGAGATTATCGATTAGGTACTATTTATAGTCTTCTGGCTACCCCTTCTATAAGATCCTTGCTTTAATAGACTCTCTTATCTTCTTTATATCTATTATATCTTCTACCTCCTACTCTTTTTCTTTATTGTCTATCTTAATTAGTAGGGGTTTAGTAAACCCCTGCCCTAGTAGACTATGCTTAGGGTCTAGACTTAGCAAATCCGAATAGAAGACGTCGTAGATCTGTAATCCGAGTACGTAGATATAATTTAATACAGCTGTTTTGATAACTATATCTCGAACTAAGGAAGGAAAGGAATCTATGCGGCGTGGGTAAGGGCTTTAGGGGTAGGTATGCTAAGGCCCGGCTCAGTCCGGAAGGACCGAGCCGAAATTCCAAGGATCTACCCTATTACTTAGTCCTACCCCTTTCTGCTGCTGCAACACTACCCCCCTCCCTTACTAGCAGTCGCCCTCGACCGCTTACTTATCTTATCTGCCCCTTCTCTTTTTTTTTGATTTGTCCTTTTCTTCTTTTTCTTCTATTTTTCTTCGTCTTCTTCCTCTGTCCGATTCGCGACCTCTTCCGCCAAAATCCTTCTTAAAATTGACGTTACCTTACTGGTTCTTCTATACTCGAAAACGTTACCCTTTCGACTTCTTCTTTCTTCTTATATTGTCGCTATCTGAAATCCTTTACTTAGCGTCTGTCTAATCAGAGCTATCTGATCTAAGCCGACAGCTATCTAAGCTGCAGCGTAGCTGGCCTATACGCCGCTGCAGAGGGTCTATATAGATCTATCCGTAGCGCGCTATTTCTTCTTCTTCTTCTTCTCTACTAAGGCCTTAAGCGCTACTGCAAAGGCTGCTTTGGTTGCGTTAGCTTCGTTCTTCGCCGTTATTATCCGTCTGACATAGTCGGCGGTTAGTGTTAGCGAAGACGAAGCCGGTTACAAAGCGCGCCGGAATGGTGGCGCCGTCCTCGGCTTTACTGCTATTATCCAACTCGCAAAGCCAGCGGTAGTGGTAGTAGAGCCGAGGACTCTAGCTAAGCGCATCGCTGCGATCGTTTCTATCGGTTTTTGGTCTAATAGAGCGGACGCGGCCTTTCTTCTTCTTCCGTTTCTTCCGGGCTATTAACTTCGGAGCCACTTAGGCCTCGGCTTCTTCGGGTTTCGGACGTAAAACTCTCTTAACAGCTCCGCCGAATTCCGGAGGTTCTCGACCGGATACTATTTATAGTCTTCCGGCTACCCCTTCTATAAGATCCTAGCTTTGATAGACCCTCTTATCTTTCTTATGTCTATTATATTTTCTACCTCCTATTCTTCTTCCTTACTATCTATCTCGATCGGCAGGGGTTTAGCAAACCCCTGTTCCGGAAGACTATCTTTAGGGTCCAGGCTTAACAGGTCCAAAGAGAAAATATCGTAGATCCGGAACGACTCTGGTAGCTGAAGCCGATAAGTTACTGGCGACCTCTTTTCTACTATCTTGAACGGACCTATATAGCGGGGGTTGAGCTTAGCGTTGCCTTTTAGCCTTAGGTTCTGGGTGTTAAGCTATACCTTTTGTCCTTCTTCGAATTCTATTAGTAACCGCTTTCTATTAGCTCGAGTTACTATCTTCTTCTAAGCTAATTCTATCGCCTCTTTCGCTACCTTAATCGCTTCTTCTATATAAGATTTAAGCGCTTCTGCTGCGGCGGCAGCGACTCTCTTTAACAACGTCGTAGTAGAGGGTTCCGACAAGCTAGGTTCGTTCAGCGGTTGGAAGCTTATTCTCGGAAGATAACCGTAAGTTATCTCGAACAGCGCCAGTAAGGTGGCCTTAGACTGGGCCGAATTGGCGCAGAATTCGGCTATCAGCAACATCTTAGCCCACTCTGCCTAATAATAGCTGCAGAAGATTCGTAAATATTTCTCTATCTTACGGTTGGCCACTTTAGACTGGCCGTCGGTCTAAGGGTAAGCGGCTGTGCTAAGCTTTCCGCGAATTCCGAGAATATAGTTAATAGCTTTCTATACATTAGCAGTGAATTAAGGGCCCCTATCTGTAGTAATAGTAGCTGGCAGGCTATAGTGCTTCTATAAATACTGAATCAGCATTCTAGCCGTCTCTTCTGCAGTCGTGCCTCTATCCTTTGCTTAACAGGGGATAAAGTAGCGTTCCTTGCTTAACCGATCCACTACGTTAAGGGTAGCATCGTATCTATCGGAATCTGGCAAACCGGTTACGAAATCTATCGTAATATGCTGCTATAGTTTCTTAGGGATTGGAAGTGGTTTTAATAGACTGGCTGGAAGACTGTAACGTAGCTTCGCAGCTCGACATACGGAACAAATAGCGATAAACTGGTGAATCCGCTCAAAGATCTGCAGAAACTAGTAGATTGTCCTTACCGCTTCTATCGTCTTCTTTAAGCCAGCGTAGCCAACATCTTTAGAACTATAGACTAGCTGGATAACCTCGGTAATTAGTTCTTCCAGAACTATTAGCTTCCCTAAACCTGTTTTGCCGAGCTTCTTTTGCTAATTAAGCTGCTCTACTTTCTTGTAGAGCATCTCTTCCTTAGTCGGCAGCTCTATTACACAGATCCCTGCTTCTTTCAATACCTTAGCGTCTACTATCCGTTCGTTTAACACCTTCTAGAACAAGTTCGGATCTTCTTTTGCGCAGCTGGTCTTCCCCTCTCTTCTCGTTAATGTATTAGCCTTTCCGTTCTAAGCTCCGGGTCGATAAATAATCTTAAAGTCAAACCCTAATAGAGAAGCGGCCTACTAAGCTTGGCGGCGCAATAGCTTCTGTGTCTTTATAAAATAGGTTAGTAACTGATAGTCTGTAAGGACCTGGACCGTGCTCTTTCTAGCTATAAGCTCCGGCTTCTACTCCTCGAAAGCCTGGATAATGGCTAACAGCTCTTTATCGTAGATAGCGTAGTTCCGCTTAGCCTTATTTATAGACTTGCTAAAGAAAGCCA
Source organism: Pseudocercospora ulei (assembly GCA_016165855.1). Taxonomy (NCBI): domain Eukaryota; kingdom Fungi; phylum Ascomycota; class Dothideomycetes; order Mycosphaerellales; family Mycosphaerellaceae; genus Pseudocercospora; species Pseudocercospora ulei. The sequence goes on from JACWNB010000004.1 coordinate 6,445,121, forward strand.
CTAGATAGAGGGTCTCGTAGGCGTTATTATATTAAGAAAGGACCCCTGCTGTTACTGTGTCGGAAGCGTCCGTTTCTAGATAGATTATCTTCTCCGGTCGGAAGTGCGCCAGCACTGGCGCTGAGGCCACTGCTTTTTTTAGTCGGTTAAAAGCCTCTGTGCACTTATCGTTCTATAGGCCAGCAGCCTCCTTCTTTAATGCTTCGTTTAGGGGTCTTGCTATCTTGCTAAAGTCCTTAATAAATCGTCGATAGTAGCTGCAGAACCTGAGAAAGGCTCTGATTTGCGTAGTGTTTCCGGACTTCGGTTGCTTCAATTCCGCAGCAGCGACCTTCGAGGGGTCTATCCAAATTCCTTCTCTTCTAACAATAAGGCCGAGATATTTGACCTCGGTTTTGATCCGGGCACGCAGATATGATTCAATACGGCCTTTTTGATAACTATATCTCGAACTGAGGAGGGAAAGGAATCTATGTGGTGGTGGTAGTGGGCTTTGATAGTGGTGGTGCCAAGGCCCGGCTCGGCCCGGTCGGGCCGAGCCGAAATCCAGGGTCCACCCTATTAATCTGTCCCACCTCTTTCCACTGCCGCAACACTACCCCCCTCCCTCACTAGCGGTCGCCCTCGACCGCTTAGTCATCCCATCTATCCTAAAACCTCCACTGTTTTTTTTTTTTTTGATTCGTCGTTTCTTCCATTTCTTACATCGTCGGCATCTGAAGTCCTTCACTTGGCGTTCATGTGATCGACGCTTCTGATCTGAGCCGTTCGGTTATCTGAGCTGCGGCTCGGGCGGTCTGTGCGTTGTTTCGGAGGTCTATATAGATCCGTCCGCGGCGCCGTTTCTTCTTCTTCTTTCTTTTCCATCTATGGTCTCCACCTATCGCGGGGTCGGCGGCGCTGGCACGCCACGGCGTGCGCAGCCTACCGACCGCCACGATCTGCCTGGAGCTATAAGCAGCGATCGTTTTTATCGGCTTCCGCGCCGGTGGAGCGAACGCGGCTTTCTTCGTTTTCTTCTGGAAGAATCGGCTTCAGAGCTATTCCGGCTTCAGCTTCTTCGGGTTCCGCGCGTAGAACTCTCTTAACAGCTCCGCCGAATTCCGCAGGTTTTCGACCGGATACTATTCATAGTCTTCCGGCCACCCTTTCTACGAGATCCTTGCTTTGATGGACCCCCTTATCTTCTTTACGTCTATTACGTCTTCTACCTCCTACTCTTCTTTATTACTATCCATCTTAACTGGTGGGGGTTCGGCGAACCCCTGTTCCGGAAGGCCGTCCTTAGGGTCTAGGCTTAGTAGATCTAAATAGAAAACATCGTAAATCCGGAACGCCTTCGGCAGCTCGAGCCGATAGTCACCGGCGACCTCTTTTCTATTATCTTGAACGGACCTACGTAGCGTGGGTTGAGCTTCGCGTTTCCTTTTAGCCTCAGGTTTCGCATGTTGAGCTATACCTTTTGGCCTTCCTCGAATTCCATTGGGGACCTTTTTCTATTAGCTCGGGTCACTATCTTCTTCTGAGCCGATTCCATCGCTTCTTTCGCCACTTTGGTCGCTTCTTCCATTTAAGATCGTAGCGCTTCTGCCGCCGCAGCGGCGACTCTCTTCGACGACGTAGCGGTGGATGGTTCCGCGGAGCTGGGTTCGCTTGGCGGCTAAAAGCTTATCCTCGGAAGATAGCCATGCGTTATCTCGAACGGCGCCAGCGAGGTGGCTTCGGATAGTGCCGAGTTGGCGCAGAATTCGGCTATCGGCAACACCTCAATCCACTTTTCTTAATAATGGCCGCAGAAGGTTCGCAGATATCTTTCCATCTCTCGGTTAGCCACTTCAGACTAACCGTCGGTCTGCGGGTAAGCGGCTGTGCTGAGCTTTCTACGAATTCCGAGAGCTTGGTTGATGGATTTCTATACGTCGGCGGTGAATTAAGGACCCCTATCCGTAGTAATAGTGTCCGGCAGCCTATAGTGCTTCCATACGTGTTGGATCAGCATTCTCGCAGTTTCTTCTGAAGTAGTTCCTTTATCCTTAGCTCGACAGGGGATGAAATAGCGCTCTTTGCTTAGCCGATCCACTACATTGAGCGTGGCGTTATATCTATCCGAATTCGGCAGGCCGGTTACAAAGTCCATCGTAATGTGTTGCTACGGCTTCTCGGGGATCGTAAGCGGCTTTAGTAGACCAGCCGGAAGACCGTAACGTAGCTTCGCTGTTCGACATGTGTGGCAGTTGGCAATAAACCGGTGGATTCGCTTATAGATCCGCGGAAACCAGTAGATCGTCCTTACAGCCTGCATCGTTTTCTTCGCTCTAGTATAGCCAACATCTATAGAGCTATAGACTAGCTGGATGACCTCGGTGATTAGTTCTTCTGGAACTATTATCTTCCCTGAATCGGTTTTGCCGAGCTTCTGCTTCTAATTAAGCTGCTTGACCTTCTCGTAGAGAGTCTCTTCCTTAGGGGCCGGTTCCACTGCGCAGACCCCTACCTCTTTCAACACCTCTGCGTCTACTATCCGCTCGGTCAACACCTTCTGAAACATGTTCGGATCTTCCTTCGCGCGGCTCGTCTTCCCTTCTCTTCTCGTCAGCGCGTTAGCCTTTCCGTTTTGAGCCCCTGGTCGATAGGTAATCTTAAAGTCGAACCCTAATAGGTAGGCGGCCTACCGTACTTGACGTCGTAAGAGCTTCTGCGTCTTTATAAAGTAGGTTAGCGACTGGTGGTCCGTAAGAACCTAGACCGTGCTCTTTCCAGCTATAAGCTCCGGCTTCCACTCCTCGAAAGCCTAAATGATCGCCAACAGCTCCTTATCGTAGATCGCGTAGTTCCGCTTAGCTTCCGTTATGGACTTGCTGAAGAAAGCCACTGGATAGAGGGTTTCGTCGTCACTATATTAAGAAAGGACCCCTGCCGTAACTGTGTCGGAAGCGTCTGTTTCTACATAGATCGTCTTTTCCGGTCGGAAGTGCGCCAGAACCGGCGCCGAGGCCACTGCTTCTTTCAGCCGTACGAAAGCTTCCGTGCACTTCTTATTCTATAGGCCGGCGGCCTCTTTCTTTAACGCTTCGTTTAGGGGTCTCGCAATCTTGCTAAAGTCCTTAATGAACCGTCGGTAGTAGCCGCAGAATCCGAGGAATGCTCTGATCTGCGTAGTGTTTCCGGATTTCGGCTGTTTCCATTCCGCTACGGCGGCGACCTTTAAGGGGTCCATCCGAATTCTATCTCTTCCGACGATCGGACCGAGATATTTGACTTCGGTCTGATAGAACTCGCTCTTTTTCGTGTCTGCGTTCAATCCGACCTCGCGGAGCCTAATCAGCACCTTCTTAATGTAGTCCGTGTGCTGTTCTCTCGTTCCTTCGGTGTAGATAAGGATGTCGTCCAAGTAGATGGACACGAACTGTTCTAGCATGTCTATAAAGGTGTAGTTTATGAAGCGTTGCCACACTGCCGGCGCGTTGGTGAGTCCAAACGGCATCACCAGCTACTTAAAATTGCCTATACGCGTCGCGAACGTTGTGAGATCTTCTGTTTGTCCTTCCTCGTTTCTTAATCGATAGAACCCTTAGCGGATGTCCAGCTTGCTAAACCACTTAGCCTTTGCTACGCGCTGGATAGTCTCGTCGATTAGCGGCAGCGGGTATACGTCTCTCTTGGTAACCTCGTTAAGGCCTCGATAATCTACGCAGAGTCGCAGACCACCCCCTGGTTTCCTTATAAAAAGAATCGGTAACGCATATTCGGCCGAACTCGGCGTAATAAACTTCTTCGCTAGGTTTTCGCGAACAAACACCTCCACTTGGTCCAGTTCGGCCGGTGACAGTCGTCTTAGGGGCTCGGTTCTTGGCAGCGTAGCTCCCTCTTTTAGTCGGATCTTGTTGTTATATTCCGGTCGATAGAGCGGCAGGAGGTTGGAGTCGGCTTTTGAGAACACGTCAGCGTAACTGTGGAGCTCTTTTGGCAATACCTCTAGTGGGTCCGCTTCTTCTTCCGCTATTATCTTCCGGTGGTCTTCGATGTCTTTTATTAAGATAGCGTAAATCTCGTTGTCCAGCGACTTCGCGAGGGTCTTTATAGCTTCTGAACTTATCATTCCGACGGTAACCGGGGGTTCGGAACGATCGGACGGAGCCTCTCTCGCGGACTCCGTAGCTTTCGGCTTGGCGGCGACGGTGGCGACCTTTCTGATGGTCCCTGCTCCGCTACCCAGGGTTTTGAACCTAATCGTTCCTTTATCTACGTCAACGATGGCTTTCTGGTTCTTTATCCATTTCTGCCCTATAATAATGTCAAACCTTCCGATATCTATGATCCGGAACGTCGCTTCCGTGGTTCGACCAGCTAGCGTAGTCCTTAATGGCACGTAGTGCGTAACGCTTTCCGTGTCTTGTCCGTTATATGCCGAAATTCGCGTCGGCGACGCCAGTTCCACTGGATAACTGTATCCATTCGTCAGCTTCCGGACCAGTCGGTGGTAGATCGCCGCGCCGATGAGAGCTCCGGTGTCGATAAAAGCTTTTAGCTGAAGCGGTTTGCTCAATCCGTCAAGGGGGTAGACAGTAATTAGAAGGATAATAGCTGTTTCTGTGTTCACTTCCACCGCCGCCGAGAGCGGATCGCTGCAGCTGTTGATACTTTCTCCTCGTGGCGATTCGCTTCGATTCGGTGCCCTATTGTCAATGCTGGATAGGGGGCCTATCCGTCCAGCTAGTCTTTTCCTATAATCCTTAACTGCACCCCACCGTTACTGTCAGTATCGTTCGGAGCCGGCTCCATAGCTTGTATAGTCTTCCTCGGTGGCTGCTGCGGCTGCGGCTGCGGCTGCCTTATAATACGATAGTCCTGCTTCTGCTTATCCGATGCTTGGCATCTCGTAGCGATGTAGCCAGGCTTGCCACACGCGAAACAGGTGGGGACGAACGACGAGCGCTGCGACTGATAAGGTGGCTGCTGTAGCGCTCTCCGGAAAGGCGCAGGGGGTCGTATAGTCTGCGTTTTCAGCGGCTTCTGGTTCGATTCGCGTGATTTCGCGTAAGCGCTTAAGTTTCTTGCAGTGACTCTCGCTTGGTGCACGAAGCTCTTAAGGTCTTCGTCTTCTACAGACGCTATAGCGGCGGCTAGCTTAGGGCTCAGTTTCTGCCTTAGTAAGTGCAGCTGCTTATCTTCTGCCACTCTCGCTCTGATAGCATATTTCCTAAACAGTCCGTAGAACTCTTCGAACGTCTGCCGGTTCTGGTTGATCTTATCCAGCTGCTTACGGGCTGTCTTCTTCCTAAAGGGGTCTCCGAAGCGTTGATCTAACGCTTTAATCGCTTCTTCCGCGGTTACCTCTTCCAGGTCCGCCACTAGCGAGAACGCTTCGCCTTCCAGTCGCGCCTCTAAATAGGCCAGTCTGTCTTCTTCGCTGCTTGCTGCGTAATCGCGGCTTATCTTGTTCTTGATCTTCTTCTTAAATGCCTCCTACGCTTCAGGGTCTCCGCTACCGAAAGCAGGTGGGTCCGGCAGTGGCGTTATCGTAGTGCTACCTTGACTATAGGCCGCCGGCGAGGTAGTTTCTACGTAGTAGGCTTCTCGCTGCAGTAGCGGCGACGACTTCGCTGCTTCCATATCAGCCAGTTGATCCTTTAGCTCCTTCAGCTGCGCCAGTCGATTCGACGCTTAGTGTTCTAACACATCGACGATAGTCTCTGCCGATTCCTTTTCGGCCCTCACCATCTCTACTTCCTCTCTTAGCTGTCTGTTCTCTTCCAGCGTTCTGTAGAACAGCATCTCGATAAGGTCTATACTATCGTAGACCTTCCCTATTCCATTCTTATTTACGTAATCTTCCAATTCCTCGAGCGTGCAGTCGTGGATCTTCCTATATTCGCTTATTCGTTCCTTGATCTCAGCGGTCTCTTCCGCCGTAAAACCTCTGATAACGATCTTATTGTCAACTACACTGGAGCGTCTGCTCGCTCTGTTAGTCTTTCCTCTTCTGCTTCTGCTGCAGCCTGTAACGCCGCTCTCTGCCGTCGAGAAGCCTTCCATCTTCTTACGGTGCCTTGGGGGAGTTGTTGTTAGTGTGTTGGTGGGTGCGCGTGCGTTATTCGGGTTTCCAGATAGTTCAACAGGCCCTTTCGCACAGCGCGGGTGTAGTGTAGAGAGTGAGTTCGAGATATAATGATCCGGGCACGCAGATATGATTCAATACGGCCTTTTTGATGACTATATCTCGAACTGAGGAGGGAAAGGAATCTATGTGGTGGTGGTGGTGGGCTTTGATGGGGGTGGTGCCAAGGCCCGGCTCGGCCTGGTCGGGCCGAGCCGAAATCCAGGGTCCACCCTATCAATCTGTCCCACCTCTTTCCACCGCCGCAACAGGTTTTATAGAACTTGCTCTTCTTCGTGTCTGCGTTTAAGCCAACCTTGCAAAGCCTAGTTAACACTCTCTCGATGTAGTCTGTGTGTTGTTCTCTCGTTCTATTAGTGTAGATAAGGATGTCGTCTAAGTAAATAGACACGAACCGTTCCAGCATCTCTATAAAGGTGTAGTTTATAAAGCGTTGCTACACAGCCGGCGTATTGGTAAGGCCGAAAGGCATAACCAACTACTTGAAGTTGCCTATACGCGTAGCGACTGTCGTAAGGTCTTCGGTCTGCCCTTCTTTGTTCCTTAGTCGATAGAACGCTTAGCGAATGTTAAGCTTGCTAAACTACTTAGCTTTCGCTACTTGTTGTATAGTCTTATCGATTGGCAGCAGTGGATACACGTCTCTCTTAGTAACCTTATTAAGACTGCGGTAGTCTACGCACAGTCGGAGACCGCCTCCGGGTTTCTGTACAAAAAGAATTAGCGACGTATACTCGGCAGAGCTTGACGTAATAAACTTCTTCGCCAGGTTTTCTCGAACAAACACCTCTATTTAGTCCAGCTCTGCTAGCGATAATCGTCTTAGGGGCTCGGTTCTTAGCAGCGCGGCTCTGTCTTTTAACCGGATCTTGTTATTATATTCCGGTCGATAGAGCGGTAGGAGGTTGGAGTTAGCTTTTAAGAACACGTTAGTGTAGCTATAGAGTTCTTTTTACCTCTAGCAGGTCCACTTCCTCTTCTGCTATTATCTTCTGGTAATCTTCGATGTCCTTTATCGAGATAGCATAGATCTTATTCTCCAGCGACTTCGCTAGGGTCGTTAGGGCTTCTAAGCTTATTATTCCGACGGTATCCAGGGGATCGGAACGGTTGGTCGGAACCGCGTTAATAACTACGGCTTTCGGTTCTGCAGCAACGACGGTGACCGATTCGACGGCGGCGGCGACACCGCTTTGCTAGGTTTTGAATCCGAGTGTGCCTTCGCCTACGTTAATAACTGCTTTCGAGTTCTTTATCTATTTCTGCCCTATAATAATATCAAATCGTCCGATATCTATAATTCGGAACGTCGCTTCTGTAGTGCGACCAGCTAAGATAGTCTTTAACGGCACATAATGCGTAACACTCTCCGTGTCTTGTCCGTTGTATACCGAAATTCGCGTCGGCGACGCCAATTCCACCGGATAACTGTATCTATTTATTAGTTTCTAAACCAACCGATAGTGGATCGCTGCGCCGATAAGTGCTCCTATGTCGATAAAAGCTTTTAACTAAAGAGGGCGGTACGAGCCGTTAAGGGAGTGGACAGTGATCGGAAGAATAATAGCGGTCTCCGTATTTGCTTCTACCGCGGCCGAGAGCGGATCGCTACAGCTGTTAATGCTTCCTTCTTCCGGCGATGTAGTCTATAGCAGTGCCCTGTTGTCTGTACTGGATAGGGGGCCTTTCCGTCTAGCTAGTCTTTTCCTAAGATTCTTAATAGCACTCTACTGTCTACACTGTCGGTATTGTTCGGTGCCGGCTCTATAGCTTGGATAGTCTTTCTTAGTAGTGGTGGCTTTGTATTACGATATTCCTGCTTCTGCTAAGCCGTCACCTAGTATCTGGTGGCGATATAGCCAGGCTTTCCGTACGCGTAGCAGGTAGGGACGAACGACGAGCGCTGCAAATAGGATAGTTGCTAGGGGCCTCGTCGCAAAGGAGCAGGGGGTCATATTGTCTGCGCTAACGATAATTTCTAGATCGATTCGCGCGTCGCCGATTTTCCGTATGCGTTCAGGTTTCTAGCAGTGACTCTCGCCCTATGCACGAAGCTCTCGAGACCTTTGTCTTCTACTGAAGCTATAGCTCCAGCCAGCTTAGGGTTCAGCTTCTGCCTTAGTAAGTAGAGCTGCACGTCTTCGGACACTTTAGCTCTAATAGCATATTTTCTAAACAGACTGTAGAATTCTTGAAACGTTAGCCGGTTCTGGTTAATCTTGTCCAGCTGTTCGCAGGCCCTCTTCTTTCGGAAGGGGTCTCCGAAGCATTAGTCTAGTGCTTTAATTGCTTCGTTAGCGGTTACCTCTTCTAGGTCCGCTACTAACGAGAACGCTTCGCCTTCTAGGCGCGATTCTAGGTAGGCCAGTCTGTCTTCTGCACTGCTTCCAGCATAATCGCAGATTATCTTATTCTTTATCTTTTTTTAAAGGCCTCCTAGTCTTTAGGATCTCTACCCCTAAACGCCGGTAGATTAGGTAGTAGCGTTATCGAAGTGCTACCTTAACTGTATGCCGCCAGTAAGGCGGTATCTGCTTGTTCTTCTCGATGTAGCGGTAGCGCCGACGACATCGCTGCCTCTATATTAACTAGCTAAGCCTTTAGCGCCTTTAGTTACGCTAGTCGATTCGCTGCTTAGTTCTCTAATACATGGATAATAGTCTCCGCCGATTCCTTCTTAGCTATTACCGATTCTATTTCCTCTCTTAGCTGCCTGTTCTCTTCTATTTTCTTTTAAAGCTTCTTCTTAATAAAGGTAATAGTGTCGTACACCTTCCTACTTCTATATTCTACTAGATATTCTTCGAGTTTATCTAGTGTGCAGGCATATAGCTCCTTGTAGCCTGCTATTCCTTCTTTCGCCTTATCCGTCTCTTCTTCTGTAAGACCTTTAGTAACTGTCTTATCGTCGAGGATGCTAGTGCGCCTATCCCTCGCTCTGTCAGTCATTCTCTTTCTACTGCGGCCTGTAACGCTGCCTTCTACTGTTAAGAAGCTCTCTATAGTCTTCTTACAGTGCTAATGTGTTTGGCTTGGTTGTAGTGTGCGCGTGCGTTATTCGGGTAGCCAGATGTAGTTTAACGGTCCCTTTCGCGCAGCGCGGGGTTAGTGTAGTTAGTAAGTTCGAGATATAATAATCCGAGCACGCAGATATAATTCAATACGGCTGTTTTATTAACTATATCTCGAACTAAGGAAGGAAAGGAATCTATGCAGCGGTGGGTAAGGGCTTTAGGGGTGGGTATACTAAGGCCCGGCTCGGTCTAGAAGGGCCGAGCTGAAATTCCAAGGGTCTACCCTATTATTTAGTCCTACCCCTTTCTGCCGCTGCAACAATCTAGAACGATCTTAGTAGCTAGAGTGGATAAGTTACTAGTAACCTCTTTTCCACTATCGTAAACGGACCTACGTGCCTAGGTGTTAGGGGGCGCCGCCCAGCCCAGGTCCTGGACCTAAGCCAGCCGTCGCCCTAAGGACTGCGACTTAGCGGCGCCAGCACGACCCTACCCTCTGTACGGAATTACCGACACGACCCTACTCCCGTTTAGAGGGAGAATCCTATAGCCCTATACAGAGGGGAATAGCTGCCCCTCTAAACAGAGGGAAAACTCTGCACTACTATATAGAGGGAGAACTCTCGATCCTCTGTACAGAGTATAAACCTTGCACCCCTATACAGAGGGAAATTGCTGGCTTAGCTTCGTAGGTACAAATAGTACAGCAGCAGACGACGAAGGAACTGCCTATTAGTCCCTTTATATAGATACCTAACCTTAAGTTTCTGAACTAAGATTCTTAAGCCCTTACATTAGGAGCTGATCTTACTATCGGTAACTACAGTAATATAACGAAGATAGACAGCGACATCTCTATAGAACCTACGGCTATGTAGGGACAGATGCACTGCGCGTACAAGGAGCTGCTAGAACATAAGAGGCAGCTTAAGCAGCAAGTAAACCACTAGGCTGCGATAATTTCCTAACGGGAACAGGAGCTACGACAGCTTAGGGCGTCCGATCGCGATCCGACCCCTACGACGATGAACACGATAGCCTATACCCCGACCCTTAAGAGCAAACTCCCCGACGTTACTACTTACGGTAGTAAAGCTCCGGCCGAGTACCCCTCCTAGGCTGCCTAGATACGCTCTAAGCTTCTAGTCGACTTAGGAGCATACCCGACCGAGCTGGACAAGGTAGTGTACCTCTTTAGGAGGTTAAAGGGCAGGGCGGCAGTACGGATTCTGCCGTACTACGAGACAGCTATTGCTAACCCGGCAATAGCTACGACGACGATGCTTTAGGCAGCTCTTAACAAAAGCTACAAGGACCTAGACCGCTAGAGCCGAGCACTCCTACAGGTTAATACGATAAAACAAGGACGTAAAACTGTATAAGAGTTCCTCGTAGAATACGACCAGACTCTAGCAGAGGCAGGATAACTCTAATAGGAGGACAGGATAAAAATTACCTCCCTAGAGGTAGGCCTCTCTAAGGAGATTATAACAGGACTAGTAGGCGTAATGCGACTAGCTATATACAAGGAATTCTGTAATCTCCTTAGGATAGTCGACGACTAGCAGCGTAGGCTCGGACAGATAAGCTACGCTTATAAGATGCGACAACCCCTCTAGCGGCAGACGGACGCTATAGACTAGGAACTAACGACGACGAGGATAGCGGCAGCCGTTACTGTACGGCTAAGGGCCGCTGCTAAAAGGGTATAGTAGGTAGACATAGCTACCTTAGACAAGAGAAGAGCAGAAGGGAGCTGCTACCAGTATAGCAAGATAGGCTACACTCTATAGAATTGCGGGCTTTTGCTAGTAGAGAGACCTAGGGGACGGCCGACTACTATAAGGGTAGCAACTGTAGCGCCCTAACAAGAGGATTAGGAGTCCTACTTAGACGACAACGAGTCGGGAAAACAGTAGCCTCTAAGCGAAGGCTCTGCTAGAGGCGTATACGAGACAGATTGCTAAATCAAAGTACTACTTAGCTATCTTTTAAGAGCAACTACATAACGACTACGCCGTTTATCGTACGGCCTACGCTAAACAGGTCCGCAACGGCGCGGACATTGATTAATACAGGATGTTTAGTGTACAGAGTAATTAGCGAAGACTTCGTATAGAGACACTATATTAAGACGACCCCTACAGTACCTGTATGCATGTTGGGCATTACCGGGCGAGGACCGGACATTACCTATATAGTAAAAGTAACGATAGAGCTATAGGGACACTATAAGCAGAACTTATACCTCTATATTGTACAAGACAAGTTAGGCTATAACCTAATACTAGGGAAGCTATAGATAGAGCGCTAGCGAGGCAAGCTAGACGTTGGACGAGGACGGCTGTACTTAGCAGCGACGAAGCAGAGGCTCTAAGACTAAGGAAGGGCTCTGCAGGGTAGCAATGCTAAGGCCGAAATCAACACTGCGACTGCAGACATTAAGAAGACATTAGCGCCTAAGAAAGCGACGGACCCCTGTACGAAGCTCCTAAAGGAATACGTAGGATACCTAGACCTCTTCGAGCCGAAGTCGGCCTTAAAACTGCTGCTATACCGAGGAGAAGGGATTAACTACGACATCTAGCTAGAGCCCTATCTAGATAGGAGTCTGCCTAAGGTACCGTACAGTCCGCTGTACGGAATGTCCTCTAGAGAACTCCTAGTACTGCGCAAGACACTAGACGACCTTCTTGCTAAGGGTTTCATTTAGGCAAGTACCTCGTCTACGGGAGCCCTAGTGCTGTTTGTCTATAAGGAAGGGAAGGCCGGCTTGCGATTCTACGTAGACTACAGAGGCATTAACGCGATTACTAAGAAGGACCGGTACCTACTACCCCTTATTAAGGAGACTCTCGGACAGATTAGCAAGGCAAAGTAGTTTACTAAGCTTAACGTAGTCTCTGTTGCGGCAGTGGAAAGAGGTAGAACAGGTTAATAGGGTAGACCCTGGATTTCGGCTCGGCCCCTTCCGGGATTTAGGTTCCGGAACGGACCGAGCCGGGCCTTGGCACCACTACTACAAAAGCCTACCACCACCACCACATAGGTTCCTTTCCCTCCTCAGTTCGAGATATAGTTATCAAAACAGCCGTATTGAACCTTATCTGCGCGCTCGGATTATTATATCTCGAACTCACTCTCTACACAAACCCCCCGCTGCGCGAAAGGGCCCGTCGAACTATCCGGACGCTCGAATAACGCACGCGCACCCACACACACACCAAACAACCCCCAAGGCACTGTAAGAAGATAGAAGGCTTCTCGACGGTAGAGAGCGGTATAACAGACCGCTACGGAAAGAGAAAGACTGACAGAGCGAGTAGGCGCTCCAGTGTCATTAATAATAAGATTATTGTTAGCGGTTTTACGGCGGAAGAGACCGCAGAGATTAAGGAACGAATAAGCAAATACAAGAAGATCCACGACTGTACAATCAAGGAACTAGAAGACTATATAAACGAGAATGGAATAGGAAAGGTCTACGATAGTATAGACCTTATTAAGACGCTGTTCCACAGAACGCTGGAAGAGAACAGACAGCTAAGAGAGGAAGTAGAGACGGTAAGAGCAGAGAAAGAATCGGCCGAGACTATTATAGACGTGCTGGAAACCCAGGCAGCGAATCGACTAGCGCAGCTAAAGGCGCTGAAGGATCAACTAGCTAATACAGAAGCAGCGATGTCGTCGGCGCCGCCACCGTATCGAGAAGAACAAGCAGAGACCGCCTTACTAGCGGCCTACAGTCAAGGCGGCACATTGATAACGTTACTACCGGATCTACCGGCGTTTAGAGGCAGAGATCCTAAGGACTGGGAAGCGTTTAAGAAAAAGATAAAGAACAAGATAGATCGAGACTATGCCGGAAACAGTAGCGGAGATAGATTGGTGTACCTGGAATCGCGATTGGAAGGTGAAGCTTTTTCGCTAGTAGCGGACCTAGAAGAGGTAACCGCCAAGGAAGCGATCAAAGCACTGGACCAGCGCTTCGGAGACCTATTCCGAAAGAAGACAGCCCGTAAGCAGCTGGACAAGATCAATCAGAACCGGCAAACGTTTGAAGAATTCTACGGACTATTTAGAAAATATGCGATTAGGGCCCGAGTAGCGGAAGATAAGCAGCTCTACCTACTAAGGCAGAAGCTGAACTCTGAACTGGCCGCCGCTATAGCGTCTGTAGAAGACGAAGACCTTAAGAGCTTCGTGCACCGAGCGATAGTCACCGCGAGAAACTTGAACGCATACGGAAAATCGACGACACGTAAGCCGGCTCAGAAGCCGTCGCCGTCGCCGCAGGGAACTAGAGCCCCCGTCCTATACCGACAACGCCCCCAGCAGCCATTTAATTCGCAGCGTTCGTCGTTCGTCCCTACCTGCTACGCGTACAGAAAGCCTAGCTACATCGCGACGAGATGCTAAGCATCGGATAAGCAGAAGCAGGAGTATTGCGCTGTAAAGCAGCAGCAGCCGCAGCCGCCGAGAAAGACTATTCAAGCTATCGAATCGGCGCCGAACGATACTGACAGTGTAGACAGTAGGGTACAGTTAAGGATTATAGGAAAAGACTAGCTGGACGGATAGGCCCCCTATCCAGCACTGACAATAGGGCACTGCACCGGAGCGAATCGACAAGAGAAGAAAGCATTAACAGCTGCAGCGATCCGCTCTTAGCAGTGGTGGAAGTGAACACAGAAACAGCTATTATCCTTCTCATCACTGTCCACCCCCTTAACGAGTCGCGCCAACCCTTCCAGTTAAAAGCCTTTATCGACACCGGAGCTCTTATCAGCACGGCGATCCACTATCGGTTGGTTCAGAAACTGATAAAGGGATACGGTTATCCGGTGGAATTAGCGTCGCCGACAAAGATTTCGGCATACAACGGACAAGACACGGAAAGCGTTACGCACTACGTGCTGCTAAAGACTACCCTAGCAGGTCGCACTACGGAAGCGACGTTCCGAATTATGGATATCGGAAGGTTTGACATTATTATAGGGCAGAAATGGATAAAGAATCAGGGAGCGATTATTGACGTAGGAGAAGGCACGCTCGGGTTTAGAAAACCGATCAGCGGCTCAGTCGCCGTCAAATCAGTCGCCGAATCGGTCACAGTGGCCAACGCCAAATCGAACGTTACGACGATCGAAGCGTCTCCGACAGACCGCCCTAAACCCCTAGTTACCGTCGGAATAATAAGTTCAGAAGCTATAACGACCCTCGCAAAGTCGCCGGACAATAAGATCTACGCTATCTCGATAAGAGACATAGAAGACCACTGCAAAATAATGGCGGAAGAAGAAGCAGACCCGCTAGAGGTGCTACTGGCCGAGCTCTACGGTTACGCTAACATGTTCTTAAGAGCCGACTCCAACCTCCTGCCGCTCTATCGACCGGAATATAACAACAAGATCCAGCTGAAAGAAGGAGCTGCGCTGCCGAGAACCGAGCCCCTAAGACGCTTATCTCCGGCCGAACTGGACTAGGTAGAGGTGTTCGTTCGCGAAAATCTGGCGAAGAAGTTTATTACGCCGAGTTCTGCCGAATATGCGTTACCGATTCTTTTTGTAAGGAAACTAGGGGGTGGTCTGCGACTTTGCGTAGACTATCGAGGCCTTAATAAGGTTACTAAGAGAGATGTGTATCCGCTGCCTCTAATCGATAAGACTATACAACGAGTAGCTAAGGCTAAGTAGTTCAGCAAGCTGGATATTCGCTAAGCATTCTATCGACTAAGGAACGAAGAAGGACAAACGGAAGACCTTACGACATTCGCTACGCGTATAGGCAATTTTAAGTGGCTGGTAATGCCGTTTGGACTTACTAACGCGCCGGCAGTGTAGCAACGCTTTATAAACCACACCTTTATAGACATGCTAGAACGGTTCGTGTCTGTCTACTTGGACGACATCCTTATTTACACCGATAGGACGAGAGAACAGCATACGGACCACATCAAGAAGGTGCTGACCAGGCTCCGCGAGGTCGGATTAAACGCGGACACGAAGAAGAGCGAGTTCTATCAGACTAAGGTTAAATACCTCGGTCTTATCGTCGGAAGAGAAGGAATCCGGATGGACCCCTTAAAGGTCGCCGCCGTAGCGGAATAGAAGCAACCGAAATCCGGAAACACTACGCAGATCAGAGCGTTTCTCGGATTCTGCAGCTACTACCGACAGTTTATTAAAGACTTCAGCAAGATAGCGAGACCCCTAAACGAGGCGTTAAAGAAAGAGGCTGCCGGCCTATAGAACGAGAAGTGCACGGAAGCCTTTAACCGGCTAAAAGAAGCAGTGGCCTCTGCGCCAGTTCTGGCGCACTTCCGGCTGGAAAAGACGATCTACGTAGAAACGGACGCTTTCGATACAGTAACGGCAGGGGTCCTTTCTTAGTACGCCGACGACGGAGAGACCCTTTATCCGGTAGCTTTCTTCAGCAAGTCTATAACGGAAGCCGAACGAAACTACGCTATCTATAATAAAGAACTGCTAGCTATTATACAGGCGTTCGAGGAGTGGAAGCCAGAGCTTATAGCTAGAAAGAGCACGGTCTAGGTCCTTACGAACCACTAGTCCCTGACCTACTTTATAAAGACGCAGAAGCTATTACGCTGCTAAGCCCGGTAGGCAGCCTACTTATCTGGATTCGATTTTAAGATCACCTATCGACTAGGAGCTCAAAATAGAAAGGCTGACGCGCTGACGAGAAGGGAAGGAAAAACCAGCTGCGCGAAAGAAGATCCGAACATGTTCTAGAAGGTGCTAATCGAGCGGATAGTAGACGCCGAGGTGTTAAAGGAAGCGGGGATCTGCGCGGCGGAACTGCAGACTGAACCGGAACCGATAGAGCCGCCAATCGAAGAAGAGACGCTCTACGAGAAGGTGGAACGGCTTAATAAGCGGTAGAAGCTCGGCAGAACAGGCTTAGGGAAGCTGATAGTTCCGGAAGAACTGATTACACAGGTTATCCGGCTAGTCTATAGCTCGAAGGACGTTGATTACGCCGGCTCGAAGAAGACAATAGAAGCCGTAAGAACGATCTACTGGTTTCCGCGGATCTACGAGAGGATCCACCGGTTTATCGCCAATTGCTACGTATACCGAGCCGCGAAGCTACGTTACGGTCTTCCGGCGGGTCTATTAAAGCTACTTCCGATCCTCGAGAAGCCGTAGCAGCACATTACGATGGATTTCGTAACCGGCCTGCCGAATTTAGATAGTTACGACGCTACGCTTAACGTAGTGGATAGGCTGAGCAAAGAGTGCTACTTCATCCCCTGCTAAGCGAGAGACGATGGAACTACGGCAGAAGAGACAGCGCGGATGTTGATTCAATACGTATAGAAGCACTATAGCCTGCCGGACACTATTACTACGGATAGGGGTCCTTAATTCACCGCCGACGTATAGAAAGCCATTAACCAAGCTCTCGGAATTCGTAGAAAGCTCAGCACAGCCGCTTACCCGCAGACCGACGGTCAGTCTAAAGTAGCTAACCGCGAGATAGAACGATATCTGCGAACCTTCTGCAGCCATTATTAAGAAAAGTGGGTTAAGATGCTGCTAATAGCTGAATTCTGCGCGAACTCAGCACAGTCAGAAGCAACCTTGCTGGCGCCGTTTAAGATAACGCACGGCTGTCTTCCGAGGATGAGCTTTCAGCCGCCGAATGAACCTAGCTCTGCGGAACTATCTACCGCTACGTCGTCAAAGAGAGTCGCCGCCGCAGCGGCAGAAGTGCTACAATCTCAGATAGAAGAAGCGATCGAGGTAGCGAAAGATACGATAGAATCGGCTTAGAAGAAGATAGTAACTCGAGCTAATAAGAAGCGGTCACCAATAGAATTCGAGGAAGGTCAAAAGGTCTGGCTTAACACGCAAAACCTAAGGCTGAAAGGCAACGCTAAGCTTAATCCGCGCTACGTAGGTCCGTTTACGATAGTGGAAAAGAGATCGCCGGTAGCTTATCGGCTCCAGCTACCGAAATCGTTCCGAATCTACGACGTTTTCCATTTAGATCTGCTAAGCTTAGACCCTAAGGACGGCCTTCCGGAACAGGGGTTCGCCGAACCCCCGCCTATCGAGATAGACGGTAAGGAAGAAGAGTAGGAGGTAGAAGATGTAATAGACGTAAAGAAGATAAGGGAGTCCATTAAAGCGAGGATCTCGTAGAAGGGGTGGCCGGAAGACTACGAATAGTATCCGATCGAGAACCTGCGGAATTCGGCGGAGCTACTAAGAGAGTTCTACGTGCGGAACCCGGAAAAGCCGAAACCTGGATAGCTCCAAAACTGACGACCTCCGAAAGAGACGGAAGAAAAAGAAGAAAGCCGCGTCCGCTCTATCGGCGCAGAGGCCGATGAAAACGATCGTAGCAGTCGCCTTAGGGAGGTCTTCGACTCGGCCACTACCTACTACCGGTTCCCCTACAAGACACAACTACGCTGGACAGGTAGGAGGAGAACTATCCCCCTGCCTAGTTACAGTAACACTGCACTATACGGCAAAAGGGGCACGATCTACCCTAAGTACAGGGCAGCCGCTAGCGACTTAGGTAGTTAAAGGATCGAGAATCGAGACGTAGGACACTACAGGATCCTACTAACACTACACTATACTACACTGTACAGAAGGGGGCAGGAGGAAGAGAACAGCTAGGAGACAGGTAGAAATAAGAGTAGAAGTAGGAGGGGAACGAGAGCAACACTGTCTAAAAAGCTTTTATATACTACCTTAAGGTAGCTTACTAGCCACTACCCCTAGGACTAAGGCAGCCAACTCTATACCCGAAATCTTAATCGCCTCCTAGCCGGCAGGGGCCCTAGTACAAGAGGAAGTAGAAGGGTAGCTTAGTAACACCCTAATACTAGTTAATATAGCACCTAAGAGGTTAGCTTAGACTGTACAGAAGGCAGGGACCTGTACGAACCGGAAGCGAAGCTGCTAGTCGAGCTGGACACTCTATTACTAAAGGTAAAAATAGGAGGGGACACTAGCCGGACAGGCGGAAGAAGAGCTAGCAACAACGAGAGAACTACGGCGGGAACGGCTAGACGGGATGCGTAGCATAACGGTAGTAGCTAGTAGTGTTAGCTAGTAGTAGTAACTAGTAGTAGTAGCTAGTAGTAGTAATAGTAATAATAGTAGTAGTAGCAGACGGCTAGGCGGATAGGTAGCAGATAGGAGGAATAAAGGAGAAAAGAGAAGAATAGAGAGAGAGAAAGGGGAAAGGGCTTATATACAGGGTAGTAGCTGCCTGCTATATAGGGTAATAACAACTAGGGCAGCTGCTACAACTGTATAAGGGAGGACAAACGAGGCAACTACGATCTAGAGCCCGTACGAGCGACGGCCTACTGGACGACCGGATAGAGGCGGGAACATCTACCTAGGAGTAAACCCTAGGCGACGACCTAAGGACAGGGACAGAGCCAGATAGCCCAGTAGCGCCGGACCGTACGATTAGGACGCAGAGTGTATAGCTAGAGGCTAGAGGGTAGGAGGGGAATAAACAGACAGGACTAAGCACCTCCTGCACCTTTATAACTGCTTGCAGGCCTCCTCTGCCTTGGCCTTAGCATCCTTAAATTAGCAAACAGAATAGGGCAAGTTTAGGTAGAAGCAATCCAGCACTACCTGCCTCCCCTGCCTATAGATTCTCCTCCGCCCTAGCGACGGGATCTAGGAGGACAAGTCTAAGGTTGCAACAGCGGAGAGGGAGGTCGACAGGCAAGTATCTAGGCAAAGACGAGAAAGCGCTACCTGCTAAAGGAACAGCTAAGGGTATATAACTTACTGTCGTACGAAAGAAGCACTATAAGAAGGGAGGGGGGGTATTGTTAGAGGGCGCCGCCCAGCCTAGGTCCTAGACCTAAGCCAGCCGTCGCTCTAAGGACTGCGACTTAGCAGCGCTAGCACGACCCTACCCTCTGTACAGAATTACCGATACGACCCTACTCCTGTATAGAGGGAGAATCCTATAGCCCTATATAGAGGGAAATAGCCGCCCCTCTAAACAGAGGGAAAACTCTGTACTACTGTACAGAGGAAGAACTCCTAATCCTCTGTACAGAGTGTAAACCTTGCACCCCTACATAGAGGGAAATTGCTAGCTTAGCTTCGTAGATACAAATTGTACAGTAGCAGACGACGAAGGAACTGCCTATTAGTTCCTTTATGTAGATACCCAACCTTAAGTTTCTAAACTAAGATTCTTAAGCCCTTACACTAGGGTTAAGTTTAGCGTTGCCTTTTAGCCTAAGGTTCTGTATGTTAAGCTATACCTTTTAGCCTTCCTTGAATTCTATTAGTAACCGCTTTCTGTTAGCTTAAGTTACTATCTTTGTTTAAGCTGATTCTATCGCCGCTTTTGCTACTCGGACCGCTTCTTCTATCTAAGCTCTAAGTACTTCGGCCGCGGCTGCGGCGACCCTTTTTATTAAGGTAGTAGCTGTAGTAGAAGGTTCTAAAGAGTCTATTCTATCCAGCGGTTAGAAATTTATCCTTAGAAGGCAGCTACGGGTTATCTTAAATAGCGCTAGTAATGTGGCTTTAGATAGAGCTAAGTTAGTACAGAATTCAGCTATCGGCAGCATCTTAGTCTAGCTTTCTTAATAGTGCCTGCAAAAGATTCGTACATATTTTTCTATCTTGCAGTTAGCTACCTCTAATTAACTGTCTATCTAAGGATAAGCAGCTATACTAAGCTTTCTACAGATTTCGAGAACTTGGTTAATAGCTTTATATATATTAGCAGTAAATTAAGAACCCCTGTCCGTAGTAATAGTGTCTGGCAGGCTATAATGCTTCTATATATACTAAATCAGCATCTGTGCTGTCTCTTCTGCAGTAGTGCCTTTGTCCTTTGCTTAACAGGGGATAAAATAGCACTCTTTACTTAACCGGTCTACTACGTTAAGTATAGCGTTGCATCTATTAGAATCCGGTAGGCCAGTTACGAAATCTATTGTAATGTGCTGCTACGGTTTCTCGGGTATCGGTAACGGCTTTAGCAGTCTAGCTAGAAGGCTGTAACGTAGCTTCGCTGCTCGATGTTAGGGGTTTAAGAATCTTGGTTCAGAAACTTAAAGCTAAGTATTGTTGCAGCGGCAGAAAGGGGTAGGACTAAGTAATAGGGTAGACCCTTGGAATTTCGGCTTAGCCCTTCCAGACCGAGCCGGGCCTTGGCATACTACCCCTAAAGCCCTTACCTACCGCTGTATAGATTCCTTTCCCTCCTTAGTTCGAGATATAGTTATCAAAACAGCTGTATTAAATTATATCTGCGCGCTCGGATTATTATATCTCGAACTTACTATCTATAGTCCTGTACCTAAACTGGCCGTTATCCTAAGGATTGCGACTTAGCAGCGCCAGCACGACCCCACTCTCTGTACAGAGGCACTAGCACGACCCTACCCCCCTGTACAGAGGAAAATCCTGTAACCCTGTATAGAGAGAAAACCCTGCTCCCTGGCCTAGGGAGAAATCTCTGCACCCCTATACAGAGGGAAATCTCTGTACCCTTGTATAGGGGGAAATTGCTAGCTTGTTTCGTAGGTACAAAATGTACAGTAGCAGACGACGAAGGAACTGCCTATTAGTTCCTTTATATAGATACCTAGCTTTAAGTTTCTGAACTAAGATTCTTAAACCTATTATACTTAGAATTTCGGCTCGGCCCTTCCGGACTAAGCCAGGCCTTAGCATGCTACCCCTAAAGCCCTTACCCACCGCCGTATAGATTCCTTTACCTCCTTAGTTCGAGATATAGTTATTAAAACAGCTGTATTAAATTATATCTACGCGCTCGGATCAAAAAGCTCTAGTTTAGGTAGTGTTTCCAGACTTCGGCTACTTCTATTCCGCTACAGCAGCGACCTTTAAGGGGTCTATCCGAATACCTTCTCTTCTAACGATAAGCCCGAGATATTAAACTTCGGTCTAATAGAACTCGCTCTTCCTTATATCCGCGTTTAATCCTACTTCTTAGAGCCTAGTTAGCACTTGTTCGATGTAGTCTATGTGCTGCTCTCTTATTCTATAGGTGTAGATAAGGATGTCGTCTAGGTAAATAGACACAAACTGCTCTAACATGTCTATAAAGGTATAGGTTATAAAGCGTTGCTATACGGCTAGTACGTTAGTAAGCCTAAAAAGTATAACTAGCTACTTAAAGTTGCCTATACGCGTAGCGAATGTCGTAAGGTCTTCCGTCTGCCCTTCTTTGTTTCTTAGACAGTAGAACGCTTAGCGAATGTCTAGCTTGCTAAACTATTTAGCTTTCGCTACTCGTTGTATAGTCTTATCTATTAGCGGCAGTAGGTATACATCTCTTTTAGTTCTCTTACTAAGGCCTTAGTAGTCTACGTACAGCCGGAGGCCGCCTCTAGATTTCTGGACAAAAAGGATCGGCAACGCGTATTTAGCGGAGCTCGACGCGAAAAACTTCTTCGCTAGGTTTTCTCGAACAAACACTTCTATTTAGTCCAGCATAGCCGGCGATAGTCGCCTTAGTAGTTCGGTTCTCGGCAGCGTAGCTCCTTCTTTTAGCCGGATCTTGTTGTTGTATTCCAGTCGATAGAGCGGCAGAAGATTGGAATCGGCTTTTAAGAACACGTTAGCGTAACTGTAGAGTTCTCTTAGTAACACTTTTAGCGGGTTTACTTCTTCTTCTGCTATTATCTTTTAGTAATCTTTAATGTCTTTTATCGAGATAGCGTAGATCTTATTCTCTAGCGACTTTGCTAGGGTTGTTAGGGCTTCCGAGCTTATTATTCCTATAGTATCTAGAGGAACGGAAAGGTCGGGCGGAGCCGTGTTAATAGTTGTAATATTTGTTTCTACTGTAACAACAGTAACTAAGTCGACGGCGGCGGTGCCGTTCTGCTGGATTTTGAACCTGACTGTGCCTTTGTCTACATTAATAACGGCTTTCTAGTTCTTGATCTATTTCTGCCCTATAATAATATTAAACCGTCCAATGTCTATAATTCGGAACGTCGCTTCCGTAGTGCAGCCAGCTAGAGTAGTCTTTAGCGGCACGTAATGTGTAACACTCTCTGTGTTTTGTCCGTTGTATGCCGAAATTCGCGTTAGCGACGCTTATTCTACTAGGTAACTATATCCCTTCGTTAGTTTCCGAACTAGTCGATAGTAAATCGCTGCGCCGATAAGGGCTTCTGTATCGATAAAGGCTTTTAGTTAAAGGGGGCAGCGTAAGCTCTCTAGAGGGTAGATCGTAATTAGAAGGATAATAGCAGTGTCCGTGCCCGCCTTAACTGTAGCCGAGAGTAGGTTATTACAATTGTTAATGCTTCCTTCTTCTTCCAGCGAACTAGTTCGTGCTAGTATGCTATTGTTTATGCTAGGTAGGGGGCCTATCTGTCCAGCTGGTCTTTTCCTATAATCCTTAATAGCACTCCGCTGTCTACGCTGTCGGTGTCGGTCGGCGTTGGTTCTATAACCTGTATACTCTTTCTCGGCGGCGGCGTAGGTCTCGTAGCTTAATATTCTCGCTTCTGTTAAGCTATCGCTTAGTATCTAGTAGCGATATAGCTAGACTTTCCATACGTGTAACATATAGGGACGAACGTCGAGCGTAGTAAGTATAGTAGCGGTTAGGGGCCTCGTCGAAAGGATAAAGAGGGCCTAGTTAATAGCGTAAACGACGGCTGCTAACCTAGCTCCGAGGTTGCTGGTTTTCCGTATTTGCTTATGTTTCTAGCCGTAACCCTCGCTTTGTCTACAGAAGCTTAGAGGTCTCTAGTTCTTATAGAGACTAGTACGTTAGCTAGTTCGGGTTTTAGTTTCTTTCTTAGCAGGTGTAGTTGTTTGCTCTCTAACACCTTCGCTCGAATTGCGTGCTTCCAGAATTGTCTATAAAATTCTTCGAATAATAGCCGGTTCTAACTAACATTATCGAGTTGTTCGCGAGCTGTCTGCTTACAGAAGTGGTCCGCGAAGCGCTGATCTAACGCTTCGATAGCTTCGTCGGCGTTCGCTCCTTCTAGGTCCGCTACTAATGTCAACGCCTTACCGTCTAGCCGCGATTAAAGTTATGCCAACCTGTCTTCTTCGCTGTTGTTAGCATAATAGCGGTTTATCTTATTTATTATCTTTACCTTAAAAACTTTATACGTCTCCGGATTTCCGCTGCTAAAGACCTATAGGTCGGGCAGTAACGTTATCGAGATGCTACCTTAACTGTAGGCGGCCGGTAAAGCGTAGTTAGTGTAGCCTTCTGCTCGCAGCGGCGGCGCCGGCGGCGGCGCCGGCGACGTTAGCACTGCTACGTTAGCTAGCTAGGCCCTTAGCGTATTTAGTTAAGCTAATTGTTTCGCTGCCTAATTCTCTAGCACTTCGATAGTAGTCTCCGCTAATGCCCTCTTAGCTGTTACTGTTTCTACTTCCTCTTTTAGCTGTCTATTCTCTTCTATCTTCTTATAAAACATCTTCTCGATAAAGGTTGTAGTGTCGTAAACCTTCTTAACCCCGTATTCTGTTAAGTGCTCTTTAAGCTCGTTGGGCGTACAGGCGTACAGCTCTTTATAATCCGCTATTTGCTCCTTTACCTCGTTCGTCTCTTCTGCTATAAGGCCTTCGGCGACTGCCTCCTCGTCTATAGCGCTAGTGCGCCTATCTCTCGCCCTATTAGTCTTTCTTCTTCTGCTGCAGCCGGTAACGCCTCGTTCTACCGTCGAGAAGCTCTCTATAGCTTTCTTATAGTGCTAGTTGGTTTGGTTTTTGTGTTGTAAGGTGCGCGTACGTTATTTGGGTAGCCGGATAGTTTAATAGGCCCTTTCGCGCAGTGCAGTAGTAGTGTAGATAGTAAGTTCGAGATATAATAATCCGAGTACGCAGATATAGTTTAATACGGCTGTTTTAATAATTATATCTCGAACTAAAGAGAGGAAGGAATCTATGCGGCAGTAAGTAAGGGCTTTAGAGGTAGCGTGCCAAGGCCCGGCTCGGTCTGGAAGGGCCAAGCCGAAATTCCAGGGGTCTACCCTATTACCTAGTCCTACCCCTTTCTACTGCTGTAACAATTCCGATAGATGTAACGCTACGCTTAACGTAGTAGATCGGTTAAGTAAAGAGCACTATTTTATCTCTTGTTAAGCAAAGGACGAAGGCACTATTATAGAAGAAACAGCACAGATACTGATTTAGTATATATAGAAGTATTATAGCCTGCCGGATACTATTACTACGGACAGGGTGTTAGGGGACGCTGTCCTGCTAGGTCCTGGACCTAAGCCGGCCGTCGCCCTAAGAAGTGCGACTTAGCAGTACTAGCATTACTTAGCCTGGCCGAGTCGACGCCCCTTTCCCCCTGCACCCTATATAGAGGGAAATCTCTGCACCTCTATATAGGGAGGGGGGGATTCCTGCACCCCTATATAGAAAGAAATTGCTAGCTTGCTTTGTAGATACAAATTGTATAGTAGCAGACGACGAAGGAACTGCCTACTAGTTCCTTTATATATATACCTAGCTTTCAGTTTCTAAACAAAGGTTCTTAAACCCCTAACTAATCTAAGCATACAGATATAGTCTAATACAGCTGTTTTAATAACTATATCTCGAACTAAAGAGAGGAAGGAATCTATACAGTAGTAAGTAAGGGCTTTAGGGGTGGCGTGCCAAGGCCTGGCTCGGTCTGGAAGGGCCGAGCTGAAATTCTAAGGGTCTACCCTAATGTGACGCGGTACACTTAAGCCAAAAGGGACTGGTTAAGTAACTCGGAAGTGACTTGACCAATGTGTACCAGATATATAAACCTTGGCAAGGCATAGTAATAACACAGGCCAACCTACCCCGTATTACTACCCCCTGTGCTACAGGCTTACGACCTCGTAAGCTGCGCTTACTTACAGGCTACGTATGCTATTGCACAGCCCCCCTATGCAGCATACGCAATCAACCCCACCCCGGCAGGTCTGCACATAGCTAGCTGGACTTTTACCGGGTCTGCCTTATTCTGTACGGAGTAGTGGACAAACGGACATACGTTAATGCTGCTTCCACTCTCCTGTTAAAAGATGCGCCCCCTAGGAATTAAACCCGGGCCTTTTATCGTACACTTTCAGCAGTTACTTCTGCGTTAAGTAATGTAACGCGGTACACTTAAGCCGAAAGGGACTGGTTAAGTAACTTAGAAGTGACTTGACCAATGTGTACCAGATATATAAACCTTGGCAAGGCATAGTAATAACACAGGCCAACCCACCCTGTATTATACCCTATTACCTAGTCCTACCCCTTTCTGCTGCTGTAACACTACCCCCTCCCTTACTAGCAGTCGCCCTCGACCGCTTACTTGTCCCTTCTGCCTCTTCTATCTTATTCTAGCTAATTAAGTTCCCTCGTTCTTCTATCTATCTATCTGCCTTTGCCTCTTCTTCTTTTTCTCTTCGTCGTTTTCTTCTCTTTTTTTTTTAGCTCGCGGCTTCTTCTGCGAAAATTCTTCTTAAAATTAACGTTACCTCTTCTTTTTCTTCTACTTTGAAACTATCTTCCTTTCTTTATCCCTTCCTGCTTTATATTGTTGCTATCTAAAGCCCTTTTACTTAGCATCTATCTAATTGGAGCTATCTGATCTAGACTAACAGCTACCTAATTAGCGCTGCAGCTGGTCTGTACCTTGCTGCGGAGCCCCTATATAGGTGTGTCCGCAGTGCTCTATCTCTTCTTCTTTTTCTTTCTTACTAAGGGTCTTAAGCGCTACTGCAAAGCCGTCGTCGCCGACTCCGTCTATAAAATCGATTGGCCGCAAGCCTTTCTCTTTCGTAGGCGGTGTCGGCGACTGTCGCGCTGAAGCGGTAGCGCTGTCCTCGACTTTACCGTTATTATCCGTCTAGCCAAGCCGTCGGATAGTGTAGGTAAAGTCGAAGACGGTTACGAAGCGCGCTAACTACGATTGTTTCTACCGGTCTTCATACCGATAGAGCAGAGGCGGCCTTTCTTCTTCTTCTTCTTCTTCTTCTGCTATTGCTTCTAGAGCTATTTAGGTCTCGGCTTCGTTAGGTTCTAGACATAAAACTCTTTTAGCAGCTCTGCTAAATTTCAGAGATTCTCTACTAGATACTATTTATAGTCTTCCGGCTACCCCTTCTATATAATCCTTACTTCGATAGACCCCCTTATCTTTCTTATATTTATTACATCTTCTACCTCCTACTCTTCTTCTTTACTGTCTATCTCTATTAGTAGGAGTTTGGTAAACCCCTGCCCTGGAAGGCTATCTTTAGGGTCTAGACTTAACAGATCTAAATAAAAGACATTGTAGATCTGGAACGACCTAAGTAGCTAGAGACGATAGGTGACTAGGGACCTCTTTTCTACTATTATAAACGGACCTACGTAACAGAGATTAAGCTTAGCATTGCCTTTTAGCCTTAGGTTCCGTGTATTAAGCTACACTTTTTGGCCTTCTTTAAATTCCGTTAGCAACTGCTTTCTATTAGCTCGAGTTACTATTTTCGTTTAAGCTAACTCTATCGCCTCTTTCGCTGTCCAGACTGCCTCTTCTATCTAAGCTTTAAACGCCTCTGCCGTAGCGGCGGCGACTCTCTTCGACGAGGTAGTAGTAGAAGGTTCCGAGGGGCTAGGTCTGTCCAGCGGTTAAAAGCTTATTCTTAGAAGACAGCCGTAAGTTATCTCGAACGGCGCTAGCGAGGTAGCTTTAGATAGTGCCGAGTTGGCGCAGAATTTGGCTATCGGCAACACCTTAACCTATTCTTCTTTATAATAGCTGCAGAATATTTGCAGATATTTCTCTATCTTACAGTTAGCTACTTCTAACTAACTATCTGTCTAAGGGTAAGCGGCTGTGCTTAGCTTTCTATAGATTCCAAGAACTTAGTTAATAGCCTTCTATATATCGGCAGTGAGTTAAGGACCCCTATCTATAGTAATAATGTCCAGTAGGCTATAATGCTTCTATATATACTAAATCAGTATTCTCGCAGTTTCTTTCGCTGTTGTGCCCTTATCCTTCGCTCGATAGGGGATAAAGTAACGCTCCTTGCTTAGCCGATCCACTATATTAAGTGTAGCATTGTATCTATTAGAGTCCGTCAAGCCAGTTACAAAATCTATCGTAATATACTGCCAAGGTCTCTTAGGGATTCGCAGTAGCTTTAGTAGACCGGCCGGAAGACCGTAACGTAGCTTCGCGGCTTGGTATATATAACAGCTAGCGATAAACCGATAGATCCGCTCGAAGATCCTCGGAAACCAGTAGACAGTCCTTATAGCCTCTATTATCTTCTTCGCGCTAGCGTAGCCGACATCCTTAGAACTATAGACTAGCTAAATAACCTCTGTAATCAGCTCTTCCAGAACTATTAGCTTCTCTAAGCTAGTCTTTCTAAGTTTCTGTTAATAGTTTAGCTGCTCTACCTTTTCGTAAAGTGTCTCTTCCTAAGTTATTAGCTCTATAGCATAGATCCCTACCTCTT
This sequence comes from Pseudocercospora ulei, assembly GCA_016165855.1. NCBI lineage: Eukaryota > Fungi > Ascomycota > Dothideomycetes > Mycosphaerellales > Mycosphaerellaceae > Pseudocercospora > Pseudocercospora ulei. The sequence goes on from JACWNB010000004.1 coordinate 6,472,716, forward strand.
TTAGCACTTTGGCATCTACTATCCGCGCAGTTAACATCTTCTAGAACATGTTTAGGTCTTCCTTCGCGCAGCTAGTTGTTGCAGCGGCAGAAAGGGGTAGGACTAAGTAATAGAGTAGACCCTTGGAATTTCGGCTCGGCCCTTCCGGACCGAGCCGGGCCTTGGCACACCCACCCCTAAAGCCCTTACCTACCGCTTCATAGATTCCTTTCCTTCCTTAGTTCGAGATATAGTTATTAAAACAGCTGTATTAAATTATATCTGCGTAATCAGATTATTATATCTCGAACTTACTAACCCTACTACTCCGCGCTGCGCGAAAGGGACTGTTGAACCGCATCCGGCTACCTGAATAACGCATGCGCATACTACAAACCAAACCAAACACATTAGCACTGTAAGGAGACTATAGAAGGCTTCTTAACAGTAGAGGGCGGCGTTGTAGGCTATAGCAGAAAGAGAAAGACTAACAGAGCGAGGGATAGGCGCACTAGCATCCTCGACGATAAGACGACCACTAAAGGCCTTATAGAAGAAGAGACAGACGAGGCAAAAGAAGGAATAGCGGGCTACAAGGAGCTGTATGCCTGCACACTAGATAAACTCGAAGAATATCTAGCAGAACGTAGAGCTAGGAAGGTGTACGACACTATCACCTTTATCGAGAAGAAGTTTTATAAGAAAATGGAAGAGGATAGGCAGCTAAGAGAGGAGATAGAATTAGTAATAGCCGAGAAGGAATCGGCAGAGACTATTATTAACGTGTTAGAAAACTAAGCGGCGAATCGACTAGTATAACTAAAGACGCTAAAGGCTTAGTAAGCCGATATAGAAGCAGCGATGTCGTTGGCGCTGCCGCTACATCGAGAAGAACAAGCAGATACCGCCTTACTAGCAGTATACAGTTAATGTAGCACTTCGATAACGTTACTACCTAATCTACCGGCTTTTATAGGTAGAGACCCTAAAGACTAGGAGGTATTCAAAAAGAAGATAAAGAATAAGATAAACCGCGATTATACTAGAAGCAGTAAAGAAGACAGATTGGCATACTTGGAATCGCGACTAGAAGGCGAAGCGTTCTTACTAGTAGCGGACCTAGAAGAGGTAACCGCTAACGAAGCGATTAAAGCTCTGGACCAACGCTTCGGAGACCCTTTCTGAAAGAAGACGGCCTGCGAACAGCTAGACAAGATTAACCAGAACTGGCTAATGTTTAAAGAATTCTACAGTCTGTTTAGAAAATATGCTATTAGAGCTAAAGTATCCGAAGACGAGCAGCTCCACTTACTAAGTCAGAAGTTAGACCCTAAGCTAGCTGGAGCTATAGCTTTAGTAGAAGACGAAGGCCTCGAGAGCTTCGTGCACTAGGCGAGAGTCACTGCTAGAAACCTGAACGTATACAGAAAATCAGCGACGCGCGAATCGATTTAGAAGTTATCGCTAACAACACGACCCCCTGCCCTGTCCTAACAAGGCCCCTAGCAGCTATCCTATTCGCTGCTGTAAGGGCTTAAGAATCTTGGTTTAGAAACTTAAGGCTAGGTATCTATATAAAGGAACTAATAGGCAGTTCCTTCGCTGTCCGCTGCTGTACAATTTGTACCTATAAAGCTAAGCTAGCAATTTCCCTCTGTGCAGGGGTGCAAGGTTTACACTCTATATAGAGGGTCGGGAGTTCCCTTCTGTATAGTAATATAGAGTTTTCCCTCCGTTTAGAGGGGCGGCAATTCCCCTCTGTATAGGGCTATAGGATTCTCCCTCTGTATAGGGTAGGGTCGTATTGGTAACTCCGTACAGAGGGTGGGGTCGTGCTAGCGCTGCTAAGTCGCAATCCTTAGGGCGACAGCTAGCCTAGGTCTAGGACCTAGCTGGACGGCGCCCCCTAACAATACCCCCCTCCCTTCTCGTAGTGCTTCTCTTATACGACGGCGTGTTGTATAGCCTTATCTCCTAGCGTTCCTCTTGTAGGTAGCGCTTTCCCGTTTCCGTTCGGTCGTCTATAGTCGACTGTCGTCTAGGCACTTGCTAGTCGGCAATGCCTGCTAGATACCCTCCCTATTGTTGCTAGGACCTTAGGTAGCAGTTGCCTATTCACTAGTACCCCCCTTATAGCCTGCAGTTGCACTAACCCCCTCCTCCTAGATCTACCCCCTTCTTCTATACTGCTGCAACCTTAGGCCTGTCTATTTAGATCCTGTAGCTAAGGCAGAGGAGGATCCGCAAGTAGGGAAGGCAGGTAGTACTAGATCGCTTCTACCTAATCTTAGCCGATTCCGTTTGCTACTTTAAGGGTGCCGAAGCTAAGGCAGAGGGGAACCTATAGGGGGTTACGAAGGTGCAGCAAGTGTTCGGTCCTGTCTGTCTATTTACCTGCCCCTTGCCCCTCGTCCGTTTATTTCCTACCCTATAGCCCTAGCTGTACACTCTGCGTCCTATCTGTACAGTCTAGCAGCGATAGGCCGTTTGGCTCTGTCCCTATACCTTGGTCGTCGTCCAGAGTTTAGCTCCTAGGTAGATGTTCCCGCCTATTATCGTCTGTAGGGTAAGGTAGTAGTCGTTTACCTACTAGTCGTCTGTACAGTCTTAGGCGGGCCGGTCTTCTTGTACAGTCCTGCCCTGCCCTGTACTAGCTCTATTCCCATTCTTCTTCCTTCCCCTCTTCCTGCACCTATACTATGCTTCTTGTAGGTTCCCTAGTGTCGTCCCTTCTTTTATATTCCTAGGGATATATGTCTCTAGTCCTCTCTATTCCTGCTCCTCCTTTGCAGCCTCCTAGTCTTGCTATAGCTACCTAATCCTGCCTGCAGCTGTCTAACATCTCTTATAGCTGCCCGATCTAGGCTGCAGTCGCCTAATATTACTTGTAGCTGCCCTGTCTTGCAGCTGCTATCTGTCCTACCCTGTATAGTACAGTGTTACTGCGACTGTTTACTAGGGTTCCTCTCCTCCTACTTGTCTAGTGCTCGTATGTCCTAGAGAGCCTCGTACAGTTCCTATATAGGCTCTGCCTAACCTGTCTATTTAACTAGGAATTCTATCTTCCTCTGCTTCTTTCGGCTCTTAAGGATTTCTTCTACCTTATACTCTTCCTAGCCTTTAGTAATAATCGCTAGGGAGTGCGCGTTGTCCGTCGTCTAGTGTAGTAGGGGGTCCGTATGTGCTAGCTGTACGAGGTCTATATAGAAGACTAGGTAGATCCCTAGGGGAGTGTTAAGTCGTATAGCGTATGTCCCTACTGGTCGGACTACCGTAAACTTCCGGTTCTTCCAATCCAGTTTCTTGCTTAGCCGGTCTGTACAGATGTTGCGCTAGTTTAGCTAGACCTTATCTCCTGCCTTGTACCTTAGTGTAAGGGCTTAAGAATCTTAGTTTAGAAACTTAAGGTTAGGTATCTATATAAAGGAACTAATAGGCAGTTCCTTCGTTATCTGCTGCTGTACAATTTGTACCTACGAAGCTAAGCTAGCAATTTCCCTCTATATAGGGGTGCAAGGTTTACACTCTGTATAGAGGGTTAGGAGTTTCCCTCTATACAGTAATGCAGAGTTTTCCCTCCGTTTAGAGGGGCGGCAATTCCCCTCTGTATAGGGCTATAGGATTCTCCCTCTGTATAGGAGTAGGGTCGTATCGGTAACTCTGTACAGAGGGTAGGGTCGTACTAGCGCTGCTAAGTCGCAGTCTTTAGGGCGACGGCTGGCTTAGGTCTAGGACCTGGGCTGGACAGCGCCCCCTAACAATACCCTCCTCCCTTCTTATAGTGCTTCTTTTATATAACGGCGTGTCGTACACCCTTAGCTCTTAGTGTTCCTCTAGCAGGTCGCAATTTCCCGTCTCCGTCTGGTCGTCTATAGGGCCGTTGTTCGTCCGGCTACTGGGTCGTAGTTGCCTTCTTTGCCCTCTTTTATACAGTTGTAGCAGCTGCTCCGGTTGCTATTGCCTCGTATATTAGGCAGCTACCCCCTAAATATTAAGCCTCCCCCTGTCTCTTTTCCTTCCCTCCTTCTCTTCTATTCCCCCGCCTGCTACTCCTCTACCCTGCTGTCCACTACTACCGTCTACTGTCTACTGTCTACTGTCTACTGTCTACTGTCTAACTACTACTAACCTAGCTACTACTACTAGCTACTACTACTAGCTACTACTACTATACTATGCACTCCGTCCGCCCGTTCCCGCTGTAGCTCTCTCGTAGTTGCCGGCTCTTCCTCCCTTGTAGTTGCTAGCCCTTCCTCCTACTGTCTAGCTAGTGTCTCCCCCTATTTCTACCTCTAGCTATAGAACGCCTAACTTAACTAGCAACTCCGCTTCCGGTTCGTACAGGTCTCCGTCTTCTGTACGGTCTAAGCTAACGTCCTAGATACTACACTAATAAGTAGCAGAATGCTGCTAACCTGCCCTTCTACGCCTTCTAGTGTAACCCCGTCTAGGTTACTTCCTAGTAGGTTGCTATAGACCGCCCCTTGTACGTAAACGCTATGCTTATAGCTACCTGTAGCCAGCTCTATACTGCCTGTACTAACTTCCCCTAGGGCTTATTTAGCCTGTATTGCCTCCCTAGCTTCTAGGCTAGGGTCTCCGCCTTATGTAAGTAGAAGGATAGCTCCCTCTACTGCCCCTACTACTGTCTAGGGGAGGCACGTAGGGGTAGGGGGGTGCCTCTACTTCCTAGTGCTAGCCTAGGTAGGGCTCCCGGCAGCCGGGAGGTAATTAAGATCTCTAGTAGGGAGTCGACTGCTCTAGTCCTAGGGGGTAGCAGCTAGTAAGCTACCCCTAAGGTAGTGTAAGAAATTTTCGGACGGTTCTGCTCTTATCCCCTTCTTATTTCTACCTATCTTACCTGTCTCCTAGCTGTTCCCTTTCTCCTGCCCCCTTCTGTATAGTGTAGTGTCGGTAGGCCCTAGCAGGGTCCTACGTCTTAATCCCGATCCTTTAACAACCTAAGTTGCTAGCAGGTGCCCTGTACTTAGGGTAGATCGTGCCCCTTTTTACTATATAGTACAGTGTTACTGCGACTGGGCAGGGGGATAGTTCTCCTCCTACCTGTCCAGCGCAGTTGTGTCCTAGAGGGCCTTTTACAGTTTCTACGTAGGCTCTGCCTACTCTCTCTATTTACCTGGGTATTTTGCCCTCTTCTGCTTCCTTTAGCTCTTAAGGATTTCTTCTACCTCGTACTCTTCCGAGCCTTTAGTAATAATCGCTAGTAGGCGCGTGTCGTCCGTCGTCTAGTGCAGTAGGGGATCCGTGTTTGCTAGCCGTATAAGGTCTATGTAGAAGACTAGGTAAATCCCTAGGGGAGTGTTAAGTTGTATAGTATATGTCCCTACTAGTTGGACTACTGTAAACTTCCAGTTCTTCCAATCTAGTTTTTTGCTTAGCTAGTCTGTACAGATATTTCGCTAGTTTAGCTAGACCTTATCTCCTGCCTTATACCTTAGTACAGCCTGTCGTCCCTTATTAGCCTGCTCTTCTATATTCTATTAACTATAGCTAGACTCGCTTTTGCCTATTGGTAGACATTCGTAATCGTCTGTACGATAGCTTCTCCCTGCTAAATAAGAGATTGTATAGGGCGTAAGGTAGCGCTGCCTAGGGTCGATAGGAGTAGGGAGTAGTCGTATCTGTAGGCTATAAAGAAGGGGGACAATCCTGTAGCATTAGCTGTACAGCTGTTAATAGCTAGCTCCGCTATAGAAAGAAGGCAGTTCCAGTTTGTCTAGTTATAGTCGATGTACGCTTGGAGGTACGCTTCCAGCGTCGAATTAACCCTCTCTGTTGCATTATCTGTCTGCAGGTGCTATACAGTTAATAGGCGACGTTCTACGTTCAACAACTAGCAAACCCTTGCCTAGAGCTGGCTCGTAAACTGTGTACTCTAGTGCGATACAGTTAACCTAGGGAAACCCTACTTGCTAAACGTCGTCCGTATAAATGCCTAGGCAGTGTCCTTAGCCGTAATAGAGTCTATCTCCTCTAGTATAACCCCCTTCGTTAGCTTATCTGTAACTACTATAATGTTCTGCTGTCCGTCGCTCTTAGGGAGATCTGTAATAAAGTCTACTATTAGGTCTTGCTAGGGCCGGTCTGGTATTAGTAGGGGTTTTAGCAGCCTATGCTTTAGTTTACGCTTGGGCTTCGTCTGTCTACAGACATTGCAGTTCTTTACGAACCTGCAGATGTCCTTTGCTATCGCCGGCTAGTAGTAGTCCCTAGCGACGATGCTGTACGTCTCCTTGCGCTCTAGATGTCCGGTCGGTATAGAATCGTACGCCTGTTGTATTAAGCTCGTATAGAGCTTCTTGTCTGCCGGGACCTAAATCTGATTCCTAAACTTTAGGTTGTTCTCCTTGTCTACTATGCACTCTGCTGCTGACATCTTAAGGTAAAGCTCTGCTGGGAGCTTCCGCTGTCCCCCTTAGATCGCTATATAGGCCCCTTAGTAAACTTCGTCCTTTTCTACTGCCTCTTTCTACGCCTATAGCTAGGGCTCCTATATATATATCGCTGCTAGGCGGATAGTCTCCTCGCCTAGTTCCTCCTTAAACATCTGAAATGTCTAAAATTTTAGTCGGTCGTTATCGTACGTCGTTAGCATATCCTAATCCTGTCTAGATAGCGTATCGGCCCTGCTGTTGTCCTTTCCCTTACAATACTAGAGTCTTATATTAAATCGGCTTAGGTACATCGCCTATCGTACGTGTCTCTTAGAAAGCTTCTAGGGTTGCGTAAAGTACTCGAGGTTCTTATAGTCGGTTAGGGCGAGGAACTTAGGAACCGAGCAGAGTTCACTATCCTACGCCTTGCAACACTGTACGACTGCTAGCAATTCCTTGTCGTAGATAGGGTAGTTGCATTTAGCTAGAGAGTTCTTCTTAGAGAAGTACGTATATAGGTGCAGAAGTCCGTCCGAGCCTACCTATAACAGGATACCTCCTATATAGTACCTTAAGGAGTCGGTTTCCAGTATTGTCGTACGTTCTAGATCGAAGGTAGCAAGCGTTGGTCCTATAGTAAAAAGCCCCTTTAGCTTGTTAAAGCTCCTATTACACTCGTCCGTCTACTTAAACTGCTTGTCCTTGTATGTTAGCTCGACTAGGGGGCGTACGATCTCCAAGTAGTTCTGTATAAACTGGCGGTAGAAGTTGGCAAACCTGAGGAATTCCTGTACACCCTAAACACTAGTAGGCAGCTTCTATTGCTTAATAGCATTAATCTTCTTCCCGTCTCTGCTAATGCCTTTGCCTACCTTAATAATAAACCCTAAGTATTTCGTATACTGTACGCCGAATTTACATTTGTTAATGTCGAGGTACAATCTAGCCTGTTGCAGTCGATTTAATACCCTCTTAACGTCCTGTACGTAGTCTGTATAGGTGTCGTCCGTAAATACCAGTATGTCGTCGAGGTACGTAGAACAGATATCGTCTAGTAGCCCTTATAGGGACTAGTTAATGTACCTCTAGGAGGTTGCCGGTGCGTTAGCAAGGCCAAAGGGGGTAACAAGCTACTCAAAAAGACTATATCTCGTACAGAAGGCGGTTATCTATTTACAACGTTCCTTGACCTGTATCTTGTAGAAGGCCGAAACTACGTCGAGCTTAGTAAACTACTTTGCCTTGCTAATCCGTCCGAGGGTCTCCTTAATTAGGGGCAGGGGGTACCGGTCCTTCTTAGTAATCGTGTTAATGCCCCTATAATCTACGCAAAAGCGCAAGCCGGCCTTGCCTTCTTTATAGACAAACAGCACTAGAGCTTCTTTAGATAATATACTTGCGCGAATAAAACCTTTAGCAAGTAGGTCGTCTAGTGTCTTACGCAGTACTAGGAGTTCTCTAGAGGACATGCCGTACAGCAGACCGTACGGTACTTCGGGCAGACTCCTATCTAGACGGGGCTCTAGCTAGATGTTATAGTTAATCCCCTCTCCTTAGTGTAGGGGAAGTTTTGAGGCCAATTTTAGCTCGAAGAGGTCTAGGTACTCTGCATATTCTAATAGGAGTTTTATATAGGGGTCCGTCGCTTTCTTAAGCGCTAATGCCTTCTTAATGTCTATAGTCGCAGTATTGACCTCGACGCTAGCTTTAGCTTTAGCCTTGGCATTGCTACCCTGCGGAACTCTCCCTTAGTCTTAGAGCCTCTGCTTTGTTGCTGCTAGGTACAGGCGTCCTCGACCGACATCCAGTTTGCCCTACTAGCGCTCTATCTATAGCTTCCCTAGTATTAGGTTATACCCTAACTTGTCCTGTACGACGTAGAGATATAAGTTCTGCTCGTAGTGTCCTTGCAGCTCTATCGTTACTTTCACTATATAGGTAATGTCCGGCTCTCGTCCGGTAATGCCCAGCATGCGTACAGGTACAGTAGGGGTCGTCTTAATATAGTGTCTCTGTACGAAGTCTTCGCTAATTACTCTATATACTCAACATCCTGTATTACTTAGTGTGCGCGCCGTAGCGGTCCCGTTTAGCGTAGGACGTACGATAAACAGCGTAGTCGTTATGTAGTTGCTCTTAAAAGATAGCTAAGTAGTGTTTTGATTTAGCAATCTATCTCGTATATACCTCTAGCTAAGCCTTCGCCTAGAGGCTATTCTTTTCCCGACTCGTCGTTATCCGAGGGGGACTCTTAGGTCTCGTGTTAGGGCGCCGCAGTTGCTACCCTTGCAGTGGTCGGCTATCCCCTAGGTCTCTCTACTAGCAAAAGCCTGCAGTTCCGTACAGTGTAGCCTATCTTGCTATATCTGTAGCAGCTCCCTTCTGCTCGTCTCTTGTTAAGGGTAGCTGTGTCTACCTACTGTGCCCTTTTGGCAGCGGCCCTTGGCTGTACAGTAACAGCTGCCGCTACTCTCGTCGTCGTCGTTAGTTCCTAGTCTATAGCGTCCTACTGCCGATAGAGGGGCTGTCGCATCTTATAGGCGCAGCTTATCTGCCTAAGCCTACGCTGTTAGTTGTCGACTATTCTAAAGAGATTACAGAACTCCTTGTACAAGGCTGGTCGCATTACGCCTACTAGTCCTATTATAATCTCCTTAGAGAAGCCTACCTCTAAGGTAGTAATTTTTGCCCTATTCTCCTATTAGAGTCCTCCTGCCTTTGCTAGGGTCTAATCGTATTCCGTAAGGAACTCTCGTATAGTCTTGCGTCCTTGTTTTATAGTGTTAATCTGTAGGAGTGCTCGGCTTTCGCGGTCTAGGTCCTTATAGCTCCTGTTAAGAGCTGCCTAGAGTATCGTCGTCGTTGCTATTGCTAGGTTGGCAATAGCTGTCTCGTAGTACAGCAGAAACCGTGCTGCTACCCTGCCCTTAAACCTCCTAAAGAGGTACACTACCTTGTCTAGCTCGGTCGGGTATACTCCTAAGTCGACTAGAAGCTTAGAGCATATCTAGGCAGCCTATAAAGGGTACTTAGCCGGAGCCTTACTATCGTAGGTAGTAACATTAGGGAGTTTGCTCCTAGGGGCTGGGGTATAGGCCGTCGTGTTCGTTGTCGTCGTCGTAGGGGTCGGATCGCAATCGGACGCCCTAAGCTGTCGGAGCTCCTGTTCCTATTAGGAAATTATTGCAGCCTAGTAGCCTACTTGCTGTTCGAGCTGCCTCTTATATGCTAGCAGCTCTGTATACATGCAGTGCATCTGATCCTGTATAGCTGTAGGTTCTATAGGGATGTCGCCGTCTATCTTTATTGTATTACTGCAGTTACCGACAATAAGATTAGTTCCTAATATAAGGGCTTAAGAATCTTAGTTTAGAAACTGAAGGCTAGGTATCTATATAAAGGAACTAATAGGCAGTTCCTTCGTCGTCCGCTGCTGTACAGTTTGTACCTACGAAGCCAAGCTAGCAATTTCCCTCTTTGCAGAGGTACAAGGTTTACACTCTATACAGAGGGTTAGGAGTTCTCTTCTATATAGTAATGTAGAGTTTTCCCTCCGTTTAGAGAGGCGGCAATCTCCCTCTATATAGGGCTATAGGATTCTCCCTCTGTACAGGGTAGGGTCGTGTTAGTAACTCCGTACAGAGGGTGGGGTCGTGCTAGCGCTGCTAAGTCGCAATCCTTAGGACGACGGCTGGCCCAGGTCCAGGACCTGGCTGGACGGCGCCCCCTAATGATGCGGCGCGGTACACTTGAGCCAAAAGGGACTGATCAAGTGACTCGGAAGTGACTTGATCAATGTGTACCAGATTATAAACCTTGGCAAGGCATAGCAGTGACCCGGGCACACCACCCCGGATCACCACCCCCTGCGCTACAGGCTTACGACCTCGTAAGCTGCGCTTGCTTACAGGCCACGCACCTTATGCACAGCCCCCCTGTAAATCGTGCGCAATCAACCCCCCCCGGCAGGTCTGCACACAGCCAGCTGGACCTTTACCGGGTCTGCCTCATTTGTACGGAGTGGTGGACAAACGGACATACGTCAACGCTGCTTCCACTCGGCGTTGAAAGATGCGCCCCCTGGGAATTGAACCCAGGCCTTTCACGTACAGTTTCAGCAGTTACTTCCGAGTCAAGTGATGCAGCGCGGTACACTTGAGCCAAAAGGGACTGATTAAGTGACTCGGAAGTGACTTCATCAATGTGTACCAGATTATAAACCTTGGCAAGGCATAGCAGTGACCCGGGCACACCACCCCGGATCACCTAACAGCTGCGCTCGTCGTTCGTCCCTACTTGCTATGCATACAGAAAGCCTAGCTATATCGCTACTAGATGCCAAGCAACGAATTAGTAGAAGCAGGAATACTGTGCTACGAAGCCGCTGCTGCTGCCGAGAAAGACTATCCAAGCTATCGAGCCAGCTCCGAACGACACTGACAGCGTAGACAGTAGAGTGCTATTAAGGATTATAGAAAAAGATTAGCTAGACGGATAGGCCCCCTATCTAGTATAGACAATAGGGCACTGATACGATCCGCATCGCTAGAAAAAAGAAGCATTAACAGTTGTAACGATCCGCCCTTAGCAGTAGTAGAAGTGAATGCAGAGACCGCTATTATCCTTCTAATAATTGTCTACCCCCTTAACGGCTTGCACTGCCCCCTTTAGTTAAAAACTTTTATTCATATAGGAGCTCTTATCGGCGCGGCGATCCACTATCGACTGGTTTAGAAGATAACGAAGGGATACAGTTATCTAGTAGAATTAGCGTTGCCGACGCGGATTTCGGCGTATAACGGACAAGATACAGAGAGCGTTACACACTACATGCTGCTAAAGACTACCCTGGCCGGCCGAACGACTGAAGCAACGTTCCGAATTATAGATATCGGACGGTTTAACATTATTATAGGGCAGAAATAGATAAAGAACCAGAAAGCTGTAATTAACGTAGGTAAAAGTACACTTTGGTTCAATACCTAGCAGAGCAGAGCCGCTGTTATTAGACCGGTCGCCGTCGTCGCCGCCAAGCCGAACGTTACGACTATTAGCGCAGTTCCGACCAACTGTTCCAATCTCCTAGTATTAGGGGACGCCGTCCTACCTGGTCTTAAACCTGGACCGGCCGTCGTCATAAGAGGTACGACTAAGCTGCGCTAGCAAGACCTATCTAGGCTGGGTCCTAACCCGGTCTGGCTGGGTTGGCTCCCCCTCCCCCTGCACCCTGTATAGAGGAAAATCTCCGCACCCCTGTACGGAGGAAAATCTCTGCACCCTGCATAGGGGAAAATTGCTAGCTTGCTTCGTAGGTACAAAATGTACAGTAGCGGACGACGAAGGAACTGCCTATTAGTTCCTTTATATAGATACCTAGCTTTAGGTTTCTAAACTAAGATTCTTAAGCCTATTATATTAGGAACTAATCTTACTATCGGCAACTGCAGTAATATAACGAAGATAGACGGCGACATCCCTATAGAACCTACAGCTATACAGGATCAGATGCACTGCATGTATACAGAGCTGCTAGCACGCAAGACCTAGCTTAAACAGCAAGTAGGCTACTAGGCTGCAATAATTTCCTAATAGGAACAGGAGCTCCGACAGCTTAGGGCGTCCGATTGCGATCTGACTCCTACGACGACGACGACGAACACGACGGCCTACACTGCAGTCCCTAAGAGCAAACTCCCCGACGTTACTACCTACTGTTAGGGGGCGCCGCCCGGCCCAGGTCCTGGACCCGACCTAAGCCAACCGTCGCCCTAAGGACTACGACTTAGCGGCGCTAGTACAACCCTACCCTCTGTACAGAACTACCGACAGGACCCCACTCCTGTACAGAGAGAGAACACTACAGTCCTACACAAAGGGGAACTACCGCCCCTCTAAATAGAGGGAAAACTCTACACTACTGTACAGAGGAGGTAACTCCTAATCCTCCGTACAGAGAGTGAACCTTATACCCCTGTATAGAGGGAAATTGCTAGCTTAGCTTTATAGGTACAAATTGTACAGCAGCAGACGACGAAGGAACTGCCTATCAGTTCCTTTATATAGATACCTAACCTTAAGTTTCTAAACTAAGATTCTTGAGCCCCTTATATTAGGAACTAATCTTACTGTTAGTAAGTGCAGTAATAAAACAAAGATAGACGGCGACATCCCTATAGAAACTATGGCTATAGAGGGACATATGCACCGCATATACGAGGAGCTGCTAGAAAGCAAGAGGCAGCTCAAGCAACAAGTAAGCTACCAGGCTGCGATGATTTCCTAACAGGAACAGGAGCTACGACAGCTTAGGGCGTCCGATCGCGATCCGACCCCTACGACGACGACGAACATAATAACCTACACCCCGACCCCTAAAAGCAAACTCCCCGACGTCTCTACGTACGATAGTAAGGCTCCGGCCGAGTACCCCTCCTAGGCTGCCTAGATGCGCTCTAAGCTTCTAGTCGACTTAGGAGCATACCCGACTAAGCTGGACAAGGTAGTTTACCTCTTTAGGAGGTTAAAGGGCAGGGCGGCAGCACGAATTCTGCTGTACTACGAGACGGCTATTGCTAACCCGGCAATAGCTACGACGACGATGCTCTAGGCAGCTCTAGACAAGAGCTATAAGGACCTAGACTGCGAGAGCCGAGCACTCCTATAGGTTAATACAATAAAACAAGGACGTAAGACCGTACGAGAATTCCTTGCGGAATTTGACTAGACTTTAGCAGAAGCAGGAGGTCTCTAATAGGAGGACAGGATAAAAATTACCTCTTAAGAGGTAGGCCTCTCTAAGGAGATTATAACAGGGCTAGTAGGCGTAATGCGACCAGCTACGTACGAGGAATTCTGCGATCTCCTTAGGATAGTCGACGACTAGCAGCGTAGGCTTAGACAGATAGGCTGCGCTTAGAAGATAAGACAACCCCTCTAGCGGCAGACGGACGCTATAGACTAGGAACCGATAACGACGAGGGTGGCGGCGGCCGTTACCGTACGACTAAGGGCCGCTACCAAGAAGGTGCAATAGGTAGATATAGCTACCCTTAACAAGAGACGAGCAGAAGGGAGCTGCTACTAGTGTAGCAAGATAGGCTACACTGTACGGAATTGCAGACTCTTGCCAGCAGAGAGACCTAGGGTACGGCTAACTACTGTAAGGATAGCGACTAAAGCGCCCTAATAAGAAGATTAGGAGTCCTACTTAGACGACGACGAGTCGGGAAAAGAGTAGCCTCTAAGCGAAGGCTCTGCTAGAGGCAGGTACGAGATAGACTGCCAAATTAAAGCATTACTTAGCCATCTTTTAAGGGCAACTACATAACGACGACGCTGTTTATCGTACGGCTAACGTTAAACGGGTCCGCAACAGCGCGGACATTAATTAATATAGGATGTTTGGTATATAGAGTAATCAACGAAGACTTTGTACAGAGATATCGGATTAAGACGACCCCTACAGTACCTGTACGTATGTTAGGCATTACCGGGCGAGGACCGGACATTACCTATATAGTAAAAGTAACGATAGAGGTACAGGGACACTATAAGCAGGACTTATACCTCTATGTCGTATAGGACAAGTTGGGGTATAACCTAATACTAGGGAAGCCTTAGATAGAGCGCTAGAGGGGCAAGCTGGACGTCGGACGAGGACGGCTGTACCTAGCAGTAACGAAGCAGAGGCTCCGAGACTAGGGGAGGATCCCGCAGGGCGACAGCGCTACGGCCGGAGCGTCGACGAAACAGAAGCCCCGAGACTAAGGGAAGGCTCTGCAAAGTGACAATACTAAGGCCGAAATCAATACGGCAACGGCGGATATCGAGAAGGTATTAGCACCTAAGAAAGTAACGAACCCCTATACGAAGCTCCTAAGGGAGTATACTAGATACCTAGACCTCTTTAAGCCAAAGTCGGCCTCGAAGCTGCTGCTACACCGAGGAGAAGGGATTAACTATAACATCTAGCTAGAACGCCGTCCGGATAGAGGCCTGCCAGAGGTACTGTACGGACTACTATATAGAATGTCCTCTAGAGAACTCTTAGTACTGCGCAAGACACTGGACAACCTGCTTGCCAAAGGGTTTATTTAGGCAAGTACGTCGTCCGCAGGAGCCCTAGTACTGTTTGTCTATAAGGAGGGGAAGGCCGGATTGCGTTTCTGCGTAGACTATAGAGGTATTAACGCGATTACTAAGAAGGACCAGTACCCCCTACCCCTTATTAAGGAGACTCTCGGACGGATTAGCAAGGCGAAGTGGTTTACTAAGCTTAACGTAGTCTTAGCCTTCTACAAGATACAGATTAAGGAAGGCTGTAAATAGATAACTGCCTTCTATACGAGATATAGTCTTTTTAAGTAGCTTGTTACCCCCTTTGGCCTTGCTAACGTACTAGCAACCTTCTAAAGGTACATTAACAAGTCCCTATAAGGGTTACTAGACGACATCTGCTTAGCATACCTTAACGATACCCTGGTTTTTACAGACAGCACCTATACAGATTACGTACAGGACGTTAAGAAGGTGCTGGACCGACTGCAGCAGGCTGGCTTGTACCTCGACATCGACAAATGCAAATTCGGTGTCCAGCATACGAAATACCTAGGTTTTATTATCGAGGCAGGGAAAGGCATTAGTATAGATAGAAAGAAGATTAATGTTATTAAGCAATAGAAGCTGCCTACGAACGTTAAGGGCGTATAGGAATTTCTTAGGTTTGCCAACTTCTACTACTAGTTTATACAGAACTACTCGGAGATCGTACGCCCCCTAGTTAAGCTAACGCATAAGGACAGGCAGTTCAAATAGACAGACGAATGCGATAGGAGCTTCGACAAGCTAAAGGAGCTCTTTACTACAGGACCAACGCTTGCCGCCTTCGACCCGGAGTATACGACAATACTAGAAACTAACTCCTTAGGGTACTGCATTAGAGGTATCCTGTTACAGGTAGGCTTAGACGGACTCCTACACCTATACGCGTATTTCTCTAAGAAGAACTCCCTAGCTAAGTGCAACTACCCTATCTACGACAAAGAGTTGCTAGCAGTCGTATAGTATTGCAAAGTATAGGATAGAGAACTCCGCTCGGTGCCCGAGTTCCTCGCCCTAACGGACTACAAGAATCTAGAGTACTTTACTTAACCCTAGAAGCTGTCCGAAAGGTATGTACAATAGGCAATGTACCTAAGCCGGTTTAATATAAAACTCTAGTATCGCAAGGGTAAGGACAACAGCAGGGCCGATGCACTGTCTAGACAGGACCAGGACATGCCAACGATGTACAAGGACGACCGGCTAAAGTTACGAACATTCCAGATGTTTAAGGGGGAGCTAGGCAAGGAGACTATCCGCCTAGCGGCGACATACCTATAGGAACCCTAACTGCAAGTATAGGAAGAGGCAGTAGAAAAGGACGAGGTATGCCGAGGGGCCCGTACAGCGATCTAAGGAGGGCAACGAAAGCTCCTAGCCGAGCTCTATCTTAAGGTGTCGGCAGTAGAGTGCTTAGTAGACGAAGAGAACAACCTAAAGTTCAGGAATCGGATTTAGGTCCTGGCAGACGAGAAGCTCCGTACGAGCTTAATACAATAGGCGTATAACTCTATAGCTACCGGGTACCTAGGGCGCGAGGAGACGTACAGCATTATCGCCTAGGACTACTACTAGCCGGCGATAGCGAAGGACATTCGCAGGTTTGTATAGAACTGCGATATATACGGACGGACGAAGCCCTAGCGCGAGCTAAAGTATAGGCTGCTAAAGCCCCTACCGATACCGGGCCGGCCCTAGCAAGATCTAACAGTAGACTTTATTATAGACCTTCCTAAGAGCGACGGACAGCGAAACATTATAGTAGTTACGGACAAGTTAACGAAGGGGGTAATACTAGAGGGAATAGACTCTTTTACGGCTAAAGACACTGCCTAGGCCTTTATACAGACAACGTTTAGCAAGCACGGTTTCCCTAGGTTAATTGCATTAGACTAGGGGACACAGTTTACGAGCTAGCTCTAGGCAAGGGTCTGCTAGTTGCTGAAGGTAGAACGTCGCCTGTTAACTGTATAGCACCTATAGACAGACAGGGCGACAGAGAGGGTCAATTTAACTTTAGAAGCGTACCTCCGAGCATACGTCGACTATAACTAGACGAACTGGAACCGACTTCTCCCTATAGCGGAGCTAGCTATTAACAGCCGTACAGCTAATGCTATAGGACTGTCCCCCTTCTTTATAACCTATAGATACGACTATTCCCTGCTCCTACCGACCCTAAGTAGTAACACCCTGCGCCTCGTACGATCCCTAATTCAGCAAGGAGAGGCTATCGTATATACGATTCCGAACGTCTACTAATAGGCAAAGGCGAGCCTAGCTATAGCTTAACAGAATGCGGAAGAGCAGGCCAATAAGGGACGACAGGCTATACCAAGGTACGAGGCAGGGGATAAGGTCTAGCTAAACTAGCAAAATATCTATACAGACCGGCTAAGCAAGAAGCTAGATTAGAGGAATAGGAAGTTTACAGTAGTCCGGCCAGTAGGGACATACGCTATACAACTAAACACTCCCCTAGGGATTTATCTAGTCTTCTACATAGACCTTGTACAGCCGGCGAACACGGACCCCCTACTGCACTAGACGACTAACGACGCGCGCCTACCCGCAATTATAACCGAGGGCCAGGAAGAGTATAAAGTAGAGGGGATCCTTAAGAGCCGAAGGAAGCGGGGGAAGGTAGAGTACCTACTAAAATAGAGAGGATAGGCAGAGCCTATATAGGAACTATACGAGGCTCTACAGGATACAACTGCACTAGACAGATAGGAGGAGAACTATCCCCCTAGCCAGTTACAGTAACACTACGCTGTACAGCGGAAGGAGGCACGATCTACCCTAAGGACAGGTTAGCTATAGGCAAACCTAGGTTGCTAAAGGATCGAGAATTACGACGTAGGACACTATAGGATCCTGCTAACACGACATCGTACGACACTATACGAGATAAGGGCTGGAAGAAAGGAACAGCTAGGGGACAGATAGGAGGGAGAGTAGAAATAAGAGGAGTTGGGAAGAGGACTGTCCGAAATTTCTTATACTACCTAGAGAGGGGGGGGTAGCTTACTAGCTACTACCCTAGGGGACTAGAGCAACTAACTCCTTATCTGAGATCTTAACTACCTCCTGCCCGGCCGGGCCCCTACCTCTACTAGAGCTAGCCCTAGGAAGCAGAGGCACCCCCCTACCCCTACGTACCTCCCCTAGACAGCGGTAGGGGCAGTAGAAGGAGCTATCCTTCTACTTACACAAGGCACATACCCTAGCCTAGAAGCCTAGGAGGCAGTATAGGCTAAGTAAGGGCTAGGGGGAGTTAGGGCAGGGGGTATAGGGCTAGCCCTAGGTAGCGATAAGGAGGGCGTTAACATACGACGCCCAGGCTATAGCTAGCTGCTAGGGTATAACCTAGGCGGGGTTACACTAGAAGGCATAGTAGGGCAGCCCGGCTGCATCCTGCTGCTCGTAGGTATAGCACCTAAGACGTTAGCTTAGACTGTAAAGAAGACGAGAATCTATACGAACCGGAAGCGTAGCTGCTAGTTAAATTAAGGGCCCTACTGCTAGAGGTAGAAATAGGGGGGACCCTAGCTAGACGAGAGGAGGAAGAGGGGCTAGCAACTACAAGGGAGCCACCGGACGGGGCGGACGATATAGTGGTAGTAGGTAGTAGATAGTAGCTAGTAGTAGTAGTAGATAGTAGATAGTAGACAGTAGTAGATAGTAGTAGACAGTAGATAGTATAGGGGGAGAAGAGAAGGGGGAAGGAAAGAGAAGGTAGAGACTTAAGGTAGCTGCCTGCTATAAGGGGAATAGCAAGCAGGGCAGCTACTACAAACAGGTAAAATAGCAAGAGGCAACCGCGACCTGGGGGGCGACAAGGGACGACAACTTAGACAACTAGACAAAATAGGAAGCTACGACCTGCTAAAGGAACAGCAGGAGCTAAATAAGTTCGGTATACCGCTGTACGGAAGAGGCACTACGAGAAGGGAAGGGGGGGGTATTGTTAGGGGGCGCTGCCTAGCCTAGGTCCTAGACCCGACCTAAGCCAACCGTCGCCCTAAGGACTGCGACTTAGCGGCGCTAGTACGACCCCACCCTCTATACGGAACCACCGACAGGACCCTACTCCTGTACGGAGGGAGAACACTACAGTCCTATACAAAGGGGAACTACTGCCCCTCTAAATAGAGGGAAAACTCTATACTACTGTATAGAGGAGGTAACTCCCGATCCTCTATACAGAGGGTGAACCTTGCACCCCTATATAGAGGGAAATTGCTAGCTTGGCTTCGTAGGTACAAATTGTACAGCAGCAGACGACGAAGGAACTGCCTATTAGTTCCTTTATATAGATACCCAACCTTAAGTTTCTAAACCAAGATTCTTAAGCCCCTTATACCTACGATAGTAAGGCACTGGCCGATTACCCCTCCTAGGCTGCCTAGATGCGCTCTAAGCTTCTAGTCGACTTAGGAGCATACCTAACTAAGCTTAACAAGGTAGTGTACCTCTTTAGGAGGTTAAAGGGCAAGGCAGTAGCACGAATTCTGCTATACTACGAAACGGCTATTGCCAACCTAGCAATAGCAACTACGACGATGCTCTAGGCAGCTCTCGACAGGAGCTATAAGGACCTAGACTGCGAAAGCCGGGCCCTTGTATAGGTTAACACTATAAAGTAAGGATGCAAGACTTTACAAGAGTTCCTTATAAAGTACAACTAGACCCTAGCAGAGGCAGGAGGACTCTAATAGGAGGACAGGGTAAAAATTACTACCTTAGAGGTAGGCCTCTCTAAGGAGATTATAATAAGACTAGTAGGCGTAACGCGGCTAGCCTTATATAAGGTGTTCTGTAATCTCCTTAGGATAATTAACGACTAATAGTGTAGGCTCGGACGGATAAGCTGCACCTACGAGATACGACAGCCCCTCTATTAGCAGTAGAACGCTATAGACTAGGAACTAACGACAACAACGAGAGTAGCAGCAGCCGTTACTGTACGGCTAAGGGCCGGCGCTAAGAGGGCGCTGTAGGTAGACGTAGCTACTCTAGACCAGAGACGAGCAGAAGGGAGCTGCTACCAATATAGCTAGATAGGGCACACTGTACAGAATTGCAGGCTTTTGCTAGCAAAGAGACCTAGGGGACAGCCGACTACTGCGAGGGTAGCAACTGCGGCACCCTAACATAAGACCTAAGAGTTCCCCTTAGACGATAACGAGTCGGGAAAAGAGTAGCCTCTAAGCGAAGGCTTAGCTAGAGGCATATATAAGATAGATTGCTAAATCAAAGCACTACTTAGCTATCTTTTAAGAGTAACTACATAACGACTACGCCGTTTATCGTACGACCTACGCTAAACGGCACCACTACTGCGCAGATGCTAATTAACACAGGATGTCTAGTGTATAGAGTAATTAGCGAAGACTTTATACAGAAACACTATATTAAGACGACCCCTACCGTACCTGTACGCATGCTAGGCATTACTAGGCGAGGACCGGACATTACCTATATAGTAAAAGTAAAGATAGGGCTGCAAGGACACTGTAAGCAGGACTTATACTTCTATATTGTATAAGACAAGTTAGAGTATAACCTAATATTAGGGAAACTGTAGATAGAGCGCTAGTAGGGCAAGCTCGATATCAGACGAGGACGCCTGTACCTGGCAGCGACGAAGCAGAGACTCCAAGACTAAGGGAGAGTCCTACTAGGCAGCAATGCCAAAGCCGAAGTTAACGCCAATACTGTTAGAGGACGCCGCCCAGCCCAGGTCCTAGACCTGACCTAAGCTAACCGTCGCCCTAAGGACTGCGACTTAGCGGCGCTAGCATAACCCTACCCTCTGTACGGAACTACCGACAGGACCCTACTCCCGTATAGAGGGAGAACCCTATAGTCCTATATAAAGGGCAACTACTGCCCCTCTAAATAGAGGGAAAACTCTGTACTACCGTATAGAGGAGGAAACTCCCAATCCTCTATACAGAGGGTAAACCGTGTATCCCTATACAGAGGGGAATTGCTAGCTTGGCTTCGTAGGTACAAATTGTACAGCAGCAGACGACGAAGGAACTGCCTATTAGTTCCTTTATATAGATACCTAACCTTAAGTTTCTAAACTAAGATTCTTAAGCCCCTTATATTAGGAACTAATCTTACTGTCGGTAACCGCAGTAATAAAACAAGGATAGACGGCGACACCCCTATAGAGACTACGGCTATAGAGGGATATATACACTACGTATACGAGGAGCTGCTAGAAAGCAAGAGGCAGCTCGAGCAGCAAGTAAGCTACTAGGCTGCGATAATTTCCTAACGGGAACAGGAGCTACGACAGCTTAGGGCGTCCGGTCGCGATCCGACCCCTATAACGACGACGAACTTAATAGCCTACACCCCGATCCCTAAAAGCAAACTCCCTAACGTCTCTACATACGATAGTAAGGCCCCGGCTAAGTACCCCTCCTAGGCTGCCCAGATGCGCTCTAAGCTTCTAGTTAACTTAGGAGCATACCCGACCGAGCTAGACAAGGTAGTTTACCTCTTTAGGAGGTTAAAGGGCAGGGCGGCAGCACGAATTCTGCCGTACTACGAGACAGCCGTTGCTAACCCGGCAATAGCTACGACGACGATGCTCTAGGCAGCTCTAGACAAGAGCTATAAGGACCTAGACCGCGAGAGCCGAGCACTCCTATAGGTTAATACGATAAAACAAGGACGCAAGACTATACGAGAATTTCTCGCAGAATTTAACTAGACTTTGGCAGAAGCAGGAGGTCTCTAATAGGAGGACAGGATAAAAATTACCTCTTTAGAGGTAGGCCTCTCTAAGGAGATTATAATAGGGCTAGTAGGCGTAATGCGACCAGCTACGTACGAAGAATTCTGCGATCTCCTTAGGATAGTCGACGACTAGTAGCGCAGGCTTAGATAGATAGGCTGCGCTTAGGAGATAAGACAACCCCTCCAGCAGCAGACGGACGCTATAGACTAGGAACCGACGACGATAAGGGTAGCGGCAGCCGTTACTATACGGCTAAGGGCCGCTACTAAAAAGGCGCAATAGGTAGATATAGCTACCCTTAACAAGAGACGAGCAGAAGGGAGCTGCTACCGGTGTAGCAAGATAGGCTACACTGTACAGAATTGCAGGCTTTTGCTAGTAGAGAGACCTAGGGGACAGCCGACCACTATAAGGGTAGCAACTGCAGTGCCCTAATAAGAAGATTAGGAGTCCTACTTAGACGACAACGAGTCGGGAAAAGAGTAGCCTCTAAGCGAAGGCTCTGCTAGAGGCGGGTGCAAGATAGACTGCCAAATCAAAGCATTACTTAGCTATCTTTTAAGAGCAATTACATAACGACGACGCCGTTTATCGTATAGCCAACGTTAAACGGGTCCGCAACGGCGCGGACATTAATTAATATAGGATGCTTAGTGTACAGGGTAATTAGCGAAGACTTCGTACAGAGGCACCGGATTAAGATAACCCCTACTATACCTGTACGCATATTGGGCATTACTGGACAAGGACCGGACATTACCTATATAGTGAAAGTGTCGATAGAGGTACAGGGACATTATAAGCAGGACTTATACCTCTATGTCGTACAGGACAAGCTGGGGTATAACCTAATACTAGGGAAGCTATAGATAGAGCGCTAGAGGGGCAAGCTAGACGTTAGACGAGGACGGCTATACCTAGCAGTAACGAAGCAGAGGCTCTAAGACCAAGAGAAGGCTCCGTAAGGAGACAATGCCAAGGCCGAAATTAGCATAGCAATAGCGGACATTAAAAAGGCATTAGCACCTAAGAAAGTAACGGACCCCTATACGAGGCTCCTAAAGGAATACGCAGGATACCTAGACCTCTTCGAGCCGAAGTCGGCCTTAAAACTGCCGCTACATCGAGGAGAAGGGATCGACTACGACATCTAGCTAGAACCCTGCCTAGATAGGAGCCTGCTGGAGGTACTGTACGGACCGCTGTATAGAATGTCCTCTAGAGAACTCCTAGTACTACGCAAGACACTGGACGACCTGCTTGCTAAAGGGTTTATTCGGGCAAGTACGTCGTCTGCAGGAGCCCTAGTACTGTTTGTCTATAAGGAGGGGAAGGCCGGATTGCATTTCTGCGTAGACTATAGAGGTATTAACGCGATTACTAAGAATGACTGGTATCCCCTACCCCTTATTAAGGAGACTCTTAGACGGATTAACAAGGCGAAGTAGTTTACTAAGCTTAACGTAGTCTTAGCCTTCTACAAGATACGGATTAAGGAAGGCTGTAAATAGATAACTGCCTTCTGTACGAGATATAGCCTCTTTAAGTAGCTTGTTACCCCCTTTAGACTTGCCAACGTACTAGCAACATTCGAAAGGTACATTAACAAGTCCCTATAAGGGTTACTAGACAACATCTGCTTAGCATACCTCGACGACACCCTGGTTTTTACAGACGGCACCTATACAGATTACGTACGGGATGTTAAGAAGGTGCTAGACCGACTGCAGCAGGCTAGCTTGTACCTCGACATCGACAAATGTAAATTCAGTATCTAATGTACGAAATACCTAGGTTTTATTATCGAGGCAGAAAAAGGCATTAGCATAGATAGGAAGAAGATTGACGCTATTAAGCAATAGAAGCTGCCAATAAACGTTAAGGACGTACGGGAATTTCTTAGGTTTGCTAACTTCTACCGCTAGTTTATACAGAACTACTCGGAGATCGTACGCCCCCTAGTTAAACTAACATACAAGGACAAGCAGTTTAAATAGATAGACGAATACGACAAGAGCTTTAACAAGCTAAAGGAGCTCTTTACTACAGGACCAACACTCGCTGCCTTTAACCTAGAGCGTACGACGATACTGGAAACCGACTCTTTAGGGTACTGCATTAGAGGTATCCTGTTTTAGGTAGGCTCGGACGGACTCCTGCACCTATGCGCGTATTTCTCTAAGAAGAACTCCCTAGCTAAGTGCAACTACCCTATCTACGATAAGGAGTTGCTAGCAGTCGTACAGTATTGCGAAGTATAGGATAGAGAACTCCGCTTAGTGCCCGAGTTCCTTGCCCTAATAGACTACAAGAACCTAGAGTACTTTACGCAGCCCTAGAAGCTGTCTAAAAGGCACGTACGTTAGGCAATGTACCTAAGCCGGTTTAATATAAGACTCTAGTATCGTAAGGGTAAGGATAACAGCAGGGCCGATGCGCTCTCTAAACAGGACTAGGACATGCCAACGACGTATAAGGACGACTGGCTAAAGTTACGAACATTCTAGATGTTTAAGAAGGAGCTAGGTGATCCGGGCACGCAGATATGATTCAATACGGCCTTTTTGATAACTATATCTCGAACTGAGGAGGGAAAGGAATCTATATAGTAGTGGTAGGGGGGCTTTCGTAGTGGTGGTGCCAAGGCCCGGCTCGGCCTGTCCGGGCCGAGCCGAAATTCTAGGGTCCACCCTATTAATCTGTCCTACCTCTTTCCACCGCCGCAACACTACCCCCCTCCCTTACCAGCGGTCGCCCTCGACCGCTTAGTCACCCCATCTATCCGAAAATCTCCACTTTTTTTTTTATCGTCTCTTTCTCGAAAATCCCCTCCGACGGTAATGTCACCTCTTCCGTCTTCTATCGCTTCTTGAATTTCTTACGTTATCGGCGTCCAAGGTCCTTCACTTGGCGTTTATGTGATCGGTGCGCCTAATCCGTGCCATCTGATCTGAGCCGTGGCTGGTCTGTGCGCCGGCGCGGAAGGTCTATATAGATCTTTCCGCAGCTCTATCTCTTCTTCTTTTTCTTTCTCTACTAAAGCCTTTACCTACTACAGGGTCGGCGGCGCTGGCACGCCACGGCGTCAGCGAGCTAGCGGCCGAACCGGCGATAGGTGGTGGCCGCGTCAAACCGGTAGTGGGTAGTGGCCGAGTCGAAGGCCTCCCTGAAGGCGACCGACACGATCGTCTTTATCGGCTTCCGCGCCGGTAGAGCGGACGTGGCTTTCTTCTTTTATTTCCATCTCTTTCAGAAGTCGTCAGTTTCGGAGCTATCCAGGTTTCGGCTTCAGCGGGTTCCGCGCGTAGAAGTCTCTAAGCAGCTCCGCCGAATTCCGCAGGTTCTCGATTAGATACTATTTATAGTCTTCCGGCTACCCCTTCTACGAGATCCTCGCTTTGATGGACCCCCTTATCTTCTTTACGTCCATTACGTCTTCTACCTCCTACTCTTCTTTATTACTGTCTATGTCGACAGGCAGGGGTTCGGCGAACCTCTGTTCCGGAAGGCTATCCTTAGGGTCCAGGCTTAGCAGATCTAAATGGAAAACGTCGTAGATCTGGAACGCCTTTGGCAGCTGGAGCCGATAAGTCACTAGCGACCTCTTTTCTATTATCGTAAACGGACCTACGTAGCGTGGATTCAGCTTGGCGTTGCCTTTCAGCCTTAGGTTCTTCGTATTAAGCTATACTCTTTGGCCTTCCTCGAATTCTATCGGTGACCGCTTCTTATTAGCTCGAGTCACTATCTTCTTTTGAGCCGATTCTATCGCGTCTTTCGCTACTTTGGTCGCTTCTTCTATCTGAGATCGGAGCGCTTCCGCCGCCGCGGCGGCGACTCTCTTTAACGACGTAGTAGTGGTGGTGGAAAGCTCCGGCGAGCCGGCGTCGCTTAGTGGCTGGAAGCTTAGCCTCGGAAGATAACCGTAGGTTATCTCGAACGGCGCCAGCGACGTCGCTTCTAACCGTGTTGAGTTCGCGCAGAATTCGGCTATCGGCAACACCTTAACCTAATCTTCTTAATAATAGCCGCAGAAAGTTCGTAGGTATCGTTCTATCTTACGGTTAGCGACTTTAGACTGACCGTCGGTTTGAGGGTAAGCGGCGGTGCTGAGCTTTCTATAAATTCTAAGAGCTTGGTTGATAGCTTTCCACACGTCGGCAGTGAATTAAGGACCCCTATCCGGAGTGATAGTGTCCGGCAGCCTATAGTGCTTCTATACGTGTTGGATTAACATTCTCGCCGTTTCTTCTGCAGTAGTTCCCTCATCCTTAGCTCGACATAGGATGAAATGGCGCTCTTTGCTCAGCCGATCTACTACATTGAGCGTGGCGTTATATCTATCGGAGTCCGGCAGGCCGGTTACGAAATCCATTATAATGTGCTGCTATGGTTTCTCGGGGATCGGCAGTGGCTTTAATAAGCCTGCTGGAAAGCCGTAACGCGGCTTCGCTAATCGGCATACGTGGCAGTTAGCGATAAATCGGTGGATCCGTTCGTAGATCCGCGGAAACCAGTAGATCGTTCTTACGGCCTGCGTCGTTTTCTTCGCTCCGGCGTAGCCAACATCTATAGAGTTATGGACCAGCTGGATGACCTCCGTAATTAGTTCTTCCGGAACTATTAGCTTTCCTAAGCCGGTTTTGCCGATCTTCTGTTGTTGGTTAAGCTGTTTCACCTTCTCGTAGAGAGTTTCTTCCTCGGGGGCTGGCTCCACTGCGCAGACCCCTACCTCTTTTAACACCTCTACGTCTACTATCCGCTCGGTTAACACCTTCTGGAACATGTTAGGGTCTTCTTTCGCGCGGCTCGTCTTCCCTTCTCTTCGCGTTAACGCGTTAGCCTTTCCGTTTTGAGTCCCTGGTCGATAGGTAATCTTAAAGTCGAACTCTAATAAGTAGGCGGCCTACCGAGCTTAGCGACGTAAGAGCTTCTGCGTCTTTATAAAGTAGACCAGCGACTAGTGGTCCGTAAGGACCTGAACCGTGCTCTTTCCAGCTATAAGCTCCGATTTCCACTCCTCGAAAGCCTGAATAATCGCTAGCAGCTCCTTATCGTAGATGGCGTAGTTCCGTTCGGCCTCTGTTATAGACTTGCTAAAGAAAGCCACCGGATGGAGGGTCTCGTCGTCGCTATATTGAGAAAGGACCCCTGCCGTTACTGTATCGGAAGCGTCCGTTTCTACGTAGATCGTCTTTTCTAGTCGGAAGTGCGCTAGCACTAGCGCAGAGGCCACTGCTTCTTTCAGCCGTGCGAAAGCTTCTGTGCACTTCTTATTCTATAGGCTAGCTGCTTCTTTCTTTAGCGCCTCGTTCAGGGGTCTCGCTATCTTGCTGAAGTCCTTTATAAATCGTCGATAGTAGCTGCAGAAGCCGAGAAACGCTCTAATCTGCGTAGCGTTTCCTGATTTCGGCTGCTTCCATTCCGCGACGGCGGCGACCTTTAATAGGTCTATCCGAATTCCATTTCTTCCGACGATAAGACCGAGATATTTAACCTCGGTTTGGTAGAACTCGCTCTTTTTCGTGTCCGCATTCAGTCCGACCTTACGGAGCCTGGTCAACACCTTCTCGATGTGGTCCGTGTGTTGCTCTCTCGTTCCATCTGTATAGATAAGAATGTCGTCCAGGTAGATAGACACGAACCGTTCCAACATGTCTATAAAGGTATAGTTTATAAAGCGTTGCTACACCGCCGGCGCGTTAGTAAGTCCGAAAGGCATTACCAACCACTTAAAATTGCCTATTCGCGTCGCGAACGTCGTAAGGTCTTCTGTCTGCCCTTCTTCGTTCCTTAGTCGATAGAACGCTTGGCGGATGTCTAGCTTGCTGAACTACTTAGCCTTCGCCACCCGCTGTATAGTTTCATCAATTAGCGGCAGTAGATACACGTCTCTCTTGGTGACCTTATTAAGGCCTCGATAGTCCACACACAGTCGAAGACTACCTCCGGGCTTCCGTACGAAAAGAATCGGTAACGCGTATTCAGCAGAACTCGGCGTAATAAACTTCTTTGCTAGGTTTTCGCGAACGAACACCTCTACCTAGTCCAGTTCCGCCGGCGACAGTCGTCTTAGGGGCTCGGTTCTTGGCAGCGTAGCTCCCTCCTTTAGTCAGATCTTGTTGTTATATTCCGGTCGACAGAGCGGCAGGAGGTTGGAGTCGGCTTTTAAGAACACGTCCGCGTAACCGTAGAGCTCGTTTGGCAACACCTCCAGAGGGTCTACTTCTTCTTCCGCTATTATCTTCCTGTAGTCTTCGATGTCTTTTATCAAGATAGCGTAGATCTTATTGTCCGGCGACTTCGCGAGGGTCGTTATAGCTTCTGAACTCATTATTCTGACGGTAACCAGGAGTTCGGAACAATCGGACGGAGCCTCTTTCGCAGACTCCGTAGCTTTCTGCTCGGCGGCGGCGGTGGCGACCTTTCCGATAGCCCCTGCTCCGCTACCCGGGGTTTTGAATCTGATCGTTCCTTTATCTACGTCGACGATAGCTTTCTGGTTCTTTATCTATTTCTGCCCTATAATAATGTCAAACCTTCCGATATCTATAATTCGGAACGTCGCTTCCGTAGTGCGACCAGCTAAGGTGGTCTTTAGCGGCACGTAGTGCGTAACGCTTTCTGTGTCTTGTCCGTTGTATGCCGAAATCTTCGTCGGCGACGCTAATTCTACCGGATAGCTGTATCTATTCGTTAGCTTCCGGACCAGCCGATAGTGGATCGCTGCACCGATAAGAGCTCCGGTATCGATAAAAGCTCTCAGCTGAAGTGGTTTGCTCGATCCTTTAAGGGGGTAAACAGTAATTGGAAGGATAATAGCTGTTTCCGTGTTTACTTCCACTGCAGCTAATAGCGGATCGCTGCAGCTATTGATGCTCTCTCGTTCCGTCGGTGCCTTTCGCAGGGATGCCCTGTTTTTTACGCTGGATGGGGGGTCTATCCGTCTAGCTAGTCTTTTCCTATAATTCTTAACTGCACCCCGCTGTCTACGCTGTTAGTGTCGTTCGGAGCTGGTTCGATGGCTTGAATAGTCTTTCTCAGCGGCGGCGGCTGCTTCGTTGCTCGATACTCCTGCTTCTGCTGTGCCGTTGCTTGGCATCTCGTAGCGATATGGCCGGGTTTTCCACACGCGTAGCAGGTAGGGACGAACGACGAACGCGGTGGATACGACGACTGCTGGGGGGTTCGTCGGAAAGGCGCAGGGGGCCGCGCCGTCTGCGCCGATAGCGTCGACTTCTGAACCGATTCGCGTAATTTCGCGTAAGCGCTTAAGTTTCTTGCAGTGACTCTCGCTCTGTGCACGAAGCTCTTAAGGTCTTTGTCTTCCACCGACGCTATAGCTACAGCCAGTTTAGGGTTCAGCTTCTGCCTTAGTAGGTAGAGCTGCTTATCTTCCGCTACTCGGGCCCTAATCGCATATTTTCTAAACAAACCGTAGAACTCCTCGAACGTCTGCCGGTTCTGGTTGATCTTATCCAGCTGCTTACAGGCCGTCTTCTTTCGGAATGGGTCTCCGAAGCGCTGGTCTAGTGCTCTAATCGCTTCCTCGGCGGTCGCCTCTTCTAGGTCCGCTACTAGCGAAAAAGCTTTACTTTCCAATCGCGATTCCAGGTACGCTAGTCTGTCTCTAGCGCTGTTTCCGGCGTAGTTACGGTCTATCTTATTCTTTATCTTCTTCTTAAACGCTTCCTAGTCTTTAGGGTCTCCGCCTCTAAACGCCGGTAGGTCCGGCAATAATGTCATCGAGGTGCTACCTTGACTATAGGCCGCCGGTAAGGCGGTCTCTGTTGGTTCTTCTCGATGCAGTAGCGGCGGCGACGATATCGCTGCTTCTATATTAGCTAGTTGGTCCTTTAGCGCCTTTAGTTGCGCCAGCCTATTCGCCGCCTGGTTCTCTAACACGTCGATAATAGTTTCTGCCGACTCCTTCTCGGCCCTTACTGTCTCTACTTCCTCCCTTAACTATCTGTTTTCTTCTACGTTCCTATAGAACTTCTGTTCTATATAGGTAATAATGTTAAACACCTTCTCAGCTCCGTGCTCTGTAAGATACTCTCCTATCTTATCCGGCGTACGTCCATACAGTTCGGCGTAGCCCTCTATGCCCTTTCTCGCTTTATCTACCTCTTTTTCCGTAAGGCCTTTATTGGTCGTTCCGTCGTCGAGAATGCTGGTACGCCTATCTCTCGGTCTGTCAGTCTTTCTCTTTCTACTGCGGCCTGTAACGCCGCTCTCTACTGCTAAGAAGCTTTCCATCTTCTTACAGTGCCTTAGGGGTTGTTGTTGTTGGTGTGTGTGTAGTGCGCGTGCGTTATTCGGGTTTCTGGATAGTTCGACGGGCCCTTTCGCGCAGCGCGGGGTTGGTGTAGAGAGTGAGTTCGAGATATAATAATCCGGGCACGCAGATATAATTCAATACGGCCTTTTTGATAACTATATCTCGAACTGAGGAGGGAAAGGAATCTATGTGGTAGTAGTGGGGGGCTTTCGTAGTGGTGGTGCCAAGGCCCGGCTCGGCCCGTCCGGGCCGAGCCGAAATTCCAGGGTCCACCCTATTAATCTGTCCTACCTCTTTCCACTGCCGCAACACTAGGCGAGGAGACTATCCGCCTAGCAGCGACATACCTATAGGAACCCTAACTGCGAGCATAGGAAGAGGCGGTAGAAAAGGACGAGGTATACTAAAGGGCCTATACGGCGATCTAAGGAGGACAGCGGAAGCTCCTAGCAGGGCTCTATCTTAAGGTGTCGGCAGCAGAGTGCTTAGTAGACGAGGAGAACAACCTAAAGTTTAGGAATCGGATATAGGTCCCTACAGACGAGAAGCTCTATACGAGCTTAATACAACAGGCGTACGACTCTATAGCTACCGGGCACCTAGGGCGTAAGGAGACGTACAGCATTGTCGCTAGGGACTACTACTAGCCGGCGATAGCGAAGGACATCCGCAGGTTCGTACAGAACTGCGATGTGTACAGACAGACGAAGCCCTAGCGTAAACTGAAATATAGGCTGTTAAAACCCCTACCGATCCCAGACCGGCCCTAGCAAGACCTAACAGTAGACTTTGTTACAGACCTCCCTAAGAGCGACGGGCGGCAGAACATTATAGTAGTTATAGACAAGCTAACGAAGGGAGTAATACTAGAGGGGATAGACTCTATTACAGCGGAGGACACTGCCTAGGCATTTATACAGACGACGTTTAGCAAACACGGTTTCCCTAGGTCGATTGTATTAGACTAGGGCACGCAGTTTACGAGCTAGCTCTAGGCAAGGGTCTGCCAGTTGCTAAAGGTAGAACGTCGCCTGTTAACTATATAGCACCTATAGACGGACAGGGCGACGGAGCAGGTCAATTCGACGTTAGAAGCGTACCTCTAAGCGTACGTCGACTTTAACTAGACGAACTAGAACCGACTCCTCCCTATAGCAGAACTGGCTATTAATAGCTGCATAGCCGATGCTACCGGAGTGTCCCCCTTTTTTATAGCCTATAGATACGACTATTCCCTGCTCTAACCAACCCTAAGGGATAACACCCTACGCCCTGTACGATCCCTAATTCAGCAGGGAGAGGCTATCGTACGGACGATTACGAATGCCTATTAATAGGCAAAGGCGAGTCTAGCTATAGCTTAACAGAATGCGGAAGAGCAGGCCAATAGGGGACGACAAGCTGCACCTAGGTACAAGGCAGGGGATAAGGTCTAGCTAAACCAACGACATATCCGTACAGACCGGCTAAGCAAGAAACTGGATTGGAAGAACAGGAAGTTTACAGTAGTCCGACTAGTAGGGACATACGCTATATAACTAAACACTCCCCTAGGGATCTATCTAGTCTTCTACGTAGACCTCGTACAGCCGGCAAACACGGACCCCCTACTGCACTAGACGACAGACGACGCGCGCCTACCTGCAATTATAACTAAGGGCTAGGAAGAGTATAAAGTAGAGGGGATCCTTAAAAGCTAAAGGAAGCGGAGGAAGGTAGAGTACCTAGTAAAATAGAGAGGATAGGCAGAGCCTATATAGGAACTATACGAGGCTCTACAGGACACAACTGCACTGGACAGATAGGAGGAGAACTATCCCCCTGCCTAGTTACAGTAACACTGAGCTGTACAGCGGAAGGAGGCACGATCTACCCTAAGGACAGGATAGCCGCTAGCAACCTAGGTTGTTAAAGAATCGAGAATTACGATATAGGACACTATAGGATCCTACTAATACGACATCGTACGACACTGTACGAGATAAGAGCTAGAAGAAAGGAACAGCTAGGGAACAGATAGGAAGGAGAGTAGAAATAAGAGGAGTTAAGAGCAGAACTGTCTAAAATTTCTTACACTACCTAGGGGGGGGGGGGGGGGGGGTAGCTTACTAGCTACTACCCTAGGGGACTAGAGCAAGCGACTCCTTATCTAAGATCTCAATTACCTCCTGCCCGGCCAGGCCCCTACCCCTACTAGAACTAGCCCTAGGGAGCAGAGGCACTCCCCTACCCCTACGTACCTCTGCTAGACAGCAGTAGGGGCAGTAGAGGGAGCTATCCTTCTACTTGTACGAGGTATATACTCTAGCCTAGAAGCCTAGGAGGCAGTATAGGCTAAGTAAGGGCTAGGGGGAGTTAGAGCAGGGGGTATAGGGCTGGCCCCGGGTAGCGATAAGGAGGGCGTTAACGTACGACGCCCAGGCCGTAGCCAGCTGCTAGGGTATAACCTAGGCAGGGTTATACTAGAAGGCGTAGTAGGGCAGCTCGGCTGTATCCTGCTACTTGTTAGTGTAGTACCTAAGACGTTAGCTTAGACTGTACAGAAGACGAGAATCCGTACGAACCGGAAGCGTAGCTGCTAGTTAAATTAAGGGCCCTACTACTAGAGGCGGAAATAGGGGGGGACCCTAGCCGGACGAGAGGAGGAGGAGGGGCCAGCAACTACGAGGGAGCTACTAGACGGGGCGGACGACATAGTAGTAGCTAGTAGTAGTAGTAGATAGTAGATAGTAGACAGTAGTAGATAGTAGTAGACAGTAGACAGCGTAGGGGGAGAAGAAAAGGAGGAAGGAAAGAGAAGGGAGAGGCTTAAGGTAACTGCCTGCTATAAGGGGAATAGCAAGCAGGGCAGCTACTACAAACAGGTAAAATAGCAAGAGGCAGCCGCGACCTAGGGGGGCGACGAGGGACGACGACTTAGACAACTAGACAAAACAGGAAGTCGCGACCTGCTAAAGGAACAGCAGGAGCTAAGTAAGTTCGGTACGCTACTATACGGAAAGAGGCACTACAAGAAGGGAAGGGGGGGGGTATTGTTAGGGAGCGCCGCCCGGCCTAGGTCCTAGACCTAACCTAAGCTAACCGTCGCCCTAAGGACTGCGACTTAGCGGCGCCAGCATAACCCTACCCTCTATACGGAACTACCGACAGGACCCTACTCCTATACAGAGGGAGAACCCTATAGTCCTGTATAAAGGGGAACTACCGCCCCTCTAAATAGAGGGAAAACTCTGTACTACCGTACAGAGGAGGGAACTCCCGATCCTCTATATAGAGGGTAAACCTTATATCCCTGCA
Organism: Pseudocercospora ulei; assembly: GCA_016165855.1. NCBI lineage: Eukaryota > Fungi > Ascomycota > Dothideomycetes > Mycosphaerellales > Mycosphaerellaceae > Pseudocercospora > Pseudocercospora ulei. The sequence continues at coordinate 6,505,528 of JACWNB010000004.1, forward strand.
TAGAGGGAAATTGCTAGCTTAGCTTTATAGGTCCAAATTGTACAGCAGCAGACGACGAAGGAACAGCCTATTAGTTCCTTTATATAGATACCCAACCTTAAGTTTCTAAACCAAGATTCTTAATCCCCTTACACGTAGGTTGGTAGTAGGAACTTCGTATATAGGCCTCTATAGGGCTTCTGCTGTATGTAGGTAAGCTATCCCGTCCTTACCTGTCCATTTACCTGCCTATTGTTCTAGCTGTGCATTCTGCGTCCAACCTGTATAGTCTGGCAGCAGCAGGCCGTCCGGCCGATTATCTCGGTTCCTGCTTAGGAAAGCTTTGTCCTAGTGCCTCGGTCCCTGTCTGGGGTCTAGCACTTAGGTAGATGTCTCGGCCTGCTATCGTCTGTAGGTAAGGTAGTAGGCGTTTACCTAACGGTCGTCTGTACAGCCTTAGGTAGTCCGGCTATCTCGTATAGTCCTACCCCCCCCCCCCCCCCCCCCCTACTAAACTATCTCTATTCCTACTCTTCTACCTTCCCTCTCCTATACCTATGCTATGCTCCTTGCAGGCTCCCTAGTGTTGTCTCCTCCTTTATATCCTTAGGGATAGATGTCTGTAGTTCCCCTCTATTCCTGCTCTTCCTTTGCAGCTTCCTAGTCTTGCCTACAGCTGCCTAATCCTGCCTACAGCTGCCTAACGTCTCTTGTAGCTGCCCAGCCCTAGCTGCAGCTGCCTAATGTTCCTTGCAGCTATTAAGTCCTATAGCTGCTATCTGTCTTATCCTGTACAGTATAGTGTTACTGTAGCTGCTTACTAGGGTATTTCTCCTCCTACTTATCTAGTGCCTGTATGTCCTAGAGAGCCCTGTATAGCTCCTATATAGGCTCTGCCTAACCTGCCTACTTAACTAGGTATTCTATCTTCTTCTGTCTTCTCTAGCTCTTAAGGATTTCTTCTAATTTATACTCCTCCTAGTCTTTAGTTACGATTGCTAGGGGGCGTGCGTCGTCCGTCGTCTGGTGTAGTAGAGGGTCCGTATATGCTGGCTGTACGAGGTCTACGTAGAAAACCGGGTAGATCTCTAGGGGAGTGTTAAGTCGTACAGTGTATGTCCCTACTAGCCGGACTACTGTAAACTTCTGGTTCTTCTAGTCTAGTTTCTTGCTTAGCCGGTCTGTATAGATATTGCGTTAGTTTAGCTATACCTTGTCCCCTGCCTCGAACCTTAGTGCAGCCTGTCGTCCCTTATTAGCCTGTTCTTCTGCCCTCTGTTAGGCTATAGCAAGGCTCGCTTTTGCCTATTAGTAAGCATTCGTAATCGTCTGTACAATGGCTTCCCTCTGCTAAATTAGGGAGCGTATAGGGCGTAAGGTAGCACTGCTTAGGGTCTGTAGGAGCAGGGAGTAGTCGTATCTATAGGTTATAGAGAAGGGAGACAGTCCTATAGCGTTACCTGTACAGCTGTTAATAGCTAGCTCTGCTATAGGGAGGAGGCGGTTCTAATTCGTCTGGTCGTAGTTAACGTACGCTCGGAGGTACGCTTCCAATGTCGAGTTAAACCTCTCTGTCGCGCCGTCCGTTTGTAGGTGCTATACAGTTAATAGGCGGCGTTCTACGTTTAACAATTAACAGACCCTTACCTAGAGCTGGCTTGTAAATTGTGTACCCCGGTTAGATACAATTAACCTAGGGAACCTGTACTTGCTAAACGTCGTCTTTATAAATGATTAGGCAGTGTCCTTAGCTGTAATAGAGTCTATTCCCTTTAGTATTACCCCCCTCGTTAGCTTGTCTATAACTACTATAATGTTCTGGCGTCCGTTACTCTTAGGGAGGTCTGTAATAAAATCTACTGTTAGATCTTGCTAGGGCCGGTCTAGTATTAGTAGGGGTTTTAGCAGCCCGTGTTTCAGTTTATACTAGGGCTTTGTCTGTCTATAGACATCGCAGTTCTGTATAAACCTACGGATATCCCTTGCTATCGCTAGCTAGTAGTAGTCCCTAGCGACGATGCTGTACGTCTCCTCGCGCCCTAGGTATCCGGTTGCTATTAAATCGTACGCCCGTTGTATTAAGCTTATATAGAGCTTCTCGTCTGCTAGGACGTAAATCCAGTTTCCGAACTTTAGGTTGTTCTCCTTGTCTACTGTGCACTCTGCCGCTAATACCTTAAGGTAGAGCGCTGCTAGGAGCTTCCGTTGTCCTCCTTAAATCGCTGTATAGGCACCTTAGTAAACGTCGTCCCCTTCTACTGCCTCTTCCTACGCCTGTAGCTAGGGTTCCTATATATGTGTCGCCGCTAGGCGGATAGTCTCCTCGCCTAGCTCCTCTTCAAACATCTAGAATGTTCGTAACTTTAGTCGGTCGTCGTCGTACGTTGCTAGCATGTCTTAATCTCGTCTAGATAGTGCGTCGGCCCTGCTATTGTCCTTTCCCTTACGATACTGGAGTCTTATATTAAATCGGCTTAGGTACATCGCCTATCGTACGTATCTCTTAGAAAGCTTCTAGGGCTGCGTAAAGTACTCGAGATTCTTGTAGTCGGTTAGGACAAGGAACTTAGGTACTAAGCAGAGTTCTCTATCCTACGCTTTACAACACTTTACGACTGCTAACAATTCCTTGTCGTAGATAGGGTAGTTGCATTTAGCTAGGGAGTTCTTCTTAGAGAAGTACGCGTATAGATGCAGGAGCCTGTCTAAGCTTACCTGCGATAGGATACCTCCTATATAATTCCCTAAGGAGTCGGTTTCTAGTATTGTCGTACGTTCTAGGTTAAAGGCAGCAAGTGTTAGTCCTGTAGTAAAGAGCTCCTTTAACTTGTTAAAACTCTTATTGCATTTATCCGTCTAGGCAAACTGTCTGTCCTTGTATGTTAGCTTAATAAGGGGGCGTACTATCTCTAAGTAGTTCCGTATAAACTGGCAGTAGAAGTTAGCAAACCTAAGGAATTCTTATACGCCCCTAATACTTGTACGGGGCTTCTATTACTTAATAGCATTAATCTTCTTCCTGTCTATGCGAATGCCTTTCCCTGCCTCGATAATAAACCCTAAGTATTTCGTACGCTGTATACCGAATTTACATTTATCGATATCGAGATACAATCCAGCCTATTGCAGTCGGTCCAATACCCTCTTAACGTCCTGTACGTAGTCTTTATAGGTGCTGTCCGTAAATACTAGTATGTTATTGATCCGAGCGCGCAGATGAGGTTCAATACAGCTGTTTTGATAACTATATCTCGAACTGAGGAGGGAAAGGAATCTATGTGGTGGTGGTGGTAGGCTTTGATGGTGGTGGTGCCAAGGCCCGGCTCGGCCCGGACGGGCCGAGCCGAAATTCCAGGGTCCACCCTATCAATCTGTCCCACCTCTTTCTACCACCGCAACACTACCCCCCCCCCTCACCAGCGGTCGCCCTCGACCGCTTAGTCATCCCATCCATCCTAAAAACCTCCACTGTTTTTTTTTTTTTTTTTTTTAAATCCCCTCCGATGGTAATGTCACCTTTTCCTTCTCTTATCGCTTCTTGAATCTCTTACGTTATCAACATCTGAAGTCCTTCACTTGGTCGTTTATGTGATGGACGCGCCTGATCCGTGCTATCTGATCTGAGCCGTAGGTCACCTAAGCTGCGGCGTGGCTGGTCTGTGCGTCGTCGCGGAGGTCTATATAGATCTTTCCGCGGCGCCGTTTTTCTTCCTCTTTTTCTCTTCCACCAAAGCCTTTATCCACTACGCGGGCGGCGGCGCTGCCGGCCGACGTAGTGGTCCCTGAAGCAATCACTTCCAGCACGATCGTTTTTATCGGCTTCCGCGCCGGTGGAGCGGACGTGTCTCCATTGCCGGCATTAGAGCTACGATGGCTTCGGCTTTTCTAGGTTCCGCGCGTAGAACTCTTTCAGCAGCTCCGCCGAATTCCGCAGGTTTTCAACTGGATACTATTTATAGTCTTCCGGCTACCCCTTCTACGAGATCCTCGCTTTGATGGACCCCCTTATCTTCTTTATATCTATTACGTCTTCTACCTCCTACTCTTCCTTATCACCTTCTATCTCGACTGGTAGGGGCTCGGCGAAGCCCTGCTCCGGAAGGCTGTCCTTAGGGTCCAGGCTCAGCAGATCTGAATGGAAAACGTCGTAGATCCGGAACGCCTTCAGCAGCTCGAGCCGATAAGTTACCGGCGACCTCTTTTCTATTATCTTGAATGGACCTACGTAGCGTGGGTTGAGCTTCGCGTTTCCTTTTAGCCTTAGGTTTCGTGTGTTGAGCCATACCTTTTGGCCTTTTTCGAATTCTATCGGTGACCGCTTTCTATTAGCTCGAGTTACTATCTTCTTCTAAGCCGATTCCATCGCTTCTTTTGCCACCTTGATCGCTTCTTCCATCTGAGATTGTAGCGCTTCTGCCGTTGTAGCGGCGACTCTCTTTAACGATGTAGCGGTGGAAAGCCCCTGCGAGTCTGCGTCGCTCGGCGGCTAAAAGCTCATTCTCGGAAGATAGCCGTGTGTTATCTCGAACGGCGCCAGCGACGTTGCTTCCGACTGTGTCGAGTTAGCGCAGAACTCAGCTATCGGCAACACCTTAACCCATTCTTCTTGATGGCGGCTGCAGAAGGTTCGCAGGTATCGCTCTATCTTGCGATTAGCTACTTTAGACTGACCGTCGGTTTGAGGGTAAGCGGCGGTGCTAAGCTTTCTACGAACTCCGAGAGCTTAGTTGATGGCTTTCTATACGTCGGCGGTGAATTAAGGACCCCTATCTGTAGTAATAGTGTCCGGCAGCCTATAGTGCTTCCATACGTGCTTAATTAGCATTCTCGCTGTTTCTTCCGCATTGGTTCCTTCGTCTCTCGCTCGACAGGGGATAAAGTGGCGTTCTTTGCTCAATCGGTCTACTACGTTTAGCGTGGCGTTATATCCATCGGAATCCGGCAGGCCGGTTACGAAATCCATCGTAATGTGCTGCTACGGCTTCTCGGGGATCGGAAGCGGCTTCAGTAAGCCTGCCGGAAGGCCGTAACGTGGCTTCGCCGCTCTGCATACGTGGCAATTGGCGATAAATCGATGGATCTGTTCGTAGATCCGTAGAAACCAGTAGACTGTCCTTATAGCTTCCATCGTCTTCTTTGAGCCGGCGTAGCCAACGTCTATGGAGCTATGGACTAGCTGGATGACCTCCGTAATTAGTTCTTCTGGAACTATTATCTTCCCTAAGCCGGTCTTGCCGAGCTTCTGTTGTTGATTGAGCTGTTTCACCTTTTCGTAGAGAGTTTCTTCCTTAGGGGCCGGTTCTACTGCGCAGACCCCTACCTCTTTCAACACCTCTGCGTCTACTATCCGCTCGGTCAACACCTTCTGGAACATATTCGGATCTTCTTTCGCTCGGCTGGTCTTCCCCTCTCTTCTCGTCAGTGCGTCGGCCTTTCCGTTTTGAGCCCCTGGTCGATAGGTAATCTTAAAATCGAACCCTGATAGGTAGGCGGCCCACCGTGCTTGACGTCGTAAGAGCTTCTGCGTCTTTATAAAGTAGGTCAGCGACTGGTGGTCCGTGAGGACCTGGACCGTGCTCTTTCTAGCCATAAGCTCCGGTTTCCACTCCTCGAAAGCCTGAATAATCGCTAGCAGCTCCTTATTATAGATGGCGTAGTTCCGTTTAGCTTCCGTTATAGATTTGCTAAAGAAGGCCACTAGGTAAAGGGTCTCGCCATCGTCAGCGTATTGAGAAAGGACCCCTGCCGTCACTGTGTCGGAAGCGTCCGTTTCTATGTAGATCGTCTTTTCCGGTCGGAAGTGCGCCAGAATCGGCGCCGAGGCCACTGCCTCTTTTAGCCGCACGAAAGCTTCCGTGCACTTCTTATTCTATATGCCGGCGGCCTCTTTCTTTAGCGCCTCGTTCAGGGGTCTCGCTATCTTGCTGAAGTCCTTAATGAACCGTCGATAGTAGCTGCAGAAGCCGAGAAACGCTCTGATTTGCGTAGTGTTTCCAGACTTCGGTTGCTTCCATTCGGCGACGGTGGCGACTTTCGACGGGTCCATCCGAATTCCATCCCTTCCGACGATAAGGCCGAGATATTTGACCTTAGTTTGATAGAACTCGCTCTTCTTCGTGTCCGCGTTCAGTCCTACCTCGCGGAGCCTCTTCAGCACTTTCTTAATGTGGTCTGTGTGTTGCTCTCTCGTTCCATCTGTATAGATAAGGATGTCGTCCAGGTAGATAGACACAAACCGTTCCAGCATGTCCATAAAGGTGTAATTCATAAAGCGTTGCTACACCGCCGGCGCGTTGGTGAGTCCGAAAGGCATCACCAACTACTTAAAATTGCCCATACGCGTCGCGAACGTCGTAAGGTCTTCTGTTTGCCCTTCTTCGTTTCTCAATCGATAGAACGCTTAGCAGATGTCCAGCTTGCTAAACTATTTAGCCTTTGCTACTCTTTGGATGGTTTCGTCAATTAACGGCAGTGGATATACGTCTCTTTTGGTGACCTTATTAAGGCCTCGATAGTCTACGCAGAGTCGCAGACTACCCCCTGGTTTCCTTACGAAAAGAATCGGTAACGCGTATTCGGCAGAACTCGGCGTAATGAACTTCTTCGCCAGGTTTTTACAAACAAACACCTCTACTTGGTCCAATTCGGCCGGCGACAGTCGTCTTAGGGGCTCGGTTCTTGGCAATGTGGCCCCTTCTTTCAACCTGATCTTGTTATTATATTCCGGTCGATAGAGCGGCAGGAGGTTGGAGTCGGCCTTCGAGAAAACATTAGCGTAACTATAGAGTTCTTTCAGTAGCACCTCCAGCGGATCTACTTCTTCTTCCGCCATTATCTTCCTGTAGTCTTCGATGTCTTTTATCGAGATAGCGTAAATCTCGTTGTCCAGCGACTTTGCGAGGGTCGTTATGGCTTCTGAACTCATCATTCCGACGGTAACCGGGGGTTCGTAACGATCGAACGGAGCCTCTTTCGCAGACTCCGTAGCTTTCGGCTTGGCGACGACGGTGGCGACCTTTCCGATGGTCCCTGCTCCGCTACCCGGGGTTTTGAACCTGATAGTTCCTTTATCTACGTTAACGATAGCTTTGTGGTTCTTCATCTATTTCTGCCCTATAATGATGTCAAACCTTCCGATATCCATGATTCGGAACGTCGCCTCTGTAGTGCGACCAGCCAGTGTAGTCCTTAGCGGCACGTAGTGCGTAACGCTTTCCGTGTCTTGTCCATTGTACGCCGAAATCCGCGTCGGCGACGCCAGTTCCACTAGATAACCGTATCTATTCGTTAGCTTCCGGACCAGTCGGTAGTGGATCGCCGCGCCGATGAGAGCTCCGGTGTCGATAAAAGCTTTCAGCTAAAGCGGTTTGCTCGATCCGTCAAGGGGGTGGACAGTGATTAGAAGGATAATGGCTGTTTCTGTGTTCACTTCCACCGCCGCCGAGAGCGGATCGCTGCAGCTGTTAATGCTTTCTTCTCGTAGCGATTCGCTTCGATTCGGTGCCCTATTGTTAATGCTGGATAGGGGGCCTATCCGTCCAGCTAGTCTTTTCCTATAATTCTCAGCTGCACGCCGCCGTCTACGCTGTCGGTGTCGTTCAGGGCTGGCTCCATAGCTTGTATAGTCTTCCTCGGTGGTTGCTGCGGCTGCGGCTGCCTTATAACACGATAGTCCTGCTTCTGCTTGTCCGATGCTTGGCATCTCGTAGCGATATAGCTAGGCTTGCTACACGCGAAACAGGTAGGGACGAACGACGAGCGCTGTGACTGATAAGGTAGCTGCTGTGGCGCTCTCCGGAAAGGCGCGGGGGGTCGTGTAGTCTGCGTTATTAGCGGCTTCTAGTTCGATTCGCGTGATTTCGCGTAAGCGCTTAAGTTTCTTGCGGTAACTCTCGCTTAGTAGACGAAGCTCTTAAGGCCTTCGTCTTCTACAGACGCCATGGCGGCGGCCAGCTCAGGACTTAGCTTCTGCCTTAATAGGTGGAGCTGCTCATCTTCCGCCACTCGGGCCCTGATCGCATATTTTCTGAACAAACCGTAGAATTCCTTAAACGTCTGCCGGTTCTGGTTGATCTTATCCAGCTGCTTACGGGCTGTCTTCTTTCGGAATGGGTCTCCGAAGCGTTAATCTAACGCTTTAATCGCTTCTTCGGCGGTTACCTCTTCTAGGTCTGCTACCAACGAAAAAGCTTCACCTTCTAGTCGCGCCTCTAAATAGGCCAATCTGTCTTCTTCGCTGCTTGATGCATAATCGCGGTTTATCTTATTCTTGATCTTCTTCTTGAACGCCTCCTACGCTTCGGAGTCTCCGCCACCGAAAACCGGTGGATCCGGTAATAACGTCATCAACGTGCCACCTTAACTGTAGGCCGCCGGCGAGGTGGTTTCTACTTGGGTTTCTCGCCGCGGTGGCGGCGACGATCTCGCTGCTTCTATATTAGCCAGTTGATCCTTTAGCGCCTTTAGCTGCGCTATTCGATTCGCCGCTTAGTGTTCCAACACTTCGACGATAGTCTCTGCCGATTCCTTCTCGGCCCTTACTGTCTCTACTTCCTCTCTTAGCTGTCTGTTTTCTTCTAGTGTCCTGTAGAACAGCGTCTTAATAAGGTCTATACCGTCGTAGACCTTTCCTATTCCGTTCTCGTTTACATAGTCTTCCAGTTCCTCGATCGTGCAGTCGTGGATCTTCTTGTATTCCTTTATTCGTTCCTTAATCTCTGCAGTCTCTTTAGCTGTAAAACCTCTAATAACGACCTTATCTTTAACTACGCTAGAGCGTCTGCTTGCTCTGTCAGTCTTTCCTTTTCTGCTTCTGCTGCGGCCTGTAACGCCGCTCTCTACCGCTAAGAAGTCTTCCATCTTCTTACGGTGCCTGGGGTTGGTTGTTGTTGGTGTGTTGGTGGGTGCGCGTGCGTTATTCGGGTTTCCGGATGGTTCAACGGGCCCTTTCGCGCAGCGCGGGGTTGTAGAGAGTGAGTTCGAGATATAATGATCCGAGCGCGCAGATGAGGTTCAATACGGCTGTTTTGATAACTATATCTCGAACTGAGGAGGGAAAGGAATCTATGTAGTGGTGGTAGTGGGCTTTGATGGTGGTGGTGCCAAGGCCCGGCTCGGCCCGGACGGGCCGAGCCGAAATTCCAGGGTCCACCCCATCAATCTGTCCCACCTCTTTCTACCACCGCAACAGTTATTAAGGTACGTAGAGCAGATGTCGTCTAGTAGCCCTTGCAGGGACCTGTTAATGTATCTCTAGAAGGTTGCTAGTACGTTAGTAAGGCTAAAGGGGGTAACAAGCTACTCGAAAAGTCTATACCTTATACAGAAAGCAGTTATCTATTTATAGCCTTCCTTATCCTGTATTTTGTAGAAGGCCGAGACTACGTTAAGCTTAGTAAGACAGTTTGCCTTGCTAATCCGTCCGAGGGTCTCCTTAATAAGAGGCAGGGGGTACTAGTCCTTCTTAGTAATTGTGTTAATGCCTCTGTAGTCTACGCAGAAACGCAAGCTGGCCGAGCCTTCCTTATAGACAAACAGCACTAGGGCTCCTGCGGGTAACGTACTTGCACGAATAAAACCTTTAGCAAGTAGGTCGTCTAGTATCTTGCGTAGTACTAGGAGTTCTCTAGAGGACATGCTATACAGTAGGCTATACAGTACTTTGGGGAGGCTCCTATCCGGACAGGGCTTTAGCTAGATGTCGTAGTTAATTCCTTCTCCTTAGTGTAGGGGCAGTTTTAAGGCCGATTTTGGTTCGAAGAGGTCCAGGTATTCCGCGTATTCCAATAGGAGCTTCGTATAGGGGTCCGTCGCTTTCTTAGGCGCTAAGGCCTTCTTAATGTCCGTAGTCGCAGTGTTGACCTCGGCGTTAGCGTTAGCTTCGGCTTTGGCATTGCCGCCCTACAGGACTCTCCCTTAGTCTCGGAGCCTCTGTTTCGTCGCTGCTAAGTACAGGCGTCCTCGTCCGACGTCTAGCTTGCCCCGCTAGCGCTCTATCTATAGCTTCCCTAATATCAGGTTATATCCTAACTTGTCCTATACGGCGTAGAGGTATAAGTCCTGCTTATAGTGTCCTTGTAGCTCTATCGTTACTTTTACTATATAGGTAATGTCCGGTCCTCGTCTGGTAATGCCCAGTATACGTATAGGTACAGTAGGGGTCGTCTTAATATAGTGTCTCTGTACGAAGTCCTCGCTAATTACTCTATACACTAAACATCCTGTGTTAATTAGCGTCCGCGCAGTAGCAGTCCCGTTTAGCGTAGGTCGTACGATAAACGGCATTGTCGTTATATAGTTGCTCTTAAAAGATAGCTAAGTAGTGCTTTAATTTAGCGATCTATCTCGTATATACCTCTAGCTAAGCCTTCGCTTAGAGGCTACTCTTTTCCTAACTTGTTATCGTCTAAGGGGAACTCTTAGGTCTTGTGTTAGGGCGCTGCAGTTGCTACCCTCGCAGTGGTCGGCCGTCCCCTAGGTCTCTCTACTAGCAAAAGCCCGCAATTCTGTACAGTATGCCCTATCTAGCTATACCTATAGCAGCTCCCTTCTGCTCGTCTCTTGTTAAGGGTAGCTGCGTCTACCTACTACGCCCTTTTAGTGCTAGCCCTTAGCTGTACAGTAACAGCTGCTACTACTCTTGTCTTTGTTATTAGTTCCTAGTCTATAGCGTCCTGCTGCTAATAGAGGGGCTGTCGCATCTTATAGGCGCAGCTTATCTGTCTAAGCCTGCACTGTTGGTTGTCGATTATCCTAAGGAGATTATAGAACATCTTGTACAAGGCTGGCCGCATTACACCTACTAGTCCTGTTATAATCTCCTTAGAGAAGCCTACCTCTAAGGTAGTAATTTTTACCCTGTCCTCTTATTAGAGTCCTCCTGCCTCTGCTAGGATCTGATCGTACTCTACGAGGAACTCTCGTACAGTCTTGCGTCCTTGCTTTATAGTGTTGACCTATATAAGGGCCCGGCTTTCGCAGTCTGGGTCCTTGTAGCTCCTATCGAGAGCTGCCTAGAGCATCGTCGTAGTTGCTATTGCTAGGTTAGCAATGGCCGTTTCGTAGTATAGCAGAATTCGTGCTGCTGCCTTGCCCTTTTATCTCCTAAAGAGGTACACTACCTTGTTAAGCTTAGTCGGGTATACTCCTAAGTCGACTAGAAGCTTAGAGCCTATCTAGGCAGCCTAGGAGGGGTACTCGGCCGGTGCCTTACTATCGTAGGTAGTAACGTTAGGGAGTTCGCTCTTAGGGACCGCGGTATAGGTCGTCGTGTTCGTCGTCGTCGTCGTCGTAGGAGTCGGGTCGCAACCGGACGCCCTAAGCTGTCGGAGCTCCTGTTCCTATCGGGAAATCGTCGAGGCCTAGTAGCCTATTTAGTCTTCGAGCTGGGTCTTGCGTGCTAGCAGCTCCTTATACATACAGTGCATCTGATCCTGTATAGCCGTAGGTTCTATAGGGATGTCGCTGTCTATCTTCGTTGTATTACTGCAGTTAATAACAGTAAGATAAGTTCCTAATATAATAGGTCTAAGAATCTTAGTTTAGAAACTTAAAGCTAGGTATCTACATAAAGGAACTAATAGGCAGTTCCTTCGTCGTCCGCTGCTGTCCAATTTGTACCTAAGAAGCTAAGCCAGCAATTTCCTACTGTGTAGGGGTGTAAGGTTTTCTCTCTATATAGAGGGTTAGGAGTTTCCCTCTATATAGGGATACAGAGTTTTCCCCTGTATAGAAGGGCGCCTATTTCCCTCTATGTAGGCTGTAGGGTTCTTCCTCTATACAGGGTATGCAGAGATTTCTCCCTAGGCAGGGAAGCAGAGTTTGCACTCTGTATAGGGTTACAGGATTTTCCTCTATACAGAGGGTAGGGTCGTGCTAGCGCTGCTAAGTCGCAATCCTTAGGACGACGGCCAGTTTAGGTACAGGACCTAGCAGGGCGGCATTATCCAATGTCGAGTTAACCCTCTCCGTCGTATTGTCCGTTTGCAGGTACTATGCAGTCAATAGGCAGCGTTCTATGTTTAACAATTAACAGACCCTTGCCTAGAGCTAGCTTGTAAATTGTGTACCCTAGTTAGATACAATTGACTAAGGGAACCTGTACTTAAGCCTGTTTCGCAAGTGTTAAACAACGGTAGTACGCTCCCGTCTCTGCCCTAGTATACTTTAGTGCCTTAAAGCTCTCCCCCTCCTACCAACACGTTAGTTATATATGTAGGTATTAGGGAATCCTGTAGGTATAGGTCCCCTAATACCTATATAGGCTGTCGTCTTCTGCTTTAGGTCTTTCGTCTATATATGTTAACAATGCTCTTTAGTAGGAGGTAGCCGATCCTAGGTAGAGTGTCGGCTATAGCCTAGTTAACTGTCTTTTATAGTCGCAGGCCTAGACTGTAAGTTGGTAGCAGTAATTCTAGGGATGTGCCTTAATAGGGCTCTAGCTGTGCGCAAATAGGTCGTCTAGTAACTATTGGCTCGTTTGCTATTGCTCTACATTGCAATTAGCTAGTTATATGTTGCCTCTACTGTCCGTCCTCTACCTGTCTATTTATCTACCTTCTATCCCTCGTCCGTCTATCTCCTATCTTATTATCCTAACTATATATGCCGCATTCAACCTATATAGTCTAGCAGAGGCGGACTGCCTAGCCGACCGTCTTGGTTCTTGCTTAGGAAAGCTTTGTTGCAGATAATGTAGTTAGCGTAGAGGAATTACTGTCTACTATTCTAATTCTATTATCTAGACGGAAGCTGCCGTTGTCGAATACAGGCGCAAGATCCGCTATCCTGTAGTTTTCTAGTGCTTTGGGCGCTGTCCGGGGTTACTAAGGACTTAGGTAGCGATATCCTAGCCTGTCGTTGTCTGCTAAGGTAAGGTAGTAGGCGTCTACTTAGTAATCGTCCGTACGGTCTTAGGTAGCCTAGTTATCTTATACAGCCCTACCCCCCCTCCTAAAACTATCCTATCTATTCTTACTCTCCTTATATCCTTCCACTTCCTGCTACCGTCCTACGTCTCTTGCAGTTTCCTAGTGTTGTCTGCAGTCTTCCTGTCCCTAGGAGTAGTTGCCCCTAGTTCCCCTCCTATACAACGTAGTGTTACTGTAACCGTCTGGAGGGATGTATCTCCTACAGCTGCTTAACCCTACTTCGCAGCTGCCTAGTCTTGTCTGCAGCTGCCTAATGTCTCTTGCAGCCGCCTAGCTCTGCCTGCAGCTGCCTAATGTCTCCTGTAGCTGCCTAGGTGCCTGCAGCTGACTAATGTTCCTTATAGCTACTATCTGTCCTACCCTATACAGTACAGTGTTACTATAACTGGTTAATAGGGTGTTTCTCTTCCTACTTGTCTAGTGCTAATGTATCCTAAAGAGCCTCGTACAGTTCCTATATAGGCTCTGCCTACCCTGCCTACTTAACTAGGTATTCTATCCTCTTCTGCTTCTTCTAGCTCTAAAGGATTTATTCTACCTTATACTCCTCCTAGTCCTTAGTAATAATTGCTAGGGGGTGTACCTCGTCCGTCTTCTAGTGTAGAAGGGGGTCTGTATATACTAGCTGTACGAGGTCTATATAGAAAACCGGATAGATCCCTAGGAGAGTGTTAAGTTATACAGTATATGTTCCTACTAGCTAGACTACTGTAAACTTCTGCTTCTTCTAGTCTAGTTTCTTGCTTAGCCGGTCTATACAAATATTGCGCTAGTTTAACTATACCTTATCCCCTGCCTTGTACCTTAGTGCAGCCTGCTGTCTCTAGTTAGCCTGCTCTTCCGTATTCTGTTAGGCTATAGTAAGGCTCGCTTTCGTCTATTAGTAGGCGTTCGTAATTGTCTGTACGATAGCTTCCCCTTGCTAAACTAGGGAACGTACAGGGTGTAGGGTAGTGCTGCCTAGGGTCGGTAGGAGTAGGGAGTAGTCGTACCTATAGGCTATAAAGAAGGGGGACAGGCCTATAGCGTTAGCTATATAGCTGTTAATAGCCAGCTCTGCTATAGGGAGGAGGCGGTTCCAATTGGTCTAGTTATAGTTAACGTATACTTAGAGGTACGCTTCCAGTGTTAAATTAACCCTCTCTGTCGCACCGTCTGTCTATAGGTGCTATACAGTTAATAGGCGACGTTCTACGTTTAGCAATTAGCAGATCCTCGCCTAGAGCTAGCTCGTAAATTGTATACTACAGTTGGACACAATTGACCTAGGGAATCCGTACTTGCTAAAAGTAGTCTGTATAAACGCCTAGGCAGTATCTTTAGCCGTAGTAGAGCTTATTCTCTCTAGTATTACCCCCCTCGTTAGCTTGTCCGTTACTACTATAATGTTTCGTTACCTGTCGCTCTTAGGTAAGTATGTAATAAAATCTACTGTTAGGTCCTGCTACGGCCGGTCCGGTATTAGTAGGGGCTTTAATAGGCCGTAATTTAGTTCCTGCTAGGCCTTCGTTCGTCTATAGACGTTGCAGTTCTGTATAAACCTACAGATGTCCTTCGCTATTGCCAGCTAGTAGTAGTCCCCAGCGACAATACAGTACGTCTCCTCGCGCCCTAGGTATCTAGTTGCAAACTAAGTCGTGCACTTGTTGTATTAAGCTCGTACAGAGCTTGTCGTCTGTAGGGACCTAAGTCTAGCCCCTAAACCCTAGGTTGTTCCCTCTGTCTACTGTATACTCTGCTACCGAGACCTTAAGGTTAAGCTCTATAGGGAGCTTCCGCTATCCTTCCTAGATCGCTGTACGGGCTTTCTAATAGGTGTCGTCCTTTTCTACTGCCTCTTCCTACACTTGCTAGTAGGGTCCTAATATGCGTATTGTTGCTAGGCGGACAGTATCTTCCCCTAGGTTCTCCTTAAACGTCTAGAATATCTGTAATTTTAGTTGTTTGTCGTCGTACATCGCTAGTATATCCTAGTCTCGCTAAGATAATATGTTAGCCCTGCTATTGTCCTTTCCTTTACAGTACTAGAGTCTTATATTAAAGCGGCTTAGATATATCGCCTATTACACGTGTCTCTTAGAGAGTTTCTAGGGTTGCATAAAATACTCGAGATTCTTATAGTTAGTTAGGGCGAGGAATTTAGGAACTTGATCCGGGCACGTAGATATAATTCAATACAGCCTTTTTAATAACTTTATCTAGAACTAAGGAGGGAAAGGAGTCTATATAGTAGTAAGTAAGAGCTTTAGGGGTAGTGTGCCAAGGCCCGGCTCGGTCCAGAAGGGCCGAGCCGAAATTCCAAAGGGTCTATCCTATTACTTAGTCCCACCCCTTTCTGCTGCTGCAACACTACCCCCCTCCCTTACTAGCAATCGACCTCGACCGCTTACTTATCTATCTCTCTCCTTTTTTTTACATTGTTGCTATCTAACGTCTTTACTTGTCGTCTATCTAATCTGTGCTATCTGGTCGGAGCCAGCGGTTACCTAAGCTGCGGCGTAACTAGTCTGTGCGCTACTGCGGAGGTCTATATAGATCCGTCCGCAGCGCCGTCTCTTCGTCTTTTTCTTTTTCTACTAAAGACCTTACCTACTGCAGGGCTGGCGGCGCCGACGCCACTTTACTTGTTTAGGGCGGCGTCGTCGACCGTCGCGTCGAAGCGGTAGTAGGTAGTGGCCGAGTCGAAGACTCCGGCTACGCGCGTCGCTACGATCGTTTCTGTTAGTTTTTCTACTAATGGAGCGGACGCGGTTTATCCTCTTTTTCCAGAACTATTAACTTCAGAGCCACTTAGGCTTTGGCTTCTTCGGATTTCGCGCATAGAACTCCTTTAGCAGCTCTACCGAATTCCGGAGGTTCTCGATCGGGTACTATTTATAGTCTTCTAGCTACCCCTTCTACGAGATCTTCGCTTTAATAGACCCTCTTATCTTTTTTACGTCTATTACGTCTTCTTCCTCCTACTCTTCTTCCTTACCGTCTATCTTAATTGGCAGGGGTTCAGCGAACTCCTGTTTCGGAAGGCCGTCCTTAGGGTCCAGGCTTAGCAGGTCCGAATAGAAGACATCGTAGATTCGAAACGACTTCAGTAGCTAGAGCCGGTAGGTTACCGGCGACCTCTTTTCCACTATCGTAAACGGACCTACGTAGCGGGGGTTAAGCTTGGCGTTGCCTCTTAGCCTTAGGTTCCGCGTATTAAGCTATACCTTTTAGCCTTCTTCGAATTCTATCAGTAACCGCTTTCTATTAGCTCAAGTTACTATCTTTTTCTAAGCCGATTCCATCGCCTCCTTCGCTACCTTAATTGCTTCTTCTATCTAAGCCTTAAGTGCTTCGGCCGCAGCGGCGGCGACTCTCTTTAACGAAGTGGCAGTAAAAGATTCCGAAGAGCTGGGTTCGTCCAGCGGTTGGAAGCTTATTCTCAGAAGATAACTATAGGTTATCTCGAATAGCGCTAGCGAGGTGGCTTCTAACCGTGCTGAATTGGCGCAGAATTCGGCTATTGGCAACACCTTGACCTACTCTCCTTAGTAGTAACTACAGAAAATTCGTAGATATTTTTCTATCTCGCAGTTAGCCACTTTAGACTAACTGTCGGTTTGAGGGTAAGCGGCTGTGCTAAGTTTTCTACGAATTTAGAGAGCTTGGTTAATAGCCTTCTATACATTAGCAGTAAATTGAGGACCCCTATCCGTAGTGATAGTGTCCAGCAGGCTATAGTGCTTCTATACGTGCTGGATTAGCATTCTCGCCGTTTCTTCTACAGTAGTTCCTTTATCCTTAGCTCGGCAGGGGATAAAGTAGCGCTCCTTGCTTAGTTAATCTACTACGTTAAGCGTAGCATTATATCTATCGGAATCCGGCAGGCCGGTTACGAAATCTATCGTAATATGCTGCTACAGTTTCTCGGGGATTAGAAGTGGCTTTAGCAGACCGGCCGGAAGGCCGTAACGGGGCTTTGCGACTCGGCACACGTAACAATTAGCGATAAACTGGTGGATCCGTTTAAAGATTGGCGGAAACCAGTAGATCGTCCTTACGGCTTCTATCGTCTTCTTCGAGCCTGTATAGCCGACGTCTTTAGAACTATAAACCAGCTAGATAACCTCTGTAATTAGTTCTTCTAGAACTATTAGCTTCCCTAAGCCTGTTCTGCCGAGCTTCTACTGCTGATTAAGTCGTTCTACTTTCTTGTAGAGTGTCTCTTCCTTAGTTAGCGGTTTTATCGCGCTGATCCCTGCTTCTTTTAACACCTCGGTATCTACTATCCGTTCGGTTAACACCTTCTAGAACATGTTCGGATCTTCTTTCGCGCAGCTAGTCTTTCCTTCTCTTCTCGTTAGCACATTAGCCTTTCTATTTTGAGCTCCAGGTCGACAGGTAATCTTGAAGTCGAATCCGGATAAGTAGGCGGCCTACCGAGCTTGGCAGCGTAATAGCTTCTACGTCTTTATAAAGTAGGTAAGCGACTAGTGGTCTGTAAGGACCTAGACTGTGCTCTTTCTAGCTATAAGCTCTGGCTTCTACTCCTCGAACGCCTGTATAATAGCTAACAGTTCTTTATCGTAGATAGCGTAATTCCGTTCGGCCTTAGTTATAGACTTGCTAAAGAAGGCCACCGAATGGAGGGTCTCGCCGTCGTTAGTGTATTAAGAAAGGACCCCTGCTGTTACTGTGTCGGAAGCGTCCGTTTCTACGTAGATCATCTTTTCTGGTCGGAAGTGCGCTAGAACCGGCGCCGAGGCTACTGCTTCTTTTAGTCGGATAAAAGCTTCTGTGCACTTCTTATTCTATAGGCTAGCGGCCTCCTTCTTTAACGCTTCGTTTAGGAGTCTCGCTATCTTGCTAAAGTCCTTAATAAACTGTCGATAGTAGCTACAGAATCCGAGAAACGTCCTGATTTGTGTAGTATTTCCGGATTTCGGCTGCTTCTATTCCGCGACAGCGGCGACCTTCGAGGGGTCTATCCGAATTCCTTCTCTTCCGACGATAAGACCGAGATATTTGACTTCGGTCTAATAAAACTCGCTCTTCTTCGTGTCCGCGTTTAATCCGACCTTGCAGAGTCTCTTTAGCACCCTCTTAATGTAGTCCGCGTGTTGCTCTCTCGTTCTATTAGTATAGATAAGAATGTCGTCTAAGTAGATAGATACGAACTGTTCCAGCATGTCTATAAAGATGTAGTTTATAAAGCGTTGCTACACTGCTAGTACGTTAGTAAGTCCGAAAGGCATTACTAACTACTTAAGATTGCCTATGCGCGTAGCGAATGTCGTAAGATCTTCTGTTTGCCCTTCCTTATTCCTTAATTAGTAGATGGCTTAGCGAATGTCTAGCTTGCTAAACTACTTAGCTTTAGCTACTCGTTGTATAGTCTTATCAATTAGCGGCAGCGGATACACATCTCTCTTAGTAACCTCGTTAAGGCCTCGGTAATCTATATACAGTTAGAGACTACCTCCAGGTTTCCGTACGAAAAGAATCGGTAACGTATACTCGGCAGAGCTCGGCGTAATAAACTTCTTTGCCAGATTTTCTCGAACAAACACTTCTACCTAGTCTAGCTTAGCTGGCGATAGCCTTCTTAGGGCCTTGGTTCTTGGCAGCGTAGCTCCTTCTTTTAGCCGGATCTTGTTGTTATATTCCAGTCGGTAGAGCGGCAGGAGGTTGGAGTTAGCTTTTAAGAATACGTTAGTATAGCTGTAGAGCTCCTTTAGCAACACCTCTAGCGGATCTACTTCTTCTTCCGCTATTATCTTCCGGTAGTCTTCGATGTCTTTTATTAAGATAGCGTAAATCTTATTGTCCAGCGACCTCGCGAGGGTCGTTAAGGCTTCCGAGCTTATTATCCCGATCGTGTCTATAGGGTCGGACCGATCTATCGGAACCGCTTCGATAGTCGTTACGTTCGGTTTCTCGGCGACGACAGTGACCGACTTAGCAGCGCCTCCGCTCTGCTGGGTTTTGAATCCGAGGGTGCCTTTACCTACCTTAATAATAGCTTTCTGGTTCTTGATCTATTTCTGTCCTATAATAATGTTAAGCCTTCTGATATCTATAATTCGGAACGTCACTTCCGTAGTGCGACTAGCTAGGGTAGTCCTTAGTGGCACGTAATGCGTAACACTCTCTGTATCTTGTCCGTTGTATACCGAAATTCGCGTCGGCGAGGCTAATTCCACTAGGTAACTATACCCGTTTATTAGCTTCTAAACTAATCGATAGTGGATCGCTGCGCTAATAAGGGCTCCTGTATCAATAAAAGCTCTTAGCTAAAGTGGGCTGCTTAAGCTATCGAGGGGGTAGACAGTAATTAGAAGGAGAATAGCTGTTTCCGTGTTTACTTCCACTGCTGCTAAGAGCGGATCGCTACAGCTGTTAATACTTCCTTCTTTTGGCAACGTAGTTCGTGTCGGTGCCCTATTGTCTATACTGGATAGGGGGCCTATCTGTTAGGGGGCGCCGCCCGGCCCAGGTCCTAGACCCGACCTAAGCCAACCGTCGCCCCGAGGACTGCGACTTAGCAGCGCTAGCACGACCCTACCCTCTGTACGGAACCACTGACAGGACCCTACTCCTGTACGGAAGGAAACACTACGGTCCTACATAAAGGGGAACTACCGCCCCTCTAAATAGAGGGAAAACTCTGCACTACTGTACAGAGGAGGTAACTCCCGATCCTCTGTACGGAGGGTAAACCTTATACCCCTATACAAAGGGAAAATTGCTAGCTTAGCTTTGTAGATAAAAATCGTACAGCAGCAGACGACGAAGGAACTGCCTATCAGTTCTTTTATATAGATACCTAACCTTAAGTTTCTAAACTAAGATTCTTAAGCCCCTTACATTAGGAACTGATCTTACTGTCGGTAACTGCAGTAATAAAACAAAGATAGACAGCGACATCCCTATAGAAACTACGGCTATAGAGGGGCATATACACTGCGTATACGAGGAGCTGCTAGAAAGCAAGAGGCAGCTCGAGCAACAAGTAAGCTACTAGGCTGCGATGATTTCCTAACGGGAACAGGAGCTACGACAGCTTAGGGCGTCCGATCGCGATCCGACCCCTGCGACGACGACGAAGATAATAGCCTATACCCCGACCCCTAAAAGCAAACTCCCTAACATCTCTACGTACAATAGTAAGGCTCCGGCCGAATACCCCTCCTAGGCTGCCTAGATACGCTCTAAGATTCTAGTTAACTTAGGAGCATACCCGACTAAGCTAGACAAGGTAGTTTACCTCTTTAGGAGGTTAAAGGGCAGGGCAGTAGCACGAATTCTGCTGTACTACGAGACGGCTATTGCTAACCCAGCAAAAGCTACGATAACGATGCTCTAGGCAGCTCTAGACAAGAGCTACAAGTACCCGGACCGCGAGATCCGAGCACTCCTACAGGTTAATACGATAAAACAAGGACGCAAGACCGTACGAGAATTCCTTGCAGAATTTAACTAGACTTTAGCAGAAGCAGGAGGTCTCTAATAGGAGAACAGGATAAAAATTACCTCTTTAGAGGTAGGCCTCTCTAAGGAGATTATAACAGGGCTAGTAGGCGTAATGCGACCAGCTATATACAAGGAATTCTGCAATCTCCTTAGGATAGTCGACGACTAGCAGCGCAGGCTTAGACAGATAGGCCGCACTTAGGAGATAAGACAACCCCTCTAGCGACAGACGGATGCTATAGACTAGGAACCGACGACGACGAGGGTAGCGGCAGCAGTTACTATACAGCTAAGGGCCACTACTAAAAAGGCGCAATAGGTAGATATAGCTACCCTTAACAAGAGACGAGCAGAAGGGAGCTGCTACCGGTGTAGCAAGATAGGCTACACTATACAGAATTGCGGGCTTCTGCCAGTAGAGAGACCTAGGGAACGGCCGACTACTGCGAGGGTAGCAACTGCAGCGCCTTAACGAGAAGATTAGGAGTCCTACTTAGACGACGACGAGTTAGGAAAAGAGTAGCCTCTAAGAGAAGGCTCTGCTAGAGGCAGGTGCGAGATAGACTGCCAAATTAAAGCATTACTTAGCTATCTTTTAAGAGCAATTACATAACGACGACGCCGTTTATCGTACGGCCAATGTTAAACAGGTCCGCAACGGTGCGGACATTAATTAACACAGGATGTTTGGTATATAGAGTAATTAGCGAAGACTTCGTACAGAGACATCGGATTAAGACGACCCCTACAGTACCTGTACGCATATTGGGCATTACCGGGCGAGGACCGGACATTACCTATATAGTAAAAGTAACGATAGAGGTACAGGGACACTATAAGCAGGACTTATACCTCTATGTTGTATAGGACAAGTTAGGGTATAACCTAATACTAGGGAAGCCTTAGATAGAGCGCTAGAGGGGCAAGCTAGACGTCGGACGAGGACGGCTGTACCTAGCAGTAACGAAGCAGAGACTGCGAGACTAGGGGAGGATCCTGTAAGGTAACAATGCTAAGGCCGAAATTAATACAGCAACAGCGGACATCGAGAAGGCATTAGCACCTAAGAAAGTAACGAACCCCTATACAAAGCTCCTAAGGGAGTATGCTAGATACCTAGACCTCTTCGAGCCAAAGTCGGCCTCGAAGCTGCTGCTACACCGAGGGGAAGGGATTAACTATAACATCCAGCTAGAACCCCGTCTAGATAGGGGCCTGCCAGAGGTACTGTACAGACTGCTGTATAGAATGTCCTCTAAAGAACTCTTAGTACTGCGCAAGACACTGGACGACCTGCTTGCCAAAGGGTTTATTCGGGCCAGTACGTCGTCTGCGGGAGCCCTAGTACTGTTTGTCTATAAAGAGGGGAAGGCCGGATTGCGTTTCTATATAGACTACAGAGGCATTAACGCGATTACTAAGAAGGACCGGTACCCCCTACCCCTTATTAAGGAGACTCTTAGACGGATTAGTAAGGCGAAGTAGTTTACTAAGCTTAACGTAGTCTTAGCCTTCTATAAGATACGGATTAAGGAAGGCTGTAAATAGATAACTGCCTTCTATACGAGATATAGTCTTTTTAAGTAGCTTGTTACCCCCTTCGGCCTTGCTAACGTACTAGCAACCTTCTAAAGGTACATTAACAAGTCCCTATAAGGGTTACTAGACAACATCTGCTCGGCATACCTCGACGATACCCTGGTTTTTACAGACGGTACCTACGCAGATTACGTACAGGACGTTAAGAAGGTGCTAGACCGACTGCAGCAGGCTGGCTTATACCTCGACATCGACAAATGCGAATTCGGTGTCTAGCGTACGAAATACCTAGGTTTTATTATCGAGGCAGGGAAAGGCATTAGTATAGATAGAAAGAAGATTAATGCTATTAAGCAATAGAAGCTGCCTACGAACATTAAGGACGTATAGGAATTTCTTGGGTTTGCCAACTTCTACTACTAGTTTATACAGAACTACTTAGAGATCGTACGCCCCCTAGTTAAGCTAACGCGTAAGGACAAGCAGTTCAAATAGACGGACGAATGCGATAGGAGCTTCGACAAGCTAAAGGAGCTCTTTACTATAGGACTAACACTTGCCGCCTTTAACCCGGAGCGTACAACAATACTGGAAACTGACTCCTTAGGGTACTGCATTAGAGGTATCCTGTTACAGGTAGGCTTAGACAGACTCCTATATCTATACGCGTATTTCTCTAAGAAGAACTCCCTAGCTAAGTGCAACTACCCTATCTACGACAAAGAGTTGCTGGCAGTCGTACGGTATTGCGAAGTATAGGATAGAGAACTCCGCTCGGTGCCCGAGTTCCTCGCCCTAACAGACTATAAGAATCTAGAGTACTTTACTTAACCCTAGAAGCTGTCCGAGAGGCACGTACGATAGGCAATATACCTAAGCCGGTTTAATATAAGACTCTAGTATTGTAAGGGTAAGGAGAACAGCAGGGCCGATGCACTGTCTAGACAGGACTAGGACATGCTAACGATATACGAGGACGACCGGCTAAAGTTACAAACATTCCAGATGTTTAAGGAGGAGCTAGGCGAGGAGACTATCCGCCTAGCGGCGACATACCTATAGGAACCTTAACTGCAAGTATAGGAAGAGGCAGTAGAAAAGGACGAGGTATACTAAGGGGCCTGTACAGCGATCTAAGGAGGGCAACGGAAGCTCCTAGCCGAGCTCTATCTTAAGGTATCGGCAGCAGAGTGCTTAGTAGACGAGGAGAACAACCTAAAGTTTAGGAATCGGATTTAGGTCCTGGCAGACGAGAAGCTCTGTACGAGCTTAATATAACGGGCGTATAACTCTATAGCTACCGGGCACCTAGGGCGCGAGGAGACGTACAGCATTATTGCCTAAGACTACTACTAGCTGGCGATAGCGAAGGACATTTGCAGGTTTGTACAGAACTGCGATATATGCAGACAGACGAAGCCCTAGCGCGAGCTAAAGCATAGGCTGCTAAAGCCCCTACTAATACCGGACCGGCCCTAGCAAGATCTAACAGTAGACTTTATTACAGACCTCCCTAGGAGCGACGGACGGCGAAACATTATAGTAGTTATAGACAAGTTAACGAAGGAGGTAATACTAGAGGGAATGGACTCTATTACGGCTAAAGACACTGCCTAGGCCTTTATACAGACGACGTTTAGTAAGCACGGTTTCCCTAGGTCAATTGTATTAGACTAGGGGACACAGTTTACGAGCCAGCTCTAGGCAAGGGTCTACTAGTTGCTAAAGGTAGAACGTCGCCTGTTAACCGTATAGCACCTACAGACGGACGGGGCGACGGAGAGGGTCAATTTAACTTTGGAAGCGTACCTCTAAGCGTACGTCGACTATAACTAGACGAACTAGAACCGACTTCTCCCTATAGTGGAGCTAGCTATTAACAGCTGTACGGCTAATGCTACAGGACTGTCCCCCTTCTTTACGACCTATAGATACGACTATTCCCTGCTCCTACCGACTCTAAGTAGTAACACCCTACGCCCTATACAATCCCCAATTTAGCAAGGAGAGGCTATCGTATAGACGATTACGAACGCCTACTAATAGGCAAAGGCGAGCCTAGCTATAGCTTAACAGAACGCAGAAGAGCAGGCTAACAAGGGACGACAGGCTGCACTAAGGTACGAGGCAGGGGATAAGGTCTAGCTAAATCAGCGAAATATCTGTACAGACCGGCTAAGCAAGAAGCTAGATTAGAGGAACAGGAAGTTTGCAGTAGTCCGGCCGGTAGGGACATACGCCGTACGACTAAACACTCCCCTAGGGATTTATCTAGTCTTCTACGTAGACCTTGTATAGCCGGCGAACACGGACCCCCTACTGCACTAGACGACTAACGACGCGCGCCTACCTACAATTATAACTAAGGGCTAGGAAGAGTATAAAGTAGAGGAGATCCTTAAGAGCTAAAGGAAGTAGGGGAAGGTAGAGTACCTAGTAAAATAGAGAGGATAGGCAGAGCCTATATAGGAACTATACGAGGCTCTACAGGACACAACTGCACTAGACAGATAGGAGGAGAACCATCCCCCTGCCTAGTTATAGTAATACTACGCCGTATAGCGGAAGGAGGCACGATCTATCCTAAGGATAGGGTAGCTATAGGCAAACCTAGGTTGTTAAAGGATCGAGAATTACAATATAGGACACTATAGGATCCTGCTAACACGACATCGTACAACACTATACGAGATAAGGGCTGGAAGAAAGGAACAGCTAGAGGACAGATAGGAGGGAGAGTGGAAATAAGAGGAGTTAGGAGAGGACCGTCCGAAATTTCTTACACTATCTAGAGAGGGGGGGGGGGGGGGGGTGGCTTACTAGCTACCACCCTAGGGGACTAGAGCAACAGACTCCTTACCTATCTAGTGCAGTTGTGTCTTGCAGAGCCTCGTACAGTTCCTACGTAGGTTCTGCCTATCCTCTCCATTTTACTAAGCACTCTGTCTTTCCTTGCCTCCTTTAACTCTTAAGGATCCCCTCTACCTTATACTCTTCCTAGCCCTCGGTTATAATTGTAGGTAGGCGCGCGTCGTTAGTCGTCTAGTGCGGCAGGGGGTCCGTGTTCGCTGGTCGTACGAGGTCTACGTAAAAGACTAGGTAGATCCCTAGGGGGGTGTTTAGTCGTACAGCGTGTGTCCCTACTAGCCGGATTACCGTAAACTTCCTGTTCCTCTAGTCTAGCTTCTTGCTCGGCTGGTCTGTACGGATGTTCCGCTAGTTTAGCTAGACCTGATCCCCTGCCTCGTACCTTAGTGCTACCTGTCGTCCCTTGTTGGCCTGCTCTTCCGCATTCTGCTAGGCTATAGCTAGGCTCGCCTTTGCCTATTAGTAGGCGTTCGTAATCGTCCGTACGATAGCCTCTCCTTACTGGATTAGGGATCGTATAGGGCGCAGGGTGTTACTGCTTAGGGTCGGTAGGAGCAGGGAGTAGTCGTATCTGTAGGTTGTAAAGAAGGGAGACAGTCCTATAGCATCGGCCGTACAGCTATTAATAGCTAGCTCCACTATAGGGAGGAGTCGGTTCCAGTTCGTCTAGTTATAGTCTACGTACGCTCGGAGGTATGCTTCCAAAGTTGAATTGACCCTCTCTGTCGCACCGTCTGTTTGTAGGTGCTATGCAGTTAACAGACGACGTTCTACCTTTAGCAACTAGCAGATCCTTGCCCAGAGCTAGCTCGTAAACTGTATCCCCTAGTCTAATACGATTAACCTAGGGAAACCGTGCTTGCTAAACGTCGTCTGTATAAAGGCCTAGGCAGTGTCCTTAGCTGTAATAGAGTCCATTCCCTCTAGTATTACCCCCTTCGTTAACTTGTCCGTAACTACTATAATGTTCTGCCGTCCGTCGCTCTTAGGGAGGTCCGTAATAAAGTCTACTATTAGATCTTGCTAGGGCCGGTCCAGTATCGGCAGGGGCTTTAGCAGCCTATGCTTTAGCTCGCGCTAGGGCTTCGTCTGTCCGCATACATCGCAGTTCTATACGAACCTACGAATGTCCTTTGCTATCGCCGGCCAGTAGTAGTCCTAGGCGATAATGCTGTACGTCTCCTCGCGCCCTAGGTGCCCAGTAGCTATAGAGTTATGTGCCTGTTGTATTAAGCTCGTACGGAGCTCCTCGTCTGCCAGGACCTATATCCGATTCCTAAACCTTAGGTTGTTCTCCTCGTCTACTGAACACTTAGCTGTCGACACCTTAAGATAGAGCTCGGCTAGGAGCTTCCGTTGCCCTCCCTAGATCGCCGTACAGGCCCCTCGGTATACCTCGTCCTTTTCTACTGCCTCTTCCTATGCTTGCAGTTAGGGTTCCTATAGGTGTGTCGCCGCTAGGCGGATAGTCTCCCTGTCCGGCTCCCCCTTAAACATCTAGAATGTTCGTAACTTAAGCCGGTCGTCTTCGTACGTCGTTAGCATGTCCTAGTCCCGTCTAGACAGTGCATCGGCCCTGCTGTTATCCTTGCCCTTACAGTACTAGAGTCTTATATTAAACCGGCTTAGGTATATTGCCTATCGTACGTGCCTCTCGGACAGCTTCCAGGGTTAAGTAAAGTATTCCAGGTTCTTGTAGTCCGTTAGGACGAGGAACTTAGGCACCGAGCGGAGTTCTCTATCCTAGGCTTTGCAACACCGTACGACTGCTAGCAACTCTTTGTCGTAGATAGGGTAGTTGCACTTAGCTAGGGAGTTCTTCTTAGAGAAATACGCGTATAGGTATAGGAGTCCGTCTGAGCCTACCTGTAACAGGATACCCCTAATGCAGTACCCCGAGGAGTCAGTTTCTAGTATTGTCGTACGCTCTAGGTCGAAGGCGGCGAGCGTTGGTCCTGTAGTAAAGAGCTCCTTTAGCTTGTCGAAGCTCCTATTACATTCGTCTGTCTATTTGAACTGCTTGTCTTTGTGCATTAGTTCAACTAGGGGGCGTACGATCTCTAAGTAGCTCTGTATAAACTAGCGGTAGAAGTTGGCAAACCTAAGAAATTCCTGTACGCCCTTAACGTTCGTAGGTAGCTTCTATTGCTTAATAGCATTAATCTTCTTCCTGTCTATACTAATACCTTTCCCTGCCTCGATAATAAAATCTAGGTATTTCGTACGTTGGACGCCGAATTCGCATATGTCGATGTCGAGGTACAAGCCTGCCCGCTGCAGTCGGTCCAGCACCTTCTTAACATCTCGTACGTAATCTGTATAGGTGCTGTCTGTAAAAACCAGGGTGTCGTTAAGGTATGCCGAGCAGATGTCGTCTAGTAACCCTTGTAGGGACTTGTTAATGTACCTTTAGAAGGTTGCCGGTGCATTAGCAAGGCCGAAGGGGGTAACAAGCTACTTAAAAAGGCCGTATCTCGTACAGAAGGCCGTTATCCATTTACAGCCTTCCTTAGTCCGTATCTTGTAGAAGGCTGAGACTACATTAAGCTTAGTGAACTACTTCGCCTTGCTAATCTGCCCGAGGGTCTCCTTAATAAGGGGTAGGGGGTACCGGTCCTTCTTAGTAATCGCATTAATGCCCCTGTAGTCTACGCAGAAACGCAATCCGGCCTTCCCCTCCTTATAGACAAACAGCACTAGGGCTCCCGCGGACGACGTACTAGCCCGAATAAACCCTTTAGTAAGCAGGTCGTCTAGCGTCTTGCGCAGTACTAAGAGTTCTCTAGAGGACATTCTGTACAGCGGTCCGTACAGTACCTCTAGCAGGCCCCTATCTAGACAGGGTTCTAGCTAGATGTTATAATCAATCCCTTTCCCTCGGTATAGCAGTAGCTTCGAGGCCGACTTTGGTTTAAAGAGGTCTAGGTACCTAACATACTCTCTTAGGAGCTTCGTACAGGGGTTTGTCGCCTCCTTAGGTGCTAATGCCTTCTCGATGTCCGCCGTCGCTGTGTTAATTTCGGCCTTAGTATTGCTACCTTGTAGGTACCTCCCCTGGTCCTAGATCCTCCGCCTCGTTACTGCTAGGTACAGCCGTCCTCGTCCGACGTCTAGCTTGCCCTTCTAGCGCTCTATCTAAGGCTTTCCTAGTATTAGGTTATACCCTAACTTGTCCTATACAATATAGAGGTATAAGTCTCGCTCGTAGTGTCCCTGTACCTCCAATGTTACTTTTACTATATAGGTAATGTCCGGTCCTTGCCCGGTAATGCCTAGCATGCGTACAGGTACTGTAGGGGTCGTCTTAATCCGATGTCTCTGTACAAAGTCCTCGCTAATTACTCTATACACCAAACATCCTATGTTAATTAATGTCCGCGCTATTGCGGACCCGTTTAACATCGGCCGTACGATAAACAGCGTCGTCGTTATATAATTGCTCTTAAAAGATAGCTAAGTAACGCTTTGATTTAGCAGTCTATCTCGCGCCTGCCTCTAGCAGAGTCTTCGCTTAGAGGCTACTCTTTTCCCGACTCGTCGTTATCTAAGTAGGACACCTAATCTTCTTGTTAAGGCGCTGCAATTGCTACCCTCGCAGTGGTCGGCCGTCCCCTAGGTCTCTCTGCTAGCAGAAGCCTGCAATTCTGTACAGTATAGCCTATCTTGCTACACCGGTAGCAGCTCCCTTCTGCTCGCCTCTTGTTAATGGTGGCTGTATCTACCTATTGCGCCCTTTTAGTAGCAGTCCTTAGCTATACAGTAGCTGCTGCTGCTACCCTCGTCGTCGTCGGTTCCTAGTCTATAGCGTCTATCTGTCGCTAGGAGGGTTGTCTTATCTCCTAAGCACAGCCTATCCGTCCTAGCCTGCGTTGCTAGTCGTCGACTATCCTAAGAAGGTCGCAGAATTCCTTGTACGTAGCTGGCCGCATTATACCTACTAGCCCCGTTATAATCTCCTTAGAGAGGCCTACCTCTAAAGAGGTAATCTTTATCCTGTCCTCCTATTAGAGACCCCCTGCTTCTGCTAAAGTCTAGTCAAATTCCGCGAGGAATCCTCGTACAGTCTTGCATCCTTCTTTCATCGTATTAACCTGTAAGAGTGCTCGGCTCTCGCAGTCCGGGTCCTTGTAGCTCTTGTCTAGAGCTGCCTAGAGCATTGTTGTCGTAGCTATCGCCGGGTTGGCGATAGCCGTCTCGTAGTACGGCAGAATTCGTGCTACTGCCCTGCCCTTTAACCTCCTAAAGAGGTAGACTACCTTGTCTAGCTCGGTCGGGTATACTCCTAAGTCTACTAGGAGCTTGGAGCGCATCTAAGCCGCCTAGGAGGGGTACTCGGCCGGAGCCTTACTATCGTACGTAGAGACGTCGGGGAGTTTGCTCTTAAGGGTCGGGGTGTAGGTTATAGTGTTCATTGTCGTCGTAGGGGTCGGATCGCAATCGGACGCCCTAAGCTGTCGTAGCTCCTGTTCCTGTTGGGAAATCATCGCAGCCTAGTAGCTTACTTGTTGTTCGAGCTGCCTCTTGCTTTCTAGCAGCTCCTCGTATACGCAGTGCATATGTCCCTCTATAGCTGTAGGTTCTATAGGGATGTCGCCGTCTATCTTTGTTCTATTACTGCAGTTACCGACAGTAAGATCAGTTCCTAATATAAGGGGCTTAAGAATCTTAATTCGGAAACTTAAGGTTGGGTATCTATATAAAGGAACTAATAGGCAGTTCCTGATCCGGGCACGCAGATATGATTCAATACGGCCTTTTTGATAACTATATCTCGAACTGAAGAGGGAAAGGAATCTATGTGGTGGTGGTGGTGGGCTTTGATGGTGGTGGTGCCAAGGCCCGGTTCGGCCCGGACGGGCCGAACCGAAATTCCAGGGTCCACCCCATCAATCTGTCCCACCTCTTTCCACCGTCGCAACACTACCCCCCTCCCTCACCAGCGGTCGCCCTCGACCGCTTAGTCATCCCATCCATCCTGGAAACCTCCACTGTGTTTTTTTTTTTTTTTTCTTTTTTATGATTCGTCGTCTCTTTCTCGAAAATTCCCTTCAACGTTGACGTCACCTCCTCCGTCCTCTATCAAAAACAGTGTCCTCTTCATCTCTTTCTCGACTTTTTACGTCATCTGCATCCGAAGTCCTTCACTTGACGTTCATGTGATCGGTGCGCCTGATCCGTGCCATCTGATTTGAGCCGTGGGTCATCTGAGCTGCGGCGTAGTTGGTCTGTGCGCCAGCGCGGAGGTCTATATAGATTCGTTCGCAGCTCCGTTTCTTCTTCTTTTCTTTCTCCACCGGAGTCAGCACTCCATCGCAGGGGGGCGGCGGCGCTGGCACGCCACGGCGTGCGCAGCCCACTGTCCCTCTACGATCTGAGCAGCGATCGTTTTCATCGGCTTCCGTGCCGGTGGAGCGGACGTAGCTTTCTTCCTTTTCTTCCGCATCGGCTTCAGGGCCATTCCGGTTTCGATTTCTTCGGGTTTCGCACGTAAAAGTCCCTCAGCAGCTCCGCCGACGTCACCTCGTTATCGTCCGCGTCTGGAGTCCTTCGCTTGGCCTTTATGTGATCGGCTCCATCTGATCTGAGCCGTTCGCCATCTGAGCTGCGGTCTGGACGGTCCGTGCGTTCGCCTCGGAGGTCTATATAGATCCGTCCGCAGCGCCGTTTCTTTTTCTTCTTCTTCTTCCTCATCCTACAAAGTCATCGCCGCCGACGCGGTCGGCGGCGCTGACGCGCCACGGGGTCGGCGCGATGCCTCCCGCTGCACGTGCGGCGGCGGCGCCCTCGAAGACCTCCCCGAAACCGACGATCGTCTTCATCGGCTTCTGCGCCGGTGGAGCGGACGCTGCTTTCTTCTTCTTCCGTAAGGATCGGCATCAGAGCCATTCCGGCTTCGGCTTCGTCGGATTCCGCGCGTAAAATTCTCTCAGCAGCTCCGCCGAATTCCGGAGGTTCTCGATCGGATACCATTCGTAGTCTTCTGGCCACCCTTTCCACGAGATCCTCGCTTTGATGGACCCCCTTATCTCCTTTACGTCCACCACATCTTCTACCTCCTACTCTTCTTCATCACCGTCCATCTCAACTGGTAGGGGTTCAGCGAACCCCTGTTCCGGAAGGCCGTCCTCAGGGTCCAGGCTCAGCAGATCTAAATGGAAAACATCGTGGATCCGGAACGCCTTCGGCAGCTCGAGTCGATAGGTCACCGGCGACCTCTTTTCTATTATCTTGAACGGACCTACGTAGCGGGGGTTGAGCTTGGCGTTCCCTTTCAGCTTCAGGTTCCGCGTGTTGAGCCATACCTTTTGGCCTTCCTCGAATTCCATCGGTGACCGCTTTCTATTAGTTCGAGTTACTATCTTCTTTTGAGCCGATTCCATCGCTTCTTTTGCCACTCTGATCGCTTCTTCCATCTGAGATCGTAGTGCTTCTGCTGCCGCGGCGGCGACTCTCTTTGACGACGTGGCGGTGGTAGAAAGCTCCGGCGAGCCTGTGTCTTTTGGTGGCTGGAAACTCAGCCTCGGAAGATAACCGTAGGTTATCTTAAACGGCGCCAGCGACGTCGCTTCTGACCGTGTTGAGTTCGCGCAGAATTCGGCTATCGGCAACACCTCGACCCACTTTTCTTGATGATGGCCGCAGAAGGTTCGCAGATATCGCTCCATCTCGCGATTAGCCACTTCAGACTGGCCGTCGGTCTGAGGATGAGCAGCCGTGCTAAGCTTTCCGTGGATTCCGAGCGTCTGATTTATGGCCTTCCATACGTCGGCGGTGAACTGAGGACCCCTATCCGTAGTGATAGTGTCCGGTAGGCCATGGTGCTTCCACACGTATTGGATTAACATCCGTGCTGTCTCTTCCGCGGTGGTTCCTTCGTCTTTAGCTCGACAGGGGATGAAGTGGCGTTCTTTGCTCAGCCGATCCACTACATTGAGCGTGGCGTTATATCCATCCGAATTCGGCAGGCCGGTCACGAAGTCCATCGTAATGTGTTGCTACGGTTTCTCGGGGATCGGAAGTGGCTTCAGCAGACCAGCCGGAAGACCGTGACGTGGCTTCGCGGCTCGGCACGCGTGGCAGTTGGCGATAAACCGGTAAATCCGCTTATAGATCCGCGGAAACCAGTAGGTCGTTCTCATTGCCTGCATCGTTTTCTTCGCGCCTGCGTGGCCCACATCTACGGAGCCGTGGACCAGTTGGATGACCTCAGTGATTAGTTCTTCCGGAACTATCAGCTTCCCTGAACCGGTTTTGCCGAGCTTCTGTTGTTGATTGAGCCGTTCCACCTTCTCGTAGAGCGTCTCTTCCTCAGGGGCCGGTTCCACTGCGCAGACCCCTACCTCTTTCAACACCTCTGCGTCTACCATTCGCTCGGTCAACACCTTCTGGAACATATTCGGATCTTCCTTCGCGCGGCTGGCCTTCCCTTCTCGTCTCGTCAGCGCGTTAGCCTTTCCGTTTTGAGCTCCGGGTCGATATGTAATCTTGAAGTCGAACCCTGATAAGTAGGCAGCCCACCGTGCTTGACGACGTAAGAGCTTCTGCGTCTTTATAAAGTAGGTCAGTGACTGGTGGTCCGTGAGAACCTGGACCGTGCTCTTTCCAGCCATAAGCTCCGGTTTCCACTCCTCGAAAGCCTGAATGATCGCCAGCAGCTCTTTATCGTAGATCGCGTAGTTCCGCTCAGCTTCGCTCATTGACTTGCTAAAGAAGGCGACTGGATGGAGGGTTTCGTCGTCACTATATTGAGAAAGGACTCCGGCCGTCACCGTGTCGGAAGCGTCCGTTTCCACATAGATCGTCTTTTCTGGCCGGAAGTGCGCCAGCACTGGTGCGGAGGCCACTGCTTCTTTTAGCCGGTTAAAGGCTTCCGTGCACCTCTCATTCCATAGGCCAGCGGCCTCTTTCTTCAGCGCCTCGTTCAGGGGTCTCGCTATCTTGCTGAAGTCCTTAATGAACCGTCGGTAGTAGCTGCAGAATCCGAGAAACGCTCTGATTTGCGTGGTGTTTCCGGATTTCGGCTGTTTCCACTCCGCGACGGCGGCGACCTTTAAGGGGTCCATACGAATTCCATCTCTTCCGACGATCAGACCGAGATATTTGACTTCAGTCTGATAAAACTCGCTCTTTTTCGTGTCCGCGTTCAATCCGACCTCGCGGAGCCTGGTCAGCACCTTCTTGATGTGGTCCGTGTGCTGTTCTCTCGTTCCTTCGGTGTAGATGAGGATGTCGTCCAAGTAAATGGACACGAACCGTTCTAACATGTCCATAAACGTGTGGTTCATAAAGCGTTGCCACACTGCCGGCGCGTTGGTGAGTCCGAAGGGCATCACCAACCACTTGAAATTACCTATACGCGTCGCGAACGTCGTGAGGTCTTCTGTCTGCCCTTCTTCGTTCCTCAGTCGATGGAACGCTTGGCGAATGTCCAGCTTGCTAAACCACTTAGCCTTCGCCACCCGCTGTATGGTCTCATCGATCAACGGCAGTGGATACACGTCTCTCTTAGTGACCTCGTTGAGACCCCGGTAGTCCACGCAAAGTCGTAGACCACCCCCTGGTTTCCTTACGAAAAGAATCGGTAACGCATATTCCGCGGAGCTCGGCGTAATGAACTTCTTCGCCAGGTTTTAACGAACAAACACCTCCACTTAGTCCAGTTCGGCTGGTGACAGTCTTCTTAGGGGCTCGGTTCTTGGCAACGTAGCTCCCTCCTTCAGTCGGATCTTGTTGTTATATTCCGGACGATGGAGCGGCAATAGGTTGGAATCTGCTTTTGAGAAGACGTCAGCGTAACTATGGAGTTCGCTTGGCAGCACTTCCAGTGGATCCACTTCTTCTTCCGCCATTATCTTTCTGTAGTCTTCTATGTCTTTTATTGAAATGGCGTAGATCTCTGTGTCCGGCGACTTCGCGAGAGTCGTCATAGCTTCTGAACTCATCATTCCGACGGTGACCGGGGGTTCGGAACGATCGGACCGAGCCTTTTTGGCGGACTCCGTGGCTTTCTGCTCGTTGGGGGCGGTGGCGATTGCGTCGCCTAGGGTTTTGAACCCTATCATGCCTTCTTCTACATCAATGACGGCTTTCTGGTTCTTCATCCATTTCTGCCCTATAATGATGTCAAATCTTCCGATATCCATAATTCGGAACGTCGCTTCCGTGGTGCGACCGGCCAAGGTGGTCTTCAGCGGCACGTAGTGTGTGACGCTTTCCGTGTCTTGTCCGTTATATGCCGAAATCCGTGTCGGCGACGCTAGTTCCACTGGGTAGCCATACCCTTTCATTAGTTTCTAAACCAATCTGTGGTGGATCGCCGCGCCAATGAGAGCTCCGGTATCGATAAAAGCTCTCAGCTGAAGTGGTCGGCTCGATCCGTCAAGGGGGTGGACAGTGATTGGAAGGATGATGGCTGTTTCCGTGTTCACTTCCACCGCCGCTGAGAGCGGATCGCTACAGCTGTTGATACTCTCTTTCGTCGACGTGGTTCGCGTTGGTGCCCTGTTGTCCATGCTGGATAGGGGGCCTATCCTTCTAGCTGGTCTTTTCCCAGTATTCGCAGGGGCACTCCACCGTCTACGCTGTCAGTATCGTTCGGCGTCGACTCGATGGCTTGAATAGCCTTTCTCTGCGGCTGCGGCTGCTTCGTTGCTCGATACTCCTGCTTTTGCTTATCCGACGCTTGACATCTCGTGGCGATGTGGCCAGGCTTTCCACACGCATAGCAGGTGGGGATGAACGACGAGCGCTGTGACTGATACGATGGCCGCTGGGGTGCTCGTCGGAAAGGCGCAGGGGCTCTGGTTCCCTGCGACGGCGGCTTCTGAGTCGATTCTCGTGCTTTCGCGTAGGCGTTCAAGTTTCTCCCTGTGACTCTCGCTCTATGGACGAAGCCCTCGAGGTCTTCGTCTTCCACAGACGCCATAGCTGCGGCCAGCTCAGGGTTTAGCTTCTGCCTCAATAGGTGAAGCTGCTTATCTTCTGCCACTCTCGCTCTGATGGCATATTTCCTGAACAGTCCGTAGAACTCTTCGAATGTCTGCTTGTTCTGGTTGATTTTATCCAGCTGCTTACGGGCTGTCTTCTTCCTGAAGGGGTCTCCGAAGCGTTGATCTAACGCTTTGATCGCTTCTTTAGCGGTTACCCCTTCCAGGTCCGCTACTAGCGAAAAAGCTTCTCCTTCCAACCGCGATTCCAGGTACGCCAACCGGTCTCCGGCGCTGTTCAATGCGTGATCGCGGCTCATCTTATTCTTGATCTTCTTCTTAAATTCTTCCCAGTCTTCGGGGTCTCCGCTCTTGAATGCCGGTGGGTCCGGTAATGACGTTATCAACGTGCCGCCTTGACTGTATGCCGCCGGTAAGGCGGTCTCTGCTGGTTCTTCTCGATGCGGTGGCAGCGACATCGCTGCTTCCATATCAGCCAGTTGGTTCTTTAGTGCTTTCAGTTGCGCTACTCTATTCGCCGCCTGGTTTTCTAACACATCGATGATGGTTTCTGCCGATTCCTTCTCGGCCCTTACCGTCTCCATTTCCTCCCTCAACTGTCTGTTTTCTTCCATGCTCCTATAGAACTTCTTTTCTATAAAGGTGATGGTGTCAAACACCTTCTCAGCTCTATGCTCTGTAAGATATTCTCCTATCTTATCCGGCGTGCGCCCGTACAGTTCGGCGTAGCCCTCCATGCCTTTTCTCGCTTCGTCTACCTCTTCTTCCGTAAGGCCTTTATAGGTCATTCCATCGTCGAGAATGCTGGTACGTCTATCTCTCGGTCTGTCGCTCTTTCTCTTTCCGCTGCGGCCTGTGACGCCGCTCTCTACCGCTAAGAAGCCTTCCATCTTCTCACGGTGCCTTGGGGGTTGTTGTTGTTGTTGGTGTGGGTGCGCGTGCGTTATTCGGGTTTCCGGATGATTCGACGGGCCCTTTCGCGCAGCGCGGGGGTTGTTGTGGAGAGTGAGTTCGAGATATAATGATCCGGGCACACAGATATGATTCAATACGGCCTTTTTGATAACTATATCTCGAACTGAAGAGGGAAAGGAATCTATGTGGTGGTGGTGGT
Organism: Pseudocercospora ulei; assembly: GCA_016165855.1. Lineage (NCBI taxonomy): Eukaryota > Fungi > Ascomycota > Dothideomycetes > Mycosphaerellales > Mycosphaerellaceae > Pseudocercospora > Pseudocercospora ulei. The sequence continues at coordinate 6,541,356 of JACWNB010000004.1, forward strand.
GGGCTTTGATAGTGGTAGTGCCAAGGCCCGGTTCGGCCCGGACGGGCCGAACCGAAATTCCAGGGTCCACCCCATCAATCTGTCCCACCTCTTTCCACCGTCGCAACAGTTCCTTCGTCGTCTGCTGCTATACGATTTGTACCTACGAAGCTAAGCTAGCAATTTCCCCCTTATGCAGGGGTGCCAGGTTCACCCTCTGTATAGAGGGTCGGGAGTTACCTCCTCTGTACGGTAGTGCGTCGTTCACCCCGTTTAGAGGGGCAGTAGCTCCCCTTCGGTAGCTCCCCTTCGTGCAGGACCGTAGTGTTCTCCCTCTGTACAGGAGTAGGGTCCTGTCGGCGGTTCTGTATAGAGGGAGGGGTCGTGCTAGCGTCGCTAAGTCGCAGTCCTTAGGGCGACGGTCGGCTTAGGTTGTTAGGGGGCGCCGCCTGGCTTAGGTCCTAAACCCGACCTAAGCCGACCGTCGCCCTAAGGATTGCGACTTAGCGGCGCCAGCACGACCCTACCCTCTGTACGGAGCTACTAACAGAACCCCACTCCTGTACAGAGGGAGGACACTATAGTCCTGCACAAAGGGGAGCTACTGCCCCTTAGACTAGAGGGGGGAAACCCTGCACCACTGTATAGAGGAGGTAACCCCCGACCCTCTGTACAGAGAGTAAACCTTGCACCCTAGCACAAAGGGGAAATTGCTAGCTTAGCCTCGTAGGTACAAATCGTACAGAGCAGACGACGAAGGAACTGCCTATTAGTTCCTTTATATAGATACCCAACCTTAAGCTTCTAAACTAAGATCCTTAAGCCCCTTACATTAGGAACTGATCTTACTGTCGGTAACTGCAGTAATAGAGCAAGATGGACGGCGACATCCCTATAGAACCTACGGCTATAGAGGGACATATGCACTGCGTATACGAGGAGCTGCTAGAAAGCAAGAGGCAGCTCGAACAGCAAGTAAGCCACTAGGCTACGATGATTTCCCAATAGGAACAGGAGCTACGACAGCTTAGGGCGTCCGATCGCGATCCGACCCCTACGACGACGAACACGACAATCCCTACCCCGAACCCTAAGAGCAAACTCCCCGACGTTTCTACGTACGATAGTAAGGCTCTAGCTGAGTACCCCTCCTAGGCGGCTTAGATGCGCTCTAAGCTCCTAGTCGACTTAGGAGCATACCTAACCGAGCTAGACAAGGTAGTCTACTTCTTTAGGAGGTTAAAGGGCAGGGCGGCAGCACGAATTCTGCCGTACTACGAGACGGCTATTGCTAACCTAGCAATAGCTACGACGACGATGCTATAGGCAGCTCTAGACAAGAGCTACAAAGACCCGGACTGCGAGAGCCGAGCACTCCTACAGGTTAATACGATAAAACAAGGACGTAAGACCGTATAAGAATTCCTCGCGGAATTTGACTAGACTTTGGCAGAAGCAAGGGGTCTCTAATAGGAGGACAGGATAAAGATTACTTCTCTAGAGGTAGGCCTCTCTAAGGAGATTATAACAGGACTGGTAGTTGTAATGCAGCTAGCTATATACGAGGAATTCTGCGACCTCCTTAGGATAGTTAACGACTAGCAACGCAGGCTAGGACGGATAGGCCGTGCTTAGGAGATAAGACAACCCCCCTAGCGACAGACAGACGCTATAGACTAGGAACCGACGACGACGAGGGTAGCAGCAGCAGCTACCGTACGGCTAAGGGCCGCTACTAAAAAGGCGCAATAGGTAGATACAGCCACCCTTAACAAGAGGCGAGCAGAAGGGAGCTGCTACCGGTGTAGCAAGATAGGCTACACTGTACGGAATTGCGGGCTTCTGCTAGTAGAGAGACCTACGGAACGGCCGACTACTGCAAGGGTAGCAACTGCAACGCCCTAACGAGAAGATCAGGTGTCCTACTTAGACGACAACGAGTCAGGGAAAGAGTAGCCTCTAAGCGAAGACTCTGCTAGAGGCAGGTACGAGATAGACTGCTAAATCAAAGCATTACTTGGCCATCTTTCAAGAGCAATTACATAATAACGACGCCGTTTATCGTATAGCTAACGTTAAACAGGTCTGCAACAGCGCGGGCATTAATTAACATAGAATGTTTAGTGTATAGAGTAATTAGCGAAGACTTCGTACAGAGACACTAGATTAAGACGACCCCTATAGTACCTGTACACATGCTGAGCATTACTAGGCGAGGACCGGACATTACCTATATAGTAAAAGTAACAATGGGGGTACAGGGACACTACGAGCAAGACTTATACCTCTATGTCGTACAGGACAAGTTAGGGTATAACCTAATACTAGGGAAGCCTTAGATAGAGCGCTAGAAGGGCAAGCTAGACGTCGGACGAGGACGGCTATACCTAGCAGTAACGAAGCAGAGAATCCAGGACTAGGGGAGGTTCCTATAAGATAGCAAAGCTAAGGCCGAGATCAACACAGCAACGGCGGACATCGAGAAGGCATTAGCACCTAAGGAAGCGACAAACCCCTGTACGAAGCTCCTAAGAGAGTATGTTAGGTACCTGGACCTTTTTAAACCAAAGTCGGCCTTAAAGCTGCCGCTATACCGAGGGGAAGGGATTGACTATAACATCTAGCTAGAACCCCGTCTAGATAGGGGCCTGCCGGAGGTACTGTACGGACTACTATACAGAATGTCCTCTAGAGAACTCTTAGTACTGCGCAAGACGCTGGACGACCTACTCGCTAAAGGGTTCATTTGGGCCAGTACGTCGTCCGCAGGAGCCCTAGTACTGTTTGTCTATAAGGAGGGGAAGGCTGGATTGCGTTTCTGCGTAGACTACAGAGGCATTAACGCGATTACTAAGAAGGACCGGTACCCCCTACCCCTTATTAAGGAGACCCTCGGACAGATCAGCAAGGCGAAGTAGTTTACTAAGCTCGACGTAGTCTCGGCCTTCTACAAGATACAGATTAAGGAAGGCTGTAAATGGATAACTGCCTTCCGTACGAGATACAGTCTTTTTAAGTAGCTAGTTACCCCCTTCGGCCTTGCTAATACACCGGCAACCTTCTAAAGGTACATTAACAAGTCCCTACAAGGGTTACTAGACGACATCTGCTTAGTATACCTCGACGACACTCTGGTTTTTACGGACGGCACCTACGTAGACTACGTACAGGATGTTAAGAAGGTGCTAGACCGACTGCAGCAGGCTGGCTTATACCTCGACATCGACAAATGCGAATTCGGTGTCCAACGTACGAAATACCTAGGTTTTATTATCGAGGCAGGGAAAGGCATTAGTATAGATAGGAAGAAGATTGATGCTATCAAACTATAGAAGCCGCCTACGAACGTTAAGGGCGTACGGGAATTCCTTAGGTTTGCCAACTTCTACTGCCAGTTTATACAGAACTACTTAGAGATCGTACGCCCTCTAGTTAAGCTAATGCACAAAGACAAGCAGTTTAAATAGACGGACGAATACGATAGGAGCTTCGACAAGCTAAAGGAGCTCTTTACTATAGGACCAACGCTCGCCGCCTTTGACCCAGAGCGTACGACAATACTGGAAACCGACTCCTCGGGGTACTGTATTAGGGGTATCCTGTTACAGGTAGGCTTAGACGGACTCCTATATCTATATGCGTACTTCTCTAAGAAGAACTCCCTAGCTAAGTGCAACTACCCTATCTACGACAAAGAGTTGCTAGCAGTCGTACAGTGTTGCGAAGCCTAGGATAGGGAACTCCGCTCGGTGCCCGAGTTCCTCGCCCTAACAGACTACAAGAACCTAGAATACTTCACTTAACCCTAGAAGCTGTCCGAGAGGCACGTACGATAGGCAATGTACCTAAGCCGGTTTAATATAAGACTCTAGTACTGCAAGGGTAAGGACAACAGCAGGGCCGACGCACTGTCTAGACGAGAACAGGACATGCTAACGACGTACAAGGACGACCGGCTGAAGTCGCGGACATTCTAGATGTTTAAGGGGGAGCTAGGCGGGGAGACTATCCGCCTAGCGGCGACACACCTATAGGAACCCTAACTGCAAGCATAGGAAGGGGCAGTGGAAAAGGACGAGGTATACCGAGGGGCCTGTACGGCGATCTAGGGAGGGCAACGGAAGCTCCTAGCCGAGCTCTACCTAAAGGTGTCGGCAGCCGAGTGTTCAGTAGACGAGGAGAACAACCTAAAGTTTAGAAGTCGGATGTAGGTCCTGGCGGACGAGAAGCTCTGTACAGGCTTAATACAACAAGCACATAACTCTATAGCTACCGGGCACCTAGGGCGCGAGGAGATGTACAGCATTATCGCCTGGGACTACTACTAGCTAGCGATAGCGAAGGACATTCGCAGGTTCGTACAGAACTGCGATATATGCGGACGGACGAAGCCCTAGCGCGAGCTAAAGCATAGGCTACTGAAGCCCCTGCCGATACCGGACCGTCCCTAGCAAGATCTAACCGTAGACTTTATTACTGACCTCCCTAAGAGCGACGGACGGCAAAACATTATAGTAGTTACAGACAAGCTAACGAAGGGGGTAATACTAGAGGGAATAGACTCTATTACAGCTAAAGATACTGCCTAGGCCTTTATCCGGACGACGTTCAGCAAGTACGGTTTCCCTAGGTCCATTGTATTAGACCAGGGGACACAGTTTACGAGCTAGCTCTAGGCACAGATCTGCTAGTTGCTAAAGGTAGAGCGTCGCCTGTCTACTGTATAGCACCTGCAGACAGACGGGGCGACGGAGAGAGCTAATTTAACCTTGGAAGCGTACCTCTAGGCATACGTCGACTATAACTAGACGAACTGGAATCGCCTTCTCCTAATAGCGGAGCTAGCTATTAACAGCTGTACGGCCGATACTACAGGACTGTCCCCCTTCTTTACGACCTATAGATACGACCATTCCCCGCTCCTACCGACCCCAGGTAGCAACACCCTGCGCCCTGTACAGTCCCCAGTCCAGCAAGGAGAGGCTATCGTACAGACGATTACGAACGCCTACTAATAGGCAAAGGCGAGCCTAGCTATAGCCTAGCAGAACGCAGAAGAGCAGGCTAACAAGGGACGATAGGCTGCACTAAGGTACGAGGCTAGGGATAAGGTCTGGTTAAACTAGCGAAACATCCGGACAGACCGGCCGAGCAAGAAGTTGGATTAGAAGAACAGGAAGTTTACGGTAATCCGGCCGGTAGGGACATACGCCGTACGACTAAACACTCCTCTAGGGATTTATCTAGTCTTCTACGTAGACCTCGTACGACCGGCGAGCACGGACCCCCTACTGCATTAGACGACTGACGACGCGCGCCCACCTGCAATTATAACTAAGGGCTAAGAAGAGTATAAGGTAGAGGGGATCCTTAAGAGTTAGAGGAAGCAGGGGAAGGCAGAGTACTTAGTAAAATAGAGAGGATGGGCGGAGCCTACGTAGGAACTGTACGAGGCCCTACAAGACACAACCGCACTGGACAGATAGGAGGAGAATCACCCCCCGGCCCAGTTACAGTAACACTGCGCTGTATAGCGGAAGGGGGCACGATCCACCTTAAGAACAGGGCAGCTGCAGGCAGGCCCGAGTTGTCCAAGGATCGAGTACTACGACGTAGGGCACTACAGGGCCTTGCTAACACGACATCGTACGACACTGTACAGGATAAGGGCTAGAAGAAAGGAACAGCCAAGGGACAATTAGGAGGGGGAGTGGAAATAAGATAAGCTAAGAGAACACCGTCCGAAATTTCTTACACTATCTAGGGGGGGGTAGCCTACTGGCCATTACCCCCCCCCCGGGGACCAGAACTACCTACTTATTATCTAAGAGCTCCACTACCTCGGGCCCGGCCGGGCCCCTACCCCTACTAGGGCTAGCCCTAGGAAGCAGAGGCACCCCCTTACCCCTACGTGCTTCCCCCGGACAGCGGAAGGGGCAGTAGAAGGAGCTATCCTTCCACTTATACGAGGCATACACCCTAGCCTAGAAACCTAGGAGGCGGTATAGGCTAAGTAAAGGCTGGGGGGAGTTAGGGCAGGGGGCGCAGAGCTGGCCCTAGGTAGCGATAAGGAGGGCGTTAACGTACGACAGGCGGGCCGTAGCTACCTGCTCTAGTATAACCTAGGCAGAGTTACACTAGAAGGCGTAGAAGGGGAGCCTAGCTGCGTCCTGCTGCTCGCGAGTATAGCACCTAAGATGTTAGCTTAGACTGTACAGAAGACGAGACTGTACGAACCGGAAGCGTAGCTGCTAGTTAAGTTAAGGGCCCTACTGCACAAGCTTAAAGTAGGGGGGAACCCTAGCTAGACGAGGGGGGGAGGCAGGGCCAGCAACTACAAGGGCACCACTAGACGGGACGGACGACATAGTGGCTAGTAGTAGTTAGTAGCTAGTAGTAGTTAGTAGCTAGTAGTAGTTAGTAATAGACAGTAGTAGTAGACGGTAGACAGTAGACGGTAGACAGTAGACAGTGTACAGGGAGAAGAGAAAGGGGAAGGGAAGAGAAGGGAGAAGGCTTAGGCTGCCTGCCTACTATAGTAGGAATAGCAAGCAGGGCAGCTACTACAGAGGGGTAAAATAGCAAGAGGCAACTACGACCTAGGGGAAGCGACGAGGGACGACGACCCGGACGACCGAACGAAATAGGAAGCTACGACCTACCAAAGGAACAGCGGGAGCTGGGTAGTTTAAGCACGGCGCTGTACGGAAGTAGCACTACGAGAAAGGGAAAGGGGGGGGGTATTATTAGGGGGCGCCGCCCGGCTTAGGTCCTAAACCCGACCTAAGCCGACTGTCGCCCTAAGGATTGCGACTTAGCGGCGCCAGCACGACCCTACCCTCTGTACGGAGCCACCGACAGAACCCCACTCCTGTACGGAGGGAGGACACTACAGTCCTGCACAAAGGGGAGCTACTGCCCCTTAGACTAGAGGGGGGAAACCCTGCACTACTGTACGGAGGAGGTAACCTCCGACCCTCTGTACAGAGGGTAAACCTTGCACCCCAGCACAAAGGGGAAATTGCTAGCTTGGCCTTATAGGTACAAATCGTACAGAGCAGACGACGAAGGAACTGCCTATTAGTTCCTTTATATAGATACCCAACCTTAAGCTTCTGAACCAAGATCCTTAAGCCCCTTACATAGGTCGGGTTCAGGGCCTAGGCCGGACGGCGCGCCCCTAACACTTTATATAGATACCTAACCTTAAGTTTCTAAACCAAGATTCTTAAGCCCCTTATACTATCCGTACAGCTAGTCTTTTCCTAAGATCTGCAGTAGCACTCTACTATCTACACTGTCGGTGTCGTTCGGAGCCGGCTTAATAGCTTGGATAGTCTTTCTTAGCGGCTGCTGCTTTGCAGCACGATATTCCTGCTTCTGTTAATCTGTCGCTTAGTATCTCGTAGCTATATAGCTAGGCTTTCCGTATACGTAGCAGGTAGGGACGAACGACGAACGCGGCGAATAAGATAGCTGCTAGGGCGCTCTCCGGAAAGGTGCAGGGGGTCGTGTTGTTAGCGTCGTTAACGGCTTCTAGTTTGATTTACGCGATTTCGCGTAAGCGCTTAGGTTTCTAGCAGTAACTCTCGCTCTGTGCACGAAGCTCTTAAGGTCTTCGTCTTCTGCTGACGCTATAGCTACGGCCAGTTCAGGGTTCAGCTTCTGCCTTAGTAGGTACAGCTGCTTATCTTCTAACACTCTGGCTCTAATAGCATATTTTCTGAACAGTCCGTAGAACTCCTTTAACTTCTGCCGGTTCTGGTTAATCTTATCTAGTTGCTTACAGGCTGTCTTCTTTTAGAAGGGGTCTCTAAAGCGTTAGTTTAGCGCTTTAATTGCTTCTTCGGCGGTTACCTCTTCTAGGTCCGCTACTAGCGAAAAAGCTTTACCTTCTAATCGCGATTCCAGGTAGGCCAATCTATCTCCTGCACTGCTTCCGGCGTAATCGCAGTCTATCTTGTTCTTTATCTTTTTCTTAAATGCCTTCCAGTCCTTAGGGTCTCTGCCTCTAAACGCCGGTAGGTTAGGTAGTAACGTTATCGAGGTGCCGCCTTAACTGTAGGCTGCCAGTAAGGCAGTCTCTGCTTGTTCTTCTCGATGTAGTAGCGGCGCCGACGACATCGCTGTTTCTATTTTAGCTAACTAAGTCTTTATCGTCTTTAGTTATGCTAGTCGATTCGCCGCTTAGCTTTCTAGCACATCAATAATAGTCTCTGCCGATTTCTTCTCGGCCCTTACCGCTTCGTTTTCCTCTCTTAACTGCCTCTTCTCTTCTAGTGTTCTGTAAAACAGCGTCTTAATAAGGTCTATACCGTCGTAGACCTTCCCTATTCCGTTCTCGTTTACGTAGTCTTTAAGTTCCTCGAGCGTGCAGTCGTAGATCTTCTTATATTTAGTTATTCGTTCCTTAATCTCTGCAGTTTCTTCTGCTGTAAAACCTCTAATAATGAACTTATTATTAATAAAGCTGGAGCGCCTACTCGCTCTGTTAGTCTTTTCTCTCCTGCTTCTGCTGCGGCCTGTAACGCTGCCTTCTACCGTTAAGAAGCTCTCTATAGCTGTCTTACAGTGCTAGGAGTTGTTGGTTTGGTGTGTGTATGCGCGTGCGTTATTCGGGTTGCCGGATAGTTTAACGGGCCCTTTCGCGCAGCGCGGAGTTGGTATAGTAAGTAAGTTCGAGATATAATAATCCGGGCACGTAGATATAATTCAATACGGCCTTTTTGATAACTATATCTCGAACTGAGGAGGGAAAGGAGTCTATATAGTAGTGAGTAAGAGCTTTAGGGGTAGTGTGCCAAGGCCCGGCTCGGTCCGGAAGGGCCGAGCCGAAATTCCGAGGATCTACCCTATTACTCAGTCCTACCCCTTTCTGCTACTGCAATAGAACTAAGCGGAGTTCTCTGTCCTACGCCTTGCAGCACTATACGACCGCTAGCAATTCCTTGTCGTAGATAGGATAGTTGCATTCGGCTAGGGAGCTCTTCTTAGAGAAATACGTATATAGGTATAGAAGGCTGTCTAGGTCTACCTGTAAGAGGATACCTCCTATGCAGTAACCTAAGGAGTCGGTTTCCAGTATCGTCGTATATTCCGGATCGAAGGCAGCAAGCGTTAGGCCTATAGTAAAGAGTTCCTTTAGCTTGTTGAAACTCCTATCGCATTCCTTCGTCTATACGAACTGCCTCTTTTTATATATTAGCTTAACTAGGGGGCGTACTATCTCCGAGTAGTTCTGTATAAACTGGTAGTAGAAGTTGGCAAACCTAAGGAATTCTCATACGCCTTTAACATTTGTAGGGGGCTTCTATTGCTTAATAGCATTAATCTTCTTCCTGTCTATACTAATGCCCTTCCCTGCCTTAATAATAAACTCTAGGTATTTCGTACGCTATATACCGAATTTACATTTGTTAATATCGAGGTACAATCCAGCCTGTTGTAGACGGTCCAGCACCTTCTTAACGTCTCGTACGTAGTCGTTGCAGGTACTGTCTATAAAAACTAGGGTGTCGTCGAGGTATACAGAGCAGATCTCGTCTAGAAGTCTTTATAGAGACCTGTTAATGTACCTCTAGAAGGTTGCTAGCGCATTTGCAAGGCTAGAGGGGGTAACAAGCTACTCGAAAAGGCTGTACTTCGTACAGAAAGCGGTTATCTATTTACATCCTTCCTTAATCCTTACCTTATAAAAGGCTAAAACAACGTTAAGCTTAGTAAACTATTTTGCCTTGCTAGTCTGTCCGAGGGTCTCCTTAATAAGAAGTAGGGGGTACCGGTCCCTCTTAGTAATTGCGTTAATGCCTCTGTAGTCTACGCAGAAACGCAAGCCGGCTAAGCCTTCCTTATAGACAAACAGTACTAGGGCTCTAGCTAAGGACGTACTTACGCAGATAAAACCTTTAGCAAGTAGGTTGTCTAGTGTCTTGCGTAGCACTAGGAGTTCTCTAGAGGACATGCTATATAGTGGGCTATACGGTACTTTAGGCAGGCTTCCGTCTAGGCGGGGCTCGAGTTTAATGTTGTAGTTGATTCCTTCTTCTTAGAGTAGGGGCAGTTTTAAGGCCGATTTCGATTCAAAGAGGTCTAGGTATGCTAAGTATTCTAGTAGTAGCTTCGTGCAGGAGTCTGTAGCTTTCTTAGGTGCTAAGGCCTTCTTAATGTCTGTAGTTGCAGCTTTGACCTCAGCGTTTGCGCCAGCCTTGTCCTTAGCGTTGGCACTAACCTTAGCGTTAGCATTGCCGCCTAGTGGAACTCGCCCTTGGTCTCGGAGTCTCTGCTTTGTAGCTGCTAGGTACAGGCATCCTCTTCCGACGTTAAGCTTGCCCTGCTAGCGTTCTATCTATAGTTTCCCTAATATTAGGTTATACTCTAACTTGTCTTGTACAAAGTAGAGGTATAAGTCCTGCTTATAGAGTCCTTGCAGTTCTATTGTTACTTTTACTATGTAGATAATGTCCAGTCCTCGTTGTTGCGGCGGCAGAAAGGGGTAGGACTAAGCGATAGGGTGGACCCTTAGAATTTCGGCTCGGCCCTTCCGGACCGAGCCGGGCCTTGGCACACTACCCCTAAAGCCCTTACCCACCGCCGCATAGATTCCTTTCCTTCTTTAGTTCGGGATATAGTTATCAAAACAGCTGTATTGAATTATATCTATATGCTCAGATTATTATATCTCGAACTTACGTACTACACTAACTTCGCGCTGCGCGAAAGGGACCGTTGAACTATCCGGACACCCGAATAACGCACGCGTACACTTACACACCAAACCAAACACTAGCACCGTAAGACAGCTATAGAGAGCTTCTTAACGGTAGAAGGCGGCGTTACAGGCCGTAGCAGAAGCAGGAGAGAAAAGACTAACAGAGCGAGTAGGCGCTCTAGCGTTACTAATAATAATATTATTATTAGAGGTTTTACAGCAGAAGAAACTGCAGAGATTAAGGAACGAATAACTAAGGATAAGAAGATCTACGACTGCACGCTTAAGGAACTTAAAGACTATATAAACGAGAACGGAATAGGGAAGGTCTACGACGGCATAGACCTTATTAAGACGCTGTTTTACAGAACCCTAGAAGAGAATAGGCAGTTAAGAAAGGAAACTAAAGCAGTAAGGGCCGAGAAGGAATCGGCAGAGACTATTATCGATATGCTAGAAAACCAAGCAGCGAATCGACTAGCACAACTAAAGGCAATAAAGGCTTAGTTAGCTAACATAGAAGCAGCGATGTTATCGGCGCTGCCGCTACATCGAGAAGAACAAGCGGAGACCGCCTTACTAGCGGCCTACAGTTAAGGTAGCACTTCGATAACGTTACTACCTAACCTACTGGCGTTTAGAAGCGGAGACCCTAAAGACTAGGAGGCATTTAAGAAAAAGATAAAGAATAAGATAGACTGCGATTATGCCGGAAACAGTAAAGAAGACAGGTTGGCCTACCTGGAATTGCGATTAGAAGGTAAAGCTTTTTCGCTAGTAGCGGACCTAGAAGAGGTAACCGCCGAAGAAGCAATCAAAGCACTAGATTAACGCTTCGGAGACCCCTTCCGAAAGAAGACAGTCTGTAAACAGCTAGATAAGATTAATTAGAACTGGCTAACGTTTAAGGAATTCTACGGACTGTTCCGAAAATATGCTATTAGAGCCAGAGTGTCAGAAGATAAGCAGCTCTACCTACTAAGGCAGAAGCTAAACCCTAAACTAGCCGGAGCTATAGCTTTGGTAGAAGACGAAGACCTTAAGAGCTTCGTGCACTAAGCGAGAGTTACCGCTAGAAACCTAAGCGCCTACGCGAAATCGGCATCGCGCGAACCGATTTAGAAGCAGTCGGCGCTAACAACACGATCCCCTACTCCTTTCCGCCGAGGCCCCACCTAGCAGACATCTTATTCGCCGCGTTCGTCGTTCGTCCCTACCTGCTACGCGTGCGGAAAGCCTAGCTATATCGCTACGAGATGCCAAGCGACGGCTTAATAGAAGCAGGAATATCGTACCGCAAAGCCGCAGCCGCTAAGAAAGACTATCCAAGCTATTGAGCCGGCTCCGAACGACACTAACAGTGTGGATAGTAGAGTGCTACTGCAGATCCTAGGAAAAGACTAGCTAGACGGATAGGCCCCCTATCTAGTATAGACAATAGGGCACTGCTACGAACTACGTTACTAGAAGAAGGAAGTGTTAACAGTTGTAGCGATCCGCTCTTAGCAGCGGTGGAAGTGAACACGGAGACTGCTATTATCCTTCCGATTACGGTCCACCCCCTTAAAGGCTCGCACCGACTACTCCAATAAAGGCCTTTATCAACACAGGAGCTCTTATCGGCGCCGCGATCCACTATCGATTGGTTTAGAAGCTAATAAACGGATATAGTTACCTAGTGGAATTAGCATCGCTAACGCGAAATTTCGGCTTACAATAGGCAAGACACTAAGAGTGTTACGCATTATGTGCTATTGAAGACCACCTTGGCTGGTCGCACTACAGAAGCGACGTTCCGAATTATGGATATCGGAAGGTTTAACATTATTATAGGGCAGAAATAGATAAAGAACTAGAAGGCCGTTGTTAACGTAGGTAAAGGTACACTTAGATTCAAAACTTAGCAGAACGTCGCTGCTACCGCCGAGCCGGTCGCCACCGCCGCAGACTAGGAAGCTGCAGCCGTTAAAGCGGTTCCGATCGATCGCTCCGATCCCCCGGACACCCTCGGAATAATAAGCGCAGAGGCTCTAACGACTCTTGCGAAGTCACTAGATAATAAGATCTACGCTATCTCGATAAAAGACATTAAAGATTACCGACAGATAATAGCAGAAGAAGAGGTAGATCCGTTAGAGGTGTTACTAAAAGAACTCTATAGTTACACTAACGTGTTCTTAAGAGCCGACTCTAACCTCCTGCTGCTCCACCGACCGGAATACGACAACAAGATCCAGCTGAAAGAAGGAGCTATGCTGCCAAGAACCGAACCTCTAAGACGGCTATCTCTAGCCGAGCTGGACTAAGTAGAAGTGTTTGTTCGAGAAAACCTGGCGAAGAAGTTTATTACGCCGAGCTCTGCCGAGTATACGTTACCGATCCTTTTCGTACAGAAACCCGGAGGCGGCCTCTAACTGTGCGTAGACTACAGAGGCCTTAATAAAGTTACTAAGAGGGATGTGTATCCGCTGCCGCTAATCGACGAGACTATACAGCGAGTGGCCAAAGCTAAGTGGTTCAGCAAGCTGGATATTCGCTAGGCGTTCCACTAACTAAGGAACGAAAAAGGGCAAACGGAAGACCTTACGACATTCGCTATGCGTATAGGCAATTTCAAGTAGTTAGTTATGCCTTTCGGCCTTACTAATGCGCCGGCGGTGTAGCAGCGTTTTATAAATTACATCTTTATAGACATGCTAGAACGATTCGTGTCTATCTACTTAGACGACATTCTTATCTATACTAATAGAACGAGAGAGCAGCACACGGACTACATCGAGAGAGTGCTAAAGAGACTCTGCGAGGTCGGATTAAACGCGGACACGAAGAAGAGCGAGTTTTATTAGACTGAAGTCAAATATCTCGGTCTTATCGTCGGAAGAGAGGGAATTCGGATGGACCCTTTAAAGGTCGCCGCCGTCGCAGAATAGAAGCAGTCGAAATCCGGAAACACTACCTAAATTAGAGCTTTTCTCAGGTTCTGCAGCTACTATCGGCAATTTATTAAGGACTTTAGCAAGATAGCGAGACCCCTAAATAAAGCATTAAAGAAGGAGGCCGCTAGCCTATAGAATAAGAAGTACACAGAGGCTTTCAATCGAATAAAAGAAGCAGTAGCCTCGGCGCTAGTGCTGGCGCACTTTCGACCGGAAAAGACGATCTACTTAGAAACAGACGTATCCAATACAGTAACAGTAGGGGTCCTTTCTTAGTATAATAACGCTAACGAGACCCTCTATCTAGTAGCTTTCTTTAGCAAATCTATAAATAAGTCTAAGCAGAACTACGCTATTTACAATAAAGAGCTATTAGCTATTATCTAGGCCGTCGAGGAGTAGAAGCCGGAGCTTATGTCTAGACAGAGCACGGTCCAGGTCTTAACGGACTATTAGTCACTTACCTACTTTATAAAGATGCAGAAGCTATCGCGCTGCCAAGCCCAGTAGGCCGCCTACTTATCTGGATTCGATTTCAAGATTATATATTAACTAGGAGCTGTAAACGGAAAAGCCGATATGGTAACGAGAAGGGAAGGGAAGACTAGCTGCGCGAAAGAAGATCCGAACATATTCCAGAAAGTGTTAACCGAACAGATAGTAGACGCCGAGGTGTTGAAAGAAGTAGGGATCTGTGCGATAGAACCGCCAACCGAGGAAGAGACGCTCTACGAGAAGGTAGAACGGCTTAATTAGTAGCAGAAGCTTGGCAAAACCGGCTTAGGGAAGCTAATAGTTCTGGAAGAGCTAATTACAGAGGTTATCCAGTTAGTCTACGGTTCTAAGGATGTTGGTTACGCCGGCTTAAAGAAGACGATAGAAGCCGTAAGGACGATCTACTGGTTTCTGCGGATCTTCGAGCAGATCCACCGGTTTGTTGCCAACTGTTACGTATATCGAGCTACGAAGCTACGTTACGGCCTTCCGGCCGGTCTGTTGAAGCCACTTCCGATTCCCGAGAAACTGTAGCAGTATATTACGATAGATTTCGTAACCGGCCTGCCGGATTCCAATAGATATAATGCTATGCTTAATGTAGTAGACCGACTAAGCAAAGAACGCTACTTTATCCCCTGCTAAGCGAAGGACGAAGGAACTACTGCAGAAGAAACGGCGAGAATGTTAATCCAATACGTATAGAAGCACTATAGCCTACCGGACACTATCACTACGGATAGGGGTCCTTAATTTACTGCTAACGTATAGAAGGCTATTAACCAAACTCTCGGAATTCGTAGAAAGCTTAGCATAGCCGCTTACCCTTAGACCGACGGCCAGTCCAAAGTAGCTAACTATAAGATAGAAAAATATCTATAAATTTTCTGCAGTTATTATTAAGTAGAATAGGTTAAGGTGTTGCCAATAGCCGAATTCTGCGCCAATTCAGCACAGTCGGAGGCCACCTCGCTGGCGCCGTTCGAGATAACCTATAGTTATCTTCCGAGAATAAGCTTCCAACTGCTGGATAAACCTAGCCCTTTGGAACCTTCTACGACCACTTCGTCGAAGAGGGTTGCCACTGCCGCGGCAGAAGCCCTCCTATCTTAAATAGAAGAAGCGATTAAGGTAGCGAAAGAGGCAATGGAATCGGCTTAGAAGAAGATAGTAACTCGAGCTAATAGGAAGCGGTCGCTAACGGAATTCGAAGAAGGTTAAAAGGTATAGCTTAACACGCGAAACCTAAGGCTAAAAGGCAACGCCAAGCTTAACCCCTGTTACGTAGCTCCGTTTAAGATAGTAGAAAAGAGGTCGCTAGTAACTTATCGGCTCCAGCTACTAAAATTATTCCAGATCTACGATGTCTTTTATTCAGATCTGCTAAGTTTAGACCCTAACGACGGCCTTCCGGAACAGGGGCTCGCCGAACCCCTACCAACTGAGATAGACGGTAAAGAAGAAGAGTAGGAGGTGGAAGATGTAATAGATATAAGAAAGATAAGAGGGTCCGTCAAAGCAAGGATCTTATAGAAAGGATAGCTAGAAGACTATAAATAGTATCCGATCGAGAATCTCCGGAATTCGGTAGAGCTGCTAAAGGAGTTCTATACGCAGGATCCGAAGAAGCCAAAGCCTGAATAGCTCCGAAGCTAATAGCTCTGAAAGAAGAAGATAAACTGCGTCCGCTCTATCGGCAAGAAAACCGATAGAAATGATCGTAGTAGCGCGTTTAGTCGGAGTCTTCGGCTCTACTACTACTGCCGACCGGCGAAGCCGGTCGGATAATAGCTATAAGGCTGAAGACCACTACCGCTTCGACGCGACAGTCGCCAACGCCGCCCCGAACAAGAAAGGCTTGTAGCCGTTCAATTTCGTAAAGCAGCGTCGGCGCTGCCGGCTTTGCAGTAGCGCTTAAGACTATAATAGAGAAGAAAGAGAAGAAGAGACAGCGAGCTGCGGACGGATCTATATAGACCTCCGCGGCGGCGTACAGGCTAGCCACGCTGCAGCTTAGATAGCTGCCAGCTTAGATCAGATAGCTCGGATCAGATAGAAGCCAAAGTAAAAGACGTTAGATAGCGACGATATAAGAGGAAAGAAGATAAAGAAAGGGGATGTTTTCGAGATAGAAGAAAGCGAAGAGGTAACGTCGGTTTCAAAGATAGGTTAAGCAAAAAGAACCGCAAAAAAAAAGACGCAGAAGAAGACAAGGGAGAGATAAGTAAGCGGTCGAGGCCGGCCGCTAGTAAGGGAGGGGGGTGGTGTTGCGGCGGCAGAAAGGGGTGGAACTAAGCGATAGGGTAGACCCTTGGAATTTCGGCTTAGCCTTTCCGGTCCGAGCTGGGCCTTGGCACACTACCTCTAAAGCCCTTACCTACCGCTGTATAGATTCCTTTCCTTCTTTAGTTCGAGATATAGTTATCAAAACAGCTGTATTGAATTATATCTATGTACTCGGATTACTCGTCTAGTAATGTCTAGTATGTATATAGGTACAGTAGGGGTAGTCTTAATGTAGTGTTTCTGTATAAAGTTTTTGCTAATTACTCTGTACACTAAACACCCTATATCGATTAGAGTCCGTGCAGCGGCGGTCCTGTTTAGCGTAGGTCGTACGATAAGCGGCGTAGTCGTTATGTAGTTGCTCTTAAAAGATAGCTAAGTAGTACTTTAATTTGGCAATCTATCTTGTATATGCCTCTAGCTAAGCCTTCGCTTAGAGGCTACTCTTTTCCTAACTCGTTGTCGTCTAAGGGGAACTCTTAGGTCTTAAGTTAGGGTGCCGCAGTTGCTACCCTTATAGTGGCCGGCCGTCTCCTAGGTCTCTCTGCTAGCAGAAGCCTGCAATTCTATATAGTATGCCCTGTCTAGCTATACTAGTAGCAGCTCCCTTCTGCTCTCCTTCTGTTAAGGGTAGCTATATCTACCTACTGCACTCTCTTAGCGTCGGCCCTTAGCCGTACAGTAACAGCTGCTGCTACTCTCGTTATCGTCGTTAGTTCCTAGTCTATAGCGTCCTGCTGCTAATAGAGGGGTTAGCATAGTTCGTAGGCGCGGCTTATCTGTCCGAGCCTACGCTGTTAGTCGTCGATTATCCTAAGGAGATTACAGAATGCCTTGTACAAGGCTGGCTGTATAACACCTACTAGACCCGTTATAATCTCTCTAGAAAGGCCGACTTCTAAGGTAGTAACCTTTACCCTGTCCTCCTAGAGGAGGCCTCCTGCTTTAGCTAGGGTTTAGTCGTATTCCGTAAGGAACTCTTGTACAGACTTGCGTTCCTGCTTTATAGTGTTGAGCCGTACAAGGGCTCGGCTCTTGCAGTCTAGGTCCTTATAGCTCCTGTTAAGAGCTGCCTAGAGGATCGTTGTAGTTGCTGTTGCCGGACTAGCAATAGCAGTTTCGTAGTATAGCAGGATTCGTGCTGCTGCCTTGCCCTTTAGCCTCCTAAAGAGGTACACTACCTTGTTAAGCTTAGACAGGTATACTACTAAGTCGACTAGAAGCTTAGAGTGCATCTAGGCAGCCTAGGAGGGGTACTCGGCCGGTGTCTTACTATCGTAGGCAGTAACGTTAGGGAGTTTGCTCTTTGGGACTGTAGTGTAGGCTATCGTATTTATTATCGTCGTCGTCGTAGGGGTCGGATCGCGATCGGACGCCCTAAGCTGCTAGAGCTCCTGTTCCTATTAGGAAATCGTCGAGGCCTAGTAGCCTACTTGTTGTTCGAGCTAGTTCTTGCGAGCTATTAGCTCCTTATATATACAGTGTATATAATCCTGCATGTCTGTAGTATCTATAGGGATAGCGTTGTCTATCTTCGTTGTATTACTGCGGTTACCGACAGTAAGATCAGTTCCTAATGTTAGGGGCTTAAGAATCTTAGTTTAGAAACTTAAGGCCGGGTATCTATATAAAGGAACTAATAGGCAGTTCCTTTGGCGTCTGCTACTGCACATTTGTATCTACGAAGCAAGCTAGCAATTTCCCTCTGTATAGGGGTGCAGAGATTTCCCTCTATATAGGGGTGTAGAGATTTCCCTCTATATAGAGGGTAGAGGGAGGGGGTGCTAACTTAGCTAGGCCGAGTTAGGACTCGGCCTAGCTAGGTATACTAGCGCTGCTAAGTCTTGCTCCTTAGGGCGTTAGCCGGTCCAGGTCCGGGACCTAGCAGGACGGCGTCCCCTAACAGGATAATGTTTTTAAGATAGAAGAAAAGAAGAAGTAACGTCGATTTTAAGAAGAATTTTCGTAGAAAGAACTGCGAAGCGAAAGGAAAAAGAAAAAGAAGAAAAAGAGACAGAAACAGAAGAAAGATAGACAGAAGAACGAGAAGACCTAATTAGTTAGAATAAGATAGAATAAACGATAGAAAGATAAGTAAGCGGTTAAGGGCGACTGCTAGTAAGGGAGGGGTATAGTGTTACAGTAGCAGAAAGTAGTAGGATTAAGTAATAGGGTAGACCCTTGGAATTTCGGCTTAGCCTAGAAGGGCCGAGCCGGGTCTTAGCGCACTACCCCTACGAGAGCTTACACCTACGCATACGTAGATTCCTTTCCCTCTTAAGTTCGAGATATAATTATTAAAACAGCTGTATTAAATCACATCTACGTGCTCGGATTAACTACTATATAGATTCCTTCCTCTCTTTAGTTCGCAATATAGCTATTAAAGAGCCGTATTAAATTATATATACGTAAGCTTAGATTAGGCTACTGTTACAGTTAACAGATAGAAGAGGCAAAACAACAGTATCTAGAACTTACCTAGAACTGTTAGGGTTTATAGACTATAGCTTAACAATTACTAGTCTAACTAAGACAACTCTAAGTATATAGAATTGATCCGAGCACGCAGATATAATTTAATACAGCTGTTTTAATAACTATATCTCGAACTAAGGAAGGAAAGGAATCTATGTAGCAGTAGGTAAAGGCTTTAGGGGTGGGTGTGCTAAGGCCCGGCTCGGTCTAGAGGGGCCGAGCCAAAATTCCAAGGGTCCACTCTATTACTCCGTCCTACCCCTTTCTGCTACTGCAACATTACCCCCCTCCCTTATTAGCAGTCGACCTCGACCGCTTACTTAGCGCTCCCTCTCTTCTTTTTTTTGATTTGCCTTCTTCTTCTTCTGCTTCTGCTGTATCGTCTTTTTCTTCTATCTTATTCGCAGTTCTTTCTGCAGAAAACCCTTCTTAACATCGACGTTACTTCTTCGTTTCTTCTATTACAAAAACATCGTTCCTTCGTCGTCGTCTTTTTCTTCTTATATCGTCGCTATCTAAAGTCCTTCGGATAGCGTCTATCTAATCAGAGCTATCTAATCTAAGCTGGCAGCTATCTAAGCTGCGGCGTAGTTGGCCTGTGCGTCGCTGCGGAGGTCTATATAGATCCGCTTAGCGGCGCTATCTCTTCTTCTTTTTCTTCTCTACTACGGCCTTAAGCACTATCGCAAAGCCGCTAGCGCCAACGCCGCTTTACGAAATCGATCGGCCGCGAGCCTCTCTTGTTTAGGGCGGCGTCGTCGTCGGTCGTGCCGAAGTAGTGGCACTATCTTCGGCATTACCCCCTTAGGGGTAGTAGTGTCGAGGACTCTGGCTAAGCGATTGCTACAATCGTTTCTATCGGCTTCTACACTAATGGAGCAGACGCGGTTTTTCTTCTTCTTCTGTAGCTATTAGCTTCGGAGCCACTTAGGCTTTGGCTTCTTCGGATTCCGCGTGTAAAACTCCTTTAGCAGTTCCACCGAATTCCGGAGATTCTCGACTGGATACTATTTATAGTCTTCCGGCTATCCCTTCTATAAGATCCTTGCTTCGATAGACCCTCTTATCTTTCTTATATCTACTACGTCTTCCACCTCCTATTCTTCTTCTTTATTATCTATCTCGATTAGTAGGGGTTCAGTGAACCCCTATTCCGGAAGGCTGTCTTTAGGGTCTAGGCTTAGCAGATCTGAATAGAAGACATCGTAGATCCGGAACGACTTTAGTAGCTGGAGCCGATAAGTTACCGGCGACCTCTTTTCTACTATCTTGAATAGACCTACATAGTGGGGGTTAAGCTTAGTGTTGCCTTTCAGCCTTAGGTTCTGCGTGTTTAGCTACACCTTTTGGCCTTCTTCGAATTCTATCAGTAACCGCTTTCTATTAGCTCGAGTTACTATCTTCTTCTAAGCCGATTCTATCGCCTCTTTTGCTACCCTAACTGCTTCTTCTATGTAAGCTCTAAGCGCTTCTGCCGCGGCGGCGGCGACTCTCTTTAACGAAGTGGCAGTAGAAGGTTCCGAAGAGCTGGGTTCGTTTAGCAGTTAGAAGCTTATCCTTAGAAGATAACTATAAGTTATCTCGAACGGCGCTAGTAAGGTGGCCTCTAACTATGCTGAATTGGCGTAGAATTCTGCTATCGGCAACACCTTAACCCACTCTGCTTAACAATAACTATATAAGATTCGTAGATATTTTTCTATCTTACGATTAGCTACTTCGGATTGACTGTCGGTCTAAGAGTAAGCAGCTGTACTAAGCTTTCTGTAAATTCCGAGAACTTGGTTAATAGCCTTCTATATATTAGCAGTAAATTAAGGACCCCTATCCGTAGTAATAGTGTCTGGCAGACTATAGTACTTCTATATATACCGAATTAGCATTCTCGCCGTCTCTTCTGCAGTAGTTCCTTTATCCTTCGCTTGGTAGGGGATAAAGTAGCGTTCTTTGCTTAGTCAGTCTACTACGTTAAGCATAGCATTATATCTATCGGAATCCGGTAGGCCGGTTACGAAATCTATCGTAATATGCTGCTACAGTTTCTTAGGGATCAGAAGTGGCCTTAATAAACTGGCCGGAAGACTATAACGTAGTTTCGCTGCTCGACATACGTAACAGTTAGCGATAAATCGGTGGATCTGTTCGAAGATTCGCGGAAACTAGTAGACCGTCCTTACAGCCTCTATTGTCTTTATTAAGCCGGCGTATCTAACATCCTTAGAACTATAGACTAACTGGATAACCTCGGTAATTAGTTCTTCTAGAACTATTAGCTTCCCTAAGCTAGTTTTGCCGAGTTTCTGCTGCTGATTAAGCCGTTCCACTTTCTCGTAGAGCGTCTCTTCCTTAGTCGGCGGTTCTATCGCGCAGATTCCTACTTCCTTTAACACCTCGGCGTCTACTATCCGTTCGGTCAACACCTTCTGGAACATATTCGGATCTTCTTTCGCGTAGCTGGTTTTCCCTTCTCTTCTCGTTAGCGCGTTAGCTTTTCCATTTTAAGCTCCGGGTCGGTAGGTAATCTTAAAGTCGAATCTGGATAAGTAGACGGCCTACCGAGCTTAGCAGCGCAATAGCTTCTGCATCTTTATAAAATAGGTCAGTAACTAGTAGTCTGTAAGGACCTAGACCGTGCTCTTTCTAGCTATAAGCTCCGGCTTCTACTTCTCGAAAGTCTAGATAATAGCTAGCAGCTCCTTATCGTAGATAGCGTAGTTCCGCTTAGTTTTATTTATAGATTTGCTAAAGAAAGCTACTGGATAGAGGGTCTCGTTAGCGTTATTATACTAAGAAAGGACCCCTGCTGTCACTGTATCAGATGCGTCCGTCTCTAGATAGATCGTCTTTTCCGGTCGAAAGTGCGCTAGTACTGGCGCCGAGGCTACCGCTTCTTTTAGTCAATTAAAAGCCTCTGTGCACTTCTTATTCTATAGGCTAGTGGCCTCCTTCTTTAATGCCTTATTTAGGGGCCTTGCTATTTTGCTAAAGTCCTTAATAAACTGTCGATAGTAGCTGCAGAATCTGAGGAACGCTCTAATTTAGGTATTGTTTCCGGATTTCGGCTGCTTCTACTCCGCGACGGCGGCGACCTTTTAGGGGTCCATTCGAAATCCTTCTCTTCTAACGATAAGGCCGAGATATTTGACCTTAGTCTAATAGAACTTACTCTTCTTCGTGTCCGCGTTTAGTCCGACCTCGCAGAGCCTCGTTAGCACTCTCTCGATGTGGTCCGTGTGCTGCTCTCTCGTTCTATCGGTGTAGATAAGAATGTCGTCTAGGTAGATAGATACAAACCGTTCTAGCATGTCTATAAAGGTGTAGTTTATAAAGCGTTGCTATATAGCTGGTACGTTAGTAAGTCTGAAAGGCATTACCAACTACTTGAAATTGCCTATACGCGTAGCGAATATCGTAAGATCTTGCGTTTGTCCTTCCTCGTTCCTTAGTTAGTAGAACACTTAGCGAATATCTAGCTTGCTAAACTACTTAGCTTTAGCTACTCGCTGTATAGTCTCGTCGATTAGCGGCAGCGGATACACGTCTCTCTTAGTGACCTTATTAAGGCCTCGGTAGTCTACGTACAGTCGGAGACTACCTCCGGGTTTCTATACGAAAAGAATTGGTAATGTATACTCGGCAGAGCTCAGCGTAATAAACTTCTTCGCTAGGTTTTCTTTGTAAGGGGCTCAAGGATCTTGGTTCAGAAGCTTAAGGTTGGGTATCTACATAAAGGAACTAATAGGCAGTTCCTTCGTCGTCTGCTCCGTACGATTTGTACCTACGAGGCTAAGCTAGCAATTTCCCCTTTGTGCTGGGGTGCAAGGTTCACCCTCCGTATAGAGGGTCGGGGGTTACCTCCTCTATATAGTAGTGCAGGCTTTCCCCCCTCTAATCCAAGGGGCAGTAGCTCCCCTTTGTGCAGGACTGTAGTGTTCTCCCTCTATACGGGAGTAGGGTTCTGTCGGTAGCTCCGTACAGAGGGTAGGGTCGTGCTAGCGCTGCTAAGTCGCAATCCTTAGGGCGACGGTCAGCTTAGGTCGGGTTTAGGACCTAAGCCGGGCAGCGCCTCCTAACAATACCCCCCCCCTTTCCCTTTCTCGTAGTGCTACTTCTGTATAGCGCCGTGCTTAAACTACCTAGCTCCTGCTGTTCCTTTGGCAGGTCGTAGCTTCCTATTTCGTTTAGTCGTCCGGGTTGTCGTCCCTCGTCGCTTCCCCTAGGTCGTAGTTGCCTCTTGCTATTTTACCCCTCTGTAGCAGCTGCCCTGCTTGCTATTCCTACTATAGTAGGCAGGCAGCCTAAGCCTTCTCCCTTTTCTTCCCTTCCCCTTTCTCTTCTCCCTGTACACCGTCTACTGTCTACCGTCTACTGTCTACTGTCTACTACTACTATCTATTACTAACTACTACTATCTACTAACTACTACTAGCTACTATGTCGTCCGTCCCGTCCGGTGGTGCCCTTGTAGTTGCTGGCCCTGCCTCCCCCCCTCGTCCGGCTAGGGTTCCCCCCTACTTTAAGCTCGTGCAGTAGGGCCCTTAACTTAACTAGCAGCTACGCTTCCGGTTCGTACAGTCTCGTCTTCTGTACAGTCTAAGCTAACATCTTAGGTGCTATACTCGCGAGCAGCAGGACGCAGCCGGGCTCCCCTTCTACGCCTTCTAGTGTAACTCCGCCTAGGTTATACTAGAGCGGGTGGCTACAGCCCGCCCGTCGTACGTTAACGCCCTCCTTATCGCTACCCGGGGCTAGCTCTGCGCCCCCTGCCCCAACTCCCCCTGGCCCTTACTTAGCCTATACCGCCTCCTAGGTTTCTGGGCTGGGGTATGTGCCTCGTATAAGTGGAAGGATGGCTCCTTCTACTGCCCCTTCCGCCGTCTAGGGGAAGCACGTAGGGGTAAGGGGGTGCCTCTGCTTCCTGGGGCTGGCCCTAGTAGGGGTGGGGGCCCGGCCGGGCCCGAGGTAGTGGAGCTCTCAGATAATAAGTAGGTAGTTCTGGTCCGTAGGGGGGGGGGTAATAGCCAGTAGGCTACCCCCCCCCCCCAGATAGTGTAAGAAATTTCGGACAGTGTTCTCTTAGCTTATCTTATTTCTACTCCCCCTCCTATTTGTCCCTTAGCTGTTCCTTTCTTCCAGCCCTTATCCCGTACAGTGTCGTACGATATCGTGTTAGCAGGGCCCTGTAGTGCCCTACGTTGTAGTACTCGATCCTTGGACAACTCGGGCCTGCCTGCAGCTGCCCTGTTCTTAAGGTAGATCGTGCCCCCTTCCGCCGTATAGCGCAGTGTTACTGTAACTGGGCCGGGGGGTGATTCTCCTCCTATCTGTCTAGTACGGTTGTGTCTTGCAGAGCCTCGTACGGTTTCTAAGTAGGCTCCGCCTATCCTCTCCATTTTACTAAGTACTCTGCCTTCCCCCGCTTCCTCTGACTCTTAAGGATCCCCTCTACCTTATACTCTTCTTAGCCCTTAGTTATAATTGCAGGTGGGCGCGCGTCGTTAGTCGTCTAATGCGGTAGGGGGTCTGTGCTCGCCAGTCGTACGAGGTCTACGTAGAAGACTAGATAAATCCCTAGGGGAGTGTTTAGTCGTATAGCGTATGTCCCTACCGGCTGGATTACTGTAAACTTCCTGTTCTTCTAATCTAACTTCTTGCTTAGCCAGTCCGTCCAGATGTTTCGCTAGTTTAACTAGACCTTATCCCTAGCCTCGTACCTTAGTGCAGCCTGTCGTCCCTTGTTGGCCTGCTCTTCCGCGTTCTGCTAGGCTATAGCCAGGCTCGCCTTTGCCTATTAGTGGGCGTTCGTAATCGTCTGTACGATAGCCTCTCCTTGCTGGACTAGGGACTGTACAGGGCGCAGAGTATTGCTACCTAGGGTCGGTAGGAGCGGGGAATGGTCGTATCTATAGGTCGTAAAGAAGGGGGACAGTCCTGTAGCATCGGCCGTACGGCTATTAATAGCCAGCTCCGCTATTGGGAGAAGGCGATTCCAGTTCGTCTAGTTATAGTCGACGTACGCCCGGAGGTACGCTTCCAAGGTTGAATTGGCTCTCTCCGTCGCCCCGTCTGTCTGCAGGTGCTATGCGGTGGACAGGCGACGCTCTACCTTTAGCAACTGGCAGATCCGTGCCCAGAGCTGGCTCGTAAACTGGGTCCCCTAGTCTAATACAATGGACCTAGGGAAACCGTGCTTGCTGAACGTCGTCCAGATAAAGGCCCAGGCGGTATCTTCAGCTATAATAGAGTCCATCCCTGTTGCGGCGGTGGAAAGAGGTGGGACAGATTAATGGGGTGGACCCTGGATTTCGGCTCGGCCCGGTCGGGCCGAGCTGGGCCTTGGCACTACCACTATTAAAGCCTACCACCACCACCACATAGATTCCTTTCCCTCCTCAGTTCGAGATATAGTTATTAAAAAGGCTGTATTGAATTATATCTGCGTGCCCGGATTATTATATCTCGAACTCACTCTCCACAACCCTGCGCTGCGCGAAAGGGCCCATTGAACCATCCGGAAACCCGAATAACGCACGCGCACCCACCAACACACCAACAACCCCCCAAGGCACTGTAAGAAGATGGAAGGCTTCTCGACGGTAGAGAGCGGCGTAACAGGCCGCCGCAGAAAGAGAAAGACTGACAGAGCGAGCAGACGCTCCAGTGTAGTTGACGATAAGATCGTTATTAGAGGTTTTACGGCGGAAGAGACCGCAGAGATTAAGGAACGAATAAGTAAATACAAGAAAATCCACGACTGTACGATCGAGGAACTGGAGAACTACGTAAACGAGAATAGAATAGGGAAGGTCTACGATAGTATAGACCTTATCGAGACGCTGTTCTACAGAACACTGGAAGAAAACAGACAGCTAAGAGAGGAAGTAGAGACGGTAAGGGCCGAGAAGGAATCGGCAGAGACTATCGTCGACGTATTGGAACACCAAGCGTCGAATCGACTAGCGTAGCTGAAGGCGCTGAAGAATTAGATAGCTGATATAGAAGCAGCAAAGTCGCCGCCACTGCGTCGAGAAGAACAAGCTGAGACCGCCTTACCAGCGGCCTATAGTCAAGGTAGCACGTTAATGACGTCACTACCGGATCCACCAGTTTTCGGTAGCGGAGACTCTGAAGCGTAGGAGGCGTTTAAGAAGAAGATCAAGAATAAGATAAGCCGCGATTACGCATCAAGCAGCGAAGAAGACAGGTTGGCCTATTTAGAGGCGCGACTGGAAGGCGAAGCGTTCTCGTTAGTAGCGGACCTGGAAGAAGTGACCGCCGACGAAGCTATTAAGGCGCTGGACCAGCGTTTTGGAGACCCCTTCTAGAAGAAGACAGCCCGTAAACAACTGGACAAGATCAACTAGAACCGGCAGACGTTTAAGGAATTCTACGGTTTGTTTAGAAAATATGCGATTAGGGCCCGAGTAGCGGAAGATAAGCAGCTCCACCTATTAAGGCAGAAGCTGAGTCCTGAGCTCGCCGCCGCTATAGCGTCTGTAGAAGACGAAGGCCTTAAGAGCTTCGTGCACTAAGCGAGAGTTACTGCAAGAAACTTAAGCGCTTACGCGAAATTACGCGAATCGAACTAGAAGCCGCTGATAACGCAGACTACACGACCCCCTGCGCCTTTCTGGAGAGCGCCACAGCAGCCACCTTATCAGTCGCAGTGCTCGTCGTTCGTCCCTACCTGTTTCGCGTGTAGCAAGCCTGGCTACATCGCCACGAGATGCCAAGCATCGGATAAGCAGAAGCAGGACTATCGTGTTATAAGGCAGCTGCAGCCACCGCCACCGAGGAAGACCATACAAGCTATAGAGCCAGCCCTGAACGACACCGACAGCGTAGACGGCGGCGTGCAGCTAAGAATTATAGGAAAAGACCAGCTGGACGGATAGGCCCCCTATCTAGCATTGACAATAGGGCACCGAATCGAAGCGAATCGCTACGAGAAGAAAGCATTAACAGCTGCAGCGATCCGCTCTCGGCGGCGGTGGAAGTAAACACGGAAACAGCTATTATCCTTCTAATCACTGTCTACCCCCTTAACGGATCGAGCAAACCGCTTTAGCTGAAAGCTTTTATCGACACCAGAGCTCTTATCGGCGCAGCGATCCACTACCGACTGGTCCGGAAGCTGACGAATAGATACGGTTATCTAGTAGAACTAGCGTCGCCGACGCGGATTTCGGCGTACAACGGACAAGACACGGAAAGCGTTACGCACTACGTGCCGCTAAGGACTACACTGGCTGGTCGCACTACGGAAGCGACGTTCCGAATTATGGATATCGGAAGGTTTGACATCATTATAGGGCAGAAATGGATAAAGAACCAGAAAGCCATCGTTGACGTAGATAAAGGAACTATCAGGTTCAAAACCCTAGGTGGCGGAGCAGGGACTATCGGAAAGGTCGCTACCGTCGCCGCTAAGCCGAAAGCTACGGAGTCCGCGAAAGAGGCTCCGTCCGATCGTTACGAACCCCCGGTTACTGTCGGAATGATGAGTTCAGAAGCTATAACGACCCTCG
The DNA here is from genome assembly GCA_016165855.1 of Pseudocercospora ulei. Classification (NCBI taxonomy): domain Eukaryota; kingdom Fungi; phylum Ascomycota; class Dothideomycetes; order Mycosphaerellales; family Mycosphaerellaceae; genus Pseudocercospora; species Pseudocercospora ulei. The sequence goes on from JACWNB010000004.1 coordinate 6,568,766, forward strand.
CGAAGTCGCCGGACAATAAGATTTACGCCATCTCGATAAAAGACATCGAAGACTACAGGAAGATAATGGCGGAAGAAGAAGTGGATCCGCTGGAGGTGCTACCGAAAGAACTCTATAGTTACGCTAACGTTTTCTCGAAGGCCGACTCCAACCTCCTGCCGCTCTATCGACCGGAATATAACAACAAGATCCGGCTGAAAGAAGGAGCTACGCTGCTAAGAACCGAGCCCCTAAGACGACTGTCGTCGGCGGAACTGGACCAAGTAGAGGTGTTTGTTCGCGAAAACCTGGCGAAAAAGTTCATTACGCCGAGCTCCGCGGAATATACGTTACCGATTCTTTTCGTAAGAAAACCAGGGGGTGGTCTGCGACTCTACGTAGACTATCGAGGCCTTAACGAGGTCACTAAGAGAGACGTCTATCCACTGCCGCTAATAGATAAGACTATACAGCGTGTAGCGAAGGCTAAGTGGTTCAGCAAGCTGGACATCCGCTAAGCGTTCCATCGATTAAGGAACGAGGAAGGGCAAACGGAAGATCTTACGACGTTCGCGACGCGTATAGGCAATTTCAAGTGGTTAGTAATGCCGTTCGGACTTACCAACGCGCCGGCAGTGTGGCAACGCTTTATAAACCACACCTTTATGGACATGCTGGAACAGTTCGTGTCTATTTACTTGGACGATATCCTTATCTACACCGAAGGAACGAGAGAACAGTACACGGACTACATTAAGAAGGTGCTGACTAGGCTCCGCGAGGTCGGATTGAACGCGGACACGAAGAAGAGCGAGTTCTATTAAACGGAGGTCAAGTATCTCGGTCTTATCGTCGGAAGAAACGGAATTCGTATAGACCCCTCGAAGGTCGCCGCCGTCGCGGAATAGAAGCAGCCGAAATCCGGAAACACTACGCAGATCAGAGCGTTTCTCGGATTCTGCAGCTACTACCGACAGTTCATTAAGGACTTTAGCAAGATAGCGAGACCCCTAAACGAGGCGCTAAAGAAAGAGGCCGCGGGCCTATAGAATGAGAAGTGCACGGAAGCTTTCGTACGGCTGAAAGAGGCAGTGGCCTCGGCGCCGGTTCTGGCGCACTTCCGACCGGAAAAGACGATCTATATAGAAACGGACGCTTCCGACACAGTGACGGCAGGGGTCCTTTCTCAATACGCTGACGATGGCGAGACCCTTCACCTAGTGGCCTTCTTTAGCAAATCCATAACGGAAGCTAAACGGAACTACGCTATCTACGATAAGGAGCTGCTAGCGATTATTTAGGCTTTCGAGGAGTGGAAACCGGAGCTTATAGCTGGAAAGAGCACGGTTCAGGTCCTTACGGACCACCAGTCGCTGACCTACTTTATAAAGACGCAGAAGCTCTTACGTCGCCAAGCACGGTAGGCCGCCTACTTATTAGGGTTCGATTTCAAGATTACCTATCGACTAGGGGCTTAAAACGGAAAAGCTAACGCGCTGACGCGAAGAGAAGGAAAGACCAGCCGCGCGAAAGAAGATCCGAACATGTTTCAGAAGGTGTTGACCGAGCGGATAGTAGACGCAGAGGTGCTAAAAGAGGTAGGGGTCTGCGCGGTAGAACCGGCCCCTAAGGAAGAGACTCTCTACGAGAAGGTAGAGCAGCTCAATTAGCAGCAGAAGCTAGGCAAAACCGGCTTAGGGAAGCTGATAGTTCTGGAAGAACTAATTACGGAGGTCATCCAACTGGTCTATAGCTCTATAGACGTTGGTTACGCCAGCTTAAAGAAGATGATAGAAGCTATAAGGACAGTCTACTGGTTTCCGCGGATCTACGAACGGATCTATCGATTTATCGCCAATTGCCACGTATGCAGGGCCGCGAAGTCACGTTACGGCCTTCCGGCAGGCTTATTAAAGCCACTTCCGATCCCCGAGAAACCATAGCAACACATTACGATAGACTTCGTAACCGGCCTGCCGGAATCCGATGGATACGACGCCACACTGAACGTAGTGGACCGATTAAGCAAAGAACGCCACTTCATCCCCTGTCGAGCGAGAGACGACGGAACCACTGCAGAAGAAACTGCGAGAATGCTGATCCAACACGTATAGAAGCACTATAGGCTGCCGGACACTATCACTACGGATAGGGGTCCTCAATTCACTGCTGACGTATAGAAATCCATCAACCAAGCTCTCGGAATTCGTGGAAAGCTTAGTACAGCCGCTCACCTGCAGACCGACGGTCAGTCTAAAGTAGCTAACCGAGAGATAGAAAGATATCTGCGAACCTTCTGCGGCTATTATTAAGAAAAGTGGATTAAGGTGTTGCCGATGGCCGAATTCTGCGCCAACTCGGCACTATCCGAAGCCACCTCGCTAGCGCCGTTCGAGATAACGCATAGCTATCTTCTAAGGATAAGCTTTCAGCCGCCAAGCGAACCCAGCTCTGCGGAACTATCCACCGCTACGTCGTCGAAGAGAGTCGCCGCCGCAGCGGCAGAAGCGCTACGATCTCAAATAGAAGAAGCGACCAAAGTGGCGAAAGAAGCGATGGAATCGGCTCAGAAGAAGATAGTAACTCGAGCTAATAGAAAAAGGTCCCTAATGGAATTCGAGGAAGGCCAAAAGGTATAGCTTAACACGCGAAACCTGAGGCTAAAAGGAAACGCGAAGCTCAACCTACGCTACGTAGGTCCGTTCAAGATAATAGAAAAGAGGTCGCCGGTGACCTATCGGCTCGAGCTGCCGAAGGCGTTCCGGATCTACAATGTTTTCCATTCAGATCTGCTAAGCCTAGACCCTAAGGACGGCCTTCCGGAACAGGGGTTCGCCGAACCCCCACTAGTTAAGATAGACGATAATAAAGAGGAGTGGGAGGTAGAAGACGTAATGGACGTAAAGAAGATAAGGGGGTCCATTAAAGCAAGGATCTCGTAGAAAGGGTAGCCGGAAGACTATAAATGGTATCCGGTCGAAAACCTGCGGAATTCGGCGGAGCTGTTAAGAGAGTTCTACGCGCGGAACCCGAAGAAGCCGAAGCCGGAATGGCTCTAAAGCCGATTCTTCCAGAAGAAAACGATAAAAGCCGCGTCCGCTCCACCAGCGCGGAAGCCGATAAAAACGATCGCTGCTTATAGCTCCAGGCAGATCGTGGCGGTCGGTAGGCCGCGCACGCCGTGGCGTGCCAGCGCCGCCGACCCCGCGATAGGTGGAGACTATAGATAGAAAAGAAAGAAGAAGAAGAAACGGCGCCGCGGACGGATCTATATAGACCTCCGAAACAACGTACAGACCGCCCGAGCCGCAGCTTAGATAACCGAACGGCTTAGATCAGAAGCGTCGATTACATAAACGCCAAGTGAAGGACTTCAGATGCCGACGATGTAAGAAATGGAAGAAACGACGAATCAAAAAAAAAAAAAAAAAAACAGTGGAGGTTTTAGGATGGATAGGATGACTAAGCGGTCGAGGGCGACCGCTAGTGAGGGAGGGGGGTAGTGTTGCGGCAGTGGAAAGAGGTGGGACAGATTAATAGGGTGGACCCTAGATTTCGGCTCGGCCCGACCGGGCCGAGCCGGGCCTTGGCACTACCACTATCAAAGCCCACCACCACCACTATATAGATTCCTTTCCCTCCTCAGTTCGAGATATAGTTATCAAAAAGGCCGTATTGAATCATATCTGCGTGCCCGGATCAATCCCCTCTAGTATTACCCCCTTCGTTAGCTTGTCTGTAACCACTATAATGTTTTGCCGTCCGTCGCTCTTAGGGAGGTTAGTAATAAAGTCTATAGTTAGATCTTGCTAGGGACGGTCCGGTATCGGCAGGGGCTTTAGCAGCCTATGCTTTAGCTCGCGCCAGGGCTTCGTCTGTCTGCATATATCGCAGTTCCGTACGAACCTGCGAATGTCCTTCGCCATCGCTAGCCAGTAGTAGTCCCGGGCGATAATGCTGTACGTCTCCTTACGCCCTAGGTGCCCGGTAGCTATAGAGTTATGTGCTCGTTGTATTAAGCCTGTACGGAGCTTCTCGTCCGCCGGGACCTATATCCGATTTCTAAACTTTAGGTTGTTTTCCTCGTCTACTGAACACTCGGCTACCGACACCTTTAGGTAGAGCTCGGCTAGGAGCTTCCGTTGCCCTCCCTGGATCGCCGTACAGGCCCCTCGGTATACCTCGTCCTTTTCCACTGCCCCTTCCTATGCTTGCAGTTGGGGTTCCTATAGGTGTGTCGCTGCTAGGCGGATAGTCTCCCCGCCTGGCTCCCCCTTAAACATCTAGAATGTCCGCGACTTCAGCCGGTCGTCCTCGTACGTCGTTAGCATGTCCTGTTCTCGTCTAGACAGTGCGTCGGCCCTACTGTTGTCCTTACCCTTGCAGTACTAGAGTCTTATGTTAAACCGGCTTAGGTACATTGCCTATCGTACGTGCCTCTCGGACAGCTTCTAGGGTTGAGTAAAGTATTCTAGGTTCTTGTAGTCCGTTAGGGCGAGGAACTCGGGCACTAAGCGGAGTTCCCTATCCTAGGCTTCGCAATACTGTACGACTGCTAGCAACTCTTTATTGTAGATAGGGTAGTTGCACTTAGCTAGGGAGTTCTTCTTAGAGAAGTACGCATATAGATGTAGGAGTCCGTCCGAGCCTACCTGTAACAGGATACCCCTAATGCAGTACCCCGAGGAGTCGGTTTCTAGTATTGTCGTACGCTCCGGGTCAAAGGCGGCGAGCGTTGGTCCTGTAGTAAAGAGCTCCTTTAGCTTGTCGAAGCTCCTATCGCATTCGTCCGTCTATTTAAACTGCTTGTCTTTATACGTTAGCTTAACTAGGGGGCGTACGATCTCTGAGTAGTTCCGTATAAACTGGCGGTAGAAGTTAGCAAACCTAAGGAATTCCCGTACGCCCTTAACGTTCGTAGGCGGCTTCTATAGTTTAATAGCATTAATCTTCTTCCTATCTATACTAATGCCTTTCCCTGCCTCGAAAATAAAACCTAGGTATTTCGTACGTTGGACACCGAATTCGCATTTGTCGATGTCGAGGTACAAGCCAGCCTGCTGCAGTCGGTCTAGCACCTTCTTAACATCCCGTACGTAGTCTGCGTAGGTGCCGTCTGTAAAAACCAGGGTGTCGTCGAGGTATGCCGAGCAGATGTCGTCTAGTAACCCTTGCAGGGACTTGTTAATGTACCTTTGGAAGGTTGCCGGTGCATTGGCAAGGCTGAAGGGGGTAACTAGCTACTTAAAAAGACCGTATCTCGTACGGAAGGCAGTTATCCATTTACAGCCTTCCTTGATCCGTATCTTATAGAAGGCCGAGACTATGTCGAGCTTAGTAAACTACTTCGCCTTGCTGATCTGTCCGAGGGTCTCCTTAATAAGGGGTAGGGGGTACCGGTCCTTCTTAGTAATCGCGTTAATGCCCCTATAGTCTATGCAGAAACGCAATCTAGCCTTCCCCTCCTTGTAGACAAACAGTACTGGGGCTCCCGCGGACGACGTACTAGCCTGAATAAACCCTTTAGCGAGTAGGTCGTCTAGCGTCTTACGCAGTACTAAGAGTTCTCTAGAGGACATTCTATACAGTAGTCCGTACGGTACCTCCGGCAGGCTCCTATCCAGACGGGGTTCTAGCTGGATGTTATAGTCAATCCCTTCCCCTCGGTGTAGCAGCAGCTTCGAGGCCGACTTTGGTTTAAAAAGGTCTAGGTACCTAACATACTCTCTTAGGAGCTTCGTATAGGGGTTTGTCGCTTCCTTAGGTGCCAATGCCTTCTCGATGTCCGCCGTTGCTATGTTGATCTCGGCCTTAGCTTTGCTATCTTGCAGGAACCTCCCCTAGTCCCGGATTCTCCGCTTTGTTACTGCTAGGTACAGCCGTCCTCGTCCGACGTCTAGCTTGCCCTTCCAGCGCTCTATCTAAGGCTTCCCTAGTATTAGGTTATACCCTAACTTGTCCTGTACGACATAGAGGTATAAGTCTTGCTCGTAGTGTCCCTGTTGATGTGACGCGGTACACTTGAGCCAAAAGGGACTGGTTAAGTAACTCGGAAGTGACTTGACCAATGTGTACCAGATATATAAACCTTGGCAAGGCATAGTAATAACACGGGCCAACCCACCCCGTATTACTACCCCCTGCGCTACAGGCTTACGACCTCGTAAGCTGCGCTTACTTACAGGCTACGTATGCGATTTGCACAGCCCCCCTATGCCGTATACGCAATCAACCCCCCCCCCGGCAGGTCTGCACATAGCTAGCTGGACCTTTACCGGGTCTGCCTTATTCTGTACGGAGTAGTAGACAAACGGACATACGTCAACGCTGCTTCTACTCGCTAGTTAAAAGATGCGCCCCCTAGGAATTGAACCCGGGCCTTTTATCGTACACTTTCAGCAGTCACTTCCGAGTTAAGTAATGTGACGCGGTACACTTAAGCCAAAAGGGACTGGTCAAGTAACTCGGAAGTGACTTGACCAATGTGTACCAGATATATGAACCTTGGCAAGGCATAGTAATGACACGGGCTAACCCACCCCGTATTACCTGTACCCCCATTGTTACTTTTACTATATAGGTAATGTCCGGTCCTCGCCCGGTAATGCCCAGCATACGTACAGGTACCGTAGGGGTCGTCTTGATCTGGTGTCTCTGTACGAAGTCTTCGCTAATTACTCTATACACCAAACATCCTGTATTAATCAATGCCCGCGCCGTTGCGGACCTGTTTAACGTCGGCCGTACGATAAACGGCGTCGTCGTTATGTAATTGCTCTTAAAAGATAGCCAAGTAATGCTTTGATTTGGCAGTCTATCTCGCACCCGCCTCTAGTAGAGTCTTCGCTTAGAGGCTACTCTTTCCCCGACTCGTCGTCGTCCGAGTAGGACATCTGATCTTCTCGTTAGGGCGTTGCAGTTGCTACCTTCGTAGTAGTCGGCCGTCCCCTAGGTCTCTCTGCTAGCAGAAGTCCGCAATTCCGTACAGTGTAGCCTATCTTGCTACACCGGTAGCAGCTCCCTTCTGCTCGCCTCTTGTTAAGGGTGGCTATGTCTACCTATTGCGCCTTTTTAGTAGCGGCCCTTGGCCGTACGGTAGCTGCTGCTGCTACCCTCGTCGTCGTCGGTTCCTAGTCTATAGCGTCTGTCTGTCGCTAGGGGGGTTGTCTTATCTCCTAAGCACAGCCTATCCGTCCTAGCCTGCGTTGCTAGTCGTCGACTATCCTAAGGAGGTCGCAGAATTCCTCGTACGTAGCTGGCCGCATTACACCTACCAGTCCTGTTATAATCTCCTTAGAGAGGCCTACCTCTAGAGAGGTGATCTTTATCCTGTCCTCCTATTGGAGACCCCCTGCTTCTGCCAAAGTCTAGTTAAATTCCGCGAGGAATTCTCGTACAGTCTTGCGTCCTTGTTTCATCGTATTAACCCGTAGGAGTGCTCGGCTCTCGCGGTCTGGGTCTTTGTAGCTCTTGTCTAGAGCTGCCTAGAGCATCGTCGTCGTAGCTATTGCCGTAATGTGACGCGGTACACTTGAGCCAAAAGGGACTGGTCAAGTAACTCGGAAGTGACTTGACCAATGTGTACCAGATATATGAACCTTGGCAAGGCATAGTAATGACACGGGCCAACCCACCCCGTATTACTACCCCCTGCGCTACAGACTTACGACCTCGTAAGCTGCGCTTACTTACAGGCTACGTATGCGATTTGCACAGCCCCCCTATACCGCATACGCAATCAACCCCCCTCCGGCAGGTCTGCACATAGCCAGCTGGACCTTTACCGGGTCTGCCTCATTCTGTACGGAGTGGTGGACAAACGGACATACGTCAACGCTGCTTCCACTCGCTAGTTGAAAGATGCGCCCCCTAGGAATTGAACCCGGGCCTTTTATCGTACACTTTCAGCAGTTACTTCCGAGTTAAGTGATGTGACGCAGTACACTTAAGCCAAAAGGGACTGGTCAAGTAACTCGGAAGTGACTTGACCAATGTGTACCAGATATATGAACCTTGGCAAGGTATAGTAATAACACAGGCTAACCCACCCCGTATCATGCCGGGTTGGCAATAGCCGTCTTGTAGTACAGCAGAATTCGTGCTGCCGCCCTGCCCTTTAACCTCCTAAAGAGGTAGACCACCTTGTCTAGCTCGGTCGGGTATGCTCCTAAGTCGACTAGGAGCTTAGAGCGCATCTGAGCCGCCTAGGAGGGGTACTCGGCCGGAGCCTCACTATCGTACGTAGAAACGTCGGGGAGTTTGCTCTTAGGGGTCGGGGTAGGGATTGTCGTGTTCGTCGTTGTAGGGGTCGGATCGCGATCGGACGCCCTAAGCTGTCGTAGCTCCTGTTCCTGTTGGGAAATTATCGCAGCCTAGTAGCTTACTTGCTGTTCGAGCTGCCTCTTGCTTTCCAGCAGCTCCTCGTATACGCAGTGCATATGTCCCTCTATAGCTGTAGGTTCTATAGGGATGTCGCCGTCCATCTTGCTCTATCACCGCAGTTACCGACAGTGAGATTAGTTCCTAATGTAAGGGGCTTAAGGATCTTAGTTCAGAAGCTTAAGGTTGGGTATCTATATAAAGGAACTGATAGGCAGTTCCTTCGTCGTCTGCTCTGTACGATTTGTACCTACGAGGCTAAGCTAGCAATTTCCCCTTTGTGCTAGGGTGCAAGGTTCACCCTCCGTACAGAGGGTCGGGGGTTACCTCCTCTGTACGGTAGTGCAGGGTTTCCCCCCTCTAATCTAAGGGGCGGTAGCTCCCCTTTGTGCAGGACCGTAGTGTTCTCCCTCCGTACGGGAGTGGGGTTCTGTCGGTGGCTCCGTACAGAGGGTGGGGTCGTGCTGGCGCCGCTAAGTCGCAATCCTTAGGGCGACGGTCGGCTTAGGTCGGGTTCAGGACCTGAGCCGGGCAGCGCCCCCTAACATTCTTAAACAAACACCTCTACTTAGTCCAGCTCGGCTGGCGATAATCGTCTTAGGGGTTCGGTTCTCGGCAGCGTAGCTCCCTCTTTTAATTAGATCTTGTTGTCGTATTCCGGTCGATAGAGCGGCAAGACGTTAGAGTTAGCTTTTAAGAACACATTAGTGTAGCTATAGAGTTCTTTCGGTAACACCTCTAACAGGTCTACTTCTTCTTCCGCTATTATCTTTCGGTAGTCTTCGATGTCTTTTATCGAGATAGCGTAGATCTTATTGTCTAGCGACCTCGCGAGGGTCGTTAAAGCTTCTAAGCTTATTATTCCGATCGTGTCTGGAGGGTCGGACCGATCGATCGGAACCGCTCTAGTAGTTGTAACGTTCGGTTTCGCGGCAACGGCGGTGACCGATTCGGCGGCGACGACGCCGCTCTGCTAAGTTTTAAATCCGAGTGTGCCTTTACCTACGTTAATAACAGCTTTCTAGTTCTTTATCTATTTCTGTCCTATAATAATGTCGAACCGTCTGATATCTATAATTCGGAATGTCGCTTCTGTAGTGCGACCAGCTAGGGTGGTTCTTAATAGCACATAATGCGTAACACTCTCAGTGTCTTGTCCGTTGTATACCGAAATTTGCGTTAGCGATGCTAGCTCTACAGGATAACTGTATCCTTTTATTAGTTTCTGAACCAATCGATAGTGGATCGCCGCTCCGATAAGCGCTCCTATGTCGATAAAGGCTCTTAACTAAAGGGGGCTGTGCGAGCTATCGAGGGGGTAGACAGTAATTAGAAGGATAATAGCGGTTTCTGTATTCACTTCTACCGCTGCCGAGAGCAGGTCGTTACAACTGTTAATGCTCCCTTCTTCTAGTAATGTAGATCGCGTTAGTGCCCTATTGTCGTTGCTAGATAGGGGGCCTATCCGTCTAGCTAGTCTTTTCCTAGGATTCTTAATAGCACTCTACCGTCTACGCTGTCAGTGTCGTTTGGTGCCGGCTCTATAGCTTAGATAGTCTTCCTTAGTAGCGGTGGCTTAGCGGCGCGATACTCCTGCTTCTGTTAAGCCGTCGCTTGGCATCTAGTAGCGATATAGCTAGGTTTTCTATACGCGTAGCAGGTAGGGACGAAAGACGAGCGCAGCGAATAAGATAGCTGCTAAGTAGGGCCTCGTCGGAAAGGAACAGGGGGTCCTGTTGTCAGCGCCGACTGCTTCTAAATCGGTTCGCGCGATGCCGATTTCGCGTAGGCGCTCAGGTTTCTGGCAGTGACTCTCGCTCGGTGCACGAAGCTCTTAAGGTCTTCGTCTTCTACTGAAGCTATAGCTGCGGCTAGTTTAGGGTTTAGCTTCTGCCTTAGTAAGTGTAACTGCTTATCTTCTGACACTTTGGCTCTAATAGCATATTTTCTAAACAGTCTGTAGAACTCCTTAAACGTTAGCCGGTTCTAGTTAATCTTATCTAGTTGCTTACAGGCTGTTTTCTTTTAGAAGGGGTCTCCGAAGCGGTAATCCAGCGCTTTAATTGCTTCTTCGGCGGTTACCTCTTCTAGGTCTGCTACTAACGAAAAAGCTTTACCTTCTAATCGCGATTCTAGGTAGGCTAATCTGTCTTCTTTACTGTTTCCAGCATAATCGCAGTCTATCTTGTTCTTTATCTTTTTCTTAAATGTCTCCTAGTCTTTAGGGTCTCTGCCCCTAAACGCCGGTAGGTTAGGTAGTAATGTTATTAAGGTGCTACCTTAACTGTAGGCCGCTAGTAAAGCGGTCTCTGCTTGTTCTTCTCGATATAGTGTCGGCTCCGACGACATCGCTGCTTCTATGTCAACTAACTAAGCCTTTATCGCCTTTAGTTGTGCTAGTTAATTTGCCGACTAGTTTTCTAGCACATCGATAATAGTTTCTACCGATTCCTTCTCGGCTATTACCGCTTCTATTTCCTCTCTTAGTCGCCTGTTCTCTTCTATGTTCTTATAAAACTTCTTCTTAATAAAGGTAATGATGTCGAACACCTTCCTAGCTCTATATTCTGCTAGATATCCTTCTATTTTATCCAGCATGCGTACGTACAGCTCCGTATAGCCCGCTATACCCTTCTTCGCTTTATCTGTCTCTTCTTCTATAAGGCCCCTAGTAGCTGTTCTATCGTCGAGGATGCTAGTGCACCTATCCCTCGCTCTGTTAGTCTTTCTCTTTCTGCTGCAGCCTGTAACGCCGCCCTCTACCGTTAAGAAGCCCTCTATAGTCTTCTTACAGTGCTAGTGTTTTGGTTTATAGTGTGCGCGTGCGTTTTTCGGGTGGCCGGATAGTTTAACAGTCCCTTTCGCGCAGCGCGGGGTCGGTGTAGTGAGTAAGTTCGAGATATAATAATCCGAGCACGCAGATATAATTCAATACAGCTGTTTTGATAACTATATCTCGAACTGAGGAGGGAAAGGAATCTATATAGCGGTAGGTAAGGGCTTTAGGAGTGGGTGTGCTAAGGCCCGGCTCGGTCCGGAGGGGCCGAGCCGAAATTCCAAGGGTCCACCCTATTACTCTGTCCTACCCCTTTCTGCTACTGCAACAAAAATGATCTGAGTACGTAGATGTAATTTAATACAGCTACTTTAATAACTATATCCAAGGCTAGAGAGGGAAGAATCTACGTACAAGCGGAGGGAGGTATTTAAGTGTGTGCTAAGCCTAGTCCTGCTAAGCCTGCTACCTTCCAGCACCTTCTAGCCCTCTACATCCGTATTACTACTGCCCTCCCCAACCAGCGATTGCCTATAATCGCAATTAGCCTATTAATCGCATCGTGCTAAACCAGGTCGCAGAGGTTGCATTGAAATAGGTCGCTCTAATCTAGGTCACTTTTAAGCTTTAATTTCTATGCCTTTTGCAGTGCCTTTTTAAGCTTTAATCTTGTGCCTTTTGCAGTGCCTTTTTAAACATGCAGTGCCTTTGTTGTCTGCAGCTGCTCTGTATGTTGCTTGTCTTTGATACGGATGTGGATGTAGACAGCTGGCAGCTAGGCTTGGCAGGGCCAGGCTTGGCAGCTGCACACTCAAATACCTCCACCTCCGCTTGTACGTAGATTCTTCCCTCTCCAGCCTTAGATATAGTTATCAAAGACAGGTATTGACCTTGCGTCTACTGCAGTTAGATCATTATATCCAAGGCTCAAACCCAACACCCAACCTGCACTACGCGAAAGAGCCCGTTGAATTACATCCGGGTACTCGATTAACGTACGTGCAAACAACCTAGAGTGTATACTGCAGATGTACGAAGGAGGCCGTTAAATTACATCCGGTTACTTAATCGTACATATGCATGCTACTCTACCCCCCCCCTCCCCCGATCGAGAAGAAGAAGAAGAGAGAGTTTTAGGGAAGAGAAGTGCCCCTATCGAGAAGAAGAAGAGTTTTGAAGAGAGAAGAGTGCCCCTACAATAGGGATGTTAGGAAGAGAAGTGCCTACGCGAGCAGATCGCGAGTTTTAAAGAAGAGCAAGAGCAACGAGAAGGACGAGAGCGACAACGACGATGTAGGAGCGACGAGGACGAGGAGCGAGAGCGAGGAGCGAGAGCGAGAAGCGAGAGCGACGACGACGACAAGACGCACCTAGCAGGACCTAGGGCGACGACATTCGTTTTTTTTTTTTTTCGGGTCTTTAACAGACCATTCTATTCGGCACACTTAGCAATCAGTACGGCCAGCAATCGAGACGTACGGCCAGCAATCAAGGCAAAGCATACATTTAGCCCGCGACCTCTGCAACCTCTGCAGCAGCACAAGCGACAAGAGCAGCACAAGCGACAAGTTTAGCAATCGCGACAATTAGGGACAAGACAAGCAGCATATTCAGCAATTAAGACATACAGCAATTGGTACAGCGACAAGACAGGCAAAGCTGCAGACAGGCACAGCTGCTGCAGACAACAGAGGTACAGCTGCACTAGGCAGAGCACTAGGCAGAACACTAGCGAGCCCGAGCACTAGACAACACAGAGCTGCTGCAGACAACATAGGCAAAGCACAGGCAAAGCGACTGTCAAGAAGCGACCGTCCGAGAAGCAACAGCTCGAGAAGCGACGGCTCGAGACAGCTCAAGAAGCGACGGCTCGAGAAGCGACATGTTTTTACAAGGCAGCCTCCGAGACCTCTGCGACCGCTTAAGAAGCGAGCGACGGCTCGAAAAGCAACCGTCGAGAAGCGACGGCTCGAGAAGCGACGGCTCGAGAAGCGACGGCTCGAGAAGCGATACGTGTTTGCAAGGCAACCTCTGCGACCTCCGCGACCTCCGCGACCTCGACGACCTCCGCGACCTCCGCGGCCTTAACGACCTCCGCGACCTCTAAGACCTCTGCAGCCTACCAAGAAGCAATAGCTTAAGAAGCAACGGCTTAAGAAGCGACCGTCGAGAATAAGAAGCGACGGCTTGGAAAGCGACGGTTCAGAAGCAGCACATGCTTGCAAAGCGACCCCGACAACCTCCGCGACCCTGAGCTCTGCGACCTCAGCGAGCTCTGCAACCTCTGCGACCGTCTGAGAAGCGACCGTCTGAGAAGCGACGGCTCGAGAAGCGACAGCTCAAGAAGCGACCGTCGAGAAGCGACACGTGTTTGCAAGACAACCTCGACGACCTCCGCGACCTCCGCGACCCTGACGACCTCTGCGGCCGCGACCTCCGCGACCTCCGCGACCTCCGCGACCTCCGCGACCTCCGCGACCTCCGCGACCTCCGCGACCTCCGCGACCTCTGCAACTGTCTAAGAAGCGACCGTCGAAAAAGCGACATACGTAGGCGACGGCCTCTGCGACCTCTAGAAGCCTCTGCGCCCCTAACGACCTCCGCAGCTCCGGCGACCTCTGCGACCTCTGCAGCAAACAAGGCAGCAAACAAGGCACCAATTGAGGCACCAAAGTGACGGCAAAAAGGCACGAGATTGAGGCTCAAAACGCACGGAAATTGAAGCTTAAAAGCGACCTTAAAAGCGACCTGTTTTGGAGCGACCTGATTGGCCAATAGCGAAGCTGAATTTGCGACCTGGATTGGTGCGACCTGATTGGCTGATTGCGATTGATGGATTGATTGCGATTGAGGGCAATCGCTGGTTAGGGAGGGCGGTAGTGATACGGATGTGGATGTGGACAGCTGGCAGCTAGGCTTGGCAGGGCCAGGCTTGGCAGCTGCACACTCAAATACCTCCACCTCCGCTTGTACGTAGATTCTTCCCTCTCCAGCCTTGGATATAGTTATCAAAGACGGGTATTGACCTTGCGTCTACTGCAGTCAGATCAGTCTTGTGCTTTGCCTGGTGCTCTGCCTAGTGCTCTGCCTAGTACTCTGCCTAGTGCTCTGCCTGGTAGTATAGCAGTTCTGTATGCAGCAGTCTGTATTGTCTGCACCTGTGTTGCCTGCAGCTGTGTTGTCTGCAGCAGCTCTGTGTCGTCTGCAGCAGCCCTGTATTGCCTATAGCAGCCCTGTATTGCCTGTAGCTATGCCTGCCTGTAGCTGCTGTGCCTCTGTTGTCTGCAGCAGCTGTGTTGTCTACAGCAGCTGTGTTGTCTGCAATTGCCTTGTGCTTGTGCCTGTAGCTGTGCTGTCGGGTGCTAAGCCTGGTGCTAAGCCTTGTCTTATCCTCGATTGTTGCGATTGCCTTAATTGCGAGAGCCGTCTTGATTGGAATGTCTGAATAGAATAGTCTGTTAAAGACCCGAAAAACGAATGTCGTCGCCCTAGGTCCTGCTAGGTACGTCTTGTCGTCGTCGTCGCTCTCGCTCCTCGTCCTCGTCGCTCCTACATTGTCCTTCTCGACCTTCTCGTTCTTCTCGTCCTTCTCGTCGCTCTCGTCCTTCTCGTCGCTCTCGTCCTTCTCGTCGCTCTCGTCCTTCTCGTCGCTCTCGTCCTTCTCGTCGCTCTCGTCCTTCTCGTCGCTCTCGTCGTCCAAACCTCTCAAAACTCTCTCTCTTTAAGACTCCTTTTCTTCTCGATAGGGGCACTTCTCTTCTCTAAAACTCTTCTTCTTCTCGATAGGGGCATTTCTCTTCCCTAAAACTCTTCTTCTTTGATACGGGGTGGGTTGGCCCGTGTCATTACTATGCCTTGCCAAGGTTCATATATCTGGTACACATTGGTCAAGTCACTTCCGAGTTACTTGACCAGTCCCTTTTGGCTCAAGTGTACCGCGTCACATCATTCTTCTTGATCGATCGGGGGGGGGGGGGGGGGGGGGGGGGGGGGGGGGTAGAGTAGTATGCACACGTACGATTAAGTAACCGGATATATTTCGACGGCCTCCTTTGTACATATAAAGTACAAACTCTGGGTTGGTTGCACGTACGTTAATAGAGTACCTGGATATAATTCGACGGGCTCTTTCGCGTAGTGTAGGTGTTGTTGAAGTAAGCCTTAGATATAATAATCTAAGCACGTAGATGTAATTCAATACGGCTACTTTGATAACTATATCTAAGGCTGGAGAGGGAAGAATCTACGTACAAGCGGAGGAAGGTATTTGAGTGTGTGCCAAGCGTAGTCCTGCCAAGCCTGCCACCTTCCAGCACCTTCCAGCCCTCTACATCCGTATTATAAAAAGTGACTTAATCCGCTATACAAATGCTTCTAATACAGTTTTGGAACCTTTAGGAAAAGCAGGCCTAAGAAATAAGTTTGTTTGCAAAACAAAGAAACAAAGTTTGTTAGGAAGCTTATTAGGAAAGCTACTAGCAAACATGCAAGCGACTAGCTAGGGCAAAGAGATATAAGAATCCGCCGCTGTCCTCTAATCTTTCTATTCTTCTTGTTTATAGCTCGTCTTGTGCATTTAATTCAGCTTTTACCTCTACTACTTTAGACTTTAGCCTCTCTTTTTAACATTAGCTTTTATACCCCTTACTTTAGACTTTAGTTTCTCCAGCTCCTCCTTCTTACATTGACTTTTACATTAACCTCTTTAGACTCCTTAGCCCCTCCCTTAACAGTTCTATAGTGTTAAGAGCTTAGTGTTGGATAAATAATATTGAACAACTTAATAGCGCATTTTAGAGTTCAGAATTTGCCTGTCTAGTAGGCAGATAGAGCATGAATAATTCTGCCCTCTTAATTAGACGAGTGATGCCTTGTTGTTAAGAAATTATATGTTGATGAACAAGTTCAAAGTGCTAAGAAAATTGTGCTATCTTAATGGCTCTGCCAAGCTAATAGTTGTATACATGACGTTAAAATCAGCATAACTGCTAGCAGATGCGAATTGAGCAACGCGTGAAATGTGGCCTTTACACAGTGCTGCCGGCATTTTTGCCTCCCATTGCCCATAGAGCACTTCTTCCTGAATGCCCAGCACTCCGGCGCCATCAATCACCACCACACCATTACCTTCCATTCCTCCGCTGTACATGTGGCCAAGGAGGTGAGACTGGCCGTCACTGTCATCGCCATCGGGTGGATCGCCGCAGCATCCATCAAGAGCTGGACTGCCTGGAAGCGCAGCGATACGCGGTAGAAGCTTTCCCCTGTACCGATCTGCACATAAATCACCAACAGTCACACTCTGTCTTCTACGCGCGAGCTACATCAGCCGGTTTACCTCGACGAATTTGACGAAGAAAATAAAATAGGAGATCCTCTGCGGCACTATGACGCAACGTCTCCCGCTACTCGCGGCAGCCCTTGCGTCGGCGCGTCTCCCATTACTCGCGGCAGCCCTTGCGTCGACACAGCACGTGTTGGACGAATTCTCATTCGGCCATCGGCACCCAATATCTCCTAGTGGTGGAAGAGTACCGGGTTATCACGCGAGCGGTGTCAACCATGAGATACTGGTCTTGAGTGATCGCGTCGTCCTTACCCCTCCAGTGCCGGGAAATGCAAAGGGAGCATTGTGGTCTGAGAAATCCACATCAGCAGCGGATTGGACAGCGAATCTTTTCTTCCGAGCTTCTGGGCAAGAGACGGGCACTGGAAACCTGCAATTCTGGTATACAAAGTCTTACGATCAGATTGGAGCACAGAGCGTTTACAATGTCGGGAAGTTCGATGGTCTGGTTTTGGTCATTGATCAATATGGCGGCGCTGGAGGCAAGATTCGCGGCTTTCTCAACGATGGCACAGTGAACTTTCGCTCGTCTGGATCCCTCGAGTCATTAGCCTTTGGGCATTGCGATTATAGTTATCGAAATAGGGGGGTGCCCAGCAAACTCAGGGTTAGCAGCCAGGGGGGCTTGACTGTAACGGTGGATGATAGGCCATGCTTCTCCAGCAACAAGATTTCGTTGCCAGCTGGCTACTACTTCGGAATAACTGCCACCACTGGAGAGAACCCCGACTCTTTTGAAGTTAGCAGGTTCCACGTGCTATCTGGTGCTGGTCAACAAGCTTCAACTGCACAGACAGGACAACATCAGCAAAACCAACAACAACAACAACAACAACAACATAAACCTCAATTGCAAAAGATGGACGCCTTTCCAGGTATCCCTGAGGCGGTGCCTGACCGCAGTGCAGACTCGATCAAGGACAAGGAAGATCAGTTCGCAGACCTGCACAACCGATTACAATCGCTCTCTCATCAGATGGCCAGCTTGTTCTGGGAAGTGCGGGAAATTGCAAAGACCATGGAGAATTCGCAACTTGAGATACTACGTAAGGTGGAGAACATTGGCGGCAGCAAAGAAACTGGTCTCTCGCCAGTAACCGTTGACAAGATTGGCCAACTGCACGATCGAACCATTGCCATCGAGACCGACGTCAAAGCTGTCAGACACGATCTAGAGAGCAAGGACTTTGCCAAAACCGTGGATGAGCTGCACACTGCTTTCAGCTTCATTCACCACAATTTCCATAATGAGCTGGAGCCGAAGTTTGAGAAAGGTGAGCACTACCAATCTTATAATCCGTGGCGGCATCATTACTGACGATTCGACCCTGCAGCTATCAAACAACACTCCGCCCAACTTAACCACTTCCTCCTCGCCGTCTTCATCGTCCAAGCCATTTTCGCTATTCTCTACGCCTTTTACAAAAGGAGGAAGCACTCGGCACCCAAGAAGTTCTTGTAAGTCCAGAACTGAAGGACGAGATGTGGCTCGAGGGAGGAGAAGACAGCAGTAGGCTGAGAAAATCTCCGATTTCGTAGCACCGAACCACAACAGTGGCCCGCGGGCTTTGTAGATGGAATGAGGATGAATGGCCAACCAGTCACACAACAGCAGATGAATGGCTACCTATGGCGATAGTAAGGGAGATGAAGAAAGCAACTAAGCCAAAAACGGGAATGGTAGTAGGTACACACTGTATATACCTGCCATGTGGAAGACTGGGCGCATCTTTTGAGTCCGGAAGATGATTATGCTGGCTTTCTCGTAGGCCGAAGGCGGGCGCATTGCTTGGTTTCCGTACCGCGTCGCTACCTTGCCGTTGTTAACTGGGGAACTTCCTTGTGTGGTCCAGGCCACAGGAGACGGATGCCGGTTTTTGCTATTCCGGGCCATGAGTGGCCCTTTGTGCGGATCAAGTGCTGGTCAGACCTCGACCGATCAAAGCAGACCAGAGCCAGTTGTTGGTACAGCGAAACTCCGACATAAAGATGGATAGTAGCTGCTGTATCGATCTGATGGAAGATGGATCACGACAACTCCACGCAACACATTGTGCACACCTTGTGACATGGCACCAGAGTGCTTCGTCTCCGCCGTGGCCCAGTCGCACCTGGCGATGCTGCCGGCTGGCCACGTGACCTCGATGTTTTCTCATGCCCCCAAAGGGCCCAGTGCGGCGATCAAAACCGCTTTTGCAATCCTACGAGGGAGCGCTGGCCATCGCCTTGCTTCTGCCAGACGTGAAGTGATGAAAATCAAAGTCTCGCTGTCCCGGAGGTTCTGACCTCTGACGCGATGGGCTAACTGGTTCAAGCGTGCCAGGCTGAGATTGTTCGCCTGCCTGGCATCCGTCCGGCTCACACGCTGCGACGCGCCGCACGTCGTGGCCGAGTCTTCACTTGTCATCATCAGCAGCGATCGGGCCTTTCCACCCCCTCACCGCCCACCGCCCGCCGCCCGCCGCCCGCCGCCCATCGTCATCGGTGCCGCGTTCTGTCCCGCGGCGCACCTGCCCGGTCTCCGGTATCGCTTGGTGCGGAAAGAGCCGCCGCCGCCGCGCCTGCAAGCGCGACCGCTCCCGCACCTCCACTCTGGAGAAGTCGGCGTCACGGCCGACAACTGCGGATCGCACACCACACGCCAGCTTCCGACCGCGGAAGCTGCTGGACGCTGTCCATCATGGCCACCGCCGGCGCCCCGTCGCCGGAGCCGCGCGACATGCACGACATCGCCCCCACGACGGAGCAGCGGCCGGCCCCCGTCCTGACGCCACCCACATCAGAGGACCACGAGCGCAAGCAGGACGGAGAAGAGTCGGAGCTGAGCGACCTCGACCTCGACGACGAAGACGAGGAGATCTTCCCCGACCACTACTGGGATGGCGCCAACGGAGGTCGCATACCGGTATTCAAGCCGACCATGGCCCAGTTCGCGGATTTCCAGAAGTTCATCGGGCAAATCGACAAGTATGGCATGAAGTCTGGTATTGTGAAGGTGGTGCCTCCACCCGAATGGCAAGTACACGTGGTTGTCCGTTGGCAACACACTGCTGACCTCGATGCAGGCGTGAGTCGCTTCCCGAGCTGCATGAGTATGTCAAGCGCGTCAAGATCAAGAACCCCATCACCCAGGAGTTCAACGGCACCTTCGGAACATACACGCAACAGAACGTCGAGAAACAGCGCTCGTACAATCTCCCGGAATGGAAGGCCCTGACCGAAGAGACGAGCCATCAGCCACCAGCCAAGCGAGGAGAGCGGAGACGAGGCCAGAAGGAAGTCATCCGTGGATGCGGCAGCGTGAGAGGACGCGCTGCCGCTCTCAGGGACGAGGGAGATGGCTCGGCGCGGTCGAAGCGCAAGTCGGGTCGACCGTCACGAAACCCACCTCCGACCGACGATGCATCCGACGATGAACCAGTCAGCAGCCGACGACGAGCACCCGCCACACCTCCAGCAGAGCCACCTGCGAAAAAGAAGGCTGGTCGCGCATCTAAAGGTGGCGGAAACAAGTCGGTCACCTCTCGAAGACTGAACAACACCGCCGAAACCGCAGATCACATCGATGAAAAGGCCTTCAACAAGTTCGACTACCATCTCGAAAATGTCGACGAATTCACGCCGGAGCGATGCGCAGAGCTCGAAGGCATGTATTGGAAGACCATGGGATTCAACCAACCCATGTACGCCGCAGACATGCCCGGGTCTCTGTTCGATGAGTCGGTCACAAGCTGGAACGTCGCCAAGCTACCCAATCTGCTCGATGTGCTTGGCACCAAAGTTCCCGGCGTCAACACTGCCTATCTGTACATGGGCATGTGGAAAGCCACCTTCGCCTGGCATTTGGAGGACGTCGATCTCTACAGTATCAACTACATCCATTTCGGTGCGCCGAAGCAGTGGTACAGCATCTCGCAGGAAGATGCTCGCAAGTTCGAGCGCGCGATGAGGGCGGCGTGGCCCGTAGATGCCAAGAACTGCGACCAGTTCTTGCGACACAAGACATACTTGATTTCGCCAGACGTCCTGCAAAAGACATATGGCGTCAAGGTCAACAAGCTCGTACACTACGAAGGCGAGTTCGTCATTACATACCCGTATGGCTATCACTCTGGCTACAACCTTGGCTACAACTGTGCAGAGTCGGTCAACTTTGCCACAGAATCCTGGCTTGAGTTCGGCCGCATCGCGAAGAAGTGCAATTGCGAGTCCGACAATGTCTGGGTGGACGTTGGCGAGATCGAGCGCAAGATGAGAGGCGAGCCGACGCCCGAATACTACGAAGAAACGGACAGCGAGGGCGAAGATGACGAGGTGGAAGACAGCAAATTGCCAACACCACCTGCTAGCGTCAAAGGCAAGGGCAGAAAGCGCAAACGAGAGTCGAAGAAGGAGGAGCCCAAGAAAAAGAAGAAAATCCGCATTCGAATACGTCTGCCCACGAAAGAGCCGTGCTGTATGTGTCCGAACGAGAACAAGTGGGAGGAGCTCCTACCCACGGACACAGGAAAGCAAGCGCACAAGTCATGTGCGCTCTACACTCCCGAGACCTACATCGTCAGTGAAGACGGCAAGGACAAGATCCACGGTGTTGCAAATATCGACAAGGCTCGCTTGGATCTCAAGTGCAACTTCTGCCGCTCCAAGAAGGGTGCTTGCTTCCAATGCTCGTCAAAGAAGTGCACTCGCGCATTCCATGCTACGTGCGCGGTTGCTGCTGGTGTTCTTGTCGACTCTGGATTGGTCCCGACCTTCAGCGAAGACGGCACAGAATATTTCGAGGAGGGCTTTGACTTCCGGTGTCGATATCATCGGCCCAAAATGGGCAGGAATGCCGACACCGAAGCATTCGAAGTCAACAAACTCATACTCGACCACGCCAAGCAGCTGAAGCCGAACGATACTGTGCAGGCTCGCTTTGTCGGCGGCGAAGTCTTCGGCGGCCTCGTGGTCGAGAACCGTCCGAATGAACGCACCGTCGTGGTCGACGTCATGCCAGATGGCGATCGCGTCGAAATTGAGTGGCGGTGGATTTGTGTCCTGGATCCCGATGACTCCGTTCGGCCTAAACCATCTGCTGCCGCACTACCAATGCCAAAAAACATCAACAAGAACCAATTTTCGCTCGACAATCGTCAAGACGGCGTGCCATCCCAGGATGACATGTTCAACACCGACCCCACATACAAATGGCACGACTTCTACAATTATCACACTCCTCCGCCAGGCTTCTTGACTGTACCCTACAAGGCTCCCATGAAGCTCAAGGTCGATGTCGACGCACCCGATCAGCTGTACTACTATCTGCCAGAAATCTCAACAGATGCCAAGGTATTCTTCACTGACAAAGCCGGAAGCAAAGAGGTCGCGCCGAAGGGTAATTTCATGGACCGTGTGCAGCCTAAGCAGGGCCACCAGTACCCGGCTGCTAAGCAGCCAATTGCACCCGCACAGCCGACCTTTCAAGCCCAGCCCGTTCCAACTCCCGTCATCAACCATGGTAGCAGCAGCAGCAGCAGCAACACTGCAGCCGGTGTTCGGAACGCGAAGCCGTATGTCTACAAGCCCAAGGAGCCGACGAAGCCCAATGTGCTGTGTGCTGTGGACTATCAAGCTTTGGCAAACCAAAAGTCATTCCTCGCAGAGGGCAATCGACAGTCCTCGACACTTTACCAGCAATCGCCGCCACCTCCACCAACCCACTATCAGCAGACACCGCTGTACAATTACCAGGGCTGCGATGCACCGTGCGCTGCCACGCCGATACGTGCTTTCCCGCCGGATCAGTACTATTCATCCAAGACACTGCCAGCGGCATATCAAGGCGAGTATTCGAGATTCAGACGCGAGTCGCAAGGCGCGCAGACCTCACAGCGGCCTAACTTTGAGGCAGCCGGTTACGCGCCCAACTACCAGTCGGTGTCTAAGCAGAAGGCACTGCTCAAGCAAGGCCCTCCTCCGGGCTCGCCGATACCTCCGAATCCATACACGGGACCATATGCTCCTGCTTCGCATAGCAGACCATCATCGTCGGCGATATGTCACAGTTCTCCGCCCCACGGTGTGCCGGCTACACCGGCAACGACCCTGTCGTCATCGTCGAAGGCTGAAGGGCCGCACGCAGATCAGGCATATTTTGCAAACCTGCAGAAGTATCCGTACCTGCTGAACAGCTTCTGTCGTCGGCCGAAGGTCTACGAGTCACCGTATCCCAGTGGGGGTGGATTTTCCGACAAGTTTCAGCCGCTCGAAACCCAGAGTGACGGTGGGGAGCGGAGAGCGCATTCCATGCACATGCCGAGCAATTCCGCCACGTCGCTTGGTGATCGGCGACCTAGTTCACAGTGGACTCCTCCTTCGCAAGTGTGGGAGCGTTCGGGATTACAGGAGAGGCAGCAGACGCCGCCTTTGCCTCCTCTCAATCCCTTGTATCAACCCGCTCCACCTAAGCGGCAGTACGTTCCGGTGCAACATTCTACGCCTCAAGATTTCCAGCGTCAGATACAGCAAGGCGGTTTGGCAAGCACAGCGAGCAGAGATGGCGCGCAAGCCCGCATGCTTCGAGACCAACAGGGATACAACGGCTACCCAAGCTACAATCCATATCAGAGGAACAACGTTGGCAACGCATATGATACAGCGAGAATGTGGAACAGCCCGCAAGCTCCCACACCCAGTCCGCTGTCAGATGCGAACACTCCCGGCCACGGCCGAGGTACGACACCAACGGCAGGTGGCTGGGGCACATTGCCTCAACAAGGCACATCACCGCCCAACCCGCTCAATCACCATGCGATGAATCATCGGCCATCTCCCGGAGGACCGTCAGCAGCGGGCTATGGTCCCATGCTTCCCCAGATGGGCGGACACGAAACGTGGCGGTACAACTAATTCACGATGCGAGCGTGGGGCCTGTCGGCTTTCTTTGTGCCGGCGCCCACGGCACGAGCGGGCCCCGTTCGGGCACGAACGGCGTGACACTTTTATAGCTCTTTCTTTTTTCGATCCAGCAGCAACAGCAGAGCCGATGGATCGCATCCGTTTTTCCCCTCGACATCGGGCCGGACGGACTTTGTCCCCATGTAGCCCTCATGATTTTTTTTTCTTTTGCTCCCCCGCTGCGATGTGGGGCCTTCCCCATGGCCTCAGCAGAAGGCAGACAGACAGACAGACAGACAGAAGAGGAATGAAACCCCCCCCCCCCCCCCCCAACCGTCGACATTTTGTCGCAAGGTGTGCGCACTTCCACTGAATTTCCTGCAAACGCTTTTCGTACACGTCTCGAGTTCCGCGTGCCGCATCCGGTTTCTCCATTCCTCCTTGCTGTGCGCGTGTGTGTGTGTGTATGGTGGGGGGGGGGGGGGGGGGGGGGGGGGGGGGGGGGTGGAGGGGACGGAGGTTAATGCTGGACCGAGCGGGAGCTTGGAGCAAATTGCTGGCCCGCAGGTCTTTTGTGTGACCGGGGGGCGGGGGTCAAGATGGAGGAGAAAGAGGAAGAGGAAGAGGAGGAGGAGGTCGGGCCAGCAGGTGGGTGTAGAATGTCACCAGCGCCTCGGCGCCGACCACATCTCCCTCGCGGAGCAGGACGGCGAGGTCGATGTTCAGCGGGCTGTCCGGCTCGCCGCCGGCGCCCAGCAGCTGCTGCACGGCCTCCAGCGTGCTCACGACGCCGTAGGCCGGCGTCCACGACGCCTTCAGCAGGTCCAGGCAGATCTCGCCCGTGTGGAAGTTGACGTTGGGGTGGCAGATGGGCGTCTGGAAGCGCACGTCGGGCGGCGTGTTGGGGTAGTGCGGCGCGATCGAGATGGCGAGGGCCCAGCGTCCGCCTGCGCATTCGGGGTGGCGTCAGTGACCGACCCCACACGGGGGGCGGGCGCGCAAGTGGTGTGGCGGGTGTACGTGCCTTCGTACGCGGTTCCCTCGGGCCCGCGCAAGACGGCATGCCAGCGGAAGAGATCGTGGGCGCTGAGCGGTTCGAGGCGCGACAGGGCGGGCGAGGGCTGGCGATGGTACGCCGCGAGCTCCTTGCCGAGCCTCTTCGCGGCCATGTCGAGTGTAGCGCTACGGATGCGGGATGCACGTGTACTGCGGAAAGCTGCAGCGGCCGTACTTCCACTTCCACACCCTTGAGCCGACGCGTCCGAGAGACCCTGCCGGGCCCCATCGCGTGGGAGAGGGTCCCGAGGCCAGGCCCAATCGCGTGGAGAGGCCGAGGCCGCCGGGCCGTCGGGCCGTCGGGCCGTGTGGGGTTCCATTCCATCCCCCCGGACGTTGGCACTTGGGACACATCGATCTTCGGCCGACGGCCGACTGTCCTCCGGCACAATCGCCCGGGGCGGTCGTTGACTGGTGATGTGCTGCGACGGAGAAGCTGCGGCAGCTCCCGCGGCCATTTCCGCGCGAGAAACACGCCTCGATGCTGTCGCCAATCGGCCTTCTTCTCGCCATCTGCCTTCCGCCTCGCCCACGCCCGCCAACGCTCGTGCATGCTGCTCGATGGCGGTGACGTACCGGGGCCGACACCTCGACTTGGGAAAAATCCGAGGACCTCAGCTAGCGCCGGGCATGCCCGAGCCAATCGCTGTGTCCGCTCCCCTCGCTCCCTCGCTCCCGACAGCGCCGTGCCACACACACACCCATCGTGCCCGTCGTCACGGGATGGGGGTGCGATGACTGGGTCCTGTGGGCCAACCTGGCGGCCGTCATCTTCCTTGCCTGTGCCTCACCATGAGTCTCGAAGCGAATGGAAAGGTTTGAGGGCAACGAGCAAGACGAACGGCACTTTTTTTTTCGGTGGGGGATTGAAAATCTTGGGCAGCAAACATCGAGACCGATAGTTCATCCTTGGTGGTCCATCACGCTGCGGCCGCAGACAGAAAGGGAAGTCGCTAAAGCTCATCGTGGCCGCACTCCTCCTCTCCCCCACCAACCATATCGGGCATCGCCATGATCTTGACCACCAGGCTGGTCCAGCCCGTAAAGTGCTGGGTGCGCTGGCCGGCGCCGGTTTCCGGGTTGTATTGTTCCCAAGCGAAGCCGGTGTCCGACCAGGACTTGTACACCGTCTCGACCACGTTGGTCCTCAGCGCGCTGTACATGCGGGCGGCACGCTGCCTCTGCGGCCCGGTCTGCTGGGCAATGTTCTGTCGAGTGAGGTCAGCTGATGGTTCGACGCAACTGTGGTGGGAGGTTGGCGGTTCCTCACATAAAGCTCCTTCACGATGAGGTAGTTCATGTTCATCCACACGGGACTTCTCCAGTAGTTCTCGTCCGTGCCGTAGAGTGGGTCTTTCTTGCTCAGACTGCGGATCCCGTACGGACTCCAGAGCTCGTCTTCGTCCGCGAGCAGATCGAGCACGTCTTTCAAATGCGCATGCTCGCCGTCGAGGAGACCGGCCATGAACGGGAAGACGCTGAGGTATCCCTTGTGGCAGACGTGCACGCTCTCTTCGTACGCGTCGACGGTCGCGTCGCAGTACGCTTTCTGCTCCTCGTCCCAGTGCAGGTCATCGATGTTTCTCCGAATCGCTTCGACGATTCGGGCGTATTGGCCCTCGTCGTCTTTCTCGTCGAGGTAGCCCGCGATGCGACCAAGGTTGCGGCTGAGAAGACCCATCCAGCTGATCAAATCGACGTGGAGCTCGCCCGGATGAGGCGGTTGTGCACGCGGGTAGTCGTCGAGGCCCGAAGTCAGGGTGTGTCGGGGAGTGCGGCCGCGCCAGCGGTATGCCTCTTTCGAGCTGAACGCTTCGCGGTCGTATGACGTGACGTCCCCCCACTGTGTTTTTCTGTACCACTCAAAGTTTCGCTGCAAGAGGGGGTAAAGCTCTTTCAGCCATGTCTTGACGGATTCTGGGCTGGCAAGCTTGTGCCCGCCCACATCGCCAAAAGTGCTTTCCAGCGGCGCACCGGAGCCATTCTTGCCATCGATCTTGTCGACCAAAGCTTCGAGCGCGATGTATAGAGTGGGGGGGTTGGCGTAGTGAGGATACTGAACTTGAAACTCTGGAGGCACCTTGCTCCTCGCTTCATCGCCCAAGATCTGCTCGCGCGGGATCCAACCATCCTCATCCATGGTGTTGAACCATGAGCTGATGATCTGCATCACAAGCTCGGCATCCCAGTCAAGGATGGGGAGCAGATGAAATCCCTCGTCCCACAAGAAGCCCCGCGGGAAGAAGGGCCGCGATGGGATGGAGGTGAAAAGCTCATACGGGCCTTCGGGCTTGTGTTGATTTCGTGCCCGGGCTTCCTCGGCCTCATGCCAGAAAGCTTCGTTCTGCTCTTCATACTCATCAGCATAGGAGCGGTCGATGACCTGGTCACCATAGAAGTACCCGATGCCACCAATCAAATTACTGAACAGAGACTTGCTGAATGGCAGCCACTTCCCGTCCGAGAATGGCGCGAGTGGCTTGTGCACATCGAGGTACTTGTCGTCGAATTGCTGCAGGACATGGTGGATCGTCTCGGTCAGGTCGTCGGATGTTGCCGGCGTGGCAGCGGACGAGGGCGTGAACAAAATGTCAAACTCGAATGGCCCTTGGAAGACTTTCTGCACGAGATGCATGTTGCCCCGACCCGGGTTGTTCTGGATGGTGTAGGTCTGCCACGGCGGGGGCATCTTTTCTTGCGTGTACTGCTCGACGTAGGCATCGATTGAGGACTTCATGGAGCGGAAGAGAATGGCTGTCGGGACGCCCAGTCAGACAGAGCACCCCGCAGAACAGACGGAATGCATGCCGGCCACTCACCTTTGGCCTGCCACAGGGCCTCTTCGGGCACCTGGGTGGAATGCACGAATGTGTGATCAAGAGGCTTGGCCTGATACGACGGATGGCCGTGGACCGGATGGGAGTTGCTCTTGGGCTGGGTGATGGTGATCTGGAACTCTCCCAGGCCTTGCGCCTGGCCGCCGAGCACAACATCGCCTGCATAGCCGTGGTCGAGTGCATCGCCGCTGTCCAGCGCTTCGACCGACGCCAGCCCCTCGGCGCCGACCGCAAACCAGAGCGCCGTCCTGATGCTCTCTGGGCCGCTGCCAGAGCCGCCGTCTCTGGACTCGGCGTCGTCGCGCGGGGTTCCCTTGATGCGCGCGCCCCAGCCGCCGTGGCCGCGGTCGAACTTGACGAAGCTGGTCTCGATGTCGATGCCATTGCCCTTGTCGTGCACCACCTGCACGCCGCCCGATCGAGGATCGTATGCATCCCAGCCGTAGCCAGCCATGCCGGCGTGCTGCTCGCAGGTATAGCGCACATCGTCCTGCACAGACGCGTAGTCGTCTACTCTGGCCCACAGCAGCGCGGTGAGGATCGACTGCGGCGTTCTCGCCCGCAGCCCGAAGTAGAGGTTGGGTCGATAGGCACCCCACAGCAAGCTCTCGTTCGAAGCCTTGCTGAAGGCCGAGTCGTGCGCGTGCGCTGCTGCCGCTGCCGCCGTCGCAGCGCATGCGGCGGCGGCGGCCAGCAGCGCCCTGGTCGGCGCCATCCTGCCAATGGTCGGCGCCGTACTGCCAATGGTCGGCGCCGTACTGCCAATGGTCGGTCGGTCCAAGCGATTCACGGCCTGCACCCGGGGCAAGTCGCCGCCACGGATTTATACCGCCACGTATGTATGCCGATGACGCCACCCCTGGGCTCACCGGCGGCCCGCGTCCCGATCGATTGTCTACAAAGGTATAGTTTATCAAGCGTTGCCACCCGCACTGTAGGGGCGTCAGTCGTCTCCACCATCCGCCACCGACACTCGGCACATCGCCACCACAACGGACGCAACCCCCCCGCACAATGGATCTGCTCCAGTCGGTGCGCAAGGAAGGCTCGCGCGGCGGCGTCAACTTCTCGTGGGACGATGTCAAGGCCTCGGCGCACCGCGAGAACTACCTGGGCCACTCGCTGATGGCGCCGGTGGGGCGGTGGGCGAAGAACCGGGACCTGGGCTGGTATGCGCGGGCGGAGGATGCCGAGCTCACGCCCGACGAGCGCGCCGCGCGGGAGGCGCAGCGGAAGGCGGAGGAGAAGCGCCACATCAAGGAGGCGGAGGAGGACGCGATGGCGCGGGCGCTGGGCTTGCCGGTGCCGGATCGCAGCAACGCGAACCGCGAGCCGCTGGGCGAGAGCAGGATCCGTCACCCGGACGACGTCGGCAGGGCGCCGAAGGAGGCGGCGGAGAAGCATGACGGTGGTGATGGTGACGGTCGGACGGCGGCGGAGGAGGAGAAGCATGACGGTGGTGATGATGATGATGGTCGGACGGCGGCGCGGCGATCGCGCGCAAAGACGCACACGCATCACCGGTCGCGAGAGGATCGGAGGCGAGATGGGAGCCGGAGCAGGGACAGGCATCGCCATCGCCACGCGGGAATCGACAGGAGACGGCCGAGGTCGCGCTCGCCTTCCCGTTCGCCTTCCCGCTCACGGAGGCGCGACGGTTACGGTGAGCGGCGCAGAGAGCGCCGTCGGCACCGTTCGACATCGCGCTCTCGGTCGAGAGATGGACGGCCCGCGGCGCGCAGGGGGTGGAGGCGCGAGGACGACAACTACCGGCCGCGGAGGGAAGGTGATGGGAGACGGCGCAGTCGAGACCGGGACCGCCGACGTGGCCGGAGCAGGTCACCATCCCCAGACGCGGACAGGAGGCGACGGCGAGGCGATGGGCGATGAAGGAACGGACGGCATGCCGACGGACACACATGGCCCAGCGTCTCGGCTGTCCGAGAACAGGCACAGTGGCTATCGGCTATCTACGCAGGCGTGGCTCCCACCCGCTCTCCGACTCGGACCAGAGTCTCACACACGCGCTCGGTGGAGTTCTCGACCAGGTCCGCATCCAGCTCGATTTCGTTGCGCGGGTACAGCACGATGACCGTGCTGCCTCCGTAGAGAAAGGCGCCCAGACACTGCCCTCTCTTCACCTCGGCGCCTTCTTCAATGCCATCGTTGTACCGGATGCTGCCCACCAGCATCGCCCCCACCGCCACGACCGCGAGCCGCGAGCCCGTCGCCTTCCGTCTCAGCACCATCACCGACCTCTTGTTCTCGCAAAACACATCCAGCGTCCCCGGCTCGTTGATGGCCTGCGGATTCACCGTGTAATACGTGCCGTCGATGCCCGCCACACTCTCCACCACCCCATCCGTCGGCGAATGCCAACGGTGGTAATCCTGCGGCGCCAGTCTCGCGATGTTGATCGAACCCCCGTCGAACCCCTGCGCCAGCGCCTTCGACCCGAGCAGCTTCTCGAGCGAAAACCCAAACCCCTTGATCCAGTACTTCCTCGCGAGATCGATGCGGGGAAACACGGTCAAGCGGCAATCCGCCGGGCTGGAGACGACGTCCGCATTTCCCGCACAATCCACCGGCCGCGCGTCGGCTTTCAACTCCCGCGCAAAGAACTCGTTGAAGGTCGAGTACTTGGCCGGATCGGGTTGCTTGAGTTGCGACAGGCTGGACTGGAGGTTGAAGCTCTCGATGAAGGGAAGGATGTGGTCGACGCTGCGCGGCGAGTCGTACTGTGCACCCATCTTGACCGATTGGGTTTTCAGCGCGGCCTGCGTGCGCTTCCAGTGGAGCGCCTTTTCTTGCTGCGAGCCGTAGTAGAGCAGGTGCATGCCGATCTGGGACCCGGCCACTCTCGGTCAGCAACGCCGCCTCCATCGGACACGGCACCCGGCGGGCCCGAGGAAGAAGGAAGGTCACTTGCTCGCACGTAGATACTCATCTCCTCAAAGCTCCGCTCTCCCGTCTTCCGGTCCAGCACGTAGTTGCCCAGATGCCACGCGTTTTCGAACTCCGCCACCGAGTTGTCTGCAGCAGGCCGACATCAGCCACCATCATCACAATCACAAACCTCCCTCCCTCTCTCTCTCTCTCTCTCTCTCTCTCTCTCCACGTCGACAGCATGCTCCCGGCCTTACTTACACGGAAACATGGTCCGAAACCACGCACGCGACTCTTCAGCAGTGGCGGGAGCGTGGATATGTTCCTTGGGATCTCGGCCATGCTGGTCAGCCTGGTCCGTCACATGGTCGAGAGAGCGGTCGCGGAGGCTTCCAGAAGCTCCGCGGGGGGGTCGTCGCCGGGGAATGTGCCTGGCAGGGCGGAGGACATGGTGAGCTTGCTTGGGCGGTGGGGGGGGGGGGGGGGGGGGGGCGGAGGCACAAAATGCACGGCAAGCTCTGGCCTATCTACATGTCTTCTTGGCACCAGCGGGCGAGCTCGACGTCATGGCCGGGGCGCGGGACTCACTCACTCCTTCCTGCTTGCCGTGGCCATCGTTCGGCCCGGCATTGCGGCCTGTACCGTATCGTAGACTGACGGAATACTACTCGACCCCCCCCCCCCCCCCCCCCCCCCCCCCCCCCAGCTGCTGCCTGGTTGGCTTCGAGCGTCTGAAACAGAGCACTGATGCCGTTGGTAATGCCGTCGGGAGTGCCGTTCGAGATGCCGTTCGAGATGCCGTTGGTGGCCTGCGCGCAGACGTCTTGTCGTCGAC
This sequence comes from Pseudocercospora ulei, assembly GCA_016165855.1. Taxonomy (NCBI): domain Eukaryota; kingdom Fungi; phylum Ascomycota; class Dothideomycetes; order Mycosphaerellales; family Mycosphaerellaceae; genus Pseudocercospora; species Pseudocercospora ulei. The sequence goes on from JACWNB010000004.1 coordinate 6,599,740, forward strand.
ACCCTGTTCGTCGAGCGAGGAATCCTCGCCACCACGCCGGATTGTGCGGTCGTTGGGAGCGCTGAAACTCATTTGCCGATGGAAGACACGGTCGACTTCCGGGCCCATGTCATCAAAGCTGTTCTGCATCCCAACGGGTGCGCTACAGTCTGGGGTATGGAGTTATCACTCCGTCTCCATCATCAGAGACATTGTGCCCTGCTCCGTCGATCATCAGAGACATTTTCCCTGCTGCCGACCCGCGTATGCTCTTGCGATCAAGCTCTGCACCGCCACCACGCTCACACACACACACACACGTACTCCTGTCCGTACTCGATCCATGAATTCCTGGGCGTGCACGATCGACAGCTGACCCTCCCCGTCTTTCTCCTGCATCCTCCACTCCTCGGATGGCGTTCTGCTGCACGGGACGCGACCAAGCCGGATGCGTGCCACTCGCGAGACGGTGGTGTGACCTGTGACCGCTCAAAGCTTGACCACTTCCCAGCCCGTGAGATCAAGAGTGGATAAAACACCTCGCAGCGGGCCCTGAACCTCCTGACCGTCTGCCCATTGCTTCGGTCCGGCCCAATGGCGGAGAAAGCCTTCGGGTCCCGAAACAATCAGCACCTTTCGTCCCGCGTCACCGTCCTCGCACGCTTTGGACAGTGCGTTGAGCCCGTGCTGGGACGTCTTGGGGGGTGACGAATGAGCCTTCCTCGTCGACAAAGTAGTCGACGGAAAGGGCGCGGTCTGCTGCTTGTCGCGCGAGAAGGATTGTTTCTTCAAGTCCTCCAGTAGAGATACGAGGGCCCCTTGCTCCGCGCGCGGAAGATCCGCCACGTGCGAAGACGGCTGCGCAGGTGCCGAGGACGGCCAGAAGCTCCAACGACGTCGTGCGGGCTGGGTGTCGTTGCGGCCACCGATGCAATCCTCCCTCCGCCGGCTCGACCACAGCACATGCATGTCAGCCTGACCCGCGACGATGTCGGCGGCTCGCATCGCGGGCGCAATCCCCGTGCCACCAGCCAGGAACATGACGCTCTGCACGTGGTCGGGCATGATATACTCCGGGGAGAGACCTCGCACCTCGATTTCCGCGTTGGGTGGCAGCCGGTGCAGATAGTTGGAAACCTCACCCTTGCGCTCTCGGCGGATCAGGAAGCGCAGCTCATCCATCTGCTGTCCTGGCGCCTGTGGGAGGCAGGTGTAGGCACGTGCGATCTGGAGCTGCGGCTGCTTGAACTCGACACTGCCGACCGCTCTCTCCCAGCGCGGATCGTCCAGGACTCGCAGGGCCACGGAAGATGGCTCGAGCCGGAAAACGGCGGCCGTCGAGGAGACGTGGTCTTTGCCGACCAAGTTGTACGTGACGAACCGTGCCGGGTCCGAGACGCGGTGGCCGTGTCCGAAAATCCCGTGGTCGCTCACATACCAGCCGACAGGGACGCCGACTGCGAACAGAGCGAACGCCGGCAGGCCGAATCTTCGGTTGCGCGCGGCCTCGGTCTGCCGGCCATCGCCACTCTGTGGGCCTCGGAGCTGTGCATCGGAGAAGAAGCGCGGCCTGCACTCCACTCTGCACGCCCAAGGAGGAGGGGGAGGAGGAGGAGGAGGAGGAGGAGGCCATACCGTCCTCCTCCTCCCCCACCTCCTCCCCCCCAGCTTTCCGCCGGCTCGTGCACACAGCACCATGTCCTCCACTTCAACCAGCCCGTGACACCCAGATCGTGCAGTGCGTGTGCAGGAGCCTGCCCACGCTGCACGTGCGCTGACGCTGGGTGTACGCGTCTGCAAAGAACGAAACATGCCGAGGGCTTGGCTGGCTGTCCGGGCCATGTGCGCACGTGTCGGCAGTCGAGAGGCCAGACAGAGCGCCTCACCGACACAACCGGCGGGCGGGAGCAAGAAGACAGCGACACACACAATCGTTACGCGACATAGTTACAGCAGGTGTATCATTTGGCGCGGGCCCATGCCCACCATGGTTCGTGACCCATTCGCGAGCCCGGGCGATGACCCGATCAGGTCATGCGCCGTGGCTTCCGAGGATGCACAACCAACCACGACCCATCAGCCTCGCCGCCGTGGGGTGGCTTCGCCTCCCGGGCCGCCGGCGTGAGCTGTGTCGGGTCAATATCCCTCAATGGGACCCATGGGACCTCGCCACGGGTCCTCCGGCGCTTGCTCGTCGCTCAGCTCCTCTTCTCGCATCAGCTCCATCTTCTCCAGCTCGCGGGTGAAGTAGTCCGTTTCTTCGTCCAGCATGCCCCGGTCGACGCCCATGACGCCCGGGAAGTTCCTCACGTTCCACCAGTGGGTCAGGGCGCGGAGACTCTGCTCGAGCGGCAGGGCGTCCTCGTAGGTGCCGTCGACATCGCCCACGCAGGCGCCTCCCATGCCGCCGCCGCCGCCGCCGGAGAGCCAGCCGTCGCGAAGCTCGGCGGGCACGGAGAGCCAGACGGCGGTGATGATCTTCATGTTCCCTTGCCGCCACTTGCGGCCGCAAAACGGCACTTGGGACTTGAAGAGCTTGAGGGCGTAGTAGCGCAGCATCGGCACGGGAATCCGGAGCGTCTTCCGCAGATGGTTCGAAGACTTGTAGCTCACCAGGAGCAGCGCGCGGTGTGTCTTCCGCCGCGTGACCTTCTGCAGCACGCGCAGGTAGTTGATCGCGCTGAACACGTTGCGGTACGAATACTCCTTCCGCGGGCTCGGCGGCAGCGGGGTTTGCAGATAGCCGAGTTCATCGACTTCGGGAGGCTCGGCGGAGTCGAGTGGGTCCGTCGCCGGAGACAGAACCTGCTCCGCCGAGTCGCGCTTGAGCTTGATCGGAGGCGGCGCGGCCTCGTCATCAGACTCCTCCTCCGGCGGTCCATCGACCTCGGGTTGGGGAGGCTCCGGCGGCCCTTGTCGCGAGTTGACTTGGCAGAAGTGGAAGAAGTTGCGCTCTTCTCGTTCCAGCCGGACGTGACACGCGCGGCCCACGTCTTGCGTCTGCCACAGCTTCAGGATCAGCGGGACGTAATTCGAGTCCAGCAGCAGCTGGGTCATGTACTCATATTGCAGGATGTGGGAAACTTTGAACCACTTCAAGAGCAGGAGCAGCACCGCACTTAATGCTTTGGCCGCGATCTCCTGCGAACGCTGCGCGTCGAGCTCTTCCATGCCCATCTCCACGACATCTCCATGGCCACTGATGCCGTTATCCAGTGGCTTCGTCCCGTTGAGGCCGTTGGTTTCTTGGAAATATATGCCGGCCTGGAGTCCGTTCTGGCCCGTGCTCCTCGTGACGAGATCGGTGACATTCTGTAGCACAGCTTTGAGTAACACAATGACGACGCTTTGCAGGTGCGGCAACGAGTCGCGGTAGTAGCGGTTGACTTTCACGAGCCGTAGTTGCTCGGGGGTCGGAGCCTCAGGCTGGCCTGGCTCGGCAGTTTCGTCGTCTGCTGCAGGTGTGGGCACCAGCTCGAATGCTGTCACGTCGGCATCGGGGATGGGTGCGGCATCATCGGGATTCTTCCATCCCCGTTCCTGCTTCATGAAATCGGCACGCGCCTCCCACAACTGCGTCATGGCTCGTGTCGCTCTCATCCGTTGGGCAAAGAGCTCGGCGGCTTCCAGGATACTGGTGGGAATTTCCACGCCCTCCCACTTCCGTCCCACCAGCGCATCTTGAACTTCCGTGCTCCCTTTTCCGCCGAGATCGTTGCTACTGGCATCAAGCGGTGGGTACAGGAAAGGGAACATTTGGTTGGTCTGGTAATTCGGCTTCTTCCCGGCCTTGCCCGAAGCCGCAGACGAGGGCGGCGGCGATGGTGCAGGAGTGGCAATGTGGACTGGCTGATGCATAATCGATCCAGTTCCCACCGCAGGCGCTCCTGTGTGAGCCGTGTCAACCGAAGCGGCATAGCTCGGTCTTCGGTGCTTGAGTGGCGGCAAAATCGTGTTGTTCTCGGGCTCGAGCGGGAACAGCGGCGGAGGAGGCTGGTAGGCAGGATACTTGGAACTGATCTCCTGGCGAAATAGGTGGTAGTCGAGAGGAGAGGCTGTAATCAGAGGCTGTCCCCGAGCGTCTTGTTGCTCTTCTTCTTTGGCATCGTGCAACGACGATTTGACATCTTCGACGTCCTGGATGCCCCCAAAGGTGACCAGAATTGTCTTCCATGCTAGAAGGAGCACTTTGGTCAGTGGAATGGGCGCGCCTTCGTCCCACCGGAGACGCGCGATGGTCTGAGTCAGGTAGTTGAGGAGGCTCGGCTCAAGGGCGAGTACATCTGCCTTCAGCTCCTGTCCATTTCCGGCTGTGCGTGCCATCTCGACGAAGAGGTACATCAGTGTCAGACAACACCACAGCTCCATGCTTTCATCGCCTCTTCGCGCCGGCGACTCGTTCCGGTCATGCAGCTCGGGGGCGCTGCTGTGAAAGTCTGTTTCGGCGACACACCTCAGCGTCTCGTAAATAGTCGGGAGCGCATCGCAGGAATGAAGGGTGTCCACCATGGCGACGATCCATCGCAGCTGCAGGCTGGAAGAGCCGTACTCGTCGAGTCTCGAGCCTCCCATTCGGCTGTTCGGGAACAGGTCTTCGAGCGCACAACCGTCCTGGCGACCGGCGGTTTCTTCCCAGACCCCTAGAGCGATATAGGTGAGGATCATGAGCGCCAAGGCGACGTCGGCCGGCTCGGCATGCTTGGAGCTCTGAAGGACACGTAACCAGCGCATGGTAAAGGTTCGCCGCGCGGCTTCGGTCACGTCTAACCAGTCGGACTCGCCATGTTCGGTCGCTCTCCACTCGTCATGGAACTTGGCCCGGCACAGACGAAGCTTCAACTCTTCTTCGTCGCCGTAGCCGAACCATTCCTCCAGCTCGAGCGGGAACGACTGGGCATCCTGGTAGTGGAAATCGTAGACTTTGTTGTCGTCCAACAACAGCTGTTCCTGCGGGGACTGGGCGTGTGGGAAGCTGTCTCGGATGCGTTTGAGGTCGCCGAGGGTCAGGCTGTCGGGCGCTTGTTCGGACAAGTCGGGAGGGTCGGTTGGCTGCCCGAGCGGCGCGGGCGGAGGCTGCGAGGGCGGAGGAGCAGCAGGCTCTCTTTTGAGTGTCGGCCGTGCTGGGACGGCGGCTCGCGACGCCGGCAGAGCGGGCTTCACGTCTGTGGGCGCGGGGCCGACCGACACTTCTGCTGCGCCTGTATCGGTATCGACCGGCGACGGCGACGGCGACGGCGACGGCGACGCGGACGCGGTCGTGCCCTCGTCGCCCGGGTCATCGTCTTCAACCATCGCTCGCAGCCGCGGGCTCAGCTCTCCGGCGGCTGGCAGATCCGGGTTCTCGACTTCGTCCATCTTCGACTCCGCCTTCCTGGTCACAGCATATACCCGATCCGGCGATTGCGTATCTCTGTTTCGAGAACATCGGCTCCTGACCTCTCGACAGTCTGATCCTGCTTGCCTAGACCGATGACGATTAGGTGGCAATATTCCCGAACTCAACCAACTGTAGATATCATGGGCTATTTATCATATGTAATCGATCGTTGCCCTGAGATGGTACGAACCAACCAACTGCCACTCAAGCTTGGTGAACTACTGCTAGTTTCTGTGATCAGACAACAATTATACCCAGCCCGCGATTAGCAAGGTCAGTTGTTGTCTTTGCCATGAGGTCGTTTACTATATGTTTTTATTTGGGGGAGTTATCTTGCTAGTATTTAGGGTAGTTATCTCGCTCGTGCTTAGGGCTAGCTTAGGATTTCCATAGAAAGACCCTTAGGTTGTTGGGGTTGCCTACCCCAGAGGGCCCTCTTGGCTGGCGCTTCTCTCGCCGGCGCTTCCATGTTTGGCGGCCGAACCACGTTCCGCATCTGTTCGAAATATATTAGCATTGCTCTTTGTGTTTCTCCACCTGCCGCTGACACAACATGTAATAACCAAGTTGTCGACGGAGGCAACAGTGTTTGCCTCCATGAAAGCAAGGATACCACCCCTATGTATCCTTGCCGTGTAGATGAGGGTGATGGGCTTCATAAACCCACGCAGTCGGTACAGGAAGTGGTCGCTGGGTCGCTTCCCTTGATTCATTCTCTCGCATCCCTTGGAAGATTCATTCTCTCGCATCCCTTGGAAGATTCACTCTCTCGCACCCCTTGGAAGATTCATTCTCTCGCATCCCTTCACCTCTAGCAAGCAGCTTGACGCTCGCGGTCCTCACACACTCGCTCCTTCGTCCAATTCCCCACCGCCCAATCTTCCGGAAATATGTTTTCCATCACGCTCTTTTCGACCGTGGTCGCCTCGGCCGCGGCGTTTTCAGGCCAGGCAACCTTCTACGGCGGCAACACAGAAGGCGGCACGTGCTCTTTCGCCAACTACACTCTGCCGGCCGGATTGTACGGCACGGCATTGTCAGACAGCAACTGGGAAGGCAGCGAGGCATGCGGGGGATGCATTGAAGTCACAGGGCCCAACGGCAACACCATCACCGCGATGATCACGGACCAATGCCCAGGCTGCGGAACCAACCACCTCGACCTATACCACGACGCCTTCAACCAGCTTGCCGAGACAAGCCAGGGCATCATCGATGTCACGTGGGACTACGTGCAATGCCCAATCTCCAGCGCTCTCAAAGTACACATGAAGGAAGGGGTGTCGGCCAACTGGTTCTCGGCCCAGGTGGTCAACGCTGGCAAGGCGAGTGGGTGTAGGCAGACGCGGTCGTCCAGATTGCTGACTTCGTCCAGCGGACCGCCGACCTGCAAGTCAGCTCCGACGGCGGCAAGTCCTGGACCGGCGGCCTCACCCGACAAACTTACAACTACTTCGAGCTCAGCTCCGGCACAGGAAGCGACTTGGTCGCGATCAAGGTGGAAAGCGTGGACGGAGATCAGGTCATCGTGGAGAACGTTGCTGTCACAGGCGGGCACTGGCAAGATGCATCGGCAAATTATTAAGTTAGCGGTTGTAGATGGTATACGAAGCTGGTCTTCGGCCGATGCATGTTCGAGACATGGCTTCGATCGCACTGCTCCCAACCACGTTGCCACATGTTCTGCTCGTTTTCGGACCCGGTCAACCCGGTTGTTTTTGTGTCTTGGCCTCCGATGTGGCGCATCTGCCCGAAGGGTTGGAGACGTCACCGAAGGGTTGGAGACGTCACCGAAGGGTTGGAGAGGTCAGGCGCGAAGTTCGTGCGAGATCAACCGGCAAGACTCGGCGGGGCCGGAAGCCAAGAAGCGCGCGGGTGCTGCCGCGAGAAGGAGACTTCTCATCGACAGCACCACACCATCTTCTCCCACGCACCTCCATCTCCTCCGCGCCATCCTCGATCATCCGCCACGATGCTGAAGAAGTGAGTTGAGCGCGGCAGTGCGCTTTGCCAGTGCCATTGCCGTTGGAGCCCGTGACTGATCCTGCCTGGCGCAGCGGCGTCGCCCGATTTTCTCGCGCCGCCAGGCCACTGGCTACGCCGGTCGCCCGCGCCTGGCAGCCAAAAGCCCTTGCGCCAGCCCTTGCCCAGCGCTATGCGTCCGCGGGCAGCGCCAGGGAGGGCAAGGTGCATCAGGTGATCGGAGCCGTCGTGGACGGTCAGTCGCCGCGCGGAAAAGCTCTGCGGAGCGGACCTCCGGGGCCGCCGTCGCTAACCGCGCACAGTCAAGTTCGGCAGCGAGCAGCTCCCGCCCATTCTCAACGCCCTCGAGACGACAAATGGCGGTCAAAAGCTGGTCTTGGAAGTCGCCGTATGTCAGCGACGAGGCGTGGATTCGGCTGCGGCGCTAACGCGGTGGCAGCAACACTTGGGCGAGAACGTCGTGCGATGCATTGCCATGGACGGTACGGAGGGGCTCGTTCGTGGACAGACCGCCATCGACTCTGGATCTCCCATCATGATTCCCGTCGGCCCCGGCACACTGGGCCGTATCATCAATGTCACCGGTGACCCCATCGATGAGCGTGGCCCCATCAAGCACGACAAGAAGCTGCCCATTCACCAGGAGGCTCCCGAATTCGTGGACCAGTCCACCAGCGCCGAGGTCCTCGTCACCGGCATCAAGGTCGTCGATCTGCTCGCTCCATACGCCCGTGGTGGCAAGATCGGTCTCTTCGGAGGTGCCGGTGTCGGAAAGACTGTGTTCATCCAGGAACTGATCGTGTGTCCAATCACGCCATTGCCGCACAACAACCACTGACACTCCCCAGAACAACATCGCCAAGGCCCACGGTGGTTATTCCGTCTTCACTGGTGTCGGTGAGCGTACCCGTGAGGGTAACGATCTGTACCACGAAATGCAGGAGACCGGTGTCATTCAGCTCGATGGCGAGTCCAAGGTGGCCCTGGTGTTCGGTCAGATGAACGAGCCACCGGGAGCCCGTGCCCGTGTCGCCCTTACTGGGTAAGTCTCCTATCGTTTTTGCACACCATGTCGCGCCGTCATCGACTCTCGACTCCGCCCGCGAGAGCAGAATCCGCGAAATCGACGGCGCAGACAGACTTGGGTCCGGCACGAATTTGGGGAAGGCGGCCAGAAGTTCTGCTGCAAAATACGCATCACGGCATCGGGACACGGGCTAACATGTTTTAGGTATGTTGTCTTCGCGATTTACCCGGGGTTTGCACCTTTCGTTTCCCCTGCCCAGCCCTCTTTCAATATCCATCTCGCATCCCATCTCCCCTCACCCATCCCTGACGCCTTTTACTCTGGCTAACTTATCTTGCTCTTCAGCTTGACAATCGCCGAGTACTTCCGAGATCAAGAGGGTCAGGACGTGCTCCTCTTCATCGACAACATCTTCCGCTTTACTCAGGCTGGTGCTGAGGTGTCTGCTCTTCTCGGTATGTTTCCATGTTCAGCAGCTGCGACGTGAACTGACTGTGGACGCACAGGTCGCATTCCATCTGCCGTCGGATACCAGCCAACTCTCGCCATTGATATGGGTGGTATGCAAGAGCGCATTACCACCACCAAGAAGGGATCCATCACTTCCGTGCAGGCCGTCTACGTGCCCGCTGACGATTTGACTGATCCTGCTCCTGCTACCACCTTCGCCCATTTGGACGCCACCACTGTGCTTTCCCGAGGTATCTCCGAGCTGGGTATCTACCCAGCCGTCGACCCTCTCGACTCCGCTTCCCGCATGCTCGACGCCCGTATCATCGGACAGGACCACTACAACACCGCCACCCGCGTCCAGCAAATGCTCCAGGAGTACAAGTCGCTTCAGGACATCATCGCCATCCTGGGTATGGATGAACTTTCGGAACAAGACAAGCTTACCGTCGAGCGTGCCCGCAAGATCCAGCGCTTCCTGAGCCAGCCTTTCACCGTCGCCCAGGTGTTCACTGGCATCGAGGGAAAGCTTGTGGAGCTCAAGGACACTATTTCGTCGTTCAAGCGAATCATGGACGGCGAAGGTGATGACCTGCCCGAGGGTGCTTTCTACATGGTTGGCAACTTTGAGGAGGCACAGGAGAAGGGCAAGAAGATTCTGGCGGATCTCGAAAAGTCATGATCAAAGGGCGTGAAGGGCGAGGAGAGATGAGCGGTCCGGCTTTCCAGCGCTCGAACTTGTACAGAACAGAATACAAGCGCCAGGTGGGAGCAAGATGGTAGCCGAGTGCTTTGTAACCGTAGATCTCGAAAGCGTTTGTTTCCTTGGTCATGATTTCACGCGCCTCGCTTCCAATGCGTAAGGTCACGGAGGGAGGGGCGATGACTCGGAGCGACGGACACGCCGGACCACAAGGGGGGCAAATTACGGAAAGACATTCAACTCCGCAAGCGGTGCACTGTATCACATTCCTTCACCCACTCGACCCGGACCGACGAAGCCGCGGCGCCCCAGATGGGACGGCCGAAGAAGCCCCGGTGGACAGATACAGGACGCGTGACGAGGCCCGGTGACGTCCTTGAGCGGATCAGGCGCCGGCTCGATCGGCTTCTGTCGGCCCGGTCGACCCGGTCGACACATGGGAATGTTGTTCGTGACGGAGGCAACGAGTTAACTTCGCACGGTGCTGGGTTTCTTTTGGGGCGCTGGCGATGGAGCACCGTTCCCTCTCCTTCCGTAGCGGAATGCACGGAAATCGGAAATCGAGGGGCAAATTGGCCGCCGGCTATGTCCAATCACGCCTGCCCGAAATTGGACGTTGCATCTTCCAGCACCGTGAGATACCTCCGGGGGGAGGGGGGAGGTCGGTTCGGGCAGAACCTTCCGAGTCACCAACGTGGAACAATACCACCTCCAACCATACAACATCCAGCCTCAATCTTCATGGATGTGAGTTACATATATGACATTGCTCGCGTTTAGCGTCGGCACGCACCGCTCCTAGCGTGAGGACCGACAGGAAAAAAAAAACCCGCACGGCACACTCAACGACACCATGGCTGAGTGGACAACCACTGTCGACTGCATTCCTCCTCTCCGGTGTTGTGTGCCCGGTGCCGGATGTCAGGTGCCAGGTGCCATGCTGGACAGGGACCATTTTCCGGATTCACCATCGGATGCTATGCTGCTTCCATCAGCGCCCGGCCGATCCGTCGCAAAATTGATGCACATACATCCACCCGATACATGCACAATTCCCCTGTGAGGTGGGCAATGCGCGCGTTTCAGATCCGAGCCGACGCCCAGTCGTTCAGGCTCACGCACCCTCGCTCGCTGCTGCCGACTGTAATACATATATTCCTCTCCCACTGTCAGAACCCGTCCGACACCAGCGAGCTCAACACGTCCCGCTCTCTTCTTCAGCACTGCGCTTGTATCAACGACATTGGCAACCCTCCCGTGCACCACCACACATCATGCGGCCCACTGCAGCGCTTCTCACAGCAGCCACCATGCTGGGCTCGGCCACAGCAGCAGCGATTTCGGCCTCGGGGGATGGAGGCTTCAACTGCGATCAATGGGGCAAGGTCGTGGTCGGCGAATACACGGTCTACAACAATCTCTGGAACAAAAGTGCTGCAACTCAAGGCTCTCAATGCTTCCATGCCTCAAGCCTCCCCGACAATGCCGTGACCTGGAAGACGACGTAAGTCCCGGCGCTCTCCGGTCGCTCCGACCAAACATCTCTCACCAATCCCCCATCAGTGCCTAACCCTCGCATAGATGGACCTGGATCGGCGGCACGGGTCACGTCAAATCCTACGCCAACGCAGCCCTCACCTCCCTCGCATCAAACCCCAAACAGGTCGCGGCCATCCGTTCCATTCCCACCACCTGGTCGTGGACCAACACGGGCGCGGGCGCCATCGCCGATGTCGCCTACGATCTTTTCACCAGCAGTTCCGCCACGGGACACGTGGAGAACGAGGTCATGATCTGGCTCGCCGCCCCCGGCGGCGCTCGGCCCATCAGTTCTACATACGTGCGTCGTTTCCGCCACCCTCCATGCCGCAGAGCCGTTTCGCTGACCAACCACCTCTTCCCTCCCAGGGTGCCGGCGGTTACCCGACCCCAATCGGCACCGCCCACGTCGGCGGGGCTCCTTGGACTCTGTACCAGGGTTCCAATCGCGAGTTGAAGGTCTGGTCATTTGTGGCTGACCGCACGCACCGAAGCTTCAGCGGGGATCTGAAGGGTTTCTTCGATTATTTGGTCGGCCACGGGGCCTTGAGTGACCGTCAGTACTTGGTTAGTGCCTCGGCCGGCACCGAGGCTTTCGAAGGCCGCGATGTCACCTTCACCACGAGCCGGTATAGCATCCGCGTTTCCTAGTGGGGGGTGGTGGGGGGGGTCGGGGCACGAAGTCTATAGTAATTTACTGCTATAGTCGTTCTGGGGGGGGGGAACACATTCTCAGGGGTTCTCGGTTCTGCGCAACATCACACGCCACACCGATCATCGCCGCCGTCTTTTTTCCCCCCCGCCCCGCCGAAAGTGCCCCATCGGCTCCATCCTTACCGGCTGCGTCGTTCACGCCCGCCCGCCCGTTGCTTGACGGAAGTGTATATAAACATCGCAACCCTGCTAGCGCTTTCGCGCGCCCGGCCCTCCCACCGCCCCCAGCTCTCTTAAGCTTCTTTTTCACCCGTCCCTCCCCGGAATCCTGCCCTCCCTCCGACCTCGAGCCCTTTCCTCCTTCCGGTCTAGCGGTCCTGCCCGCTTCGGCACTTGTCTCTCTCTCTCCCCCCTCCCACGCCAACACCTCATGCACCCCAGAATCCTGCGACGTCGATCCGTGCGAACAGGGGGGGTTTCTTTCCCGCGTCGCCTCCCGGGGGGGTGTTGTCGGGAGAGGGGGGGGGGTTTCCTGCGACGACGAAATCAACCTTATCGCGTCCACGCGCGCACAATTCCACGCCCGGGTCGCCGACCGTGTGTTCCTTCTTTCCATTCCATTCCCTTCACCACCGCGTCGCCTGGGCCTGGGCCTGGCCCGGCCTGGCCTATCCTGAAGGGTTGGTTTTTTTTTTTTCGTTTCCCGCCCACCGCACCGCACCGCACCGGGTGGGGGTTTTCGGATTGGGAAAGCAGCTCCGCTTGCTTACCTATTGGCTGGCTGGTGGTGGGAGGGGGTGTTGGTTTGGGACCGACGACCCACCCCGAGGATACAGGCAAGCTTGTTTGAGGAGGGTGGATGGAATCATTCGTGTTTCGTTTCGGGAGAGGGAGAGAGGGCGGGAGAGAGAGATTGAGACGGTTTTGTCCGATTGGGGAAGAAGGGGTTTTCGAAACCTCCGAGACGGGTTTCATGCGAGCTGGGGGGGGGGGGATGGCGAGGGAAAATCCACCTCGCCGGGCGCGCGGCGGGAAAACAGGAGCGTGGTTGGGGAAAAAGGTGTGGTTGAGCGATTATTAGGGATCACCCCCGACGCGACGTTCATCTCGCTCCACTTGGTATGATTCGGAATCCCCCTTTCACGAGACACACTCCCGTCACCGGGCTTTACCCATACGACCGGCCAGTGGGCAGTGTTCGTCGCGAGACGTGGCTCGCATCTATCGTGTTTCTGTGATTCACCGTTGTCGCTCGTTCGTCGCGCGCGGGGGCAGGGCGGCACGGGAGAAACAGCCCCCACTCGTTGGGGAAGACAGGCTATGTTCGAGGGGGAGGAGGGATCACGGCTCCAGCAGGAGATGAGGCAGGCGGCCGTCGGCGACTCGGTCGGTTGGGTGCCACCGGACATGTCGCCGCGAGTGTACACATGCATATATCATCTGGGGTGAGATGGCGCGGCTGGAGCAGAGTTCTTGGCATGTGGCGTGGTGTCGTGATGATGGTGCAGAGAAGCAAGCATCGACTCATCGCTCCAACCCCGCCTGGGGCTTCGTCTCCTCGGCCCCGCCCAGTGCCTGAGCGAGCGACTCGATGCCTTCCAACACCTCTCTCCCCACCTTCCGGCCCGCCGCCAGCGATGCGCCGGCGGAAGCGTCGGGATCGATGCCCGTCCGCTCCAGCGCGCGTCGGCTCTGGGCCAGCAGATATCTTCTCCGGCGCGCATCCGCCCCGTGCTCCGCGTCATCGCGCGGGGCCGGTGGCGCGTGCGGGATGGCGGGCACGGCGTCCGCGAGCTGCGCCACGAGCTTCCGCACCGCCGCGATCTGGCCGAGCGCGTGTTGCGTATGCTGCGTCAGGCGCGGCGGCGGCGTCGCGGCGGCGTGCAAGAAGGCCCACGGCGCGTCGGCGTCGGCGTCCGCTCCGTCCTCCGGGGGCGGGTCCGCGCCGATCAGGGCGGTGAGCTGGCGCAGCACGGCCGCGTTCCGCGCCTCCTCCGCGCTCAGCAGCGCGTTCAGCTTCGCCGTCTCGTGCAGCTTCCGCCGCTGCCGCTGCACCGCTTCCGGGGTGGGGACGTGCTCGCGGTCCGCCAGGTCGACCGCGGCGTGGTGGTCGAGCCGCACCCAGTTGGCGAGATGGTCGTCGTGCCCGACGGAGAGGATGTTCCGGAGCGTGTAGATTTCGAATTTGTCAAAGTCCTTGTCGACGGTCGCGTTCAGCAGGCTTTCCAGCTTGACGATGCCGTTGTCGATCTCGTTGTGCTTCAACGCGGCGAGGGCCTCGCGTCGGGCGTGCTCGTCGGGGAGAGACGCGGCGGCGGTCGGGTCCAGTTCGAAGCCCAGTTGTTCGGCGGTTGTGCCTGCGAACCCTTCCTCGATGGCGTTGACGGCCCGGAAGACCAGCTCGTTGACGGTGTTGATGATATCGTCGAGCAGGGTCAGTGGCGTGTATCGGAAGTGTTCGGTGAGCAGAGCCGTCGTGGTCGTCTGCTTGTTTGACGCCATGGGCGCGAGGTTCCGGCAGCTTTCGCCCCCTCTCTGATGAGTAGGATCAGAGTAGGGGAACAACACTGGATCGCCTGAAGGCCGCCCTTGGTTGCGGTCGCAGTGGCGTGCGTGCATTGGGGGGGGCCTCGGGATTTGAAGGGTCACCGGCATGAAATCCATCAAATATCGGGCCTCGGGATTTGAAGGGTCACCGGCATGAAATCCATCAAGTATTGGGCCTCGCCATGTGAAGGGTCACCGGCATGAAGTCCATCAAATATTGGGCCTCGGGATTTGAAGGGTCACCGGCATGAAATCCATCAAATATTGGGCCTCGCCATTTGAAGGGTCACCGGCATGAAGTCCATCAAGTATTGGGCCGGATTATCGATAAGAATCCTTCCGTGCGCCCCGCCTGGCCTGCGACCGAAATTCTCTCTAGCTGGATTAAGGTCGCATCGCCCGTGACCTTTCTCCCGGCGCAGGGAAAAGAAAAATACAACATATATATATATATATCAAACGACAGGCAACAGGAACCCACCAACTGGGAAGAAGGCGAATTCCTCACGTCCCGACCCGCGTCACGATGCCCAAATCCAAACGCGCCAAAATCATCCACACCTCGGTGGTGCAGAAGAAGCCGGGCAGAGAACGCAGCGAAGCGCTGTACGCGGCCATCCAGGCCGCCTCGGACGCGTACGCGCACATGTTCGCCTTCTCCGTCGCCAACATGCGCAACACGTACCTCAAGGCGGTGCGGAAGGCGTTCGCGGGCGACTCGCGCCTGTTCTACGGGAAAACCAAAGTGATGGCGAAAGCGCTGGGGGCGGGCCCCGAGGACGAGCACGCGCCGGGGCTGTGGCGGCTGGCGCGGCGGGTGCAGGGCAACGTCGGCCTGCTGTGCACGAACCGCGCGCCCGCCGAGGTGCTGGCCTACTTCGCCGACTACGTCGAGCGGGACTTCGCGCGGGCCGGGGTGGTGGCGAGTCGGAGGGTGGTGGTGCCCCGCGGCGTGGTGCACAGTCGGGGCGGCCAGGTGCCGGCCGAGGACGACGTGGCGCTGCCGCACAGCGTCGAGGCGACGCTGCGGAAATGGGGGATGCCCACGCGCTTGGACAAGGGGAAGATCGTGCTGGATCAGGAGTACGTGGTTTGCGAGCAGGGCAAGGCGTTGAACAGCCATCAGACGGCGCTGCTGAAGTTGTTTGGAGTCGCGTTGGCGGAGTTCAAGGTGGATATCCTGGCGTACTGGAGTGCGGCGAGTCAGGATGTCACGGTGGTGGACAAGGACGGGATGGACGAGTGAAGAAGGACGGGATGGACGAGTGAAGAAGGACGGGATGGACGAGTGAAGAAGGACGGGCTGGACGAGTGAAGAAGGACGGGATGGACGAGTGATCGAGTGCCGTGCCATAACTGCTCGGCAGGTGCGATCAACGGGCGTTCATGGAGTGGCATTTCACGTCAAACGGAAAAAGTGGGCGCGTCTTCATCTCTTCATGCTTTCGCGCGCCACAACACGCTGCGGACGGCAGGACTTTCGAGCGGGGCGTTGACGGCGTTCGATGTAGATGCTCGGTACCAACCATACCTCGCCGAACAGCGGCCTGGCACACAAAGCAGCCCCGAACTTGCATTGCAGTGCACCCTTTCACTTGACGCCATCCCAATTCCTGCTTCCGTTCCATCGACTGTGGCCACAATTCTTGCTTCCGTTCCATCCGACTGTGGCCACAATTCCCGCACCGTCAAGGAGGCAGCGGTTTACGATTCGGAAGTGATCTTGGCCTTGCCGTTGGTAACCTTGACGCCGAGCTGCTTGGCACGGGCGACAATCGCGATGCGCTTTCTCGACGACACGGCGTGTGCGATTCTGTATGGATCCCGATCAGCATTGGACGCTCCGCCTTCCGGGCCACCGCGGGTTCTTACTCGGCGGCGTAGGTGCGGTTGTGCATGAGGAGAAGGTCCAAGTCGCGGGTGTTGTTGACGAGGAAAGCCTTGTGGCCGGACGGCATCATGTGGCGGGTCTTCTTGTTGTTACCGTAGCCGATCTTGGGCATGGCGGCCTGGCCCTTGAACCGCCGGCGGACGCGGTTGTCGATGCCCTTGGGCTTCCGCCATGACGGGTCCACGCACTTGAAGCGGTCGCTCTGGTGGCGGTTGAAGCGGGTCGTGTGCTTCTTGACGATGGGAACGTGCTTCTTTGCGGCGACCATCTGGGCGCACACAACGTCGTCAGTATTGTCGTGCGTACCGTCGTGCGTACCGTCGCCAGCACCGTCGCCGGGCCGGCGGAGGTGGAGTTGGCGCACCGTGACTGCTGTGGCCCTACCGTGAATAACGCTGTGGCCCTGCCGTGAATAACGCTGTGCCCCTGCCGTGAATGCTGTGGTCGGTGGTGTTAGTATGAGCCCGGGAAAGCGGCGTCGTCGAAAATCTCGCAGCCGTCGCCTCCTTCAACAGCGCAAATCGATGTGGGCGGAATCGCCGGCCGCCAAGCCCGACCGTGGCTGCCTGAAAATCAAGGCTCTCGACTGCCGAATCAGGATCTTCATCGGGTTAACCAGCGTAACTCACTAGCTAACCAGTTAACCACCTGTTTGTGCCCGATGACTAGCCATCTTCTCTCGCCTGTGAAAGGAAACACCGGCGACATTGCATCGGTCAAAGGCGGCTTGAAGGCCAATCTGGACCACGGGCACTCTGTTGAGCGGGAGATGTGTTTCTATATGTACGAGCACTACCGAGCCGGATAGCTTCCAGGAACGACGTGGGGAAGCTCTGCAGATTGGGGAACATTGATCATCTTCGCCCAGATTGGGGAACATTGATCATCTTCGCCCAGAACCAACCATGAGTGACGGCTTCGTCCCGCGAGCTCCAACCGCTGTGCCACGTGCAAAGGAGCAGGCCGTACCGTAAGCACAGCGACAGCGTTCACGTACCTGCATTGGCTGCAGAAGCGCTTCCGCCCAAATGGTCGATCTTAGGAGTGAACAGGTCGAATTAGCTTCTTCTGGCTCCAATCATCCAGGGGCCAAGGGGAGAGGAGGGAAGGGAGGGGGCTGTGAGGACCGCGCAGAAGTGGTCCATGCCCCTCGCTATATATGTACTTCCAACATGCGCTCCCACTCATCAAACCAAAAAACAAACCCCAACCCCAGCAAAAGCCACCGCCCATGTACTACACATCCTCGCCTCCGCACTCCTTCCCTCAGCACCCCCTTCCCCCCCGCCGGCTTCGCAATGGCACAATTCCTCCCACCCACACCCTCGGCATTCCGCCATGCCGATGGGGGGGAAAACACGGGAAAGTGTCTCTGCAAACAAAGTTGTTCCCCCCGCATACTTGGGGAAACGGAGTTGACTCCCCAGAGCATTGTCGGCGGGGGCAAGGCAAGAGAGTGGTTGGTTCTTCTCGGTCTGCTTAACCAAGACTAGTGGGCAACGGAGGAGTGCCTCGAAGTCTAACTAACAGCCTGACGGATCCGGGGGGTGCGTCGATATGACTGCCCCGTCTACAGTGCTCAACATGGCGTGCGATGAGATGTGCGATGAGATGTGTGATGAGATGTGTGATGAGATGTGTGATGAGATGTGTGTGTGTATGTGTGGGTGGGGGCAGGAAGAGATAATGTGGGCAGGAAGAGATAATGCGGGCAGGATGAGATGATGTGGGCAGGATGAGGAAAAAGGAAGAATGAGTGAACCTGAAGTTAAGAAATTTGGTTCTTGTCTTTCCAACGCTCGGACCATGTGGCTGACTAATGCCGCCCGTCCTGGGGTGAATGCATCACCACCTCCGACTTTCCACTGTCCGACCCAAGTCTGATCGGATTGTTCGCTGCCACGACTACGGCCGACAGCGCATCTGCATATCTTCAGTCGTCGTCGGCACGATTCCTTCCGATCATCGTTTGCGCAGCCAGTTCGCTGATATACAAGTACCACCACCAGCACCACCAGGAGCAGCAGCAGCAGCACCACCACCACCACCACCAGTACCAGCGCCAGTAATACTACCACCACCACTACCACCAGCGCATATGCCCTCGTCCACACGCCTGTCGGCTCTTTGGCTGCTTCCGGCGGCGATATCCGCCGTCACGCTGGACTGCAAACACATCCGTGCCGACGATGCGTCGTTCAACTTCGAGGCGTTGCGTGGCCCCAAAGACGTCCATCTGTTGGACCGACGGCCACCCTCGATATCCAACACCACCTTCACCATCGACATCTGTAGTCCGCTGAAAAAGGTCAAGGAGATCAAGCCCGATCTGCAATGTCCCTCGGGCACCCGAGTGTGCGGGATCGAGAAGGACTACAACGACGAGACGCCCGACGGCTTCACCCGCAAAGTGATCCCCATCGCCGGCGACTACACCGTCGGCGACGGGAGACATCTGGACCCCAAGATCACGAGGCTGAAAGACAGCGCGAGCAACGACGACTCCACCAAGGAAGGCGTGCGGCTCGAGCTCCACGGCGGCATGTACGAGCGCGAACCGCACAAGGCCATCGTGACCATGCTCTGCCACAAGGACTGGGAAGGGACGGAGGGCTTCGACCAGGCCCCCAAGTTGACCATGGGCTTGGACCCAGCCCCCACGATGACCATGGGCTGGGACCAAGCCCCCGAGACGACCGTGGGCCGCGATGCGCACCGAGCCACGC
Source organism: Pseudocercospora ulei (assembly GCA_016165855.1). Classification (NCBI taxonomy): domain Eukaryota; kingdom Fungi; phylum Ascomycota; class Dothideomycetes; order Mycosphaerellales; family Mycosphaerellaceae; genus Pseudocercospora; species Pseudocercospora ulei. The sequence goes on from JACWNB010000004.1 coordinate 6,618,616, forward strand.
GCCCGCGGGCCGACACGCAGGAGGGCGAGGAGCCGCTGCCCGAGCTCGACAAGGGCAAGGCGCTGCAATACGTCAGCTTCAAGCGCGAGAACGAGGTGCGGGTGCTGCGGCTGGAGTGGAAGACGCGGTTCGCGTGCGAGGGCGCAGCGGCGGGCACGCCGCGCGCGGGCGGCAGCCAAGCCTCCGCCTGGGGATTCTTCACCTGGTCGCTGATCGTCGTCTTCCTGCTGGTCGCCGCCTACATCATCTTCGGCTCCTGGCTGAACTACAACCGCTACGGCGCCCGCGGCTGGGATCTGATCCCGCACGGCGACGCCATCCGCGACCTTCCCTACCTCGTCAAGGACTGGACCGCCAGCGTCTCCGATCGCGTGCGCAGCGGCGCCGCCCGCGGCGGATACAGCGCCGTGTGACACGAATCGCGCCCGGAAAAGCTCGCTCGCTCGCTCTGAATCATAGGCGTTCCATCCCGTATGAAAGCCGTCATCCTCCTCCCCATGAGTACACACACATACACACGTGCGCCGCATCCAATCGAATGAGCAGCGGACAAGCACGAAAGCTCGGAAGGAAGCAGCCTCGGGACAATCAGATATCAGTGAACGGCGACGGATATTGTCATCTTTCCGACCCCCCAAAAGTGCGAGGACCGGCCGGTCCGGTACTACCGCCGGGGACGAGCCCGGGCAACGTCCGACCTTCTCATCCATCATCCTTTTTGCCGTGAAAAAACTCCCCCCCCCCCCCCCCCCCCCCCTACTTGACCTTCCTCCAAAATTTCCCCACTCCTCGCCGAAGCCCATCGCGACTTGTGCTGCGTCCGCCGCCGCCGCGCGCGGACTCTTCTGCAACCCTCCCCTCCCGCAACGTCCTGATTGATGATCGCGCTCTCTCTCTCTCTGCTCAAACCAGTTCGAAGGCGGGGCGGGTTCCACACGAGGCGGGCGCTCGCGAGCGAGCCAGCGCGCACCGGCACATTTCCGCATTTCTCGGACCCGGGCCTGCTGAAAAATGCTCTGGGAAGCTCGTGGTAGCTTGTTGGATTGTCCGCCGACGGCCCTTGCACGCGATCCCAGAAAAGGTGGTAGCTGGGGGGGGGGGGGGGGGGGGGGGAGGAAGCAGGGTTTCGTGCATCACTCGAGCGCACATTGGGCAATGAAACGACGCGCATAGTGGGTGGCATCCTGTCTGCTTCATCGACGAGATCGGTCATCGCCCGTGTCGACCTCGTTCATGAGAAGTCGCTCCTCGGGGCGCCTGCCATCGATGCTTCGTCATCCTACACGGAAGAAAGTCAGTTCGTGATGCCGGGTGAGGGCGAGTCGTCTCTTGACTGACCTCCAAGAAGTCGGTCGCCAGGATGAGCCGGCTCAACTCGTCGGCGACATCGGTGGCCTGGCCTTTGGCCGCTTGCTTGAAAATTGCTTGCACGGTATATCGATGCTGCTGCAAGAACAATCGACCGGGTTGCGCTCCTTTGCTGAGGACTGCAGCAGTGGTGACGCGCAGGACGCCGGCAAGAATGAGATGAAACTCTCTCAGCGCGACGGCATTGTCGATGTCGAGCCCAATATCAGGATCGGTGCGGAAGAGTTTACTCTCTTCGATCGTGGCGAAGAGACCGGAATCAAGCACCAGCTGGGTTCCATCAGGCGTTTGACAGAGACGGAGAAGCAGCGCCAGCGCAGTGTGGTGGTATGCGAGGGTCGTAATCGTCTCGTCCTCCGCCCCGAACGCTTCCACGACGCTGCCGATGCTGTTGTCGATGAGGACAGGCACAAAGTTGAGCGTCATCAGAGCCCGGAGCATCGTGGTGCCGGCCTTCAGGCGTTGGAAGAGTGCGACAAGCTCATCTAAGAACAAAAGAGCCGACACTCGGGTGACGCCGCGCCCCGAGAAAGCGTCCTCGGTCACGACGATGAACAAGCGCTCGCCAGCGTTCTGGACCAACTGCAGCAGTTGCTTGGCGGCGGTTGAAGGGGGCGCGCGGGCGTCGCTGCTGGCAAGCGGCAGAGACGCGAGGACCGCGCAACTGGTGCGGTAACATACGTCTCGTAAAGCCAGGTCGGTGGAACTGTCGGCCAGTACCTTGAGCGATATTCGAAAGACGGCCAGAAGGCGCTCGATTGCCACATTCGCGGTCTGCTGGGATGCATCGTGCGAGGCGGGACTGATGGCTTGGATGAATGTGAGCGTCAGCTTCGCAAGCAAGCCAGTCGCAGCAGCATTGTCGTTCAAGCTCTTCTCGAACTTGGGCAGGACCACCAAGAGACCTTGTAAAGACGACGCGATGACATCGCTTCGATTGAGACCTCCCGTGGTGACAACCAAGGACAAAAGCTCGGTCCAAGCCTCGAGAGCGTCGATGCGAGCGGACTGAATCGCTCTCCAGCTATTCTGGCTGATCAGGGAGGCCAAGATGGCTTTGATTTCGTCTCCCGCACGTTCAAGCTCCAGAGGCTCCTTGATGATCGCCTTCTCCTTCAGCTCTCTTTTGCGCAATGTCAGAAGCTCTGATGCCAGATTCACGTCGAAGGCGTACAGAGTGTCCGGGTCATATTTGACCAGGCTGGAGAGGTCCATGTCCTTCAAGAACAAGCATTGGGCGTAATTGGGCTCGAGGGCCTCGGCGGTCTCCAAGTCAAAAAAGTCGAAGAGATCGAAGACGGAAGAGGTCGCGATCTGCTCTCCGGTCGGGAGTTTGATTGTCCCGAGAAGGGCGCTCACAATCTTCTCCTGCACGGAGTACGCGCCCTGCTCAGACGCGGCCCGAAGATCCGCGGCCGCGAACTCGAAGAAAGCCTGGCGCACGTGCATAAAGTCTCGGACCGCACGTCCTGCGCTGTCAAGCAAGACGTGGGGGTCGAGGGTGGGAAGGTCGTCCCAGAAGGGGCTCACTGCGACGGGGACCTGGGAGCTGGATAGTGCGGGGAGAAAGTCCATGGTCCGCAGCTGCGGCTGGACAATGTGAGCGGTCAGCGGCGAGACTGCAAGCTCAAGGACAACCTCGAGACATCCTCTCTTGACGCTCAACAGCCAAGACCGGTAACCGGCTTCGCCGACAGCCACTTGCAAGTCAGCAGCGCGTGTGGTGATGATGTGGAAGAGCGATTTCGATGCGGCGAACGCGCTTTGAGGGTGAACATCAACGGCCCCGTCATGACACGTGAAGCCAAGAAGTGAGTGCGCAATGGAAGGCCGTCCACTCGCCGCACCTAGACTGGCCAGGAGCAGGTCTAGGATGGCTTTGGCTTTGGTGAGCTTGAGCGGGCTTTCGCCAGTCTCCAGATCCCACTCCTCCAAATGAAAGTCCTGTTGAAGTTCCAAGGTGAGAGATGCGCTGACCGGTGCAAGGAGACCTATCAATCGGTTTCGATGTGCCCGAGTGCCTTCGTGATCTGGGATGGTCGCCAGCTTCCTCGACGAGCCAATGCGCTGCAGCAGCGAGACACTCTCGAGGCTGATCTCGACGTGTTTGCAAGCGATGTATTGTGCAATTTCACTGACGGCGTCTAGATGTGTGAGCAGGATTTCGTCGACGGATGTTAATGTTGAGCTGCCAACCGGTTGATGCTTAGAGGTCTGGCCGAGCGTGAGAGGGCGAACAATGTCCAAGTAAGTCGGTTGCAACTTCCAGGCCAGATTCAAAATCTGCAGTCCCTTCAGGACTGCTTGTACGACTGGTGAATTCGGCTCGGCATTGTCCAGCGTGTCGAGGTTTATCTGGATGGCAGCGAAGAGCGAGGTGGCCACACCCTTGTCGAATAACCATTCCATCACACGTGCGAATGGGTGCAGTCTTGCAAAAGAAGCGAGAGACTTGGTCTCCATCGCTGACTCGACAGCAACACTGGTGGTGTTCGCGAGGAGAACCAAGTCCTCATTGAAATTGTCCAGGCACTGATGGATGAACGTGAGGCACTCATAGCGCACAATGTTCACCATACCTGCTTGTCCCTCAGCCTCCATGCGTGGCACTCTTTTGGAGAAGATCGAGTGCACCACGAAGTCCACGTACGTGTCGATGCCGGCGTGGCGATGGGGCGCTCCCAGGTTTTCGGGGAACGGCAACTTCTCGATCGTCTCTTCTGCGGGATTTGTCAAAGGCGAGACAAGGCTGTTCAGCAGGTGGAGTATCGATGCGACTGCTTCCGCATTGGTTGCAAACATGGCCAGGTACTGTCTGGCAGGATACGGCACTCTCCCTTGCGTTCGCGGCACACTGCTCCCATCAAGTCCGCCGGTGGAGATCCAGCTGTCAAGGAGCACCCACATGCCGTTGCGGACTTCGAGGCTCTTGTCCGTCAGCAGTGCCGAGAGCAGATCCAAACAGCATGCGCGGATTCGAGGCAGCGATGCGCTTCGGGCCAGTTGAAACATGACTTCGCCAAGATGCACGGTCTGGTCGACCAGGAGCCACTTCCGAGCGTCGGGACTTTGGCGGCAGATGTGCGCGGCAAGTCCGAGGTAAGAGTCCAGCATGATTCCAGTCTCGGGCTCTTCGATGGGATCCTCGTCAAGTTCCTGGCCAGCAATCACTTCTGGTGCAGCAGGCCGATCTTGGAGATGAGCAGCATAAATCTGAAGCTCGGCAAGTATCTGACTCCAGCTGACGGCGTATGATTTGCGTAGTCTTCCGGCACTCATCGCGGTGTCGTCGAGAAGGAAACGATGAGCGTGGTTGGCCGTCTTGGCATCGCCAGCGACTGACCGCAGAAGCTGGCAGAAGGCGGCAACACGTGGTGTCGGCAGGCGTTGAGAAATCCAGCGCAGGAAGCCATAGAGATGGCCTTCCTTGTCCTCCCAAAAGTCTTGTGCAGCTGACGGGTCGTCCTGGTAAGCAATGGCCATCATGACAAGGAATCGCTCCAAGTCCAGATTGGAATCGGGGGGTTTGAGCGTGGATTGCGGCATGTAGTTCCGTCGGGTCTCATCTTGGTCGAATTTGAGCCTCCTCAAGGCATCTGGCATGTGGCATACGAATGCGTCGGCAAATGCCTGCAACTCGTGCATCGCCACGGACGAGAAATCATCAGCGGCTCGAGGCATGTCTACGACGCTGACTGCGTTGTCGACAAGATACTCGACGATGCCCGTTCGTGCAGGATCGTGCCAAGTAACGGGTTTGAGAAATGCAGCGGCCGCGAGCATGAAATGGAAGGCATTGTGTTGGAGTGCTTCGAAGAAAAGGTCCATGCGAGCGTCTTCATCGGCTCTGCGGTCAGCATCGCTCTGGTCGGGCTCATTGGTGGCGGGTGCAAAGCTCGCGCTGTATTCGGCCAGCCAACAAACGGTAGCGGCGGCCCGCAAGGCAGGCTGCTTCCACTGCAAGCGCGCGTTGCCCGCGGCGAAGAGCATGTGGAGCCCGCGCGCAGCGCCCGCAGTCACATTGCTTTGGTCCGAGGCGAAGTGGCCGGCACCACTGATCAGCACGGGGAGGTAGTGGATGCTGATGTCGATCTCGGCGTCCAGACCAGCGGCCTTGGTCAGAAAGCCACGATAGTCCTCGACGTAGACGAACCTGGAGCGAATCAGGTAGGTCAGGACGGCTGCCAGAGATTCGTGTTGGCGAGTCAGCAGGAAACGCTGCACGCGCAAAGCATCACCAACATCGCCCGCTGTGCCCTGGCCGGTGACGAGCATCTTGTCCTTGAATTCGGCCAGCTTCTTCAGGTAGTTCTCGATGTCTGCAAGGCCCTCAACACACTTGCGCCAGTACGCCGCTCGGTCCTTGCCTTGGACGATGGCCTTGGACAGCTCGGCAAAGGCATCGGTGATGTAGTCTTCGTCGCTCTCGCGCGCCTCCCAGCCCAGTTGCAGCAGAAGTCGCAAGCAGCCCAGCAGCGCGTGGCGTTGTTCGTGGAAGCGGATCATGGCGCGGAAGACCAGCGATGTGTCGGCGCCCGTGTCGTCAATCTGCGACTGGATGCAGAGCCTCGCCGCCTCGAGCTCGTCGAGGTCCAGCTCGTCGGCGACATTGATCGCGGCCTCTCGCAGCTCATCGCGCACCCGGTACTCGATGTCTCCCACGGTGAGCGTGTCGGGCCACGGGGTCGTGGCGGGCTGGACGATCCTGCGGCTGGCGTCGCTCTTCTTCTGACGGTCCAGCAGCGCCTCCAGGTCCTTGGCGCTGGCATCGAGCTGTTGCTGCAGCCGTTCGAGGTTGGCCAGGCGGGTTTCGCTGAAGTGAGCCAGGTCTCGCTGCAGGATCTGCAGTCGTCGCAGCGGGTCATCATCCATGGGGGAGCGGTAGATGGAATGGGGGGGGGGGGGTGGAGGTGGTGGAGGTGGAGGGTGAAGGGTGGAGGGCGGAGGGCGGAGGTGGAAGGGGGGGTGGAGGATGATGGGTGGAGGTGGAATGGGGGGTGAAGGATGATGGGTGGAGGTGGAGTGGAGGGTGGAGGATGATGATGGGTGACGGGTGGAGGTGGAGGTGGGGTGGAGGTGGAGGTGGGGTGGAGGATGATGCGTGATGGCGGTGGTATGCGGCGTGTGCTTGGGGACGTGTTTTCTCGCGCAGACGGGGCCAAGCGAACGCTAGCGGAACGTTCCGCGATTGATCTGATAACATCAACTTATACAGTGAAACTCCGACAACTAACTACAACACGATGGATAGTTGACTGGTAGACACCAATCTTGCGTCGTGATCGAGTAGACGTCGGATAATGGAGATATCGGAGAAACGGAGCAAGTCTTGGCCAAGTTTCACTGTCCTATCGGATATGGTGGAGCCGCTAACATAACCAAGCCTGTGACTTGTTGGTGTGCTCTCGTGAGCCTGTGCAAGCCGAGCTATACCACAACCGAAAACAAGCGAACCGTCGCAGTGTTATCAAACCTCTCGAACTTCATCCAAGGCTGATCTTCGAGTCGGGTTCCTTGCCACGTGACGAGGTTGGCAAACAGAAACGTCGGTCCTGAAGCTTCGGCGATCCCTCCATCATCATCCCTGCCCGTGGTCACTCTCCAATGAACAGCTTTCCCGTCGGTCGTCTCGCCGTATATATACCATCGGCGCGTGCTGGCAGGCCCCATCGGACACATATAGCTCCAAATGTGCTTCGTCATCCCATTCAAGTTTCGGGCCTCGTCCGTCGTTCTCAGCGACGTGCAGCCGCCCCAACTTGCGGACGGTCCTTCCGCGAAGTTGTGTGCCCGAAAAAACGTGCACTGTGCCGATGCAGGGCACGTATACGTCATCAAGTGGGTGTTGACGGAAGCTTCCTCGTCCCAGCCTGAGGGCGCAAATTCCCTCGGCAACCTGCACTGGATTTGCACCGTTTTGTCGTCCTTGCAGCCGCCAGCAACCGCGCGCCAAAATGAGAAGACGTTATTGCTCGGGGTAAAAGGGCTGCCGGAAGGTTGTCCGTTGGCACGGCGACATCGGCCATTGTAATCGCCGACCCGAAACCTCGTCACTAGATCATTGTGACTTTCGGCCTGGTACAGGTTCGGATAGGGCTTCAGAGGCTGCCTCCGTTCCAGCCGGGCGTGTTCGCCGCCAGCGGGGTGGTCCGGGTCGAGATGGTGTGTCGTCGCCTGGACCATGGACCGAACAGCGTGCTTAGACAGCTGTTGCTTGGCGGCAATGTTTCCGATCCACGCATCGAGACGGTCGGAGTGGAGGGCCGAATGGAGGTCGGCTGGATCATCAGGGTGCGGCGCACATAGCGCTTGCTGGAGAAGAGCGAGAAGGACGAGGTTGAGCCTCATGGTTACGCTGGCGCCGACGTAGGGTGCGCGACACGACAACGAGTAGTTATATACAGGCAGTCTTACGAGGAAGGCCGGAAAGGCCGGACCAGCGACAAGGGTAATTCATATTACTATGCAGGCTTGAGAGAACTAACGACAGGGGTAAGTGGGATTGAGATTGAGCTTCATCGTTAGTTACCAAGGCGTCGATGTGGTGTCGGTATGGTGCACGGTGAAGGCCGGAGAGGCCGGACCATCGACAAGGGGAAGTCAGATTTAAGGGGTTCGAGAACTGACGACAGGGATGACTAGGGGTTTGAGGTTGAGTCACAGAGGCGTGAAAAAGCTCAAAGGCTAGCAACCAACATACGCCAGGCCGGGGCCAGACGGGGAGGGGCCAGACGGGGAGGGGTTGCTGATATGTATTCCGGTATCTCCTGGCGTATGTGACAACAAAAGACATAGTTACGTACTGCCCCTGACATGGGACATGGAGTGGTTCTGGCGTACATATCTCTTTCCATAACGTAGTTAACTATATGACCATTAGCTCGTGAGCATGGCAGAGTTCCCTTGGCACCATTCACCGGTCAATCAACACACCATGTCTCAACAACGAGGCAGTCAACCGTGCCATCAGTTAGTGAACTGTGCTGTGATCTCTCCTTCTGCGGCCGGAACAGGCCCGGGCACAACACCGGCACACACGAACAGCCTGGGCGATGCGTCACTTCGGCGCGCGCAGCCTCGCGACGTGCTCTGACCTGGTGCTCGCGCGTGGGCGGCCATGGCGAGCGTGTCGCTGAGAGATGCATTGGAGAACATCCACGCCGGCACCGTCAAGGCGCGGGGCGACGGCATCCGCGACTTGAAGCACATCCTCGACTACAACCGCCACAGCGCCAGCATCCACGAGCTGCGCGACGCCGACTTCCACAACATCTGCGAGACTCTGTTTGCCTGTGCGGTGCACGAACAGCCCAACGCGCTGCGAGGCAAGACGGCGACCGCGCGCACGTCGGCGTGCAACAAGCTGTCCGACATCGCCAATGCCCTCCGCCACACCGTCGAGGCCGGCCTGCGCGCCCTCAAGCCCCGCACCGCCCGCGCCGTGCTGGACCACGTGCGAGACACCATCTTCTACGACGACGACGCCCGCGACTTCTGCCTGCCGCTGGCCCTGGACTACGCCAGGACGATGCGCACCGTCTTCGAGCACCCGCCGCACGTCGCCCAGCTGCACCAGGGCCGCCAGGACCAGGAGCGGCTGTGGCAGCGGTGTGCCGACTTCTGCGTCGACGCCATCGCCAAGATCGCGCGCGAGCAGCCTCCGGACGCCGACAGCAGGTCCACGCCCGGCGCCGTCGGCGGCTCCGGCCTCCGCTCCTCCGCCTCCGCCACCCGAGATGCGGCGGGCTCGCAGGCCGGCCGGCACGCCCTTCGCCCCGTCGCCGAGGAGATGGTGCTCTGCCTTCGGCTCTTGACCGCCGTGCCGACCGCGCCGCTGCACGCCCACGCCGAACCCATCCTGTGCACCATCCTCGACTCGCTGCAGAGGTCTGCCGTGTCGCACAAGGCATGGTCGAGTGCCTTCGCGGCCATCAACAACGTCCTTGCTTGGTCCCGGACGGAAGCCGTCGCGACCACCCAGAAAGTGGTCGGTCACGTGATCAAGGCCATCAGGCAGCTGTGGAGGTCCAACGGCACCAAGGAGGCCGCCGGCCACATGCTTGTGACCTTGTTGCTGTTGGACCCGTACGTGTCGCGGGAGATGCGGCAGCCGACCGGCCTGACGCTTCGGCCGGAGCTGACCGGCCTGTTGCACACGCTCCAGATGGATTACACACGGCGGAAGGAGCGCGAGCAGCTTCGCCTGGACGATGTCAGGCTTGAGATCAACCCGCGGCATCTACCCGACGGCAAAGTTGCGACGGCACTTCTCACATTGAGGTGTGCAGGGTTGCAGACAGAATCCAACTGGCTGATGCTGCACGTCATGGCCTTCCTGCATCGCGTCCTGCTCCCTCGCGCTCGGCGGAACGCGAGCGATGGCAAAGATGACGAGCATGAGCCCGATCGCGAGATCAATCCGCGGCCTCCCAAACGGCCGCGCACCCAGGACGACTTTGGCCAATTGATCGCCGCAATCACCACTGGCACACAGCAGGAGCGGCTATGCGCAATCCAGACCGTGGCCTTTCTCGCGCCGCAGACGGTCCTTGGCCCATCGCAATTGAACCAGATACTGGACAGCACGGGAGCCAGCTGCAGCGACAAAGATGGTACCATCTGCTCGTGGTCCTTCCTCGCCTCGGCCAGCTGTGCGGTGCAGGGTCACGCTACGCATGCTTCGCTGGCCGGTCGCCTCACGGCGATATGGCAACTGGCGCTCCGATCGCTGAGCAACGCTGCTTCGTCTCGAGCTGCTTGCTTCAGTCTGTACGTCTTGCTGAAGCTGCGACTGATCCCGCAACACAATGTCACGGAGCTGCTGCAGATCACGCACACCATGGATCTCAATGGTCCCAGCCATCTGTCGGATGGCGCGTGTGTGCTCTTGTCGGCCCTTGTCCACTTGTCCCAGGAGTCAAGTCCCGCCGCGGGCGAAAGAGCAGCAACTGCAGTTGCCACGTGGGCGACGCAAACCTTCACGCCGAGTCGCCTGGAGGACAAGCACTACGCGACCAACTGCCGCTCCTACGATGCTTCGGATGTGCTGAGAGTGCTGAGCGCTTGCTTGGGTCGGGACGCCCACCAGCCGAGACCGACCGGCTTTCCGACTTGGGATGTCTGCGGGTGCGGATGGCTGCTCTGCGTGAGCGACAAGATGGTCGTCTCCTACTTGCTTCTGTCTGAAGGCGAAGGCGCGGTCCTGAACGAGGCGCTCTTCCAGGCCGATGATCCCCCCCCGGGTGCGACCAAACTGCCCACGCGGTCGGTCGTGGAAATGGTCCTGCTCGGGCATATGAACATGGAGCTGTCCCGGACATCAGACGCGTTCGGCAGCTTGGTCTGCTCCAAGCAGGTGACTGTAGACATGTTTACAACACTGTGCAAAGCTTGTATATCCTTCACCTGCGCTTCCGAATGTGTTGCGTTCCGTGACACGCGCGCCCAGGAACAAATGCAGCAACAGCTTCGGTCCCTGTTGACCTCGGTGCAAGATTTTGTGGCATCTCTTGCCGCCGACCAGGACAAGGTCGACGTGTTTCTGTCCATCTTCACCGGGCCCTTTGCCAACATCAGATCCACCCTCGACCCTCCCGAGCCTTTCTCCACTTCTGCATGTGAAATGCTCGCGTGCGCCACCATCAAGCATGCCACGTCCCGGCGGCAAAATGCCCGCCTGAACAGCGCCGATGATGACTTGATGGATCTCGACGAAACAGGAGCTTCCCACGACAGTCGACCGGGTCCGGCGCCAGCTACACCGTACGGACCATGCAACGACCTCGACGCAGCGTTCAGCCCGGCGACACTGCGCACGAGCAGCGTCCTCTATGCCACCACGATGCTTGCGGTTCAAGAGGATCGAGCCACGAGTCACGGGCGCAACACCGCCTCAGGGACCGTCGTCGATTTCATCGTGCACCTGTCCCCGGATGCCGTCCTGTCGTGTCGGGACGTCATGGCATCGCTCCCATCGCTGGGCCTGGCTCTCACCGCCAGCGACGCGCTTCGCTTGTTGAATTTCTTGCACCTTGACTTGATCAACCGACCGGCCTACATCGCATCCGAGGTCGCCATCGGACTGCTGCTGGATGTCATGTTGAGCATCATCGGCATCTGGACAGATCCGCACAACAAGAAAGCCCACGATTTCGGCCTCGACGCATACGCCTGGTTCAACGACGTGGCGCTCCCTGCCGGTCTGTTCTCCCCCAACGTCGTCCGCCGATTTATGAACCTGCTTCTGCACTTGTTCCAGACCGACGAAGAGTACGGGGCCGATGACGGTTCGCCGGTGCCGAGGACCGTGTTGTTTGACTTTCCCCGGACGGCGCCCATATCCGCGCAATACCATCTCGCCGGACGACTCCCGCACATCTTTGGCCTGTACGTGCTGTCGCGACATGAGAATGTATTCGATGACTTGCTTCCCAACCTTTGCACCGACGGGGACTGGTTCGAAGGCACAGCGATGCGCTCGCTCTACCTCTCCAAGCTCGGGGCGGCGTGGCCTTCTCTGCTCCGCCGGTGCGTGCACGGCTTGTTCGAAGGCGCAGGAAGCATCGAGGGTGCCGCGGCTCATTCCACCATCTGTATCCGCGAGCTTGCATCGGCGTTGCCCCTCCAGGAACCGCGGACGTTGTTCAGGCTCTTCGCCCCTCAGCTCCTGTGGGCGTGGAGCGACGGCACGAACCCGGATCAGGAGCACCGGTTGGACGCGCTCCCCTTTGGCGCTTTCCAGTACCAGTCGCTGCGGGAGCTGGTGCACGCGAACGAAGCCGAGATTTTGGCGCAGACGACGTTGCGAGGCAACGAGCAGGACCTGGAGCTGGCCACGAGGGCCATCGGGCTGCTCCCGCGGGATGCAGTGAAGCGGTCGTACGCCCAGTGCCTCGCGTACTGCATGGCCTACGACGTATCCCACCCGAAGCGGCCGGGATGCAAGAGCAATCCGGCGGAAGAAAGACTTCGGGAGGCGGCTGGAGGCAAGGCCGAACATCAAAAGCTCATCGTCGACCGCTTCCCCGCCATCGTCGGGCATTTCTATCTGATCATGGCGACGCAGGACGGCGGAGACCACTGGCTCGCCCACCGGGATGGCTACACCGAGGCCGCCAAGGCTCTCGAGCAGATCAAGGCCTACAGCCACTCCACACGCGCTCTGCCGCGGGCGCCGGCACCCTCGGTCAAAGACCATTATTTGCCCGACGAGCTGGGAAGGTTGCAGAAGCGGACACAGCTGGCCCTCGGCGCTCTCTGGGGGCCTTCGTCCTTCGCATTGACCGCTCGGATGCTCATCAGCGCGATCAACGAGTCGCTCGGGTCTTTGCACACGTGCCTCATGATCCGCCGCCTGCGGCTCCTGGTGGCAATCGGCGGCGAGCTGGCGCTGGACGGCTTTGGCATCGAAATGCTGATCCACTCGCTGCGGCCGTGGGTCAACGACAGCGAGTGTGCCGACGACGCCCTGGGGATCCTGCACTACCTGTTCAACCACGGCCGACCATACCTCCGGTCCAGCGTGCCGTTTGCCACCGGCGCCATCGTCCTGCTGATCCTGCAGATGCAGGCCCATGCTCGGCGGGCCCACGACCGCACCACGCAGGACCGCCAGCACGCAGCCACGGTCCAGAGAATGATCGACTTCCACCGGTGGCTGGTCGACTGCCTGGCGGCGCTCACCGCCGACCACGATCTGCCCGCCTTCACGCCGCTCCACGTGTCGCTGCGAGGACTGCAGTTGCCCGGCAATGGCCGAGCCGGGAGTCCCGAAGCCGACCTGCTCCTGTTCCTGCTCGATCAATGGCGGTCGGCCGAGCCGATGTGCTCGCGGCAAGACATCACCGAAGCGCTCGCGCTCCTCTCCCACGAATTCGTCCTGCCGCACGCTCTGTCCGACGACTGCCTCGGAGCGGACCAGAGCGCAGCGCGATACGCCCAGGCACTCTGGGAAGTCGTGGGCACGGCCGCTCTCGGCGACCGTTTCGCCACGTGGGCGGCCACGGTCATCGGACGGGCGTACGCAGCCACCGGCGTGCGCCCGCGGGATTCGACGAGGCGAGACGCCTTCGTGCTGAACGGCCGGCCTGAGGCGGCGGCGGCGGCGGCGGCGGCGGCGGTGAGCCACACGGCCGCGTCCCGCGCCACCATCCTCCAACACGTGTGCAGCGCCCTGTACTCCCGGCGCCGCTCCGAGGCCGCGCTGGCCGACTACACCCTCCGCCGGATCCAGGAGCGCCTCGCGTCGGCCGGGCCGTGCGACGAGTCGGCCGAGTTCTCGCAGTTGCTTCCCGACGCCATCTGCGCCGCGGTTGGCGAGGGCACCTTTGGATGGGCGCCACACGCATCCGCCGCCGCCGCCGGCCCGGAGCCGGCCGTGACCGACGCCGGAAGCATGAGAGACGCTCTCGGGGCATGCGGCGGCGCATCGATCGACGCGTGGGCGACCCGGCTCGCGTCGGCCCTGTCGGCGTGGCCCGCGGCCAATGCCATCGTCTCGTCGCTGGCGCCTCTCGTCCAGCACGTCGATGGCCTGGCGCTGCAGATGCTGCCCAGCATGATCCACCTCTGCCTGGAGGCGGAGGCGGGGGCGGACGCGGACGCCGCTCCGGCCCTCCGTCCCCTGCTGTCCGACGCCGTGCGCGCGTGCACGGCCGACGCGGGCGACCAGGAGCAGGCCAAACAGCGGTTCTTCCTGCAGCTGCTGGCGTACCTGCGAAGCCAGCCGCTGCCGGGCGAGGCCACGACCGCCGACCGCCTCAAGTGGCTCGACGTCGACTGGGTCCTGGCGGCCGGGGCCGCGTCGCGCTGTCACATGCCGACTTGCGCCTTGCTGCTCGCCGAGTCGGCCGCCCCGGCCGTCGCCGCGCCGTCCGGCCGGCGGTCCACGGGCCGAGCGTCCGCTCCGCCGCACCTGCACGCCGGCCCGATCCCCGACGAACTGCAGATGGCCATCTACCGGCAGATCGACGAGCCCGATTCCTTCTACGGCGTCCCGCAGCCGGCGACCATCGGCTCGGTGCTCACCCGCCTCGACCACGAACAGGATGGCTTCCGCAGCCTCATGTTCCGGTCGGCCCAGATGGACAGCCACATGCGCCACCTCCATCGGTTGCCCGAACACGACGCCGTGGGCATGGTCCAGTCGCTGTCCGCGCTCAACTTCAACAGCCTGGCCTTCGCGCTGGTCACGCAGGGGATGGGCGACCGCGCCCTCTGCTCGGCGCCCCTGCTCCACGCCGCCCAATCGCTGCAGCAGTGGGACATCGCCGTTCCCGCCGCCGCCGGAGAGTCGTCGATCCCCTTCGCCGTCTTTCAGGAGCTGAGCCGCGCCGGCGACCTTCAGCTGCTGCGTGACAAATCACAGCACGCCATCCTGCGACACGTCACGAGCGGCCTCCCGCAGGCGGCCACGTCCGCCGCGCCGTCGCGTGCGTGGTGTGCGGCCCTGGCGACCTTGACCGAAGTCGACGAAGTCATCGCGTGCCGCAACGAGGCCGAGGTGCTGGCCCGGTGGGACGTCATGCGCGGTCGACAGGGCTGGATGCGGATGGCGCGGTTTGAGGAGGTCCAGCCGTTGATGTCGAGCCGCCACACGCTGTTCGGCGTGCTGGGGCAGAACCGCGCGCTGCAGGACGGCCTCCACCTCAGCCCGAAGCAACTCCGAGCGTTGGAGGTGAAGGCGTTGCTGGCCAGCTCGGGCCTGGCCCGAGAACATTCGCAGCTCCAGGAAGCACTGACGGCCACGGCGACGCTGAGCGACCTCGCGGAGCGCTGTGGCGCGGTGGACCTGGACGTCCGGGGCGCGGCCAAGTTGGACACGGCCACGGTGCTGTCCGCGGCCCGTGAAGTGACCATCTCGGTCAAGATGCTGCGCGACGTGCTCGAGATGCCGGACCTGGAGCAGCAGGACGTGCCCGTCGGCAGAGCCGGCTTGCTGGCGCAGCTCGGCCACCAGCTTGCCGAGGCGCGGTTGGAAACGCCCGAAGACATCCTCGAGCAATATCTGAAGCCGGCCGTGGCGGCCCTGCAGCGTCGGGCGGGCGACGGCGGCCAGGATGCCGGCAAGGTCTACCACGCCCTGGCCACGTTCTGCGACAAGGAGCTCCAGAACCCGGGCACCGTCGAGAACCTCCGTCGGGTCACGAAGCTCCGCGAAGACAAGGAAAAGGAGGTCGAGGCGTACGACCAGGCCCTCAGGGCCGCGAGGAAGAGCGGGTCGGCCGACCGAGATCGGCTGGGCCGCAACTGGAAGAGCGCCAAACAGTGGCTCGCGATCGATCGGATGGAAGAGCAACGGCTGGCCCACAATCGCACGGAGCTGGTGAAGACGAGCCTGCAGAATTACCTGCGCGCCCTGGAGGCCTCCACCGACCACGACCTGAGCGTCCTGCGCTTCTTCGCCATGTGGCTCGAGAATGCCGGGGAGCGCGCCGCCGACGAGATCGTCGACCGGTACCTGCCCCGCGTGGCCAGCTGGAAATTCGTGCGGCTCATGAACCAACTCATGACGAAGCTGGAGGACGGGACGTCGCGCTTTCAGCGAGCGCTGGGGGCGCTGATGGCACGGATCTTCAAGGAGCATCCCTTCCACAGCCTCCACCACCTCTTCGCCGCGAGTCAGAAGCCCCACGGCTCTCCGGTCGACGAGGCGGCGCGGGCGCGGTACAAGATCGCCGGGATGCTGCAGCGCGACCTCGCGGCCCCGGCCCACGCGTCGCAGAAGTTTGTGGTCGACAACATTTTCCGAGCCAACGCGCGATACCAAAAGCTCGCCGAGGCGGCCGTGCCCGACCACGCGCAGCAGGGCGCCAAGATGGCCACCGGCAAGCTCCCGGAGGCACACGAAGTGGTGGAATCGGCGACGGTCAGGCACCTGCCGCCCATCACCCTCAGCATCCCGCTCCAGGCGAGCGGCCGGTACGACGACGTTCCCCGCGTCGCTCGCTTCGACCACACGCTGACCATCATGGGCGGCCTCAGCGCGCCCAAGATGCTGCGGCTGTGGGACACGGCGGGCGGCGAGCATCGGCAGTTGTTCAAGAGCGGGAAAGACGACCTGCGGCAGGACGCCATCATGGAGCAAGTGTTCGAGGAGGTCAGCAACATGCTCCGCAGCCACAAGGCCACGCGGCAGCGAGACCTCAAGGTGCGCACGTACAAGGTGATCAACCTCGCCAAAACCTCGGGCGTGATCGAATTCGTGCCGCACTCGATCCCGTTCAACGACTACCTGAAGCCCGCGCATCAGAAGTACCATCCCGCGGACTGGTCCGACGGCAAGGCGCGGCGCGAGATCGTCGCGGCCTACAACAACGGCCAGGGCAGCCCCGGCGACCGGGTGCGCGCCTACCAGCGAGTGTGCGCGCACATGCACCCGGTGCTGCGGCACTTCTTCTTCGAGCGCTTCACCCAGCCCGACGAGTGGTTCCACAAGCGCACCGCGTACACGCGCACCACCGCCAGCGTGTCGATGGTCGGGCACATGATGGGCCTGGGCGACCGGCACTGCAGCAACATCCTGCTGGACGAGACGACGGGCGAGGTGGTGCACATCGACCTCGGCGTCGCCTTCGAGGCCGGGCGGGTGCTGCAGATCCCCGAGCTCATCCCCTTCCGGCTGACGCGCGACGTGGTCGACGGCATGGGCGTGACCCAGACCGAGGGCGTCTTCCGCCGCTGCTGCGAATTCACCCTGGACGCCGTGCGCCACGACCGCGAGAGCATCATGACCCTGCTCAACGTGCTGCGCTACGATCCGCTGGTCGAGTGGTCCGTCTCCCCGCTCCGCGCGAAGCGCATGCAGGACGAGAGCAACGCACGGCTGCTCGGCGGCGGCGGTGGCGGGCACGGACCGGACCACGCGGCGGGCAAGCACCCACCCGAGCATTCTTCCGCCGGCGAAGCGGATCGTGCGCTGGCCACGGTGGAGAAGAAGCTGGCCCAGACGATGAGCACGACGGCCACGGTCAACGAGTTGATCCGCCAGGCGACGGACGAGAAGAACTTGGCCTTGTTGTTCCACGGATGGGCCGCCTTCTTCTAGGAGGATGGCGCCGGGCATGTTCGAAGGGGGCGTGGCGTGCATGACGAAGGGGGCGTTGCGTGCATGACGAAGGGGAAGTTGTGTGCATGACGAAGGGGACGGGGGTGGTATGGCCCAGGGGCCCAGGGGCATGGGGTGTATGTGCACACATATATCTCGCTGGCGGATCACACCATCACCGTCTTCCCCTGCGGCCGGCCCGCAGCCATGGTCCATCGGGGGGGACATGGGGCCTCAGGCAACAACCGTGGGGGGGCGGCGTCTCGGCTGCTGCCGCGATGGCGATGCGATGCGCCGCTTCTTCCCTCCGCCCCGTGCGAATCTCCCGTCGGAGCGGCGGTGGACATCGCGTCGGCGGCGAGAGCAGCATTGATTATCCACCCGCATCATTTGATTGATTGTTTGATTGATCACAGCACTGGCCGTCCGCCCCGCCGCATCGCCGCGCCACCGCACCACCCACCGCACGGCGGCCTTGGTGCCGCGACGGAGCGAGCATATGCCGGACCGAGACGCCGACCTCCTCCACCGCCTCCACCATCTCCCCCACCTCCGCCACCCGGTCTCCCTGCGCCCGCACCCCGTCCACCCGCACCCGCACCCGGAGCCCGAGCCCGAGCCCGAGCCGGGGCCCAGCCGGCCGCATCGGCATGCGCCACCCGCACCCGCAGCCCCGGCACCCGGGAGCAGATGGCACCGCCGCAGCGGCGACAGCGAGCCCGGCGACGTGGAGCGCCAGCCGGCGAGCCTGCCCGGGCACTATGCCGTCCACGACCCGTACCGCCTCCGCCACGGCCTGACGGACCTTGACGCGGAGAAGGCCAGAAGGGCCCAGGCGAAGGCCAGCCCCCATCGCCCCACCCATGCCCATGCCCATGCCCATGCCCATGCCCACGCCCACGCCCACGCCCACGCCCAACCCACGGCTGCCAACACCAAGGCCAAGCGCGTCTGCCGCGGCGCCGCCGCCGCCGCGGCAGACAAAGTGCGGACGCGCCGGCTCATCCAGTTCTACCGGCGCCAGAACGACAACATCGAGCGCCTGCTCACGCCCGTCGCCGACCACGTCCGGCAAGCCAAAGACGAACAGGGCGCCGATGCCCTGCAGCTCCAGATGGCCGTCCGCGGCAGCTTCGCCGCCAACGTCGTCCTCGCCGTCCTGCAGGTCTACGCGGCCGTCTCGTCCGCCAGCCCCTCGCTCTTCACCACCATGGCCGACAGCATCTTCGACCCCCTGAGCAACCTGACCCTCATCCTCTGCCACCGCGCCGTCAACCGCGTCGATCCGCGCAAGTTTCCCTCCGGCAAGCAGCGGCTCGAGACGGCCGGCAACATCGCCTTCTGCTTCTTGATGACCGCCGTGTCGTTGGTCCTGATCGTCGAGTCGATCCGGCAGCTCGCCGACCAGAACCACCACGCCACCTTCCACGTGCCGTCGGTCGTGGCCGTGGGCGTCGCCTTCATCACCAAGCTCTGCCTCTTCCTCTACTGCTGGGCCCTGCGCAACAAGTACAGCCAGATTCGCATCCTGTGGGAGGACCATCGCAACGACCTCTTCATCAACGGCTTCGGTCTCGTGACCAGTGTTCTGGGAAGCAAGATCAAGTAAGCTCGGCTTCCCCCCCCCCGTCGACCGCGCGCCACCGCCCGCCGCGGCGGATGCTCATCTCGTCTGTCGATTTAGGTGGTACATCGATCCCGTCGGCGCCATCGCCCTCTCCCTCCTCATCTCCTCCCTCTGGCTGCGCACCGCATACCGCGAGTTCCAGCTGCTGATCGGAGCCTCCGCCCACCCTTCCTTCCTCAACCACGTCACCTACCTCGCCATGACCCACGACCCGCGCGTGCGCCAGCTCGACACCGTCCGCGCCTGGCACTCCGGCCCCCGCATCATCGTCGAGGTCGACATCGTCATGGACCCCGACCTCAGCCTCCGCGAAACCCACGACGTCGCCGAAGACCTGCAGATGACGCTCGAGAGCCTGCCGGACGTGGAGCGCGCTTACGTCCACGTCGACTTCGAGACCACCCATTCGCCCGAGCATTTCTTGAAGAAGGAGTTGTAAGCAGCAGCAGCAGCAGCCGCCGCCGCTTGCCCCCGCCCCGGCGCCAATTTTTTTTTTTTTTTCTGGATCATTTTCCTCCTCGCTCGCGCCTCGCACAAAACATCATATCGCGTATCGTCACCCCTTCCCCTTCCCCCCCGCCCCAGCAAGCCTCGGCCCCACACCAAGAAGGAGAAGAAGCATCAGAAGGAAAAAAAACTCAATCCCATTGACCGCCGCCGTTTCCACAGCTCCATGAAGACGCTCCGCGGCCCAACCGAGACCTCGGAGCCCTCGGCGGGTGCGCGCCGGGCGTGGCGCGCGCGCGTGTGCGAGGGCGTGGACGGCGCGTGGCGGCGATGGATGGCGTGCGACGTGGCGCGGGCGGCGTGAATGGGATGCGGACGGAGATGGATCGGGATCTGCCGGTGGCGGGTCGGCGGTCTGAAGGGGATGGGAGGGAAGGGGG
This sequence comes from Pseudocercospora ulei, assembly GCA_016165855.1. Classification (NCBI taxonomy): domain Eukaryota; kingdom Fungi; phylum Ascomycota; class Dothideomycetes; order Mycosphaerellales; family Mycosphaerellaceae; genus Pseudocercospora; species Pseudocercospora ulei. The sequence continues at coordinate 6,638,543 of JACWNB010000004.1, forward strand.
GGGCATGTGACCAAACTACGACCTACGACACGACACGTGTACGACGACGACGACTGACCACGCACGGCATCGCGGGCGGGCGAAGGGAGGAGGAAAGGGGGTGGTCGGGCCAGATTCGGGATGCGCCGTCACGGGGTTAGATCCAGCAATGGGAAAAATGGTCATTCATCATGGTGTTATGAATCGATCCGCCTTCCCCGAAAGCCCCCCCCCCCCACCTTTCCCACCCCATCACCCCCGAAAGTTCGCGTCTCCTTGCCCGTCCGTCTGGTTCCCCCCCACTCCCGGGCCCGTCATGGGCGGCGGAGATGGGTGGTCGTGGCGCGGTCCAAGCGTCGGTTGACGGCGCCGAGGACGACCTTGAGGATGCCGTCGGCGGACAGGAAGGTGCCCTCGGGGCCGCGGAAGGGCACGGTGTCGACCATGTCGCGCAGGTCGCCGTCGCCGGCGATGTGGGCCAGGCCGTCGTCGAGCTGCTGCAGGTGGCGGGCGGCGTGCTCGTCGCGGCCGACCTGGAAGAACTGCACGCCGACCTGCCAGGCCGGCGCGTCCAGGCGGTCGAGTTTCTTGGCGGCGCGGATGAGCGCGCTCTCGACGTCGTCGCTGGGCGCGCCGTCGGTGATGCAGATGACGTTGAGCGCCTTGACCGCGTCGGGACGCGCCTGGTAGCGGCGCAGGTAGGGCCGCAGGATCTGGTCGAGCCGCTGGCCGGTGGGCGTGCCGCCGCGCGGGCGCACGGTGTCGAAGACGGCGCGCACCGCGCCCGCCGACGTGATGTGGTGGTGCGGCGGCGCGTCGGGCGCGTTGAGGAAGAAGATGTCGATGCCGTCGGCGTCGTGCTGCGTGCAGATGGGCGCGATCGTCGCCAGCGCCCGGCCCGTCTCCCGCCACCGGGATCCCGCCATCGAGCCCGAGTCGTCGATCAGGAAGACGGTGTCGAAGCTGCGCAGAAATGCATAGGGATCGTCGTCCGCGGCAGCGGCGGCACGCGCGGTGGGTGCCGCGGTGGGTGCCGCGGTGTACGGCGGAGGCGCATCGACGGTGTGGTCGCGGCGGGAGGCGTCGTGCGACGCACGAGGCGGCCGCCGCGGTGAGGGTGCCCTCCGGACTGGCGGGTGAGGATCGCTGTCGTGTGTGCCGTCGTGTTTGCCGCCGCTCGATGCGCCACGGCGGTCCGGACGGCCCAGCCTGTGTTTGATGAGGGAGCCGAACGTGGGGGCGCGTCGTTTGAGAAATGAGTCGGTCCGAGTCGGGAGGACGTTGGTAGACATGATGGCCCGGAGAAGGGTCGAGTGCGATGGCACCAACGTCCCACGCGCATGGGAGAGAGTCTTATACACCCGACCGCTCACTTTGCCGCCGGCGCAGCACACCGGGCAATAATCCACGCCGTGAAACCGGCCGGGCCTGAGCGAGGCTGTGTGTCGCACTCTGGCACGCGAGGCACGTGGTCGGCTGCACAGCCTTGTCCACAGCCTCAGGCGAGAGATGGTGATCGGCGGCATGCTCACCGCCACAAATCCGCCCGCCGCACCTCCTTCACTGACCGCTCCGCCACCCGCATGTGCCACGGCCGTATGTGGCACGCGGAAGGCGGATGTAGCGGCCAAATCCGAAGGTTGCACGTGCCGTGTTGGCGTCGGCGGCGCGGTGGGGACTGACCTCAGATCCACTCCCGCTCCGATGCGGTGAACAACGATCTCACCTGCGCGTGCTGCTCGTGGTGGCCCAGGCCTCGTGTGCGGTAGGATTGTCTCTTCCACATCAGCGGCCGCTTGGCCTCCGTCCAGGCGTAGTCTCGCCGGTGCTGCGACCAGCACTCGGCGCAGATGCCCGTGTGCTGCAGCGCGTGCGTGATCACGTCGAGGACGGGCAGCAGCTTCGTCCGCACGCCGCAATGGCGGTGGTTGCGGTCGATCTGATACTCGGACACTTGGCGCATGGACTCGACGAGCGCGAACACGTCGCCGGCGTAGGGCTCGGCGGGGCCGGCTGTGTCCCAGACCGTGCCCTGGATGCGCAATGTGCCGATGCGCGCGAAGAAGCGCACCATCTCCCCCAGCTGGTAGCTGTCGCACGCGGCCGAGGAGTCGTAGCCGAGGCGACACTGCCGTTCGCGCGAGGTGTAGAGCGCGAGCAGACGGCTCAGCGTGGCCTGGAGCGTCTCCAGGAGGCACCGGCGGCGAAAGGCCAGCTCCTCCTCCAGCCCCGCGGGCAAGTCCCACCACAGCGCCGCGCCCTCGTCGGCCTCTCGGCCCACCCAGCCCTGCGTGACCAGCCGCGCCGAGTATCTCTCCAGCCACGGCGCATCGTCGAGCAGTGCCGCGGCCAGCAGCCGCTGCCGGGCCTTCTCCTCCACGAGCGCCTGCTCGGCCTTGGGCGCGGTTCGGCCGTCGATGGCGCGGAAGATCCTGGTGCGCTGCGCGTACTGCCGCACGGCGGCCAGCGCATCGAAGCGGTCGGCCACGATGGCCAGGTTGGCCAGGTTGGCCACCGGCGGCACCCCGACGGGGTCCTTTCCGTGCAGCACCAGCAGCAGGTCCTGGCACAGCGCGGCCGTGGACTTGACCGCAGAAATGCGGCCCACGTGCCGGATGGCGACGACCGGCAGCTCGTGCGTGGGCGCCTGGGCCGGGCTGCCAAACGCCCGCGCCAGGTCCGCGTGCCTCGCGGCGATCGTCTCGCTTTCCCCAAATCCACCGCCCAGGAGACCGGCGAAGTACCGGGAAGCTGACCGGAGGCGGGCCAGGCTGACGCGATATCGACACGTCGGCCTGGTCGACGCTGCCGACTCGTGCGAGATGTCGAGAGCCACATCGCCGCATGCATCGATGTCGATGGCGCTGGGGCGAGCGCCGTCGGTCTCGCTGCTCGGGTCGGTGTTCATGGCGGAGTCCCGCGTCAATGGGGCCATGTACTATTCTGAACAATGCTGGTTTTGGCCAAATGGCGGTCAGACTGTGCAAGCAACTGCCGGGGGTCAGAGAGCAGGCACACCAGACGACCTCAAGGATATGGCCAGAACATTTTTGGCGAGCGATGTGTGAAGATGTAGTGGTAGTGGTGAGTGGTGGTGGTGGTGGTGGTGGTGGTGGTGGTGGTAGCAGTGGTGGAGGTAGTAGTAGTAGTAGTAGTGGTGGTAGTAGTGGTGGTGGTGGTGGTAGTAGTAGTGGTGGTGGTAGTAGTGGTGGTGGGTAGTAGTAGTGGTGGTAGTAGTGGTGGTGGTGGTGGTGGTGGTGGTGGTAGTAGTGGTGGTGGGTAGTAGTAGTGGTGGTAGTAGTGGTGGTGGTGGTGGTGGTAATAGTGGTAATAGTGGTAGTAGTGGTAGTAGTGGTAGTAGTGGTAGTAGTGGTGGTAGTAGTGGTGGTAGTAGTGGTGGTAGTAGGGGCAGTAGTGGCAGTAGTGGCAGTAGTGGTAGCAGCACTAGTCGGTTGTTAGAGGGCAGCGAATCGTGTCCGGTCATTATGTCAGCACCACTTCCGCTCGTCTGAACCTCCGCTACCCTCTCAAATGTGCTCAATGCTGGCTCACGCGCGCTTGAATTGGGATCAAAGTCTAAAGTGTGTAGTTATACACTACATCATCGCGCCATTCGCCATTCTCATGGCAGCGGTGCCGCTTTTGCCACGACAACCAAGCATGTCCTGATCACTACAACCAAGCAATGTCCTCGTCACTCCAACCGAGCAATGTCCTCGTCACGACGACCGAGCAATGTCCTCATCAATTAGAGATGTCTGCATTCTTGGGGCTGGCGACCACCGTGTGATCTTGCTTCCCCTCGAAGTCTTCGCTGGTCTGGTCGCTTTCGGTGGCCTCGACATCGGCCGAGGTGGCCTTGGCCTTCATCAAGGGCCAGTGGCCACGCTTCTCATAGAATCCAAGGCATCCGAAGGCCATGATAACGCTCACCCAGTAAAGATTGTACGATACCACCGAGCCAACTGTCGCAGAGTTGGTCCATCCGAAGAGCGAGTTGAAGATCCCCCAGCCGCCGCCACCGTTCAGCTCGGGGTTGCAGCAGTTCACATGCCAGACGCTCTTGCGGATGTCGTAGGATCCAGGACCCGAGCCCGTCTCGGCAGCATCGCCGCCGGTGAGCTTGCTCCACGCATTCATCTCGAAGTTCCACACCGCCTTGGAGAACAGCCCAGCTGCGACAAGATACAAGAAGCAGGTGGAGACGATCAAGAACATCTGCAGCTTGGTGGTATTTCCCACCCTGGAAACGGTCAGGAAGGCGCCGGCGGCACACGGGAGGGATGGTTGGGATGCAAACTTGCCTGTAAATGATGTAACCAATGACGCATCCAACAAGCAGACCGCAGACCACGGCCAAAGGAATGGACTTGGCCGGCAGACCAAGGCCGACCCCGCCAATGAAGACGACTGCTTCGAGACCTTCACGGAGGACGGTGATGAATGGCAGCCAGAACATGGCGTACCTCTCACACCACATCTTGAAGCGGGATCCCACGCCGACGCCCCGGGTGCTGTGGTTCTTGTCCAGCGCCTGTGCCATCTTGACCCGCCATTTGTCCTGGAGCTTCGAGAGGCGGAGAAGGCCGATGCCCATGACGGTGATGATGGCGGAAGCGATGAGACCGAACACGCCCTCCCAGATGTCCTCGGTGTTGCCGTACAGGTCCTTGCCGAGGGCATAGAAGGCACCGATAAATGCGCCCCCGATGGCCAGGCAGATGGAAAGGCCCAGGCCGACGCCGAGCCAGACCTGTTTCAGCAGCTTCGCGTACACGGCCTGGTCCTGCTGGGCGCCACCAGTGCTAATGCTCTGCTTGAGGAAAGCCAAGAGGATGGACACGACGATGGTGCATTCGAGACATTCTCGGAAGCAGATGAAGAAGACTGCCGGCCGAGGTTAGGGTCAGCGTGGGCGGCGCCCGTGGCCGTGTTCGCACCTACCTGGCACGGCGAAGACGTTGGCACCCATGGTTGGTGATGTGGCTGCAATGCTTGGCCCGAGATCTGGTCAAGATCAAGATGATCTGATATGGAGATCAAAAAATGGCGATCGTGGAGACGGCACGCCCGGTTGGAAAAAAGCCGCTGCAGGGTGAGAAAAGACCCTGCAGCGTGAACCCCGCCCGATGTCGGCTAGCTATCTGATAAGATGACGGCTGATTATCCGATAAGATGACGGCTGATTATCCGATAAGATGACGGCCAACCATCTGATAAGATGACGGCCAGTGCGCCGTCGGTCAGGAGCGAGTTCCAGCAAGCCACGTGAGCAGCAAGCCACGTGAGCAGCGGCAAGGCCACGTGAGCACTGGGAGCAAGGCCACGTGAGCAGCAGGCCACGTGAACAGTAAGTGGCGCCACGTGAACAGCAGGCCACGTGAGCAGCAAGCCACGTGAGCGTGCATGGAAATAACATCGTCGCTCTTATCAGATCTGCGGCCCGAACTTCCCGACCTCCGACGCTTGACGCACGCAGGAAGAGTTTGTCTTATCACATCTAATCAATCTCGTCACGACCTTGATCTTTTTCACCACCCATCCTTTTTCACCACCCATCCAACCGGGCACATTGAACCCATCCACCCGGGTACATTGAACCCATCCACCCGGGTACATTGAACCCATCCACCCGGGTACATTGACCCCATCCAACCGGCCCACATTGACCCCATCCAACCGGCCCACATTGACCCCATCCAACCGGCCCACATTGACCTGGCCATTCCCCATTCCCCATCCGACTTCCCCATTCCCCGTCCGACCTCCCCATTCCCCCATCCGACCTCCCCATTCCCCCATCCAACCAATGCCCGGCATGATCCCCCGCCGCCTGCTCCTCGCCGCCTCGCTGGCGGGTCTGGCGGCCGCGGCGACCCAGACGTACGACTGGAACATCACCTGGGTCAGGGCGAACCCAGATGGAATGCACGAGCGCCCGGTCATTGGCATCAACAACCAATGGCCACTGCCGCGCCTGAACATCACCAAGGGCGACCGGGTCGTCATCAACATGAACAACCAGGTCGGTGTGGCACCGCCCGAGCGCCGGGCACGCCGTGCGCACGCATGCTGATTGTGTTGTTGGCTTGTAGCTGGGCAACCAGAGCACCAGCCTGCATTTCCACGGCCTTTTCCAGAACGGCACCAACGAGATGGACGGCCCCGTCGGCGTGACACAGTGCGACGTGCCGCCCGGATCCACGTTCGTGTACAACTTTACCGTTCGTGCACCATCTCCACCCCCCTCCGCCCTCCGCCCTCCACCAGAACCCCGCTGATTCGTGCACAGATCGACCAGCCGGGCACGTATTGGTACCACTCTCACAGCCGCGGCCAATATCCCGACGGCCTTCGACAGCAGTTCATCGTCCACGACCCCGAGAACCCATACATCGGCCGCTACGACCACGAGGTGGCGCTGACCATTTCCGATTGGTATCACGACGAGATGCCCGGTCTCATCGCCTCCTTCATGAGCGTCGCGAACCCCACCGGAGCGGAGCCCGTGCCGAATTCTGCCCTGATGAACGACACGCAGAACCTGACCATTCCCGTCGAGCCGGGCAAGACATACTACTTCCGTCTGACCAACGTCGCTGCCTTCGCCGGCCAGTATTTCTGGATCCAAGGCCACACCATGAGGATTGTCGAGGTTGATGGCGTCTACACCGAGCCGGCCGAGGCGGACATGATCTACGTGACGGCGGCCCAGAGATACAGTTTCCTCGTGACCACAAACAACCACACCCACGCCAACTTCCCCATCGTCAGCAGCATGGACACCGACTTGTTCGACGCCTTCTCGCCCGACCTGCCCACCAACGTCACCGGATGGCTCGTCTACGACCAGGCCAAGCCCACCCCCGAGCCTGCCCTCCTCGACAGCTGGGACGCGCAATTTGACGACTTCAATCTGGTGCCGCACGACGGACTGGAGATCTACGACCGCGTCGACTATTCCTTCAACCTGGACCTGTCCATGAACAATCTCGGCGACGGCGCCAACTACGCCTGGTTCAACGACATCACCTATGTGCGACCGAAGGTGCCATCGCTCTACACCGCTCTGACCACGGGCGAGTACGCCACCGACGCCACGGTCTACGGACGCGACACCAACCCGTTTGTGCTGCAGAAGAACGACATCATCGAGATCGTCTTGAACAACAACGACCCCGGCAAGCATCCGTTCCATCTGCACGGCCACAACTTCCAGGTCGTCTACCGCAGTCCCGAAGCGTGGGGGTTCTACAACCCCCACAACCACACGGATTTCCCGCCGAAGCCCATGCGACGTGATGTGTTCTGGGTCAGGCCGAACGGCAACTTTGTCATCCGCTTCCGCGCCGACAACCCTGGCATTTGGCTTTTCCACTGCCATCTTGGTGAGAGAGCCATTCCCCCGCGAGACAGGCCGTGGCGGGTATGTATGTGTATGGATGGATGCAGGACTGACGGCGAGCAGAATGGCACTTGCTCAGCGGACTGGTCGCCACCATGGTGGAGGCGCCGCTGGACATCCAGAAGACCGTGACCGTTCCTCAAAACCACTACGATGTCTGCGCGGCCGCGGCCACCCCGACGGCCGGCAACGCCGCGGCCAACACGGCCCACCCGCTCGATCTCGAGGGACAGAATTTGAGTCCCGCCCCGCTGCCGGCCGGTTTCACCGCCCCGGGCGTCGTCGCGCTTGTGTTCAGCTGCATCGCAGCCTTGTCGGGCATGGCGGTCATCGCTTGGTACGTGGCTCCCACCTCGCTCACGCCCCCGTGTGGTGCGTGATCGGCACGGCGTCAGCGGCGCCGGTGGACGTGTTTCTCGACTGTGTGATGCGGTGACTGACCGTTCTGAAACAGGTACGGAGCAGCACCGCTCAGCGCAGCAGGGATGGCGCAGACACGTCGAGGAGCTGGCCATTCGAGTCGCACGACATGACGGAGCAAATGATCTCGGGCGACGGGCGGTCGTGCGTGCGAGAAGGCGGCGGCGGCGGTGAGTCGCTCGCGATGAATGTTTGATGCAAGAGATGGGGATCCCCTCCCCATTTCCCACCCCGTTGTCTGTCGGTCCGTAGGCGAGAGGGATGAATTGTCTGTTTCAGCTCCGGTCTGTTTCAGCTCCGGTCTGTTTCAGCTCCCGGGTTCCGCGAATGGCCGCATTGCACCGTGTTCCGAATAGATGAGCGTCTGCGTTGGTTTGGGCGTGAAGAGAGTGCTGCCCGACGTGGGACAGCGATATCCGGTGATGCGGTCGCCTGCAGGGGCGGACACGGACACAATGCCTTCGTCCGGATTGTCCGGGTCGTGCATCACCGCAGGATGCATCTTGATGTGGTGGTCGCACCACGGCACCACTCTGGCTTTGGCCGGGGGGGGGGGGGTGTTCGATGTGGCTTGTCGGGTTTGCATCGAATCACAACCGGCTGCCCCTGGCGGTTGGGGGGCGGCATGGGGGCCTTGATTCGGCCCGCCGGCAATGCACCTCGAGGCCAACGCCGTGCGAATTTCGCGAGCGCGTCTGTCGGTGTGGGGGAGCAGGCGGCGTCGGATTTGCGTGCCCAGAGTGGCCGAGGAGACATGTCCCCCAGGGGGAGGAGGCCGAGGGGGGGCGGCGAGGGGGTTGGTATCTCGGGCGACGAAGCGGCCTGGGAGGGGGGAGAAACGTCGGGATTCGTTCTAGACTCCATTCGCCCGTCCTGTATTCCTCGAATAATTTGACCGTGACGCCGCAGACGTGCAGCCGCTGGGCGACGGACTGACCACGGGCCTCCGGCCACGACCACGCGTGCGTGCTGCCACTCCTTCCCTGGCGTTGTTGGGGGAAGATATCTCTGGCCGTGACCCTCGTTGGCGGCCCCCCTCCGCCTGCGCCCCGCCCCCCCCCCCCCCAAAAGGGCATATTCATCGCCGCACTGGACCGCCCGCCATGCCGCCACACCACACCCTCGCCCAGACCTACGCGCAGCGCGCGGAGCAGGCCGACTTGAGCCCGCTGGCGACATATCTGCTGCGGCTGGTGCACATCAAGCGCACCAACTTGTGCGTGTCGGCCGACCTGTACACCACCAACGACCTCCTCCGGCTGGCGGAGGAGGTGGGCGATCACATCTGCGTGTTCAAGACGCACGCCGACACCATCGGCGACTTTGGCGAGCGGACGATCCGATGTCTGGACGAGATCTCCCGACGCAAGAAGTTCCTGGTCTTCGAGGACCGGAAGTTCCTGGACATTGGCAGTAAGGCTGCGGCCGCCGCCGCCGCGTCGTCGAAGCGGGTGGCGACGCGCCGGCCGGCCACGGGCTGACACATATGCGCAGACACGGTGCAGCAGCAGTACGCGGGCGGCCCGCTGACCATCGTCCGCTGGGCGTCGCTGATCAACGCCAACATTCTGCCGGGCCCGGCCATCATCACCGCGCTGTCGCAGGCGGCGCAGAAGGCCATCGCCGCCCACAACACCTCCGTCTCCACCGACATCCGCGCGTCGCCGGCCCTCGCCGCCCGCGACGACTTTGACGACCCCGACGACGACGACGACGGCCCGCACGACCACCAGGCCGACCCGGACGACCACCAGGCCTACTCGGCCGACGAGTACGAGGAAGACCAGCACGACCGCGCCCGCAAACAGTCGGTGGTGTCGGTCAGCACCACCATCAGCATGAAGTCCGAGGCCATTTCCCCGCAGCCCCACCACCTGCGACCGGCGATGCCGCGCGCCTCGTCGTCGTCGGGCGACGCCGACGACTTGGACGACCTCGACGACGACGACGACGACGGCGGCGGCGGCGGCGGCGGCGTGGACGCGCAGCTCACGCAGCTGGGCCCGCCGCCGTACGCGCGGTCGCTGCTGCTGCTGGCGCAGATGTCGTCGGCGGGCAACTTCTTCACGCCCGAGTACACGGCGGAGAGCGTGCGGCTGGCGCGCGAGCACCGCGACTTCGTCATCGGGTTCGTGGCGCAGCAGAGCCTCAACGACGCGCCGGGCGACAACTTCATCACCCTCACGCCCGGCGTGCAGCTGGCCGCCGGCGCCGACGCCCTCGGCCAGCGCTACAACACCCCCGCCACCCTCGTCGGCGACCGCGGCACCGACATCATCATCGTCGGCCGCGGCATCACCCACGCCCCCGACCGCCTCGCCGCCGCCCGCGAGTTCCGCCGCCAGGGCTGGCACGCCTACACCGATCGCGTCCGCCGCCTGCGGAAACTCGCGCCCCCCGCCCATCACCCCGCCCGCAGTCGCGCCCTGCCAACCGACGCGTAGCCAGCGCTGCGCGCCGCTGAGCCATGTGGCATGGGCACGCCGCCCCGTCGGGTCTTGACGACTGACGTGCCGCTTTTCTCTCTCTCTCTCTCTCTCTCTCTCTCTCTCTCTCTCTCTATCTATCTCCAGCCGCCGGACGATCATCGATTGATTTTATCCCCCTTCCCCCCCCACCCCTCCCCGCTCAACGATTCTGCACACGCAGCCGGACGAGCCACGCTCCGCGTTGTTCACCCTGTGATCGAGAGAGAGAGGGGAGAGAGACGCCATGCCCGGGTGTTTTGTGATTTGATTTTCTGTATGTAGCCTCCTCCCTCTGACGAGAGAACGAGATGTGGTTGTGTCTGCCGGGGAGACGGGGATGGTGGGGGATGCGTCAAGGTGGGAAGGTGCGCGGGTGGGTGGTTCTCTAGAGAAGACGGATGCACGCGTGCAGGGGGCAACGGACCGACGAGTCAGCCGGAGGAGGGGAAACCAAGCCAAAACGTCACAACCTCCAAGCCAAAAGTCCCCGTTCGTACGAGCCGACGGCGAACCCCACGCCTCGCTCCCAGTCGCGCACCGCGGTGGTGCTCGTGCCAAACTCGGTGCCCTTGTACAGCGTCGTGACGCCGCCCTGCTCGCTCCACTCGACGATCCAGCTCAGCTTGGGAAAGTCACAGAACGGGGCGGCGGGCGCGGGCTCGCGCGCCGCGCACGCGTGGTTCCGCCGGGCGGCCTTCTCCAACGAGGGCGCGTGCGGGTGCCCCGCGATCAAGAGTTTCCCGGCCGAGTCGACGCTCAGGTTGTCCGGGATGAAGGGCAGGGGGAGCACCGCCTGCAGCTCCAGCCTCGGCGCGGCGTGCGCGCCGGCGTTCCTCCAGATGCGGTACAGCCGGACGGCGGCCGTGGTCGAGCTGCTGACCGCCAGCGTGGTGTGGTTGAGGAGGGCGATGCCGTTGGCAAGCGGCACGGCGGCCAGGGTGGCGCCGTGGGCCGTGCCCGCGCCGTGGTCGGGGTCGCCCGCGATGCGCATGTACGTGACCGTGCCGCCCGGCAGGCCGGCGTACGTCTCGAAGCGGCTCAGGCGGGGGTGCTTGCGCGCGGGCCAGTAGTGGTCGTTGGTGACGAAAAACTCGCGCTCCGAGAGGGCGGCGATGGCGTTGGGGGTGGCGAGGTGCTCCTCGTCGCGGATGCTGCCCACGAAGGTGGCGTAGGCGCCGGCCGCGTTGAACTTGAACAGGTCCACGCGGCTGCCGGAGGCGGCGTGGTTGACGACGAAGAGGCTGCGCGAGGGCTCGTGCAGGTGGATGCCGAGCGGGTGGAACTCGGAGGCGTTGGCGACGCGCGGGTAGAGGTCGATTTTCTGCGGCGGCGCGTCGGGGTCGCGGGCGTAGCGGTAGAGGTACAGGCCGGTGGCGGCGGGCGCGGCGGCGGCGGTCAGCGTGCCCAGGACCGTGTTCCACGCGTCGCGGCCGGGGTCGCACGAGAGCAGGGCGTAGCCATGCTGCGGCGAGAGCGCCATGTCCTCGCAGTTGCGCACCGCGCCGCCGTGGACCACGCGGAAGTCGCCGATGTTGTTGGCGGCGGCGAAGCGGGCGGGATGGTTGGCGTAGAAGGTGCGCAGCAGGCCGGCGCGCGCGTAGACGAAGGCGGCCAGCAGCAGCGCCGCCTGCAGCGCCCGGAGCCGGTCCTGTGGTCAGCGCCGACGTCCGTGGCTCGCGGCTCGCCCGCCGCAGGAGGGAATGATGCGCGCACCGTGGCGGAAAGATATCTGATCGTCCGGCCCATCACCAGCACAGCTCCAACGAGGGACCCCCGAGCGATCGAGCCGGCGCGGTGGCGGCTCCGTCGGCCATGTGCGGTGACAGGTGGCCACGATCCCCGATGACGTCGTCCGGCATCCACCGCGGCATCTCCCTTCACCTCCAGCATGGAGTCAAGTAACCGTGTGTAGTTAACCATGTCGTAACTCTGTATAACTAGTTAACCATGTAGTAACTCTGTATGGTGAACCATCTAAAAGATCGCTTCCAACCCTTCGTCCTCCCACTTGCCTTCGCCCGCCGCCACCCGCTCACGGACCTGCCAGTACTCGTGCGTGAAGACCCAATACTCCTCGCCCGTCACCGGGTGCTGGCCCGGCCGGAACCATCGCGGCACGAACTCTTCGCCCTGCGCTTCTCGCACCCGTCTTCGCGCCCGCTGGGCCTCCTCGACGCGCGTCTTTTCCTTCGCCGCCACGTCGTATTCCGCTTCTTCCATCGCTCGCTGGTCCGGCCTCAGGCGTGCGTCCGTGGGTGCGATGAGCGGCCGGAGTCGCGCCGGTAAATCGTTGAGCGTGACCGCGAACGGTGTCAGGTTGAATGGAATCTCGCCCGGTGGTGGCCGATGGTGTGCTTCCCACACCAAAAATGCCTTCTTCTCCTTGGCCGCATTCTCGTCGGCATCGGCTTCGTAGCCGGGTGTGAGACGTGCGTAAATCTTGTCGTTCCAGCGTCCTCCCACCGACCACCTGGTCTTGCCGGACGAGTCGACTACTTTACCCGTCACGTGGAAGGCAGAGGATGCTTTCCAGCCCCGCGGTTTGAAATCCAGATAGCACACTTCTCCCGTGGTCCAATTCTTGATCTCCGTCGGGCCATACTGGTCAATCACCGGGTTGCCGGCCAGGATGCCCACCACGCTCGTCGTGACCTTCTTCCACGTGTAAAGCTCTTCTGGGCCGCCATCGATAGGTGTGATGTGGCAGAACCACGTTCCGAGCGGGTTGACCTCGAATGACTTGCCGTAAAACTTGGACTTCACCGAAGACTCGCCATAGTACTTCCACTTGGCGCTCTCGGCATAGGCAGCCCCCACCGGTGGGTGATGAGAGACTTGCTCGACGAAGAATCGATAGCCTTGGTCCGGTCGCACGTATTCGTAAGTCTCTCCCAGCAGAGGGTTGAAGGGCTTGGCGACGCGACCGATCGTGCTGGCATATTCAGACGCAGCGAACGCTGCCACGTACAGCAGACGCTCGGTCGAGTCGGTCCGATCGGCGGCCACATTGAGGAGGTTGCTGTATTCCATGTCTTCCGCCACACGGCACAGAAGCGATGTCGGCTCGTTGAACGTCACAGGCAACGTCATCTTGCTCATATCCTTGCCAATCATAGATTTCAACACGCCCTGTCGAGCCATTAACACCATGGTACCGCAAAGAGTGTCCTCTCGCACCAACAACTTACCCAGAGTGACACTTTGGGCCTGTTATCCGCATCGATCTTGAGTCTTGTCCGTACGCCGTCTTCGTAACCCTTGTAGCTCTTAGCAATCTCTTGCTCTTTGACAGCTCGCTCCGCCTCAATGTCATCGGCGGCGCCACGTCTGCTGCCTGGCATCGTAGGCTCTGGCCATGTGCGATCAAGAGGTTGACCGGGCAAAGATTCGAGCACTTCCACCTCTCCGGCATCGACCGCGTCGAAGAACTCTTCCTCATCCTCGCTCTCGTCATCCGAGAGCTCATGATTGGTCAGCTCGGCGATGGTCTGTCGTCGCTTGACTTCGGCACCCACGGCAGCCACATCGAGTAGTGATTTGGCCTCCCCCTCGCCAAGTGGCTGTGGCGTGCCAGCTGTAGAGTACGAGGAGTCGAGGGCTTCCTTGAGCGCCTTCTTGGTTCGCTTGCGCTTCTCTTCCGACTCGCCAATACGAGTCTCCAGTTCCGCCTGCTCCTTTGCAACCTTGGCCATGCTGTCTTCCCACAGCCGTCGAATGTTGTGCTCGCGTTCCAATCGATATTGCCAATATGCTTCGTGGTCTCGCGCGATGCGCAGCAGATCCATGAGGAGGCCGCGTAAATTCCCGGCTGCGGTCTCATACGATGACAGTGCCTGTACCACGGTCGGGTGAGACATGCCGATATCTGGCTTCTTCTGCCTCTCGGAGCGCACAGCAGATAGCACCTGGTCGAGCAGATCTAGCTGTAGCTTCGCGGACTGGGCCGTGATACTGAAAGCATCCTTGTTCGCGGGCCGAATCTCGTGACTGCTTGCGTCGTCGCCGTATTCGTCGTCGTCGTCGTCGTCGTCGTCGAGATCGCCCTCGACAGTAGCGGTGTTGGTGCGACTCATACGACGCATTCCATTGGCCGAAGCGGCATCTGCCTCACTCGGGTCATACGCACTGAGCGGCTCGCCGAAAGAGCTCCCCGCCGGCGGTATCGAGCCACCACTCACGGCACTTGCTGAAACCAGGGAGCCTCCGCTATGTGCTAACTCGGCTTCGCGAGTCTTGATGCGCTCGAGTTGCTCGTGACGCGCGCTGGCCTCTTGCTGTTCTCGGCGATGCTCTTCCTTGGCTTCATCCTTGGCCCACTGAATGGCGTTATTCAATGCCCAGAACCATCTCTTGGCCTCGACTTGATGGTTCGCCTTGAGATCGTATTTCACGGAGCTCTTGCCGTGCAGCTCAAAGTGCAGCTTGTCCTTCGGGTCCATCTGGAGCCTTGCAATCCGCATGTTGATGGCACCTCTGCAGGCGCTTCCTGCGTCGTCTTGATGCTTGTAGTACGAGAGCACGCCATCTTCGAGCACGAACCATCGCAGCTTGTAGCCTGACGTGTAGTTGGTCCATTTCTTGAGGTATCCTTTGATCTCTCGACTTTCTTTGCTGCCCGGACCAGCATCGGTTGTCGGCGCACCTGCAGTTTGAGCGCCCTCGCCAAGGATGGTCTTCTCTTGTATCTGCCTCTGAGCTGCGGCTGCGGCGGGAGACTTCTTGAGAATGGCTCGCGTCTTGTCGTCCTTGGTGACATCCTGAGGTAGCTTGCCTTTGCGGTCGCGACGGAAGGGGTCTGCTCCATTCAGGAGAAGCAACTGGGCAAGCTTGAGGTCCCTCTTCCGCGCCGCCTCGTGGAGCAAGCTGCCACCGTCTGCCACTGTCGCGGATTCGGTTGCCAGCTCTGGTCCATTGACGTCCAGTGTGGTCTTGACGCGGCTCTCGTTGAGCAGACTCTCCAGACTCTCGTAGTCCCCGGCTCCGACCAACTGGCGCACCCGCCTGACGACATGGTCGATGAAGAGCGATCTCGCCAGCTGCAGCAGCTGGAAGATTTCGGGGTTCCGCGCCATGTCCAATGCCGTCTTGGCTTGATGATTGGTCAGCGCATCGTTCGTGTCCTTCTGCTCGAGCAGCAGCTTGACCACCGGCACTCTCCCCAGCGACGCTGCGACCATCAGAGGAGTATTGCCTTCCTTGTCCTTCGCGTTGACATCGGTGTCGTGTTGTGAGAGGACATACTCGATGACCGGCATGTCGGCACATTGGATGGCAAGATGGAGGATGGTCGTGCCCTCCAGCTTGCCTTCGCCATCGGCTCGGGTGGCCTTTGCGATGGCTGCCGTGTCTCCATTGCGCAGTGCTTCAAACACCTTGAACAGCCGCACGCTCTGTTCGATGGATGCGCCCTGTGTGGCGCTGACTGGCGCGACGGGGCTTCCGTGTGTGGTGGGTGAGGCGGGCGGTCCAGGGGACACCGATGTATGCGACATGGTCGTCGACAAATGCGGGCGCGGGCTCATGGACGTGCGATGCGGCGACAGGAAGCTGGCGTCGCCCGGCGCATTGGCCGTGAGGGTGTCTGGACTCGCCCTCTCTGGCTCCTCTGCGCGGCCGCCGGTGCTTTTAGTGTTCAAGGAAGCAAGCGAAGGCACATTGCCCCTGCTGGAGATTCTTCGCAAGGCCTTGGTGACGGCAGACTTGGAGCGCTTGCTGGGGGGTTTGGCATCGTTAGTGTGGCGGGGATGGGGGGAGGGGAGGCGCTGATGGGGGGAGGAGAGGCGATGGTGGGCGGCGGAGAGGTGTGTGATGGAGTGGAGGAGCGGTGTGGACGGGTGGAGGAGAGGCGTGCGATGGAGTGGAGCAGAGGCGTGTGATGGAGTGGCACCAGCAAGCCGGCGCTGGCGGTGGCGGTGGCGGCGTGGAAAGGGAGGGAGCGACACTCACTGAGCCGAAGGGCCTCCGTCTCCGTCTGACGACATGTTGCTGCTTAACCGACAGAGTCCGCCGTCCATGTGACAGCGGGATGCAAGCAGGTCGGCTCTGCCTGTGATGTACCCGCGCGGTGTCCTCCGGTCGTGGGCACACACCGCAAGTGAAGAGGGGAGGAGCTGTACCGCAGCAGTATTGTATTGCTATTCGCTCGCTTCGCTGCCGCATCCTCCTCCCACCCACGACTCGTGCCCGTGCATCTGCATCCCGATGGCTCCAGACGAGCTGGAGGTTGGGTGTGCGACATGAATGTTTTCCGTAGTGCACAGAACCTCCCCATACAACCTGCGTGCCACTCGTGTCCCATCCCGGCGCCATCGGTGCCCCTTCTCTCTTCGCATGTACGATACAGTCGTGGCCGGTAACCAACTCACCAACTGTGTACGTCCAACTCACCAGCTATGTACGTCCAACTCACCAACCATGTGCGTCCACATCGTCACCGCCGCCATCTCCGCTTCGTGCGTGCCACACTCATCTGTCTCGGCGCCACGCGCCACCGCCGACCGAGGTGGCAAAAAAACAACCCCGGCGACGACCTCGCCTCGGGTGGAGTCAGCGTGGCCGTGAGATGAACGACGGCGTGCGACGGGAAAGGCAGGGCAGGAGACACGCTCAGAGCTGGCGGACAAAGGGCTCGATGAAACGGGAGCGAGATGGGAGAGAAGAGGCCCTCTGGACTCGATCAGCCGAGCGAGGGGCGTCGAGTACATCGTCTTGATCGGGCACGGCTACGGGATCGGGGCCATCTGGAACGGACCGGCACTTCACGCGGCTTTGCCACTGATCTCGCGCAACCTCCCAGCAGCGCCTCGGGTTGGGCTGGGCTTGCCATTTGGGGCCAATGTCAAGCCGGAGAGTCGGCTGCTGGTAGAGTCGGCGCTGCCGACCCTTGACAGGGCAGGTGCTCGCATCAACCCGCGAATGCCGCCTGCTTTTCGCGACGGCAGCTCTCCTTCACCCGCGCTCGCCACATAGAGCAAATATTTGAGATTGGCCAAAGTTTGCGAAATGTCGACAACGTGAAAGGAGAAGGCGCTTTCCAGCAGGAGCCGGATGTCCTGGTTGAGGAGAAAGACGGCGTACTCGAAGCGAAACCGGGGCACGCCTTTGCTGAAGAGTGGATAGATCCGCAGTGTGCGCTCGGCCTGCTCCGATGATAGCGTCTTGTTGGTGTTGAGTATGCTGACTCCATCGTATATAGAACTCGTGCTTCCGGCCGGCGCGACAGGGTAGGTCAGTGGATGGTGAAGGTAGAAAGACAGGAGCTGGACGATGTGCGCGACGTATCCCAACGCCGCAGCGACGGTGTCCGGAGATTCAGAGTCAAGGTTCTGGGCGCTGGGGAGGTGAAGGCCGCGTATGCCGAAGTGCAATATTTTGCTGGGCAATTGTTGGATGGGGTAGCAACGCTGCAGCTCCTCGCAAACACGCCGCTGTTGGTTCCGAATAGCTCTCTTCTTCACCTCGTGTTCCTCTCGCATGTTCGGGAAGCCTGACCGTTCCTGCTTCGTGCTCGAAATTTCATCTTTGCGCGATGCCGTATCGGAAGCCATCAGCTTCCGTCGAGCAGTGAGCGATGCGCGCTTCTCGTCCTGCTGTTTCCGCGCCTTCTCAAGCTGCTTCTCGACGGTTTTCTTGGCAAAGTCGATGGTCTTGACGCGATCTTCCGTCTCAGCAAGCTGATCCCGCTGACCGAGTGCGCTGCGGTTAGACTCCAGCAGCTTTTGGAGCTCACTGTAGAGCTGATCGCGAGTTGCCAGAGCATCCTGAATGCTGTCATCAAGCTTTGCGAGTCGTAAAAGCGCATCAAAGGAGGCCGTGTGTAGCACTCGAGCAGGCAGAGACGGACTTTTCTCCACCGCCATCGGTCGATGCGGTACCAAGTCTTGGAAAGATGCCGAATAAGTAGTATAAAGTCCATCGGTGAGCTGAAACAAGACAGCATTTTCCGGAAGATTGCGGCCGAGAGTATCGAGCTACGTACGTCAGTTTCTACCACAGCAGCAGGTGGCGGAGAAGCATACGGATTTGGCCAGATATAGAAGGGAAGACATGTCCAATGTTGAGTGCAGCAGCTGCATCCAAGACTTATCGCGAGAGCCATTGACCCAGATCCGCAGCGTCATGCGGCCAAGACGAGTGACACCAGGCCCGCAGGCACTCCAGTCGACACGACGGAAGGTGGGATTCATGGTTTGCGCAACGACCTCAGAAACATAGATTGGCTCTGATCGGCAATCGTCAGCCACGCCTCTCACGTACAGTCAAGAGCACTGACCGTTGACGCCTTGTACATGGAGGCTGAAGAAGACATCGGCCATGCGATCTTTGGTGACACGCTCGAGACGCTCTTGTCTCCGCTGAGGCGACGCACCATTCCACTCGAGCGTGCTTCTTCTCCGGGGCTTCAGATGGGAAGGGCGTTCAGGGCTGCCCGTCAACGCGCTCTCCGACCCGCCATGTTCTTCCCTGGCGCGCGGGCTGCGTCCGTTCTCTCTGCTAGTTGGACTCGGAGGCACCGACAAGGGATCGGAGTCGAAAGGGGCCTCTTCGGCGACAGCCCCGAGATCTGTCGAACTACGCGAATGGCCCAGCGTCTTCTGCTCCCGCAGGGCCAAGAGCTTAGCTGGCGACTTGAGGGACTGCGGGAGAGCCTCATCGTCAATCGTCCTGCCCCGCTTTCGCGCCGGCGAGGTCCAAGTGAGGGACAGGTTGCGCAGCGCGATGAATTCGAGGTTGCGCAGCTTGCGGTTGGTGGGCAGCAGCCACGTGCGCCATTGCAGTACAGCACGCTCAGCCGGGCTGGACCTCTGCTGGGAAGTCGATGGATGGAAGTGCGCCATGCATGCTGAATTGCGAGGAGTGTGAGGAGTGTGAGTTGTCGGGCTTTGGGTGCGCCGGTGATGGTATAACGAGTCAACTAGTTACAGCTGACATCCCATCCAACATACAAGTTTCAGGAGCAACCTGAGGCAGCAAAGTTCTATGCATACACTTGGACGTAACCATCCACCCACTTGTTCGTTCCGACCTCCGGTGTTCTTTGATAACTGGTGAACCCACCAACATCCACCAGCCAAGTCAAGCATACCTGCACCAGCTTCGAATCTTCTTCCCATACAAGTAGAAGAATACATGGAATGGAACCAACACCGCACACATGACCCCCAGGGAACTTATGGCCTGCGCGAGACATGAGCTTGCGTGTTTGATTCGCGCCCGGCGAACTTACGCCAGATATTCCTACCAACCTCCGCATGGGCTCGGCCAGCAAGGGGCAAGTTGCTCCGGTGGAATAGCGCACGAAAGCGCAGGCGGCGAGGGCGCTGTTGGAGTGCGAAAGGTACAGAGCTTGAACGTACACCGTCGCCGTCACCCACACCATGTACAGGCCAACGCCGATGACACTTTCGGCTGAAGCCAGATGGATCCAAGGCAGACTTGATGCTGGTGGCGCAGCTTGGCCGAACCACACCAGACCAGCTGAAAGCAATGCCATGCCGACAATCTGAACTCGTCAGCTGGCTTATACCACGAGCGAGACGTGTCTGGACTCACAATCGGCGGCAGACTCTTCTCTGGTGCCACGATCCTGCCCTGGTTGAGTTGCTGCCCGAACCTCAGCTTGGTGTCCAGCGTCGTTGCCATACACCCTGCGATGAAGCCAGGAATGGCCATTGCCAGAGCCCAGCACGAGTGGGTGAATGGCCAGTTCCGCTCTTCAAACGCATGCGGGATCTCCGAGTACGTCAGGCTCTGGACGCCGTAATCGAGCGTGAAAGCTGTTGTCACCACCATCAGCACCGGCTCTCGCGCGAGCATTTGCCATGGTTTCCATAAATACGTGTGCAGCCGCACAGGTCGATTGTCTCGTGAAGACCCTCTCGACCAATCACCGGACTCTCTTCGCAGACGCCGGGACTTGTTTTGCAGCAGGACAACTTCCAGTGTCTCTGGTAAGAATGTCATGAGTGCTGCAAGTGGCACCGTCATGGCAATCACAAGCCACATGCTCCACCTCCAGTCGCCTTTGGCTACAATAGACGCCCCCATTCCTGGCCCCAACGACCCGCCGATAAAGGCACCTGTCGCGAAGATCTGGTATCCTATCGCACGCCCAACGGGACCATATATGTCGACAAACATGCCAGGAGGAATCACGTAGGCAGCGCTACCACATACTCCGGCCAAGAATCGACAGAAGAGCACCCCGCCCAGGTCTCGTGCAAAGGTCACGAACGTGGTGGAAACCACGAAGCCAACCATGCCGAAGAGAAGCGGTCTTTTCCGCCCATAATACTCGGACGCTGGACCAAAGAAGACTGGGCCTGTGCGCTACGTCAGTATCGGCCAACAGAATTGCTCGGGCACAGCATACCAAATGCGAGGCCAAGCATGTAGACCGACAAACACAACTGCATCCTGCCCTGGCCTTGGCCAAAATCGTGACCGGCTTGGGCCAGGAACCCGGTAAATATGCTGACAGCGAGAGATACCACCAGGTTCATGCCACCGATCGCGAATGAGATTGTGCATTTGGTGAAAGCACTGAAGTTCCGTGGGTTGTTGGGATCGCTCTCGTTCTCCCAAGTGACGGTGGAGCTGGTGCCTGTATGCAAAGAAAAGGAGCGACGCGCCGATGTAGAGTCATCGTCCTGGGCCGGGTCCGGAGTAGACATGTTTCCCTCACGTTTCGTTTTTTGACATTTCTTGGAGGGGGTGGAATTGCTGTCTCTCACTGAAGTGGAGCCGGACGTGCCCACCCAAAACGGCTGTGGATGGTCCATGGTCTCGTAATGTCAGCCGGCGACGAGCATGAAGGAATATCCGCCGAGAGGAAGAGGACCATATCACTTGTATTGAGGAGACCGTCGCGCGGGCCCGATCGACCAGTATGCCAGATCGCCACTGAGCCGCAGTGTGTATCGGTGTCGTCCCGCTAGCTCCCCAAGCTCTTGACATGGGCATGGAGTACACAGCACCGGCCGCCGCATGCCGACAGTGCCCGCCCACCAGCTACACTATGCCTACGTACCGGCAGAAGGCTGGTCTCAACCTGTTGCCAGTATCTGTCTCCCATCGGTGCCGCTCCTTGACGACCAGATCGTCTTGCGTACCGGGTACTGGCCATTTTACGGCAGCCGGACGATTCGGCAGACCAAGAACACCCCGGCGGGAACTCGTTGTATGGTGTTGCAATTTGCGAATGTCCCTCAGACTTGCGCGACATTGCGCTGAACTCGCACACTCCCTGAACATTCGTACATACGCCTACCCTCCCGTTCAGCACGTCCAACCAGCGGCGATGTTGCGGCCACACGCAACTGCGATCATGGACCATCGCTTGACACACCATGCACAGCCTCCGGGATATTCTCGTACAGCTACCACCCTGGTGCCATTCTGCCAGCGACGCAAGACGTACATACGCCCGAGTCCAGCGCCTCGACGCCTCCCCAATGTCTTCACGCACCTTCCTCACTCCCGCTCGACTTCCCAATGCCACACCGTGCGCTCGCTCTGGCCGCGCGTGCCGTCTGCAGGCCCGACGCAGGAACGCAAAGTTCCATGTGTCGGCACGACTGTCGACCGATTTGTCAACGTCGCTCAGCATCATGCTGAGTCTCCGTTTGCCACACCGCCGCACGATTCCAAATTCCAGGGAACGATTTGTCCAAGGTCCACCGGCGTATGCCACGCTGGCGTCAACCCCGGACATTGCAGAACGCACGTGCTGCGCGGCCGACACGGCCACGGCCATTTCCCATCCACGCACGCGTCGAATTTCCAGCTGCGCCTGGGCATGTCCCTTCCGGCGACCCCACAAGACTCACAGTCTGCCGGCGGCCTGACCTGCGAACCTTGAGATCTGATGCCTCGCCACCCGCGCGTCGTGTCGCTGGTGGAAAACGCGCGACCATGTTATTTGACGCCGCGTGCGACTTGGAGACGTGTGCGGTCGGACATCTACTACCATGACATGGTGGAGCGAGCGAGCCCTTGGATAGAATCGCCGAGCAGGCCACAGAAGGGATGGTGTCGACGGAGGATGAGACACGGATTCGTAACGATCCCGGGCCCAATGGCACGAATGCCCGGCTCAACATTCCCCTCGATCAACAAGACGAACACGCCTCGACGCGATCTGCAGCCGATCCGGGCCACACAAAGAATGATGCCCATCTTTCTCGTCCACCACACGGCGAACCACGAGGTCGGTCCGTGTGGAGGCAACAGCAAGAGAAAGTGTCCGCAGCGCAGGCGGAAGATGTGCACAAGCTTTGGAACCATGGGGTTCTCACACGCAATGATCCCGTCGCCGGGGGGCGGAAACGGAAGCTGTGTGGGCACCGGGACTCGCAAATCGGTGCTTGGAAGGGGAGTGTGGTCAAGCTCGGGGGCAGGAAGCTGCGAGCTGGCGGCACGATCCACGAGCGTTGGCGCTCATCGCAGGAGAACGAAGCCGTTGGAGATGATCGGGGAGCGAGGCCAATCGGCCTTGCGAGGCTGTCCGGTTGGACGTTGGCTCCATGTGAGCAAAGCTCTGGGCTGTGCAGCTCCGGCCAGGCTGAGCCCGGGCGGAACCCCGCACCCCCTCCCCACAAGCATCAGGCACTATCCCCCAGAACCACGCGGATGCTCACAGTTCGAACCTGTGGATGGGTTTTTTTTTGCCCTTTTCCTTGCTTGAGCTCAACACTTTCTCCTCTGACCGGGAAGGAGTCGGGGATGAGTGCGCATCAAGTGGCAGTCTTTTCACGCCCGCCTCGCTGAAGTTCAGCAGAAAATGGGAGGTTGTCGTTCTTCCTTCTCTACACAAAAGTTTGACAGCAAACGGGGGGGGGGGGGTATCATCTCTCGTGGATAATCGGAGCGTGTGAAACAAGAATTCCAAGGCCGACAATGCCCCAAACGCTCCGCAATGGCTGCTACGAGGCAATCTTCTTGCAGATGAGGATCAGGATGGCGGCGATGACGCCGTATATGGCCTTGTCGAGGTAGGAAATGAGTGCATCGTCACGGGGTGGCGGGCGGGGGCGCTGTTGGCGGGCGGGGGCCGGTGGCGCGGGCTGCGGTGCGGCCGCAGGAATCTGGGCTGCGGGCGGGACAAGCGCCGTCGTCTGCCTCACCTCGATCACGGGCTGTGCGGCGTCTCGAGCCACGATGGTCGCCGCGCCACTTTCACCCGCGCTCGGCCCCGTCTTCTCGCCGCCCGCTTCTGTGCTCAGGTGCTCGCGATAGGCCAGCCGCAGCTCTTCCGGCACCGCCTCCTCTGCTTTCTTCTCCCCGCCCGCCTCCCTCACCACCTCCTCGTGCTCGGCCATGATCTGCTCGTTGGTCTTGGCACATGTCGGGCATTTCGACGCCTTGCTCTGCCCCGCGAATCTCCTCCGCACCTCGTCGGACGCGTCCATACCGCCCAGCTGCCCCTTTGCGTCGGTGTCCATGAAACTGCGGATCGCGACCAGAGCGGTTCGGATGCCCCAGGCGGGCTGCCACGTCTCCTCGTGGTGCCCTGATATGCTCAGACAGATCTCCCGGTTGACCTCAAAGCGGCCGGTCGGGGTCAGAAAGCGGAAGCTGGGCGGTTTCAACGGATATGCGGGTGGCAGGACAATGCGGCCATGGTATATACCGCCATCGAATGGCGATGGGGCCGGCGGGCCTTTCAGCGTGAAGTGCCACTCGAACAGATCCGACTCGAGCGGAGCCGCTGTGAAGTCGGAGGACGGCTGGTTGGCGAACTCGGCGGCTTCCTTCATAATCCGCCTTACCGAGGGGCTCTTAGTACCCATGGTCGATAGGCGCTTGTGGGAGAATGGGGGTTGACTTGTCGCTTGCGCGGAAGAGTTTCTCAAGCGACTATCAAGCGATCACCATGGTCTTGTGCTGACCAACTCGCCGCCGTGACGGCTGGGTGGTTATAAGAGGTCTATTGGCCAGCTGTTGTATCTTGCCGCCCCGGTCGAAGTTTCAACATGCCGGACCCGGACCGCAGCGTTCCACTTGCACATGTAACTACATAACTATTTACATAACTGGATATAACTAGCCATATATATGCGATAGACTGCTTCAGCCACCGCGATGCCAGACGTACGGCGGCCGGAACGGCTGTCATCCTCGTCAACGGTCCCATCTTTGGTCAAGGCCGATGCCTTCCTCTGGCACCCTCATAGACTGTTATCTACCACAGGGGGGGTCAAAGCAGCCTTGTGTACCCACCCACGCGCAGCTCACGCGTCTGCGGGCGAAAAAGTATGAGCGTGTGGCCGAAACAATCGCCACGAACGCGTCATAAACCATGCTCTCGGGCGAGACGCCGGTGGCTACGATAGGACCACCACACCTCACCTTGACCGAGACTTGCGCCGCCGTCAAGCGTTTGGGGGCGGTGCGGTCGAGGATTTCAGGATGTTCGCAAGACTGTGGAAGCTGCTGGACATTTGACCAGTGGGCAAAAGCCACATCCAACAAGCAGACGCAAGACTCGGCTCTGAAGCTCTTGAATTGGGCCCCGATCGGGGCAAGCGCTGGATTCCAGCTCGTTTTGAAAATTGGGCCTGCCTGACCCGGCGAGGTGTGCTTCGAGGCGCTCGCGGGGCGAGCCGAGAGGCCAAGTTCTGCATCTACAGCTGCCGCTTTGGGTTGGCTGAGGTGGCCATCGAGGGACTGCGGCTGCTGCGCGTGGGGCAAATGCACGACAATGTGGACTTTGGCGCGGAGAGCGACGTCGATGTGAGCGAGAAGGAAATGAAGACGCAGAGTCACGAGCTGGCGAGAACGTGGTGGCGGGATCTATATGCGAGCATGGGATGGCTGCCATGGGGAATTGGAGCGGGTACGGACGATATCGTTTGAACCAGGTTATCTTTCCATCGCTTTGAACCAATTTCCCTTTCCATCACCGTTCGGCTGCTTGCCGGCGTCCTCGGCCGAGCTACAGGCCCCGGGGCCCTACGGAAGCTGGCCCCCCCTGTCCGTGTCGAGATTGCCATCCATCCGGGGGGCGTGGGACAGTGCGGGCAGATGAGCGAGATGAGCGATTCGCAGCAGGGATCGCCCATCCTTAATCTTACACGCACTTCGCCATTCCTGCGCCAGATCGAATTCTTGTCGCGCTAATATGCGATAAGGTACCAGGACTTGGTGTGCCAGTTTGGGCCGACAGTGATGCAGGCAAACGCCTCCTTGGTAGGCTCCAATTTCATGATCCATTGTCGGGTCGGCGTTTTTTGGCCGTTGAGCTCTTGGGGGTCCGGGAACTCGTTGATGATCATCTGGGCCCCAGTCATGCCCTGATTGGCTTTGCCGTGGATGTCGATATATCCGTATCCGTAGAGGGACCGGCTGTCCACAGTATAGTCAATGCTTTTCGTCCCCCGTGAGATGCCGCCGGCAGCCATTGCGGTATTGAGGATGATGGCGCCCTCCATGTTGACTGGAACGGGTGTTTTTACAGGGGTCATGATAGGGTCGACGCAGGCGTCGCGGCGGGAGTGTACATTTCCTTCGTCACGTCGAACCTGTCCTCTGTAATAGGGAGACGAATGATCGCGTGTGTTGTCGAGACGAGGGTGTGGGTGTCGATTCGCAGCAAGTCTATTGGGGAGATCGAGACGCCAACCGAAGGCCTGGTGCAGCAAAGCGAAGAAAATTGTCAAAGTCGAGAGAGGATTCATCGTCACAGTGCGCGAATCAAGCAAATCAATGTCGGGTAGCAGAAGTCAGGAGGACGGGGATGACATGCGACATGCCAACTACTACTTGTATCATGTGTACAAAGGAAAAGCCCCTGTACGTAATCCACTAGGAAGGCATGGCTAGCGACACAGGCCGGACCGTCTTCATTTCCAAGATGGGATGAGCTTGTACTTGATGAAACATGGAGGCATGGCTAGTGTTTCTGGCTGTAAATCCTAGGCCGTCCTCATTTCGGAGTCTGGATGAGCTTGTACTTGATCAAACACAGAGGCATAGTAAGAAAGGCCGCAAAGCCTAGGCCGTCCTCATTTCGGAGTTCGGATGAGCTTGTACTTGATCAAACACAGAGGCATAGTAAGAAAGGCCGTAGAGCCTAGGTCCTCTTCATTTCGGAGTTGGGATCCGCTAGCGTGTAACACGAAGGCATCGCTAGTGAGAAAGGCTGTAAAGCCCGGACCGTCTTCATTTCCAAGTTCGAATAAGCCCGTACTTGATCCATCCAACACAAAGGCATAGCCACATAGTAGGAAAGGCTGCGAAGCCCGGTGTGAGAGTGCAGAAGTTCACCCTGATGCGGGTGACATTCAGAGGGGTGACAGCCACAGGGTGGCAGGCAGGTCGTGCAGTGCTGAAGATTCATGTTGCTGGGTTGCACACGGGTCCCCGGCCCGGTGCAAAGTGCCTTTTTTCGGGCGAAAGTGGCCTAGTGGCAAAACTCAGCTCCACTTCGTTACACCCGGTCCGTCTTCATTTCGAAGCAGGACAAAAGACATTTATGCTGGGTAAAGCTTCGGTAAAGACATCTATGCTATATAGGTCTTCAGGAAGACTAATATAACTTATATAACCATTGAGCCGATCAACCCAGTAAGCTGATTGAATTTTCTGGGCACAACTAACTTCTGTAACAAATTATTCATTTTAATCGCTATCAACTATAGAATATCTTAATATTTACTCTTAGACTAGTATTGATTGTTATCTGCACGCTTAGAACATTATATCTCAAACTATTTCCAATAACCTACTGCACTAAGCCGAGCGCGTAGATATAATTCAATACAGCTGTTTTGATAACTACATCTCGAACTGAGGAGGGAAAGGAACCTGTACGGCGGTAGGTAAGGGCTTTAGGGGTAGTGTGCCAAGGCCCGGCTCGGTCCGGAAGGGCCGTGATCTGAGCGCGCAGATATAATTTAATACAGCTGTTTTAATAACTATATCTCGAACTAAAGAGGGGAAAGGAATCTATATAGTAGTATGTAAGGGCTTTAGGGGTGGCATGCCAAGGCCCGGCTCGGTCCGGAAGGGCCGAGCCGAAATTCTAAGGGTCCACTCTATTACTCAGTCCCACCCCTTTCTGCTGCTGTAACACTACCCCCCTCCCTTATTAGCGGTCGCCCTCAACCGCTTACTTATCCTTCTTTTTTTTTTTGGTTCGCGGCTTCTTCTACGAAAATTTCTCTTAAAATCGATGTTACCTCTTCTTTTCTTCTATCTCGGAAACATCGTCCTTTTGTTATCTTCTTCTTTTCTTACATCGTCGCTATCTAAAGTCGTTCACTTAGCGTCTATCTAATCTGTTAGGGGGCGCCGTCCAGCCTAGGCCCTAGACCTAAGCCAGCCGTCGCCCTAGGGACTGCAACTTAGCAGCACTAGCACGACCCTACCCTCTGTATAGAGTTACCAATACGACCCTACTCCTATATAGAGGGAGAATCCTATAGCCCTATATAGAGGGGAATTGCCGCCCCTCTAAACAGAGGGAAAACTCTGCATCCTATATAGAGGGAAACTCCTAACCCTCTATATAGAGTTAGGAACCCTGCTCCCCTATATAGAGGGAAATTGCTAGCTTAGCTTTGTAGGTACAAATTGTACAGCAGCGGACGACAAAGGAACTGCCTATTAGTTCCTTTATATAGATACCTAGCTTTAAGTTTCTAAACTAAGATTCTTAAACCCTTATATTAGGAACTAATCTTACTATTAGTAACTGCAGTAATACAACGAAGATAGACAGCGACATCCCTACAGAACCTACGACTATGCAGGATCAGATGCACTGTATATACAAGGAGCTGCTAGCATGCAAGACCTAGCTCGAAGACTAAGTAGGCTACTAGGCCTCGATAATTTCCCGATAGGAACAGGAGCTACGACAGCTTAGGGCATCCAGTTGCGACCCGACCCCTACGACGACAAACACGACGGCCTACACTGCAGTCCCTAAGAGCAAACTCTCTAACGTTACTACCCACGATAGTAAGGCTCTGGCCGAGTACCCCTCCTAGGCTGCCTAGATACGCTCTAAGCTTCTTGTTGCGGCGGCAGAAAGGGGCGGGACTAAGTAATAGGGTGGACCCTTGGAATTTCGGCTCGGCCCTTCCGGACCGAGCCGGGCCTTGGCACACCACCCCTAAAGCTCTTACTTACTACTACATAGATTCCTTTCCCTCCCCAGTTCGAGATATAGTTATTAAAAAGGCTGTATTAAATTATATCTACGTGCCCGGATTATTATATCTTGAACTTATTTACTACACCAGCTCTGCACTGCGCGAAAGGGACCGTTAAACTATCCGGACACCCGAATAACGCATACGCACTAAAAACACTAAACTAAACACCAGCACTGTAAGACAGCTATAGAGAGCTTCTTAACGGTAGAGAGCGGCGTTACAGGCTGAAGCAGAAGCAGAAGAGAAAAGACTAACAGAGCGAGTAGGCGCTCTAGTGTTATTAATAATAAGTTTATTATTAGAGGTTTTACAGCGGAAGAGACTGCAGAGATTAAGGAACGAATAACCGAATACAAGAAGATCTACGACTGCACACTCGAGGAACTTAAAGATTACGTAAACGAGAACGGAGTAGGGAAGGTCTACGACGGCATAGACCTTATTAAGAAGCTGTTTTACAGAAGCCTTGAAGAAAAGAGGCAGTTAAGAGAGGAAAACAAAGCAGTAAGGGCCGAGAAGGAATCGGCAGAGACTATTATCGACGTGTTAGAAAACTAAGCAGCAAACCGACTAGCATAACTAAAGGCGATAAAGGCTCAGTTAGCTAAGATAGAAGCAGCGATGTCGTCGGCGCCGCTACCGCATTAAGAAGAATAAGCAGAGACCGCCTTACTGGCAGCCTACAGTTAAGGCGGCACCTTAATAAAGTTACTACCGGATCTACCGGCGTTTAGAGGCAGAGACCCTAAAGAATAGGAGGCATTTAAGAAGAAGATAAAGAACAAGATAGACCGCGACTATGCAAGAAACAGTGCCGGAGATAGATTGGCCTACCTAGAATCGCGATTGGAAGGTAAAGCTTTTTTGCTAGTAGCGAACCTAGAAGAGGTAACTGCCGAAGAAGCGATTAAAGCGCTGGATCAACGCTTTGGAGATCCATTCCGGAAGAAGACAGCCCGTAAGCAACTGGACAAGATCAACTAGAACTGGCAGACGTTCGAGGAATTTTACAGACTGTTTAGAAGATATGCTATTAGAGCTAGAGTGTCGGAAGATAAGCAGCTCTACCTACTAAGGCAGAAGCTAAACCCTAAACTGGCCGCAGCTATAGCTTCCGTAGAAGACGAAGACCTTAAGAGCTTCGTACACCGAGCGAGAGTTACCGCGAGAAACCTAAGCGCTTACGCAAAATCGCGTAAATCGATTTAGAAGCAGTCAGTGCTAATAACACGACCCTCTGCACCTTTCTAGAGGGCACCTCAGCAGCTATCTTATCCGCCGCGTTCGTCGTTCGTCCCTACCTGCTACGCGTATAGAAAGCCTGGCCACATCGCTACGAGATGCCAAGCTACGGATAAGCAGAAGCAGGAGTATCAGGCTATAAAGCCGCAGCCGCCGAAAAAGACTATACAAGCTATTAAGCCGGCTCCGAACGACACCGACAGTGTAGATAGCGGACTGCCTCTGCGAATCCTGGGAAAAGACTAGCTGGACGGATAGGCCCCCTATCTAGCAAGGACAATAGGGCACTAAGACGAACAACGTCGCTAGAAGAAGGAAGTATCAACAGCTGCAGCGACCCGCTCTTAGCAGCGGTGGAAGTAAACACGGAAACAGCTATTATCCTTCTAATTACTGTCCACCCCCTCGATAGCTAAAGCAGACCACTTTAGCTAAGAGCTTTTATAGACACAGGAGCCCTTATCGGAGCTGCGATCCACTATTAACTGGTTCAGAAACTGATAAAAGGATACAGTTATCTAGTAGAGCTAGCGTCGCCGACGCGAATTTTGGCATACAACGGACAAGATACTGAGAGTGTTACGCATTATATACCGCTAAGGACTACCCTAGCTAGTCGCACTACAGAAGCGACGTTCCGAATTATGGACATTAGAAGGTTTGACATTATTATAGGACAGAAATAGATAAAGAACTAGAAAGCCGTTATTAACGTAGGTAAAGGCACACTCGGATTCAAAACCCTGCAGAGTGGCGTCGCTGCTGTTGCGGCCGTGGAAAGAGGTGGGACGGATTAATAGGGTGGACCCTGGATTTCGGCTCGGCCCGTCCGGGCCGAGCCGGGCCTTGGCACACTACCCTTTATCAAAGCCCACCACCACCACCACATAGGTTCCTTTCCCTCCTCAGTTCGAGATATAGTTATCAAAAAGGCCGTATTGAATTATATCTGCGTGCCCGGATCATTATATCTCGAACTCACTCTCCACACTACACCCCGCGCTGCGCGAAAGGGCCTGTTGAACCATCCGGAAACCCGAATAACGCACGCGCACCTACCAACACACTAACAACAACCCCCCTAAGGCACCGTAAGAAGATGGAAGGCTTCTTAGCGGTAGAGAGCGGCGTAACAGGCCGCCGCGGAAAGAGAAAGACTAACAGAGCGAGCAGGCGCTCCAGTGTAGTTGACGATAAGATCGTTATTAGAGGTTTTACGGCGGAAGAGACCGCAGAGATTAAGGA
Source organism: Pseudocercospora ulei (assembly GCA_016165855.1). Lineage (NCBI taxonomy): Eukaryota > Fungi > Ascomycota > Dothideomycetes > Mycosphaerellales > Mycosphaerellaceae > Pseudocercospora > Pseudocercospora ulei. The sequence continues at coordinate 6,669,463 of JACWNB010000004.1, forward strand.
ACGAATAAGTGAATACAAGAAGATCTACGACTGCACGATCGAGGAACTAGAGAACTACGTAAACGAGAATAGAATAGGGAAGGTCTACGACGGTATAGACCTCATTAAGACGCTGTTCTATAGAACGCTGGAAGAGAACAGACAGCTAAGAGAGGAAGTAGAGACGGTAAGGGCCGAGAAGGAATCGGCGGAGACTATCGTCGACGTGTTAGAACACCAAGCGTCGAATCGACTGGCGCAACTGAAGGAGCTAAAGGATCAGCTAGCTGATATAGAAGCAGCGAAATCGTCGCCGCCACTGCGGCGAGAAACCCACGCTAAGACCGCCTTACCAGCGGCCTATAGTCAAGGTAGCACGTTAATAACGTCACTACCGGATCTACCGGTTTTCGGTAGCGGAGACTTAGAAGCGTAGGAGGCGTTCAAGAAGAAGACCAAGAATAAGATAAGCCGCGATCACGCATCGAGCAGCGAAGAGGATAGATTGGCGTACCTGGAATCGCGACTGGAAGGTGAAGCTTTTTCGTTAGTGGCGGACCTGGAAGAGGTAACCGCTAAAGAAGCGATCAAAGCGTTAGATCAACGTTTCGGAGACCCATTCCGAAAGAAGACAGCCCGTAAGCAGCTAGATAAGATCAACCAGAACCGGCAGACGTTTAAGGAGTTCTACGGTTTGTTCAGAAAATATGCGATTAGGGCCCGAGTAGCGGAAGATAAGCAGCTCCACCTACTAAGGCAGAAGCTAAGCCCTGAGCTGGCCGCCGCTATGGCGTCTGTAGAAGACGAAGACCTTAAGGGCTTCGTGCATCAAACGAGGGTCACCGCGAGAAACTTAAGCGCTTACGCGAAATCACGCGAATCGAACCAGAAGCCGCTGATAATGCAGACCACACGACCCCCTGCGCCTTTCCGGAGAGCGCTACAGCAGCTACCCTATCAGTTACAGCGCTCGTCGTTCGTCCCTACCTGTTTCGCGTATAGCAAGCCTGGCTACGTCGCCACGAGATACCAAGCATCGGATAAGCAGAAGCAGGACTATCGTGCTATAAGGCAGCCGCCGTCGCAGCCGCAGCCGCCGAGAAAGACAATTCAAGCCATCGAGCCGGCTCCGAACGATGCTGACGGCGTAGACGGCGGCGTGCAGCTAAGAATTATAGGAAAAGACCAGCTGGACGGATAGGCCCCCTATCCAGCATTGACAATAGGGCACCAAATCGAAGCGAATCGCCGCGAGGAGAAAGCATTAACAGCTGCAGCGACCCGCTCTCGGCAGCGGTAGAAGTGAACACGGAAACGGCCATTATCCTTCCAATTATTGTCCACCCCCTTAACGGATCGAGCAAACCACTTCAGCTAAGAGCTTTTATCGATACAGGAGCTCTTATTGGCGCGGCGATCTACCACCGACTGGTCCGGAAGCTGACGAATGGATACGGTTATCCAGTGGAACTGGCGTCGCCGACGAAGATTTCGGCATACAACGGACAAGACACAGAAAGCGTTACGCACTACGTGCCGCTAAGGACTACGCTGGCTGGTCGCACTACGGAAGCGACGTTCCGAATTATAGATATCGGAAGGTTTGACATTATTATAGGGCAGAAATGGATAAAGAACCAGAAAGCCATCGTTGACGTAGATAAAGGAACGATCAGGTTCAAAACCCTGGGTAGCGGAGCAGGGACCATCGGAAAGGTCGCCACCGTCGCCGCCAAGCCGAAAGCTACGGAGTCCGCGAGAGAGGCTCCGTCCGATCGTTCCAAACCCCCAGTTACCGTCGGAATAATAAGCTTAGAAGCTATAACGACCCTCGCAAAGTCGCTAGACAACGAGATTTACGCCATCTCGATAAAAGACATCGAAGACTACTGGAAGATAATAGCGGAAGAAGAAGTGGACCCGCTGGAGGTGCTACCGGCGGAGCTCTACGATTACGCTGACGTGTTCTTAAAAGCCGACTCTAACCTCCTGCCGCTTTATCGACCGGAATATAACAATAAGATCCGACTAAAAGAAGGAGCTACGCTGCTAAGAACCGAGCCCCTAAGACGACTGTCGCCGGCGGAACTGGACTAGGTAGAGGTGTTTGTTCGCGAGAACCTGGCGAAGAAGTTTATTACGCCGAGCTCTGCCGAATACGCGTTACCGATTCTTTTCGTAAGGAAACTAGGGGGTAGTCTGCGACTCTGCGTAGACTATCGCAGCCTTAACGAGGTCACCAAGAGAGACGTATACCCGCTGCCGCTAATCGACGAGACCATCCAGCGCATAGCAAAGGCTAAGTGGTTCAGCAAGCTGGACATCCGCCAAGCGTTCTATCGATTAAGAAACGAGGAAGGACAAACAGAAGATCTTACGACGTTCGCGACGCGTATAGGCAATTTCAAGTAGTTGGTAATGCCTTTCGGACTTACCAACGCGCCGGCAGTGTAGCAACGCTTTATAAACTACACCTTTATAGACATGCTAGAACGGTTCGTGTCTATCTACTTAGACGACATCCTTATCTACACCGAAGGAACGAGAGAACAGTATACGGACCACATTAAGAAGGTGCTGATTAGGCTCCGCGAGGTCGGATTAAACGCGGACACGAAGAAGAGCGAGTTCTATCAGACCGAGGTCAAATATCTCGGCCTTATAGTCGGAAGAGATAGAATTCGGATAGACCCCTTAAAGGTCGCCGCCGTAGCGGAATAGAAGCAGCCGAAATCCGGAAACACTACGCAAATCAGAGCGTTTCTCGGATTCTGCAGCTATTATCGACGGTTTATTAAGGACTTTAGCAAGATCGCGAGACCCCTAAACGAAGCGTTAAAGAAAGAGGCCGCCGGCCTATAGAATAAGAAGTGCACGGAAGCTTTCGTACAGCTGAAAGAAGCAGTAGCCTCGGCGCCGGTCCTAGCACACTTCCGACCGGAAAAGACGATCTACGTAGAAACGGACGCTTCCGACACAGTAACGGCTGGAGTCCTTTCTCAATATAGCGACGACGAGACCCTCCATCTAGTAGCTTTCTTTAGCAAGTCTATAACAGAAGCTAAGCGGAACTACGCTATCTACGATAAGGAGCTGCTAGCGATTATTCAGGCTTTCGAGGAGTAGAAACCGGAGCTAATAGCTAGAAAGAGCACGGTCCAGGTCCTTACGGACCACCAGTCGCTAACCTACTTTATAAAGACGCAGAAGCTCTTACGATGTTAAGCACGGTGGGCCGCCTACCTATCAGGGTTCGACTTCAAGATCACCTATCGACCAGGGGCTCAAAACGGAAAGGCTAACGCGCTGACGAGAAGAGAAGGGAAGACGAGCCGCGCGAAGGAAGATCCGAACATGTTTCAGAAGGTGTTAACCGAGCGGATAGTAGACGCAGAGGTGCTGAAAGAGGTAGGGGTCTGCGCAGTAGAACCGGCCCCCGAGGAAGAGACTCTCTACAAGAAGGTGGAGCAGCTCAATTAGCAGCAGAAGCTAGGCAAAACCGGCTTAGGGAAGCTGATAGTTCCGGAAGAACTAATTACGGAGGTTATCTAACTGGTCTATAGCTCTATAGACGTTGGTTACGCCGGCTTAAAGAAGACGATAGAAGCTATAAGGACGGTCTACTAGTTTCCGCGGATCTACGAACGGATCCATCGATTTATCGCCAATTGCTACGTATGCAGGGCCGCGAAGCTACGTTACGGCCTTCCGGCAGGCTTATTGAAGCCACTTCCGATCCCCGAGAAACTGTAGCAACACGTTACGATGGATTTCGTAAACGGCCTGCCGGAAGCCGATAGCTACGACGCTACGCTCAATGTAGTGGACCGGCTAAGCAAAGAACGCTACTTCATCCCCTGCCAAGCAAGGGACGAAGGAACCACTGCGGAAGAGACTGCACAGATGTTGATTTAACACGTGTAGAAGCACTATAGCCTGCCGGACACTATCACTACAGATAGGGGTCCTTAATTCACCGCCGACGTATAGAAAGCTATCAACCGAGCTCTTGGAATTAGGGGAAAGCTTAGCACAGCTGCTCACCTGCAGACCGACGGTTAATCAGAAGTGGCCAACCGTAAGATAGAGAAATATCTACGGATCTTCTGCGGCCACTATTAAGAAAAGTGGGTAAAGGTGCTGCCAATAGCCGAATTCTGCGCAAACTTAACACGGTCAGAAGCGACGTCGCTGGCGCCGTTCGAGATAACACACGGTTATCTCCTAAGGTTAAGCTTCCATCCGCCGAGCGACGCCGATTCGCCAGAGCTTTCTACGTCGTTAAAGAGAGTCGCCGCCGCAGCGGCAGAAGCGCTGAGATCTCGGATAGAAGAAGCGATCAAAGTAGCGAAAGAAGCGATGGAGACGGCTTAGGAGAAGATAGTAACTCGAACTAATAGAAGCCGGTCGCCAATAGAATTCGAAGAAGGTCAAAAGGTTTGGCTTAACACGCGGAACCTGAGGCTAAGAGGGAACGCCAAGCTCAATCCGCGCTATGTAGGCCCGTTTACGATAGTGGAAAAGAGGTCGCCGGTGACTTATCGGCTCCAGCTACCGAAATCGTTCCGGATCTACGACGTTTTCCATTCGGATCTGCTAAGCCTGGACCCTAAGAACGGTCTGCCGGAACAGGGCTTCGCCGAACCCCTACCAGTTAAGATAGACGGTAATAAGGAAGAGTGGGAGGTTGAAGACGTAATGGACGTAAAGAAGATAAGGGGGTCTATCAAAGCAAGGATCTCGTAGAAGGGGTGGCCGGAAGACTACGAATGGTATCCGATCGAGAACCTGCGGAATTCGGCGGAGCTGTTAAGAGACTTTTATGCGCGGAACCCGGAGAAGCCGAAGCCGGAATAGCTCTGAAGCCGATCCTTCCGGAAGAAAAAGAAGAAAGCCACGTCCGCTCCACCGGCGCGGAAGCCGATAAAGACGATCGTGTCGGTCGCCTTCGGCGAGGTCATCGACGCGGCTACCACCTACGGCGGTCGGCAGGAAGCTCGCCGACGCCGTAGCGTGCTAGCGCCGCCGACCCTATAGTAGGTAAAGGCTTTAGTAGAGGGGAAAAAGAAGAAGAAGAAACGACGCTGCGGACGGATCTATATGGACCTCCGAGACGACGCACAGACCAGCCACGCCGCAGCTTAGATGACCTACGGCTCAGATCAGATAGCACGGATCAGGCGCACCGATTACATAAACGCCAAGTGAAGGACTTCAGATGCCGATAACATAAGAAGTTGAAAAAGAGATAAAGAAAACGTTGTTTTGATAGAAGACGGAAGAAGTAACGTCGGCGTTGGAGGGGATTTTTTTCCGAGAAGGAGACGACGAATCAAAAAAAAAAAAAAAAAAAAAAAAAAACAAAAGAGAGCGGAGATTTTCGAATGGATGGGGTGACTAAGCGGTCGAGGGCGACCGCTGGTGAGGGAGGGGGGTAGTGTTGCGGCGGTAGAAAGAGGTGGGACAGATTGATGGGGTGGACCCTGGATTTCGACTTGGCCCCTTCCAGGATTTAGGTTCCGGAACGGGCCGAGCCGGGCCTTGGCACACCACCCTCCATCAAAGCCCACCACCACCACCACATAGGTTCCTTTCCCTCCTCAGTTCGAGATATAGTTATCAAAAAGGCCGTATTGAATCATATCTGCGTGCCCGGATCAGCTGCCATTAAACCGGTCACCGTCGTCGCCGCGAAACCGAACGCTACGACTATCGAAGAGGTTCCGATAGATCGGCCCGACCCTCTAGACACGATCGGAATAATAAGCTCGGAAGCTTTAACGACCCTCGCTGATCCGGGCACGCAGATATGATTCAATACGGCCTTTTTGATGACTATATCTCGAACTAAGGAGGGAAAGGAACCTATGTGGTGGTGGTGGTGGGCTTTCGTAGTGGTGGTGCCAAGGCCCGGCTCGGTCCGTTCCGGAACCTAAATCCTGGAAGGGGCCAAGTCGAAATCTAGGGTCTACCCCATTAATCTGTCCTACCTCTTTCCACTGCCGCAACACTACCCCTCTCCCTTACCAGCGGTCGCCCTCGACCGCTTAGTCACCGCATCCGTCCGAAAATCTCCACTTTTTTTTTTTTGATTCCTTCTCGAAAATCCCCTCTAACGCCGACGTCGCGTCTTCCTTTATTACAACCGGCGTTCTTTTCGTCGCTTTTCGCGTTTTTTACATCGTCGGCGTCTAAAGTCCTTCACTTGGCGTCCATCTAATCCGTGCTATCTGATCTGAGCCGTAGGTTATCTAAGCTGCGGCGTGGCTGGTCTGTGCGTCGTCTCGGAGGTCTATATAGATCCGTCTACGGCGTCGTTTCTTCTTCTTCTTTTTCTCTTCTACCAAAGCCCTTACCTACCGCAGGGTCGGCGGCGCTGGCACGCTACGGCGTTAGCGAGCTGGCAGCCGAACCGGCGGTAGGTAGTGGCCGAGTCGAAGGCCTCCCCGAAGGCGACCGCTACGATCGTTTTTATCGGCTTCCGCGCCGGTAGAGCGGACGCGGCTTTCTTTGTTTTCTTCCAGAAGGATCGGCTTTAGAGCCATTCCGGCTTCTGCTTCTTCGGGTTCCGCGCGTAAAAGTCTCTTAGCAGCTCCGCCGAATTCCGGAGATTCTCGATCGGATACTATTTATAATCTTCCAGCTACCCCTTCTAAGAGATCCTCGCTTTAATAGACCCTCTCGTCTTTCTTACGTCTATTACGTCTTCTACCTCCTACTCTTCCTCTTTACCGTCTATTTCAACCGGCGGGGGTTTGGCGAACCCCTGCTGCAGCAGACCGTTCTTAGGGTCCAGGCTCAGTAGATCGGAATGGAAAACGTCGTACATCCGGAACGCCTTCGGCAGCTCGAGCCGATAAGTTACTGGCGACCTCTTTTCTATTATCCTAAACGGACCTACGTAGCGTAGGTTAAGCTTTACGTTTCCTTTTAGCCTTAGGTTTCGCGTGTTAAGCTATACCTTTTAACCTTCTTCGAATTCTATTAGCGACCGGCTTCTATTAGTTCGAGTTACCGTCTTCTTCTAAGCCGTCTCTATCGCTTCTTTCGCCACTTTAATCGCTTCTTCTATCTGAGATCGTAGCGCTTCTGCCGCCGCGGCGGCGACTCTCTTTAACGACGTAGAAAGCTCTGGCGAATCGGCGTCGCTCGGCAGATAGAAACTCAGCCTCGGAAGATAACCGTATGTTATCTCGAACGGCGCCAGCGACGTCGCTTCTGACTGTGCTAAGTTCGCGCAGAATTCAGCTATTGGCAGCATCTTAACCCACTTTTCTTGCTGATGGCTGCAGAAGGTTCGCAGATATCGCTCTATCTCGCGATTAGCCACTTTAGACTGACCGTTAGTTTAAGGGTAAGCGGCGGTGCTAAGCTTTCTACGAATTCCGAGAGCTTGATTGATAGCCTTCTACACGTCGGCGGTGAATTAAGGACCCCTATCCGTAGTAATAGTGTCCGGCAGCCTATAGTGCTTCTACACGTGTCTAATCAGCATTCTCGCCGTTTCTTCTGCAGTAGTTCCTTCGTCTCTCGCTTAGCAGGGGATGAAGTGGCGCTCTTTGCTTAGCCGATCTACTACATTAAGTGTAGCGTTATATCTATCGGATTCCGGCAAGCCGGTTACGAAATCTATCGTAATGTGTTGCTACAGTTTCTCAGGGATCGGAAGTGGCTTCAGTAGACTGGCCGGAAGACCGTAACGTAGCTTCGCGGCCCGGCACGCGTAGCAGTTGCCGATAAATTGGTGGATCCGCTCGTAGATTCGCGGAAACCAGTAGGTCGTTCTTACTGCCTGCATCGTTTTCTTCGCTCTGGCGTAGCCAACATCTATAGAGTTATAGACCAGTTAGATGACCTTAGTAATTAGTTCTTCCGGAACTATCAGCTTCCCTAAGCCTGTTCTGCCGAGCTTCTGTTGTTGATTAAGCCGTTCCACCTTCTCGTAGAGCGTCTCTTCCTTAGGGGCCGGTTCCACTGCGCAGACCCCTACCTCTTTCAATACCTCTGCGTCTACCATCCGCTTAGTTAGCACCTTTTGAAACATGTTCGGATCTTCTTTCGCGCAGCTGGTCTTTCCTTCTCTTCTCGTTAGCGCGTTAGCCTTTCCGTTTTGAGCTCTAGGTCGATAGGTAATCTTAAAGTCGAACCCGGATAAGTAGGCAGCCTACCGTGCTTGACGTCGTAAGAGCTTCTGCGTCTTTATAAAGTAGGTCAGCGACTGGTAGTCCGTAAGGACCTGGACCGTGCTCTTTCCAGCTATAAGCTCCGGTTTCCACTCCTCGAAAGCCTAAATGATCGCTAGCAGCTCTTTATCGTAGATCGCGTAGTTCCGCTTAGCTTCCGTTATAGACTTGCTAAAGAAAGCTACTGGATAAAGGGTTTCATCGTCTCTGTATTAAGAAAGGACCCCTGCCGTTACCGTATCGGAAGCGTCCGTTTCTACGTAGATTGTCTTTTCTGGTCGGAAGTGCGCTAGAACCGGCGCCGAAGCCACTGCCTCTTTTAGCTGTACGAAAGCTTCCGTGCACTTCTTATTCTATAGGCCGGCGGCCTCTTTCTTCAGCGCCTCGTTCAGGAGTCTCGCTATCTTGCTAAAGTCCTTAATAAACCGTCGATAGTAGCTGCAGAATCCGAGGAACGCTCTGATTTGCGTAGTATTTCCAGACTTCGGCTGCCTCTATTCGGCGACGGCGGCGACCTTAGAGGGGTCTATCCGAATTCCGTTTCTTCCGACGATGAGACCGAGATACTTAACCTCTGTCTAATAGAACTCGCTCTTCTTCGTGTCTGCGTTTAATCCGACCTCGCGGAGTCTCTTTAGCACCCTCTCGACGTAGTCCGTGTGCTAATCTCTCGTTCCGTCCGTATAGATAAGAATGTCGTCTAAATAGATAGATACGAACTGCTCTAGCATGTCTATAAAAGTGTGGTTTATAAAGCGTTGCTACACTGCCGGCGCGTTGGTAAATCCGAAAGGCATTACCAACTACTTGAAATTGCCTATACGCGTCGCGAACGTCGTAAGGTCTTCTGTCTGCCCTTCTTTATTCCTTAGTCGATAGAACGCTTAGCGGATATCCAGCTTGCTAAACCACTTAGCCTTCGCCACTCTTTAGATAGTTTCGTCGATTAACGGCAGCGGGTATACGTCTCTCTTAGTGACCTTATTAAGGCCTCGATAGTCTACGCAGAGTCGCAGACCACCCCCTAGTTTCCTTACGAAAAGAATCGGTAACGTATATTCGGAAGAACTCGGCGTAATAAACTTCTTCGCCAGGTTTTCGCGAGCAAACACCTCTACCTAGTCCAGTTCCGCCGGCGACAGTCGTCTTAGGGGCTCGGTTCTTAGCAGCGTAGCCCCCTCTTTCAGTCGGATCTTGTTGTTATATTCTGGTCGATGGAGCGGCAGGAGGTTGGAGTCGGCTTTTGAGAACACGTTAGTGTAACTGTAGAGCTTGTTTAGCAGCACCTCTAGTGGATCCACTTCTTCTTCCGCTATTATCTTCCGGTAGTCTTCGATGTCCTTTATAGAGATAGCGTAGATCTTATTGTCCGGCGACTTCGCGAGGGTCGTTATAGCTTCTGAACTTATTATTCCGACGGTGACCGGGGGTTCGGAACGATCGGACGGAGCCTCTTTCGCAGGCTCCGTAGCTTTCGGCTTAGCGGCAGCGGCGACCTTTCCGATAGTCCCTGCTCCGCTACCCGGGGTTTTGAATCTAATCGTTCCTTCGTCTACGTCGACGATAACTTTCTGGTTCTTTATCTATTTCTGCCCTATAATAATGTCAAACCTTCCGATATCCATAATTCGGAACGTCGCTTCCGTAGTGCGACCAGCTAGGGTAGTCCTTAGCGGCACGTAGTGCGTAACGCTTTCTGTGTCTTGTCCGTTGTATGCCGAAATCTTCGTCGGCGAGGCCAGTTCTACCGGATAACTGTATCCATTCGTCAGCTTCCGAACCAGTCGGTGGTGTATCGCCGCGCCGATAAGAGCTCCGGTGTCGATAAAAGCTTTTAACTAGAGGGGTTGGCGCGACTTCTTAACAGGGTAGATCGTAATAGGAAGGATAATCGCCGTTTCCGTATTCACCTCTACGGCTGCCGAGAGCGGATCGCTGCAGCTGTTGATGCTCTTATCTTCTCTTGTCGATTCGCTCCGGTGCGGTGCCCTATTGTTAGTGCTGGATAGGGGGCCTATCCTTCCAGCTAGTCTTTTCCTATAATTCTTAACTGCACCCTACTGTCTATACTGTCAGTATCGTTCGGCGCCGATTCGATGGCTTGAATAGTCTTTCTCGGTGGCTGCGGCTGCTTTATAGCGCGATACTCCTGCTTCTGCTGGGCCGTTGCTTAGCATCTCGTAGCGATATAGCCAGGTTTTCCGCACGCGTAGCAAGTGGGGACGAACGACGAGCGCTGCGAATTAGATGGCTGCTGGGGGCGCTGTCTGAAGGGTGCGGAGGCTCTGATTGTCTACGCCGACGGTAACGGCTTCTAAATCGGTTCGCGTGTCGTCGGTTTTCCGTACGCGTTTAGGTTTCTGGCGGTAACTCTCGCTCTGTGCACGAAGCTCTTAAGGTCTTCGTCTTCTACGGACGCCATAGCGGCGGCCAGTTCAGGGTTCAGCTTCTGCCTTAATAGGTAGAGCTGCTTATCTTCCGCTACCCTCGCTCTGATAGCATATTTTCTGAACAATCTGTAGAACTCCTCGAACGTCTGCCGGTTCTAGTTGATCTTATCTAGCTGCTTACGGGCCGTCTTCTTTCGGAATAGGTCTCCGAAGCGCTGGTCTAGCGCTTTGATCGCTTCTTCTGCGGTCGCCTCTTCTAGGTCCGCTACTAGCGAAAAAGCTTTACCTTCTAATCGCGATTCCAGGTACGCTAATCTATCTCCGGCGCTGATTCCAGCGTAGTCGCGGTCCATCTTATTCTTTATCTTCTTCTTAAACGCTTCCCAGTCTTTAGGGTCCCTGCCTCTAAACGCCGGTAGATCCAGTAGTGACGTCATTAACGTGCCGCCTTAACTGTAGGCCGCCGGTAAGGCGGTCTCCGCGTAGGTTTCTCGCTGCGGCGGCGGCGACGATTTCGCTGCTTCTATATTAGCTAGCTGATCCTTCAGCGCCTTCAGTTGCGTCAGTCGATTCGACGCTTAGTTTTCTAACACGTCGATAATAGTCTCTGCCGATTCCTTTTCGGCCCTTACCGCTTTAGTCTCTTCTCTTAGTTGTCTGTTCTCTTCCAGCGTTCTGTAGAACAGCGTCTTAATAAGGTCTATACCGTCGTAGACCTTTCCTATCCTATTCTCGTTTACGTAATCTTCCAATTCCTCGATCGTGCAGTCGTAGATCTTCCTATATTCGCTTATTCGTTCCTTGATCTCAGCGGTCTCTTCCGCTGTAAAACCTCTAATAATGATCTTATTATTAATAACACTAGAGCGTCTACTCGCTCTGTCAGTCTTTCTCTTTCCGCGGCGGCCTGTTACGCCGCTCTCTACCGCTAAGAAGCCTTCCATCTTCTTACGGTGCCTTAGGAGGGGTTGTTGTTTGGGGGGCTGTTGTTGGTGTGTTAGTGGTTGCGCGTACGTTATTCGGGTTTCCGGATAGTTTAACGGGCCCTTTCGCGCAGCGCGGGGTGTATGTAGAGAGTGAGTTCGGGATATAATGATCCGGGCACGCAGATATGATTTAATACGGCCTTTTTAATAACTATATCTCGAACTAAGGAGGGAAAGGAACCTATGTGGTAGTGGTAGTAGGCTTTCGTAGTGGTAGTGCCAAGGCCCGGCTCGGTCCGTTCCGGAACCTAAATCACGGAAGGGGCCGAGCCGAAATCCAGGGTCCACCCTATCAATCTGTCCTACCTCTTTCCACCGCCGCAACACTCGCAAGGTCGCTGGACAATAAGATTTACGCTATCTTAATAAAGGACATCGAAGACTACTGGAAGATAATAGCGGAAGAAGAAGTGGATCCGCTAGAGGTGTTACCGAAAGAACTCTATAGTTACACTAATGTGTTATCGAAAGCAGACTCTAACCTACTGCCGCTCTACCGACCGGAATATAACAACAAGATCCGGCTGAAAGAAGGAGCTACGCTGCTAAGAACAGAACTACTAAGAAGGCTGTCGCCAGCCGAGCTAGACTAGGTAGAAGTGTTTGTTCGAGAGAATCTGGCAAAGAAGTTTATTACGCCGAGCTTAGCCGAATATGCGTTACCGATTCTTTTCCTACGGAAACTAGGAGGTGGTCTCCGACTGTACGTAGATTACCGAGGCCTTAACGAGGTCACCAAGAGAGACGTGTATCCGCTGCCTCTAATCGATAAGACTATACAGAGGGTAGCGAAGGCTAAGTGGTTTAGCAAGTTGGATATTCGCTAAGCTTTCTAATCCGGGCACGCAGATATAATTTAATACAGCCTTTTTAATAACTATATCTCGAACTAAGGAGGGAAAGGAATCTATGTAGTAGTGAGTAAGAGCTTTAGGGGTAGTGTGCCAAGGCCCGGCTCGGTCCAGAAGGGCCGAGCTGAAATTCTAAGGGTCTACCCTATCACTTAGTCCCACCCCTTTCTGCCGCCGCAACACCACCCCCCTCCCTTACCAGCAGTCGACCTCGACCGCTTACTTATCTATCTGTCTCTTTTTTTTTTTTAATTCCGTCGCCATTTCTTCGCTTTCTTCTATTTCAAAACTATCCCCTTTTTTTATCTTCTTTGTTCTTACATCGTTACCTTCTGACGTCTTCACTTAGCGTCTATCTAATCGGAAGAGCTATCTGATCGGATCCGGCGGTTACCTAAGCTGCGGCGTAACCGGTCTGTGCTCTGCTGCAGAGGTCTATATAGATTTATCCGCGGCTCGCTATCCTCTTCTTCTTCTTTCTCTACTAAAGGCCTTACACACCGCAGGGCCGGCGGCGCCGACGCCGTGCAGCGGCGTCGGCGAGCTTCCTGCCGAGGCGGTAGTAGGTAGTAGCTAAGTCGAAGACTCCGGCGAAGCGACTGCTACGCTCGTCTTTATCGGCTTCCGCACTAATAGAGCGGACGCGGTTTTTCTTCCTATTCCGGAATAATTAACTTTAGAGCTACTTAGGCTTCGGCTTCCTCAGGTTCCGGACATAAAACTCTCTTAGCAGCTCCGCCGAATTCCGGAGGTTCTTAGCTGGATACTATTTATAGTCTTCTAGCTATCCTTTCTATAAGATCCTTGCTTCGATAGATCCTCTTAGCTTTCTTATATCTATTACATCTTCCACCTCCTATTCTTCTTCTTTACTATCTATCTCGATTGGTAGGGGTTCGGCGACCCCTTGTTCTAGAAGGCCGTCTTTAGGGTCCAAACTCAGTAGGTCTAAATAGAAGACATTGTAGATTTGGAACGATTTCGGTAGTTAGAGCCGATAGGTTACCGGCAACCTCTTTTCCACTATCTTAAACGGACCTACGTAGCGGGGGTTGAGCTTGGCGTTGCCTTTCAGCCTTAGGTTCCGCGTGTTAAGCTATACCTTTTGGCCTTCTTCGAATTCTATTAGTAACCGCTTTCTATTAGCTCGAGTTACTATCTTCTTCTAAGCCGATTCTATAGCCTCCCTCGCTACCTTGATCGCTTCTTCTATCTAGGTCTTAAGTGCTTCGGCCACTGCGGCGGCGACTCTCTATAACGAAGTGGCGGTAGATGTAGAAGGTTCCGAAGAGCTGGGTTCGTTTGGTAGTTGGAAGCTTATTCTTAGAAGATAACTATGCGTTACCTCGAGCGGCGCCAGTAAGGTAGCTTCTGATCGTGCCAAATTGGCGCAGAATTCGGCTATCGGCAACACCTTACCCCACTCTGCTTAGTAATAACTATAGAAGATTCGTAGATATTTTTCTATCTCTCGGTTAGCTACTTTAGACTAACCGTCTGTTTAAGGGTAAGCGGCCGTACTGAGCTTTTAACGAATTCCGAGAGCTTGGTTAATAGCTTTCTATACATTAGCGGTAGATTAAGGACCCCTATCCGTAGTAATAGTGTCTGGCAGGCCGTAGTGCTTCTATACGTACTGTATTAGCATTCTCGCCGTTTCTTCTGTAGTAGTTCCTTTATCCTTAGCTCTGCAGGGGATAAAGTAGCGCTCCTTGCTTAGTCGATCTACTACGTTAAGTATAGCATTATATCCATCGGAATCCGGCAGGCCGGTTACGAAATCTATCGTAATGTGCTGCTACGGTTTCTTAGGGATCGGAAGTAGCTTTAACAGACCGGCCGGAAGGCCGTAACGTAGCTTCGCAGCTCGGCACACGTAACAGTTAGTAATAAACCGGTAGATCCGCTCGGAAATTTGCGGAAACTAGTAGGTCGTCCTTATTGCTTCTATCGTCTTTTTCGATCCTGCGTAGCCGACGTCTTTAGAACTATAAACCAGCTAGATAACCTCTGTAATCAGTTCTTCTAGAACGATTAGCTTCCCTAAGCCGGTTTTGTTAAGCTTCTGCTGCTGGTTAAGCCGTTCTACTTTCTCGTAGAGCGTCTCTTCCTTAGTTAGCGGCTCTATCGTACAGATCCTTACCTCTTTTAACACCTCGGCATCTACTATTCGTTCGGTTAATACCTTCTAAAACATGTTCGGATCTTCTTTCGCATAGCTAGTCTTTCCTTCTCTTCTCGTTAGTATATTAGCCTTTCTATTCTAAGCTCCAGGTCGGTAAGTGATCTTAAAGTCGAATTCGGACAAGTAGGCGGCCTACCGAGCTTGGCGCCGCGATAGCTTCTACGTCTTTATAAAGTAGGTAAGTAACTAGTAATCTGTAAGGATCTGGACTGTGCTCTTTCCTGCTATAAGCTCCAGCTTCTACTCTTCGAACGCCTATATAATAGCTAATAGTTCTTTATCGTAGATAGCGTAGTTCTGCTTAGCATTATTTATAGACTTGCTAAAGAAAGCTACCGGATAGAGGGTCTCGTCTTCGTTAGCGTATTAAGAAAGGACCCCTACTGTTACTGTGTCGGAAGCGTCCGTTTCTACATAGATCGTCTTTTCCAGTCGGAAGTGTACCAGTACTGGCGCTAAGGCTACTGCCTCCTTTAGCCGGTTAAAGGCTTCCGTATACCTCTTTTTCTATAGGCCAGCGGCCTCTTTCTTTAGCACTTTGTTTAGGGGTCTCGCTATCTTGCTAAAGTCCTTAATAAACCGTCGATAGTAGCTGTAGAATCCGAGAAACGCTCTGATTTGCGTAGTGTTTCCGGATCTCGGCTGCTTCTATTCCGCGACGGCGGCGACTTTCGATAGGTCTATCCGAATTCCTTCTCTTCCGACGATAAGACCGAGATATTTAACTTCGGTCTAGTAGAACTCGCTCTTCTTCGTGTCTACGTTTAAGCCAACCTCGCGGAGCCTAGTTAACACTTTCTCGATATAGTCCGTATGTTGCTCTCTCGTTCCTTTAGTGTAAATAAGGATGTCGTCTAAGTAGATAGACACGAACCGTTCCAGTATGTCTATAAAGGTGTAGTTTATAAAGCGTTGCTACACTGCCGGCACGTTAGTAAGTTCGAAAGGCATTACTAACTACTTAAAATTGCCTATACGCGTAGCGAACGTCGTAAGATCTTCGGTTTGTCCTTCTTCGTTTCTTAGTCGATAGAAAGCTTAGCGAATATCTAACTTGCTAAACTACTTAGCCTTCGCCACCCTCTGTATAGTCTTATCGATTAGAGGCAGCGGATACACGTCTCTCTTGGTAACCTTATTAAGGCCTCTGTAATCTACGTATAGTTAGAGGCTACCTCCGGGTTTCTGTACGAAAAGAATCGGCGATGCATACTCGGCTAAGCTCGGTGTAATAAACTTCTTTGCTAGATTCTCTCGAACAAACACTTCTACCTAGTCCAGCTCGGCCGGCGACAATCGTCTTAGGGGCTCGGTTCTCGGCAACGCGGCTCCTTCTTTCAACCGGATCTTGTTGTTATATTCCGGTTAGTAGAGCGGCAGGACATTGGAGTCAGCTTTTAAGAACACGTTAGCGTAGCTGTAGAGCTCCTTTAGCAACACCTCTAGTAGATCTACTTCTTCTTCCGCTATTATCTTCCGGTAGTCTTCGATGTCTTTTATCGAGATAGCGTAAATCTTATTGTCTAGCGACCCCGCGAGGGTCGTTAAAGCCTCCGAGCTTATTATTCCGATCGTGTTTAGAGGGTCGGACCGGTCCCTCGGAACCGGTTCGGTAGTCGTAACGTTCGGTTCTACGGTAAGGACAGTGGCCGATTCGGCGGCGACTCCACTCTGCTAGTCTTTGAACCCTAGCGTACCTTCGCCTACGTTAACGACGGCTTTCTAGTTCTTTATCTATTTCTGTCGTATAATTATGTCAAACCTTCCGATATCTATAATTCGGAACGTCGCTTCCGTAGTGCGACCAGCTAGGGTAGTCTTTAATAGCACATAATGCGTAACACTCTCGGTGTCTTGTCTGTTGTATGCCGAAATTCTCGTTAGCGACGCTAGCTTAACCGGATAACCGTATCCTTTTATTAGTTTCTAAACCAGTCGATAGTGGATCGCGGCTCCGATAAGGGCTCCTGTGTCGATAAAAGCTCTTAGCTAAAGTAGCCTGCTTAAGCTATCGAGAGGGTAGACAGTAATTAGAAGGATAATAGCTGTTTCCGTGTTTACTTCTACCGCCGCTAAGAGCGGATCGCTACAACTGTTAATGCTTCTATATTCCAGTAGCGCGGATCGCTCTAGTGCCCTATAGTCTATGCTGGATAGGGGGCCTATCCGTCTAGCTGGTCTTTTCCTAGGATTCGCAGTAGCACTCTACTATCCGCACTGTCGGTATCGTTCGGAGCCGGCTCTATAGCTTGGATAGCCTTTCTCGGCTGCTGCTTCGTAGCTCGATACTCCTGCTTCTGCTTATCCGTCGCTTGGCATCTCGTAGCGATGTAGCCAGGCTTTCTATACGCGTAGCAGGTAGAGACGAACGACGAACGTAGCAAATAAGACAGCTGCTAAGGTGCTCTCCTAAAAGGTGCAGGAGGTCGTGTTGTCTGCGTTATCGACGGCTTCTAGTTCGATTCGCGCGATTTCGCGTAAGCGCTCAGGTTTCTAGCAGTAACTCTCGCTTGGTGCACGAAGCTTTCAAGTTCTTCGTCTTCTACCGACGCTATAGCTGCGGCCAATTCAGGGTTCAGCTTCTGCCTTAATAGGTGGAGCTGCTTATCTTCTAACACCCTAGCTCTAATAGCATATTTTCGGAACAGTCCGTAAAATTCCTTAAACGTCTGCCGGTTCTAGTTAATTTTATCTAGTTGCTTACAGGCTGTCTTCTTTCGGAAGGGGTCTCCGAAGCGTTGGTCTAGCGCTTTAATCGCTTCTTCAGCGGTTACCTCTTCCAGGTCCGCTACTAACGAAAAAGCTTTACCCTCTAGTCGGGATTCCAGGTATGCTAGCCTGTCCTCTTTACTGTTTCTAGCATAGTCGCGGTCTATCTTGTTCTTTATCTTCTTCTTAAATGCCTCACAGTCTTTAGGGTCTCCGCTTCTAAACGCCGGTGGATCCGGTAGTAACGTTATTAGGGTGCCGCCTTAACTATAGGCCGCTAGTAAGGCGGTCTCTGCTTGTTCTTCTCGTTGTAGTAGCGCCGACGACATCGCTGCTTCTATCTTAGCTAACTGAGCGTTTATCGCCTTTAGTTGTGCTAGTCGGTTTGCTGCTTAGTTTTCTAATATGTTAATAATAGTCTCTGCCGATTCCTTCTCGGCCCTTACCGC
The DNA here is from genome assembly GCA_016165855.1 of Pseudocercospora ulei. Lineage (NCBI taxonomy): Eukaryota > Fungi > Ascomycota > Dothideomycetes > Mycosphaerellales > Mycosphaerellaceae > Pseudocercospora > Pseudocercospora ulei. Next base: position 6,687,195 of record JACWNB010000004.1, read on the forward strand.
TTTGTTTTCCTCTCTTTACTGCCTCTTTTCTTCGAGGCTTCTGTAAAACAGCTTCTTAATAAGGTCTATGCCGTCGTAGACCTTCCCTACTCCGTTCTCGTTTACGTAATCTTCCAGTTCCTCGAGTGTGCAGTCGTAGATCTGCTTGTATTCGGTTATTCGTTCCTTAATCTCTGCAGTCTCTTCTGCTGTAAAACCTCTAATAATAAACTTATTATTAATAACACTGGAGCGCCTACTCGCTCTGTTAATATTTTCTCTTCTACTTCTGCTTCGGCCTGTAACACCGCTCTCTACCGTTAAGAAGCTCTCTATAGCTGTCTTACAGTGCTAGTGTTTGGTTTGGTGTGTATAGTGCGCGTGCGTTATGCAGGTGTCCGGATAGTTTAACGGTCCCTTTCGCGCAGCGCGGAGTTGTTGTAGTAAGTAAGTTCGAGATATAATAATCCGGGCACGCAGATATAATTTAATACAGCCTTTTTCATAACTATATCTTAAACTAAGGAGGGAAAGGAATCTATGTAGTAGTAAGTAAGAGCTTTAGGGGTAGTATGCCAAGGCCCGGCTCGGTCTGGAAGGGCCGAGCCGAAATTCCAAGGGTCCACCCCATTACTTAGTCCCACCCCTTTCTGCTGCTGCAACACTTTCTATTAACTAAGAAACAAAGAAGGACAAACCAAAGATCTTACAACGTTCGCTACGCGTATAGGCAATTTCAAGTAGTTGGTAATGCCTTTCGGACTTACTAACGCGCCGGCAGTGTAGCAACGCTTTATAAACTACACCTTTATAGACATGCTAGAACGGTTCGTGTCTATCTACTTAGACGATATCCTTATTTACACTAAAGGAATAAGAGAGCAACATACGGACTACATTAAGAAAGTGTTAACTAGGCTCCGCGAGGTTGGCTTAAACGTAGACACGAAGAAGAGCGAGTTCTACTAGACCGAAGTCAAATATCTCGGTCTTATCGTCGGAAGAGAAGGAATTCGGATAGACCTATCGAAAGTCGCCGCTGTCGCGGAATAGAAGCAGCCGAGATCCGGAAACACTATGCAAATCAGAGCGTTTCTCAGATTCTGCAGCTACTATCGACAGTTTATTAAGGACTTTAGCAAGATAGCGAGACCCCTAAACGAAGTGCTAAAGAAAGAGGCCGCTAGCCTATAGAATAAGAGGTATACGGAAGCCTTTAACTGGCTAAAGGAGGCAGTAGCCTTAGCGCTAGTGCTAGTACACTTCCGACCGGAAAAGACGATCTATATAGAAACGGACGCTTCCGACACAGTAATAGCAGGGGTCCTTTCTTAATACGCTAACGAAGACGAGACCCTCTATCCGGTAGCTTTCTTTAGCAAGTCTATAAATAATGCTAAGCGGAACTACGCTATCTACGATAAAGAACTGTTAGCTATTATACAGGCGTTCGAAGAGTAGAAGCCAGAGCTTATAGCTAGAAAGAGCACAGTCCAGGTCCTTACAGATTACTAGTTACTTACCTACTTTATAAAGACGCAGAAGCTATCGCAGCACTAAGCTCGGTAGGCTGCCTACTTGTCTAGATTCGACTTTAAGATTACTTACCGACCTGGAGCTTAGAATAGAAAGGATAATGCACTAATGAGAAGAGAAGGAAAGACTAGCTGCGCGAAAGAAGATCCGAACATGTTTCAGAAGGTGTTAACCGAACGAATAGTAGATGCCGAGGTGTTAAAAGAGGTAAGGATCTGTACGATAGAGCTGCTAACTAAGGAAGAGACGCTCTACGAGAAAGTAGAACGGCTTAACTAGCAGCAGAAGCTTAACAAAACCAGCTTAGGGAAGCTGATCGTTCTAGAAGAACTGATTACAGAGGTTATCCAGCTGGTTTATAGTTCTAAAGACGTCGGCTACGCAGGATCGAAAAAGACGATAGAAGCAAAAAGGACGACCTACTGGTTTCTGCGAATTTTTAAGCGGATCTACCGGTTTATTACTAACTGTTACGTATGCCGAGCTGCGAAGCTATGTTACGGCCTTCCGGCCGGTCTGTTGAAGCTACTTCCGATCCCTAAGAAACCGTAGCAGCACATTACGATAGATTTCGTAACCGGCCTACCGGATTCCGATAGATATAATGCTACGCTTAACGTAGTAGATCGGCTAAGCAAGGAGCGCTACTTTATCCCCTATAGAGCTAAGGATAAAGGAACTACTACAGAAGAAACGGCGAGAATGCTAATACAGCATATATAGAAGCACTACGGCCTGCCGGACACTATCACTACGGATAGGGGTCCTTAATTTACCGCTAATGTATAGAAAGCTATCAACCAAGCTCTCAGAATTCGTAGAAAGCTTAGCATAGCCGCTTACCCTTAAACAGACAGTCAGTCTAAAGTGGCTAACCGAGAGATAGAAAAATATCTACGAATCTTCTGCAGTTATTATTAAGCAGAGTAGGTTAAGGTATTGCCGATAGCCGAATTCTACGCCAATTCAGCACGATTAGAAGCTACCTTACTGGCGCCGTTCGAGGTAATGCATAGTTATCTTCTGAGAATAAGCTTCCAACTACTGAACGAACCCAGCTCTTCGGAACCTTCTATATCTACTGCTACTTCGTTACAGAGAGTCGCCGCCGCAGTGGCCGAAGCACTTAAGACCTAGATAGAAGAAGCGATCAAGGTAGCGAGGGAGGCTATAGAATCGGCTTAGAAGAAGATAGTAACTCGAGCTAATAGAAAGCGGTTACTAATAGAATTCGAAGAAGGCCAAAAGGTATAGCTTAATACGCGGAACCTGAGGCTGAAAGGCAACGCCAAGCTCAACCCCCGCTACGTAGGTCCGTTTAAGATAGTGGAAAAGAGGTCGCCGGTAACCTACCGGCTTTAGATACCGAATTCGTTCTGGATCTACGATATCTTTTATTCGGATCCGCTAAGTTTGGATCCTAAAGACGGTCTTCCGGATTAGGGGTTCGCCGAACCCCTGCTAATTGAGATAGACGGTAAAGAAGAAGAGTAGGAGGTAGAGGATATAGTAGATATAAGAAAGACGAGAGGGTCCGTCGAAGCAAGGATCTCGTAGAAAGAATAGCTAGAAGACTATAAATAGTATCCGGTCGAGAATCTCCAAAATTCGGCGGAGCTGCTAAGAGAGTTTTACGTCCGGAACCTAGGGAAGCCGAAGCCTAAGTGGCTCCGAAGTTGATTATTCCGGAAGAGGAAGAAAAACCGCGTCCGCTCTATCAGTGCAGAAGCTAATAAAGACGATCGTAGTAGTCACTTCGCCGGAGTCTTCGACTCGGCTACTACCTACTACCGCCTCGGCAGGAAGCTCGCCGACGCCGTACAGCAGCGTCGGCGCCGCCGGCCCTGCGGTATATAAGGCCTTTAGTAGAGAAAGAAGAAGAAGAAGATAGCAAGCTGCGGATAAATCTATATAGACCTCTGCAGCAGAGCACAGACCAGTTACGCTACAGCTTAGGTAACCGCCGGATCCGATTAGATAGCTCTTCTGATTAGATAGACGCCAAGTAAAGACGGCAGAAGGCGACAATATAAGAAGAAAGAAGATAAAAAAAGAGGATAGTTTCAAAATAGAAGAAAGTGTTAAGGGGGGAGCTAAGAGGTCGGAAGAGGTCAATGTAAAAGTCGAAGTAAGTAAGAGGAGTTGGAGAAAACAAAGTCTAAAAGAAGGGATGTAAAAGTTAATATTAGAGGGGAAGGCTAAAGTCCAAAGTAAGGAGTGTAAAAACTGAGTAAAGAAGGGAAGGGCTAGAGTCTAAGGTGTAAAAGCTGAATTAATGCACAAGACGAGCTTTAAACAAGAAGAAGAGAAAGATTAGGGGGGCGGCAGCAGGTTCTTATATCCCCCTGCCCTAGCTGGTTGTTTGCTAAGTGTTTGCTAGTAACTTTCTTATTAAACTCTGTTTCTTTGTTCTGCAAACAAATCTATTTCCTAGACCCGCTTTTTCCAAAGGTTCTAGAACTAAGCTAGAAGTGTTTGCATTGTAAGATAATTCGCCTTTTACTCTCTAGGAGTCTTCTTCTATCTAGTAGTTGTTAGCCTGTAGTCTGTAAATCTTAATAGTTCTAGTTAGGTCCTAGATGCTGTTGTTTTCTGTTTCCTTTCTGGTAACCGTGTTTTCCGTTTTACATCTGTTGACCGTAACAGTAGCCCCCCTTAATATAGCGGAGTTCCTACGAAGCCTTAGTAGTTCGAGGTACTAGGAGTAAGTCTGCTTATTCCTAGGGGCAGGCCTGATGTTACGGTCAATATTCTATTAGTAAGCAGAATCCAGTTCTCTTTAGCTGTACTGGGTTTCCAGGCGGTCGTCTCTAGAGTCTAAGAGGTTTTGACAGTAGAAGGCTTTAATCTTGTCCTTGTCGAAGATAATGTTTCTAAGGGGTTCCTAAGTAGTGTCCTAGTCTTCGTAGCTTTGCTATTAAACTTTGTACTTTGTCTGTCTATTAATTACTTAACGGTCTGTGATTTTGCGTACGTAGTATTCTCCTTCTTCGTCTTCGTCGTCGTCTTCTGCAGGGAGAATGCGGGTTTGTTCTTAGTCTTGCAATTAGATTAGGAAGGGATCTCCTTCTTTAGGTCTTAGTCGAACAGGATAGAAGACGTCGTAGATTTCCCAGTCTTCCGGCAGTTAGAGGCAGTATATATATAAGCTGATCTTCTCTATAATAGGGAAGGGGCCTAGTTTTTTCCAATCGAGTTTGCGAGAAGGTCTTCCTGTAACAATGTTCTTAGAGTCTAGGTACACTCTGTCTCCTACTTAATAGTCAAGGGCTGGTTGTCGTTTTCGGTTAGCTTGTTCTTTATAGATAGCCTAGGCGTAAGTTATTTCTTCTTAGACTTCCTAGTAGATCTAGGAGAGGTGCGTTGCCTAGTCGTCTGTATCAACTTCGTCTAGGTCGTTAGGTCGCAGTAATAGGTCTTAAGGTTCTATTCCTGTTCGGGGGTAGTAGCCTCTAGTAGTGTAGAAGGGTAAGTGTCCTATTGTCTCTAACTCCTAGTTACGTACCGAGAATTCTACTGTTAGGATATGTTTTGGGCAGTCCCTTTAGTAGTAATCGATAAAGCAACGTAGCGTCTGTTTAAACAGTGCATTCGCAATTTCCGTTTAACTATCTGTTTCTAGGTTGTAGGACGTTAAGATGTAGTAATCGATGTTTAAAAGCTTATAGAGGCGTTTCCAGAACTTAGCAATAAACTAAAAGCCTCTGTTAGAGGTAATGCTGTCTAGAAGGCCTACGTAACGCTAGACGTATTCGTAAAAGAGTCGAGCGGTTTCCTTAGAAGTTATGCTCTAGCAGGGTACTATAAAGCGGTCCTTAGAGTGTCGGTCTACAACTATAAAGACGTTCTTTGCCTTAACGCCTGCCTAAGTAGTCCCTTAAGGGAGACAGGTAACAAAGTCTATTATAATGTGTTTCTATAGGTGCTTAGGGGCTGGGAGAGGCTTTAGCAATCCTTGTAGACGTTGTCGGTCGTATTTAGCTGCCTTGCAGATAGGACAGTTGTTTCTATATCTGCAGACGTACTTCTATATTAACGGCTACTAGTAGTAACAGGAAGTAAGCTTGTAAAGCTTCGATCGTCCTAGGTAGCCTCCTACTGCCGAGTTGTAAACTGTCCTAAGGATGTATAGTCGTATTAAATCGCCTGCACCTTTAGGAACAAAAAGACGAGATCGAAAGTAAACCAGTCTATCCCTAAGTTCGCATTCTAAGAGAGAAAAGCTAGGGAAGGTACGCTAACCTATTTTAAGGGTCTGGATCAGTCCTTAAGCCTGTTCGTCTAATTCGTAAGCTTCTCTAATTATTAGGAGCAGTTCTCTAGGTTAATTTGCTTCTTTAGTTAATTTATTATCGTCCTGTTCGTTGTCGGAGGTAACAGAGCCTTTAGTTTCGGAGTCTTCGGCGTCAAATGTTTTGTTGTCTAGTTCGCTTTCTGAATCGTTATCCTTTAGGAAGGCAGGTGCTAGACACAGAGCGAAAGAGACAGCGATTAATAGTGTACCTTCTTTTAGGTAGGTCTTTAGGTCTTTGCTTAGGTTATAGGCCTTTAGGATAGTTTGGTTACACATTGTCTAGCCTTCTTTTCGGTCTACTAGATAGGTTCTAGGTATCCGGGTAAGGGCATTAGCCCTTAAATTAAGAGATCTAGGCGCGTATTAAATAACAAAGTTGAACCTTAAGAGGAATTCGCTCTAGTGGGCTTGTCTGCGATTAAGGATTTTGTTCTTTATAAAATAAATTAAGTTCTTGTAGTCTGAGCTAACTTAGGTCAGGTAGGCTGCACCTTCGAGTTCTAGTCGCTACTCTTTAAATGCTTTAACGATTGCAAGGAGCTCTTTGTCGTATATCTCGTAATTGCATTCGGCAGGTAGCATCTTCTTTAAGAGGTAAGCTACTAGGAGCTATAGCTAGTTAGGCAAATTTCGTTAAAGGAGAACTGCTCTAATAGCTCCGTTAGAGGCGTCTGTTTCTACACGGGTTTCTAAGTTAAAGTCAAAGTATTAAAGGATTAGATCTTTAGTAAATCGTTGTTATAGGAGATCAAATGCGTATTAGCAGGAGTTAGTCTAGTTAAACTTAGCTTTTTTCTTTGTTAGAGCAGTTAGTAGCTTTACTATTAAGCTAAAGCCCTAAATAAAACGACGGTAGAAGTTAGCGAACCTAATAAAGCCTTGCACTTCTTTAACAGTCTTTAGGATCTTCTAGTCTAGGATCGCTTAAATCTTTGCTAGGTCTATACGGATGCCTTTGTCTAAGATAATAAGGCTAAGGAATTGAACTTTTTGTTAGTAAAATTCGCACTTGTTAATATCCAGATACAAGCCTGCTTCTGCTAGTTTCGCTAGTACCTTTCGGACGTGTTCCTAATGTTCTTTTAGTATAGTGCTATAGACCAGGATATCGTCAATGTAAGCAGTAACAAATTAGTGTAAGTACTCCCTTAGTGTGTCGTTTATATATTCTTAAAAAGTGCTAGGTGCATTGCACATTCTAAAGGGCATTACTAGGGATTCGAACAGGCTGTACCGGGTTCTAAAGGCGGTTAACCATTCTTGTCCTTTAGCTATCCGAATCTTGTTAAAGGCCGCAATTACATTAAGCTTAGTAAACCATTTTGCTTTCGAGAGTCGTTCTAGTGTTTCTTAGATTAGAGGGATCGGATATCGGTTCTTCTTAGAGATAGCGTTAAGATTGCAGTAGTTAACACAGAAGCGTAGCCCTCTACCGGGCTTCTTAACAAACATAACAGGGCTAGCGGCAGGTAAGCGACTAGATCGAATAAAGCCTTTCTAAAGGTTTTGTTATAGAAACTTTTGCAGGACTTGGAGTTCTTCGCAGGATGTTCCTAAGTTGAAGTTTGGCGTAGGCAATCTGAGTTATACCTCCAGCGGAGGCCTCGCTGCCGTCAAACATCTTTAAGGGTCTAGGGTAATTCAAGTTCTAAGTAGTGTTACGGTCAACAGATGTAAAACGGAAAACACAGTTACTAGAGGTAAAACGGAAAACAACAGCATCTAGGACCTAACCAGAACTATTAAGATTTACAGACTACAGGCTAACAACTACTAGATAGAAGAAGACTCCTAGAGAGTAAAAGGCGAATCATCTCGCGATGCAAACACTCCTGGCTCAGTTCTGGAATCTTTGGAAAAAGCGGGTCTAGGAAATGAATCTGTTTGCAGAACAAAGAAACAGAGTTTAATAAGAAAGTTACTAGCAAACACTTAGCAAACAACCAGCCAGCGTAGGGGGATATAAGAACCTGCTACTGCCTCCCTAATCTTTCTCTTCTTCTTGTTTATAGCTCGTCTTATACATCAATTTAGCTTTTACACCTTAGACTCCAGCCCTTCCCTTCTTTACTTAGTTTTTACATCCCTTACTTTAGACTTTAGCCTTCCCCTCTAATATTAACTTTTATATCCCTTCTTTTAGACTTTGTTTTATCCAACTCCTCTTACTTACTTCGACTTTTACATCGACCTCTTCCGACCTCTTAGCTCCCCCCTTAACATTACGAGCTATCTACTAAACACTAGACTATTAACATAGTCTTCTATACACTACGAGAAGAGGTCCCCTTTATGTAAAACGGAAAACACGGTTACTAGAGGTAAAACGGAAAACAACAGCATCTAGGACCTAACCAGAACTATTAAGATTTACAGACTACAGGCTAACAACTACTAGATAGAAGAAGACTCCTAGAGAGTAAAAGGCGAATTATCTTACCATGCAAACACTCCTAGCTTAGTTCTAGAACCTTTGGAAAAAGCGGGTCTAGGAAATAGATTTGTTTGCAGAACAAAGAAACAGAGTTTAATAAGAAAGTTACTAGCAAACACTTAGCAAATAACTAGCTAGGGCAGGGGGATATAAGAACCTGCTGCCGCCCCCCTGATCTTTCTCTTCTTCTTGTTTATAGCTCGTCTTATATATTAATTTAGCTTTTACACCTTAGACTCCAGCCCTTCCCTTCTTTACTCAGTTTTTATACCCCTTACTTTAGACTTTAGCCTTCCCCTTTAATATCAACTTCTACATCCCTTCTTTTAGACTTTGTTTTATCTAACTCCTCTTACTTACTTCGACTTTTACATCGACCTCTTCCGACCTCTTAGCTCCCTCCTTAACATTACGAGCTATCTACTAAACACCAGACTATTAACATAGTCTTCTATACACTACGAGAAGAGGTCCCCTTTAAAGAATACTTATAACTAGACCTATTAGCAGAAGGAATTATCAACCTAATAAACAACGATCCTAACCTTGCCCTCCGAGTCTTTTTTACAGCAACGAACATTGTCTGTACAGGCATTGAACAAGTGAAGGAACTTAACTAATACATTAATAGCCTAGAAGCAATGCTGTTAGATAACAAGGATTAGGTACAAGAGATAGAACGAAAGATTGCTAATCTTACTATTAAGAAAGCTTAGATATAAGGACAATTGCAGGAAGCTCTAAACCTAAGGACACAAAACACTACTAGAGAACCTACTAGCAAGAGAGTAGCTAACCTAGAACCATTCTATAGAGACAAGGACAAGTTTGATAAATTTCCACTACGATTGTTAAATAAGCTCTTAGCTAACGCGGACTACTTCCTAAACGAACAATAGAAGGTCTCGTATACGTTCTCCCTCCTTACTAGCAAGGCACTACAACAGGTCTTATACTGGTTTAACCTAAAAACACTACGAGTTACTTGTTCTAACGTTACTACCTTGCTTACTGCTCTCGACTTAGCCTTTAGTAACCTATACCGCAAATCTACGGCCTAGTAGCTAATCCGAACCCTTAAGCAAACTAACAAGCTATTCTCTAACTACTATGCACAATTCTTACGGGAAATCGGATACTGCGAATACGACACAGAAGCCCAAAAGTCGGCTTTAGTTGCTAGTCTAAGCACTGAACTTCTTACTAAACTGGAGGACTAAGAGCACGAATCTTTGTTATTCTACGAACTGGTTACCCTCTGCCAACGCCTCGACAGTCGTCGAAACCTGTTCTTAAACATTATTAAGGCACGCAGCAACCTACTTAACAACTGTACGAACCAGCGTCCGGTTACGACTCTTCCTATCTTTACCTAAAACTAACCTAATCCTCCCTTAGCCCTACGACTTCCTCCTGTTAACAGCGAACCTATAGACCTCAGGTTAGCTAAGCTTTAAGACGGTCGACTTATATAAGAAGAAAAGCAGCATCGCCGCAACCAACGCCTCTACATGTATTATAGGGAGCTAAACTATATCGCAATTAACTGCCTAACTCTGGTCAATCGCCGCAACAAGGCAGGCACCCCTCTCAGATTCTCTACAGCTACCTTAGCACTAAAGGACAACAACAAGGACTAGGGAAACGCTTAGGCCTGTTAACAAGACGCCTAACAGGCAAGTATTTAGATCGACATCGTACAATCTCTTCTTCTGCAGTGCAATTCTATACTAAGGCAGAGGATGAGTTAACTTGTCCTCCCTTTGTAGTTACAGCAAATATCTATACTAAGAAGAATTCTATATACTTAGTACTTACGATAATCGACTGCGGCGCAACTGGCAAGAGTTTAATTAACCCTAGACTTGTTAACTCCTTAGGAATCCCTACTTAGAACTTGAAATACCCCAGACCCTTAAAGATGTTTAACGGCAGCGAGGCCTCCGCTAGAGGTATAACTTAGATTGCCTATGTTAAACTTCAACTTAGGAACAACTACGAAGAACACCTCTCTTGCTTTGTTATACCTCTACCTAACTAGAAAATAATCCTAGGATTGCCTTAGCTAAAGCGCTACAACCTACAGATTAACTAGGACACTGGAAGCCTCGACATAAACTCAGAACACTGCCGAAACTATTGCTACATTTTGACTTAGCTTACTCCTACGAATAGCACAAAAGATTCGATCCTCTAAGTATCCGCAGCTGCTTTCTATATAGCTGCAAAGGAAAAAGAAGCTTAAATCTTTGCTGCGTTAATAGAAGACATCGAGAAAGCCCTTGCTAAGTTCGACGAAAACCGAGAAGCTACTAATCTAGAGACAAAAGTACTAACAGAATACTACGACTTCCTTAGTGTATAGTTGGTTAAAGAAGCTAACAAGCTACCTCCTTACTGATCTTACGATTACAAGATTGAACTAGAAGAAGGTCAGACGCCCCCTTTCGGACCTCTCTACCAAATGTCCTGCAAAGAACTCTAAGTCCTGCAAAAGTTTCTGCAACAAAACCTTTAGAAAGGCTTTATTCGCTCTAGTCGCTTACCTGCCGCTAGCCCTGTTATGTTTGTTAAGAAGCCCAGTAGAGGGCTACGCTTCTGTGTTAACTACCGCAACCTTAACGCTATCTCTAAGAAGAACCGGTATCCGATCCCTCTAATCTAAGAAACACTAGAACGCCTCTCGAAAGCAAAATAGTTTACTAAGCTCGATGTAATTGCGGCCTTTAACAAGATTCGGATAGCTAAAGGACAAGAATAGTTAACCGCCTTTAGAACCCGGTACAGCCTGTTCGAATCCCTAGTAATGCCCTTTAGAATATAAAATACACCTAGCACTTTTTAAGAATACATAAACGACATACTAAGAGAGTACTTAGACCAATTTGTTACCGCTTATATTACCGACATCCTAGTCTACAGCACTACACTAAAAGAACATTAGGAACATGTCCGAAAGATACTAGCGAAACTGGCAGAAGCAGGCTTGCATCTGGACATTAATAAGTGCGAATTTTACTAACAAGAAGTTCAATTCCTTAGCCTTATTATCTTAGACAAAGGCATCTATATAGACCTAGCAAAGATTCAAGCAATCCTAAACTGGAAGATCCTAAAGACTGTTAAAGAAGTGCAAGGCTTCCTTAGGTTCGCTAACTTCTACTGTCGTTTTATTTAGGGCTTTAGCTTAATAGTAAAGCTACTAACTGCTCTAACAAAGAAAGAAGCTAAGTTAAACTAGACTAACTCCTGCTAACACGCATTTAACCTCCTACGACAACAATTTACTAACGATTTAATCCTTTAACACTTTGACTTTAACTTAGAAACCTGTATAGAAACAGACGCCTCTAACAGAGCTATTAGAGCAGTTCTTCTTTAACAAAAATCGCCTAACTAGCTATAGCTCCTAGTAGCTTACCTGTTAAAGAAGATGCTACCTGCCGAATGCAATTACGAGATATACAACAAAGAGCCCCTTGCAATCGTTAAAGCATTTAAAGAGTAGCGACCAGAACTCAAAGGTGCAGCCTACCTGACCTAAGTTAGTTTAGACTATAAGAACTTAATTCATTTTATAAAGAGCAAAATCCTTAATTAAAGACAAGCCCGCTAGGGCGAATTCCTCTTAAGGTTCAACTTTGTTATTTAATACGCGTCTAGATCTCTTAATTTAAGGGCTAATGCCCTTATCCGGATGCCTAGAACCTATCTAGTAGACCGAAAAGAAGGCTAGACAATGTGTAACCAAACTATCCTAAAGGCCTATAACCTAAGTAAAGACCTAAAGACCTACCTAAAAGAAGGTACACTATTAATCGCTGTCTCTTTTGCTCTATGTCTAGCACCCGCCTTCCTAGAGGATAACAATTTAGAAAGCGAACTAGACAACGAAACATTTAAAACCGAAGACTCCGAAACTAAAGGCTCTGTTACCTCTAACAACGAACAGAACGATAATAAAGCAACTAAAGAAGCAAATCAACCTAGAGAACTGCTCCTAATAATTAGAGAAGCTTACGAATCGGACGAACAGGCTTAAGAACTGATCCAGGCCCTTAAAATAGGTTAGTGTACCTTCCCTAGCTTTTCTCTCTTAGAATGCGAACTTAGGGATAGACTAGTTTACTTTCGATCTCGTCTTTTTGTTCCTAAAGGTGCAGACGATTTAATACGACTATACATCCTTAGGACAGTTTACAACTTAGCAGCAGGAGGCTACCTAGGACGATTGAAGCTTTATAAGCTTACTTCCCGTTACTACTAGTAGCTGTCGATATAGAAGTACGTCCGCAGATATAGAAACAACTGTCCTATCTATAAGGCAGCTAAATACGACCGACAACGTCTATAAGGATTGCTAAAGCCTCTCCCGGCCCCCGAGCACCTATAGAAACACATTATAATAGACTTTGTTACCTGTCTCCCTTAAGGGACTACTTAGGCAGGCGTTAAGGCAAAGAACATCTTTGTAGTTATAGACCGATACTCTAAGGACTGCTTTGTAGTACCCTGCTAGAGCATAACTTCTAAGAAAACCGCTCGACTCTTTTACGAATACGTCTAGCGTTATATAGGCCTTCTGGACAGCATTACCTCTAATAGAGGCTCTTAGTTTATTGCTAAGTTCTGGAAACGCCTCTGTAAGCTTTTAAACATCGATTACTACATTTTAACGTCCTACTACCTAGAAACAGATAGTTAAACGGAAATTGCGAATGCACTGTTTAAACAGACGCTACGTTGCTTTATCGATTACTACCAAAAGGACTAGCCAAAACATATCCCAATAGTAGAATTCTCGGTATACAACTAGGAGTTAGAAACAACAGGACACTTACCCTTCTACACTACTAGAGGCTACTACCCCTAAACAGGAATAGAGCCTTAAGACCTACTACTGCGACCCGACGACCCAGACGAAGTCGATATAGACGACTAGGCAACGCACCTCTCCTAGATCTATTAGGAAGTCTAAGAAGAAATGACTTACGCCTAGGCTATCTACAAAGAACAAGATAACCGAAAACGACAACCAGCCCTAGACTATTAAGTAGGAGACAGAGTGTACCTAGACTCTAAGAACATAACATTACCTATATAGTGAAAGTAACGATAGAGGTATAGGGACACTATAAGTAGGACGTATACCTCTATGTCGTACAGGACAAGTTAGGGTATAACCTAATACTAGGGAAGCTATAGATAGAGCGCTAGAGGGGCAAGCTAGACGTTGGACGAGGATAGCTGTACCTAGCAGTAACGAAGCAGAGGCTCCGAGACTAGGGGAGGATCCAGTAGGGCGACAGCGCTACGGCGGGAGCGTCGACGAAGCAGAGGCCCTAAGACTAAGGGAAGGCTCTATAAGGGGACAATGCTAAGGCCGAAATCAACACAGCAAGGGCAGACATTAAGAAGGCATTAGCACCTCAGAAAGTAACAGACCCCTATACGAAGCTCCTAAGGGAGTATGCTGGATACCTGGACCTCTTCGAGCCAAAGTCGGCCTCGAAGCTGCCGCTACACCGAGGAGAAGGGATTAACTATAACATCTAGCTAGAACCCCGTCTAGATAGGAGCCTGCCGGAGGTACTGTACGGACCGCTATATAGAATGTCCTCTAGAGAACTCTTAGTACTGTGCAAGACACTGGACGACCTGTTTACTAAAGGGTTCATTTAGGCAAGTACGTCGTCCGCAGGAGCCCTAGTACTGTTTGTCTATAAGGAGGGGAAGGCCGGATTGCGTTTCTGCGTAGACTTCAGAGGCATTAACGCGATTACTAAGAAGGACCAGTACCTCCTACCCCTTATTAAGGAGACTCTTAGACGGATTAGTAAGGCGAAGTAGTTTACTAAGCTTAACGTAGTCTTAGCCTTCTACAAGATACAGATTAAGGAAGGCTGTAAATAGATAACTGCCTTCTGTACGAGATATAGTCTTTTTAAGTAGCTTGTTACCCCCTTCGGCCTTGCTAACGCACTAGCAACCTTCTAAAGGTACATTAACAAGTCCCTATAAGGGTTACTAGACGACATCTGCTCGGCATACCTCGACGATACCCTAGTCTTTACAGACGGCACCTACGCAGATTACGTACAGGACGTTAAGAAGGTGCTGGACTAACTGCAGCAGGCTAGCTTGTACCTCGACATCGACAAATATAAATTCGGTGTCCAGCGTACGAAATACCTAGGTTTTATTATCGAGGCAGGGAAAGGCATTAGCATAGATAGGAAGAAGATTAATGCTATTAAGCAATAGAAGCTGCCTACGAACGTTAAGGGCGTACAGGAACTTCTTAGGTTTGCCAACTTCTACCGCCAGTTTAAACGGAATTACTCGGAGATCGTACGCCCCCTAGTTGAACTAACACATAAAGACAAGCAGTTTAAGTAGACAGACGAGTGCGACGGGAGCTTTAACAAGCTAAAGGAGCTCTTTACTATAGGACCAACGCTTGCTGCCTTCGACCTAGAGCGTACGACGATACTGGAAACCGACTCTTTAGGGTATTGCATTAGAGGTATCCTGTTATAGGTAGGCTCGGACGGACTCCTGTACCTATACGCGTATTTCTCTAAGAAGAACTCCCTAGCTAAGTGCAACTACCCTATCTACGACAAGGAGTTGCTAGCAGTTGTACAGTATTGCGAAGCATAGGATAGAGAACTCCGCTTAGTGCCCGAGTTCCTCGCCCTAACGGACTACAAGAACCTAGAGTACTTTATACAGCCCTAGAAGCTGTCTAAGAGGTACGTACAATAGGCAATATACCTAAGTCGGTTTAATATAAGGCTCTAGTACTGCAAGGGTAAGGACAATAGCAGGGCCGATGCGTTATCCAGACAGGACCAGGACATGCCAACGACGTACAAGGACGATCGGCTAAAGTAACGAACATTCCAGATATTTAAGGAGGAGCCAGGCGAGGAGACTATCCGCCTAGCGGCGACACACCTATAGGAACTCTAACTGCAAGTATAGGAAGAGGCAGTAGAAAAGGACGAGGTATACCGAGGGGCCTGTACAGCGATCTAAGGAGGGCTGTTGCAGCGGTGGAAAGAGGTGGGACAGATTAATAGGGTGGACCCTGGATTTTGGCTCGGCCCCTTCCGGGATTTAGGTTCCGGAACGGACCGAGCCGGGCCTTGGCACACCACCCTCCATCAAAGCCCACCACTACCACTACATAGGTTCCTTTCCCTCCTTAGTTCGAGATATAGTTATCAAAAAGGCCGTATTGAATTATATCTGCGTGCCCGGATCATTATATCTCGAACTCACTCTCTACACACCCCGCGCCGCGCGAAAGGGCCCGTTGAACCATCCGGAAACCCGAATAATGCACGCGCACCTAACAACACACTAACAACAACCCCCCCCAAGGCACTGTAAGAAGATGGAAGGCTTCTCGACGGTAGAGAGCGGCGTGACAGGCTGCAGCAGAAGCAGCAGAGGAAAGACTAACAGAGCGAGTAGGCGCTCCAGTGTCATTGACGATAAGATCGTTATTAGAGGTTTTACGGCGGAAGAGACTGCAGAGATTAAGGAACGAATAAGTGAATACAAGAAGATCCATAACTGCACGATCGAGGAACTGGAGAACTACGTAAACGAGAATAGAATAGGGAAGGTCTACGACGGTATAGACCTTATTAAGACGCTATTCTACAGAACGCTGGAAGAGAACAGACAACTAAGAGAAGAAACTAAAGCGGTAAGGGCCGAAAAGGAATCGGCAGAGACCATTATCGACGTATTAGAACACCAAGCGTCGAATCGACTGGCGCAACTGAAGGAGCTAAAGGATCAGCTAGCTAATATAGAAGCAGCGAAATCGTCGTCGCTACCGCGGCGAGAAACCCACGCTAAGACCGCCTTACCAGCGGCCTATAGTTAAGGTAGCACGTTAATGACGTTACTACCGGATCCACCGGTTTTCGGTAGCGGAGACTCTAAAGCGTAGGAGGCGTTTAAGAAGAAGATCAAGAACAAGATAAGCCGCGATTACGCATCGAGCAGCGAAGAGGATAGATTGGCGTACCTAGAATCGCGACTAGAAGGTAAAGCTTTTTCGTTAGTAGCGGACCTAGAAGAGGTAACCGCCGAAGAAGCGATCAAAGCGTTAGATCAACGCTTTGGAGACCCATTCCGAAAGAAGACAGCCCGTAAGCAGCTGGATAAGATCAACCAGAACCGGCAGACGTTTAAGGAATTCTACGGTTTGTTTAGAAAACATGCGATTAGGGCCTAAGTGGCGGAAGATAAGCAGCTCTACCTATTAAGGCAGAAGCTGAACCCTGAACTAGCCGCCGCTATGGCGTCTGTAGAAGACGAAGGCCTTAAGGGCTTCGTGCATTAAACGAGGGTCACCGCGAGAAACTTAAGCGCTTACGCGAAATTACGAGAATCGGTTTAGAAGCTGTCGCCGTCGCCGTCGCTAATGCGGACAACCAGAGCCCCCGCGCCCTTCCGACGCGGCCCCCAGCCGCCTTACGTGCCGCGACCGTCGTTCGTCCCTACCTGTTTCGCGTGCGGAAAGCCTGGCTACATCGCTACGAGCTGCCAAGCATCGGATAAGCAGAAGCAGGAGTATCGTGTTATAAAGCAGCCTTAGCCGCAGCCGCCGAGAAAGACAATTCAAGCCATCGAGCCGGCTCCGAACGATGCTGACGGCGTAGACGGCGGCGTGCAGCTGAGAATTATAGGAAAAGACCAGCTGGACGGATAGGCCCCCTATCTAGCATAGACAACAGGGCATTAACGCGAACTACGTCGACGAAAGAGAGCATTAATAGCTGCAGCGATCCGCTCTCGGCGGCGGTGGAAGTAAACGCGGAAACAGCTATTATCCTTCTAATTACTGTCCACCCCCTTAACGGATCGAGCAAACCACTTCAGCTAAGAGCTTTTATCGATACAAGAGCTCTTATTAGCGCGGCGATCCACCACCGACTAGTCCGGAAGCTAACGAATGGATACGGTTATCCAGTGGAACTGGCGTCGCCGACGAAGATTTCGGCATACAACGGACAAGACACAGAAAGCGTTACGCACTACGTGCCGCTAAAGACCACGCTAGCTGGTCGAACCACGGAAGCGACGTTCCGGATCATAGATATCGGAAGGTTTAACATCATTATAGGGCAGAAATGGATGAAGAACTAGAAAGCTATCGTTGACGTAGATAAAGGAACGATCAGGTTCAAAACCCCGGGTGGCGGAGCAGGGACCATCGGAAAGGTCGCTACCGTCGCCGCCAAGCCGAAAGCTACGGAGTCCGCGAGAGAGGCTCCGTCCGATCGTTCCAAACCCCCGGTTACCGTCGGAATAATGAGCTTAGAAGCTATAACGACCCTTACGAAGTCGCCGGACAACGAGATTTACGCTATCTTAATAAAAGACATCGAAGACTACCGGAAGATAATGGCGGAAGAAGAAGCGGACCTACTGGAGGTATTGCCAAAAGAGCTCTACGGTTACGCTGACGTGTTCTTAAAAGCCGACTCCAACCTTCTGCCGCTCCATCGACCGGAATATAACAACAAGATCCGACTAAAAGAGGGAGCCGCGCTCCCAAGAACCGAGCCCCTAAGACGACTGTCACCGGCCGAACTGGACTAAGTGGAGGTGTTTGTTCGCGAAAACCTGGCGAAGAAGTTTATTACGCCGAGTTCGGCCGAATATGCGTTACCGATTCTTTTCGTAAGGAAACCAGGGGGTAGTCTGTGTTGCGGCAGTGGAAAGAGGTAGGACAGATTGATGGGGTGGACCCTGGATTTCGGCTCGGCCCGTCCGGGCCGAGCCGGGCCTTGGCACACCACCCTCCATCAAGGCCCACCGCCACCACCACATAGGTTCTTTTCCCTCCTCAGTTCGAGATATAGTTATCAAAAAGGCCGTATTGAATCATATCTGCGTGCCCGGATCATTATATCTCGAACTCACTCTCCACACCCCGCGCTGCGCGAAAGGGCCCGTTAAACCATCCGGAAACCCGAATAACGCACGCGCACCCACCAACAACAACCCCCCAAGGCACCGTAAGAAAATAGAAGGCTTCTCAGCGGTAGAGAGCGGCGTAACAGGCCGCCGCGGAAAGAGAAAGACTGACAGAGCGAGCAGGCGCTCCAGTGTAATTAACGATAAGATCGTCATTAGAGGTTTTACAGCGGAAGAGACCGCTAAGATCAAGGAACGAATAAGCGAATATAGGAAGATCTACGACTGCACGATCGAGGAACTGGAGAACTACGTAAACGAGAATAGAATAGGGAAGGTCTACGACGGTATAGACCTTATTAAGACGCTATTCTACAGAACGCTGGAAGAGAACAGACAACTAAGAGAAGAAACTAAAGCGGTAAGGGCCGAAAAGGAATCGGCAGAGACCATTATCGACGTATTAGAACACTAAGCGTCGAATCGACTAGCGCAACTGAAGGAGCTAAAGGATCAGCTAGCTAATATAGAAGCAGCGAAATCGTCGTCGCTACCGCGGCGAGAAACCCACGCTAAGACCGCCTTACCAGCGGCCTATAGTTAAGGTAGCACGTTAATGACGTTACTACCGGATCCACCGGTTTTCGGTAGCGGAGACTCTAAAGCGTAGGAGGCGTTTAAGAAGAAGATCAAGAACAAGATAAGCCGCGATTACGCATCGAGCAGCGAAGAGGATAGATTGGCGTACCTAGAATCGCGACTAGAAGGTAAAGCTTTTTCGTTAGTAGCGGACCTAGAAGAGGTAACCGCCGAAGAAGCGATCAAAGCGTTAGATCAACGCTTTGGAGACCCATTCCGAAAGAAGACAGCCCGTAAGCAGCTGGATAAGATCAACCAGAACCGGCAGACGTTTAAGGAATTCTACGGTTTGTTTAGAAAACATGCGATTAGGGCCTAAGTGGCGGAAGATAAGCAGCTCTACCTATTAAGGCAGAAGCTGAACCCTGAACTAGCCGCCGCTATGGCGTCTGTAGAAGACGAAGGCCTTAAGGGCTTCGTGCATTAAACGAGGGTCACCGCGAGAAACTTGAGCGCTTACGCGAAATTACGAGAATCGGTTCAGAAGCCGTCGCCGTCGCCGTCGCTAATGCGGACAACCAGAGCCCCCGCGCCCTTCCGACGCGGCCCCCAGCCGCCTTACGTGCCGCGACCGTCGTTCGTCCCTACCTGTTTCGCGTGCGGAAAGCCTGGCCACATCGCTACGAGCTGCCAAGCATCGGATAAGCAGAAGCAGGAGTATTATGTTATAAAGCAGCCTTAGCCGCAGCCGCCGAGAAAGACAATTCAAGCCATCGAGCCGGCTCCGAACGATGCTGACGGCGTAGACGGCGGCGTGCAGCTGAGAATTATAGGAAAAGACTAGCTAGACGGATAGGCCCCCTATCCAGTATAGACAACAGGGCATCAACGCGAACTACGTCGACGAAAGAGAGCATCAATAGCTGCAGCGATCCGCTCTCGGCGGCAGTGGAAGTGAACACGGAAACAGCTATTATCCTTCCGATTACTGTCTACCCCCTTAACGGATCGAGCAAACCCCTCTAGCTGAAAGCTTTCATCGATACCGGAGCTCTTATCGGCGCGGCGATCCACCACCGACTGGTCCGGAAGCTGACGAATGGATACGGTTATCCGGTGGAACTGGCGTCGCCAACGAAGATTTCGGCGTATAACGGACAAGACACAGAAAGCGTTACGCACTACGTGCCGTTAAAGACTACGCTGGCTGGTCGCACTACGGAAGCGACGTTCCGAATCATAGATATCGGAAGATTTGACATTATTATAGGGCAGAAATGGATAAAGAACCAGAAAGCCGTCGTCGACGTAGATAAAGGAACGATCAGATTCAAAACCCGAGGTGACAGCGTCGTCACTGCCGAATCGAGAGCCGCGGCTGCCAATGTAACCCCGTCAGACCGTTCCGAACCCCTGGTCACCGTCGGAATAATAAGTTCGGAAGCTATAACGACCCTCGCGAAGTCGCTGGATAATGAGATCTACGCTATCTCGATGAAAGACATCGAAGACTACCAGAAGATAATGGCGGAAGAAGAAGTGGACCCTCTAGAGGTGCTACCGAAAGAACTCCATAGTTACGCTAACGTCTTCTTAAAAGCCGACTCCAACCTCCTGCCGCTCCATCGACCGGAATATAACAACAAGATCCGATTGAAAGAGGGGGCTACGCTGCTAAGAACCGAGCCCCTCAGACGACTGTCGCCGGCAGAATTGGACTAAGTGGAGGTGTTTCTTCGCGAGAACCTGGCGAAGAAGTTTATTACGCCGAGTTCTGCCGAATACGCGTTACCGATTCTTTTCGTAAGAAAACTAGGGGGTAGTCTGCGGCTCTGCGTAGACTATCGCGGCCTTAACGAGGTCACCAAGAGAGACGTGTACCCGCTGCCGCTGATCGACGAGACTATCCAGCGCGTAGCGAAGGCTAAGTGGTTCAGCAAGCTGGATATCCGCTAAGCGTTCCATCGACTAAGGAATAAAGAAGGGCAGACAGAAGACCTTACGACGTTCGCGACGCGTATAGGCAATTTCAAGTAGTTAGTGATGCCTTTCGGACTTACCAACGCGCCGGCAGTGTAGCAACGCTTTATAAACTACACCTTTATGGACATGTTGGAACGGTTCGTGTCTATCTATTTAGACGACATTCTTATCTACACGGATGGAACGAGAGATCAGCACACGGACTACATCAAGAAGGTGCTGACCAGGCTCCGCGAGGTCGGATTGAACGCGGACACGAAAAAGAGCGAGTTCTATCAGACCGAAGTCAAATATCTCGGTCTGATCGTCGGAAGAGATAGAATTCGGATAGACCCCTTAAAGCTCGCCGCCGTAGCGGAATGGAAGCAGCCGAAATCCGGAAACACTACGCAAATCAGAGCGTTTCTCGGATTCTGCAGCTATTATCGACGGTTTATTAAGGACTTTAGCAAGATCGCGAGACCCCTGAACGAAGCGTTAAAGAAAGAGGCTGCCGGCCTATAGAATAAGAGGTGCACGGAAGCTTTCGTACAGCTAAAAGAAGCAGTAGCCTCGGCGCTGGTCCTGGCACACTTCCGACCGGAAAAGACGATCTACGTAGAAACGGACGCTTCCGACACAGTAACGGCCGGAGTCCTTTCTCAATATAGCGACGACGAGACCCTCCATCTAGTGGCTTTCTTCAGCAAGTCTATAACGGAAGCTAAGCGGAACTACGCTATCTACGATAAGGAGCTGCTGGCGATTATTCAGGCTTTCGAGGAGTGGAAACCGGAGCTAATAGCTGGAAAGAGCACGGTCCAGGTCCTTACGGACCACCAGTCGCTAACTTACTTTATAAAGACGCAGAAGCTCTTACGACGTTAAGCACGGTAGGCTGCCTACCTATCAGGGTTCGACTTTAAGATTACCTATTGACTAGGGGCTCAAAACGGAAAGGCTGACGCGCTGACGAGAAGAGAAGGGAAGACGAGCCGCGCGAAGGAAGATCCGAACATGTTTTAGAAGGTGTTGACCGAGCGGATAGTAGACGCAGAGGTGTTGAAAGAGGTAGGGGTCTGCGCAGTAGAACCGGCCCCTAAGGAAGAGACTCTCTACGAGAAGGTCAAGCAGCTTAATTAGAAGCAGAAGCTCGGCAAAACCGGTTCAGGGAAGCTGATAGTGCTAGAAGAACTAATTACAGAGATCATCCAGCTGGTCTACGGCTCTATAGATGTTGGCTACGCTGGAGCGAAGAAAACGATACAGGCAGTAAGAACGATCTACTGGTTTCTACGAATCTACGAGCGGATCCACCGATTTATCGCCAACTGCTACGCGTGCCGATTGGCGAAGCCGCGTTACGGCCTTCCAGCAGGCTTATTAAAGCCACTGCCGATCCCCGAGAAACCGTAGCAACACATTACGATAGACTTCGTAACCGGCCTGCCGGAATCCGACGGATATAACGCTACGCTTAACGTAGTAGATCGGCTAAGTAAAGAACGGCACTTTATCCCCTGCCGAGCAAGAGACGAAGGAACCACTGCGGAAGAGACCGCACGGATGTTGATTCAACACGTGTAGAAGCACTATAGCCTGCCGGACACTATTACTACGGATAGGGGTTCTTAATTCACCGCCGACGTATAGAAAGCTATCAACTAAGCTCTCGGAATTCAGGGAAAGCTTAGCACCGCCGCTTACCCTTAAACTAACGGTCAGTCTGAAGTGGCTAATCGCGAGATAGAGCGATATCTGCGAACCTTCTGCAGCCACTATTAAGAAAAGTGGGTAGAGGTGCTGCTAATGGCCGAATTCTGCGCCAATTTAGCACAGTCAGAAGCGACGTCGCTAGCGCCGTTCGAGATAACACACGGTTATCTTCTGAGGCTGAGTTTCTATCCGCCGAGCGACGCTAATTCGCCAGAGCTTTCTACGTCGTCAAAGAGAGTCGCCGCCGCAGCGGCAGAAGCGCTACGATCTCAGATAGAAGAAGCTATCAAGGTAGCGAGAGACGCGATGGAATCGGCTCAGAAGAAGATAGTAACTCGAACTAATAGGAGCCGGTCGCCAATAGAATTTAAAGAAGGTCAAAAGGTATAGCTTAATACGCGAAACCTAAGGCTAAAAGGAAACGCGAAGCTTAACCCGCGCTACGTAGGTCCGTTCAAGATAATAGAAAAGAGGTCGCCAGTAACTTATCGGCTCGAGCTGCCAAAGGCGTTCCGAATCTACGACGTTTTCCATTCCGATCTACTAAGCCTGAACCCTAAGAACGGTCTGCTGCAGCAGGGGTTCGCCGAACCCCCAGCAATCGAGATAGACGGCGATAAAGAAGAGTAGGAGGTGGAAGATGTAATGGACGTAAAGAAGATAAGGGGGTCCATTAAAGCGAGAATATCGTAGAAAGGGTAGCCGGAAGACTACGAATAGTATCCAATCGAGAACCTGCGGAATTCGGCAGAGCTGCTAAGAGACTTTTATGCGCGGAACCCGGAGAAGCCAAAGCCGGAATGGCTCTAAAGCCGATCCTTCCGGAAGAAAAAGAAGAAAGCTACGTCCGCTCTACCGGCGCGGAAGCCGATAAAGACGATCGTGTCGGTCGCCTTCGGCGAGGTCATCGACGCGGCCACTACCTACGGCAGTCGGCAGGAAGCTCGCCGACGCCGTAGCGTGCCAGCGCCGCCGACCCTGTAGTAGGTAAAGGCTTTAGTGGAAGAGAAAAAGAAGAAGAAGAAACGACACTGCGGACGGATCTATATAGACCTCCGAGACGACGCACAGACCAGCCACGCCGCAGCTTAGATAACCTACAGTCCAGATCAGATAGCACGGATCAGGCGAGCGGATCACATAAACGCTATGTAAAGGACTTTAGATGCCGACGATGTGAAGAACGCGAAAAGCGACGAAAAGAACGCCGATTGTAAGGAAGGAAGACGCGACGTCGGCGTTGGAGGGGATTTTTCAAAAAAAAAAAAAAAGAAGAAGAATGGATATTTTCGAATAGATGAGATGACTAAGCAGTCGAGGGCGACCGCTGATAAGGGAGGGGGGTAGTGTTGCGGCGGTAGAAAGAGGTAGGACAGATTGATAGGGTGGACCCTAGATTTCGGCTCGGCCCGTCCGGGCCGAGCCGGGCCTTGGCACACCACCCTCTATCAAAGCCCACCACCACCACCACATAGGTTCCTTTCCCTCCTCAGTTCGAGATATAGTTATCAAAAAGGCCGTATTGAATCATATCTGCGTGCCCGGATCACTAAGCAAGAAGCTAGATTGGAGGAACAGGAAGTTTATAGTAGTACGACCGGTAGGGACATACGCTATACGACTAAACACTCCCCTAGGGATTTACCTAGTCTTCTATATAGACCTTATACAGCTAGCGAATACGGACCCCCTGCTGCACTAGACGACGGACGACGCGCGCCTACCGGCGATTATAACCGAAGGCCAGGAAGAGTATAAGGTAGAAGGGATCCTTAAGAGCTAAAGGAAGAAGAAGAGGGTAGAGTACCTAGTAAAGTAGAGAGGATAGGCAGAGCCTATATAGGAACTGTATAAGGCTCTGCAGGACACAACCGCACTAGACAGATAGGAGGAGAACCATCCCCCTGCCTAGTTACAGTAACACTGCGCCGTACGGCAGAGAGGGGCACGATCTACCCTAAGGACAGGGTAGCCGCTAGCAACCTAGGTTGTTAAAGGATCGAGAATTACGACATAGGACACTACAGGATCCTACTAACATAACATCGTACGACACTGTACAGGAAAAGGGCTAAAAGAGGGGAACAGCTAGGAACAGATAGGAAGGAGAGTAGGAATAGGAGGAGTTAGGAACAAAACTGTCCGAAATTTCTTATACTACCTAAGGAGGGGGGGTAGCTTACTAGCCACTACCCTAGGGGACCAGAGCAACCGACTCCTTATCTAAGATCTCAATTACCTCCTGCCCGGCAGGGCCCCCACCCCTACTAGGGCCAGCCCTAGGGAGCAGAGGCACCCCCCTACCCCTATGCGCCTTCTCCGGACAGCAGTAGAGGCAGTAGAGGGAGCTATCCTTCTACTTACACAAGGCATATACTCTAGCCTAGAAGCCTAGGAGGCAGTATAGGCTAAGTAAGGGCCGGGGGGAGTTGGAGCAGGGGGCGTAGGGCTGGCCCCGGGTAGCGATAAGGATAGCGTTAACGTACGACGCCCAGGCTATAGCTAGCCGCTAGGGTGTAACCTAGGCGGGGTTACACTAGAAGGCGTAGTAGGGCAGCTCGGCCGCATCCTGCTGTTCGTTGGTATAGCACCTAAGACGTTAGCTTAGACTGTACAGAAGACGGGAATCTGTACGAACCGGAAGTGTAGCTGTTAGTTAAATTAAGGACTCTACTACTAAAGGCGGAAATAGGAGGGGACCCTAGCTAGACGAGCAGAGGAGGAGGAACTAGCAACTACGAGGGAGCTACTAGACAGGGCGGACGACATAATAGTAGATAGTGGATAGTAGATAGTAGGTAGTAGATAGTAGACGGTAGACAGTAGTAGACAGTAGTAGACAGTAGACAGCGTAGGAGGAGGAGGCAGGCAGAGAATAGAAAGAAAAGGGGGAGGGAAAGAGAAGGGAGAGGTTTGGAATTTAGGAGGTAACTGCCTGCTATAAGAGGGAATAGCAACTAGGGCAGCTGCTATAACTAGGTAAAATAGCAAGGAGGCAACTACGACCTAGTAGGCGACGAGCGACGACTATATAGACAGCCGGACGGAAATAGGAAGTCGCGACCTACTAAAGGAACAGCAGGAACTAAGGGTGTTCGGCATGCTACTGTACGAAAAGGGCACTACGAGAAGGGAGGGGGGGGGTATTGTTAGGGGGCGCTGCCCAGCCTAGGTCCTAGACCCGACCTAAGCCAGCCGTCGCCCTAAGGACTGCGACTTAGCGGCGCCAGCATAACCCCACCCTCTGTACGGAACTACCGACAGGACCCTACTCCTATATAGAGGGAGAACCCTATAGTCCTGTATAGAGGAGAACTGCTGCCCCTCTAAATAGAGGGAAAACTCTACATTACTATACAGAGGGGGAACTCCCGATCCTCTATACAGAATGTAAACCTTGTACCCCTGCACAGGAGGAAATTGCTAGCTTGGCTTTATAGGTACAAATTGTACAGCAGCAGACGACAAAGGAACTGCCTATCAGTTCCTTTATATAGATACCCAGCCTTAAGTTTCTAAACCAAGATTCTTAAGCCCCTTACACCCTAAGGACTGCGACTTAGCAGTGCTAGCACAACCCTACCCTCTATACAGAGTTACCGACACGACCCTACTTCTATATAGAGAAAGAATCCTATAGCCCTATATAGAGGGAAATTGCCGCCCCTCTAAACGGAGGGAAAACTCTATACTACTATACAGAGGGAAACTGTTAGGAGGCGCCGCCCAGCCTAGGTCCTGGACCTAAGCTAGCCGTCGCCCTAAGGACTGCGACTTAGCGGCGCCAGCATAATCCTACCCTCTGTACAGAGTTACTAATACGACCCTACTCCTGTACAGAGGGAGAATCCTATAGCCCTATATAGAGGGGAATTGCTGCCCCTCTAAACAGAGGGAAAACTCTGTATTACTATATAGAGGGAAACTCCCGATTCTCTGTATAGAGTGTAAACTTTGTATCCCTATATAGAGGGAAATTGCCAGCTTAGCTTCGTAGGTACAAATTGTACAGCAGCAGACGACGAAGGAACTGCCTATTAGTTCCTTTATATAGATACCTAGCCTTAAGTTTCTAAACTAAGATTCTTAAGCCCTTGTATTAGGAACTAATCTTACTGTTAGTAACTGCAGTAATACAACGAAGATAGACAGCGACATCCCTATAGACCCTGCAGCTATGCAGGATTAGATAAACTGCGTATATAAGGAGCTGCTAGCATACAAGAGGCAGCTCGAACAGCAAGTAAGCTACTAGGCTGCAATAATTTCCTAACGGGAACAGGAGCTACGACAGCTTAGGGCGTCCGATTGCAATCCGACCCCTATAAAGACGACGACGAACACGACGGCCTACACCTAGGCCTCTAAGAGCAAACTCCCTAACGTTACTACTTATAATAGTAAGGCTCTGGCTAAGTACCCCTCCTAGGCTGTCCAGATACGCTCTAAGCTTCTAGTCGACTTAGGAGTATACCCGACTAAGCTAGACAAGGTAGTATACCTCTTTAGGAAGTTAAAGGGAAGGGCGGCAGCACAGATTCTGCTGTACTACGAGACAGCTATTGCTAACCTAGCAATAGCTACGACGACGATGCTCTAGGCAGCTCTTAATAAGAGCTATAAGGACCTAGACTGCGAGAGCTAAGCACTCCTATAGGTTAATACAATAAAGTAAGCACGCAAGACTGTACGAGAGTTCCTTACAGAATACGACTAGATCCTAGCAGAGGCAGGAGGACTCTAATAGGAAGATAGGATAAAAATTACCTCCTTAGAGATAGGCCTCTCTAAGGAGATTATAACAGGATGATCCGGGCACGCAGATATGATTCAATACGGCCTTTTTGAAGACTATATCTCGAACTGAGGAGGGAAAGGAATCTACGTAGTGGTGGTAGTAGGCTTTGATAGATAGTGGTGTGCCAAGGCCCGGCTCAGTCCGTTCCGGAACCTAAATCCCGGAAGGGGCCGAGCCGAAATCCAGGGTCCACCCTATCAGTCTGTCCCACCTCTTTCTGCCGCCGTAACACCACCCCCCTCCCTCACCAGCGGTCGCCCTCGACCGCTTACTTATCCTCCTTTTTCTTCTCTCTTTTTTTTTTTTTGAATTCCTTTACTTGGCGTCCATCTGATCCGTGCGTTTGATCCGTGCTATCTGATCTGAACCGTAGGTTATCTGAGCTGCGGCGCGGCTGGTCTGTGCGCCGGCGCGGAGGTCTATATAGATCTTTCTGCGGCGCCGTTTTTCTTCTTCTTTTTCTCTTCTACCAAAGCCCTTACCCACCGCAGGGTCGGCGGCGCTGGCACGCTACGGCGTCGGCGAGCTTCCTGCCGCACTGTCGGTAGGTAGTGGCTGAGTCAAAGACCTCCCCGAGGTGACCGTTACGATCGTCTTTATCGGCTTCCGCGTTAGTAGAGCGGACGTAGCTTTCTTCTTTCTTTCTTCCGGCATAATCAGCTTCAGACCCATTCGGGTTTCGGCTTCTTCAGGTTCCGCACATAGAACTCTCTTAGCAGCTCTGCCGAATTCCGGAGGTTCTCGACCGGATACCATTTATAGTCTTCCGGCTACCCCTTCTACGAGATCCTCGCTTTGATGGACCCCCTCGTCTTCTTTACGTCCATTACGTCTTCTACCTCCCACTCTTCTTCATTACCGTCTATCTCGACCGGCGGGGGTTCGGCGAACCCTTGTCGTAGCAGACCGTTTTCAGGGTCCAAGCTTAGCAGATCTAAATGGAAAACGTCGTAGATCCGGAACGCCTTTGGCAGCTGGAGCCGATAAGTCACCGGCGATCTCTTTTCTACTATCGTAAACGGACCTACGTAGCAGGGGTTGAGCTTGGCGTTCCCTTTTAGCCTTAGGTTTCGCGTGTTAAGCTACACCTTTTGGCCTTCCTCGAATTCCAGTAGTGACCTTTTTCTATCAGCTCGAGTCACTATCTTCTTCTAAGTCGATTCCATCGCTTTCCTCGCTACCCTAATAGCTTCTTCTATTTAAGCCTTAAGTGCTTTAGCCGCGACGGCGGCGACTCTCTTTGACGACGTGGCGGTAGATGGTTCTACAGAGCTGGGTTCGTTCGGCGGTTGGAAACTTATTCTCGGAAGATAGCTATGCGTTATTTCGAACGGTGCCAGCGACGTAGCCTTAGACGGTGCCGAGTTGGCGCAGAACTCGGCTATCGGCAACACCTTAACCCATTCTTCTTGATAGTGGCTGCAGAAGGTTCGCAGATATCGTTCTATCTCGCGGTTAGCCACTTCAGACTGACTGTCAGTTTGAGGGTAAGCGGCTGTGCTAAGCTTTCTACGAATTCCGAGGGCTTGGTTAATAGCTTTCTATACGTCGGCTGTAAATTAAGGACCCCTATCCGTAGTGATAGTGTCCGACAGCCTATAGTGCTTTCATACGTATTGGATCAACATTCTCGCCGTTTCTTCCGCAGTAGTTCCTTCGTCTCTCGCTCGGCAGGGGATAAAGTGGCGCTCTTTGCTTAGCCGATCCACTACATTAAGCGTAGCGTTATATCTATCGGAATCCGGCAGGCCGGTTACGAAATCCATTGTAATGTGCTGCTATAGTTTCTCAGGGATCGGAAGTGGCTTCAATAAGCCTGCTGGAAAGCCGTAACGCGGCTTCGCCGTTCTGCATACGTGGCAGTTACGATAAATCGGTGGATTCGCTCGAATATTCGCGGAAACCAGTAGATCGTCCTTACTGCCTGCATCGTCTTCTTCGCGCCTGCGCAGCCAACATCTATAGAGCTATGGACCAGCTGGATAACCTCTGTAATTAGTTCTTCCGGAACTATTATCTTCCCTGAACCGGTCTTGCCGAGCTTCTGTTGCTGATTAAGCTGCTTTACCTTTTCGTAGAGAGTCTCTTCTTTAGGGGCCAGTTCCACTGCGCAGACCCCTACCTCTTTCAGCACCTCTGCGTCTACTATCCGCTCGGTCAGCACCTTCTGGAACATGTTCGGATCTTCTTTCGCGCGGCTGGTCTTTCCTTCCCTTCTCGTCAGCGCGTCAGCCTTTCCATTTTGAGCTCCGGGTCGATAGGTAATCTTAAAGTCGAACCCGGATAAGTAGGCTGCCTACCGGGCTTGGCGGCGTAATAGCTTCTGCGTCTTTATAAAGTAGGTCAGTAACTGGTGGTCCGTAAGGACCTGGATTGTGCTCTGTCCAGCTATAAGCTCCGGTTTCTATTCTTTAAAGGCCTGAATAATGGCCAGCAGTTCTTTATTATAGATAGCGTAGTTCCGCTTAGCTTCCGTTATAGATTTGCTGAAGAAGGCCACCGGGTGGAGGGTCTCGCTATCGTCAGCGTATTGAGAAAGGACCCCTGCCGTCACTATATCGGAAGCGTTCGTTTCTACGTAGATCGTCTTTTCCGGCCGGAAGTGTGCTAGAACTGGCGCAGAGGCTACCGCTTCTTTCAGCCGGTTAAAGGCTTCCGTGCACTTCTCGTTCTATAGGCCAGCGGCCTCCTTCTTTAATGCCTTATTTAGGGGTCTTGCTATCTTGCTAAAGTCCTTAATGAACTGTCGATAGTAGCTGCAGAATCCGAGAAACGCTCTGATTTAGGTAGTGTTTCCGGATTTCGGCTGCTTCCATTCCGCGACGGCGGCGACCTTTAAGGGGTCTATACGAATTCTATCTCTTCCAACGATAAGACCGAGATATTTAACCTTAGTCTAATAGAACTCGCTCTTCTTCGTGTCTGCGTTTAATCCGACCTCGCGGAGCCTAGTTAGCACCTTCTCGATGTGGTCCGTGTGTTGCTCTCTCGTTCTATCTGTATAGATAAGGATGTCGTCTAAGTAGATAGACACGAACCGCTCTAGCATGTCCATAAAGGAATAGTTTATAAAGCGTTGCTATACCGCCGGCGCGTTGGTAAGTCCGAACGGCATTACCAGCTACTTAAAATTGCCTATACGCGTAGCGAATGTCGTAAGGTCTTCTGTTTGCCCTTCCTCATTTCGCAGTCGATAGAACGCTTGGCGGATGTCCAGCTTGCTGAACCACTTAGCCTTTGCTACGCGCTGTATAGTCTTATCTATTAGCAGCAGTGGATATACGTCTCTCTTAGTGACCTCGTTAAGGCCTCGATAGTCTACGCAGAGTCGCAGACTACCCCCTAGTTTCCTTACGAAAAGAATCGGTAACGCATATTCGGCAGAACTCGGCGTAATAAACTTCTTCGCCAGATTTTCGCGAACGAACACCTCTACTTGGTTCAGTTCCGCCAGCGACAGTCGTCTTAGGGGCTCAGTTCTTAGCAGCGTAGCTCCCTCTTTTAGTCGGATCTTGTTGTTATATTCCGGTCGATAAAGTGGCAATAGGTTGGAGTCGGCTTTTGAGAAGATGTCAGCGTAACTATAGAGCTCGTTTGGCAGCACCTCTAGTAGATCCACTTCGTCTTCCGCTATTATCTTCCAGTAGTCTTCGATGTCTTTTATTAAGATGGCGTAGATCTCGTTGTCCGGTGACTTCGCGAGGGTCGATAAAGCTTCCGAGCTTATTATTCCGATCGTAGGCGCAGGCTCGGTAGAGGTAGGCAGAGCCGTTTTGCCGCTGGTCGCCTCTGATCTTGCTGTCGCGGCTGCGACCGATTCGGTGGTAACGGCGCTGTCACCTTAGATTTTGAATCTGATCGTTCCTTTATCTACGTCGATAATGGCTTTCTGGTTCTTTATCTATTTCTGCCCTATAATGATGTCAAACCTTCCGATATCCATAATTCGGAACGTCGCTTCTGTGGTGCGACCAGCTAAGGTAGTCTTTAGCGGCACGTAGTGCATAACGCTTTCCGTGTCTTGTCCGTTGTATGCCGAAATCTTCGTCGGCGACGCCAGTTCCACCGGATAGCCGTATCTATTTATTAGCTTCTGAACCAGCCGGTGGTGGATCGCTGCGCCAATAAGAGCTCCGGTGTCGATGAAAGCTTTCAGCTAGAGGGGTTGGCGCGACTTCTTAACAGGGTAGATCGTAATAGGAAGGATAATGGCCGTTTCCGTATTCACTTCTACAGCCGCTAAGAGCGGGTCGTTACAGCTGTCAATGCTCTCTTCTCGCGGCGATTCGTTTCTATTTGGTGCCCTTCTATTAATACTAGGTAGGGGGTCTATCCGTCCAGCTGGTCTTTTCCCGTAATTCTTAACTGAACCCCGCTGTCTACGCTGTCAGTGTCGTTCGGAGCCGGCTCTATAGCTTGTATGGTCTTTCTTGGTAGCTGCGGCTGCAGCTGCTTTATAACACGATACTCCTGCTTCTGCTTATCCAATGCTTGGCATCTCGTAGCGATGTGGCCAGGCTTGCTACACGCGTAGCAGGTGGGGACGAACGACGAGCGCTGCGAATTAAATGGCTGCTGGGGGCGCTGTCGGTATAGGACGGGGGCTCTGGTTCCCTGCAGCGACAGCGACAGCTTCTGAACCGATTCGCGTAATTTCGCGTAAGCGCTCAAGTTTCTCGCGGTGACTCTCGCTCGGTGCACGAAGCTCTTAAGGTCTTCGTCTTCTACAGACGCTATAGCGGCGGCCAGTTCAGGGTTCAGCTTCTGCCTTAATAGGTGGAGCTGCTTATCTTCCGCTACTTGGGCCCTAATCGCATATTTTCTAAACAAACCGTAGAACTCCTTAAACGTCTGCCGGTTCTGGTTGATCTTGTCTAACTGCTTACGGGCCGTCTTCTTCCGGAATAGGTCTCCGAAGCGTTGATCTAGCGCTTTGATCGCTTCCTTAGCGGTCACCTCTTCTAGGTCCGCTACTAGCGAAAAAGCTTCACCTTCCAATCGCGATTCTAGGTACGCTAATCTATCCTCTTCGCTGCTCGATGCGTAATCGCAGCTCATCTTATTCTTGATCTTCTTCTTAAATGCCTCCTACGCTTTAGGGTCTCTGCTACCGAAAGCAGGTAGGTCCGGCAGTAGCGTCATCGTAGTGCTACCTTGACTATAGGCTGCCAGTAAGGCGGTCTCTGCGTGGGTTTCTCGCCGCGGTGGCGGCGACTTCGCTGCTTCTATATTAGCTAGTTGATCCTTCAGCGCCTTTAGCTACGCTAGTCGATTCGCCGCCTGGTTTTCTAGCACATCTATAATGGTCTCGGCCGATTCCTTCTCGGCTCTTACCGTCTCTACTTCCTCTCTTAGCCGTCTGTTCTCTTCCAGCGTTCTGTAGAACAGCGTCTTAATAAGGTCTATACTATCGTAGACCTTTCCTATCCTATTCTCGTTTATATAGTCTTCCAGTTCCTCGATCGTACAGTCGTGGATCTTCCTATATTCGGCCATTCGTTCTTTGACCTCAGCGGTCTCTTCCGCTGTAAAACCGCTAATAACGATCTTATCGTTAATTACACTAGAGCGCCTACTCGCTCGGTTAGTCTTTCCTTTTCTGCTTCTGCTGCGGCCTGTAACGCCGCTCTCTACCGTCGAGAAGCCTTCCATCTTCTTACAGTGCTGGGGGTTGTTGTTGGTGTGGGTGCGCGTGCGTTATTCGGGTTTCCGGATAGTTCGACGGGCCCTTTCGCGCAGCGCGGGGTTTGTGTAGAGAGTGAGTTCGAGATATAATAATCCGGGCACGCAGATATGATTCAATACGGCCTTTTTGATAACTATATCTCGAACTGAGGAGGGAAAGGAATCTACGTAGTGGTGGTGGTGGGCTTTGATGGATGGTGGTGTGCCAAGGCCTGGCTCGGTCCGTTCCGGAACCTAAATCCCGGAAGGGGCCGAGCCGAGATCCAGGGTCCACCCTATTAGTCTGTCCCACCTCTTTCTGCCGCCGTAACACAGGACTAGTAGGCGTAATGCGACTAGCTACGTACAAGGAATTCTATAATCTCCTTAGGATAGTCGACGACTAGCAGCGTAGGCTTAGACGGATAAGCTGCGCTTATAAGATGCGACAACCCCTCTAGCAGCAGACGGATGCTATAGACTAGGAACTAACGACGACGAGAGTAGCGGCAGCAGTTACTGTACGGCTAAGGGCCGCTGCTAAAAGGGCACAGTAGGTAGATATAGCTACCCTAGACAAGAGAAGGGCAGAAGGGAGCTGCTATAGGTATAGCAAGATGGGCTATATTGTACAGAATTGCAGGCTTTTGCTAGCAGAGAGACCTAGGGGATAGCCGACTACTGCAAGGGTAGCAACTGCAGCGCCCTAACAAGAGAATTAAGAGTCCTACTTAGACGACAACGAGTCGGGAAAAGAGTAGCCTCTAAGCGAAGGCTCTACTAGAGGTATATACAAGATAGATTGCTAAATTAAAGCACTACTTAATTATCTTTTAAGAGTAACTATATAACGACTACGCCGTTTATCGTACGACCTACGCTAAACAGGACCGCTACGGCGCGGACACTAATTGATACAGGATATTTGGTATACAGAGTAATTAGCGAAGACTTCGTACAGAGACACTATATTAAGACGACCCCTACTATACCTATATACATACTGGGCATTACTAGGCGAGGACTGGACATTACCTATATAGTAAAAGTAACGATAGAGCTACAGGGACACTATAAGCAGGACTTATAACTCTATGTCGTACAGGACAAGTTAGGGTATAACCTAATATTAGGGAAGCTATAGATAGAGCGCTAGTAGGGCAAGCTGGACGTTAGGCGAGGACGGCTGTACCTAGCAGTAACGAAGCAGAGGCTCCGAGACTAAGGGAGGATTCTGCAGGGCGGCAATGCTAAGGCCAAAATCAACACTGCAACTGCAGACATTAAGAAGGCATTAGCGCCTAAGAAAAAGACGGACCCCTATACGAAGCTCCTAGCAGAATACGCAGAATACCTAGACCTCTTTAAGCCAAAGTCGGCCCCGAAACTGCCACTATACTAAGGAGAAGGAATTAACTATAACATCTAGCTAGAGCCCTGTCCGGATAGGAGTCTGCCTAAAGTACTGTACGGCCTACTATACAGTATGTCCTCTAGAGAACTCCTAGTACTACGCAAGACACTGGACGACCTACTTGCTAAGGGTTTTATTCGTGCAAGTACCTCGTCTATAGGAGCTCCAGTATTGTTTGTCTATAAGGAGGGCAAGGCTAGCTTGCGTTTCTGCGTAGACTACAGAGGTATTAACGCGATTACTAAGAAGGACTGGTACTCCCTACCCCTTATTAAGGAGACTTTCGGACAGATTAGTAAGGCAAAGTAGTTTACTAAGCTTAACGTAGTCTCGGCTTTCTACAAGATACAGATTAAGGAAGTCTATAAATAGATAACTGTCTTCTGTACGAGATATAGTCTTTTCGAGTAGCTTGTTACCCCCTTTAGCCTTGCTAACGCACTAGCGACCTTCTAGAGGTACATTAATAGGTCCCTATAAGGGTTACCAGACGACATCTGCTCGGCGTACCTCGACGACATACTAGTATTTACGGACAGCATCTATGCAGACTATATACAGGACGTTAAGAAGGTACTAGATCGACTGCAACAGACTAGCTTATACCTCGACGTCGACAAATGTAAATTCAGGGTACAGCGTACGAAATACCTAGGGTTTATTATCGAGGCAGGGAAAGGCATTAGTATAGATAGGAAGAAGATTAATGCTATTAAGCAATAGAAGCCGCCTACAAGTGTTAAGGGCGTACAGGAATTTTTTAGGTTTGCCAACTTCTACCGCTAGTTTATATAGAACTACTCAGAGATCGTACGTCCCCTAGTCGAGCTAATATATAAGGACAAGCAGTTTAAGTAGACGGATAAGTGCAATAGGAGCTTTAATAGGCTAAAGGAGCTCTTTACTACAGGACCAACACTTGCTGCCTTCGACCTAGAACGTACGACGATACTGGAAACTGACTCCTTAGGGTGTTGCATAGGGGGTATCCTGTTATAGGTAGGCTCGGACGGACTTCTGTACCTATATACGTACTTCTCTAAGAAAAACTCCCTAGCTAAGTACAACTACCCTATCTATAACAAGGAATTGCTAGCAGTCGTATAGTGTTGCGAAGTATAGAATAGAGAACTCTGCTCGGTTCCCGAGTTCCTCGCCCTAACTAATTACAAGAGCCTAGAGAACTTTACGCAACCCTAGAAGCTTTCTAAGAGATACGTACGATAGGCAATATACCTAAGCCAATTTAATATAAGGCTCTAGTATCGTAAGGGAAAGGACATCAGCAGGGCCGATACGCTATCTAGACAGGATTAGGACATGCCAACGACGTATAAGGACGACTAGCTAAAATTACGAACATTCTAGATGTTTAAGGAAGAGCTAGGCGAAGGGACTATCCGCCTAGCAGCGACATATATATAGGAACCCTAACTATAGGCATAGGAAGAGGCAGTAGAAAAGGACGATGTCTATCGAGGGGCCTATACAGCGATCTAAGGAGGACAGCGGAAGCTCCTAGTAGAGCTTTACCTTAAGGTGTCGGCAGCAGAGTGCTTAGTAGACGAGGAGAACAACCTAAAGTTTAGAAAATCGGATTTAGGTCCTAGCAGACGAGAAGCTCTGTATAAGCTTAATACAACGGGCGTATAATTCTATAGCAACCGGGCACCTAGGGCGCGAGGAGACGTACAGTATCGTCGCTAGGGACTACTACTAGCTAGCGATAGCAAAGGACATCTGCAGGTTTATACAGAACTGCGATGTCTACAGACGGACGAAGCCCTAGCGTAAACTAAAGCATAGGCTGCTGAAACCCCTACTAATACTGGACCGGCCCTAGCAAGACCTAATAGTAGACTTTATTACAGACCTCCCTAAGAGCGACGGACGGCAGAACATTATAGTAGTTATAGACAAGCTAACGAAGGGAGTAATATTAGAAGGAATAGACTCTATTACAGCTAAGGACACCGCCTAGACATTTATACAGACGACGTTTAGCAAGTACGGATTCCCTAGGTCAATTGTATCGGACCGGGGCACACAGTTTACAAGCTGGCTCTAGGCTAGGGTATGTTAGTTGCTAAACGTAGAACGCCGCCTATTAACTGTATAGCACCTATAGACGGACAGTGTAACAGAAAGGGTTAATTCAATATTGGAAGCATACCTCTAAGCGTACGTCGACTATAACTAGACAAACTGGAACTGCCTTCTCCCTATAGCAGAGCTAGCTATTAATAGCTATATAGCTAACGCTACAGGATTGTCCCTCTTCTTTATAACCTATAGATACGACTACTCCCCGCTCTTACCGACCCTAAGTAGTAACACACTACGCCCTATACGATCTCCGATTTAGCAGGGAGAGGCCATTATACAGACGATTACGAATGCCTATTAATAGGCAAAGGCGAGTCTAGCTATAGCGCAACAGAATGCAGAAGAGCAGGCTAATAAGGGACAACAGGCTGCACTAAGGTACGAGGCAGGAGATAAGGTCTAGCTAAACCAGCGCAACATCTATATAGACCGGCCGAGCAAGAAACTAGATTGGAAGAACCGGAAGTTTATAGTAGTCCAACTAGTAGGAATATACACTATACGACTTAACACTCCCCTAGGGATCTACCTAGTCTTCTACGTAGACCTCGTACAGCTAGCATATATAGACCCCCTGCTGCATTAGACGACGGACGACGTACGCCTACTAGCGATTATTACTAAGGGCTAGGAAGAGTACGAGGTAGAAGAAATCCTTAAGAGCCGAAGGAAGAAGAAGAGAATAGAGTCCCTAGTTAAATAGAGAGGGTAGGCAGAGCCTACGTAGGAACTATACGAGGCCCTCTAGGACTTAACTGCGCTAGACAGGTAGGAGGAAAACTATCCCTCTGCCTAGTTATAGTAACACTGCGCTATACAGCGAAAAGGGGCATAATCTACCCTAGATACAGGGCAGCCGCCGGCAACTTAGGTTGTCGAAGGATCGAGAATTAAGACGTAGGACCCTACTAGGTCCTGCCGACACTATACAGTACAGAAGAGGGGCAGGAGGAAGGGAACAGTTAGGAGATAGGTAAGATAGGTAGAAATAAGAAGGGGATGCGAGCAGAACCGTCTGAAAATTCCTTATACTACCTTAGGAGAGAGTGGATTACTGCCTACTACCCTCTGGGACTAGGACGGCCGACTCCCTATCTAAAATCTCAATTACCTCCCGCCTGGCAGGACCCCTACCTAGGCCAGCACTAGGGAGCAGAGGCACCCCCCTACCCCTACGTGCCTCCTCCGGACAGCGGTAGGGGTAGTAGAGGGAGCTATCCTTCTACTTGCACAAGGCGTAGACCCTAGCCTAGAAGCTAGGGAGGCGGTATAGGCCGAATAAGCCCTAGGGGGAATTAGTGCAGGCGGCATATAGCTAGCTACAAGTAGCAATAAGCATAGCATTAACGTACGATAGGCGGGCTGTAGCGACCTGCTAAGGCGTAACCTAGACAGGGTTACACTAGAAGGCGTAGAAGGGCAGC
Organism: Pseudocercospora ulei; assembly: GCA_016165855.1. Classification (NCBI taxonomy): domain Eukaryota; kingdom Fungi; phylum Ascomycota; class Dothideomycetes; order Mycosphaerellales; family Mycosphaerellaceae; genus Pseudocercospora; species Pseudocercospora ulei. Next base: position 6,725,046 of record JACWNB010000004.1, read on the forward strand.
TCGGCAGCGTCCTGCTGCTTATTAGTATAGTATCTAAGACGTCAGCTTAGACTGTACAGAAGACGAAGACTGTACAAACCGGAAGCGAAGTTGCTGGTCGAGCTAGGCATTCTATAGCTAGAGATAAAAGTAGGGGGGTGATCCGGGCACGCAGATATAATTTAATACGGCCTTTTTAATAACTATATCTCGAACTAAGGAGGGAAAGGAAGCTATGTAGTAGTAGGTAAGAGCTTTAGGGGTAGCTTGCTAAGGCCTGGCTTAGTCCGGAAGGGCCGAGCCGAAATTCCGAGGGTCTACCCTATTACTCAGTCCTATCCCTTTCTGCCGCCGCAACACTACCCCCCTCCCTTACTAGCGGTCGACCTCGACCGCTGACTCGTCTGTTTCTCTCTTTTTTTTTTGATTCTGCTGTTACCTCTTCGCTTTCTTCTGTTTCGAAACTATCCCCTTTTTTTATCTTCTTTCTTCTTATATCTTCTCTATCTGACTTCTTTACTTCGGCGTCTATCTGATCGGCAGAGCTATCTAATCGGAACCAGCGGTTGCCTAAGCTGCGGTGTAACCGGTCTGTGCTCCGCTGCAGATGTCTATATAGATCTATCCGTAGCTCGCTATCTCTTCTTCTTTTTCTTTTCCACTATAGCCTTTGGCGCTACCGCTATTATCCGCCGGTCCTGGCCAGCGGTGGTGGCGGTGGAGCCGAAGACACTGGCCGGCGATTTCTACAATCGTTTCTATCGGCTTCTACGCTGATAGAGTGGACGTGGGTTTTCTTCTTCTTTATTAACTTTCGAGCCACTTAGGCTTCGGCTTCCTCGGGGTTTCGAACGTAAAATTCTCTTAGCAGTTCTGCCGAATTTCGGAGATTCTCGACCGGATACTGTTTATAGTCTTCTAGCTATCTTTTCTACGAGATCCTTGCTTCGACAGACCCTCTTATCTTTCTTATATCTACTATATCCTCCACTTCCTACTCTTCTTCTTCTCTGTCTATCTCGATTAGTAGGGGTTCGGCGAACCCCTAATCCGGAAGACTGTCTTTAGGGTCTAAACTTAGCAGACCCGAATAAAAGACATCGTAGATCCGGAACGATTTCGGTAGCTAGAGCCGGTAGGTTACCGGCGACCTCTTTTCCACTATCTTAAACGGACCTACGTAGCAGGGGTTGAGCTTGGCGTTACCTTTTAGCCTCAGGCTTTATGTGTTAAGCTATACCTTTTAGCCTTCTTCGAATTCTATTAGTAACCGCTTTCTATTAGCTCGAGTTACTATCTTCTTCTAAGTCGATTCTATCGCCTCCTTGGCTATGCGGATTGCTTCTTCTATCTAAGATCTAAGCGCTTCTGCCGCAGCGGCGGCGACTCTCTTTAACGGAGTAGCGGTAGAAGATTCCAAAGAGCCGAGTTCATTCGGCGGTTGAAAGCTTATCCTTAGAAGATAACTATAAGTTATTTCAAACGGCGCTCGTAAGGTGGCTTCTAACCGTACTGAATTGGCGCAGAATTTGGCTATTGGTAACATCTTAACCTACCCTTCTTAATAATAGCTGCAGAAGATCCGTAAATATTTCTCTATCTTACGATTAGTGATGTGACGCGGTACACTTGAGCCAAAAGGGACTGGTCAAGTAACTCGGAAGTGACTTGACCAATGTGTACCAGATATATGAACCTTGGCAAGGCATAGTAATGACACGGGCCAACCCACCCCGTATTACTACCCCCTGCGCTACAGGCTTACGACCTCGTAAGCTGCGCTTACTTACAGGCTACGTATGCTATTGCACAGCCCCCCTATGCAGCATACGCAATCAACCCCCCCCTAGCAGGTCTGCACACAGCCAGCTGGACCTTTACCGGGTCTGCCTCATTCTGTACGGAGTGGTGGACAAACGGACATACGTCAACACTGCTTCCACTCTCCCGTTGAAAGATGCGCCCTCTAGGAATTGAACCCGGGCCTTTTATCGTACACTTTCAGCAGTTACTTCCGAGTTAAGTGATATAACGCGGTACACTTAAGCCAAAAGAGACTGGTTAAGTAACTCGGAAGTGACTTAACCAATGTGTACCAGATATATGAACCTTGGCAAGGCATAGTAATAACACGGGCCAACCCACCCCGTATCAATTGGCTACTTCCGATTATCCGTCCGTTTAGGGATAGACTGCAGTACTAAGCTTCCTACGGATTCCGAGAGCCTGGTTGATACATTTCTATACATTAGCGGTGAATTGAGGACCCCTATCAGTGGTAATAGTGTCCAGCAGGCCGTAGTGCTTCTATATATGCTAAATCAGCATCCTTGCTGTTTCTCCTGCAGTAGTGCCTTTATCCTTTGCTTTGCAGGGGATAAAGTGACGTTCCTTGCTTAGCCGATCTACTACGTTAAGAGTAGCGTCGTATCTATCTAAATCCGGCAGGCCTGTTACGAAATCTATCGTAATGTACTGCTACAGTCTCTTAGGGATCGGAAGTGGCTTTAACAGACTGGCCGGAAGGCCGTATCGTAGCTTCGCGGCTTAGCAGACGTAGCAGTTGGCGATAGACTGGTGTATTCGCTCGAAGATCCGCAGGAACTAGTAGATCGTCCTTACTGCTTCTATTGTCTTCTTTAAGCTAGCATAACCAACATCCTTAGAACTATAGACTAGCTGGATAACCTCTGCAATTAGTTCTTCTAGAAAGATTAGCTTTCCTAAGCCTGTTCCGCCGAGTTTCTGCTGCTAATTAAGTCGTTCCACTTTCTCGTAGAGCGTCTCTTCTTCTTTCGGCAGTTCTATTGTGCAGATCCCTGCTTCTTTTAACACTTCGGCGTCTACTATCCGTTCGGTTAGCACCTTCTGGAACATGTTCGGATCTTCCTTCGCGCGGCTAGTCTTTCCTTCTCTTCTCGTTAGCGCATTAGCCTTTCCATTTTGAGCTCCGGGTTAATAGGTAATCTTAAAATCGAATCTAGATAAGTAGGCGGCCTACCGAGCTTGGCGGCGTAAGAGCTTCTGCATCTTTATAAAGTAGGTTAGTGACTAGTAGTCCGTAAGGACCTGGACCGTACTCTTTCTAGCTATAAGCTCCAGCTTCCACTCCTCGAACGTCTATATAATAGCTAACAGTTCTTTATCGTAGATAGCGTAGTTCCGTTCGGCCTTAGTTATAGACTTGCTAAAGAAAGCCACTGGATAGAGGGTCTCGTCGTCGTTAGCCTATTAAGAAAGGACCCCTGCTGTTACTGTGTCGGAAGCGTCCGTTTCTATATAGATCGTTTTTTCTAGTCGGAAGTGCGCCAGAACCGGCGCCGAGGCTACTGCTTCTTTTAGCTGGATAAAGGCTTCTGTGCACTTCTTATTCTATAGGCTAGCAGCCTCCTTCTTTAGTGCTTCGTTTAGGGGTCTCGCTATCTTGCTAAAGTCCTTACTAAACTGTCGATAGTAGCTGCAGAATCCGAGAAACGCCCTGATTTGTATAGTGTTTCCTAATTTCGGCTGCTTCTATTCCGCGACGGCAGCGACTTTTAAGGGGTCTATCCGAATTACTTCTCTTCCAACGATAAGACCGAGGTATTTAACTTCGGTCTATCAAAACTCGCTCTTCTTCGTGTCCGCGTTTAATCCGACTTCGCGGAGTCTCTTTAGCACCCTCTTAATGTAGTCTGTATATTGCTCTCTCGTTCTATTAGTATAGATAAGAATGTCGTCCAAGTAGATAGATACGAACCGTTCTAGCATGTCTATAAAGGTGTAGTTTATAAAGCGTTGCTACACTGCCGGTACGTCGGTAAGTCCGAAAGGCATTACCAACTACTTGAAATTGCCTATGCGCGTAGCAAACGTCGTAAGATCTTCCGTTTGCCCTTCCTTATTCCTTAGTCGGTAGAACGCTTGTCGAATATCTAGCTTATTGAGCTACTTAGCTTTAGCTACTCGTTGTATAGTCTTATCGATCAGTAGCAGTAGGTACACGTCTCTCTTAGTAACCTCGTTAAGGCCTCGGTAATCTACACATAGTCAGAGACTACCTCTAGGTTTCCTTACGAAAAGAATCGGTAACGCATATTCGGCTAAGCTCGGCGTAATGAACTTCTTCGCTAGATTCTCTCGAACAAACACTTCTACCTAGTCCAGCTCGGCCGGCGACAATCGTCTTAGGGGCTCGGTTCTTGGCAGCGTAGCTCCCTCTTATAGTTGGATCTTGTTGTCGTATTCCGGTCGGTAGAGCAGCAAGAGGTTAGAGTTAGCCTTCGAGAACACATTAGCGTAGCTATAGAGTTCTTTTAGTAACACCTCTAGTAGATCCACTTCTTCTTCCGCTATTATCTTCTAGTAGTATTCGATGTCCTTTATTAAGATAGCGTAAATCTTATTGTCCAGCGACCTCGCGAGGGTCGTTAAAGCTTCCGAGCTTATTATTCCAATCGTGTCTGGAGGGTCGGGCCGATCTATCAGAACCGCTTCGATAGTCGTAGCGTTCGATTTCGCGGCGACGACGGTAACCGATTCGGCGGCGACCCAACTCTGCTGGTTTTTGAACCCTAGCGTGCCTTTACCTATATCGATAACGGCTTTCTGGTTCTTTATCTATTTCTGTCCTATAATAATGTTAAACCTTCCGATATCTATAATTCGGAACGTCGCTTCTGTAGTGCGACTAGCTAGGGTAGTCTTTAATAGCACATAATGCGTAACGCTCTCTGTGTCTTGTCCGTTGTATGCCGAAATCCGCGTTGGCGACGCTAGCTCTACCGGATAACTGTATCCTTTTATTGGTTTCTAAGCTAGTCGATAGTGGATCGCGGCTCCGATAAGAGCTCCTATGTCGATAAAAGCTCTTAGCCGAAGTGGTCTGCTTAAGGTATCGAGGGGGTGGACAGTAATTAGAAGGATAATAGCTGTTTCCGTATTTACTTCCACTGCTGCTAAGAGCGGATCGCTACAACTGTTAATGCTTCCTTCTTCCGGTAGCGCGGATCGCGTTGTTGCCCTATTGTCTGTACTGGATAGGGGGCCTATCCGTCCAGCTAGTCTTTTCCTAAGATCCGCAGTAGCACTCCACTATCTATACTGTCGGTGTCGTTCGGAGCCGGCTCTATAGCTTAGATAGCCTTCCTTAGTAGTTGCATCTTTACGGCACGATATTCCTGCTTCTGTCGATCCGTCGCTTAGCATCTCGTAGCGATGTAGCTAGGCTTTCTGTACGCGTAGTAGGTGGGTACGAACGACGAACGCGGCGGATAAGATAGCTGCTAAGGTGCTCTCCTAAAAGGTGCAGGGGGTCGTGTTGTCTGCGTTATCGACAGCTTCTAGTTCGATTCGCGCGATTTCGCGTAAGCGCTTAGGTTTCTAGCAGTAACTCTCGCTCGGTGTACGAAGCTTTTAAGGTCTTCGTCTTCTACTAACGCTATAGCTGCGGCCAATTTAGGGTTCAGCTTCTGCCTTAGTAGGTAGAGCTGCTTATCTTCTGATACTCTGGCTCTAATAGCATATTTTCTAAACAGTCTGTAGAACTCCTTAAACGTCTGCCGGTTCTAGTTGATCTTATCCAGCTGTTTACGAGCTGTCTTCTTTCAGAAGGGATCTCCGAAGCGTTGGTTCAGCGCTTTAATCGCCTCTTCGGCAGTTACCTCTTCTAGGTCCGCTACTAACGAAAAAGCTTTACCTTCTAATCGCAATTCTAGGTATGCTAACCTGTCTTCTTTACTGTTTCTAGCGTAATCGCGATCTATCTTGTTCTTTATCTTTTTCTTAAACGCTTCCTAGTCTTTGGGGTCTCTGCCTCTAAACACTGGTAGGTTAGGTAGTAACGTTATCGAGGTGCCGCCTCAACTGTAGGCCGCCGGTAAGGCGGTCTCTGCTTGTTCTTCTCAATGTAGTAGCGGCGCCGACGACATCGCTGCTTCTATCTTAGCTAACTAAGTCTTTATTGTCTTTAGTTATGCTAGTCGGTTTGCCGCTTGGTTTTCCAGCATATCTATAATAGTCTCTGCCGATTCCTTTTCGGCCCTTACTGCTTCGTTTTCCTCTCTTAACTGCCTCTTCTCTTCCAGGGTTCTGTAAAACAGCGTCTTAATATAGTCTATACCGTCGTAGACCTTCCCTACTCTGTTTTAGTTTACGTAATCTTCAAGTTCCTCGAGTGTGCAGTCGTAGATCTTCTTATATTTAGTTATTCGTTCCTTAATCTCTGCAGTCTCTTCTGCTGTTAAACCTCTAATAATAAACTTATTATTGATTACGCTAGAGCGTCTACTCGCTCTGTTAGCCTTTTCTTTCCTGCTTCTGCTGCGGCCTGTAACGCCGCTCTCTACTGTTAAGAAGCTCTCTATAGCTATCTTACAGTGCTGGGGGTTGTTGGTTTAGTGTGTTAGTGCGCGTACGTTATTCGGGTGTCCGGATAGTTTAACGGTCCCTTTCGCGCAGCGCGGAGTTAGTGTAGTAAGTGAGTTCGAGATATAATAATCTGGGCACGCAGATATAATTCAATACAGCCTTTTTAGTAACTATATCTCGAACTAAGGAGGGAAAGGAATCTATATAGTAGTAGGTAAGAGCTTTAGGGGTGGCTTGCTAAGGTCCGGCTCAGTCCAGAAGGGCCGAGCCGAAATTCCGAGGGTCCACCCTATTACTTAGTCCTATCCCTTTCTGCCGCTGCAACAGGGGGGACATTAGTCGGACAGGCGGAAGAAGGGCCAGGAACTACAAGAGAAGAGCTAGCAACTACGAGAGAACTACAGCGGGAACGGCTAGACAGGGTGCGTAGCATAATAGTAGTAGCTAGTAGTAGTAGCTAGATTGATAGACGGTGGACGTAGTAGTAGACATTAGACGGTAGACGGTAGATAGTAGACAGCGGAATAGGGGGGTAGTAGGCAGGGGGGAATAGAAGAAAAGGAAGGAAGGGAAAGAGACGGGGGAGGCTTAATATTTAGGGGGTAGCTGCTTGCTATACGAGGCAAGGGCAACTAGAGCAGCTGCTACAACTGTATAAAAAGGGAGTAAAGGAGGCAACTACGATTTAGTGTCCGGACAAGCGACGGCCCTCTAGACGACTAGATAGAGACAGGAACATCTACCTAAGAGCTGGACTCCGGACGACGACTAGGGCATAGGGACAGAACCAGACGGCCTGCTGCCGCAAGACCGTACGGCTAAGAGGCAGAGTATATAGCTAGGGCTATAGGGTAGGAGGTAAATAGTTAGACAGGACCGAGCACCTCCTATACCTTTATAACCGCTTGCAGGTCCTCCTCCGCCTTAGCCTTAGTATCCTTAAAGTAGCAAGCGGAATTAGTTAAGATTAGGTAGAAGCGATCTAGTACTACCTGCCTTCCCTACTTACAGGTCCTCCTCTGCCTTAGCTATAGGAACTAGAGGGACAGGTCTAAGGTTACAACAGTATAGAAGGAGGGCATCTAGTAGGCATTGCCGACTAGCAAGCGCCTAGACGAAGATAGGAAAGCACTACCCGCTAGAGGAGCCCTAAGAGCTAAGGGTATACGATACGCTGTCGTCCGAAAGAAGTACTACGAGAAGGGAGGGGGGTATTGTTAGGGGGCGCCGCCCAGCCTAGGTCCTGGACCTAAGCCAGCCGTCGCTCTAAGGACTGCGACTTAGCAGCGCTAGCACGACCCTACCCTCTATATAGAGTTCCCGATACGACCCTACTCCTATACAGAGGGAGAATTCTATAGCCCTATATAGAGGGGGTTTGCCGCCCCTCTAAACAGAGGGAAAACTCTGTATTACTATATAGAGGGAAACTCCCGATTCTCTGTACAGAGTGTAAACCTTGTATCCCTATATAGAGGGAAATTGCTAGCTTAGCTTTGTAGGTACAAATTGTACAGTAGCAGACGACGAAGGAACTGCCCATTAGTTCCTTTATATAGATACCTAGCCTTAAGTTTCTGAACCAAGATTCTTAAGCCTTTATAGAAACTCCCGACCCTCTGTAAAGAGTATAAACCTTGTACCCCTGCATAGAGGGAAATTGCTAGCTTAGCTTCGTAGGTACAAATTGTACGGCAGCGCATAACGAAGGAACTGCCTATCAGTTCCTTTATATAGATACCTAGCCTTAAGTTTCTGAACTAAGATTCTTAAGCCCTTATATTAGGAACTGATCTTACTGTTAGTAACTGCAGTAGCATAACGAAGATAGACGGCGACATCCCTATAGAACCTACGGCTATACAGGATTAGATGCACTGCGCGTACGAGGAGCTGCTAGCATACAAGAGGCAGCTCGAACAGCAAGTAAGCTACTAGGCTGCGATAATTTCCTAACGGGAACAGGAGCTACGACAGCTTAGGGCGTCCGATTGCGATCCGACCCCTACAACGACGACGACGAAAACGACAGCCTACACCCCGGCCCCTAAGAGCAAACTCCCTGACGTTACTACCTATAATAGTAAGGCTTCGGCTAAGTACCCCTCCTCGGCTGCCCAGATACGCTCTAAGCTTCTAGTCGACTTAGGAGTATACCCGACCGAGCTGGATAAGATAGTGTACCTCTTTAGGAGGTTAAAGGGCAGGGCGGTAGCACAGATTCTACTGTACTACGAGACAGCTATTGCTAACCTAGCAATAGCAACTACGACGATGCTCTAGGCAGCTCTTAACAGGAGCTATAAGGACCCGGACCGCGAAAGCCGAGCACTTCTATAGGTTAACACGATAAAGCAAGGATGTAAGACTGTACAAGAGTTCCTTACAGAATACGACTAGACCCTAGTAGAGGCAGGAGGACTCTAATAGGAGGACAGGGTAAAAATTACTACCTTAGAGGTAGACCTCTCTTAGGAGATTATAACAGGACTAGTAGGCGTAATGCGACTAGCTATATACGAGGAGTTCTGTAATCTCCTTAGGATAGTCGACGACTAATAGCGCAGGCTCGGACAGACAATCCGCGCCTATAAGATGCAACAACCCCTCTAGCAGTAGCAGGACGCTATAGACTAGGAACTAACAACGACGACGAGAGTAGCGGCAGCCGTTACTGTACAGCTAAGGGCCGCTGTTAAAAGGGTATAGTAGGTAGACATACCTACCCTTAATAAGAGAAGAGCAGAAGGGAGCTGCTATAGGTGTAGTAAGATAGGCTATACTATACGGAATTGCGGGCTTTTGCTAGTAGAGAGACTTAGGGGACAGCCGACTACTGTAAGGGTAGCAACTACAGCGCCCTAACAAGAGAACTAAGAGTCCCCCTTAGACGACAACGAGTCGGGAAAAGAGTAGCCTCTAAGCGAAGGCTCTGCTAGAGGCGTATACGAAGTAGTTTGCTAAATCAAAGCACTACTTAGCTATCTTTTAAGAGCAATTACATAACGACTACGCTGTTTATCGTACGACCTACGCTAAACAGGACCGCTACGGCGCAGACACTAATTAATATAGGATGCTTGGTATACAGAGTAATTAGCGAAGACTTCGTACAGAGACACTACATTAAGACGACCCCTACTATACCTGTACGTATGCTGGGCATTACTGGGCGAGGACCAGACATTACCTATATAGTAAAAGTAACGATAGAGCTGTAAGGACACTACGAGCAGGACTCGTACCTCTACGTTATATAGGACAAGTTAGGGTATAACCTAATATTAGGGAAGCTATAGATAGAGTGCTAGCAGGGCAAGCTAGACGTTGGACAAGAACGGCTGTACCTAGCAGCGACGAAGCAGAGGCTCTAAGACTAAGGGAGAGTTCCGCAGGGCGGCAATGCTAAGGCCGAAATCAACACTGTAACTGCAGACACTAAGAAGGCATTAGCGCCTAAGAAAGTAACGGACCCCTATACAAAGCTCCTAGCAGAATACGCAGAATACCTAGACCTCTTTAAGCCAAAGTCGGCCTCGAAACTGCCCCTATACCGAGGAGAAGGAATTAACTACGATATCTAGCTAGAGCCCCGTCTAGATAGGAGTCTGCCCGAAGTGCTGTATAGCCTGCTATACGGCATGTCCTCTAGAGAACTCCTAGTATTGCGCAAGACACTAGACGACCTACTTGCTAAAGGTTTTCTTTGCGCAAGTACTTTGTCTACAGGAACCCTAGTGCTGTTTGTCTATAAAGAAGGTAAGGCCGGCTTGCGTTTTTGCGTAGACTACAGAGGCATTAACGCGATTACCAAAAAGGACTAGTACCCCCTGCCCCTTATTAAGGAGACTCTTAGACGGATTAGCAAGGCAAAGTAGTTTACTAAGCTTAACGTAGTCTTATGTAAGGGCTTAAGAATCTTAGTTTAGAAACTTAAGGCTAGGTATCTATATAAAGGAACTAATAGGCAGTTCCTTCCTCGTCTGCTACTATACAATTTGTACCTACGAAGCTAAGCTAGCAATTTCCCTCTATATAGGGATACAAGGTTTACACTCTATATAGAGGATCGGGAGTTTCCCTCTGTATAGTAATGCAGAGTTTTCCCTCTGTTTAGAGGGGCGGCAATTCCTCTCTGTATTAGGCTATAGGATTCTCCCTCTATATAGGAGTAGGGTCGTATCGGTAACTCCGTATAGAGGGTAGGGTCGTACTAGCGCCGCTAAGTCGCAGTCCTTAGGGCGACAGCTAGCTTAGGTCTAGGACCTAGGTTGGACAGCGCTCTCTAACAATACTTCCCTCCCTTCTTATAGTGCTTCTTTTAGACAACAGTATATTGTATACTCTTAGCTCTTAGGGTTCCTCTAGCAGGTAGTACTTTCCCGTCTTCGTCTAGGCGCTTGCTAGTTAGCAATACCTACTAGATGCCCTCCTTCTCTGCTATTACAACCTTAGACCTATCCCTCTAGTTCCTATAGCTAAGGCAGAGGAGGACCTGCAAGCAGGGAAGGTAGGTAGTGTTAGATCGCTTCTACCTAACCTTAACTGATTCTATTTGCTACCTTAAGGATACCGAGGCTAAGGCAGAGGAGGACCTACGAGCAGTTATAAAGGTATAGGAGGTGCTCGGTCCTGTCTAATTATTTACCTCCTACCCTATAGCCCTAGCTATATACTCTGCCTCTTAGCTATACAGTCTTGCGGCAGCAGGCCGTCTAGTTCTGTCCCTATACCCTAGTCGCTGTCTAGAGTCCAGGTCTTAGGTAAATGTTCCTGTCTCTATCTAGTCGTCTAGAGGGCTGTCGCTCGTCTAGGCACTAGATCGTAGTTGCCTCCTTTACTCCCTTTGTATACAGTTGTAGCAGCTGCTCTAGTTGCCCTTGCCTCGTATAGCAAGCAGCTACCCCCTAAATGTTAAGCCTCCCCTGTCTCTTTCCCTTCCTTCCTTTTCTTCTATTCCTTCCTGCCTGCTACCCCCCTATTCCGCTGTCTACTATCTACTGTCTACTGTCTTACGTCTACTACTACGTCTACTGTCTATTAATCTAGCTACTACTACTAGCTACCCCTATTATACTACGTACCCTGTCCAGCCGTTCCTGCTGTAGTTCTCTCGTAGTTGCTAGCTCTTCTCTTATAGTTCCTAGCCCTTCTTCCGCCTGTCTAGCTAGTGTCCCCCCCTACTTTTATCTATAGCTATACAATGCCTAGCTCGACTAGCAACTTCGCTTCTAGTTCGTACAGTCTTCGTCTTCTGTACGGTCTAAGCTAACGTCTTAGATGCTATACTAATAAGCAGTAGGACGCTGCCGAGCTGCCCTTCTACGCCTTCTAGTATAACCTTGTCTAGGTTACGCCTTAGCAAGTCGCTACAGCCCACCTATCCTACGTTAATACTATGCTTATTGCTACCTGCGGCCAGCTATATGCTGCCTGCACCAATTCCCCCTAGGGCTTATTCGGCCTATACTGCCTCCCTAGCTTCTAGGCTAGGGTCTGCGCCTCGTATAAGTAGAAGGATAGCTCCCTCTACTGCCCCTACTGCCGTCTAGAGGAGGTACGTAGGGGTAGGGGGGTGCCTCTACTCCCTAGTGCTAGCCCGGGTAGGTGTCCTACCAGGCGGGAGGTAATTAAGATTTTAGATAGGGAGTCGGCCGTCCTAGTCCTAGAGGGGAGTAGCTAGTAAGCTACCCCCCCTAAGGTAGTATAAGGAATTTTCGGACAGTTCTGCTCGTATCCCCTTCTTATTTCCAGCTATCTTACCTGTCTCCTAACCGTTCCCTTCCTCCTGCCCCTCTTCTATATAGTGTAGTATCGGCAGGACCCGGTAGGGTCCTACGTCTTAATTCTTAATCCTTCGACAACCTAAGTTGCCGGCAGCTGCCCTATACCTAGGGTAGATCGTGCCCCTTTTCGCTGTACAGCGCAGTATTACTGTAACTGGGCAGGGGGATGGTTCTCCTCCTGCCTATCTAGCGTAGTTGTGTCCTAGAGGGCCTCGTATAGTTCCTATATAGGCTCTGCCTACCCTCTCTATTTAACTAGGGACTCTATTCTCTTCTTCTTCCTTTAGCTCTTAAGGATTTCTTCTACCTTGTACTCTTCCTAGCTATTAGTAATAATCGCTAGTAGGCGCGCGTCGTCCGTCGTCTAATGCAGCAGGGGGTCTATATATACTAGCTGTACGAGGTCTACGTAGAAGACTGGGTAGATCCCTAGGGGAGTATTAAGTCGTACGGCGTATGTCCCTACCGGTCGGACTACTGTAAACTTCCGGTTCTTCTAATCTAGTCTCTTGCTTAGCCGGTCTGTATAGGTGTTGCGCTAATTTAGCTAGACCTTATCTCCTGCCTTATACCTTAGTGCAGCCTGTCGTCTCTTATTAGCCTGCTCTTCCGCATTCTGTTATGCTATAGCTAGACTCGCCTTCGCCTATTAATAGGCATTCGTAATCGTCTGTACGATAGCCTCTCCCTGCTAAATTAGGGATCGTATAGGGCGTAGGGTGTTACTACTTAGGGTCGGTAAGAGTAGGGAGTAGTCGTATCTGTAGGTTATAAAGAAGGGGGACAATCCTATAGCGTTAGCTGTACGGCTGTTAATAGCTAGCTCTGCTATAGGGAGAAGGCGGTTCTAGTTTGTCTAGTTATAGTCGACGTACGCTCAGAGGTACACTTCTAATGTCGAATTAACTCTTTCTGTTACGCCGTCCGTCTATAGGTGCTATACGGTTAATAGGCAGCGTTCTACGTTTAGCAACTGACATACCCTAGCCTAGAGCTAGCTTGTAAACTGTGTGCCCCGGTCCGATACAATTGACCTAGGGAATCCGTGCTTGCTAAACGTCGTCTATATAAATGCCTAGGCAGTATCCTTAGCCGTAATAGAGTCTATTCCTTCTAATATTACTCCCTTCGTTAGCTTGTCTATAACTACTATAATGTTCTGCTGTCCGTCGCTCTTAGGGAGGTCTATAATAAAGTCTACTGTTAGGTCTTGCTAGGGCCGGTCCAGTATTAGTAGGAGTTTTAGCAGCCTATGCTTCAGTTTACGCTAGGGCCTCGTCTGTCTACAGACATTGCAGTTCTGTACGAACCTACAGATGTCCTTTGCTATCGCCGGCCAGTAGTAGTCCCTAGCGACGATACTGTACGTCTCCTCGCGCCCTAGGTACCCGGTTGCTATAAAATTATACGCCTATTGTATTAAGCTTGTATAGAGCTTCTCGTCTACTAGGACCTAAATCCGATTCCTAAACTTTAGGTTGTTCTCCTCGTCTACTAAGCACTCTGCTGCCGACACTTTAAGGTAAAGCTCTGCTAGGAGCTTCCGCTGTCCTCCTTAGATCGCTGTATAGGTCCATCGATAGATATCGTCCTTTTCTACTGCCTCTTCCTATACCTACAGTTAGGGTTCCTATACATATATTGCTGCTAGGCGGATAGTCCCTTCGCCTAGCTCTTCCTTAAATATCTAGAATGTTCGTAATTTTAGCCGGTCGTCTTCGTACGTCGTTAGCATGTCCTAATCCTGTCTAGATAGCGTATCGGCCCTGCTGTTGTCCTTTCCCTTGCGATACTAGAGCCTTGTATTAAATCGGCTTAGGTACATCGCCTATCGTACGTGTCTCTTAGAAAGCTTCTAGGGTTGCGTAAAGTACTCTAGGTTCTTGTAGTTAGTTAGGACAAGGAACTCGGGAACTAAGCGGAGTTCTCTATCCTATACTTCGCAACACTGTACAACTGCTAGCAATTCCTTATTATAGATAGGGTAGTTGTACTTAGCTAGGGAGTTCTTCTTAGAGAAGTACGCGTATAGGTATAGAAGTCTGTCCGAGCCTACCTGTAACAGGATACCCCTTATACAATATCCTAAGGAGTCGGATTCTAGTATCGTCGTATATTCTAGGTTAAAGGCAGCAAGCGTTGGTCCTGTAGTAAAGAGCTCCTTTAGCCTGTTAAAGCTCCTATTGCACTTATCTATCTACTTAAACTGCTTGTCCTTATCTGTTAGCTCGACTAGGGGACGTACGATCTCTAAGTAGTTCTATATAAACTAGCAGTAGAAGTTGGCAGACCTAAGGAATTCCTATACGCCCTTAACACTTGTAGGCAGCTTCTATTGCTTAATAGCATTAATCTTCTTTCTATCTATACTAATGCCTTTCCCTGCCTCGATAATAAACCCTAGGTATTTCGTACGCTATACCCCGAATTTACATTTGTCGATGTCGAGGTATAAGCTAGCCTGTTGCAGTTAATTAAGTACCTTCTTAACGTCCTGTACACAGTCTGCATAGGTGCCGTCCGTAAATACTAGTATGTCGTCGAGGTACGCCGAGCAGATATCGTCTAGTAACCCTTGCAGGGACCTATTAATGTACCTCTAGAAGGTCGCTAGTACGTTAGTAAGGCTAAAGGGGGCAATAAGCTACTCGAAAAGACTATATCTCGTACAGAAGGCAGTTATCTATTTATAGCCTTCCTTAATCTGTATCTTGTAGAAAGCCGAGACTACGTTAAGCTTAGTAAATGTTGCGGCGGTGGAAAGGGGTGGGACTGAGTGATGGGGTGGACCCTGGATTTCGGCTCGGCCCTTCCGGACCGAGCCGGGCCTTGGCACCACCATCCATTAGAGCCTACCACCACCACCACATAGATTCCTTTCCCTCCTTAGTTCGAGATATAGTTATCAAAAAGGCCGTATTGAATCATATCTGCGTGCCCGGATCATTATATCTCGAACTCACTCTCTACACCAAACCCCGCGCTGCGCGAAAGGGCCCGTTAAACCATCCGGAAACCTGAATAACGCACGCGCAACTACACCAACAACAACCCCCAGCACTGTAAGGAGATGGAAGGCTTCTCGACGGTAGAAAGCGGCGTTATAGGCCGCAGCAGAAGCAGAAGAGGAAAGACTGACTGAGCGAGTAGGCGCTCCAGTGTAATTAATAATAAGATCGTTATTAGAGGTTTTACAGGGGAAGAGACCGCTGAGATTAAGGAACGAATAAGCGAATATAGGAAGATCTACGACTGTACGATCGAGGAACTGGAAGATTATGTAAACGAGAATAGGATAGGAAAGGTCTACGACGGTATAGACCTCATTAAGACGCTGTTCTACAGAACACTGGAAGAGAACAGACAGCTAAGAGAGGAAGTAGAGACGGTAAGGGCCGAGAAGGAATCGGCAGAGACTATTATCGACGTGCTAGAAAACCAGGCGGCGAATCGACTGGAGTAGCTGAAGGCGCTGAAGCATCAAATAGCTAATATAGAAGCAGCGAAGTCGCTGCCACCGCGGCGAGAAACCTACGCAGAGACCGCCTTACCGGCGGCCTATAGCCAAGGTAGCACTACGATAACGCTACTGCCGGACCTACCTGCTTTCGGTAGAGGAGACCCTAAAGCGTAGGAGGCATTTAAGAAGAAGATCAAGAATAAGATAAGCCGCGATTACGCATCGAGCAGCGAAGAGGATAGATTAGCGTACCTAGAATCGCGACTAGAAGGTAAAGCTTTTTCGCTAGTGGCGGACCTGGAAGAGGTAACCGCTAAGGAAGCGATCAAAGCGCTAGATTAACGCTTCGGAGACCCATTCCGAAAGAAGACAGCCCGTAAGCAGCTGGACAAGATCAATCAGAACCGGCAGACGTTTAAAGAATTCTACAGATTGTTTAGAAAATATGCGATTAGGGCCCGAGTAGCGGAAGATAAGCAGCTCTACCTACTAAGGCAGAAGCTGAACCCAGAACTGGCCGCCGCTATAGCGTCTGTGGAAGACGAAGACCTTAAGAGCTTCGTGCACCGAGCGAGAGTCACTGCGAGAAACTTGAGCGCTTACGCGAAATTACGCGAATCGGTTCAGAAGCCGTCGCTGCAGACAACCAGAGCCCCCGCACCCTTCCGACGCGGCCCCCAGCCGCCTTACGTGCCGCGGCCGTCGTTCGTCCCTACGTGCTACGCGTGCGGAAAGCCCGGCTATATCGCTACGAGATGCCAAGCGACGGCCTAGCAGAAGCAGGAGTATCGTGTTATAAAGCAGCCGCAGCAGCAGCAACCACTAAGAAAGACTATACAAGCTATGGAGCCGGCTCCGAACGACGCTGACAGCGTAGACGGTGGGGTGCAGTTAAGGATTATAGGAAAAGACCAGCTGGACGGATAGGCCCCCTATCCAGCATTGACAATAGGGCACCGCACTGGAGCGAATCGACACAAGAAGAAAGCATTAACAGCTGTAACGATCCGCTCTCGGCAGCCGTAGAAGCGAACACGGAAACAGCGATTATCCTTCCTATCGAGATCCACCCTGTTAAGGAGCGGCGCCTACCGCTCCAGTTGAAGGCTTTTATCTATACCGGAGCTCTTATCGGCGCAGCGATCCACTACCGACTGGTTCAGAAACTAATAAAAGGATATCGCTATCCGGTGGAGCTGGCGTCGCCGACGCGGATTTCGGCATATAACGGACAAGACACGGAAAGCGTTACGCACTACGTGCCGCTAAAGACTACCTTAGCTGGTCGAACCACGGAAGCGACGTTCCGAATCATGGATATCGGAAGGTTTGACACTATTATAGGGCAGAAATAGATGAAAAACCAGAAAGCCATTATCGACGTAGATAAAGGAACGATCAGATTTAAAACCCCGGGTAGCAGAGCAGGGACTATCGGAACGGCCGCCACCGAGCCGAAAGCTACGGAGTCCGCGAAAGAGCCCCCGTCCGATCGTTCCGAGCCTGCGCCTACGATCGGAATAATAAGCTCGGAAGCTTTATCGACCCTCGCGAAGTCGCCGGACAACGAGATTTACGCTATCTCAATAAAAGACATAGAAGACTCCAGGAAGATAATGGCGGAAGAAGAAGTGGACCTACTAAAGGTGTTGCCAAACGAGCTCTACGATTACGCTGACGTATTCTCAAAAGCCGACTCTAACCTATTGCCGCTCTATCGACCGGAATATAACAACAAGATCCAACTGAAAGAGGGAGCTACGCTGCCAAGAACCGAGCCCCTAAGACGACTGTTACCGGCCGAACTGGACCAAGTGGAGGTGTTTGTTCGCGAAAACCTGGCGAAGAAGTTTATTACGCCGAGTTCCGCCGAGTACGCGTTACCGATTCTTTTCGTAAGGAAACTAGGGGGTGGTCTGCGACTCTGCGTAGACTATCGAGGCCTTAACGAGGTCACTAAGAGAGACGTATATCTACTGCCGTTAATCGACGAAACTATCCAAAGAGTGGCGAAAGCTAAGTAGTTCAGCAAGCTGGACATCCGCCAAGCGTTCCATCGACTAAGGAATAAAGAAGGGCAGACAGAAGACCTTACGACGTTCGCGACGCGTATAGGCAATTTCAAGTAGTTGGTAATGCCGTTCGGACTTACCAACGCGCCGGCTGTATAGCAACGCTTTATAAACCACACTTTTATAGACATACCAGAACGGTTCGTGTCTATCTATTTAGACGACATTCTGATCTACACAGATAGGACGAGAGAACAGCACACGGACCACATCAAGAAGGTGCTGACCAGGCTCCGCGAGGTCGGATTAAACGCGGACACGAAGAAGAGCGAGTTCTATTAGACCGAAGTCAAATATCTAGGTCTTATTGTCGGAAGAGATAGAGTTCGGATAGACCCCTTAAAGGTCGCCGCTGTCGCCGAATAGAAGCAGCCGAAGTCTGGAAATACTACGCAAATCAGAGCGTTTCTCGGCTTCTGCAGCTACTATCGACGGTTTATTAAGGACTTCAGCAAGATAGCGAGACCCTTAAACGAAGCATTAAAGAAAGAGGCCGCCGGCCTATAGAATAAGAAGTGCACGGAAGCCTTTAACCAGCTGAAAGAAGCAGTGGCCTCTGCGCCAGTTCTGGCACACTTCCGGCCGGAAAAGACGATCTACGTAGAAACAGACGCTTCCGACACAGTAACGGCAGGGGTCCTTTCTTAATACGCTGACGATAGCGAGACCCTCTATCCAGTGGCTTTCTTTAGCAAATCTATAACGGAAGCTAAGAGGAACTACGCGATCTACGATAAAGAACTGCTGGCTATTATACAGGCGTTCGAGGAGTGGAAGCCAGAGCTTATAGCCGGAAAGAGCACGGTCCAGGTCCTTACGGACCACCAGTCGCTGACCTACTTTATAAAGACGCAGAAGCTCTTACGACGTAAAGCACAGTAGGCCGCCTACTTATTAGGGTTCGATTTCAAGATTACTTATCGACTAGGGGCTCAAAACGGAAAGGCTAACGCGCTGACGAGAAGAGAAGGAAAGACCAGCCGCGCGAAAGAAGATCCGAACATGTTCCAGAAGGTGTTGACCGAGCGGATAGTAGACGTAGAGGTGTTGAAAGAGATAGGGGTCTGCGCAGTGGAACCGGCCCCTAAGGAAGGGACTCTCTACGAGAAGGTAGAGCAGCTTAATCAGAAGCAGAAGCTCGGCAAAACCAGTTCAGGGAAGCTGATAGTGCCGGAAGAACTAATTATAGAAGTCATCCAGCTGGTCTACGGCTCCGTAGACGTTGGTTACGCAGGATCAAAGAAAACGATAGAAGCTATAAGGACGACATACTGGTTTCCGCGAATCTACGAGCGAATCCACCGATTTATCGCCAACTGCTACGTATGCCGATCGGCGAAGCCGCGTTACGGCTTTCTAGCAGGCTTATTAAAGCTATTGCCGATCCCTAAGAAACCGTAGCAACACATTATAATGGATTTCGTAACCGGCCTGCCGGAAGCCGATGGATATAACGCTACGCTTAATGTGGTAGATCGGCTAAGCAAAGAACGCTACTTCATCCCCTGTCGAGCTAAAGACGAAGGAACCACTGCGGAAGAGACCGCACGGATGTTAATTCAACACGTATAGAAGCACCATAGCCTGCCGGACACTATTACTACGGATAGGGGTCCTTAATTTACAGCCGACGTATAGAAAGCTATTAACCAAGCTCTCGGAATTCGTGGAAAGCTCAGCACCGCCGCTTACCCTTAAACTAACGGTCAGTCCGAAGTGGCCAACCGTAAGATGGAAAAATATCTACGAATCTTCTGCGGCCACTACCAAGAAAAGTGGGTCGAGATGCTGCTGATAGCTAAGTTCTGCGCCAATTCAGCACGGTTAGAAGCCACGTCGCTGGCGCCGTTTAAGATAACTTATAGCTACCTTCCGAGAATGAGTTTCCATCCGCCGAGCGAACCCAGCTCTATAGAACCTTCCACCGCTACGTCGTCAAAGAGAGTCGCCGCCGCGGCGGCGGAAGCGCTCCGATCTTAGATAGAAGAAGCGATCAAGGTGGCGAAAGAAGCGGTGGAATCGGCTCAGAAGAAGATAGTAACTCGAACTAATAGAAAGCGGTCGCCGACGGAATTCGAGGAAGGTCAAAAGGTCTGGCTCAATACGCGAAACCTGAGGCTGAAAGGGAACGCCAAGCTCAATCCGCGCTACGTAGGTCCGTTTACGATAGTGGAAAAGAGGTCGCCGGTAACTTATCGGCTCTAGCTACCGAAATCGTTCCGGATCTACGATGTCTTTTATTCGGATCTGCTAAGCTTGGACCCTAAGAACAGTCTGCCGGAACAGGGGTTCTCCGAACCCCCGCCTATTGAGATAGACGGCGAGGAAGAAGAGTAGGAGGTAGAAGATGTAATAGACGTAAAGAAGATAAGGGGGTCCATCAAAGCGAGGATCTCGTAGAAGGGGTAGCCGGAAGACTACGAATAGTATCCGATCGAGAACCTGCGGAATTCGGCGGAGCTGCTTAGAGAGTTCTACATGCGGAACCCGAAGAAGCCGAAACCCGGATAGCTCCGAAACTAACGACCTCCGAAAGAAATAAAAGAAGAAAGCCGCGTCCGCTCCACTGGCGCCGAAGCCGATAAAGACGATCGTAACGGTCGCCTTCGGGGAGGCCTTCGACTCGGCCACTACCTACCAGCGGATCGGCAGGCAGCTCGCCGACGCCGTAGCGTGCTAGCGCCGCCGACCCTGCGGTAGGTAAGGGCTTTGGTAGAAGAGAAAAAGAAGAAGAAAAACGGCGCCGCGGAAAGATCTATATAGACCTCTAAGACGACGCACAGACCAGCCGGGCTGCAGCTTAGAAGACCGTAGTTCAGATCAGATAGCACGGATCAGGCGAACGGCTCACATGGACGCCAAGTGAAGGACTTCAGACGCCGACGACGTAAGAAATTGAAGAAGCAATAAAGAGAACGTTGTTTTTGACGGAAGACGGAAGAAGTGACGTCGGCGTTAGAGGGGATTTTCGAAAAAAAAAAGTGGAGATTTTCGGGTAGATGGGGTGACTAAGCGGTCGAGGGCGACCGCTAGTAAGGGAGGGGGGTGGTGTTGCGGCAGTGGAAAGGGGTAGGACTGAGTAATAGGGTAGACCCTGGATTTCGGCTTGGCCCTTCCGGACCGAGCCGGGCCTTGGCACCACTATCCATCAGAGCCCACCACCACCACTACATAGATTCCTTTCCCTCCTTAGTTCGAGATATAGTTATCAAAAAGGCCGTATTGAATCATATCTGCGTGCCCGGATCAGTAAACTACTTTGCCTTGCTGATCTGTCCGAGAGTCTCCTTAATAAGGGGTAGAGGGTACCGGTCCTTCTTAGTAATCGCGTTAATGCCTCTGTAGTCTACGCAGAAACGCAAGCCGGCCTTGCCCTACTTATAGACAAACAATACTGGGGCTCCTGCAGAGGAAGTACTTATGCGAATAAAACCCTTAGCAAGTAGGTCGTCTAGTGTCTTGCGCAGTACTAGGAGTTCTCTAGAGGATATGCTGTATAGTAGGCTGTACAGTACTTTAGGCAGACTCCTATCCGGACGGGGCTCTAGCTAGATGTTATAGTTAATTCCTTCTCCTTAGTGTAGTAGCAATTTCGAGGCCGACTTTGGCTCGAAGAGGTCTAGGTATTCTGCGTATTCTGCTAGGAGCTTCGTATAGGGGTCCGTCGTTTTCTTAGGTGCTAATGACTTCTTAATGTCTGCAGTTGCAGTGTTGATTTCGGCCTTAGTATTGCCGCCCTACGGAACCCTCCCTTAGTCTCGGAGCCTCTGCTTCGTTACTGCCAGGTACAGCTGTCCTCGCCCAACGTCCAGCTTGCCCTGCTAGCGCTCTATCTATAGCTTCCCTAATATTAGGTTATACCCTAACTTGTCCTGTACGATATAGAGGTATAAGTCCTGCTTATAGTGTCCCTGCAGCTCTATCGTTACTTTTACTATATAGGTAATGTCTGGTCCTCGCCCAGTAATGACTAGCATGCATACAGGTACAGTAGGGGTCGTCTTAATATAGTGTCTCTGTACGAAGTCTTCGCTAATTACTCCGTATACTAAACATCCTGTATTAATTAGTGTCCGCGCTATAGCAGTCCCGTTTAGCGTAGGTCGTATGATAAACGGCGTAGTCGTTATATAGTTACTCTTAAAAGATAGCTAAGTAGTACTTTAATTTAGCAATCTATCTTGTATATGCCTCTAGCAGAGCCTTTGCTTAGAGGCTACTCTTTTCCCGACTCGTTGTCGTCTAAGTAGGACTCTTAGTTCTCTTGTTAGGGCGCCGCAGTTGCTACCCTTGCGGTAGTCGGCCGTCCCCTAGGTCTCTCTGCTAGTAAAAGCCCGCAATTCCGTACAGTGTAGCCTATCTTGCTATACCTATAGCAGCTCCCTTCTGCCCTTCTCTTATCTAGGGTAGCTATATCTACCTACTGTGCCCTTTTAGCAGCAGCCCTTAGCTGTACGGTAACGGCTGCCGCTACTCTCGTCGTCGTTCGTTCCTAGTCTATAGCGTCTGTCTGCTGCTAGAGGAGTTGTCGTATCTTATAAGCGCGGCTTATCTGTCCGAGCCTGCGCTGCTAGTCGTCGACTATCCTAAGGAGATTACAGAACTCCTCGTACGTAGCTAGTCGCATTACGCCTACTAGTCTCGTTATAATCTCCTTAGAGAAGCCTACCTCTAAGGAGGTAATTTTTATCCTGTCCTCCTATTAGAGTCCTTCTGCCTCTGCTAGGGTCTAGTCGTATTCTGTAAGGAACTCTCGTACGGTCTTGCGTCCTTACTTTATAGTATTTACCTATAGGAGTGCTTAGCTCTCGCAGTCTAGGTCCTTATAGCTCTTGTTAAGAGCTGCCTAGAGCATCGTCGTCGTAGCTATTGCCGGATTGGCAATAGCCATCTCGTAGTATAGCAGAATCTGTGCTGCTGCCCTTTCCTTTAACCTCCTAAAGAGGTACACTACCTTGTCTAGCTCGGTCGGGTATGCTTCTAAGTTAACTAGAAGCTTAGAGCGCATCTAGGCAGCCTAGGAGGGGTACTCGGCCGGAGCCTTACTATCGTAAGTAGTAACGTTAGGGAGTTTGCTCTTAGAGGCCTAGGTATAGGCCGTCGTGTTCGTCGTCGTCTTTGTAGGGGTCGGATTGCAATCGGACGCCCTAAGCTGTCGTAGCTCCTGTTCCTATTAGGAAATTATCGCAGCCTAGTAGCTTACTTGCTGTTCGAGCTGCCTCTTGTGTGCTAGCAGCTCCTTATACGCGCAGTGCATCTGATTATGTATAGCCGCAGAGTCTATAGGGATGTCGCCGTCTATCTTCGTTATATAACTGCAGTTACCGATAGTAAGATTAGTTCCTAATATAAGGGCTTAAGAATCCTAGTTTAGAAACTTAAGGCTAGGTATCTATATAAAGGAACTAATAGGCAGTTCCTTCGTCGTCTGCTACTATACAATCTGTACCTATAAAGCTAAGCTAGCAATTTCCCTCTATGCAGGGATGCAAGGTTTACACTCTATACAGAGGATCGGGAGTTTCCCTCTATACAGTAATGCAGAGTTTTCCCTTCGTGTAGAGGGGCGGCAATTCCTCTCTGTATAGGGCTATAGGATTCTCCCTCTATATAGGAGTAGGGTTGTGTCGGTAACTCCGTACAGAGGGTAGGGTCGTGCTAGCGCCGCTAAGTCGCAGTCCTTAGGGCGACGGCTGGCTTAGGTCCAGGACCTGGGCTGGGCGGCGCCCCCTAACATCTTAGCTTTCTACAAAATACGGATTAAGGAAGGCTGTAAATAGATAACTGCCTTCTGTACGAGATATAGTCTTTTCGAGTAGCTTGTTACCCCCTTTAGCCTTGCTAATGCACTGGCAACCTTCTAGAGGTACATTAACAGGTCCCTGTAAGGGTTACTAGACAACATCTGTTTAGCGTACCTCGACGAGGCACTAGTATTTACGGACGGTACCTATATAGACTATGTACAGGACGTTAAGAAGGTACTAGATCGACTGCAACAGGCTAGCTTGTACCTCGACATTAACAAATGTAAATTCGGTATACAACATACAAAGTACTTAGGGTTTATTATCGAGGCAGGGAAAGGCATTAGTATAGACAGGAAAAAGATTAATGCTATTAAGCAATAGAAGCTACCTACAAGTGTTAAGGGCGTACGGGAATTCCTTAGGTTTGCTAACTTCTACTACTAGTTTATATAGAAATACTTAGAGATCGTACGTCCCCTAGTCAAGCTAACATATAAGGACAAGCAGTTTAAGTAGACGGACGAGTATAATAGGAGCTTTAACAGGCTAAAAGAGCTCTTTACTACAGGACCAACGCTTGCTGCCTTCGATCCGGAACGTACGACGATACTGGAAACCGACTCTTTAGGTTACTATATAGGGGGTATCCTATTTTAGGTAGGCTCGGACAGACTTCTGCACCTATGCGCGTACTTCTCTAAGAAGAACTCTCTAGCTAAGTACAACTACCCTATCTATAATGAGGAATTGCTGGCAGTCGTACGATATTGCGAAGTGTAGGATAGAGAACTCCGCTCGGTTCCCGAGTTCCTCGCCCTAACCGACTACAAGAACCTCGAGTACTTTACGTAACCCTAGAAGCTGTCTAAGAGGTACATACGATAGGCGATATACCTAAGCCGCTTTAATATATGACTCTAGTACTGTAAGGGCAAGGACAATAGTAGGGCCGACGCGCTATCTAGGCAGGATTAGGACATGCTAACAACGTACAATAACGACTAGCTAAAATTACAGACATTCCAGATGTTTAAGGAGGAACTAGGCGAGGAGACTATCCGCCTAGCAGCGATATATATATAGGAACCCTAGCTACAGGCATAGGAAGAGGCAGTAGAAAAGGGCGACGTTTACTAAGGGGCCTATATAGCGATCTAAGGAGGACAGTGGGAGCTCCTAGCAGAGCTTTACCTTAAGGTGTTAGCAGCAGAATGCGCAGTAGACGAGGAGAACAACCTCAAGTTCAGGAATTGGATCTAGGTCCTAGCAGACGAGAAGCTCTATATAAGCTTAATACAACAGGTATACGATTCTATAGCGACCGGACATCTAGGGTGCGAGGAGATGTACAGCATTGTTGCTAGGGACTACTACTAGCCAGCGATAGCAAAGGACATCTGTAAGTTTGTACAGAACTGCGATGTCTGCGGACGGACGAAGCTATAGCGTAAACTAAAGTATAGGCTGCTAAAACCCCTACTAATCCTAGACCGGCCCTAGTAAGACCTAACAGTAGACTTTATTACAGACCTACCAGAGAGCGACGGACGGCAGAACATTATAGTAGTTACGGACAAGCTAACGAGGAGGGTTATACTAGAGGGAATAGACTCTATTACAGCTAAGGGCACCGCTTAGGCATTTATACAGACGACGTTTAGCAAGTACGGATTCCCTAGGTCAATTGTATTAGACCGGAGTACACAGTTTACGAGTTAGCTCTAGGCAAGGGTATGCCAGTTGTTAAACGTAGAACGTCGCCTATTAACTGCATAGCACCTGCAGACGGACGGCGCGACGGAAAGGGTCAATTCAACGTTAGAAGCGTACCTCCGAGCGTACGTCGACTATAACTAGACAAATTGGAATCGCCTCCTCCCTATAGCGGAGCGAGCTATTAACAGCCGTATAGCTAACGCTACAGGATTGTCCCCCTTCTTTATAGCCTACAGATACGACTACTCCCTGCTCCTACCGACCCCGAACGGCGCTACCTTACGCCCTGTACGATCCCCAATTTAGCAGAGAGAAGCTATTATACGGACGATTACGAACGTCTATTAATAGACGAAAGCGAGTCTAGCTATAGCTTAACAGAATGCGGAGGAGCAGGCTAATAAGGGACGGCAGGCTGCACTAAGGTACGAGGCAGGAGACGAGGTTTAGCTAAACTAGCGCAATATCCGTATAGACCGGCTAAGTAAGAAACTAGACTGGAAGAACTGTACAGTAGTCCGACTAGTAGGGACATACGCCGTACGACTTAACACTCCCCTAAGAATCTACCTAGTATTCTATATAGACCTCGTATAGCTAGCAAACACGGACTCCCTACTGCACTAGACGACGGACGATGTACGCCCCCTAGCGATCCTTACTAAAGGCCAGGAAGAGTACGAGGTAGAAGAAATCCTTAAGAGCTAAAGGAAGCAGAAGAGGGTAGAGTACCTAGTTAAATAGAGAGGGTAGGCAGAGCCTACGTAGGAACTGTACGAGGCCTTACAGGACACAACTGCGCTAGACAGGTAGGAGGAGAACTATCCCCCTGCCCGGTTATAGTAACACTGCGCTGTGTAGCGAAAAAGGGCACAGTCTACCCTAGATACAGGGCAGCTACTAGCAACTTAGGTTACCGAAGGATCGGGAATTAAGACGTATAATCCTACTAGGTCCTACTAACATTACACTGTACTACACTGTACGGAAGGGGGCAGGAGGGAGAGAACAGCTAGGGGATAGGTAAGAATAAGAGTAGAAATAGGAAGGGAATAAGAGCAACACTGTCCGAAAACTTTTATACACTACCTTAGAGTAGCTTACTAGCTGCTACCCCCTAGGACTGGAGCAGTCGACTCCCTATCTAAGATCTTAATTTTCTCCCGGCTGCTAGGAGCCCTACCTAGGCCAGTACCGGGGAGCAGAGACACCCCCCTATATGCCTCCCCCAGACAGCAGTAGGAGCAGTAGAGGGAGCTACCCTTCTACTTACACAAGGCGCAGACCCTAGCCTAGAAGCTAGGGAGGCGGTACAGGCTAAATAACCCCTAGGGGGAGTCAGTACAGGCAGCACAAAGCTGGCTACAGGTAGCAATAAGTATAGCGTTAACGTACGATAGGCAGGCTATAGCGACCTGCTAGGGCGTAATCTGGACGGGGTTACACTAGAAGGAGTAGAAGGGCAGCTTAGCAGCGTCCTGCTGCTTATTAGTATAGCACCTAAGACGTTAGCTAGGACTGTACAGAAGAAGGAGACCTGTACGAACCAGAAGCGAAGTTGCTAGTTAAGCTAGGCGTTCTACAGCTAGAGGTAGAAGTAGAGGGGGACGCCAGCTAGACGGTAGGAGGACAGACCAGCAACTACGAGAGAACCGCGACGGGACCGGGCAGACGGGGTACGTAGCATAATAGTGTGTTAGTAGCGGACGTTAGTAGTAGACAGTAGACAGTAGTAGTAGACAGGCGGACGGGTAGCGGCGGGGGGGGAATAGAAGAGAAAGAGAGGGAGAGAGAGAAAGATAGAGGGAAGGCTTAATATATAGAGTAGTAGCTGCCTGCTATATAAGGCAATAGCAACCCGGGCAGCTACTACAACTGTATAAAGGAGGGCAAACAAGGCAACTACGACCTAGTGCCTAGACGAGCGACGGCCCTATAGACGACTGGACAAAGACAGGAAATCGCGACCTGCAAGAGGAACCCTAGGAGCTAAGGCTATACGACACGCCGTCGTACGAAGGAAGTACTACGAGAAGGGAGAGGAGTATTGTTAGGGAGCGCTGTCCAACCTAGGTCCTAGACCTAAGCCAGCCGTCGCCCTAAGGACTGCGACTTAGCAGCGCTAGCACAACCCTACTCTCTGTACAGAGTTACTAATACGACCCTACTTCTGTACAGAGGAAGAATCCTATAGCCCTATACAGGGAGGAATTGCTGCCTCTCTAAATAGAGGGAAAACTCTGCACTACTATACAGAGGGAAACTCCCGACCCTCTATATAGAGTGTAAACCTTGCACTTCTGTACAGAGGGAAATTGCTAGCTTAGCTTCGTAGGTACAAATTGTACAGCAGCGTACGACAAAGGAACTGCCTATTAGTTCCTTTATATAGATACCTAGCCTTAAGTTTCTAAACCAAGATTCTTAAGCCCTTACAGTCCTTCTCTGCCTTAGCTTCGGTACCCTAAAAGGGGTAAACGGAATCAGTTAAGATTAGGTAGAAGCGATCTAGCACTACCTGCTTTCCCTGCTTGTAGGTCCTCCTCTGCCTTAGCTTCGGGATCTAAATAGACAGGCCCAAGGTTGCAGCAGCGTAGAGGGAGGGGGGTAACCTAGGACAAAGGGTAACTGCGTAACTGCAGGCTATAGGGTGTACTAGCAAACGGTCAACTGTTACCTAAGGCTCTAGCAATAACAGGGAGGGCATCTAGCAGGCATTACCGACTAGCAAGTACCTAGACGACAGTCGACTATAGACGACTAGACGAAGACGGGAAGCGCTACCTGCAAGAGGAACGCTAGGAGATAAGGCTATACGACACGTCGTCGTACAAGGGAAGTACTATAAGAAGGGAGGGAGGTATTGTTAGAGAGCGCTGTCTAGCCTAGGCCCTAGACCTAAGCCAGCCGTCGCTCTAGGGACTGCAACTTAGCAGCGCTAGCACGACCCTACCCTCTGTACAGAGTTACCAATACTGATCCGGGCACGCAGATATGATTCGATACAGCCTTTTTGATAACTATATCTCGAACTGAGGGGGGAAAGGAATCTATGTAGTAGTGGTAGTGGGCTTTGATGGATGGTGGTGTGCCAAGGCCCGGCTCGGTCCGTTCCGGAACCTAAATCCCGGAAGGGGCCGAGCCGAAATCCAGGGTCCACCCTATCAATCTGTCCCACCTCTTTCTGCCGCCGTAACACCACCCCCCTCCCTCACCAGCGGTCGCCCTCGACCGCTTAGTCATCCTATCTATTCGAAAATCATTTTTTTTTTTCATCTCCTTCTTTAAAATCCCCTCCCCCGCTGATGCCACCTCTTCCGTCTTCTATCAAAAACAACGTTTTCTTCATTGCTTCTTCAATTTCTTACGTCGTCGGTGTCCGAAGTCCTTCACTTGGCGTCTATCTGATCGACGCTATCTGATCTGATCCACGGTCTTCTGAGCTGCGGCCCGGCTGGTCTGTGCGTTATCTCGAAGGTCTATATAGATCTTTCTGCAGCGCCGTTTTTCTTCTTCTTTTTCTCTTCCACCAAAGCCCTTACCTACCGCAGGGTCGGCGGCGCTAGCATGCTACGGCGTCGGCGAGCTTCCTGCCGCACTGCCGGTAGGTAGTGGCCGAGTCGAAGACCTCCCCGAAGGCGACCGTTACGATTGTCTTTATCGGCTTCTGCGCTAGTAGAGCGGACGTAGCTTTCTTCTTTCTTCCGGCATTGTCGACATTAGAGCTACGCTGGTTTCGGCTTTTCCGGGTTCCGCACGTAGAACTCTCTTAGCAGCTCCGCCGAATTCCGGAGGTTTTCGACCGGATACCATTTATAGTCTTCCGGCTACCCCTTCTACGAGATCCTCGCTTTAATGGACCCCCTTATCTTTTTTACGTCTATTACATCTTCTACCTCCCACTCTTCTTCCTTACCGTCCATCTCGACCGGCGGGGGTTCGGCGAAGCCCTGTTCCGGAAGGCCGTCCTTAGGGTCCAGGCTTAGCAGATCTGAATAGAAAACATCGTAGATCCGGAACGATTTCGGTAGCTAGAGCCGATAAGTTACCGGCGACCTCTTTTCTACTATCGTAAACGGACCTACGTAGCGCGGATTGAGCTTGGCGTTCCCTTTTAGCCTCAGGTTCCGCGTGTTGAGCCAGACCTTTTGACCTTCCTCGAATTCCGTCGGCGACCGCTTTCTATTAGTTCGAGTTACTATCTTCTTCTAAGCCGATTCTATCGCTTCTTTCGCCACTTTGATCGCTTCTTCTATCTAAGATCGGAGCGCTTCCGCCGCTGCGGCGGCGACTCTCTTTAACGACGTTGTAGTAGTGGAAAGCTCCGGCGAGCCGGCTTCGCTCGGCGGCTGGAAGCTCAGCCTCGGAAGATAACTGTAGGTTATCTCGAACGGCGCCAGCGACGTTGCTTCTGACTGTGCTAAGTTCGTGCAGAATTCAGCTATTAGCAGCATCTTAACCCACTTTTCTTAATAATGGCCGCAGAAGATTCGTAGATATTTTTCTATCTTACGGTTGGCTACTTTAGACTAACCATCGGTCTGAGGGTAAGCTGCCGTGCTGAGCTTTCTACGAATTCCGAGGGTTTGATTAATGGCTCTCTATACGTCGGCGGTGAACTAAGGGCCCCTATCTGTAGTGATAGTGTCCGGCAGGCTATAGTGCTTCTATACGTGTTGAATCAACATCCGTGCAGTCTCTTCTGCAGTGGTTCCTTTGTCTCTCGCTCGGCAGGGGATAAAGTGGCGTTCCTTGCTTAGTCGGTCTACTACGTTTAGCATAGCGTTATATCTATCGGAGTCCGGCAGGCCGGTTACGAAGTCCATCGTAATGTGTTGCTACAGTTTCTCGGGGATCGGAAGTGGCTTTAGCAGACCGGCCGGAAGACCGTAACGTGGCTTCGCGGCCCGGTACGCGTGGCAGTTGCCGATAAACCGGTAGATCCGCTCGTAGATTCGCGGAAACCAGTATGTCGTCCTTATAGCTTCTATCGTTTTCTTTGATCCTGCGTAACCAACGTCTATGGAGCTATAGACCAGCTGGATGACCTCTGTGATTAGTTCTTCTGGAACTATCAGCTTCCCCGAACCGGTTTTGCCTAGCTTCTGCTGCTAATTAAGCTGCTCTACCTTCTCGTAGAGAGTTTCTTCTTTAGGGGCTAGTTCTACCGCGCAGACCCCTACCTCTTTCAGCACCTCTACGTCTACTATCCGCTCGGTTAACACCTTCTGGAACATGTTCGGATCTTCTTTCGCGCGGCTGGTCTTTCCTTCTCTTCTCGTTAGTGCGTTAGCCTTTCCGTTTTAAGCTCCAGGTCGATAGGTAATCTTGAAGTCGAACCCGGATAAGTAGGCAGCCTACCGTGCTTAACGTCGTAAGAGCTTCTGCGTCTTTATAAAGTAGGTCAGCGACTGGTGGTCTGTAAGGACCTGGACCGTGCTTTTTCCAGCTATAAGCTCTGGCTTCCACTCTTCGAACGCCTGTATAATGGCCAGCAGTTCTTTATCGTAGATTGCGTAGTTCCGTTCGGCCTCCGTTATAGATTTGCTGAAGAAGGCCACTAGGTGAAGGGTCTCTCCGTCGTCAGCGTATTAAGAAAGGACCCCTGCCGTTACTGTGTCGGAAGCGTCCGTTTCTACGTAGATCGTCTTTTCCGGCCGGAAGTGTGCCAGAACCGGCGCCGAGGCCACTGCTTCTTTTAGCCGGTTAAAGGCTTCCGTGCACTTCTTATTCTATAGGCCGGCGGCCTCCTTCTTTGACGCCTCGTTCAGGGGTCTCGCTATCTTGCTAAAGTCCTTAATGAACTGTCGATAGTAGCTGCAGAATCCGAGGAACGCCCTAATCTGCATAGTGTTTCCGGATTTCGGTTGCTTCCATTCCGCTACGGCGGCTACCTTTAAGGGGTCCATCCGGATTCCTTCTCTTCCGACGATAAGACCGAGGTATTTGACCTCAGTCTAATAAAACTCGCTCTTTTTTGTGTCCGCGTTCAATCCGACCTCTCTAAGTCTTTTTAGCACCCCCTTAATGTAGTCCGTGTGCTGATCTCTCGTTCTATCTATATAGATAAGAATGTCGTCCAAATAGATAGACACGAACCGTTCCAGCATGTCTATAAAGGTGTAGTTTATAAAGCGTTGCCACACTGCCGGCGCGTTGGTAAGTCCGAAAGGCATCACCAACTACTTAAAGTTGCCTATACGCGTCGCGAACGTCGTAAGGTCTTCTGTCTGCCCTTCTTCGTTCCTTAGTCGATAGAACGCTTAGCGGATGTCCAGCTTGCTAAACCACTTAGCCTTTGCTATGCGCTGTATAGTCTCGTCGATTAGCGGCAGCGGGTATACGTCTCTCTTAGTGACCTCGTTAAGGCCTCGATAGTCCACGCAGAGTCGCAGACTACCCCCTAGTTTCCTTACGAAAAGAATCGGTAACGCGTACTCAGCAGAACTCGGCGTAATAAACTTCTTCGCTAGATTTTCGCGAACAAACACCTCCACTTAGTCCAGTTCAGCCGGTGACAGTCGTCTTAGGGGCTCGGTTCTTGGCAGCGTAGCCCCCTCTTTCAGTCGGATCTTGTTGTTATATTCCGGTCGATAGAGCGGCAATAGGTTGGAGTCTGCTTTTGAGAACACGTTAGCGTAATCGTAGAGCTCTGCTGGTAGCACCTCCAGTGGGTCTACTTCTTCTTCCGCCATTATCTTCCGGTAGTCTTCGATGTCTTTTATTAAGATAGCGCAAATCTCGTTGTCCGGTGACTTCGCGAGGGTCGTTATAGCTTCTGAACTTATTATTCCGACAGTGACCAGGAGTTCGGAACGATCGGACGGAGCCACGTTAGCGGCCGCTGCCTTCGATTCTGCTACAGTGGCGGCGGTCGTTTCGGTGGTCCCCGCTCCGCTACCCGGGGTTTTGAATCCTATCGTGCCTTTATCTACGTCGACAATAGCTTTCTGGTTCTTCATCCATTTCTGCCCAATAATAATGTCAAACCTTCCGATATCCATAATTCGGAACGTTGCTTCCGTAGTTCGACCGGCCAGCGTGGTCCTTAGTGGCACGTAGTGCGTAACGTTTTCCATGTCTTGTCCGTTATACACCGAAATCCTCGTCGGCGACGCCAGCTCCACTGGAT
Organism: Pseudocercospora ulei; assembly: GCA_016165855.1. NCBI lineage: Eukaryota > Fungi > Ascomycota > Dothideomycetes > Mycosphaerellales > Mycosphaerellaceae > Pseudocercospora > Pseudocercospora ulei. The sequence continues at coordinate 6,757,289 of JACWNB010000004.1, forward strand.
AGCCGTATCCATTTATTAGCTTCTGAACCAGCCGGTGGTGGATCGCCGCGCCAATAAGAGCTCCGGTGTCGATGAAAGCTTTCAGCTGGATAGGTTGGCGCGACTTCTTAACAGGGTGGATCGTAATAGGAAGGATGATCGCTGTTTCCGTATTCACTTCCACAGCCGCTAAGAGCGGGTCGTTACAGCTGTTGATGCTCTCTTCTCGCAGCGGTTCGTTTCTATTCGGTGCCCTTCTATCAATGCTAGGTGGGGGGCCTATCCGTCTAGCTAGTCTTTTCCTATAATCCTTAACTGTACCCTACCGTCTACACTGTCAGTATCGTTCAGAGCCGGCTCTATAGCTTGTATAGTCTTTCTCGGTGGCTGCAGCTGCTGCTGCTTTATAACACGATACTCCTGCTTCTGCTTATCCGATGCTTGGCATCTCGTAGCGATGTGGCCAGGCTTGCCGCACGCGTAGCAGGTAGGGACGAACGCCGATCGTAGTGAGTACGACGATTGCTGGGGGGTTCGTCGGAAGGGTGCGGGGGGTCGTGTAGTCTGCGTTATCAGCGGCTTCTAGTTCGATTCGCGTGATTTCGCGTAAGCGCTCAAGTTTCTTACAGTGACTCTCGCTCTGTGCACGAAGCTCTTAAGGTCTTCGTCTTCTACAGACGCTATAGCGGCAGCCAGCTCAGGGCTCAGTTTCTGTCTTAGTAAGTGCAGCTGCTTATCTTCTGCCACCCTGGCCCTAATGGCATGTTTTCTGAATAGCCTGTAGAACTCCTCGAACGTCTGCCGGTTCTGGTTAATCTTATCTAGCTGCTTACAGGCCGTCTTCTTCCGGAATGGATCTCCGAAGCGTTGATCTAGCGCTTTGATCGCTTCCTTAGCGGTTACCTCTTCTAGGTCCGCTACTAGCGAGAAAGCTTCGCCTTCTAATCGCGATTCTAAGTACGCTAATCTATCCTCTTCGCTGCTCGATGCGTAATCGCGGCTTATCTTATTCTTGATCTTCTTCTTGAACGCCTCCTACGCTTTAGGGTCTCCTCTACCGAAGGCAGGTGGGTCCGGTAGTGGCGTCATCGTAGTGCTACCTTGACTATAGGCCGCTAGTAAGGTAGTCTCCGCGTAGGTTTCTCGCCGCTGTAGCAGCGACGACTTCGCTACTTCCATATTAGCCAGTTGATCCTTTAGCGCCTTCAGCTGCGCCAGTCGATTCGCCGCCTGGTTTTCCAACACGTCTATAATAGTCTCGGCCGATTCCTTCTCGGCTCTTACCGTCTCTACTTCCTCTCTTAGCTGTCGGTTCTCTTCTAGTATTCTGTAGAACAGCGTCTTAATAAGGTCTATACCGTCGTAGACCTTTCCTATCCTATTCTCGTTTACATAGTCTTCTAGTTCCTCGATCGTGCAGTCGTAGATCTTCCTATATTCGTTTATTCGTTCCTTAATCTCAGCAGTCTCTTCCGCCGTAAAACCTCTAATAATAATCTTATTATTAATGACACTGGAGCGCCTACTCGCTCTGTTAGTCTTTCTCTTTCCGCGGCGGCCTGTTACGCCGCTCTCTGCCGCTGAGAAGCCTTCTATCTTCTTACAGTGTCTTGGGTTGTTGTTTGGTTGTGTAGGTGCGCGTGCGTTATTTGGGTTTCCGGATAGTTTGACGGGCCCTTTCGCGCAGCGCGGGGTTTGGTGTAGGGAGTTCGAGATATAATGATCCGGGCACGCAGATATAATTCAATACAGCGTTTTTGATGACTATATCTCGAACTGAGGAGGGAAAGGAATCTATGTGGTGGTGGTGGTAGGCTTTGATGGATGGTGGTGTGCCAAGGCCCGGCTCGGTCCGTTCCGGAACCTAAATCCTGGAAGGGGCCGAGCCGAAATCCAGGGTCCACCCCATCAATCTGTCCCACCTCTTTCTGCCGCCGTAACAAATACAACCCTACTCCTGTATAGAGGGAGGATCCTATAGCCCTTTATAGAGGGGAATTGCTGCCCCTCTAAACAGAGGGAAAACTCTGCATCCTATATAGAGGGAAACTCCCGACCCTCTATATAGAGTTAGGAACCCTGCTCCCCTATATAGAGGGAAATTGCTAGCTTAGCTTCGTAGGTACATATTATACAGCAGCGGACGACGAAGGAACTGCCTATTAGTTCCTTTAAATAGATACCTAGCTTTAAGTTTCTAAACCAAGATTCTTAAACCCTTATATAATCGGAGCTATCTAATCTAAGCCAACAGCTATCTAAGCTGTAGCGTAACTGGTCTGTGCGCCGCTACAGATAGTCTATATAGATCTATCTATAGTACGCTATCTCTTCTTCTTTATCCTCTTTACTAAGGCCTTAAGCGCTACCGCAAAGCTGCTTTGGTAGCATCGGCTTCGTCTTCGCTATTGGTGTTAGCGAAGACGAAGACTGTTATAAAGTGCACTAAAGCGGTAGTGCCGTCCTCGGCTTTACCGTTATTATCTAACTAGCAAAGCTAATATACGGTAACAGTGTAATCGAAGACTCTAGCTAAGCGTACCGTTGCGATCGTTTCTATCGGTTTTCGTACTAATAGAGCAGACGTAGCCTTTCTTCTTCTTCTATCTCTTCCGGAGCTATCAACTTCGGAGCTACTTAGGTCTTGGCTTCTTCGGGTTTCAGACATAAAACTCTCTTAGCAGCTCTGCTAAATTTCAGAGATTCTCGACCGGATACTATTTATAGTCTTCTAGCTACCTCTTCTATAAGATCCTTGCTTCGATAGACCCCCTTATCTTCCTTATATCTATTATATCTTCTACCTCCTACTCTTCTTCTTTACCGTCTATCTCGATTAGTAGGGGTTTAGTAAACTCCTGTTCCGGGAGACTGTCTTTAGGGTCTAGACTTAACAGATCCGAATAAAAAATATCGTAGATTTGGAACGACTTTAGTAGCTAGAGCCGATAAGTTACTAGCGACCTCTTTTCTACTATCGTAAACGGACCTGCGTAGCAGGGGTTAAGCTTAGCGTTTCCTTTTAGCCTTAGGTTCTGCGTATTAAGCTATACCTTTTAGCCTTCCTCGAATTCTATTAGTAACTGCTTTCTATTAGCTCGAATTACTATCTTCTTCTAAGCCGATTCTATCGCATCTTTCGCTACCCTAATTGCTTCTTCTATCTAAGATTTAAGCGCTTCTGCTACAGCAGCGGCGACTCTCTTTAACAAGGTAGCGGTAGAAGATTCCGAAGAGCTAGGTTCGTTTAGCGGTTAAAAGCTTATTCTCGGAAGATACCTATAAGTTATCTTAAACAGCGCTAGTAAGGTAGCCTCGGACAGTGCTGCGTTAGTGCAGAATTTGGCTATTAGCAACACCTTAACCTATTCTTCTTAATAATAGCTATAAGGGTTGAAGAATCTTAGTTTAGAAACTTAAAGCTAGGTATCTATATAAAGGAACTAATAGGCAGTTCCTTCGTCGTCTGCTACTGTACAATTTGTATCTACGAAGCTAAGCTAGCAATTTCCCTCTGTATAGGGGAGCAAGGTTCCTAACTTTATATAGAGGGTTAGGAGTTTCCCTCTATATAGGATGCAGAGTTTTCCCTCTGTTTAGAGGGGCAGCAATTCCCCTCTATATAGGGCTATAGGATTCTCCCTCTATACAGGAGTAGGGTCGTGTTAGTAACTCTGTATAGAGAGTAGGGTCGTACTAGCGCTGCTAAGTTACAGTCCTTAGGGCGATAGCTAGCTTAGGTCTAGGGCCTAGGCTAGACAGCGCCCCCTAACAATACCCCCCTCCCTTCTTGTAGTGCTTCTTTCGTAAAGCGACGTGTCGTACAGCCTTAGGTCCTAGCGTTCCTCTTACAGGTAGCGTTTTCCCGTCCTCGTCTGGTCGTCTATAGGGCTGTTGCTCGTCTAGGCATTGGGTCGTAGTTGCCTTGTTTGCCCTCCTTTACGCAGTTGTAGCAGCTGCCCTGGTTGCTATTGCCTTATATAGCAGGTAGCTAACACCCTATATATTAAGCCTCCTCCTATCTCTCTCTCTTCCTCTCTTTCTCTTCTATTCCCCTACCTGCCAACTGTCTGCCCGGCCGACTACTACTACTATAACTACTACTATCTAACTACTACTACTAACGCCACTATTATGCTATGCACTCCGTCCGCCCGGTTCCGTCGTAGCTCCCTCGTAGTTGCTAGCCCGTCCGCCTACCGTCTGGCCAGCGTCTTCCTATACTTTTACCTCTAGCTATAGAATGCTTAGCTTAATTAGCAACTCTGCTTCCGGTTCGTACAGGTCTCCTTCTTCTGTACAGTCCTAGCTTACGTCTTAGGTACTATACTAGTAAGCAGCAGGACGCTGCTAAGCTGCCCTTCTACTCCTTCTAGTGTAACCCTGTCTAAATTACGCCCTAGTAGGTCGCTACGGCCCGCCCTTCGTACGTTAACGCTGTCCTTATAGCTACCTGCAGCCAGTTTTATGCCGCCTATACTAACTCCCCCTAGGGCTCGTTCTGTTGCAGCGGCAGAAAGGGGTGGGACTAAGTAATAGGGTAGACCCTTGGAATTTCGGCTCGGCCCTTCCGGACCGAGCCGGGCCTTGGCACGCCACCCCTAAAGCCCTTACCTACCGCCGCATAGATTCCTTTCCTTCTTTAGTTCGAGATATAGTTATTAAAAAGGCTGTATTAAATTATATCTGCATGCCTGGATTATTATATCTCGAACTCACTTACTATACTAACTTCGCGCTGCGTAAAAGGAACCGTTAAACTATCCGGACATCCGAATAACGTATGCGCACAACACACACTAAGCCAAACCAAACACTAGCACCGTAAGACAGCTATAGAGAGCTTCTTAACAGTAGAAGGCAGTGTTACAGGCTGCAGTAGAAAGAGAAAAACTAACAGACCGAGGGATAGGCGCACCAGCATCCTCGACGATAGAACGGCTATAGAGGGCCTTATAGAAGAAGAGATAGATAAAGCAAGGAGAGGCATAGCGGGCTATACGGAACTGTACGTACGCACGCCGGATAAAATAGGAGAATATCTAGCAGAACATAGAGCTAGGAGGGTGTTCGACATTATTACCTTCGTCGAAAAGAAGTTTTATAGGAACATAGAAGAGAATAGGCGACAAAGAGAAGAAATAGAAGCGGTAATAGCCGAGAAGGAGTTAGCAGAAACCATTATCGACGTGCTAGAAAACCAAGCGGCGAATCGACTAGCACAACTAAAGGCAATAAAGGCTTAGTTAGCTAACATAGATGCAGCGGCGTCGTCGGCGCTGCCGCTATATCGAGAAGAACAAGCAGAAGCCGCCTTACTGGCGGCCTACAGTTAAGGTAGCACTTCGATAACGTTACTACCTAATCTACCGGCGTTTAGAGGCGGAGACCCTAAAGAATAGGAGGCATTTAAGAAAAAGATAAAGAATAAGATAGACCGAGACTATACTGGAAAGAGTAAAGAAGACAGGCTGGCCTACCTAGAATCGCAGTTAGAGGGTAAAGCTTTTTCGTTAGTAGCAGACCTAGAAGAGGTAACTGCCGAAGAAGCGATTAAAGCGCTAGATCAACACTTTAGAGACCCCTTCCGAAAGAAGACAGCCTGTAAACAGCTAGACAAGATTAAATAGAACAGGCTGACATTTAAAGAGTTCTACGGCCTGTTTAGAAAACATGCTATTAGAGCTAAAGTGTCTAAGGGTAAACAATTACACCTACTAAGGCAGAAGCTAAACCCTAAACTAGCCGGGGCTATAGCTTCGGTAGAAGACAAAGACCTTAAGAGCTTCGTACACCAAGCGAGGGTTACTGCCAGAAATCTAAGCGCCTACGCGAAATCGGCATCGTGCGAACCGATTCAGAAGCAGTCGGCGCTAACAACACGACCCCCTGCTCCTTTCTGCCGAGGCCCCACCTAGCAGACATCTTATTCGCCGAGTTCGTCGTTCGTCCCTACATGCTACGCGTGCAGAAAGCCGGGCTATATCGCTACGAGATGCTAAGCGACGGCTTAACAGAAGCAGGAATATCGTACCGCAAAGCCGCAGCCGCTAAGAAAGACAATCCAAGCTATTAAGCCGGCTCCGAACGACACCGACAATGTAGATAGTAGAGTGCTACTAAGGATCTTAGGAAAAGACTAGCTAGACGGATAGGCCCCCTGTCCAGTACGGACAATAGGGCACTAACGCGATCCGCGTTACTAGAAGAAGAGAGCATTAACAGCTGTAACGACCTGCTCTCGGCGGCGGTAGAAGAAAATACAGAGACTGCAATTATCCTTCTAATTACTGTCTACCCCCTTAATAGATCAGACCGCCCACCTTAGCTAAGAGCTTTTATCGACATAGGGGCCCTTATCGGCGCGGCGATCCACTACCGACTAGTTCAGAAACTGATAAAAGGATACAGTTATCCTATAGAGCTAGCGTTGCTAACGCGAATTTTAGTATACAACGGACAAGACACTAAGAGTGTTACGCATTACGTGCTATTAAGAACCACCCTAGCTAGTCGCACTACGGAAGCGATGTTCCAAATTATAGATATCGGAAGGTTTGACATTATTATAGGACAGAAATAGATAAAGAACCAGAAAGCTGTTATTAACATAGGTAAAGGCACACTCGGATTCAAAACCCAGCAGAGCGGAGTCGCCGCCGCCGTATCGATTACTGTCGTCGCCGCAAAGCCGAACGCTACGACCACCAGAGCGACTACGATCGATCGGCCTAACCCTCTGGACACGATCAGAATGCTAAGCTTGGAAGCTTTAACGACCCTCGCGAGGTCGCCAGGCAGTAAGATCTATACTATCTCGATAAAAGACATTAAGGATTACTGAAAGATAATAGCTAAAGAAGAAGCGGACCCGTTAGAGGTGTTGCCAAAGGAGCTCTATAGCTATACTAATGTGTTCTTAACAGCTGACTCCAACCTCCTACCGCTCTACCGACCAGAATACGACAACAAGATCCGACTAAAAGAAGGAGCTACGCTGCTAAGAACCGAACCCCTAAGAAGGCTATCGCTAGCTAAGCTGGACTAAGTAGAGGTGTTTGTTCAAGAAAACCTAGCGAAGAAGTTTATTACGCCGAGCTCTACTAAGTATACGTTACCGATTCTTTTCGTACGGAAACCCGGAGGTAGCCTCCGACTATACGTAGACTACAGAGGCCTTAATAAGGTTACTAAGAGAGATATGTATCCGCTGCTGCTAATAGACGAGACTATACAACAAGTGGCTAAAGCTAAGTAGTTTAGCAAGCTAGATATTCGCTAAGCACTCTATCGACTAAGGAATAAGGAAGGGCAAACAGAAGACCTTACGACATTCGCTACGCGTATAGGCAATTTCAAATAGTTGGTAATGCCTTTCGGACTTACTAACGCACCGGCAGTGTAGCAGCATTTTATAAATTACACCTTTGTAGACATGCTGGAACAGTTCGTGTCTACTTACTTGGACGATATTCTTATCTACACCGATAGAACGAGAGAACAGCATACGGACTACATCAAGAAGATATTAACTAGGCTCTGCAAGGTCGGATTAAACGCAGACACGAAGAAGAGCGAGTTCTATTAGACCGAAGTCAAATATCTCAGTCTTATTGTTAGAAGGGAAGGAATCCGGATGGATCATTTAAAGGTCGCCGCTGTCGCGGAGTAGAAGCAGCGGCAATCCGGAAACACTACCTAAATTAGAGCGTTTCTCGGATTCTGCAGCTACTACCGACGGTTTATTAAGGACTTTAGCAAGATAGCGAGACCCCTAAACAAAGCATTAAAGAAGGAGGCCGCTAGCCTATAGAACGAGAAGTGCACAGAGGCCTTCGACCGGCTAAAAGAAGCGGTGGCCTCGGCGCCAGTTCTGGCACACTTCCGACTAGAAAAGACGATCTACTTAGAGACAGACGCATCCGATACAGTAACAGCAGGGGTCCTTTCTTAGTACGACGACGCTGACGAGACCCTCTATCTAGTAGCTTTCTTTAGCAAATCTATAAATAAGGCTAAGCAGAACTACGCTATTTACGATAAAGAGCTGTTAGCTATTATTTAGGCTTTCGAGGAGTGGAAACCGGAGCTTATAGCTGGAAAGAGCACAGTCCAGGTCCTTACGGACCACTAGTCACTTACCTACTTTATAAAGACGCAGAAGCTATTACGCTGCCAAGCTCGGTAGGCTGCCTACTTATCTAGATTCGATTTTAAGATTACCTACAGACCTAGAGCTTAAAATGGAAAAGCTGATGCGCTAACGAGAAGAGAAGGGAAGACTAGCCGCGCAAAAGAAGATCTGAACATGTTCTAGAAGGTGTTAACCGAACAGATAGTAGACGCTAAGGTGTTGAAAGAAGCAGGGATCTACGCGATAGAACCGCCGACAAAAGAAGAGACGCTCTACGAGAAAGTGGAACGGCTTAATTAGCAGTAGAAGCTCGGCAAAACAGGCTTAGGGAAGTTAATAGTTCTGGAAGAACTAATTACAGAGGTTATCTAGCTAGTCTATAGTTCTAAGGATGTTGGCTATACTAACTTAAAGAAGACGATAGAAGTTGTAAGGACGATCTACTGGTTTCCGCAAATCTTCGAGCGGATCTACTAGTTTATCGCTATTTGTTACGTATGCCGAGTTGCGAAGCTACGTTACGGCCTTCCGGCCAGTCTGTTAAAGCCACTTCCGATCCCTGAGAAACTGTAGCAACATATTACAATAGATTTCGTAACTGGCCTGCCGGATTCCGGTAGATATAATGCTACGCTTAACGTAGTGGATTAACTAAGCAAAGAACGCTACTTTATCCCCTGCTAAGCGAAGGATAAAGGAACTACTGCGGAAGAAACAGCGAGAATGCTAATTCAGTATATATAGAAGCACTACGGTCTGCTAGAAACTATTACTACGGATAGGGGTCCCCAATTTACTGCCGACGTATAGAAGGCTATTAACTATGCTCTCGGAATTCGCGGAAAGCTTAGCATAGCAGCTTATCCTTAAACCGACGGTCAGTCTAAAGTAGCTAACTGCGAGATAGAAAATCATCTACGAATCTTCTGCAGTTACTATTAAGGAGAGTAGGTAAAGGTGTTGCCGATAGCCGAATTCTGCGCCAATTCAGCACGATCAGAAGCTACCTCGCTGGCGCTGTTCGAGATAACCTATAGTTATCTTCCAAGAATAAGCTTCTAACCGCTGGACGAACCCAGCCCTTCGGAACCTCCTACTACCACTTCGTTGAAGAGGGTTGCCGCTGCCGCGGCAGAAGCTCTCTAATCTCAGATAGAAGAAGCGATCAAAGTAGCGAAAGAGGCAATAGAATTGGCTTAGAAGAAGATAGTAACTCGAGCTAATAGGAAGCGGTCGCTAATAGAATTCGAAGAAAGCTAAAAGGTATAGCTTAACACACGGAACCTAAGGCTGAAAGGCAACGCCAAGCTTAACCCCCGCTATGTAGGTCTGTTTAAGATAGTAGAAAAGAGGTTGCCGGTAACTTATCGGCTCTATCTACCGAAATCGTTCCGGATCTACGATGTCTTCTATTTAGATCTGTTAAGCCTGGACCTAGAAGACGGCCTTCCGGAACAGGGGTTTACTAAACCCTTACTAATCGAAATGGACGGTTAAGAAGAAGAGTAGGAGGTGGAAGATATAAGGGATATAAGAAAGACAAGGGGGTCTATTAAAGCAAGGATCTTATAGCAGGGATAGCCGGAAGACTATAAATAGTATCTAGTCGAGAATCTCCGGAATTTGGTAGAGCTGCTAAAGGAGTTTTATATCCGGAACCTAAGGAAGCCGAAGCCTAAGTAGCTCCGAAGTTAATAGTTCCAGAAGAAGAAGAAGAGCCGCGTCCGCTCTATCAGTGCGAAAGCCGACAGAAACAATCGTAGAGATCGCTTAGCTAGAGTCTTCGGCTCTACTGCTACTACTGCCGACCGGCAAAACTAGTCGGATAATAGCTACAAGGCCGAAGACAGCGCCACCGCGTCGGCGCGCTTTGTAACTGTCTTTGCTCTCTGTTACTACTATCCGCCGGCTCGGCCGGAAGGATAATAGCAGCGAAGAACGAAGCCGACGCTACTAAAGCAGCTCTGTAGTAGCGCCTAGAGCCTTGGTAGAGAAGAAAAAGAAGAAGAGATAGCGCACCAGATAGATCTATATAGACCGCTACAGCAGCGCATAGGCCAGCCTCGCCGCAGCTTAGACGGCTGCTAGCTTAGATTAGATAGCTCTTCAGATTAGATAGAAGCCGAAGTAAGAGACGTTAGATAGCGACGATATAAGAAGGAAGAAGATAAAGAAAGAGGATAGTTTCGAAATAGAAGAAAGCAAAGAGGCAACGTTAAAAAAAAAGGGGACAGATAAGTAAGCGGTCGAGGGCGACCGCTAGTAAAGGAGGGGGGTAGTGTTGCAGCGGCAGAAAGGGGTGGGACTAAGTAATAGGGTAGACCCTTGGAATTTTAGCTCGGCCCTTCTGGACCGAGCCGGGCCTTGGCACGCCACCCCTAAAGCCCTTACCTACCGCCGTATAGATTCCTTTCCTTCTTTAGTTCGAGATATAGTTATTAAAAAGGCTATATTGAATTATATCTGCGTGCCTGGATTACGTTCGGCCTATACCGCCTGCCTGGCTTCTAGGCCGGCGTATATACGTCGTACAAGTAGAAGGACGGCTTCCTCTACTGCTCCTACCGCCGTCTAGGGAAGGTACGTAGAGGGGTGCCTTTGCTCTATAGTGCTGGGTTGGGTAGAGCTCCTGCTAGCTAGGAGATAATTAAGATTTTAGACAGGGGGTCGGCAGCTTTATTGTTAACTGCCCTAGTCCCGGGGGGTAGCGGCTAGTAAGCTACCCTAAGGTAGTGTATAAAGGTTTTCAGACGGTCCTACTCTTATCCTCTTCTTATTTTTACTCTTATTCCTACCTGTCTCCTAGCTGTCCTGTACCTAGGGTAGACTGTGCCCCTCTTACTGTACAGCGCAGTGTTACTGCAACCGGGCAGGGGAATAGTTCTCCTCCTACCTGTCTAGCGCGGATGCGTCCTAGAGGGCCTCGTATAGCTCCTATATAGGCTCTGCCTACTCTCTCTATTTAACTAGGTACTCGATCTTCTTCTGCTTCCTTTAACTCTTAAGGATTTCTTCTACCTCGTACTCTTCCTAGCCTTCAGTAATAATCGCTAGGGGGCGTGCGTCGTCCGTCGTCTAGTATAGGAGGGAGTCTGTATATACCGGCTGTACGAGGTCTATATAGAAGACTAGATAGATCCCTAGGGGAGTGTTAAGTCGTATAGCATATGTCTCTACTAGCTGGACTACTGTCAACTTCTGGTTCTTCTAATCTAGTTTCTTGCTCGGCCGGTCTGTACGGATGTTGTGCTAGTTTAGCTAGACCTTATCTCCTGCCTCGTACCTTAGTACAGCCTACCGTCCCTTGTTAGCCTGCTCTTCCGCATTCTGTTAAGCTATAGCCAGACTCGCTTTCGCCTATTAGTAGGCGTTCGTAATCGTCTGTACGATAGCTTCTCCCTGCTGGACTAGGGATCGTACAGGGCATAGGGTAGCGCTGCTTAGGGTTAGTAGGAGTAGGGAGTAGTCGTATCTATAGAAAATAAAGAAGGGGGACAATCCTGTAGCGTTAGCCGTACAGCTGTTAATAGCCAGTTCCGCTACAGGGAGGAGGCAGTTCCAGTTCGTCTAGTCGTAGTTAACGTACGCTCGGAGGTACGCTTCTAATGTCGAGTTGACCCTCTCTGTCGCGCTGTCCGTCTATAGGTACTGTATAGTTAATAGGCGACGTTCTATATTTAGCAACTAGCAGACCCTTGAGTCGCATTACGCCTACTAGTCCTGTTATAATCTCCTTAGAGAAGCCTACCTTTAAGGTAGTAATTTTTACCCTGTCCTCCTATTAGAGTCCTCCTACCTCTGCCAGGGTCTGGTCGTATTCTGCGAGGAACTCTCGTACAGTCCTACGTCCTTGCTTTATAGTATTAATCTATAGGAGTGCTCACCTTTCGCAGTCTAGGTCCTTATAGCTCCTGTTAAGAGCTGCCTAGAGCATCGTCGTAGTCGCTATTGCTAGGTTGGCAATAGCCGCCTCGTAGTACAGCAGAATTCGTGCTGCCGCCCTGCCCTTTAGCCTCCTAAAGAGGTATACTACCTTGTCTAGCTCGGTTAGGTATACTCCTAAGTCGACTAGAAGCTTAGAGCGTATCTGGGCAGCCTAGGAGGGGTACTCGGCTAGAGCCTTGCTATTGTAGGTAGTAACGTCAGAGAGTTTGCTCTTAGAGGCCGGGGTGTAGGCTGTCGTGTTCGTCGTCGTCGTCGTAGGGGTCGGATCGCAATCGGACGCCCTAAGCTGTCGTAGCTCCTGTTCCCGTTAGGAAGTTATCGTAGCCTAGTAGCTTACTTGCTGTTCGAGCTGGGCCTTGCATGCCAGCAGCTCGTTGTATATACAGTGCATATAATCCTGTATAGCCGTAGGTTCTATAGGGATGTCGCTGTCTATCTTCGTTATATTACTGCAGTTACCGACAGTAAGATTAGTTCCTAATATAAGGGTTTAAGAATCTCAGTTTAGAAACTTAAAGCTAGGTATCTATATAAAGGAACTGATAGGCAGTTCGTTTGTCGTCCGCTGCTGTATAATTTGTACCTACGAAGCCAAGCTAGCAATTTCCCTCTGTATAGGGAAGCAAGGTTCCTAACTCTATATAGAGGGTTAGGATTTTCCCTCTATACAGGATGCAGAGTTTTCCCTCTGTTTAGAGGGGCGGCAATTCCCCTCTATGTAGGGCTATAGGATTCTCCCTCCGTATAGGAGTAGCGTCGTATTAGTAACTCCGTACAGAGGGTAGGGTCGTACTAGCGCTGCTAAGTTACAGTCCTTAGGGCAACGGCTAGCTTAGGTCTAGGGCCTGGGCTAGACAGCGCCCCCTAACAATAGCTACAGAAGATTCGTAGATATTTATCTATCTTACAGTTAGCTACTTTAGACTAACTGTTAGTCTAAGGGTAAGCAGCTGTGCTAAGCTTTCTGCGAATTTCGAGAACTTAGTTAATAGCCTTCTATATATTAGCTGTGAATTAAGGACCCCTATCTGTAGTAATAGTGTCTGGTAGGTTATAGTGCTTCTATACGTGCTAAATTAGCATCCTTGCTGTCTCTTCTGCTATAGTGCCTTTGTCCTTTACTTAATAGAGGATAAAGTAGCGTTCCTTACTTAACCGATCTACTACGTTAAGAGTAGCATTGTATCTATCGGAATCCGGCAGGCTGGTTACAAAATATATTGTAATGTGTTGCTACAGTTTCTTAGGAATCAGCAGTAGCTTTAGTAGACCGGCCAGAAGGCCGTAGCGCAGCTTCGCAGCTTAATACGCGTAACAATTAGCGATAAACTAGTAGATTCGCTTAAAGATCTGCAGAAACTAGTAGACTGTTCTTACAGCCTCTATCGTCTTCTTTGTACTAGCATAGCCAACATTCTTAGAACTATAGACTAGCTAGATAACCTCTGTAATTAGTTCTTCTAGAACTATTAACCTCCCTAAACTGGTTTTGCTAAGCTTCTGTTGCTAGTTAAGCTGCTCTAGTTTTTTGTAAAGCGTCTCTTCCTTAGTTACTAGCTCTACTGCGCAGATCCCCACTTCTTTTAACACCTCGGCGTCTACTATTTGCTTAGTTAACATCTTCTGGAACATGTTTAGGTCTTCCTTTGCGTAGCTAGTTTTCCCTTCTCTTCTTATTAGTGCATTAGCCTTTCCGTCTTAAGCTCTAGGTCGATAAGTAATCTCAAAGTCGAACCTAGATAAGTAGGTAGCCTACCGAGCTTAGTGGCGCAAGAGCTTCTGCGTCTTTATAAATTAGGTTACCGACTAATAGTCTGTAAGGACCTAGACCGTGCTCTTTCTAGCTACAAGCTCTGGCTTCTACTCCTCGAAAGCTTAGATAATAGCTAACAGCTCCTTGTCGTAGATAGCGTAGTTCTGCTTAGCCTTATTTATAGACTTGCTAAAGAAGGCTACTGGATAGAGGGTCTCGCCGTTGTCGTCGTATTATGAAAGGACCCCTGCTGTTACTGTGTTAGAAGCGTCTGTTTCTAGATAGATCGTCTTTTCTGGCCGGAAGTGTGCTAGCACTAGCGCTAAGGCTACTGCTTCTTTTAGCTAGTTGAAAGCCTCTGTACACTTCTTATTCTATAGGCTAGCCGCTTCCTTCTTTAATGCCTTATTTAGAGGTCTTGCTATCTTGCTAAAGTCTTAAATAAATTAACGATAGTAACTATAGAACCTAAGAAAAGCTCTGATTTAGGTAGTGTTTCCAGACTTCGGCTGCTTCTATTCTGCTATAGTAGCGACCTTTAAGGGGTCTATTCGAATACCTTCTCTTCTAACAATAAGACTAAGATATTTAACTTTAGTCTAATAGAACTTGCTCTTCTTTGTGTCCGTGTTTAACCCTACCTCGTAGAGCCTAGTTAACACTCTCTCGATATTGATCTAAGTGCGTAGATATAGTTTAATACAGCTGTTTTAATAACTATATCTCGAACTAAGAAGGGAAAGAAATCTATATAGTGGTATGTAAGGGCTTTAGGGGTAGTATGCTAAGGCCCGGCTTAGTCTGGGAGCGCCGAGCCGAGATTCTAAGGATCTACCCTATTACTTAGTCCTACCCCTTTCTGCCGCTATAACACTACCTCCTCCCTTATTAGCGGTCGCCCTCGACCGCTTACTTATCCCTTAGGCCTCTTTATCTTATTCTAGCTAATTAGATCCCCTCTATCTTCTATCTATATATCTCCCCCTTTTTTTTAATTTGCAGCTTCTTCCCTAAAAAGTCTTCTTAAAATCGACGTTACCTCTTCTTTTCTTCTATCTCGAAAACATCGTCCCTTCGTCGTCTTCTTCTTTTCTTATATCGTCGCTGTTATAGTGGAAGAAAGGGGTGGGACTAGGTAATAGGATAGACCCTTAGAATTTCGGCTCGGCCCTTCTAGACTAAGCCGGGCCTTGGCACACTACCCCTAAAGCCCTTACACACTACTGTATAGATTCCTTACCCTCCTTAGTAATACGGATGTAGATGTGGACAGCTGGCAGCTAGGCTTGGCAGGGCCAGGCTTGGCGCACACTCAAATACCTCTACCTCGACTTGTACGTAGATTCTTCCCTCTCTAGCCTTGGATATAGTTATTAAAGACGGGTATTGACCTTGTGTCTACTGCAGTCAGATTATTATATCCAAGGCTTACTTTAACAACACCTGCACTACGCGAAAGAGCCCGTTAAATTACATCCGGGTACTCGATTAACGTACGTGCAACTAACCTAGAGTGTGTACTGTATATTTACAAAGGAGGCCGTCAAATTACATCCGGTTACTTAATTGTGCATATGTATACTACTCTACCCCCCCCCTCCTATAATTAAGAAGAAGAGAGAGTTTTAGGGAAGAGAAGTGCCCCTATCGAGAAGAAGAGTTTTAAACAGAGAGGTCCATTATAGAGGACATCGAGAAGAAGAGTTTTAGGGAAGAGAAGTGCCCCTATTGAGAAGAGAGAGAGTGCCCCTACGAGCAGATCGTACGAGTTTTAAAGTTTTAAGAAGGACGAGAAGAACGAGAAGGTCGAGAAGGACGATGTAAGAGCGACGAGGACGAGGAGCGAGAGCAAGGAGTAAGAGCGACGACGACGGAGCGACGACGACGAGAGCGTACCTAGCAGGACCTAGGGCGACGACATTCGTTTTTTTTAGGTCTTTAACAGACTATTCTATTCGGACAAGGCCTATCGAGAAGTTTAGCAAACGAGGCAAAGCACGACACGAGCAGCGCGACCGGCAGCACAATCGAGACGTACAGCAAAGCAAAGGCACAGCATTAGGCAGAGCCCCTAGGCACGAGCACTAGCACCCAGGTACGAGCACCTAGGCACGAGCACCTAGGTACAGGTACAAGGCAATTGCAGACAACACAGGTGCAGACAGCACAGCTGCAGACAACAGAGGCATAGCTGTAGACAACAGGCAGCTACAGACAACATAAGCAAAGCAGAGGCAGCACAGTTTAGAGGCAGAGCACAAGGCAGAGCACAAGACAGGCAGCTGCAGACAACACAGGCACTGCATATTCAGAAAGACACTGCATGTTCAGAAAGGCACTGCAAGTTCAGAAGCGACAGACCTCTACAACCTCTGCAGCTCTAAGAACCTCCGCGACCTCCGAGACTTTAGCGACAGCTTGAGAAGCGACTGTCGAGAAGCGACCGTCGAGAAGCGACCGTCGAGAAGCAACACGTGTTTGCAAGGCAACCTCTGCAACCTTGCGAGGCACTAAACAAAGCACTAATCGAGGCCGAAAGCGACGGTCTAAGAAGCGACACGTATTTGCAAGACGACCTCTGCGAGCTCCGCGACCTCTGCGACCTCCGCGGCCTCGACGACCTCTACAGCAAACAAGGCACCAATTAAGGCTCAAAAACGCACGAGATCAAGGCTCAAAAAGGCACGAGATTAAGACTCAAAACGTACGGAAATTGAAGCTCAAAAGCGACCTTAAAAGCGGCCTTAAAAGCGACCTTAAAAGCGACCTGTTTTGGAGCGACCTGATTGGCCGATAGCGAAGCTGAATTTGCGACCCCTACGACCTGGTTTGGCACGACGCGACCTGGTTTGGCACGACGCGACCTGGTTTAGCTGATTGCGATTGTAGGCAATCGCTAGTTGGGGAGGGCGGTAGTAATACGGATGTAGATATAGACAGCTGGCAGCTAGGCTTGGCAGGGCCAGGCTTGACGCACACTTAAATACCTCTACCTCCGCTTGTACGTGGATTCTTCCCTCTCCAGCCTTGGATATAGTTATTAAAGACGGGTATTGACCTTGCGTCTACTGCAGTCAGATCACTTAGTTCGAGATATAGTTATTAAAACAGCTGTATTAAACTATATCTACGTACTCGGATTATTATATCTTGAACTAACTAACTATACTAACTCTACGCTGCGCGAAAGGGCCTATTAAACTATCCAGCTACCTAAATAACGTATGCGTACACTACAAACAAACCAAACACTAGCACTGTAAGATAGCTATAGAAGGCTTCTTAATAGTAGAAGGCAGCGTTACCGGCCGTAGCAGAAAGAGAAAGACTAACAGAGCAAAGGACAGGCACTATAATAGGTTTAAGAATCTTAGTTTAGAAACTTAAAGCTAGGTATCTATATAAAGGAACTAATAGACAGTTCCTTCGTCGTCTGCTGCTGTACATTTTGTACCTACGAAGCAAGCTAGCAATTTCCCTCTGTATAGGATGTAGAGATTTCCCTCTATATAGGAGTATAGAGATTTCCCTCTGTATTGGGTACAGGGGGAGGGGGTGCCGACTTAGCTAGGCCGGGTTAGGGCTTAGTCTAGCTAGGTCTTGCTAGTGTAGATAAGTCGTACTCCTTAGGACGACGGCCAGTCTAGGTCCGAGACCTGGTAGGACGGCGTCCCCTAACAATACCCCCCTCCCCCTCCTTAAAGCTACTATATCTCTAAGCCTGTTAGCAGGGATTAAACATCCTATCTCCCCTTCCGTATACTTTAGTGCCTTAAAGCACTCCTTAAACATATACTTAGCGAAGATAGGTAGCCTAGTATTACTAGCCATACGCATAACCTCTCCTCTAGTTAGTAGTTGTATATATATATATTAAGAAATCCCTATTAATCCGAGCACGTAGATATAATTCAATACAGCTGTTTTAATAACTATATCTCGAACTAAGGAAGGAAAGGAATCTATAAAGCGGTAGGTAAGGGCTTTAGGGGTAGGTGTGCTAAGGCCCGGCTCGGTCTAGAAGGGCCGAGCCAAAATTCTAAGAGTCTACCCTATTACTTAGTCCTACCCCTCTCTGCTGCTACAACACTATCCCCCTCCCTTACTAGCGGTCGCCCTCGACTGCTTACTTATCCTATCTGCCTCTTTTTTTTTAATTCGTTCTTTTCTTCTTTTTCTTCTATTTCTCCTTGTCTTCTTCCTCTGTCTAATTCGCGACTTCTTCTGCTGAAATTCTTCTTAAAATCGACGTTACCTTATCGTTTCTTCTATCTTTAGAAACGTTACCCTTTCGACTTCTTCTTTCTTCTTACATTATCGCTATCTGAAATCCTTTACTTAGCTTCTGTCTAATTGGAGCTATCTGATCTAAGCTAGCAGCTATCTAAGCTGTAGTATAGCTGGCCTGTGCGCCGATACAGAGGTCTATATAGATCTATCCGTAGCGCGCTATCTCTTCTTCTTTTTCTTCTTTACTAAGGCCTTAAGTGTAAGGGCTTCAGAATCTTAGTTTAGAAACTTAAGGCTAGGTATCTATATAAAGGAACTAATAGGCAGTTCCTTTGTCGTCCATGTTGGGGCAGCAGAAAGGGGTAGGACTAAGTAATAGGGTAGACCCTTGTAATTTCGGCTCGGCCCTTCTGGACCGAGCCGGGCCTTGGTATACTACCCCTAAAGCTCTTACCTACCACTACATAGATTCCTTTCCCTCCTTAGTTCGAGATATAGTTATTAAAAAGGCTGTATTAAATCGTATCTGCGTGCCCGGATTATTATATCTCGAACTTACTCACTACACCAACTCTGCGCTGCGCGAAAGGGACCGTTAAATTATCTGGACACCCGAATAACGCATGCGCACCACATACACTAAATTAAACACCAGCACTGTAAGAAAGCTATAGAGAGCTTCTTAACGGTAGAAGGCAGCGTTATAGGCCGAAGCAGAAGCAGAAGAGAAAAGACTAAGAGAGCGAGTAGGCGCTCTAGCGTTATTAATAATAAGTTCATTATTAGAGGTTTTACAGCGGAAGAGACTGCAGAGATTAAGGAACGAATAACCGAATATAAGAAGATCTACGACTGCACCCTCGAGGAACTTAAAGATTACGTAAACGAGAACAGAGTAGAGAAGGTCTACGACGGTATAGACCTTATTAAGACGCTGTTTTACAGAACCCTGGACAAGAAGAGGCAGTTAAGAGAGGAAAACGAAGCGGTAAGGGCCGAAAAGGGATCGGCAGAGACTATTATAGACATGCTGGAAAACCAAGCGGCAAACCGACTAGTACAACTAAAGGCGATAAAGACTCAGTTAGCTGAGATAGAAGCAGCGATGTCGTCGGCGCCGCTACTACATCGAGAAGAACAAGCAGAAACCGCATTACTAGCAGACTACAGTTAAGGCGGCACATCGATAACGTTACTACCTAACCTACCGGCGTTTAGGGGCGGAGACCCTAAAGACTGGGAAGCGTTTAAGAAAAAGATAAAGAACAAGATAGATCGCGATTACGCCGGAAACAATAAAGAAGACAGGTTAGCATACCTAGAATTGCGATTAGAAGGTAAAGCTTTTTCGTTAGTGGCGGACCTAGAAGAGGTAACTGCCGAAGAAGCGATCAAAGCGCTAGATCAACACTTCGGAGACCCCTTCCGAAAGAAGACGGCCTGTAAACAGCTAGACAAGATTAACCAGAACCAGCAGACGTTCGAGGAATTCTACGGACTATTCCGAAAATATGCTATTAGAGCTAGAGTGTCGGAAGATAAGCAGCTCTACCTACTAAGGCAGAAGCTGAACCCTAAACTGGCTGCAGCTATAGCTTCTGTAGAAGACGAAGACCTTAAGAGCTTTATACACTAAGCGAGAGTTACTGCAAGAAACCTAAGCGCTTACGCGAGATCGCGCGAATTAAACCAGAAGCCGTCGATAACGTAGACAACGCGACCCCCTACACCTTTCCGGAGAGCACCTTAGCAGCTATCTTGTTCGCCGCGCTCGTCGTTCGTCCCTACCTGCTACGCGTATAGAAAGCCTGGCTACATCGCTATAAGATGCCAAGCTACGGATCAGCAGAAGCAGGAGTATCGAGCTACGAAGCAGCAGCCGAGAAAGGCTATCTAAGCTATAGAGCCGGCTCCGAACGACACCGACAGTGTAGACAGTAGAGTGCTACTGCGAATCCTAGGAAAAGACCAGCTGGACGGATAGGCCCCCTATCTAGCATAGACAATTGGGCACCGATACAAACTACGTCGCTAGAAGAAGGAAGTATTAACAGCTGTAGCGATCCGCTCTCGGCAGCGGTAGAAGTGAACACGGAAACAGCTATTATCCTTCCTATTACGATCTACCCTGTTGAGAAGTTACGCCCACCGCTCTAGCTAAAAGCTTTTATCGATACCGGAGCTCTTATCGGAGCAGCGATCTACTATCGGTTAGTTTAGAAGCTAATAAAGGGATACGGCTATCTGGTAGAACTAGCGTCGCCGACGCGAATTTCGGCATACAACAGACAAGACACTGAGAGCGTAACGCATTATGTGCTATTAAAGACTACCCTAGCTGGTCGCACTACGGAAGCGACGTTCCGAATTATAGATATCGGAAGGTTTGACATTATTATAGGACAGAAATAGATAAAGAACCAGAAAGCCGTTATTAACGTAGGTAAAGGCACGCTCGGGTTCAAAACTAAGCAGAGTGGAGTCGCCGCCGTCGAACCGGTCACCGTCGTCGCTGCAGAACCGAACGTTACGACTATCGAAGCGGTTCCGATAGATCGGTCCGACCCTCTAGACACGATCGGAATAATAAGCTCGGAAGCTTTAACGACCCTTGCGAGGTCGCCGGACAATAAGATTTACGCTATCTTAATAAAAGACATCGAAGACTACCGGAAGATAATAGCGGAAGAAGAAGTAGATCCGCTAAAGGTGTTGCCAAAGGAGCTCTATAGCTATACTAACGTATTCTCAAAAGCTGACTCCAACCTCCTTCTGCTCTACCGACTAGAATATAATAACAAGGTCCAGCTAAAAGAAGGAGCCGCGTTGCTGAGAACCGAACCCCTAAGACGCTTATCGCCGGCCGAGCTGGACTAAGTAGAGGTGTTTGTCCGAGAAAACCTAGCGAAGAAGTTTATTACGCTAAGCTCTGTAGAATATACGTTACCGATTCTTTTTGTAAGGAAACCTGGATGTAGTCTCTGACTATACGTAGATTACCGAGGCCTTAACGAGGTCACTAAGAGAGACGTGTACCCGCTGCTGCTAATCGATAAGACTATACAACGAGTAGCTAAAGCTAAGTAGTTTAGCAAGCTGGACATTCGCCAAGCGTTCTACCGATTAAGGAACGAGGAAGGACAAACGGCAGGCCTTACGACATTCGCTACGCGCATAGGCAATTTCAAGCAGCTAGTAATGTCTTTTAGACTTACCAACGTACTAGCAGTGTAGCAACGCTTTATAAACTACACCTTTATAGACATGCTAGAACGGTTCGTGTCTATATACTTGGACGACATTCTTATCTACACTAATAGAACGAGAGAGCAATATACAGACTACATTAAGAGGGTGCTAAAGAGACTCCGCGAGGTCGGATTAAACGCAGACACGAAGAAGAGCGAGTTCTATTAGACCGAAGTCAAATATCTTAGTCTTATCGTTAGAAGAGAAGGAATTTAGATAGACCCCTTAAAAGTCGCTGCTGTCGCAGAATAGAAGCAACCGAAATCCAGAAATACTACGCAAATCAGAGCGTTTCTCGGATTCTGCAGCTACTATCGACGGTTTATTAAGGACTTTAGTAAGATAGCGAGACCCCTGAAAGAGGCATTAAAGAAGGAGGCCGCCGGCCTATAGAATGAAAAGTGTACAGAAGCTTTTAACCGACTAAAGGAGGCGGTAGCCTTAGCGCTAGTGCTAGCACACTTCCGATCGGAAAAGATAATCTACGTAGAAACGGACGCTTCCGACACGGTAACAGCAGGGGTCCTTTCTTAATATAGCGATAATGAAACTCTCTATCCGGTAGCTTTCTTTAGCAGGTCTATAAATAAGGCTAAACAGAACTATGCTATTTACGATAAAGAACTGTTAGCTATTATTCAGGCGTTCGAAGAGTGGAAGCCAGAGCTTATAGCTAGAAAGAGCACGGTCCAGGTCCTTACAGACTACTAGTCGCTAACCTACTTTATAAAGATGCAGAAGCTCTTACGCCGCCAAGCTCGGTAGGCCGCCTACTTATCCGGATTCGATTTTAAGATTACCTATTAACCCAGAGCTCAAAACGGAAAGGCTAATGCGCTAACGAGAAGAGAAGGAAAGTCTAGTCGCGCGAAAGAAGATCTGAAGATGTTTTAGAAGGTGTTGACCGAACGGATAGTAGACGCCGAGGTGTTAAAGGAAGCAGGGATCTGCGCGATAGAACCGGCGACTGAAGAAGAGACTTTATACGAAAAAGTGGAGCGGCTTAACCAGCAACAGAAGCTCGGCAAAACCGGCTTAGGGAAGTTAATAGTTCTAGAAGAACTAGTAACAGAGTTTATCTAGCTAGTTTATAGTGCTAAAGACGTTAGCTACGTAGGCTCGAAGAAGACGATAGAAGCCGTAAGGACGATCTACTAGTTTCCGCGAATCTTTGAACGGATCTACCGGTTTATCGCTAATTGCTACGTATACCGAGTCGCGAAGCCCCGTTACGGCCTTCCGGCCAGTCTGCTAAAGCTACTCCCGATCCCCGAGAAACTGTAGCAGCACATTACGATAGACTTCGTAACCGGCCTGCCGGATTCGGATAGATATAATGCTACACTTAACGTAGTAGATCGACTAAGCATGGAGCGCTATTTCATCCCCTGCCGAGCCAAGGATAAAGGAACTACTATAGAAGAAACGGCGAGAATGCTAATCTAGCATATATAGAAGCACTATGGCCTGCTGGACACTATTACTACGGATAGGGGTCCTCAATTTACTACCGATGTATAGAAGGCTATCAACTAAGCTCTCGGAATTCGTAGAAAACTCAGCACAGCCGCTTACCCTTAGACCGACGGTCAGTCCAAAGTGGCTAACCGCGAGATAAAAAAATATCTGCGAGTCTTCTGCAGCTATTATTAAGCAGAGTGGATTAAGGTGTTGCCTATGCCGAATTCTGCGCCAACTCATTACAGTTAGAGGCTACCTTACTGGCGCCGTTTAAAATAACTTATAGTTATCTTCCTAGGATAAGCTTTCAACCGCTGAACAAACTCAGCTCTTCGGAATCTTCTACCGCTACTTCGTCGAAGAGAGTCGCTGCAGCCGCGGCAGAAGCGCTTAGATCTTAGATAGAAGAAGCAATCTGCATAGCAAAGGAGGCAATAGAATCGACTTAGAAGAAGATAGTAACTCGAGCTAATAGAAAGCAGTTACTAATAGAATTCGAAGAAGGGCAAAAAGTATAGCTTAACGCGCAGAACCTAAGCCTAAAAGGCAACGCCAAGCTTAACCCTCGTTACGTAGGCCTGTTTAAGATCGTAGAAAAGAGGTCGCCAGTAACTTATCGACTCTAGCTACCGAATTCGTTCCGGATCTACGATGTCTTTTATTCGGATCTGCTAAGTTTGGACCCTAAAGACGGTCTTCCGGATCAGGGGTTCGCCGAACCCCTACTAATCGAGATAGACGGAGAAGAAGAAGAATAGGAGGTAGAGGATGTAGTAGACATAAGAAGGATAAGAGGGTCCGTTGAAGCAAGGATCTCGTAGAAAGGATAGCCGGAAGACTATTAATAGTATCCAGTTGAGAATCTCCGAAATTCGGCGGAGCTACTAAGAGAGTTTTACGTCTGAAACCCGAGGAAGCCGAAGCCTAAGTAGCTCGGAAGTTGATAAAGAAGAAGAAAACCCGCGTCCGTTCTATTAGCGCAGAAGCTAATAGAAACGATCGTAGAAATCGCTAGCCGGTGTCTTGGGCTCCACTACTACTACCGCTGGCCAGGACTGGCGGATAATAGCGGTAAGGCTGAGGACAGCGCTACTGCGTCGGCGCGCTTTGTAACCGTCTTTGCTCTCTGTTACCGCTATCTGCCGACTCGGCCGGAAGGATAATTACGACGAAGAACGAAGCCGACGCTATTAAAGCAGCCTCGCGGTAGCGCCAAAGGCCTTAGTAGAGAAAGAAGAAGAGGAAGAAACGGCGCTGCAGACGGATCTATATAGACCTCTACAGCGGAGTACAGACCGGCTACGCTGCAGCTTAGGTAACCGCCGAATCTGATCAGATAGCTCTTCCGATTCGATAGACGCTAAGTAAAGACGTTAGATAGCGACAATATAAAAAAAAGAGAGAGACAGATAGATAAGTAAGCGGTCGAGGTCGACCGCTAGTAAGGGAGGGGGGTAGTGTTGCAGCAGCAGAAAGGGGTGGGACTAAGTAATAGAGTAGACCCTCGGAATTTCGGCTCGGCCCTTCTGGACCGAGCCGGGCCTTGGCACACTACCCCTAAAGCTCTTACCTACTACTATATAGATTCCTTTCCCTCCTTAGTTCGAGATATAGTTATTAAAAAGGCTGTATTAAATCGTATCTGCGTGCCCGGATTAGTCCCCTGCTGTACAATTTGTACCTACGAAGCTAAGCTAGCAATTTCCCTCTATGCAGGGGAGCAAGGTTTCTAACTCTGTATAGAGGGTCAGGAGTTTCCCTCTATATAGAATGCAGAGTTTTCCCTCTGTTTAGAGAGGTAGCAATTCCCCTCTATATAGGGCTATAGGATTCTCCCTCTGTATAGGAGTAGGGTCGTATTAGTAATCCTATATAGAGGGTAGGGTCGTGCTGGCGCTGCTAAGTCGTAGTCCCTAGGGCGACGGCTGGCTTAGGTCTAGGGCCTAGGCTAGACGGCGCCCCCTAACAATACCTCCCTCCCTTCCTATAGTGCTTCCCTCGTACGACGATATGTCGTATAGGCTTATCTCCTAGCGTTCCTCTTATAGGTAGCGCTTTCCTATCTCTGTCTAGTTGTCTATAGTCGACTGTCGTCTAGGCACTTGCCAGTCGGCAATGCCTGCTAGATGCCCTCCCTGTTATTGCTAGGTCCTTAGATAGCAGTTGCCTGTTCGCTAGTACCTCCCCTATAGCCTACAGTTGCGCAGTTACCCTTCGTTCTAGGTCTACCCCCTCCCTCTACACTGCTACAACCTTAGGCCTGTCTATTTGGATCCTGTAGCTAAGGCAGAGGAGGATCTGCGAGCAGGGAAGGCAGGTAGTACTAGATTGCTTCTACCTAATCTTAACCGATTCCGGTTACTACTTTAAGGATGCCGAAGCTAAGGCAGTGATCCGGGCGCGCAGATATGATTCAATACGGCCTTTTTGATAACTATATCTCGAACTGAAGAGGGAAAGGAATCTATGTGGTGGTGGTGGTGGGCTTTGATAGTGGTGGTGCCAAGGCCCGGCTCGGCCCGGACAGGCCGAGCCGAAATTCCAGGGTCCACCCCATCAATCTGTCCCACCTCTTTCTACCACCGCAACACTACCCCCCTCCCTCACCAGCGGTCGCCCTCGACCGCTTAGTCACCTCATCTATCCGAAAATGTCCACTTTTTTTTTTTTTTTTTTTTTTTTTCGAAAACTCCTTTCAACGTCGACGTTACCTCTTCCTTCTTCCATCAAAAACAATGTCCTCTTCGTCTCTTTCTTAACTTCTTACGTTATCTGCATCCGAAGTCCTTCACTTGGCGTTTATGTAATCGACGCCATCTGATCCGTGCTATCTGATCTGAGCCGTGGGTCATCTGAGCTGCGGCGTAGGTGGTCTGTGCTCCGGCTCGGAGGTCCATATAGGTCTGTCCGCGGCGTCGTTTTTCTTCTTCTTTTTCTTTTCCACCAAGGCCTCTACGCAGTCGCCGAGCGACTGCCTGGAGCAATCAATTCCACTACGATCGTTTTCATCGGCTTCCGCGCCGGTGGAGCGGACGCGGCTTTCTTCTTTCTTCCGGCGTCGTCGACATTAGAGCTACGCCGGTTTCGGCTTTTCCGGGTTCCGCACGTAGAACTCTCTCAGCAGCTCCGCTGAATTCCGCAGGTTTTCGACTGGATACCATTTATAGTCTTCCGGCCAGCCCTTCTACGAGATCCTCGCTTTGATGGACCCCCTCGTCTCCTTTACTTCTATCACGTCTTCTACCTCCTATTCTTCCTTATCGTCCATCTCGATTGGCGGGGGTTCGGCGAACCCCTGTTCCGGAAGGCCGTCCTTAGGGTCTAGGCTTAGCAGATCTGAATGGAAAACATTGTGGATCCGGAACGCCTTTGGCAGCTCGAGTCGATAGGTCACCGGCGACCTCTTTTCTATTATCTTGAACGGACCCACGTAACGTAGGTTGAGCTTCGCGTTCCCTTTCAGCCTCAGGTTCCGCGTGTTGAGCTATACCTTTTGGCCTTCCTCGAATTCCGTCGGTGACCGCTTTCTATTAGCTCGAGTCACTATCTTCTTCTGAGCCGATTCCATCGCTTCTTTCGCCACTTTGATAGCTTCTTCCATCTGAGATCGTAGCGCTTCTGCCGCCGCGGCGGCGACTCTCTTCGACGACGTGGCGGGGGTGATTAAAAGCTCCGGCGAGCCGGCGTCGCTTGGCAGCTGGAAGCTCATCCTCGGAAGATAGCCATGCGTTATCTCGAACGGCGCCAGCGAGGTTGCTTCGGACGGTGACGAGTTAGCGCAGAATTCGGCCATCGGCAACACCTTAACCCAATCTTTTTGATGATGGCTGCAGAAGGTTCGTAGATATCGCTCTATCTCTCGGTTAGCCACTTTAGACTGACCGTCGGTCTGTGGATAAGCGGCTGTGCTGAGCTTTCTACGAATTCCGAGAGCTTGGTTAATGGATTTCCATACGTCGGCGGTGAATTGAGGACCCCTATCCGTGGTGATAGTGTCCGGTAGGCCATGGTGCTTCCATACGTGTTGGATTAACATCCGTGCTGTCTCTTCCGCGGTGGTTCCTTCATCTCTCGCTCGGCAGGGGATGAAGTAGCGTTCTTTGCTTAATCAGTCTACTACGTTCAGCGTAGCGTCGTATCCATCGGATTCCGGCAGGCCGGTTACGAAGTCTATCGTAATATGTTGCTATAGTTTCTCGGGGATCGGAAGTGGCTTCAGCAGACCGGCCGGAAGACCGTGACGTGGCTTCGCGGCTCTGCACGCGTGGCAGTTGGCGATAAACCGGTAAATCCGCTTATAGATCCGCGGAAACCAGTAGGTCGTTCTCAATGCCTGCATCGTTTTCTTCGCGCCTGCGTGGCCGACATCCACGGAGCCGTGGACCAGTTGGATAACCTCAGTGATTAGTTCTTCCGGAACTATCAGCTTCCCTGAACCGGTTTTGCCGAGCTTCTGCTTCTGGTTAAGCTGCTCCACCTTCTCGTAGAGAGTCTCTTCCTTAGGGGCCGGTTCTATTGGTTTTGGTTCAGTCTGCAGCTCCGCCGCGCAGATCCCCGCCTCCTTCAACACCTCTGCGTCTACCATTTGCTCGGTCAACACCTTCTGGAACAGGTTAGGGTCTTCTTTCGCGCAGCTGGTTTTTCCTTCTCTTCTCGTCAGCGCATCAGCCTTTCCATTTTGAGCCCCGGGTCGATAAGTGATCTTGAAGTCGAATCCTGATAAGTAGGCCGCCCACCGTGCCTGACGTCGTAAGAGCTTCTGCGTCTTCATAAAGTAGGCCAGCGACTGGTGGTCCGTAAGAACCTGGATCGGCCCTTTTCCAGCTATAAGTTCCGGTTTCTACTCTTCAAAGGCCTGAACGATGGCCAGCAGCTCCTTATCGTAGATGGCGTAATTCCGCTTAGCTTCGCTTATTGACTTGCTGAAGAAGGCGACTGGATGGAGGGTTTCGTCGTCACTATATTAAGAAAGGACTCCGGCCGTCACTGTGTCGGAAGCGTCCGTTTCTACGTAGATCGTCTTTTCTGGCCGGAAGTGTGCCAGAACTGGCGCAGAGGCCACTGCTTCTTTCAGCCGCATAAAAGCTTCCGTGCACTTCTTATTCCATAGGCCGGCGGCCTCTTTCTTTAGCGCCTCGTTCAGGGGTCTCGCTATCTTGCTAAAGTCCTTAATGAACCGTCGATAGTAGCTGCAGAAGCCGAGAAACGCTCTGATTTGCGTAGTGTTTCCGGATTTCGGCTGCTTCCACTCCGCGACGGCGGCGACCTTTGAGGGGTCCATACGAATTCCATCTCTTCCGACGATGAGACCGAGATATTTGACCTCGGTTTGATAGAACTCGCTCTTCTTCGTGTCCGCGTTCAATCCTACCTCGCGGAGCCTCTTTAACACTCTCTCGATATGGTCCGTGTGTTGCTCTCTCGTTCTATCGGTGTAGATAAGGATGTCGTCCAAGTAGATAGACACGAACCGTTCCAGCATGTCCATAAAAGTGTGGTTCATAAAGCGTTGCCACACTGCCGGCGCGTTGGTGAGTCCGAACGGCATCACCAGCTACTTGAAATTGCCTATACGCGTCGCGAACGTCGTAAGGTCTTCCGTCTGCCCTTCTTTATTCCTTAGTCGATAGAACGCTTGGCGGATGTCCAGCTTGCTGAACCACTTAGCCTTCGCCATGCGCTGTATGGTCTCGTCTATCAGCGGCAGGGGGTATACGTCTCTCTTGGTGACCTCATTGAGGCCTCGATAGTCTACGCAGAGTCGCAGACCACCCCCCGGTTTCCTTACGAAAAGAATCAGTAACGCGTATTCCGCGGAACTCGGCGTAATAAACTTCTTCGCCAGGTTTTCGCGAACAAACACCTCTACTTGGTCCAGTTCGGCCGGCGACAGTCGTCTTAGGGGCTCGGTCCTTAGCAGCGTAGCTCCCTCTTTCAATCGGATCTTGTTGTTATATTCCGGTCGATGGAGCGGCAGGAGGTTGGAGTCGGCTTTTAAGAAGACGTCAGCGTAACTATGGAGTTCTTTCGGTAGCACCTCCAGCGGATCCACTTCTTCTTCCGCTATCATCTTCCTATAGTCTTCGATGTCTTTTATTAAGATAGCGTAAATCTCGTTGTCCGGCGACTTCGCGAGGGTCGTTATAGCTTCTGAACTCATTATTCCGACGGTGACCGGGGGTTCGGAACGATCGGACGGAGCCTCTTTCGCAGACTCCGTAGCTTTCGGCTCGGCGGCGACGGTGGCGACCTTTCCGATGGTCCCTGCCCTGCTACCCGGGGTTTTGAACCTGATAGTTCCTTTATCTACGTTAACGATGGCTTTCTGGTTCTTCATCCATTTCTGCCCTATAATGATGTCGAACCTTCCGATATCTATGATTCGGAACGTCGCTTCCGTGGTTCGACCAGCTAGCGTGGTCCTTAATGGCACGTAGTGCGTAACGCTTTCCGTGTCTTGTCCGTTATATGCCGAGATTCGCGTCGGCGACGCTAGTTCCACTGGATAACCGTATCCATTTATCAGCTTCCTGACCAGTCAGTAATGGATCGCCGCGCCGATGAGAGCTCCTGTGTCGATGAAAGCTTTCAACTGAAGTGGTTTGCTCGATCCGTCAAGGGGGTAGACAGTAATTAGAAGGATAATGGCTGTTTCCGTGTTTACTTCCACCGCCGCCGAGAGCGGATCGCTGCAGCTATTGATGCTCTCTTTCGTCGACGTGGTTCGTGTTAATGCCCTGTTGTCTATGCTGGATAGGGGGCCTATCCGTCCAGCTGGTCTTTTCCCATAATCCTTAACTGCACCCTACCGTTACTGTCAGTATCGTTCGGAGCCGGCTCCATAGCTTGTATGGTCTTCCTCGGTGGTTGCTGCGGCTGCGGCTGCCTTATAACACGATAGTCCTGCTTCTGCTTATCCGATGCTTGGCAGCTCGTAGCGATGTGGCCAGGCTTTCCGCACGCGAAACAGGTGGGGACGAACGACGGTCGCGGCACGTAAGGCGGCTGGGGGCCGCGTCGGAAGGGCGCGGGGGCTCTGGTTGTCCGCATCAGCGACGGCGACAGCGACGGCTTCTGAACCGATTCTCGTAATTTCGCGTAAGCGCTCAAGTTTCTCGCGGTGACCCTCGTTTGATGCACGAAGCCCTTAAGGTCTTCGTCTTCCACAGACGCCATAGCGGCGGCCAGCTCAGGGCTCAGCTTCTGCCTTAGTAGGTGGAGCTGCTCATCTTCCGCCACTCGGGCCCTGATCGCATATTTTCTGAACAAACCGTAGAACTCCTTAAACGTCTGCCGGTTCTGGTTGATCTTATCCAGCTGCTTACAGGCTGTCTTCTTTCGGAATGGGTCTCCGAAGCGTTGATCTAACGCTTTGATCGCTTCTTCGGCGGTTACCTCTTCCAGGTCCGCCACTAACGAAAAAGCTTCACCTTCTAGTCGCGCCTCTAAATAGGCCAATCTGTCTTCTTCGCTGCTTGATGCGTAATCGCGGTTCATCTTATTCTTGATCTTCTTCTTAAACGCCTCCTACGATTCAGAGTCTCCGCCACCGAAAACCGGTGGATCCGGTAATGACGTTATCAACGTGCTACCTTGACTGTAGGCCGCCGGTGAGGCGGTCTCTGCTGGTTCTTCTCGGCGCGGCGGCGCTGGCATCGCTGCTTCCATATCAGCTAGTTGATCCTTCAGCGCCTTTAGCTGCGCTATTCGATTCGCCGCTTGGTGTTCCAACACTTCGACGATAGTCTCTGCCGATTCCTTCTCGGCCCTCACCGTCTCTACTTCCTCTCTTAGCTGTCTGTTTTCTTCCAGTGTCCTGTAGAACAGCGTCTCAATAAGGTCTATACCGTCGTAGACCTTCCCTATTCCGTTCTCGTTTACGTAGTCTTCCAGTTCCTCGATCGTGCAGTCGTGGATCTTCTTATATTCGCTCATTCGTTCCTTGATCTTAGCGGTCTCTTCCGCTGTAAAACCTCTAATAACGATCTTATCGTCAATTACACTGGAGCGCCTGCTCGCTCTGTTAGTCTTTCTCTTTCCGCGGCGGCCTGTTACGCCGCTCTCTACCGCTGAGAAGCCTTCCATCTTCTTACGGTGCCTTGGGGTTGGTTGGTTTAGTGTTGTTGGGTGCGCGTGCGTTATTCGGGTTTCCGGATGATTCGACGGGCCCTTTCGCGCAGCGCGGGGTTGTGGAGAGTGAGTTCGAGATATAATGATCCGGGCGCGCAGATATGATTCAATACGGCCTTTTTGATAACTATATCTCGAACTGAAGAGGGAAAGGAATCTATGTAGTGGTGGTGGTGGGCTTTGATGGTGGTGGTGCCAAGGCCCGGCTCGGCCCGGACGGGCCGAGCCGAAATTCCAGGGTCCACCCCCATCTGTCCCACCTCTTTCTACCACCGCAACAGGCAGAGAAGGACCTGCAAGCGGTTACGAAGGTGCAGGAGGTGCTCGGTCCTATCTGTCTATTTACCTGCCTCTTATCCCTCGTCCGTTTATCTCCTACCCTATAGCTCTAGCTATGCACTCTGCGTCCTATCCGTATAGTCTAGCAGTAGTAGGCCGTTTAGCTCTGTCCCTATGCCTTAGTCGTCGTCTAGAGTTTAGCTCCTAGGTAGATGTTCCTGCCTGTTATTATCTGTAGGGTAAGGTAGTAGTTGTTTACCTAGCAGTCGTCTATACAGTCTTAGGCAGGCCGGTTATCTCGTACGGTTCTGCCTTGCCCTATGCTAGCTCTATTCCCGTTCTTCTTCCTTTCCCTCTTCCTGTACCTATACTATGCTTCTTATAGGTTCCCTAGTATCGTCTCTTCTTTTATATCCCTAGGGATAGATGTCTCTAATTCCCCCCTATTCCTGCCCCTCCTTTGCAGCTTCCTAGTCTTGCCTATAGCTGCCTAACGTCTCTTATAGCCCAGTCCAGGCTGCAGTCGCCTAATATCGCTTGCAGCTGCCCTGTCCTGTAGCTGCTATCTGTCCTACTCTATATAGTACAGTGTTACTGCGACCGTTTGCTAGGGTGTCTTTCCTTCTACTTGTCTAGTGCCTATATCTCCTAGAGAGCCTCGTATAGCTCCTATATAGGCTCTGCCCAACCTGTCTATTTAACTAGGTATTCTATCTTTTTCTGCTTTCTCTAGCTCTTAAGGATTTCCTCTACTTTATACTCCTCTTAGTCTTTAGTAATAATTGCTAGGGGGCGTGCGTCGTCCGTCGTCTAGTATACGAGGGGGTCTGTATGTGCTAGCTGTACGAGGTCTATATAGAAGACTAGGTAGATCCCTAGGGGAGTGTTAAGTCGTACAGCGTATGTCCCTACTGGCCGGACTACTGTAAACTTCCAGTTCTTCCAATCTAGTTTCTTGCTCGGCCGGTCTATATAGATGTTGCGCTGGTTTAGCTAGACCTTATCTCCTGCCTTGTATCCTAGTGCAGCCTGCTGTCCCTTGTTAGCCTGCTCTTCTGCATTTTATTAAGCTACAGCTAGACTCGCTTTCGTCTATTAATAGGCGTTTGTAATCGTCTATACATAGCTTCTCCCTGCTAAATTGGGGATCGTACAGGGTATAAGGTAGCGCTGCTTAGGGTTAGTAGGAGCAGGGAGTAGTCGTATCTATAGAAAATAAAGAAGGGGGACAATCCTGTAGCGTTAGCCGTACAGCTGTTAATAGCCAGTTCCGCTACAGGGAGGAGGCAGTTCCAGTTCGTCTAGTCGTAGTTAACGTACGCTCGGAGGTACGCTTCTAATGTCGAGTTGACCCTCTCTGTCGCGCTGTCCGTCTATAGGTACTGTATAGTTAATAGGCGACGTTCTATATTTAGCAACTAGCAGACCCTTGCCTAGAGCTAGCTTATAAACTGTGTACCCCGGTTCGATACGATTAACCTAGGGAATCTGTACTTGCTAAACGTTGTCTGTATAAATGCCTAAGCAGTGTCCTTAGCTGTAGAAGAGTCTATTCCCTCTAGTATAACCCCCCTCGTTAGCTTATCTATAACTACTATAATGTTCCGCTGTCCGTCGCTCTTAGGGAGGTCTGTAATAAAGTCTACTGTTAGGTCTTGCTAAGGCCGGTCCAGTATTAGTAGGGGTTTTAGCAGCCTGTGGTTTAGTTTACGCTAGGGCTGCGTCCGTCTACAGACATCGCAGTTCTGTATAAATCTACAGATGTCCTTTGCTATCGCTAGCTAGTAGTAGTCCCTAGTAACGATACTGTACGTCTCCTCGCGCCCTAAATGTCCGGTCGTTATAGAATCGTATGCCCGTTGTATTAAGCTTGTACGGAGCTCTTCGTCTGCTAGGACCCAAATCCGATTCCTGAACTTTAGGTTGTTCTCCTCGTCTACTGTACACTCTGCTGCCGATACCTTAAGGCAGAGCTCTGCTAGGAGTTTCCGCTGTCCTCCTTAAATCGCTGTACAGGCACCTCGGTAAACGTCGTCCTTCTTTACTGCCTCTTCCTACACCTATAGCTAGGGTTCCTATATGTGTGTTGCCGCTAGGCGGATAGTCTCCTCGCCTAGTTCCTCCTTAAACATCTAGAATATCTGTAATTTTAGCTAGTCGTTATTGTACGTCGTTGGTATGTCCTAATCCTGTCTAGATAGCGCATCGGCCCTGCTGTTGTCCTTTCCCTTGCGATACTGGAGTCTTCTATTAAATCGGCTTAGGTACATTGCCTATTTTACGTATCTCTTAGAAAGCTTCCAGGATTGCGTAAAGTACTCGAGGTTCTTGTAGTTAGTTAGGGCGAGGAACTTAGGAACTAAGCAGAGTTCACTATCCTACGCCTCGCAACACTGTACGACTGCTAGCAATTCCTTATTGTAGATAGGGTAGTTACATTTAGCTAGAGAGTTCTTCTTAGAGAAGTACGTATATAGGTACAGAAGTCCGTCCGAGCCTTCCTGTAATAGGATACCTCCTATGCAGTACCCTAAGGAGTCGGTTTCCAGTATCGTCGTACGTTCTAGATCGAAGGCGGCAAGTGTTAGTCCTATAGTAAAGAGCTCCTTTAGCCTGTTAAAGCTTCTATAATACTCGTCCGTCTACTTAAACTGCTTGTCCTTATATGTTAGCTCGACTAGGGGACGTACAATCTCCGAGTAGTTCTGTATAAACTAGCAGTAGAAATTAGCAAACCTAAGGAGTTCCCATACGTCCTTAATACTGGTAGGCGGCTTCTATTGCTTAATAGCATTAATCTTCTTCCCGTCTATACTAATGCCTTTCCCTACCTCGATAATAAACCTTAAGTATTTCGTACGCTGTATACCGAATTTACATTTGTCGATGTCGAGGTACAATCCAGCCTGTTGCAGTCGATCTAATACCCTCTTTGATCCGGGCACGCAGATAAGATTCAATACGGCCTTTTTGATAACTATATCTCGAACTGAGGAGGGAAAGGAATCTATATAGTGGTGGGCGAGAGCTTTGGGAGTGGTATGCTAAGGCCCGGCTCGGTCTGGAAGGGCCGAGCTGAAATTCCAAAGGTCCACCCTATTGCTCAGTCCTACCCCTTTCTACCCCCGCAACACCACCCCCCTCCCTTATTAGCAGTCGCCCTCGACTGCTTACTTATCTGTTCCTCCTTTTTTTTTAAGATTTACATCGTTACTATCTAACGTCTTTACTTGTCGTCTATCTGATCCGTTCCATCTGATTGGAGCCAGCGGTTACCCGAGCTGCGGCTTAACCGGTCTATACGCCGTCTCGTAGGTCCATAAAGATCTATCTGCCTCTCGCCGTCTTCTTCTTTTTCTTTCTCCACTAAAGCCCTTACCTATTATAGGGCTGGCAGCGCCGACGCCGTAAACCGGCGTCGGCGAGCTGCCTGCCGATGCGAAGATAGGTAGTGGCCGAGTCGAAGACTCTGGCGAAGCGACCGCTACGATTGTCTTTATCAGTTTCTTTATCGATAGAGCAGACGCGGCTTTTCTTCTTCTTCCAGATTTATCAATTTCCTAGCCACTCGGGTCGCAGCTTTCTCGGATTCCGGACGCAAAATTCTCTTAGCAGCTCTGCCGAATTCCGGACGTTCTCGACCGGATACTATTTATAGTCTTCCGGCTATCCTTTCTATAAGATCCTCGCTTCGATGGATCCTCTTCGTCTTCTTATATCTATAACATCTTCTACCTCCTATTCTTCTTCTTTACTATCTATTTCGATCGACAGGGGTTTAGCGAACCCCTAATCCGGAAGACTATCTTTAGGGTCTAGGCTTAGCAGATCTGAGTGAAAGACATCGTAGATCCGGAACGATTTCGGCAGCTGGAGCCTGTACGTTACCGGCGACCTCTTTTCTATTATTTTGAACAGACCTACGTAACGAGGGTTGAGCTTCGCGTTGCCTTTCAGCCTCAGGTTCCGCCTATTAAGCTATACCCTTTGGCCTTCCTCGAATTCTATTAGTGACCTCTTTCTATTAGCTCGAGTTACTATCTTCTTCTGAGCTGATTCTATTGCCTCTTTCGCTACCTTAATCGCTTCTTCTATCTAAGATCGGAGCGCTTCTGCCGCTGCCGCAGCGATTCTCTTCGACGAGGTGGCGGTAGATAGTTCTAAAGAGCTAGGTTCGTTCGGTAGTTGAAAGCTTATCCTTAGAAGATAGCCGTAGGTTATCTTAAACAGCGCCAGTAAGGTAGCTTCCGACTGTGCTAAATTGGCGCAGAATTCGGCTATCGGCAACATCTTAACCCACTCTGCTTGGTAATACCTACAAAAGATTCGTAGATACTTTTCTATCTTACGGTTAGCCACTTCAGACTGGCCGTTAGTCTAAGGGTAAGCGGCCGTACTGAGCTTTCTACGAATTCCGAGGGCTTAGTTAATGGCTTTCTATACGTCTGCAGTGAACTAAGGACCCCTATCCGTAGTAATAGTATCCGGCAGGCCGTAGTGCTTCTATACGTGCTGGATTAACATTCTCGCCGTTTCTTCTGTAGTAGTTCCTTTATCCTTAGCTCGGCAGGGGATAAAATAGCGTTCCTTGCTTAGTCGATCCACTACGTTGAGCGTAGCGTCGTATCTATCAGAGTCTAGCAGGCCGGTTACGAAGTCTATCGTAATGTGCTGCTATAGTTTCTTAGGGATCGGAAGTGGCTTTAACAGGCCGGCCGGAAGGCCGTAACGTGGCTTCGCGGCTCGGCACACATAACAGTTAGCTATAAACCGGTGGATCCTCTCGAAAATTCGCAGGAACCAGTAGGTCGTCCTTACTGCTTCTATCGTCTTCTTTAATCCTGCGTAGCCTACATCCGTAGAACTATCAACCAGTTAGATAACCTCTGTAATTAGTTCTTCCAGAACGATTAGTTTCCCTAAGCCGGTTTTTCCGAGCTTCTGCTGCTAATTAAGCCGTTCGACCTTCTCGTACAGCGTCTCTTCTTCCGGTAGCGGCCCTATCGTACAGATCCCTACCTCTTTTAGCACCTCGGCGTCTACTATTCGTTCTGTTAGCACTTTCTGAAACATGTTCGGGTCTTCTTTCGCGCAGCTGGTCTTTCCTTCTCTTCTCGTTAGCGTATTAGCCTTTCCATTTTAAGCTCTAGGTCGATAAGTAATCTTAAAGTCGAATCCGGACAGGTAAGCGGCCTACCTCGCTTGGCAGCGTAATAGCTTCTGCGTCTTTATAAAGTAGGTCAGCGACTAGTAGTCCGTAAGGACCTGGACCGTGCTCCGTCTAGCTATAAGCTCTGGTTTCCACTCCTCGAAAGCCTGAATAATAGCTAGCAGCTCTTTGTTATATATAGCGTAGTTCCGTTTAGCATTATTTATAGACTTGCTAAAGAAAGCTACCGGATAGAGAGTCTCGTTGTCGTTAGCGTATTAAGAGAGGACCCCTGCTGTTACCGTGTCGGAAGCGTCCGTTTCTACGTAGATTGTCTTTTCCGGTCGGAAGTGCGCCAGCATAGGCGCTAAGGCTACCGCCTCCTTTAGCTAGTTAAAGGCTTCCGTGCACCTCTTTTTCTATATGCTAGCGGCCTCCTTCTTTAATGCTTCGTTAAGTGGTCTCGCTATCTTGCTAAAGTTCTTAATAAACCGTCGATAGTAGCTGCAGAATCCGAGAAACGCTCTGATTTGCGTAGTGTTTCTAGATGTTGGTTGCTTCTATTCTGCGACGGCGGCCACTTTCGATAGGTCTATCCGAATTCCTTCTCTTCCGACGATAAGACCGAGGTATTTGACTTCGGTCTGGTAGAACTCGCTCTTCTTCGTGTCTGCGTTTAGTCCGACCTCGCGGAGTCTCTTTAACACCCTCTTAATGTAGTCCGTATGTTGCTCTCTCGTCCCCTTAGTGTAGATAAGAATGTCGTCTAAGTAGATAGACACGAACCGTTCTAGCATGTCTATAAAGGTGTGGTTTATAAAGCGTTGCTACATAGCCGGCGCGTTGGTAAGTCCGAAAGGCATCACTAGCTATTTGAAATTGCCTATGCGTGTAGCGAATGTCGTAAGATCTTCGGTTTGTCCTTCTTCGTTCCTTAACCGGCGGAACGCTTAGCGGATATCCAGCTTGCTGAACCACTTAGCCTTAGCTACTCGTTGTATAGTCTTATCGATTAGAGGCAGCGGATACACATCTCTTTTAGTAACCTTATTAAGGCTACGGTAATCTACACACAGTCAGAGACTGATACGGGGTGGGTTGGCCCGTGTCATTACTATGCCTTGCCAAGGTTTATATATCTGGTACACATTGGTAAAGTCACTTCCGAGTTACTTGACTAGTCCCTTTTGGCTTAAGTGTACCGCGTTATATCACTTAACTCGGAAGTGACTGCTGAAAGTGTACGATAAAAGGCCCGGGTTCAATTCCTAGGGGGCGCATCTTTTAACGGGAGAGTGGAAGCAGCGTTAACGTATGTCCGTTTGTCTACCACTCCGTACAGAATGAGGCAGACCCGGTAAAGGTCCAGCTGGCTGTGTGCAGACCTGCCGGGGGGGGGGTTGATTGCGTATGCTGCATAGGGGGGCTGTGCAATAGCATACGTAGCCTGTAAGTAAGCGCAGCTTACGAGGTCGTAAGCCTGTAGCGCAGGGGGTAGTGATATAGGGTGGGTTGGCCCGTGTCATTACTATGCCTTGCCAAGGTTCATATATCTGGTACATATTAGTTAAGTCACTTCTGAGTTACTTAACCAGTCCCTTTTGGCTCAAGTGTACTGCGTCACATCAGAGACCGCCTCCGGGTTTCCGTACGAAAAGAATCGGTAACGCATATTCTGCAGAGCTTAGCGTAATAAACTTCTTCGCTAAGTTTTCTCTAACAAACACTTCTACCTGGTCCAGCTCCGCTGGCGATAAGCGTCTTAGGGGCTCGGTTCTCGGCAGTGCGGCTCCTTCTTTCAGTCGGATCTTGTTGTCGTATTCCGGTCAGTAGAGCAGCAAGAGGTTGGAGTCAGCCTTTAAGAACACGTTAGTGTAACTATAGAGTTCTTTTGGTAACACCTCTAGTAGATCTACTTCTTCTTCCGCTATTATCTTCCGGTAGTCTTTAATATCCTTTATTGAGATAGCATAAATCTCGTTGTCCGACGACCTCGCGAGGGCCGTTAAAGCTTCTAAGCTTATTATTCCGATCGTGTCTTAAGGGTCGGAACTAATCCTTCGGAGCTACTTCGATAGTCATAACGTTCGGTTTAGCGTTAGCGACTGTGACCGATTCGGCAGCAATTTCGGTCTGCTGGTTTTTGAATCTAAGGGTGCCTTCGCCTACGTTAATAACGGCTTTCTGGTTCTTTATCCATTTTTGTCCTATAATAATGTTAAACCTTCCGATATCCATAATTCGGAACGTCGTCTCCGTAGTGCGGCCAGCTAGGGTAGTCTTTAATAGCACATAATACGTAACACTCTCTGTGTCTTGTCCGTTGTACGCCGAAATCCGTGTCGGTAATGCTATCTCTACCGGGTAGCTATATCCCTTTATTAGCTTTTAAACTAATCGATAATGGATCGCCGCTCCGATAAGGGCTCTCGTGTCGATAAAAGCTCTTAGCTAAAGTGGTTTGCTTAAGCTATCTAGGGAATGGACAGTGATTAGAAGGATAATAGCTGTTTCCATGTTTACCTCCACCGCTGCCGAGAGCAGATCGCTATAGCTGTTAATGCTCTTATCTTTCGGTAACGTAGTTCTTGTTAGTGCCCTGTTGTCTATGCTGGATAGGGGGCCTATCTATCTAGCTGGTCTTTTCCCAGGATTCGCAGTGGCACTCCACTGTCTACGCTGTCGGTGTCGTTCGGAGCCAGCTCGATGCCTTATATAGTCTTTCTCGGCGGCTGCAGCTGCTTCGTAACACGATACTCCTACTTCTATTAGGCCGTTGCTTGGCATCTTGTAGCGATATAGCCAGGCTTTCTACACGCGTAGCATATAGGGACGAAGGACGAACGCGGTGACGGATAAGGTAGCTGCTGGGGTGCTCTCCGGAAAGGTGTAGGGGGTCGCGTTGCCTGCGTTAATAACGGCTTCTAGTTCGATTCGCGTAATTTCGCGTAAGCGCTCAGATTTCTCGCAGTAACTCTCGCTCGGTGCACGAAGCTCTTAAGGTCTTCGTCTTCTACCGACGCTATAGCCGCGGCCAATTTGGGGTTTAGCTTCTGCCTTAATAGGTAGAGCTGCTTATCTTCCAACACTCTGGCCCTAATAGCATATTTTCGGAATAGCCTGTAGAATTCCTTAAACGTCTGTTGGTTCTGGTTAATCTTGTCTAGCTGCTTACAGGCCGTCTTCTTCCGGAAGGGGTCTCCGAAGCGTTGATCCAGCGCTTTAATCGCTTCTTTAGCGGTTACCTCTTCTAGGTCCGCTACTAGCGAAAAAGCTTTGCCTTCTAATTATAACTCTAGGTAGGCCAACCTATCCCCAGCACTGTTTCCGGCGTAGTCTCGGTCTATCT
Organism: Pseudocercospora ulei; assembly: GCA_016165855.1. Classification (NCBI taxonomy): domain Eukaryota; kingdom Fungi; phylum Ascomycota; class Dothideomycetes; order Mycosphaerellales; family Mycosphaerellaceae; genus Pseudocercospora; species Pseudocercospora ulei. Next base: position 6,796,947 of record JACWNB010000004.1, read on the forward strand.
TGTTCTTTATCTTCTTCTTAAACGCTTCCCAGTCTTCGGGGTCTCCGCCTCTAAACGCCGGTAGGTCCGGTAGTAATGTTATTAAGGTGCTACCTTAACTGTAGGCTGCCGGCGAGACGGTCTCTACTGGTTCTTCTTAGCGCAGTAGCGGCGATATTGCTGCTTCTATCTTAGCTAACTGAGCCTTTATCGCCTTTAGTTGTGCTAGTCGGTTCGCCGCTTAGTTTTCCAGCACATCTATAATGGTCTCGGCCGATTCCTTCTCGGCTCTTACCGCCTCGATTTCCTCTCTTAACTGTCTCTTTTCTTCTAGGGTTCTGTAAAACAGCTTCTTAATAAGGTCTATGCTGTCGAAGACCTTTCCTACTCTGTTCTCGTTTATATAATCTTTAAGTTCCTCGAGTGTGCAGTCGTAGATTTTCTTGTATTCTGATACGGATGTGGATGTGGACAGCTGGCAGCTAGGCTTGGCAGGGCCAGGCTTGGCGCACACTCAAATACCTCCACCTCCGCTTGTACGTAGATTCTTCCCTCTCCAGCCTTGGATATAGTTATTAAAGACGGGTATTGACCTTGCGTCTACTGCAGTCAGATCATTATATCTAAGGCTCAAACCCAACACCTAACCTGCACTACGCGAAAGAGCCTGTTGAATTACATCCGGGTACTCGACTAACGTACGTGCAACCGACAACCCAGAGTGTGTACTGTATATGTACGAAGGAGGCCGTTGAATTATATCCGGTTACTTAATCGTACGTGTATATGCTACTCTATCCCCCCTCCCCCTATTAAGAAGAAGAGAGAGTTTTTAGGGAAGAGAGTGCCCCTACGAGTAGATCGCGAGTTTTGAAGAAGAGCGAGAGAAGGACGAGAGCGAGAAGAACGAGAGCGAGAGCGACGATGTAGGAGCGACGAGAACGAGAGCGACGAGAACGAGAGCGACGAGAACGAGAGCGACGAGAACGAGAGCGACGAGAACGAGAGCGACGAGAAGGTCGAGAAGAACGAGAAGGTCGAGAAGGACGATGTAGGAGCGACGAGGACGAGGAGCGAGAGCGAGGAGTAAGAGAGACGACGACGGAGCGACGACGACGAGAGCGCACCTAGCAGGACCTAGGGCGACGACATTCGTTTTTTTTCGGGTCTTTAACAGACCATTTTATTTGGACATACTAATCAAGACGACCGGCAGTTAGCACCAGCGAGCCCCAAGCATCAGCGGGCCCCGAGCACCTAGAGCGAGCACCAGGAGCGAGCACGAGCACCCAGGAGCGAGCACGAGCACCCAGGCACGAGTACCTAGGCACGAGCACCCAAGCACGAGCACCTAGGCATAAGCACCTAGGCATAGGTACAAGGCAATTGCAGACAACATAGGTGCAGACAACACACAGGTACAGACAATACACAGGTGCAGACAACATACACTGTTTAGGTTCAGAAGAGCACAAGGCACGGCTGCAGAGCACCAGCTGCAGAGCACCAGCTGCAGAGCATTAGCTGCAAGAGCACCGAGCAAGAGCACTAGGCAGAGCACTAGGCGCAGCTGCAGGCAGGCACAGCTGCTACAGACAACACAGGCAGCAGAGCACAGGCAAAGCGACGGTCTGAGAAGCGAGCGACAGTCTAAGAAGCGAGCGACGGTTTAAGAAGCGAGCGTCGAGAAGCGACTGTCGAGAAGCGACGGCTCGAGAAGCGACAGCTCGAAAAGCGACAGCTCGAGAAGCGAGCGACCGGCTGAGAAGCGAGCGACCGTCTAAGGAGCGACGGCTTGAGAAGCGACCGTCGAGAAGCGACACGTGTTTGCAAGACAACCTCTGCGAGCTCTGCGACCTCCGCGACAATCTGAGAATTCTGCAGCCTTGGCAAGGCACCAAACAAGACACCAAAGCGACGGCAACGCACGAGATTAAGGCTCAAAAAGGCACGAGATTAAGGCTCAAAAAGGCACGAGATTGAAGCTTAAAAAGGCACGAGATTAAGGCACCAAAGCGACGTCAAAAAGACACGAGATTGAGACTCAAAACACACGGAAATTGAAGCTCAAAAGCGACCTCAAAAGCGACCTCAAAAGCGACCTCAAAAGCGACCTCAAAAGCGACCTGTTTGGCTAATAGCGAAGCTGAATCTGCGACCCCTACGACCGGGTTTGGAGCGACCTAATTGGCCGATAGCGAAGCTGAATTTGCGACCCCTGCGACCTGGTTTAGCTGATTGCGATTAATAGATTGATTGCGATTGAGGGCAATCGCAGGTTGGGGAGGGCGGTAGTGATACGGATGTGGATGTGGACAGCTGGCAGCTAGGCTTGGCAGGGCCAGGCTTGGCGCACACTCAAATACCTCCACCTCCGCTTGTACGTAGATTCTTCCCTCTCCAGCCTTGGATATAGTTATTAAAGACGGGTATTGACCTTGCGTCTACTGCAGTCAGATCATATTCGTTTATTCGTTCCTTAATCTCTGCGGTCTCTTCCGCTGTAAAACCTCCGATAATAAACTTATTATCGATGACACTGGAGCGCCTACTCGCTCTGTTAGTCTTTTCTCTTCTGCTTCTGCTTCAGCCTGTAACGCCGCTCTCTAACGTTGAGAAGCTCTCTATAGCTATCTTACGGTGCTGTTGTTTGGTTTGGTTTGTGTGTTACGCGTGCGTTATTCGGGTGTCCGGATAGTTTAACGGTCCCTTTCGCGCAGCGCAGTAGTAGTGTAGTAAGTGAGTTCGAGATATAATGATCCGGGCACGCAGATGAGATTTAATACGGCCTTTTTAATAACTATATCTCGAACTGAGGAGGGAAAGGAATCTATGTAGTGGTAGGCAAGAGCTTTGGGGGTAGTGTGCCAAGGCCTGGCTCGGTCCGGAAGGGCTGAGCCGAAATTCCGAGGGTCTACCCTATTGCTTAGTCCCACCCCTTTCTACCGCCGCAACACTCTTAACGTCCTGTATATAGTCTGTATAGGTACCGTCTGTAAATACTAGTGTGTCGTCGAGGTACGCAGAACAGATGTCGTCTAGTAGCCCTTGCAGGGACTGGTTAATGTACCTCTAGAAGGTTGCCAGTACGTTAGTAAGGCTAAAGGGAGTAACAGGCTACTCGAAAAGACTATATCTTATACAGAAGGCGGTTATCTACTTACAACCTTCCTTAACCTGTATCTTGTGGAAGGCCGAAACTACGTCGAGCTTAGTAAACTACTTTGCTTTGCTAATCCGTCCGAGGGTCTCCTTAATTAGGGGCAGGGGGTACCGGTCCTTCTTAGTAATCGCGTTGATACCTCTATAGTCTATACAAAAATGCAAGCCGGCCTTGCCTTCTTTATAGACAAACAGTACTAGGGCTCCTCCAGATAACGTATTTACGCAAATAAAACCTTTAGCAAGTAGATCGTCTAGTGTCTTGCGCAGTACTAGGAGTTCTCTAGAGGACATAATATACAGCAGGCTGTACGGTACTTTAGGCAGACTCCTATCCGGACGGAGCTCTAGCTAGATGTCGTAGTTAATTCCTTCTCCTTAGTATAGGGGCAGTTTTAAGGCCGATTTTGGCTCGAAGAGGTCTAGGTATTCTGCGTATCCCGATAGGAGCTTCGTACAGGGGTCCGTCGCCTTCTTAGGTGCTAATGCTTTCTTAATGTCCGTAATCGCAGTGTTGACCTTGGCGCTAGCGTTAGCTTTAGCCTTAGCATTGCCGCCTTACGGAGCTCTCCCTTGGTCTCGGAGCCTCTGCTTCGTTGCTGCCAGGTACAGGCGTCCTCGACCGACGTCTAGTTTGCCCTACTAGCGCTCTATCTATAGCTTCCCTAGTATTAGGTTATACCCTAACTTGTCCTGTACGACGTAGAGGTTTAAGTTCTGCTCGTAGTGTCCTTGCAGCTCTATCGTTACTTTCACTATATAGGTAATGTCCGGTCCTCGCCTAGTAATGCTTAGCATGCGTACAGGTACAGTAGGGGTTGTCTTAATATAGTGTCTCTATACGAAGTCTTCGCTAATTACTCTGTATACTAAACATCCTGTATTAATTAGCGCCTGCGCCGTAGCGGTCCCGTTTAGCGTAGGTCGTACACTAAACAGCGTAGTCGTTATGTAATTGCTCTTAAAAGACAGCTAAGTAGTACTTTAATTTAGCAATCTATCTCGTATATGCCTCTAGCTAAGCCTTTGCCTAGAGGCTATTCTTTTCCCGCCTCGTTACCGTCTAAGGGGGACTCGTAGTTCTCTTGTTAGGGCGCTGTGGTTGCTACCCTTGCAGTGGTCGGCCGTCCCCTAGATCTCTCTGCTAGCAAAAGCCCGCAATTCTATACAGTATAGCCTATCTTGCTATACCGGTAGCAGCTCCCTTCTGCTCGTCTCTTGTTAAAGGTAGCTGTGTCTTCTTACTGTGCCCTTTTAGCACTAGCCCTTAGCCGTACGGTAACAGCTGCTGCTACTCTCGTCGTCGTCGTTAGTTCCTAGTCTATAGCATCCTGCTGCTAATAGAGAGGCTGTCGCATCCCGTAGGTGCAGCTTATCTGTCCAAGCCTACGCTGTTAGTCGTCGACTATCCTAAGGAGATTACAGAACTCCTCGTATAAGGCTAGTCGCATTACGCCTACTAGTCCTGTTATAATCTCCTTAGAGAAGCCTACCTCTAAGGTAGTAATCTTTACCCTATCCTCCTATTAGAGTCCTCCTGCCTTTGCTAGGGTCTAATCGTATTCTGCAAGGAACTCTTGTATAGTCTTACGTCCTTGCTTTATCGTATTAACCTATAGGAGTGCTCGGCTTTTGCAGTCTAGGTCCTTATAGCTCCTGTTAAGAGCTGTCTAGAGCATCGTCGTAGTTGCTATTGCTAGATTGGCAATAGCCGTCTTGTAGTACAGCAGAATCTGTACTGCCGCCCTGCCCTTTAACCTCCTAAAGAGGTACACTACCTTGTCTAGCTTAGTCGGGTATGCTCCTAAGTCGACTAGAAGCTTAGAGCGTATCTAGGCAGCCTAGAAGAGGTACTCGGCCGGAGCCTTACTATCGTAGGTAGTAACGTCGGGGAGTTTGCTCTTAGGCGCTAGGGTGTAGGCCGTCGTGTTTATCGTTGTCGTAGGGGTCGGATTGCAATCGGATGCCCTAAGCTGTCGGAGCTCCTGTTCCTGTTAGGAAATTATCGCAGCCTAGTAGCTTACTTACTGTTCGAGCTGCCTCTTGTATGCTAGCAGCTCCTTGTACGCGCAGTGCATCTAATCCTGTACAGTCGCAGGTTCTATAGGGATGTCACTGTCTATCTTCGTTATATTACTGCAGTTACCGACAGTAAGATTAGTTCCTAGTATAAGGGCTTAAGAATCTTAGTTTAGAAACTTAAGGCTAGGTATCTATATAAAGGAACTAATAGGGGGTTCCTTGGTCGTCTGCTGCTATACAATTTGTATCTACTAAGCTAAGCCAGCAATTTCCCTCTATATAGGGGAGCAAGGTTCCTGACTCTATACAGAGGGTCGGGAGTTTCCCTCTATATATAATATAGAGACTTCCCTCTGTTTAGAGAGGCGGCAATTCCCCTCTATATAGGGCTGTAGGATTCTCCCTCTGTACAGGAGTAGGGTCGTGTTAGTAATCCTGTACAGAAAATAGGGTCGTGCTAGCGCCGCTAAGTCGCAGTCCCTAGGGCGACGGCTGGCTTAGGTCCAGGGCCTGGGCTAGACGGCGCCCCCTAACATTAAGCGTTACTACAAAGGCAGCTTTAATAGCGTCGGCTTTGTTCTTCGCTGTTATTATCCGTCTGGTATAGTCGGCGGCTAATAATACCGAAGGCGAAGACCGTTACAAAGCGCGCTAACGCAGTGGCGCCGTCCTCGGCCTTATCGCTATTATCTAACCGGCAAAGCTAGCAGTAGTAGTAGTAGAGCCGAGGACTCTAGCCAAGCGATTGCTACGATCATTTCTATCGGTTTTCGTACTAGTAGAGCGGACGCGACCTTTCTTCCTCTTTTTCCGTCTCTTATAGAGCGATCAATCTCGGAGCTACTTAGGCCTCGGCTTCTTCAGGTTCTGGATATAAAACTCTATTAACAGCTCTGCCGAATTCCGGAGATTCTCGACTAGATACTATTTATAGTCTTCTGGCTACCCTTTCTATAAGATCCTCGCTTTGATAGACCCTCTTATCTGTTAGGGGGCGCCGTCTAGCCAGGTCCTAGACCTAAGCTAGCCGTCGCCCTAAGGATTGCGACTTAGCGGCGCTAGTACGACCCTACCCTCTGTACAGAGTTACTAACACGACCCTACCCCTATATAGAGGGAGAATCCTATACCTGTATAGAGGGGAATTGCCGCCCCTTTAAACGGAGGGAAAACTCTGTACTACTACATAGAGGGAAACTCCCGACTCTCTGTATAGAGTTAGGAACCTTGCTCCCCTATATAGAGGGAAATTGCTGGCTTAGCTTCGTAGATACAAATTGTATAGCAGCGGACGACGAAGGAACTGCCTATTAGTTCCTTTATATAGATACCTAGCCTTAAGTTTCTAAACTAAGATTCTTAAGCCCTTACATTAGGAACTAATCTTACTGTTATTTTCTGCTGCTAATTAAGCCGCTCTACTTTCTCGTAGAGTGTCTCTTCCTCGGTCGGCGGTTCTATTGTGCAGATCTCTACTTCTTTCAACACCTGAGCGTCTACTATCCGTTCGGTCAACACCTTCTGGAACATGTTCGGATCTTCTTTCGCGCAGCTAGTCTTCTCTTCTCTTCTCGTTAGCGCATTAGCCTTTCGATTTTAAGCTCCAGGTCGATAGATAATCCTAAAGTCGAATCCAGATAAGTAGGCAGCCTACCGGGCTTAACGGCGCGATAGCTTCTACGTCTTTATAAAGTAGGTAAGTAACAAATAGTCCGTAAGGACCTGGACCGTGCTCTTTCCAGCTATAAGCTCCAGTTTCCACTCCTCGAAAGCCTAAATAATAGCTAATAGCTCTTTGTCGTAAATAGCGTAGTTCCGCTTGGCCTCGTTTATAGACTTGCTAAAGAACGCTACTGGATAGAGAGTTTCATCGTCGCTATATTAAGAAAGGACCCCTGCGGTTACCGTATCGGAAGCGTCCGTCTCTAGATAGATCTTCTTTTTCAGTCGGAAGTGCGCCAGAACTGGCGGTAAGGCTACTGCTTCTTTTAGCCTATTGAAAGCCTCTGTGCACCTCTTATTCTATAGGCTAGTAGCCTCCTTCTTTAATGCTTCGTTTAGGGGTCTCGCTATCTTGCTAAAGTCCTTAATAAACTGTCGATAGTAGCTGCAGAATCCGAGAAACGCTCTGATTTGTGTAGTGTTTCCGGATTTCGGTTGCTTCCATTCTGCGACAGCGGCGACCTTCGAAGGGTCTATCTGAATTCCTTCTCTTCTGACGATAAGACCGAGATATTTAACTTCAGTCTAATAAAACTCACTCTTCTTTGTATCCGCATTTAATCTGACCTCGCAGAGCCTAGTTAGCATCTTCTTCATGTAGTCTGTATGCTGTTCTCTTATTCTATTAGTATAGATAAGAATGTTGTCTAAGTAAATAGATACGAACTGTTCTAGCATGTCTATAAAGGTATAATTTATAAAACGCTGCTACACTGCTAGCGCGTTTGTAAGTCCGAAAGGCATTACCAACTACTTGAAATTGCCTATGCGCGTAGCGAATGTCGTAAGATCTTCCGTTTGCCCTTTCTCGTTCCTTAGTCGGTAGTGTTGCGGCGGCAGAAAGGGGTGGGACAGAGTAATAGGGTAGACCCTTGGAATTTTGGCTCGGCCCTTCCGGACCGAGCCGGGCCTTGGCACACCACCCCTAAAGCCCTTACATACCGCCGTATAGATTTCTTTCCTTCTTTAGTTCGAGATATAGTTATTAAAATAGCCGTATTAAATTATATCCGCGCGCTTGGATTATTATATCTCGAACTCGCTTACTACACTAACTCTGCGCTGCGCGAAAGGGCCCGTTAAACTATCCGGCTACCCGAATAACGCACGCGCACACTACAAACGAAACCAAAACACTAGCACTGTAAGACGGCTATAGAGGGCGGCGTTACAGGCTGCAGCGGAAAGAGAAAGACTAACAGACTAAGGGATAGGCGCACTAGCATCCTCGATAATAGAACGGCTACTAAGGGCCTTACAGAAGAAGAGATAAAAGAAGCGAAGAAGGGCATAGCGGGCTATGCCGAGCTGTACGCACGCACGCCGGATAAAATAGGAGAATATCTTACAGAATATAGAGCCGAGAAGGTGTTCGACATTATTACCTTCGTTAAAAAGAAGTTTTATAGGAACATAGAAGAGAACAGGCGACTAAGAGAAGATATAGAAGCGGTAATAGCTGAGAAGGAGTCGGCAGAAACCATTATCGACATGCTAGAAAACTAAGCGGCGAATCGACTAGCACAACTAAAGGCAATAAAGGCTCAGTTAGCTAACATAGATACAGCGGCGTTATCGGCGCCGCCGCTACATCGAGAAGAACAAGCAGAGACCGCCTTACCGGCGGCCTACAGTTAAGGTAGCACCTCGATAATGTTACTACCTAACCTACCGGCGTTTAGAGGCAGAGATCCTAAAGACTGGGAGGCATTTAAGAAAAAGATAAAGAACAAGATAGACCGCGATTACGCCGGAAATAGTAAAGAAGACAGGTTGGCCTACCTAGAATCGCGATTAGAAGGTAAAGCTTTTTCGCTAGTAGCGGACCTAGAAGAGGTAACTGCCGAAGAAGCAATTAAAGCGCTGGATTAACGCTTCGGAGACCCCTTCTGAAAGAAGACAGCCTGTAAACAGCTAGACAAGATTAATTAGAACCGGCTAACGTTCAAGAAATTCTACAGACTGTTCCGAAAATATGCTATTGAAGCTAGAGTGTTAGAAGATAAGCAGCTCTACTTACTAAGGCAGAAGCTAAACCCTAAACCAGCCGTACCTATGGCTTCGGTGGAAGACGAAGACCTTAAGAACTTTGTGCACTAAGCGAGAGTTACCGCTAGAAACCTAAGCGCCTACGCGAAATCGGCATCGCGCGAATCGAACTAGAAGCTATCGACAGCGCCAACAACACGACCCCCTGCACCTTTCCGAAGAGCCCCCTAGCAGCTATCTTATTTGCTGCGTTCGTTGTTCGTCCCTACCTGCTACGTATGCAGAAAGCCTAGCTATATCGCTACGAGATGCCAAGCGACAGCTTAACAGAAGCAGGAATATCGTGCTCCGAAGCCGCAGCCGCCGAGAAAGACTATCCAAGCTATTAAGTCGGCTCCGAACGACACCGACAGTATAGATAGTTGATGTAAGGGCTTAAGAGTCTTGGTTTAGAAACTTAAGGCTAGGTATCTACATAAAGGAACTAATAGGCAGTTCCTTCGTCGTCCGCTGCTGTACAATTTGTACCTATAAAGCCAAGCCAGTAATTTCCCTCTATGCAGGGGTACAAGGTTCACACTCTGTACAGAGGGTCGGGAGTTCCCCTCTGTACAGTAATATAGAGTTTTCCCTTTGTTTAGAGGGGCAGCAATTCCCCTCTCTATAGGGCTATAGGATTCTCCCTCTGTACAGGGTAGGGTCGTATTAGTAACTCCGCACAGAGGGTAGGGTCGTGCTGGCACCGCTAAGTCGCAATCCTTAGGGCGACGGCTGGCCCAGGTCCAGGACATGGCTGGACGGCGCCCCCTAACGGTAGAGTAGCACTGCGAATCTTGGGAAAAGACTAGCTAGACGGATAGGCCCCCTATCCAGGATAGACAATAGGGCACCGCTACGAACTACGTCGCCGGAAGAAGGAATTATTAACAGCTATAGCAATCTGCTCTTAGCAGCAGTAGAAGTCAATACAGAATGGATATTATCCTTCTAATTACTGTCTACCCCCTTGATAGATCAGACTGCCCACTCTAGCCAAGAGCTTTTATCGACACAGGAGCTCTTATCAGCGCCGCGATCCACTATCGATTGGTTTAGAAGCTAATGAACGGATATAGTTACCTAGTGGAACTAGCGTCGCCGACGCGAATTTCGGCTTACAATAGGCAAGACACTAAGAGTATTACGCATTATATGCTATTGAGAACCACCCTGGCCGGCCGCACTACAGAAGCGACGTTCCGAATTATAGATATCGGAAGGTTTGACATTTCTATAGGACAGAAATGGATAAAGAACCAGAAAGCCGTTATTAACGTAGGTAAAGGTACACTCGGATTCAAAACCCCGCAGAGCGGCGTCGCCGCCGTCGAATCGGTTACCGCCGTCGCCGTAGAACAGAGCGTCGCAACCACTGGAGCGGTTCCGATTAACCGGTCCGACCCTCTAGAGACGCTCGGAATAATAAGCTTAGAAGCTTTAACGACCCTCGCGAGGTCGCCGGACAATAAGATTTATACTATGTTAATAAAAGACATTGAAGACTACTAAAAGATAATGGCGGAAGAAGAAGTAGACCCGTCGGAGGTGTTACTAAAAGAACTCTATAGATATATTAACGTGTTCTTAAAAGCCGACTCCAACCTCCTGCTGCTCTACTAACCGGAATACGACAACAAGATCCGATTAAAGGAAGGAGCTACGCTGCCAAGAACCGAGCCCCTAAGACGATTATCGCCGGCCGAGCTAGACTAAGTAGAGGTTTTTGTTCGAGAAAACCTAGCAAAGAAGTTTATTGCGCCAAGCTCTATAGAATATGCGTTACCGATTCTTTTCGTACGGAAATCCGGAGGTAGTCTCCGACTATACGTAGATTACCGAGGCCTTAATAAGGTTACTAAGAGATATATGTACCTGCTGCCGTTAATAGATAAGACTATACAACGAGTAGCTAAAGCTAAGTAGTTTAGTAAGCTGGATATTCGCTAGGTGTTCTACTGACTAAGGAATAAGGAAGGGCAAACGGAAGATCTTACGACATTCGCTACGCGCATAGGCAATTTTAAGTAGTTGGTAATGCCTTTCGGACTTACTAACGCATCGGCAGTGTAGCAACGCTTTATAAACTACACCTTTATAGACATGCTGGAACGGTTCGTGTCTATCTACTTAGACAACATTCTTATCTATACTAATAGAACGAGAGAACAGTATACGGACTACATCGAGAAAGTGCTAACTAGGCTCCGCGAGGTCGGATTGAACGCGGACACGAAGAAGAGCGAGTTCTATTAGACCGAGGTCAAATATCTCGTTCTTATCGTCGGAGGAGAAGGAATTCGGATAGACCCCTTAAAGGTCGCCGCTGTTGCAGAATAGAAGCAGCCGAGATCCGGAAACACTACATAAATCAGAGCGTTTCTCGGATTCTGCAGCTACTATCGACAGTTTATTAAGGACTTTAGCAAGATAGCGAGACCCCTAAACGAAGCATTAAGGAAGGAGGCCGCTGGCCTATAGAATAAGAAGTGTATAGAAGCTTTTAACCGGCTAAAAGAAGCAGTAGCCTTAGCGCCGGTTCTGGCGCACTTCCGACTGGAAAAGACGATCTATCTAGAGACGGACGCTTCCGATACAGTAACCGCAGGGGTCCTTTCTCAGTATAATAATGCCGACGAGACCCTCTATCTAGTAGCTTTCTTTAGCAAGTCTATAAACGAGGCTAAGCGGAACTACGCTATTTACGACAAAGAGCTGTTAGCTATTATTTAGGCTTTCGAGGAGTGGAAACTGTATAGCTAGAAAGAGCACGGTCCAGGTCCTTACGGACTATTAGTCACTTACCTACCCTATAAAGATGCAAAAGCTATCGCGCCGCTAAGCCTAGTAGGCCGCTTATTTATCCGGATTCGACTTTAAGATTACCTATCGACTAGGAGCTTAAAATGGAAAGGCTAATGCGCTAACGAGAAGAGAAGGGAAGACCAGCCGCGCGAAAGAAGATCCGAACATGTTCCAGAAGGTGTTAACCGAAAGGATAGTAGACGCCGAGGTGTTAAAAGAAGTAGGGATCTGCGCGATAGAGCCGCCGACTAAGGAAGAGACGCTCTACGAGAAAGTAGAAAAACTTAATTAACAGCAGGAGCTCGGCAGAACAGGCTCAGGGAAGCTAATAGTTCTAGAAGAACTAATTACAGAGGTTATCCAGTTGGTTTATAGTTCTAAGGATGTCGGTTACGTAGGCACGAAGAAGACGATAGAAGCCGTAAGGAAGATCTACTGGTTTCCGCGAATCTTCGAGTGGATCTACAGGTTTATCGCTAATTGTTATGTATGCTGAGTCGCGAAGCTACGTTACGGCCTTCCGGCCAGTCTGTTAAAGCCACTTCCGATCCCTAAGAAAGCGTAGCAGCATATTACGATAGATTTCGTAACCGGCCAGCCAGATTCCAATAGATATAATGCTACGCTTGATGTAGTGGATCGACTAAGCAAAGAACGCTACTTTATCCCCTGCCGAGCGAAGGATAAAGGAACCACTGCAGAAGAGACAGCGAGAATGCTGGTCTAGCACGTATAGAAGCACTATAGCCTGCTAGAAACTATTACAACAGATAGGGGTCCTTAATTTACTGCTAATGTATAGAAGGCTATTAACTAAGCTCTCGGAATTCGTAGAAAGCTTAGCACAGCCGCTTACCCTTAAACCGACAGTTAGTCTAAAGTAGCTAACTGCGAGATAGAGAAATATCTACGAATCTTCTGCAGTTATTATTAAGCAGAGTAGGTTAAGATGTTGCCTATAGCCGAATTCTACGCCAATTCAGCACAGTTAGAGGCCACCTTACTGGCGCTATTCGAGATAACTTATAGTTACCTTCTAAGAATAAGCTCCCAACCGCCGAACGAACCCAGCTCTTCGGAACCTTCTATATCTATCGCTACCTCGTCGAAGAGAGTCGCCGCCGCTGCGGCAGAAGCGCTTAAATCTCAGATAGAAGAAGCAATCCGCATAGCGAAGGAGGCGATAGAATCGGCTTAGAAGAAGATAGTAACTCGAGCTAATAGAAAGCAGTTACTGATAGAATTCGAGGAAGGCCAAAAGGTATAGCTCAACACGTGGAACCTAAGGCTAAAAGGCAACGCCAAGCTTAACTCCTGCTACGTAGGTCCGTTTAAGATAGTGGAAAAGAGGTCGCTAGTAACTTATCGGCTCTAGCTACTAAAATCGTTCCGGATCTACGACGTATTTTATTCGGATCTGCTAAGTTTAGACCCTGAAGACGGTCTTCCGGATTAGGGGTTCGCTGAACCCCCGCCGGTCGAGATAGACGGTAAAGAAGAAGAATAGGAGGTAGAAGATGTAATAGATATAAAAAAGACAAGGGGGTCTATCGAAGCAAGGATCTTATAGAAGGGATAGCTGGAAGACTATAAATGGTATCCGGTCAAGAATCTCCAGAATTCGGTAGAGCTGCTAAAGGAGTTTTATATCCGGAGCCCGAGGAAGCCGAAGCCTAAGTGGCTCCAAAGTTAATAGTTCTGGAAGAAGAAGAAGAGTCGCGTCCGCTCTATCTGTGCGAAAGCTAACAGAAACGATCGTAGAGATCGCTTAGCTAGAGTCTTCGGCTCTACTACTACTACTGCCGACCGGCAGAACCGGTCGGATAATAGCTATAAGGCCGAAGACAGCGCCACTGCGTCGGCGCGCTTCGTAACGGTCTTTGCTCTTCGTTACTACTATCCGCCGGCTCGGCCGGAAGGATAATAGCAGCGAAGAACGAAGCCGACGCTACTAAAGCAGCTCTGCAGTAGCGCTTAGGGCCTTAGTAGAGAAGAAAAAGAAGAAGAGATAGCGCGCTAGATAGATCTATATAGACCTCCGTAGCAGCGTACAGGCTAACTACGCCGCAGCTTAGATAGCTGCCAGCTCAGATCAGATAGCTCCGATCAGATAGAAGCCGAAGTGAAAGGCGTTAGATAGCGTCGAAAAAAAAAGAGAGACAGGATAAGTAAGCAGTCGAGGTCGACCGCTAGTAAGGGAGGGGGGTAGTATTGCAGCAGCAGAAAGGGGTGGGACAGAGTGATAGAGTGGACCCTTGGAATTTCGGTTCGGCCCTTCCGGACCGAGCCCAGCCTTGGCACACTACCCCTAAAGCCCTTACACACTGCCGTATAGATTCCTTTCCTTCCTTAGTTCGAGATATAGTTATTAAAACAGCCGTATTAAATTATATCTGCGCGCTCAGATCAGGTAGAACGCTTAGCGAATATCCAGCTTGCTAAACTACTTAGCTTTAGCTACTCGTTGTATAGTCTTATCGATTAGCGGCAGCGGATACACATCTCTCTTAGTAACCTCATTAAGGCCTCGGTAGTCTACGCACAGCCTAAGACTACCTCCGGGTTTTCGTACGAAAAGAATCAGCGACGTATACTTAGTAGAGCTCGGCGTAATAAACTTCTTCGCTAGGTTTTCTCGAACAAACACTTCTACTTAGTCCAGCTTAGCCGGCGATAAGCGTCTTAGGGGTTCGGTTCTCGGCAGCGTAGCTCCTTCTTTTAGCTGGATCTTGTTGTCGTATTCCGGTCGGTAGAGCAGTAGGAGGTTAGAGTCGGCTTTCGAGAACACGTTAGTGTAACTATAGAGTTCTTCTGGTAGAACCTCTAGCGGATCTACCTCTTCTTCCGCTATTATCTTCTAGTAATCTTCGATGTCTTTTATCGAGATAGCGTAGATCTCGTTGTCCGCCGACCTCGCGAGGGTCGTTAAAGCTTCCGAGCTCATTATTCTGATCGTGTCTAGAGGGTCGGGCCGATTAATTGGAACTGCTCCGGTAGTTGTAACGCTCGGTTCTACAGCGACGGCGGTGACCGATTCGGCGGCGGCGACGCCGCTCTGCTAAGTTTTGAATCCGAGTATGCCTTTACCTATATTAACAACGGCCTTCTAGTTCTTTATCTATTTCTGCCCTATAATAATGTCAAACCTTCTAATATCTATAATTCGGAACGTCGCTTCTGTAGTGCGACCAGCTAGGGTAGTCCTTAGCGGCACATAATGCGTAACACTCTCTATGTATTGTCCGTTGTATGTCGAAATTCGCGTTAGCGATGCTAATTCCACTAGGTAACTATATCCGTTTATTAGCTTCTAAACCAATCGATAGTGGATCGCGGCGCCGATAAGAGCTCCTATGTCGATAAAGGCCTTTAATTGGAATAGTCAGTACGAGCCGTTAAGGGGGTAGACTGTAATCGGAAGGATAATAGCAGTCTCTGTATTCACTTCTACTGCCGCTAAGAGCGGATCGCTACAACTGTTAATACTCCCTCCTTCCGGCGACGTAGTTCGTAGCAGTGCCCTATTGTCTATGCTAGATAGGGGGCCTATCCGTCTAGCTGGTCTTTTCCTAAGATTCGCAGTAGCACTCTACTATCTACACTGTTAGTGTCGTTCAGAGCCGGCTTAATAGCTTAGATAGTCTTTCTCAGCGGCTGCAGCTTCGTAGCACGATATTCCTGCTTCTGTTAAGCCGTCGCTTGGCATCTCGTAGCGATATAGCTAGGCTTTCTGTACGCGTAGCAGGTAGGGACGAACGACGAACGCAGCGAATAAGATAGCTGCTAGGGGCCCCTCCGAAAGGGTGCTGCAGGGGAACGCATTGTCGACGCCGGCGACTGCTTCTAAATCGATTCGCGAGCTGACGATTTTCTATACGCGTTCAAGTTTCTAGCAGTAACTCTCGCTTAGTTCACAAAGCTCTTAAGGTCTTTATCTTCTACCAAAGCTATAGCTCCGGCGAGTTTAGGGTTTAGCTTCTGCCTTAGCAAGTGGAGCTGTTCGCCTTTAGACACTTTAGCTCTAATAGCATATTTTCTAAACAGGCCGTAGAACTCTTTAAATGTTAGCCGGTTCTAATTGATCTTGTCTAGCTGTTTACAGACTGTCTTCTTTCGGAAGGGGTCTCCGAAGCGTTAATCTAGCGCTTTAATTGCTTCTTTAGTGGTTACCTCTTCTAGGTCCGCTACTAACGAGAACGCTTCGCCTTCTAGTCGCGATTCTAGGTAGGCCAATCTGTCTTCTTTACTGTTTCTGGCATAGTCGCGGTTTATCTTATTCTTTATCTTCTTCTTAAAGGCTTCCCAGTCTTTAGGGTCTCTGCCTCTAAACGCCGGTAGGTCAGGTAGTAACGTTATCGAAGTGCTGCCTAAACTGTAGGCCGCCGGTAAGGTAGTCTCTACTTGTTCTTCTTAATATAGTGGCGGCGCCGACGACATCGCTGCTTCTATCTTAGCTAACTAAGCCTTTATCGCCTTTAGTTATACTAGTCGATTCGCCGCTTGGTTTTCTAGCATATCGATAATAGTCTCTGCTAATTCCTTCTCGGCTATTACTGCTTCAATTTCCTCTCTTAGTCGCCTGTTCCCTTCTACGTTCTTATAGAACTTCTTCTAGATAAAGGTAATAATGTGGAACACCTTCCTAGCTCCTTGTTCTGCTAGATATTCTTCTATTTTATTCGGCGTGCGTGCGTACAGTTCGGCATAGCCCGCTATGCCCTTCTTTGCTTCGTCTATCTCTTCTTCTATAAGGCCCTTGGTAGCTGTTCTATCGTCGAGGATGCTAGTGCGCCTATCCCTTAGTCTGTTAGACTTTCTCTTTCCGCTGCAGCCTGTAACGCCGCCCTCTACCGTTAAGAAGCTCTCTATAGCTGTCTTACAGTGCTAGTGTTTTGGTTTGGTTCGTAGTGTGCGCGTGCGTTATTCGGGTGTCCGGATGGTTTAACGGTCCCTTTAGCGCAGCGCGGAGTTAGTATAGTAAGTGAGTTCGAGATATAATAATCCGAGCACGTAGATATCATTTAACATAGCTGTTTTGATAACTATATCTCGAACTGAAGAAGGAAAGGAATCTATACGGCAGTAGGTAAGGGCTTTGAGGGGTAGTGTGCCAAGGCCCGGCTCGGTCCGAAAGGGCCGAGCCGAAATTCCAAGGATCTACCCTATTACTTAGTCCTACCCCTTTCTGCCCCTGTAACATGAAGTCCCTTATACTGGACCCTAAAGACAGTCTTCTAGAACAGGGGTTCGCTAAACCCCTACTAATCGAGATAGACGGAGAAGAAGAAGAGTAGGAGGTAGAAGATGTAATAGACGTAAAGAAGATAAGGGGGTCTATTAAAGCGAAAATTTCGTAGAAGGGATAGCTAGAAGATTATAAATAGTATCCAATCGAGAATCTCCGGAACTCAGCAGAGCTGTTAAGAAAGTTTTATGTCCGGAATCCGAGAAAGCTAAGACCTAAGTAGCTCCAATGTTAATAGCTCCAGAAGAAGAAGAAGAAAGACTGCGTCCGCTCTATTAGACCAAAAACCGGTAGAAAGGATCGCAGCAGTGCGCTTAGCTAGAGTCCTCGACTACACTACTACTACTACTACCGTCCGCTAGCTTTGCGGGTTAGATAGTAACAGTAAGGTCGAGGACAGCGCTACTGCTTCAGCGCGCTTTGTAACGGTCTTCGTCCTTCGCTAACAGCAACCGCTAGCCCTGCTAGACAGATAATAACAGCGAAGAACGAAGCCGACGCTATTAAAGCAGCTTTGCGATAGCGCTTAAGGCCTTAGTAAAGAAGAAAGAGAAGAAGAGATAGCGCACTACGGATAGATCTGTATAGACCCTCTGTAGCGGCGTATAGGCTAGCTACGCCGCAGCTTAGATAGCTGTTAGCACAGATCAGATAGCTCCGATTAGATAGATGCTAAGTAAGCGACTTCAGATAGCGATAATATAAGAAGAAAGAAGATAATAAAAGAACGATGTTTTCGAGATAGAAGAATCGAAGAGGTAACGTTGATTTTAGAAGAATTTTTCGTAGAAGAAGCCGCGAATCGGATAGAAGAAGAAGATAAAGAAGCAGAAGAAAAAGAAGAAAAGAAAGACGAATCAAAAAAGGGGCAGAGGGGATAAGTAAGCGGTCAAGGGCGACCGCTAATATAGGAGGGGGGGTGCTGTTACAGCAGCAGAAAGGGGTAGGACTGAGTAATAAGGTGGACCCTTGGAATTTCGGCTCGGCCCTTCCAGACCGAGCCGGGCCTTAGTACGCCACCCCTGAAGCCCTTATATACAACTACATAGATTCCTTTCCCTCCTTAGTTTGAGATATAGTTATTAAAACAGCTGTATTGAATTATATCTGCGTGCTTAGATTAAAAACAGCCGTATTAAACTATATCTGCGCACTCGGATTACTAATTAAGTAACTCGGAAGTGACTTGACCTATGTGTACCAGATATATAAACCTTAGGGTCTTAGGTTAGGTTGTAACTAGACTAGGTAGGTAACTAGGCCACCTGTCCGTATTATTAGCTAGCTAAGCTCTTAGCCTATTCAGTTAAGCCAATCGTGCTGTAGCCTAATTCTTAAGCACTTCGATAGTGGTTTCTGCCGACGCTCTCTTAGCGGCTATCGCTTCTACTTCCTCTCTTAACTGTCTATTCTCTTCTAGCTTCTTATAGAACAGGGTCTCGACTAGGGCTATAGCGTCGTAGACCTTCTCGATTCTGTGTTCTATTATATAGTTTTTAAGCTCGTTGGGGGTGTACTTATATAGCTTTAGGTAGTTAGTTGTGCGCTCTTTTACCTCTTAGGTCTCTTCTGTAGTAAGGCCCTCGATAAGGGTCTCGGCGTTAATAATACTAGTGCGTCTATCTTTAGTTCTGTTAGTCTTTCTTCTTCTGCTACAGCCAGTAACGGCGCCCTCTGCTGTTAAGAAGCTCTCTATAGCCTTCTTATAGCACTAGTTAGTTTGGTTTAAGTTGTAAGGTGCGCGTACGTTATTTGGGCGTCCGGATGTGATTCGACGGGCCCTTTCGCACATCGCGGTAGTAGTATAGATAGTAAGTTCGAGATATAATAATCCGAGCGCGTAGATATAATTTAATACAGCTGTTTTAATAACTATATCTCGAACTAAGGAGGGAAAAGAACCTATACGGCAGTGGGTGAGGGCTTTAGGGGTAGTGTGCCAAGGCCTGGCTCAGTCCGGAAGTGTTACAGCGGCAGAAAGGGATGGGACTAAGTAATAGGGTAGACCCTTGGAATTTAGGCTCGGCCCTTCCGGACCGAGCCGGGCCTTAGCACACTACCCCTAAAAGCCCTTACCTACCGCTGCATAGATTCCTTTCCTTCTTTAGTTCAAGATACAGTTATTAAAAGGGCCGTATTGAATTATATCTGCGTGCCTGGATTATTATATCTCGAACTCACTTACTACACTAACTCCGCGCTGCGCGAAAGGGACTATTAAACTATCCAGACACCCGAATAACGCACGCGTACACTACACTAAACCAAACACCAGCACCGTAAGACGGCTATAGAGAGCTTCTCAACGGTAGAGGGCGGCGTTATAGGCCCCAGCGGAAAGAGAAAGACTAACAGACCGAGGGATAGGCGCACTAGCATCCTCGACGATAGAACGGCCACTAAGGGCCTTACAGAAGAAGAAATAGACGAAGCGAAGAAGGGCATAGCAGGCTATACCAAACTGTACGTATATACGCTAGATAAAATAAAAGAATATCTAGCAAAACAAGGAGCTAGGAAGGTGTTCGACATTATCACCTTTATCGAGAAGAAGTTCTATAGGAATATAGAAGAGAACAGGCAACTAAGAGAGGAAAAAGAAGCAGTAATAGCCGAGAAGGAATTAGCAGAGACCATTATCGATATGCTAGAAAACCAAGCGGCGAATCGACTAGCACAACTAAAGGCGATAAAGGCTTAGTTAGCTAAGACAGAAGCAGCAATGTCGTTAGCGCTGCTACTATATCGAGAAGAACAAGCAGAGACCGCGTTACCGGCAGCCTACGGTTAAGGTAGCACGCCGACAACGTTACTACCGGACCTACCGGCGTTTAGGAGCGGAGACCCTAAAGACTAGGAGGCGTTTAAAAAAAGGTAAAGAATAAGATAGACTGCGATTACGCCGGAAGCAGCAAAGGAGATAGATTGGCCTACCTGGAATCGTAACTAGAAGGCGAAGCGTTCTCGTTAGTAGCAGACCTAGAAGAGGTAACCGCTGAAGAAGCGATTAAAGCGCTAAATTAACGCTTTAGAGATCCCTTCCGAAAGAAAACAGCCTACGAACAGCTAGAGAAGATCAATTAGAACCGGCTAACATTTAAAGAGTTCTACGGCCTGTTTAGAAAATATGCAATTAGAGCTAAAGTGTCTAAAGGCGAACAGCTCCACTTGCTAAGGCAGAAGCTAAACCCTAAACTCGCCGGAGCTATAGCTTTGGTAGAAGACAAAAACCTTAAGAGCTTCGTGCACTAAGCGAGAGTTACTGCTAGAAACTTAAACGTATATAGAAAATCGTCGGCTCGCGAATTGATTTAGAAGCAGTCGCCGGCGTTGACAACGCGTTCCCCTACGGCACCCTTCCGGATGGGCCCCTAGCAGCTATCTTATTCGCCGCGTTCGTCGTTTGTCCCTACCTGCTACGCGTATAGAAAGCCTAGCTATATCGCTACGAGATACCAAGCGACGGATTAACAGAAGCAGGAATATCGTACTATAAAGCCGCAGCCACTAAGAAAGACTATATAAGCTATTAAGCCGGCTCCGAACGACACCGACAGTATAGATAGTAGAGTGCTACTGCGAATCTTAGGAAAAGACTAGCTAGACGAATAGGCCCCCTATCTAGCATAGACAATAGGGCACCGCTACGAACTATATCGCCGGAAGGAGGGAGTATCAACAGTTGAAGCGATCCGCTCTTAGCGGCGGTAGAAGTAAACACAGAGACTGCTATTATCCTTCTGATTACGGTCTACCCCCTTAACGGCTCGCACCGACTACTCTAATTAAAGGCCTTTATTGACATAGGAGCTCTTATTGGCACTGCGATCTACTATCGATTGGTTTATAAGCTAATAAACGGATATAGTTACCTAGTGGAATTAGTATCGCTAACGCGAATTTCGACATACAACGGACAATACATAGAGAGTGTTACGCATTATGTGCCGCTAAGGACTACCCTAGCTGGTCGCACTACAGAAGCGACGTTCCGAATTATAGATATTAGAGGGTTTAACATTATTATAGGGCAGAAATAGATAAAGAACTAGAAGGCCGTTGTTAATATAGGTAAAGGCACACTCGGATTCAAAACCTAGCAGAGCGTCGCTGCTACCGCTAAGCTGGTCGCTACCACCGCAGACCCAGAAGCTGCAGTCGTTAAAGCGGTTCCGATTAATCGCTCCGATTCCCTGGACACCCTTAGAATAATAAGTGCAGAGGCTCTAACGACCCTCGAGAAGTTACTAGACAATAAGATCTACGCTATCTCGATAAAAGACATTAAAGATTACCGAAAGATAATAGCGGAAGAAGAGGTAAACCTGTTAGAGGTGTTACCGAAAGAACTCTAGAGTTACACTAACGTGTTCTTAAAAGCCGACTCCAACCTCCTGCTGCTCTACCGACCGGAATACGACAACAAGATCCGGCTAAAAGAAGGAGCTACGCTGCTAAGAACCGAGTCCCTAAGACGGCTATCGCCGGCCAAGCTAGACTAAGTAGAGGTGTTTGTTCGAGAAAACCTAGCGAAGAAGTTTATTACGCCGAGCTCTACTGTTAGGGGGCGCCGCCTAGCCCAGGTCCTAGACCTGAGCCAGCTGTCGTCCTAAGGACTGCCACTTAGCGGCGCTAGCACGACCCTACTCTCTGTACAGAGTTACCGACACGACCCCACTCCTGTACAGAGGGAGAATCCTATAGCCCTATATAGGGGGGAGTTGCTGCCCCTCTAAACGGAGGGAAAACTCTGCATCCTGTATAGAGGGAAACTCCTAACCCTCTATATAGAGTTAGGAACCTTGCTCCCCTATATAGAGAGAGATTGCTAGCTTAGCTTCGTAGGTACAAATTGTACAGCAGCGCACAACGAAGGAACTGCCTATTAGTTTCTTTATACAGATACCTAGCCTTAAGTTTCTAAACTAAGATTCTTAAGCCCTTACATTAGGAACTAATCTTACTGTCGGTAACTGCAGTAATATAACGAAGATAGACAGCGACATCCCTATAAGACCTACGGCTATACAGGATTAGATGAACTGAGGTACTAGATCGACTGCAACAGGCTAGCTTATACCTCGACATCGACAAATGTAAATTCGGTATACAACGTACGAAATACCTAGGGTTTATTATTAAGGCAGGGAAAGGCATTAGCATAGACGGGAAGAAGATTAATGCTATTAAGCAATAGAAGCTGCCTATAAGTGTTAAGGGCGTATAGGGATTCCTTAGGTTTGCCAACTTCTACCGCCAGTTTATACAGAACTACTCTAAGATCGTACGCCCCCTAGTCGAGCTAACATACAAGGACAAGCAGTTTAAGTAGACGGATAAGTGTAATAGAAGCTTTAATAGGCTAAAGGAGCTCTTTACTATAGGACCAACGCTTGCTGCCTTCGATCCGGAATGTACGACGATACTGGAAACCGACTCCTTAGGGTACTATATAGGGGGCATCCTATTACAGGTAGGCTTAGATAGGCTCCTGCACCTATATACGTATTTCTCTAAGAAGAACTCCCTAGCCGAATGCAATTACCCTATCTACGACAAGGAACTGCTAGCAGTTATACAGTATTGCAAGGCCTAGGATAGGGAACTCCGCTTAGTTCCTAAGTTCCTCGCCCTAACCGACTATAAGAACCTCGAGTACTTTACGCAACCCTAGAAGCTGTCT
Organism: Pseudocercospora ulei; assembly: GCA_016165855.1. NCBI lineage: Eukaryota > Fungi > Ascomycota > Dothideomycetes > Mycosphaerellales > Mycosphaerellaceae > Pseudocercospora > Pseudocercospora ulei. The sequence continues at coordinate 6,819,590 of JACWNB010000004.1, forward strand.
AAGAGGTACGTACGATAGGCGATGTACCTAAGCCGCTTTAATATAAGACTCTAGTACTGTAAGGGCAAGGACAACAGTAGGGCCGATACGCTATCTAAACGGGATTAGGATATACCAACGACGTACGATAACGACCGGCTGAAATTACGGACATTCCAGATGTTTAAGAAGAAACTAGGCAAAGAGACTATCCGCCTAGCGGCAACATACCTATAGGAACCCTAGCTATAGGCATAGGAAGAGGTAGTAGAAAAGGACGACGTTTACTAAGGGGCCTGTACAGCGATCTAAGGAGGATAGCGGAAGCTCCTAGCAGAGCTTTACCTTAAGGTATTAGTAGCAGAGTGCACAGTAGACGAGGAGAACAACCTAAAGTTCAGGAATCGGATTTAGGTCCCAGTAGACGAGAAGCTCTGTATAAGCTTAATACAACGGGCGTATAATTCTATAGTAACTAGGCACCTAGGGCGCAAGGAGACGTACAGCATCGTCGCTAGGGACTACTACTAGCCGGCGATTGCAAACGACATCTGTAGGTTCGTACAGAACTACGATGTCTGCAGACAGACGAAGCTATAGCGTAAACTAAAGCATAGGCTGCTAAAACCTCTACTAATCCTAGACTAGCCCTAGCAAGACCTAGCAGTAGACTTTATTATAGACCTACCTAAGAGAGACGGACGGCAGAACATTATAGTAGTTATAGACAAGCTAACGAAGGGGGTTATACTAGAGGGAATAGACTCTATTACAGCTAAGGACACTGCTTAGGCATTTATACAGACGACGTTTAGCAAGTACGGATTCCTAAGGTCAATTGTATCGGACTAGGGTACACAGTTTACGAGTTAGCTCTAGGCAAGGGTATGTTAGTTGTTAAACGTAGAACGTCGCCTATTAACTGCATAGCACCTGCAGATAGATAGGGCGACAGAGAGGGTTAATTCGACGTTAGAAGCGTACCTCTAAGCGTACGTCGACTACGACTAGACAAACTGGAATCGCCTCCTCTCTATAGCAGAGCTAGCTATTAACAGCTGTATAGCTAACGCTACAGGATTGTCCCCCTTCTTTATAGCCTACAGATACGACTACTCCCTGCTCCTACCGACCCCGAACGGCGCTACCTTACGTCCTATACGATCCCTAATTCAGTAGGGAGAAGCTATCGTATAGACGATTACGAACGCCTATTAATAGGCGAAAGCGAGTCTAGCTATAGCTTAATAGAATACGGAAGAGCAGGCCAACAAGGGACGGCAGGCTACACTAAGGTACAAGGCAGGAGATAAGATCTGGCTAAACTAGCGCAACATCCGTATAGACTGGCTAAGCAAGAAACTAGATTGGAAGAACTGGAAGTTTACGGTAGTCCGACCAGCAGGGACATACGATATATAACTTAACACTCCCCTAGGGATCTACCTAGTCTTCTATATAGACCTCGTACAGCTAGCATATGTTGCGGTGGTAGAAAGAGGTGGGACAGATTGATAGGGTGGACCCTGGAATTTCGGCTCGGCCCGTCCGGGCCGAGCCGGGCCTTGGCACCACCACCATCAAAGCCCACCACCACCACCACATAGATTCCTTTCCCTCTTCAGTTCGAGATATAGTTATCAAAAAGGCCGTATTGAATCATATCTGCGTGCCCGGATCATTATATCTCGAACTCACTCTCCACAACCCCGCGCTGCGCGAAAGGGCCCGTTGAACCATCCGGAAACCCGAATAACGCACGCGCACCCAACAACACACAACAACCAACCCCAAGGCACCGTGAGAAGATGGAAGGCTTCTCAGCGGTAGAGAGCGGCGTTACAGGCCGCAGCGGAAAGAGAAAGACTGACAGACCGAGGGATAGGCGTACTAGCGTTCTCGATAACGGAACGACTAATGAAGGCCTTACGGAAGAAGAGGTAAATGAAGCGAGAAAGGGCATGGAGGGCTATGCCGAACTGTATGGACGCACGCCGGACGAGATAGGAGAATATCTCACAGAGCATAGAGCTGAGAAGGTGTTTGACACCATCACCTTTATAGAAAAGAAGTTCTATAGGAGCATGGAAGAAAACAGACAGTTGAGGGAGGAAATAGAGACGGTGAGGGCCGAGAAGGAATCGGCAGAGACTATCGTCGACGTGTTGGAACACCAAGCGGCGAATCGGATGGCGCAGCTAAAGGCGCTGAAGGATCAACTAGCTGATGTGGAAGCAGCGAGATCGTCGCCGCCACCGCGGCGAGAAACCCAAATGGAAACCACCTCGCCGGCGGCCTACAGTCAAGGTGGCACGTTAATAACGTCATTACCGGATCCACCTGTTTTCGGCGGCGGAGACCCTGAATCGTAGGAGGCGTTTAAGAAGAAGATCAAGAATAAGATGAGCCGCGATCACGCATCGAGCAGCGAAGAGGATCGATTAGCGTACCTGGAATCGCGACTAGAAGGTAAAGCCTTTTCGCTAGTGGCGGACCTGGAAGAAGTGACCGCCGACGACGCCATTAAGGCGCTGGACCAGCGTTTCGGAGACCCATTCCGAAAAAAGACGGCCCGTAAGCAGCTGGATAAAATCAACCAGAACAAGCAGACATTCGAAGAGTTCTATGGACTGTTTAGGAAATATGCCATCAGAGCGAAAGTGGCAGAAGATGAGCAGCTGCACTTATTAAGACAGAAACTGAGCCCTGAGCTAGCTGCGGCGATGGCGTCGGTAGAAGACGAAGACCTGCCGAGCTTTGTGCACCAGGCGAGAGTGACAGCAAGAAACCTGAACGCGTACGGAAAACCGACGGCACGCGAACTGATTCAGAGGCCGTTGCCGCCGTCGCAGCCAACGAGAACCCCTGCGTCCTTCCGCCGCGGCCCCCAATCGCCTTACGTGCAGCGATCGTCGTTCGTCCTCACCTACTACGCGTGTGGAAAGCCTGGCCACATCGCCACGAGATGCCAAGCCTCGGATAAGCAGAAGCAGGAATATCGCGCGATGAAGCAGCAGCCGCCACCGCCGAGAAAGACTATTCAAGCCATCGAACCGGCTCCGAACGACACCGATAGCGTAGACGGTGGAGTGCCCCTGCGAATCTTGGGAAAAGACCAGCTGGAAGGATAGGCCCCCTATCCAGCGCTGACAACAGGGCACTACATCGAAGCGAATCGCCGCGAGAAGAAAGCATTAACAGCTGCAGCGATCCGCTATCGGCTGCGGTGGAGGTGAACACGGAAACAGCCATTATCCTTCCAATCACTGTCCACCCCCTTGACGGATCGAGCAGACCGCTTCAGCTGAAAGCTTTCATCGACACCGGAGCTCTCATCGGCGCGGCGATCCATCACCGACTGGTTAGGAAGCTAATAAATAGATACGGTTATCCAGTGGAACTGGCGTCGCCGACGCGAATCTCGGCATATAACGGACAAGACACGGAAAGCGTCACGCACTACGTGCCATTAAGGACTACGCTAGCTGGTCGAACCACGAAAGCGACGTTCCGGATCATGGATATCGGAAGGTTTGACATTATTATAGGGCAGAAATGGATAAAGAACCAGAAAGCTATCGTTGACGTAGATGAAGGAACGATCAGGTTCAAAACCCCGGGTAGCGGAGCAGGGACCATCGGAAAGGTCGCCACCGTCGCCGCCAAGCCGAAAGCCACGGAGTCCGCAAGAGAGGCTCCGTCCGATCGTTCCGAACCCCCGGTTACCGTCGGAATGATGAGTTCAGAAGCCATAACGACCCTCGCGAAGTCGCCGGACAACGAGATCTACGCCATCTCGATGAAAGACATCGAAGACTACAGAAAGATAATGGCGGAAGAAGAAGTGGATCCGCTAGAGGTGCTACTGAAAGAACTCCATAGTTACGCTGACGTCTTCTTAAAGGCCGATTCCAACCTCCTGCCGCTCCATCGACCGGAATATAACAACAAGATCCGGCTGAAAGAAGGAGCCGCGCTGCCGAGAACCGAGCCCCTAAGACGACTGTCGCCGGCGGAACTGGACTAGGTAGAGGTGTTTGTTCGCGAAAATCTGGCGAAGAAGTTCATTACGCCGAGTTCGGCCGAATATGCGTCACCGATTCTTTTCGTAAGGAAACCAGGGGGTGGTCTGCGACTCTGCGTGGATTATCGAGGCCTCAACGAGGTCACCAAGAGAGACGTATACCCGCTGCCGCTGATCGACGAGACCATCCAGCGCGTGGCAAAGGCTAAGTGGTTCAGCAAGCTGGACATCCGCCAAGCGTTCCATCGATTAAGAAACGAGGAAGGACAAACGGAAGATCTTACGACGTTCGCGACGCGTATAGGCAATTTCAAGTGGTTGGTGATGCCTTTCGGACTCACCAACGCGCCGGCAGTGTGGCAACGCTTTATAAACCACACGTTTATAGACATGTTGGAACGGTTCGTGTCCATTTACTTAGACGACATCCTTATCTACACCGAAGGAACGAGAGAACAGCACACGGACCACATCAAGAAGGTGCTGACCAGGCTCCGCGAGGTCGGATTGAACGCGGACACGAAAAAGAGCGAGTTTTATCAGACTAAAGTCAAATATCTCGGTCTGATCGTCGGAAGAGATGGAATTCGTATGGACCCCTCAAAGGTCGCCGCCGTCGCGGAGTGGAAGCAGCCGAAATCCGGAAACACCACGCAAATCAGAGCGTTTCTCGGATTCTGCAGCTACTACCGACGGTTCATTAAGGACTTCAGCAAGATAGCGAGACCCCTAAACGAGGCGCTGAAGAAAGAGGCCGCTGGCCTATAGAATAAGAGGTGCACGGAAGCCTTTAACCGGCTAAAAGAAGCAGTGGCCTCCGCACCAGTGCTGGCGCACTTCCGGCCAGAAAAGACGATCTATGTAGAAACGGATGCTTCCGACACGGTGACGGCCGGAGTCCTTTCTCAATATGGTGACGACGAAACCCTCCATCCAGTCGCCTTCTTCAGCAAGTCAATAAGCGAAGCTGAGCGGAACTACGCGATCTACGATAAAGAGCTGCTGGCGATCATTCAGGCTTTCGAGGAGTAGAAACCGGAGCTTATAGCTGGAAAGAGCACGGTCCAGGTTCTCACGGACCACCAGTCACTGACCTACTTTATGAAGACGCAGAAGCTCTCACGTCGTCAAGCACGGTGGGCTGCCTACTTATCAGGGTTCGACTTTAAGATCACATATCGACCCGGAGCTCAAAACGGAAAGGCTGACGCGCTGACGAGACGAGAAGGGAAGACTAGCCGCGCGAAGGAAGATCCGAATATGTTCCAGAAGGTGTTGACCGAGCGAATAGTAGACGCAGAGGTGTTGAAAGAGGTAGGGGTCTGCGCAGTGGAACCGGCCCCTAAGGAAGAGACGCTCTACGAGAAGGTGGAACGGCTCAATTAACAACAGAAGCTCGGCAAAACCGGTTCAGGGAAGCTGATAGTTCCGGAAGAACTAATCACCGAGGTCATCCAACTGGTCTACGGCTCCGTGGATATGGGCCACGTAGGCGCGAAGAAAACGATGCAGGCAATGAGAACGACCTACTGGTTTCCGCGGATCTATAAGCGGATTTACCGGTTTATCGCCAACTGCCACGTGTGCAGAGCCGCGAAGCTACGTTACGGTCTTCCGGCCGGTCTGCTGAAGCCACTTCCGATCCCTGAGAAACCTTGGCAACACATCACGATGGACTTCGTAACCGGCCTGCCGAATTCGGATAGATATAACGCTACGCTCAATGTAGTGGATCGGCTAAGCAAAGAACGCCACTTCATCCCCTGTCGAGCTAAAGACGAAGGAACCACTGCAGAAGAAACGGCGAGAATGCTGATCCAACACGTGTGGAAGCACTATAGGCTGCCGGACACTATCACTACGGATAGAGGTCCCCAATTCACTGCCGACGTGTGGAAAGCTATCAACCAAGCTCTCGGAATCCACGGAAAGCTCAGCACCGCCGCTTACCCTTAAACTGACGGTCAGTCTGAAGTGGCTAATCGCGAGATGGAGCGATATCTGCGAACCTTCTGCGGCCACCATCAGGAAGAATGGGTTAAGGTGTTGCCGATGGCCGAGTTCTGCGCTAACTCGGCACCGTCTGAGGCCACCTTACTGGCGCCGTTCGAGATAACATACGGCTGTCTTCCGAGAATGAGCTTTCAGCTGCTAAGCGAACCCAGCTCCGCGGAACCATTAACCGCTACGTCGTCGAAGAGAGTCGCCGCCGCAGCGGCAGAAGCGATACGATCTCAGATGGAAGAAGCGATCAAAGTGGCGAAAGAAGCGATGGAATTAGCTCAGAAGAAGATGGTGACTCGAGCTAATAGAAAAAGGTCCCCAATAGAATTCGAGGAAGGCCAAAAGGTATGGCTCAACACGCGAAACCTGAGGCTGAAAGGAAACGCGAAGCTCAACCTACGCCACGTGGGTCCGTTCAAGATAATAGAAAAGAGGTCGCCGGTGACCTATCGGCTCGAGCTGCCGAAGGCGTTCCGGATCCACGATGTTTTCCATTTAGATCTGCTGAGCTTGGACCCTGAAGACGGCCTGCCGGAACAGGGGTTCGCTGAACCCCCGCCAATCGAGATAGATAATAAGGAAGAATAGGAAGTAGAAGACGTAATGGACGTAAAGAAGATAAGGGGGTCCATCAAAGCAAGGGTCTCGTAGAAGGGGTGGCCAGAAGACTATGAATGGTATCCGATCGAGAACCTCCGGAATTCGGCGGAGCTGCTGAGAGACTTTTACGCGCGGAATCCGACGAAGCCGAAGCCGGAATGGCTCTGATGCCGATCCTTACGGAAGAAGAAGAATGCCACGTCCGCTCCACCGGCGCGAAAGCCGATGAAAACGATCGTGATTGCTCCAGGCAGATCGTAGAGGTCGGCAGGCCGCGCACGCCGTGGCGTGCCAGCGCCGCCGCCCCCCCCCCCCCCCCTGCGATGGAGTGCTGACTCCGGTGGAGAAAGAAAAGAAGAAGAAACGGAGCCGCGGACGGATCTATATAGACCTCCGAGACAGCGCACAGACCACCTACGCCGCAGCTCAGATGACCCACGGCTCAAATCAGATGGCACGGATCAGGCGCACCGATCACATAAACGCTAAGTGAAGGACTTCGGATGCAGATAACGTAAGAAGTTGAGAAAGAGACGAAGAGGACATTGTTTTTGGTGGAAGACAGGAGGTAACGTCAACGTTGAAAGGAATTTTCGAGAAAGGAGACGATGAATCAAAAAAAAAAAAAAAAAAGGTGGAGATTTTCGGATGGAAGAGATGACTAAGCGGTCGAGGGCGACCGCTGGTGAGGGAGGGGGGTAGTGTTGCGGTAGTAGAAAGAGGTGGGACAGATTGATGGGGTGGACCCTGGAATTTCGGCTCGGCCCGTCCGGGCCGAGCCGGGCCTTGGCACCACCACCATCAAAGCCCACCACCACCACCACATAGATTCCTTTCCCTCTTCAGTTCGAGATATAGTTATCAAAAAGGCCGTATTGAATTATATCTGCGTGCCCGGATCAGCATATACGGACCCCCTACTGCATTAGACGACGGGCGACGCGCGCCCCCTAGCGATTATTACTAAAGGCTAGGAAGAGTATAAGGTAGAAGAAATCCTTAAGAGCTAAAGGAAGCAGAAGAGGGTAGAGTACCTAGTTAAATAGAGAGAGTAGGCAGAGGCTATATAGGAACTATATAAGGCCCTCTAGGATACAACTGTGCTAGATAGGTAGGAGGAGAACTATCCCCCTACCTAGTCGTAGTAACACTACGCCGTACAGCGAAAGGGGGTACGATCTACCCTAGGTACAGGGCAGCCGCTAGCAACATTAGATTGTCGAAGGATCCGGAATAAGGATGTAGGACCCTACTAGGTCCTACTGATACTACACTGTATAGGAGGGGGCAGGAGAAAGAGAACAGCTAGGAGACAGGTAAGAATAAGAGTAAAAATAGGAAGGGAATAGGAGCAGGACTATACGAAAACTTTTACACATTACCTTAGGTTAGCTTACTAGCCGCTACCCCCTAGGACTAGGGCAGCCGACTCCCTATCTAAAATCTTAATTACCTCTTAGCTGTTAGGAGCCCTACCTAGGCTAGCACTAGGGAGCAGAGGCACCTCCCTTAATGCCTCCCCTGGACGGCAGTAGGAGCAGTAGAGGGAGCTATCCTTCTACTTATACAAGGCGTATACGCCAGCCTAGAAGCCAGGGAGGCGGTACAGGCTGAACGGGCCCTAGGGGGAGTTAGTATAGGCAGTATAGAGCTGGCTATAGGTAGCTATAAGTATAGCGTTAACGCACGATAGCTAGGCTATAGCAACCCGCTAGGGCGTAATCTAGACAGGATTACACTAGAAGGAGTAGAAGGGCAGCTTAGCAGCGTCCTGCTGCTCGTTAGTATAGCACCTAGGACGTTAGCTAGGACTGTATAGAAGAAGGAGACCTATACGAACCAGAAGCGGAGTTGCTATTTAAGCTAAGCATTCTACAGTTAGAGATAGAAGTAGGGGGAGACGCTAGCCAGACAGTAGGAGGAAGGGCCGGCAACAACGAGAGAGCTACAGCAGGACCGGGCGGACAGGGTGCGTAGCATAGTAGTATAGTAGTTAGATAGTAGTAGGTAGACATTAGTAGTAGATAGTAGACATTAGTAGTAGATAGTAGACATTAGTAGTAGATAGTAGACATCTAGGTAGACAGTTGGCAGGTAGGGGAATAGAAGAGAAAGAGAGGAAGGGAAAGAGATAGGGGGTAGAGGCTTAATATATAGGGTAGTAGCTACCTGCTATATAAGGCAATAGCAACTAGGGCAGCTACTACAACTGTATAAAGGAGGGCAAACAAGGCAACTACGACCTAGTGCCCGGACAAGCAACGGCCGTATAGACAACTGGACGGAGATAGGAAATCGCGACCTACAGGAGGGACGTTAGGAGCTAAAGCCGTACGATATGCCGTCGTATAAAAGAAGTACTATAAGAAGGGAGGAGGGTGTTGTTAGAGAGCGCCGCCTAGCCTAGGTCCTAGACCTAAGCTAGCCGTTACCCTAAGGACTGCAACTTAGTAGCGCTAGCACAACCCTACCCTCTATATAGAGTTACTAATACAACCCTACTCTTATACAGAGGGAGAATCCTATAGCCCTATATAGGGAGGAGTTGCTGCCCCTCTAAACAGAGGGAAAACTCTGCATCTTATACAGAGGGAAACTCCTAACCCTCTATATAGAGTTAGGAACCTTGCTTCCCTATATAGAGGGAGATTGCTAGCTTGGCTTTGTAGGTACAAATTGTACAGTAGCGCACAACGAAGGAACTGCCTATTAGTTCCCTTATATATATAAGGGCTTAAGAATCTTAGTTTGGAAACTTAAGGCTAGGTATCTACATAAAGGAACTAAGAGGCAGTTCCTTCGTCGTACGTGTTGCAGCGGCAGAAAGGGGTGGGACTAAGTAATGGGGTAGACCCTTGGAATTTCGGCTCGGCCCTTCCAGACTGAGCCGGGCCTTGGCACACCACCCCTAAAGCTCTTATTTACCACTACATAGATTCCTTTCCCTCCTTAGTTCGAGATATAGTTATTAAAAAGGCTGTATTGAATTATATCTGCGTGCCTGGATTATTATATCTCGAACTTACTCACTATATCAACTCCGCACTGCGCGAAAGGGACCGTTGAACCATCCGGACACCCGAATAACGCACGTGCACTACGAACACTAAACCAAACACCAGCACCGTAACACAGCTATAGAGAGCTTCTTAACGGTAGAGAGCGGCGTTACAGGCTGAAGCAGAAGCAGAAGAGAAAAGACTAACAGAGCGAGTAGGCGCTCTAGTGTTATCAATAATAAGTTTATTATTAGAGGGTTTACAGCGGAAGAGACCGCAGAGATTCAGGAACAAATAACCGAATACAAGAAGATCCACGACTGCACACTCGAGGAACTTAAAGATTACGTAAACGAGAATAGAGTAGGGAAGGTCTACGACGGTATAGACTTTATTAAGAAGCTGTTTTACAGAACCCTCGAAGAAAAGAGGCAGTTAAGAGAGGAGAACGAAGCGGTAAGGGCTGAGAAGGAATCGGCAGAGACTATTATCGACGTATTAGAAAACCAAGCAGCAAACCGACCAGTACAACTAAAGGCGATAAAGGCTCAGTTAGCTGAGATAGAAGCAGGGATGTCGTTAGCGCCGCTACCGCATTAAGAAGAACAAGCAGGGACCGCCTTACTAGCGGCCTACAGTTAAGGCGGCACCTTAATAACGTTACTACCGGATCTACCGGCGTTTAGAGGCAGAGACCCTAAGGACTAGGAGGTGTTTAAGAAAAAGATAAAGAACAAAATACATCGAGATTATGCCGGAAACAGTGCAGGAGACAGGTTAGTATACCTGGAATCGCGATTAGAAGGTAAAGCTTTTTCGTTAGTAGCGGACCTAGAAGAGGCGACCGCTGAAGAAGCGATTAAAGCGCTGGACCAACGCTTCGGAGACCCCTTCTGGAAGAAGACGGTCCGTAAACAACTGGATAAGATCAACTAGACTAAGCAGACGTTTAAGGAGTTCTACAGACTGTTTAGGAAATATGCTATTAGAGCTAGAGTGTCGGAAGATAAGCAGCTCTACCTACTAAGGCAGAAGCTAAACCCTAAACTGGCCGCAGCTATAGCTTCTGTAGAAGACGAAGACCTTAAGAGCTTCGTGCACTAAGCGAGAGTTACCGCGAGAAACCTAAGCGCTTACGCGAAGTCGCGTAAATTGATTTAGAAGCAGCCAGTGCCGATAATACGACCCCCTGCACCTTTTAGAAGAACGCTGTAGCAGCTATCTTATTCGCCGCGTTCGTCGCTCGTCCCTACCTAGTACGCGTATAGAAAGCCTGGCTACATCGCTACGAGATGCCAAACTACGGATAAGCAGAAGCAGGAGTATCGGGCCATAAAGCCGCAGCTGCCGAAAAAGACTATACAAGCTATTAAGCCGGCTCCGAACGACACCGACAGTGTAGATAGCGGAGTGCCTCTGCGAATCCTGGGAAAAGACCAGCTAGACGGATAGGCCCCCTATCTAGCAAGGACAATAGGGCACTGAGAAGAACTACGTCGCTAGAAGAAGGAAGTACTAACAGCTGCAGCGATCCGCTCTTAGCAGCGGTGGAAGTAAACACAGAAACAGCTATTATCCTTCCGATTACTGTCCACCCCCTAGATGGCTTAAGCAGACCACTCCAGCTAAGAGCTTTTATTAACACAGGAGCCCTTATCGGCGCGGCGATCCACTATCGATTGGTTTAGAAGCTGATAAACGGGTATAGTTACCTAGTGGAACTAGCATTGCCGACGAGAATTTCGGCATACAACGGACAAGACACCGAGAGTGTTACGCATTATGTGCTATTAAAGACTACCCTAGCTAGTCGCACTACGGAAGCGACGTTCCGAATTATAGATATCGGAAGGTTTAACATTATTATAGGACGGAAATAGATAAAGAACCAGAAAGCCGTCGTCGACGTAGGCGAAGGCACGCTAGGGTTCAAAGACTAGCAGAGTGGCGTCGCTGCCGTCGAATCGGCCACCGTCGTTGCCGCAGAACCAAACGTTACGACTACCGAACCGGTTCCGATAGACTGGTCCGACCCTCCAAACACGATCGGAACAATAAGCTCGGAGGCTTTAACGACCCTCGCGAGATCGCTAGACAATAAGATTTACGCTATCTCGATAAAAGACATCGAAGATTACCAGAAGATTATAGCGGAAGAAGAAGTAGATCCGTTAGAGGTATTACCGAAAGAACTCTACAGTTACACTAACGTGTTCTCGAAGGCTGATTCCAACCTCTTGCCGCTCTACCGACCGGAATATAACAATAAGATCCAGCTAAAAGAAGGAGCTACGCTGCTAAGAACCGAGCCCCTAAGAAGGCTGTCGCTAGCCGAGCTAGACTAGGTAGAAGTGTTTGTTTAAGAGAATCTGGCGAAGAAGTTTATTACGCCGAGCTTAGCCGAATATACGTTGCCGATTCTTTTCGTACGGAAACGCGGAGGGAGTCTCTGACTGTACGTAGATTACCGTAGCCTTAATAAGGTTACTAAGAGAGATGTGTATCCGCTGCCGCTAATAGACAAGACTATACAACGAGTAGCTAAGGCTAAGTAGTTCAGCAAGTTGGATATTCGCTAAGCGTTTTACCGATTAAGGAACGAGAAGGGACAAACGGAAGACCTTACAACATTCGCTACGCGCATAGGCAATTTTAAGTAGTTAGTAATGCCTTTCGGACTTACTAACGCGCTGGCTGTGTAGCAACACTTTATAAACTACACCTTTATAGACATGCTAGAGCGGTTCGTATCTATCTACTTAGACGACATCCTTATCTATACTAATAGAACGAGAGAGCAATATACGGACTATATTAAGAGGGTGCTAAGGAGACTCCGCGAGGTCGGACTGAACGCGGATACGAAGAAGAGCGAGTTCTATTAGACCAAAGTCAAATATCTCGGTCTTATCGTAGGAAGAGAAGGAATTCGGATAGACCCCTTAAAAGTCGCTGCAGTCGCGGAATGGAAGCAGCCGAAATCCGGAAACACTATGCAAATCAGAGCGTTTCTCGGATTTTGCAGCTACTATAGGTAGTTTATTAAGGACTTTAGCAAGATAGCGAGACCCCTAAACGAAGCGTTAAAGAAGGAGGCTGCCGGCCTATAGAATAAGAAGTATACAGAAGCCTTTAACTAGCTAAAAGAAGCAGTGGCCTCGGCGCCGGTTCTAGCGCACTTCCGACCAGAAAAGACAATCTATATAGAAGCGGACGCTTCCGACATAGTAACAGCAGGAGTCCTTTCTTAATACGCTAACAACGACGAGACCCTCTATCTAGTAGCTTTCTTTAGCAAGTCTATAACTAAAGCCGAACGGAACTTCGCTATCTACGATAAAGAACTGTTAGCTATTATACAGGCGTTCGGAGAGTGGAGGCCGGAGCTTATAGCTGGAAAGAGCATAGTCCAGGTCCTTACGGATCACTAATCACTGACCTACTTTATAAAGACGCAGAAGCTCTTACGCCGCCAAGCTCGGTAGGCCGCCTACTTATCCGGATTCGACTTTGTTGCGGCAGCAGAAAGGGGTAAGACTGAGTAATAGGGTGGACCCTTAGAATTTCGGCTCGGCCCTTCCGGACCGAGCCGGGCCTTGGCACACCACCCTCAAAGCTCTCACTCACCACTACATAGATTCCTTTCCCTCCTTAGTTCGAGATATAGTTATTAAAAAGGCCGTATTGAATTATATCTAGGTGCCCGGATCAGACTTCAAGATTACCTATAGACCCGAAGCGCAAAATAGAAAGGCTAATGCACTAACGAGAAGAGAAGGAAAGACTAGCTGCGCGAAAGAAGATCCGAACATGTTTCAGAAGGTGTTGACCGAACGAATAGTAGACGCCGAGGTGTTAAAAGAGGTATAGATCTGTGCGATAGAGCTGCTAACTAAGGAAGAGACGCTCTACGAGAAAGTGGAACGGCTTAACCAGCAGCAGAAGCTTAACAAAACCGGCTTAGGGAAGCTGATCGTTCTAGAAGAACTGATTACAGAGGTTATCCAGCTAGTTTATAGTTCTAAAGACGTCGGCTACGCAGGATCGAAAAAGACGATAGAAGCTGTAAGGACGACCTACTAGTTTCCGCGAATTTTCGAGCAGATCCACCGGTTTATCGCTAACTGTTACATGTGCCGAGCCGCGAAGCTACGTTACGGCCTTCCGACCGGTCTGCTAAAGCCACTTCCGATCCGTAAGAAACCGTAGCAACATATTACGATAGATTTCGTAACCGGCCTGCCGGATTCTAATAGGTATAACGCTGCGCTTAACGTAGTAGATCGACTAAGCAAGGAGCGCTATTTTATCCCCTGCTAAGCTAAGGATAAAGGAACTACAGTGGAAGAAACGGCGAGAATGCTAATCCAGTACGAATAGAAGTACTATAGCCTGCCGGACACTATTACTACGGATAGGGGTCCTTAATTTACCGCTAACGTATAGAAAGCTATTAACTAAGCTCTCAGAATTCGTAGAAAGCTTAGCACAGCCGCTTACTCTTAAACCGACGGTTAGTTAGAAGTAGCTAACCGCGAGATAGAGAAATATCTACGAATCTTCTGCGGTTATTATCAAGCTAAGTAGATTAAGGTGTTGCTAATGGCCGAATTCTGCGCCAATTCAGCACGATCAGAAGCTACCTTACTGGCGCCGTTCGAGGTAACGCATAGTTATCTTCCGAGAATAAGCTTCTAACTACCGAACGAACCCAGCTCTTCGGAACCTTCTACATCTACCGCTACTTCGTTACAGAGAGTCGCCGCCGCCGCGGCCAAAGCACTTAAGACCCAGATAGAAGAAGCGATCAAGGTAGCGAGGGAGGCTATAGAATTGGCTTAGAAGAAGATAGTAACTCGAGCTAATAGAAAGCAGTTGCTAATAGAATTCGAAGAAGGCTAAAAGGTATAGCTTAATACGCGGAACCTAAGGCTAAAAGGCAACGCTAAGCTCAACCCCCGCTATGTAGGTCCGTTCAAGATAGTGTAAAAGAGGTCGCTGGTAACCTATCGGCTCCAACTACCGAAATCGTTCCAAATCTACGATGTCTTCTATTCGGACCTGCTAAGTTTGGACCCTAAAGACGGCCTTCTGGAACAAGGGTTCGCCGAACCCCTACTAATCGAGATAGACGGTAAAGAAGAAGAATAGGAGGTAGAAGATATAATAGATATAAGAAAGCTAAGAGGATCAATCGAAGCGAGGATCTGATAGAAAGGATAGCTAGAAGACTATAAATAGTATCCGGCCGAGAACCTCCGGAATTCGGCGGAGCTGCTAAGAGAGTTTTATGTCCAGAACCTGAGGAAGCCGAAGCCTAAGTGGCTCTAAAGTTGATTATTCTAGAAGAGGAAAAAAAACCGCGTCCGCTCTATTAGTGCAGAAGCCGATAAAGACGATCGTAGTAGTCGCTTCGCCGGAGTCTTCGACTCGGCCACTACCTACTACTGCCTCGGCAGGAAGCTCGCCGACGCCGTGCAGCGGCGTCGGCGCCGCCGGCCCTATAGTATATAAGGCCTTTAATAGAAAAAGAAGAAGAAGAAGATAGCGAGCTGCGGATAAATCTATATAGACCTCCGCAGCGGAGCACAGACCGGTTACGCTGCAGCTTAGGTAACCGCCGGATCCGATCAGATAGCTCTTCCGATTAGATAGACGCTAAGTAAAGACGTTAGAAGGCGACGATATAAGAAGAAAGAAGATAAAAAAAGGGAATAGTTTCGAAAAAGAAGAAAGCGAAGAAATAGCGACGGAATTAAAAAAAAAAAGACAGATGGATAAGTAAGCGGTCGAGGTCGACTGCTAGTAAGGGAGGGGGGTGGTGTTGCAGCGGCAGAAAGGGGTGGGACTAAGTAATAGGGTGGACCCTTGGAATTTCGGCTTAGCCCTTCCGGACCGAGCCGGGCCTTGGCATACCACCCCTAAAGCTCTTACTTACTACTACATAGATTCCTTTCCCTCCTTAGTTCGAGATACAGTTATTAAAAGGGCTGTATTGAATTATATCTGCGTGCCCGGATTAGTACGCTGCTATACAATTTGTACCTACAAAGCCAAGCTAGTAATCTCCCTCTATATAGGAGAGCAAGGTTCCCAACTCTGTACAGAGGGTCGGGAGTTTCCCTCTATATAGGATAGAGAGTTTTCCCTCTGTTTAGAGGGGCGGCAACTCCCCCCTATATAGAGCTATAGGATTCTCCCTCTGTATAGGAGTAGGGTTATATTAGTAACTCTGTACAGAGGGTAGGGTCGTACTAGCACTGCTAAGTCGCAGTCCTTAGGGCGACGGCTAGCTTAGGTCTAGGACCTAGGCTAAGCGGCGCCCTCTAACAATACCCCCCTCCCTTTCTATAGTGCTTCTTTTGTACGACGGCGTGTTGTACAGCTTTAGCTCCTAACGTCCCTCCTATAGGTCGCGATTTCCCGTCTCCGTCCAGTCGTCTATATAGCCGTCGCTTGTCTGGGCACTAGGTCGTAGTTGCCTTGTTTGCCCTCCTTTATACAGTTGTAGCAGCTGCCCTAGTTGCTATTGCCTTATATAGTAGGCAGCTACTACCCTATATATTAAGCCTCGCCCTCTATCTCTTTCTCTTCCTCTCCTTCTCTTCTATTCCCCTACCTGCTACCTATCTACCTAGCTGTCTACTACTACTATCTACCGTCTACTACTAGCGTCTACTATCTACTACTAACGTCTACCTACTACTATCCAACTACTACACTACTATGCTACGCACCCTGTCCGCCCGGTCCTGCCGTAGCTCTCTCGTTGTTGCCGGCCCTTCCTCCTACTGTCTAGCTAGCGTCCCCCCCTACTTCTACCTCTAACTATAGAATGCTTAGCTTAACTAGCAACTCCGCTTCCAGTTTGTACAGGTCTCCTTCTTCTATACAGTCCTAGCTAACGTCTTAGGTGCTATACTAACAAGCAGTAGGACGCTGCTAAGCTGCCCTTCTACTCCTTCTAGTGTAACCCTATCCGGATTACGCCCTAGCGGGTTGCTATAGCCTGGCTATCGTACGTTAACGCTATACTTATAGCTACCTATAGCTAGCTCTATACTGCCTATACTAACTCCCTCTAGGGCTCGTTCGGCCTGTACCGCCTCCCTAGCTTCTAGGCCGGTATATGCGCCTTATGCAAGTAGAAGGATAGCTCCCTCTACTGCTCCTACCGCTGTCTAGGGGAGGTACGTAGGGGGTTGCCTCTACTCTCTAGTGCTGGCCTAGGTAGGGCTCCTAGCGGCTAGGAGATAATTAAGATTTCGGATAGGGAGTCGGCTGCCCTAGTCCTAGGGGGTAGCAGCTAGTAAGCTAACCTAAGGTAGTATGTAAAAGTTTTCGTACAGTCCCGCTCCTGTTCCCTTCCTATTTTTACTCTTATTCTTACCTGTCTCCTAGCTGTTCTCTTTCTCCTGCCCCCTCCTATACAGTGTAGTGTTAGTAGGATCTAGTAGGGTCCTATATCCTTATTCCCAATCCTTCGACAATCCAATATTGCTAGCGGCTGCCCTATACCTCAGGTAGATCGTGCCCCCTTTCGCCGTATAGCGCAGTGTTACTGCAACTAGGTAGAGGGATGGTTCTCCTCCTACCTATCTAGCGCAGTTATATCCTAGAGGGCCTCGTATAGTTTCTATATAGGCTCTGCTTACCCTCTCTATTTAACCAGGTACTCTACCCTCTTCTGCTTCCTTCGGCTCTTAAGGATTTCTTCTACCTTATACTCTTCCTAGCCTTTAGTAATAATCGCTAGGGAGCGCGCGTTGTCCGTCGTCTAATGTAGTAGGGGGTCTGTATATACTGGCTATACGAGGTCTATATAGAAGACTAGGTAAACCCCTTAGGGAGTGTTAAGTCGTATAGCGTATGTATCTACTAGTCGGACTACTGTAAGCTTCCGGTTCTTCCAATCTAGTTTCTTGCTTAGCTAGTCTATATAGATGTTGCGCTAGTTTAGCTAGACCTTATCTCCTGCCTCGTACCTTAGTGCAGCCTGCCGTCCCTTGTTGGCCTGCTCTTCCGTATTCTATTAAGCTATAGCTAGACTTACTTTTGCCTATTAATAGGCGTTCGTAATCGTCTGTACGATAGCTTCTCCCTGCTGAATTAGAGATCGTACAGGACGTAAGGTAACGCCGTTTAGGGTCGGTAGGAGCAGGGAGTAGTCGTATTTGTAGACTATAAAGAAGGGGGACAATCCTGTAGTGCTAGCCGTACGGCTGTTAGTAGCTAGCTCCGCTATAGGGAGGAGGCGGTTCTAGTTTGTCTAGTCGTAGTCGACGTACGCTCGGAGGTACGCTTCCAACGTCGAGTTAACCCTCTCTGTCGCACTGTTCGTCTATAGGTACTATGCAGTTAATAGGCGACGTTCTACGTTTAGTAACTAGCAGACCCTTGGCTAGAGCTAGCTTGTAAACTGTATACCCTAGTTAGACACGATTGCCCTAGGGAATCCGTACTTGCTAAACGTCGTCTGTATAAATGCCTAAGCAGTGTCCTTAGCTATAATAGAATCTATTTCTTCTAATATTACCCTCTTCGTTAGCTTGTCCGTAACTACTATAATGTTCTGCCGTCCGATGCTCTTAGGAAGGTCTGTAATAAAGTCTACTGTTAGGTCTTGCTAGGGCCGGTCTAGGATTAGTAGAGGTTTTAGCAGCCTATGCTTTAGTTTACGCTATAGCTTCGTCTGTCTACAGACATCGCAGTTCTGTATAAACCTACAGATGTCCTTTGCTATCGCCGGCCAGTAGTAGTCCCTAGCGACAATGCTGTACGTCTCCTCGCGCCCTAGGTGCCCAGTTACTATAGAATTATACACCCGTTATATTAAGCTCGTATAGAGCTTCTCGTCTGCTAGGACCTAAATCCGATTCCTAAACTCTAGGTTGTTCTCCTCGTCTACTGTGCACTCTGCTGCTAACACCTTAAGGTAAAGCTCTGCTAGGAGCTTCTACTGTCCTCCTTAGATCGCTATATAGGCCCCTTAGTAAACGTCGTCCTTTTCTACTGCTTCTTCCTA
The DNA here is from genome assembly GCA_016165855.1 of Pseudocercospora ulei. Taxonomy (NCBI): domain Eukaryota; kingdom Fungi; phylum Ascomycota; class Dothideomycetes; order Mycosphaerellales; family Mycosphaerellaceae; genus Pseudocercospora; species Pseudocercospora ulei. The sequence continues at coordinate 6,838,221 of JACWNB010000004.1, forward strand.
TACCTGTAGCTAGGGTTCCTCCAGGTATATCGCTGCTAGGCAGATAGTCTCCTCGCCTGGTTCCTCCTTAAACATCTGGAATATCCGTAATTTTAGCTGGTCGTTATCGTACGTCGTTAGTATATCCTAATCCTATCTAGATAGCGTATCGGCCCTGCTGTTGTTATTGCCCTTGCGATACTAGAGTCTTATATTAAAGCCGCTTAGGTACATCGCCTATTGTATATGTCTCTTAGACAGCTTCTAGGGTTGCGTAAAGTACTCGAGGCTCTTGTAGTTGGTTAGGGTAAGGAACTTAGGAACCGAGCAGAGTTCTCTATCCTACTCTTCGCAACATCGTACGACTGCTAGTAATTCCTTATCGTAGATAGGGTAGTTATACTTAGCTAGGGAGTTCTTCTTAGAGAAGTATACGTATAGGTACAGGAGTCCGTCCGAGCCTACCTGTAACAAGATACCTCCTATGCAATACCCTAAGGAGTCGGTTTCTAGTATCGTTATACGTTCTAGATCGAAGGCGGCAAGCGTTAGTCCTGTAGTAAAGAGCTCCTTTAGCCTGTTAAAGCTTCTATTACACTCGTCCGTCTACTTAAACTGCTTGTCCTTATATGTTAGCTCGACTAGGGGGCGTACGATCTTAGAGTAGTTCTATATAAACTAGGGGTAGAAGTTGGCAAACCTAAGGAATTCCTATACGCTCTTAACACTTGTAGGCAGCTTCTATTGCTTAATAGCACTAATCTTCTTCCTGTCTATACTAATGCCTTTCCCTGCCTCGATAATAAACCCTAGGTATTTCGTACGTTGTATACCGAATTTACATTTGTCGATGTTAAGGTACAAGCCAGCCTGTTACAGTCGATCTAATACCTTCTTAACGTCCTGTACGTAATCTATATAGGTGCCTTCTGTAAATACTAGTATGTTATCGAGGTATGCTAAACAGATGTTATCTAGTAACCCTTATAGGGACTTGTTAATGTACCTCTAGAAGGTTGCTAGTGCGTTGGCAAGGCTAAAGGGGGTAACAAGCTACTTAAAAAGACTATATCTCGTATAGAAAGCAGTTATCTATTTATAGCCTTCCTTAACCTATATCTTGTAGAAAGCTAAGACTACGTTAAGCTTAGTAAACTACTTTGCCTTGCTAATCCGTCTAAGGGTCTCTTTAATAAGGGGCAGGGGGTACCGGTCCTTCTTAGTAATCGCGTTAATGCCTCTGTAGTCTACGTAAAAGCGCAAGCCGGCCTTGCCTTCTTTATAGACAAACAGCACTAGGGCTCCTATAGATAACGTACTTGCGCAAATAAAACCTTTAGCAAGTAGGTCGTCTAGTGTCTTGCGCAGTATTAGCAGTTCTCTAGAGGACATCCCGTACAGCAGGCTGTACAGTACTTTAGGCAGACTCCTATCTAGGCGGAGCTCTAGCTAGATGTCGTAGTGAATTCCTTCTCCTTAGTATAGAGGCAGTTTCGAGGCTAATTTTGGCTTAAAGAGGTCTAGGTATCCTGCGTATTCTGTTAGGAGCTTCGTATCGGGGTCCGTTGTGATCCGGGCACGCAGATATGATTCAATACGGCCTTTTTGATAACTATATCTCGAACTGAGGAGGGAAAGGAACCTATGTGGTGGTGGTGGTGGGCTTTGATGGAGGGTGGTGTGCCAAGGCCCGGCTCGGCCTGGACGGGCCGAGCCGAAATCCAGGGTCCACCCTATTAATCTGTCCCACCTCTTTCCACCGCCGCAACACTACCCCCCTCCCTCATCAGCGGTCGCCCTCGACCGCTTAGTCATCTCATCCATTCGAAAATATCTATTCTTCTTTTTTTTTTTTTTTTTTTTTTTGAAAAATCCCCTCTAACGCCGACGTCGCGTCTTCCTTCCTTACAATCGGCGTTCTTTTCGTCGCTTTTCGCGTTCTTTACATCGTCGGCATCTAAAGTCCTTCACATAGCGTTTATGTAATCCGCTCGCCTGATCCGTGCTATCTGATCTGGACCGTGGGTTATCTAAGCTGCGGTGTAGCTGGTCTGTGCGTCGTCTCGGAGGTCTATATAGATCCGTCCGCAGCGTCGTTTCTTCTTCTTCTTTTTCTCTTCTACCAAAGCCTTTACCTACTACGGGGTCGGCGGCGCTGGCACGCTACGGCGTCGGCGAGCTTCCTGCCGACCGCCGTAGGTGGTGGCCGCGTTAATGACCTCGCCGAAGGCGACCGACACGATCGTCTTTATCGGCTTCCGCGCCGGTAGAGCGGACGTGGCTTTCTTCTTTTTCTTCCGGAAGGATCGGCTTCAGAGCCATTCCGGCTTCGGCTTCTCCGGGTTCTGCGCATAAAAGTCTCTTAGCAGCTCCGCCGAATTCCGCAGGTTCTCGATCGGATACTATTCGTAGTCTTCCGGCTACCCTTTCTACGATATTCTCGCTTTGATGGACCCCCTTATCTTCTTTACGTCCATTACATCTTCCACCTCCTACTCTTCTTTATCGCCGTCTATCTCGATTGCTGGGGGTTCGGCGAACCCCTGCTGCAGCAGACCGTTCTTAGGGTCCAGGCTCAGTAGATCGGAATGGAAAACGTCGTAGATTCGGAACGCCTTTGGCAGCTCGAGCCGATAAGTCACCGGCGACCTCTTTTCTATTATCTTGAACGGACCCACGTAGCGCGGGTTGAGCTTCGCGTTTCCTTTTAGCCTTAGGTTTCGCGTATTGAGCTATACCTTTTGACCTTCTTCGAATTCTATTGGCGACCGGCTCCTATTAGTTCGAGTTACTATCTTCTTCTAAGCCGATTCCATCGCGTCTCTCGCCACCTTAATAGCTTCTTCTATCTAAGATCGTAGCGCTTCTGCCGCCGCGGCGGCGACTCTCTTTGACGACGTAGAAAGCTCTGGCGAATCAGCGTCGCTCGGCGGATGGAAACTTAGCCTCGGAAGATAACCGTATGTTATCTCGAACGGCGCTAGCGACGTCGCTTCTGACTGTGCTAAATTGGCGCAGAATTCGGCTATTGGCAGCACCTCTACCTACTTTTCTTAATGGTGGCCGCAGAAGGTTCGCAGATATCGCTCTATCTCGCGATTAGCCACTTCAGACTGACCGTCAGTTTGAGGGTAAGCGGCGGTGCTGAGCTTTCCCTGAATTCCGAGAGCTTGGTTGATAGCTTTCTACACGTCGGCGGTGAATTAAGGACCCCTATCCGTAGTAATAGTGTCCGGCAGGCTATAGTGCTTCTACACGTGTTGAATTAACATCCGTACGGTCTCTTCCACAGTGGTTCCTTCGTCTCTTGCTCGGCAGGGGATGAAGTGCCGTTCTTTACTTAGCCGATCCACTACGTTAAGCGTAGCGTTATATCCGTCGGATTCCGGCAGGCCGGTTACGAAGTCCATCGTAATATGTTGCTACGGTTTCTCGGGGATCGGCAGTAGCTTCAATAAGCCTGCTGGAAGGCCGTAACGCGGCTTCGCCAATCGGCACGCGTAGCAGTTAGCGATAAATCGGTGGATCCGCTCGTAGATTCGTAGAAACCAGTAGATCGTTCTTACTGCCTGCATCGTTTTCTTCGCTCCGGCGTAGCTAACATCTATAGAGCCGTAGACTAGCTGGATGATCTCTGTAATTAGTTCTTCTAGCACTATCAGCTTCCCTGAACCGGTTTTGCCGAGCTTCTGCTTCTGATTGAGCTGCTTAACCTTCTCGTAGAGAGTCTCTTCCTTAGGGGCCGGTTCTACTGCGCAGACCCCTACCTCTTTCAACACCTCTGCGTCTACTATCCGCTCGGTTAACACCTTCTGAAACATGTTCGGATCTTCCTTTGCGCGGCTCGTCTTCCCTTCTCTTCTCGTCAGTGCGTTAGCCTTTCCGTTTTGAGCCCCTGGTCGATAGGTAATCTTAAAGTCGAACCCTGATAAGTAGGCGGCCTACTGAGCTTGGCGACGTAAGAGCTTCTGCGTCTTTATAAAGTAGGTCAGCGACTGGTGGTCCGTAAGGACCTGGACCGTGCTCTTTCCAGCTATAAGCTCTGGTTTCCACTCCTCGAAAGCCTGAATAATCGCCAGCAGCTCTTTATCGTAGATCGCGTAGTTCCGCTTAGCTTCCGTTATGGACTTGCTAAAGAAGGCCACTAGGTGGAGGGTCTCGTCGTCGCTATATTGAGAAAGGACCCCTGCCGTTACTGTGTCGGAAGCGTCTGTTTCTACGTAGATCGTCTTTTCCGGCCGGAAGTGTGCCAGAACAGGCGCCGAGGCTACTGCTTCTTTCAGCCGTACGAAAGCTTCCGTGCACTTCTTATTCTATAGGCCGGCGGCCTCTTTCTTTAGTGCTTCGTTCAGGGGTCTCGCTATCTTGCTAAAGTCCTTAATAAACCGTCGGTAGTAGCTGCAGAATCCGAGGAACGCTCTGATCTGCGTAGTGTTTCCGGATTTCGGCTGTTTCCATTCCGCGACGGCGGCGACCTTCGAGGGGTCTATACGAATTCCGTCTCTTCCGACGATAAGACCGAGATATTTGACCTCGGTCTAATAGAACTCGCTCTTCTTCGTGTCCGCGTTCAATCCGACCTCGCGGAGCCTGATCAGCACCTTCTTGATGTGGTCCGTGTGCTGTTCTCTCGTTCCTTCGGTGTAGATAAGGATGTCGTCTAAGTAGATAGACACGAACCGTTCTAGCATGTCTATAAAGGTGTGGTTTATAAAGCGTTGCCACACTGCCGGCGCGTTAGTGAGTCCGAACGGCATCACCAGCCACTTAAAATTGCCTATACGCGTCGCGAACGTCGTAAGATCTTCTGTTTGTCCTTCCTCGTTTCTTAATCGATAGAACGCTTGGCGGATGTCCAGCTTGCTGAACTACTTAGCCTTTGCTACGCGCTGGATGGTCTCGTCGATCAGCGGCAGCGGGTATACGTCTCTCTTGGTGACCTCGTTAAGGCCTCGATAATCTACGCAGAGTCGCAGACTACCCCCTGGTTTCCTTACGAAAAGAATCGGTAACGCATATTCGGCCGAACTCGGCGTAATAAACTTCTTCGCCAGGTTTTTGCGAACAAACACCTCCACTTAGTCCAGTTCGGCCGGTGACAGTCGTCTTAGGGGCTCGGTTCTTAGGAGCGCGGCTCCCTCTTTTAGTCGGATCTTGTTGTTATATTCCGGTCGATAGAGCGGCAGGAGGTTGGAGTCGGCTTTTAAGAACACGTTAGCGTAACCGTAGAGCTCTTTTGGCAACACCTCCAGTAGGTCCGCTTCTTCTTCCGCCATTATCTTCCGGTGGTCTTTGATGTCTTTTATTAAGATAGCGTAAATCTCGTTGTCCGGCGACTTCGCGAGGGTCGTTATAGCTTCTAAGCTTATTATTCCGACGGTAACCGGGGGTTTGGAACGATCGGACGGAGCCTCTCTCGCGGACTCCGTAGCTTTCGGCTTGGCGGCGACGGTGGCGACCTTTCCGATAGTCCCTGCTCCGCTACCTAGGGTTTTGAACCTGATCGTTCCTTTATCTACGTTAACGATAGCTTTCTGGTTCTTTATCTATTTCTGCCCTATAATAATGTTAAACCTTCCGATATCCATAATCCGGAACGTCGCTTCCGTAGTTCGACCAGCCAGCGTAGTCTTTAGCGGCACGTAGTGCGTAACGCTTTCTGTGTCTTGTCCGTTGTATGCCGAAATCTTCGTCGGCGACGCCAGTTCCACTGGATAACCGTATCTATTCGTCAGCTTCCGGACCAGTCGGTAGTGGATCGCCGCGCCAATAAGAGCTCCTGTATCGATAAAAGCTCTTAGCTGAAGTGGTTTGCTCGATCCGTTAAGGGGGTGGACAGTGATTAGAAGGATAATAGCTGTTTCCGCGTTCACTTCCACCGCCGCCGAGAGCGGATCGCTGCAGCTATTAATGCTCTCTTTCGTCGACGTAGTTCGCGTTAATGCCCTGTTGTCTATGCTAGATAGGGGGCCTATCCGTCCAGCTGGTCTTTTCCTATAATTCTCAGCTGCACGCCGCCGTCTACGCCGTTAGCATCGTTCGGAGCCGGCTCGATAGCTTGAATTGTCTTTCTCGGCGGCTGCGGCTAAGGCTGCTTTATAACACGATACTCCTGCTTCTGCTTATCCGATGCTTGGCAGCTCGTAGCGATGTGGCCAGGCTTTCCGCACGCGAAACAGGTGGGGACGAACGACGGTCGCGGCACGTAAGGCGGCTGGGGGCCGCGTCGGAAGGGCGCGGGGGCTCTGGTTGTCCGCATTAGCGACGGCGACGGCGACGGCTTCTGAACCGATTCTCGTGATTTCGCGTAAGCGCTTAAGTTTCTCGCGGTGACCCTCGTTTGATGCACGAAGCCCTTAAGGCCTTCGTCTTCTACAGACGCTATAGCGGCGGCCAGTTCAGGGTTCAGCTTCTGCCTTAATAGGTAGAGCTGCTTATCTTCCGCTACTCGGGCCCTGATCGCATATTTTCTGAACAAACCGTAGAATTCCTTAAACGTCTGCCGGTTCTGGTTGATCTTATCCAGCTGCTTACGGGCTGTCTTCTTTCGGAATAGGTCTCCGAAGCGTTGATCTAACGCTTTGATCGCTTCTTCGGCAGTTACCTCTTCCAGGTCCGCCACCAACGAAAAAGCTTTACCTTCCAGTCGCGATTCCAGGTACGCTAATCTATCCTCTTCGCTGCTCGATGCGTGATCGCGGCTTATCTTGTTCTTGATCTTCTTCTTAAACGCCTCCTACGCTTTAGAGTCTCCGCTACCGAAAACCGGTGGATCCGGTAGTAACGTCATTAACGTGCTACCTTGACTATAGGCCGCTAGTAAGGCGGTCTTAGCGTAGGTTTCTCGCCGCGGTGGCGACGACGATTTCGCTGCTTCTATATCAGCTAGCTGATCCTTCAGCTCCTTTAGTTGCGCCAGTCGATTCGACGCTTGGTGTTCTAACACGTCGATAATGGTCTCTGCCGATTCCTTTTCGGCCCTTACCGCTTCAGTTTCTTCTCTTAGTTGTCTGTTCTCTTCCAGCGTTCTGTAGAACAGCGTCTTAATAAGGTCTATACCGTCGTAGACCTTCCTTATTCCATTCTCGTTTACGTGGTTCTCCAGTTCCTCGATCGTGCAGTCGTGGATCTTCTTGTATTTACTTATTCGTTCCTTAATCTCTGCGGTCTCTTCCGCTGTAAAACCTCTAATAACGATCTTATCGTCAATGACACTAGAGCGCCTACTCGCTCTGTCAGTCTTTCCTCTTCTGCTTCTGCTGCGGCCTGTTACGCCGCTCTCTACCGTCGAGAAGCCTTCTATCTTCTTATAGTGCCTTAGGGGGGGTTGTTGTTAGTGTGTTGTTAGGTGCGCGTGCGTTATTCGGGTTTCCGGATAGTTCAACGGGCCCTTTCGCGCGGCGCGGGGTGTATGGAGAGTGAGTTCGAGATATAATGATCCGGGCACGCAGATATGATTCAATACGGCCTTTTTGATAACTATATCTCGAACTGAGGAGGGAAAGGAACCTATGTGGTAGTAGTGGTGGGCTTTGATGGAGGGTGGTGTGCCAAGGCCCGGCTCGGCCCGGACGGGCCGAGCCGAAATCCAGGGTCCACCCTATCAATCTGTCCCACCTCTTTCCACCGCCGCAACACGTTGCTTTCTTAGGCGCCAATACCTTCTTAATGTCTGTAGTCGCAGTATTAACTTCGGCCTTTGCATTGCCGCCCTACGAAACCCTCCCTTAATCTCGGAGCCTCTGCTTCGTCGCTGCTAGGTACAGGCGTCCTTGTCCGACGTCTACCTTGCCCTGCTAGCGCTCTATCTATAGCTTCCCTAATATTAGGTTATACCCCAACTTGTCCTGTACAACGTAGAGGTATAAGTCCTGCTTGTAGTGTCCTTGCAGCTCTATCGTTACTTTTACTATATAGGTAATGTCCGGTCCTTGCCCGGTAGTACCCAGTATACGTATAGGTACAGTAGGGGTCGTCTTAATATAGTGTCTCTATACGAAGTCTTCGCTAACTACTCTATATACTAAACATCCTGTGTTAGTTAATGTCTACGCTACGGGGGTCCCGTTGAGCGTAGGTCGTACGATAAACAGCGTAGTCGTTATGTAATTGCTCTTAAAAGATAGCTAAGTAGTGCTTTGATTTGGCAATCTATCTTATATACGTCTCTAGCAGAGCCTTCGCTTAGAGGCTACTCTTTTCCCGACTTGTTATCGTCTAAGGGGGACTCTTAGTTCTCTTGTTAGGGCACTGCAGTTGCTACCCTTGCAGTAGTCGGCCGTCCCCTAGATCTTTCTACTAGCAAAAGCCCGCAATTCCGTACAGTATAGCCTATCTTGCTATACCTGTAGCAGCTCCCTTCTGCTCGTCTCTTGTTAAGGGTAGCTATATCTACCTACTATGCCCTTTTAGTAGCAGCTTTTAGCTGTACGGTAACGGCTGCTGCTACTCTCGTTATCGTCGTTAGTTCCTAGTCTATAGTATTTTACTGCTGCTAGAGGGGCTGTCGCATCTTATAGGTACGGCTTATCTGTCCGAGCCTGCGCTGTTAGTTGTCGACTATCCTAAGGAGATTACAGAACTCCTCGTATATAGCTGGTCGTATTACGCCTACTAGTCCTGTTATAATCTCCTTAGATAAGCCTACCTTTAAGGTAGTAATTTTTACCCTGTCCTCCTATTAGAGTCCTCCTACTTCTGCTAGGGTCTAGTCGTATTCTGCGAGGAACTCTTATACAGTTTTACGTCCTTGCTTTATCGTATTAACCTATAGGAATACTTAGCTTTCGCAGTCTAGGTCCTTGTAGCTCCTGTTAAGAGCTGCCTAGAGCATCGTCGTAGTTGCTATTGCTAGGTTGGCAATAGCTGTGTTGTAGTACGGCAGAATCCGTACTGCCGCCCTGCCCTTTAACCTCCTAAAGAGGTACACTACCTTGTCTAGCTCGGTCGGGTATGCTCCTAAGTCGACTAGAAGCTTAGAGCGCATCTAGGCAGCCTAGAAGAGGTACTCGGCCAGAGCCTTACTATTATAGGTAGTAATGTTAGGGAGTTTGCTCTTAGGGACTAGGGTATAGGCCGTCGTGTTCGTTGTCGTAGGGGTCGGATCGCAATCGGACGCCCTAAGCTGTCGTAGCTCCTGTTCCCGTTAGGAAGTTATCGTAGCCTCGTAGCTTACTTGCTGTTCGAGCTGCCTCTTGTGTGCTAGCAGCTCCTTATACGTGCAGTGTATCTAATCCTGTATAGCCGTAGGTCTTATAGGGATGTCGCTGTCTATCTTCGTTATATTACTGCAGTTACCGACAGTAAGATTAGTTCCTAATATAAGGGCTTAAGAATCTTAGTTTAGAAATTTAAGGCTAAGTATCTATATAAAGGAACTAATAGGCAGTTCCTTCGTCGTGCCCTGCTGTACAATTTGTACCTATAAAGCTAAGCTAGCAATCTCCCTCTATATAGGGGAGCAAGGTTCCTAACTCTGTATAGAGGGTCGGGAGTTTCCCTCTATATAGGATGCAGAGTTTTCCCTCCGTTTAGAGGGGCGGCAACTCCCCCCTGTATAGGGCTATAGGATTCTCCCTCTATACAGGAGTAGGGTCGTATTAATAACTCTGTACAGAGGGTAGGGTCGTACTAGCGCCGCTAAGTCGCAGTCCTTAGGGCGACGGCTGGCTCAGGTCCAGGACCTAGGCTGGGCGGCGCCCGCTAACAATGTAGATACCCAGCCTTAAGTTTCTGAACCAAGATTCTTAAGCCCTTACATCTACCAAGTATACGTTACCGATTCTTTTCGTACGGAAACCCGGAGGTAGTCTCCGACTATACGTAGACTACCGAGGCCTTAATAAGGTCACTAAGAGAGATGTATATCTGCTGCCGCTAATAGACGAGACTATACAGCGAGTAGCTAAAGCCAAGTAGTTTAGTAAACTGGATATTCGCTAAGCGTTCTACCGACTAAGGAACGAGGAAGGACAAACGGAAGATCTTACGACATTCGCTACGCGTATAGGCAACTTTAAGTAGTTAGTAATTCCTTTCGGACTTACTAACGTACTGGCAGTGTAGCAACGCTTTATAAACTACACCTTTATAGACATGCTAGAACGGTTCGTGTCTATCTACTTAGACGACATTCCTATCTACACTAATAGAACGAGAGAGCAGCATACAGACTACATCGAGAGAGTGCTAACAAGGCTCTGCGAGGCCGGACTAAACGCAGACACGAAGAAGAGCGAGTTCTATTAGACCGAGGTTAAATATCTCGGCCTTATCGTTAGAAGAGAAGGAATTCGGATACACCCCTTAAAGGTCGCTGCCGTCGCGGAATAAAAGCAGCCGAAATCCGGAAATACTACACAAATCAGAGCGTTTCTCGGATTCTGCAGCTACTATCGACAGTTTATTAAGGACTTTAGCAAGATAGCGAGACCCTTAAACAAAGCATTAAAGAAGGAGGCTGCTAGCCTATAGAATAAGAGGTGCACGAAGGCTTTTAATAGGCTGAAAGAAGCAGTAGCCTCGGCGCCAGTTCTGGCGCACTTCCGACTAGAAAAGACAATCTATCTAGAGACGGGCGCTTCCGATACAGTAACCGCAGGGGTCCTTTCTTAATATAGCGACGATAAAACTCTCTATCTGGTAGCTTTCTTTTGCAAGTCTATAAACGAGGCTAAGCGGAACTACGCTATTTACGACAAAGAGCTATTAGCTATTATTCAGGCTTTCGAGGAGTAGAAACTGGAGCTTATAGCCGGAAAGAGCACAGTCTAGGTCCTTACAGACTATTAGTTACTTACCTACTTTATAAAGACGCAGAAGCTATCGCGCCGTTAAGCCCGGTATGCCGCCTACTTATCCAGATTCGACTTTAAGATTACCTATCGATCCAGAGCTTAAAATAGAAAGGCTAATACGCTAACGAGAAGAGAAGGGAAGACTAGCTACGCGAAAGAAGATCCGAACATGTTCTAGAAGGTGTTAACCGAACGGATAGTAGACGCTAAGGTGTTGAAAGAAGTAGGGATCTGCGCGATAGAACCGCCGACTAAGGAAGAGACGCTCTACGAGAAAGTAGAGCAGCTTAATTAGCAGCAGAAACTCGGTAGAACTAGCTTAGGGAAGCTAATAGTTCTAGAAGAACTAATTACAGAGGTTATCTAGTTAGTCTATAGTTCTAAGGATGTCGGTTACGCTAGCTCGAAGAAGACGATAGAAGCCGTAAGGACGATCTACTAGTTTCTGCGAATCTTCGAACGGATCTACCGGTTTATCGCTAACTGTTACGTATATCGAGCAGCGAAACTACGTTACGGCCTTCTAGCCGGCCTATTAAAACTACTTCCGATTCCCGAGAAACCGTAGCAGTATATTACGATAGATTTCGTAACCGGCCTACCGGATTCCGGTGGATATAATGCTACGCTTAACGTAGTAGATCGACTAAGCAAGGAGCGCTACTTTATTCCCTACTAAGCGAAGGATAAAGAAACTACTGCGGAAGAGACGGCGAGAATGCTAATCCAGTACGTATAGAAGCACTATAGCCTGCCGGACACTATTACTACGGATAGGGGTCCTTAATTTACTGCTAATGTGTTAGGGGGCGCCGCCTAGCCCAGGTCCTGGACCCGACCTAAGCCAGCCGTCGCCCTAAGGACTGCGACTTAGCGGCGCCAGCATAACCCCACCCTCTGTACAGAACCACCGACAGGACCCTACTCCTGTACGGAGGGAGAACCCTATAGTCCTGCACAGAGGGGAACTGCCGCCCCTCTAAATAGAGGGAAAACTCTGCATTACCGTATAGAGGGGGAACTCTCGATCCTCTGTACGGAGTGTGAACCTTGCACCCCTATATAGGAGGAAATTGCTAGCTTGGCTTCGTAGGTACAAACTGTACAGCAGCAGACGACGAAGGAACTGCCTATTAGTTCCTTAATGTAGATACCTAGCCTTAAGTTTCTAAACTAAGATTCTTAAGCCCCTTACATTAGGAACTAATCTTACTGTCGGTAACTGCAGTAATAAAACAAAGATAGACGGCGACATCCCTATAGAAACTACGGCTATAGAGGGGCATATACACTGCGTATACGAGGAGCTGCTGGAAAGCAAGAGGCAGCTCGAGCAGCAAGTAAGCTACAAGGCTGCGATAATTTCCTAACAGGAACAGGAGCTACGACAGCTTAGGGCGTCCGATCGCGATCCGACCCCTACGACGACGACGAACATAATAGCCTACACCCCGACCCCTAAAAGCAAACTCCCCGACGTCTCTACGTACGATAGTAAGGCTCCGGCCGAGTACCCCTTCTAGGCTGCCCAGATAGGCTCCAAGCTTCTAGTCGACTTGGGAGCATACCCGACCGAGCTAGACAAGGTAGTTTACCTCTTTAGGAGGTTAAAGGGCAGGGCGGCAGCACGAATTCTGCTGTACTATAAGACGGCCATTGCCAACCTGGCAATAGCTACGACGACGATGCTCTAGGTAGCTCTAGACAAGAGCTATAAGGACCCAGACTGCGAGAGCCGAGCACTCCTACAGGTCAATACGATAAAGCAAGGACGCAAGACTATACAAAAATTCCTCGCAGAATTTAACTAGACTTTAGCAGAAGCAGGAGGTCTCTAATAGGAGGACAGGATAAAGATTACCTCTTTAGAGGTAGGCCTCTTTAAGGAGATTATAACAGGGCTAGTAGGCGTAATGCGACCAGCTATATACGAGGAATTCTGCGATCTCCTTAGGATAGTCGACGACTAGCAGTGTAGGCTTAGACGGATAAGCTGCGCTTAAGAGATAAGACAACCCCTCTAGCGACAGACGGACGCTATAGACTAGGAACCAACGACGACGAGGGTAGCGGCAGCCGTTACCTTATAGCTAAGGGCCGCTACTAAAAGGGCGCAATAGGTAGATATAGCTACCCTTAACAAGAGACGAGCAGAAGGGAGCTGCTACCGGTGTAGCAAGATAGGCTATACTGTACAGAGTTGCGGGCTTTTGCTAGCAGAGAGACCTAGGGGACGGCCGACCACGGCAAGGGTGGCAACTGCGGCGCCCTAACGAGAAGATTAAGAGTCCTACTTAGACGACGACAAGTTGGGAAAAGAGTAGCCTCTAAGCGAAGGCTCTGCTAGAGGCGTACACAAGATAGATTGCTAAACCAAAGCATTACTTAGCTATCTTTTAAGAGCAACTACATAACGACGACGCCGTTTATCGTACAGCTAACGTTGAACAGGTCCGCAACAGCGCGGACATTGATTAACACAGGATATTTGGTGTACAGAGTAATTAGCAAAGACTTCGTATAGAGACATCAGATTAAGACGACCCCTACAGTACCTGTACGCATATTGGGCATTACTAGGCGAGGACCGGACATTACCTATATAGTGAAAGTAACGATAGAGGTACAGGGACACTATAAGCAGGACTTATACCTCTATATCGTATAGGACAAGTTAGGGTATAACCTAATACTAGGGAAGCTATAGATAGAGCGCTGGAGGGGCAAGCTGGACGTTGGACGAGGACGGCTGTACCTAGCAGTAACGAAGCAGAGGCTCCGAGACTAGGGGAGGATCCAGCAGGGCGACAGCGCTACGGCCGGAGCGTCGACGAAGTAGAGGCCCTAAGACTAAGGGAAGGCTCTGCAAGGGGACAATGCTAAGGCCGAAATCAATACAGCAACGGCGGACATTAAGAAGGCATTAGCACCTAAGAAAGTAACGGACCCCTATACGAAGCTCCTAAGGGAGTATGCTAGATACCTGGACCTCTTCGAGCCAAAGTCGGCCTCGAAGCTGCCGCTATACTAAGGAGAAGGGATTAACTATAACATCTAGCTAGAACCCCGTCTAGATAGGAGCCTGCCGGAGGTACTATACGGACTGCTATATAGAATATCCTCTAGAGAACTCTTAGTACTGCACAAGACACTAGACGACCTGCTTGCCAGAGGGTTCATTTAGGCAAGTACGTCGTCCGCAGGAGCCCTAGTACTGTTTGTCTATAAGGAGGGGAAGGCAGGATTGCGTTTCTGCGTAGACTACAGAGGCATTAACGCGATTACTAAGAAGGACTAGTACCCCCTACCCCTTATTAAGGAGACTCTTAGACGGATTAGTAGGGCGAAGTAGTTTACTAAGCTTAACGTAGTCTTAGCCTTCTACAAGATACAGATTAAGGAAGGCTGTAAATAGATAACTGCCTTCTATACGAGATATAGTCTTTTTAAGTAGCTTGTTACCCCCTTCGGCCTTGCTAATGCACCGGCAACCTTCTAAAGGTACATTAACAAGTCCCTGCAAGGGTTACTAGACGACATCTGCTCGGCATACCTCGACGATACCCTAGTCTTTACGGACGGCACCTACGCAGATTACGTATAGGATGTTAAGAAGGTACTGGACCGACTGCAGCAGGCTGGCTTATACCTCGACATCGACAAATATAAATTCGGTATCTAGCGTACGAAATACCTAGGTGTTATTATCGAGGCGGGGAAAGGCATTAGTATAGATAGGAAGAAGATTAATGCTATTAAGCAATAGAAGCCGCCTACGAACGTTAAGGGCGTATAGGAATTTCTTAGGTTTGCCAACTTCTACTACTAGTTTATACAGAATTACTCAGAGATCGTACGCCCCCTAGTTAAACCAACACATAAGGACAAGCAGTTTAAGTAGACAGACGAGTGCGACAGGAGCTTTAACAAGCTAAAGGAGCTCTTTACTATAGGACCAACGCTTGCCGCCTTCGACCTAGAGCGTACGACGATACTGGAAACCGACTCTTTAGGGTATTGCATTAGAGGTATCCGGTTATAGGTAGGCTCGGACGGACTCCTGTACCTATACGCGTACTTCTCTAAGAAGAACTCCCTAGCTAAGTGCAACTACCCTATCTACGACAAGGAGTTGCTAGCAGTTGTACGGTGTTACGAAGCATAGGATAGAGAACTCCGCTCGGTGCCCGAGTTCCTCGCCCTAATAGACTATAAGAACCTAGAGTACTTTACGCAGCCCCGGAAGCTGTCTAAGAGGCACGTACGATAGGCAATGTACCTAAGTCGGTTTAATATAAGGCTCTAGTACCGCAAGGGTAAGGACAACAGCAGGGCCGATGCATTATCTAGACAGGACTAGGACATGCCAACGACATACGAGGACGACCGGCTAAAGTTACGAACATTCCAGATGTTTAAGGAGGAGCTAGGCGAGGAGACTATCCGCCTAGCGGCGACACACCTATAGGAACCCTAACTGCAAGTATAGGAAGAGGCAGTAGAAAAGGATAAGGTATACCGAGGGGCCTATACAGCGATCTAAGGAGGGCAACGAAAGCTCCTAGCCGAGCTCTATCTTAAGATGTCGGCAGCAGAGTGCTTAGTAGACAAGGAGAACAACCTAAAGTTTAGGAATCGGATTTGGGTCCTAGCAGACGAGAAGCTCTGTACGAGCTTAATACAACAGGCGCATAACTCTATAGCTACCGGGCACCTAGGGCGCGAGGAGACGTACAGCATTGTCGCCTAGGACTACTACTAGCTAGCAATAGCGAAGGACATTCGCAGGTTCGTACAGAACTGCGATGTATGCGGACAGACGAAGCCCTAGCGCGAGCTAAAGCATAGGCTGCTAAAGCCTCTACCGATACCGGGCCGGCCCTAGCAAGATCTAACAGTAGACTTTATTACAGACCTCCCTAAGAGCGACGGACGGCGAAACATTATAGTAGTTACAGACAAGTTAGCGAAGGGGGTAATACTAGAGGGAATAGACTCTATTACGGCTAAAGACACTGCCTAGACCTTTATATAGACGACGTTTAGCAAGTACGGTTTCCCTAGGTTAATTGTATTAGACCGGGGAATACAGTTTACGAGCCAGCTCTAGGCAAGGGTCTGCCAGTTGCTAAAGGTAGAACGTCGCCTGTTAACTGTATAGCACCTGCAGACAGACAGGGCGACGGAGAGGGTTAATTCAACTTTGGAAGCGTACCTCTAAGCGTACGTCGACTATAACTAGACGAACTGGAACCGACTTCTCCCTATAGCAGAGCTAGCTATTAACAGCCGTACGGCTAATGCTACAGGACTGTCCCTCTTCTTTATAGCCTATAGATACGACTATTCCCCGCTCCTACCGACCCTAAGTAGTGACACCCCGCGCCCTGTACGATCCCTAATTTAGCAAGGAGAGGCTATCGTACGGACGATTACGAACGCCTACTAATAGGCAAAGGCAAGCCTAGCTATAGCTTAACAGAATGCAGAAGAGTAGGCCAACAAGGGACGACAGGCTGCACTAAGGTACGAGGCAGGGGATAAGGTCTAGCTAAACTAGCGAAACATCCGTATAGACCGGCTAAGCAAGAAGCTAGATTGGAGGAACAGGAAGTTTACAGTAGTGCGACCGGTAGGGACATACGCTGTACGACTAAACACTCCCCTAGGGATTTACCTAGTCTTCTATATAGACCTCGTACAGCCAGCTAACACAGACTCCCTACTGCACTAGACGACGGACGACGCGCGCCTACTGGCGATTATAACCGAAGGCTAGGAAGAGTATAAGGTAGAAGGGACCCTTAAGAGCCGAAGGAAGAAGAAGAGGGTAGAGTACCTAGTAAAGTAGAGAGGATAGGCAGAGCCTACGTAGGAACTGTACGAGGCTCTATAGGACACAACTGCACTAGACAGGTAGGAGGAGAACCATCCCTCTGCCTAGTTACAGTAACACTACGCCGTATAGCGAAGAGGGGCACGATCTACCCTAAGGATAGGGTAGCTGCTAGCGACCTAGGTTGTTAAAGGATCGAGAATTACGACGTAGGACACTACGGGATCCTACCGACATAACATTGTACGACACCGTATAGGAAAAGGGCTAAAAGAGGGGAACAGCTAGGAACAGATAGGAAGGAGAGTAGGAATAGGAGGAGTTAGGAACAGAACCGTCCGAAATTTCTTACACTACCTAAGGGGAGGGGGGGGGGGGTGGCTTACTAGCCACCACCCTGGGGGACTAGAGCAACTGACTCCTTATCTAAGATCTCAATTACCTCCTGCCCGGCAGGGCCCCTACCCCTACTAGGGCCAGCCCTAGGGAGCAGAGGCACCCCCCTACCCCTACACGCCTCCTCTAGACAGCGGTAGGGGCAGTAGAGGGAGCTATCCTTCTACTTACACGAGGCACACACCCTAGCCTAGAAGCCTAGGAGGCGGTAAAGGCCAAGTAAGGGCTAGGGGGAGTTAGAGTAGGGGGCGTAGGGCTGGCCCTAGGTAGCGATAAGAATAGCGTTAACGTACGACGCCCAGGCTGTAGCTAGCCGCTAGGGTGTAACCCAGGCAGGGTTACACTAGAAGGCGTAGTAGGGCAGCTCGGCCGCATCCTACTGTTCGTTGGTATAGCACCTAAGACGTTAGCTTAGACCGTACAGAAGACGGGAATCCGTACGAACTGGAAGTGTAGCTATTAGTCAAGTTAAGGACTCTACTGCTAGAGGCAGAAATAGGAGAGGACCCTAGCCGGACGAGCAGAGGAGGAGGAACCAGCAACTACGAGGGAGCTACTAGACGGGGCGGACGACATAATAGTAGATAGTGGATAGTAGATAGTAGGTAGTGGATAGTAGATAGTAGACGGTAGTAGACGGTAGTAGACAGTAGACGGCGTAGGAGGAGGAGGCAGGCAGGGAATAGAAAGAAAAGGGGGAGGGAAAGAGAAGAGAGAGGCTTGGAATTTAGGGGGTAACTGCCTGCTATAAGAGGGAATAGCAACTAGGGCAGCTGCTATAACTAGGTAAAATAGCAAGGAGGCAACTACGACCCGGTAGGCGACGAGCGACGACTATATAGATAGCCAGACGGAAATAGGAAGTCGCGACCTGCTAAAGGAACAGCAGGAACTAAGGGTGTTCGGCACGCCACTGTACGAAAAGGGCACTACGAGAAGGGAGGGGGGGAGTATTGTTAGGGGGCGCCGCCCAGCCTAGGTCCTAGACCCGACCTAAGCCAGCCATCGCCCTAAGGACTGCGACTTAGCGGCGCTAGCATAACCCCACCCTCTATACAGAACCACCGATAGGACCCTACTCCTATACAGAGGGAGAACCCTATAGTCCTATATAGAGGGGAACTGCCGCCCCTCTAAATAGAGGGAAAACTCTGCATTACCGTATAGAGGGGGAACTCCCGATCCTCTGTAAAGAGTGTAAACCTTATACCCCTACACAGGAGGAAATTGCTAGCTTAGCTTCGTAGGTACAAATTGTACAGCAGCGGACGACGAAGGAACTGCCTATTAGTTCCTTTATGTAGATACCCAGCCTTAAGTTTCTTAACCAAGATTCTTAAGCCCCTTACATAATGTGTAGAAGGCTACTAACTAAGCTCTCGGAATTCGTAGAAAGCTAATCCGGGCACGTAGATATAATTTAATACAGCCTTTTTAATAACTATATCTCGAACTAAAGAAGGAAAGGAATCTATGCAGCGGTAGGTAAGGGCTTTAGGGGTGGCGTGCCAAGGCCCGGCTCGGTCCGGAAGAGCCGAGCCAAAATTCTAAGGGTCTACCCTATCGCTTAGTCCCACCCCTTTCTGCCGCCGCAACACCACCCCCCTCCCTACCAGCAGTCGACCTCGACCGCTTATTTATCTCTTCTTCTTCTTTTTCTTTTTTTTTTTAATTCGCAGTTCCTTCTACGGAAACTATCTTTGAAACCGACGTTACCTCTTCGCTTTCTTCTATCTCGAAAACATCCCCTTTTTCCATCTTCTTTCTTTTTATATCGACGCTATCTAACGTCTTTCACTTCGGCTTCTATCTGATCTGAGCTATCTGATCTAAGCCGGCAGCTATCTAAGCTACAGCGTGGCTAGTCTGTGCGCTGCTACGGAGGTCTATATAGATCCGTCCGCTGCTCGCTGTCTCATCTTCTTTTTCTTCTCTATTATAGTCTTAAGCGCTACTGCAAAGCCAGCGGCGCCGACGCCGCTTTACGAAGTCGAACAGCTATAAGCCTTTCTTGTTCGGGGCAGCATCGGCGACCGTCGCGTCAAAGCGGTAGTGGTCTTCGGCCTTATAGCTATTATCCGACCGGCGAAGCCGGTCGGTAGTAGTAGTAGAGTCGAAGACTCTGACTAAACGCATTACTACGATCGTTTTTATCGGTTTTCCTACTAATAGAGCGGACGCAGTTTATCTCCTTCTTTTAGAGCTATTAGCTTTAGAGCTATTTAGGCCTTGGCTTCTTCGGATTCCTCGTATAGAACTCCTTTAGCAGCTCTATCGAGTTCCGGAGGTTCTCGACTGGATACTATTTATAGTCTTCTAGCTATCTTTTCTATAAGATCCTTGCTTCGATAGACCCTCTTATCTTTCTTATATCTATTACGTCTTCTACCTCCTATTCTTCTTTATTGTCTATCTTGATTAGTAGGGGTTTGGCGAACCCCTAATCCGGAAGACTGTCTTTAGGGTCCAAACTTAGTAGATCCGAATAAAAGACGTCGTAGATCCGGAACGATTTCGGTAGCTGGAGCCGATAAGTTACTAGCGACCTCTTTTCTACTATCTTGAACGGACCTACGTAGCAGGGGTTAAGCTTAGCGTTGCCTTTTAGCCTTAGGTTCTGTGTGTTAAGCTATACCTTTTAGCCTTCTTCGAATTCTATTAGCGACTGCCTCCTATTAGCTCGAGTTACTATCTTCCTCTAAGCCGATTTTATTGCCTCCTTCGCTATACGGATTGCTTCTTCTATCTAAGATTTAAGCGCTTCTGCCGCAGCGGCGGCGACTCTCTTCGACGAAGTGGCAGTAGATGTAGAAGGTTCCAAAGAGCTGGGTTCGTTCGGCGGTTGAAAGCTTATTCTCGGAAGATAACTATAAGTTACCTCGAACGGCGCTAGTAAGGTAGCCTCTAACTGTGCTGAACTGGCGCAGAATTTGGCTATCGGCAGCACCTTAACCCACTCTGCTTAATAATAACTGTAGAAGATTCGTAGACATTTCTCTATCTCGCGGTTAGCCACTTTAGACTAACTGTCGGTTTAAGGGTAAGCAGCTATACTAAGTTTTCTACGAATTCCGAGAGCTTGGTTAATAGCCTTCTATATATTAGCAGTAAATTAAGGACCCCTATCTGTAGTGATAGTGTCCAGCAGGCTATAGTGCTTCTATACATACTGGATCAGCATTCTCGCCGTCTCTTCTATAGTAGTTCCTTTATCCTTATCTCGGTAGGGGATGAAGTAGGGTTCTTTGCTTAGTCGATCTACTACATTAAGCGTAGCATTATATCCATCGGAATCCGGTAGGCCGGTTACGAAATCTATCGTAATGTGCTACTATAGTTTCTTAGGGATCGGAAGTTGCTTTAACAGACTGGCCGGAAGGCCGTAACGTAGTTTCGCTGCTCAATATACATAACAGTTAGCGATAAACCGATAGATCCGTTCGAAGATTCGCAGAAACTAGTAGATCGTCCTTATTGCTTCTATTGTCTTCTTGGAGCTAGCGTAGCCAACATCCTTAGAACTATAGACTAGCTAGATAACTTCTGTAATTAGTTCTTCTAGAACTATTAGCTTCCCCGAGCCTGTTTTGCCGAGCTTTTGCTGCTATTTAAGCCGTTCCACTTTCTCGTAGAGCGTCTCTTCTTCTGTCGGCAGTTCTATCGCGCAGATCCCTACTTCTTTTAACACCTTAGCGTCTACTATCCGTTCGGTTAACACCTTCTGGAACATGTTCGGATCTTCTTTCGCGCAGCTGGTCTTTCCTTCTCTTCTTGTCAGCGTATTAGCCTTTCTATTTTAAGCTCTAGGTCGATAGGTAATCTTAAAATCGAATCCGGATAAGTAGGCAGCCTACTAGGCTTAACAGCGCGATAGCTTCTGCGTCTTTCTAAAGTAGGTAAGTGACTAATAGTCTGTAAGGACCTGGACCGTGCTCTTTCCGGCTGTAAGCTCCGGTTTCCATTCCTTAAAAGCCTAAATAATAGCTAACAGCTGTTTGTCGTAAATAGCGTAGTTCCGCTTAGCCTCGTTTATAGACTTGCTAAAGAAAGCTACCGGATAGAGAGTTTCGTCGTCGCTATATTAAGAAAGGACTCCTGCAGTTACTGTATCGGAAGCGTCCGCCTCTAGATAGATCGTCTTTTCCGGTCGGAAGTGCGCTAGGACTGGCGCCGAGGCTACTGCTTCTTTCAGCCTATTAAAAGCCTTCGTGCACCTCTTATTCTATAGGCTAGCAGCCTCCTTCTTTAATGCTTTGTTTAAGGGTCTCGCTATCTTGCTAAAGTCCTTAATAAACTGTCGATAATAGCTGCAGAATTCGAGAAACGCTCTGATTTGTGTAGTGTTTCCGGATTTCGGCTGCTTCTATTCCGCGACGGCGGCGACCTTTAAGGGTCTATCCGAATTCCTTCTCTTCCGACGATAAGACCGAGATACTTAACCTCGGTCTAATAGAACTCGCTCTTCTTCGTGTCCGCGTTTAATCCGACCTCGCAAAGCCTAGTTAGCACCTTCTCGATGTAGTTCGTATACTGTTCTCTCGTTCTATTAGTATAGATAAGAATGTTGTCTAAGTAGATAGATACGAACCGTTCTAGCATGTCTATAAAGGTGTAGTTTATAAAGCGTTGCTACACTGCCGGTGCGTTAGTAAGTCTGAAAGGCATTACTAACTACTTGAAATTGCCTATACGCATAGCGAATGTCGTAAGGTCTTCTGTTTGCCCTTCCTTATTCCTTAGTCGGTAGAACGCTTAGCGAATATCTAGCTTGCTAAACTACTTAGCTTTAGCCACTCGTTGTATAGTCTTATCTATTAGCGGCAGTAGATACACATCTCTCTTAGTAACCTTATTAGGGCCTCTAAAGTCTACGTACAGTTAGAGGCTACCTCCGGGTTTCTGTACGAAAAGAATCGGTAACGTATACTCGGCAGAGCTTAGTGTAATAAACTTCTTCGCCAGGTTTTCTTAAACAAACACCTCTACTTAGTCCAGCTCGGCTAGCGATAGCCTTCTTAGGGGTTCGGTTCTTAGCAGCGTAGCTCCTTCTTTTAGTTAGATCTTGTTGTCGTATTCCGGTCGATAGAGCGGCAGGAGGTTGGAGTCAGCTTTTGAGAACACATTAGTATAGCTATAGAGCTCCTTTGGCAATAACTCTAACGGGTCCGCTTCTTCTTTAGCTATTATCTTTCGGTAATCCTTAATGTCTTTTATCGAGATAGCGTAGATCTTACTGTCTAACGACCTCGCGAGGGTCGTTAAAGCTTCTAAGCTTAGCATTCTGATCGTGTCCGGAGAGTCGGGCCGATCGATCGGAGTCGCTCTAGTAGTCGTAGCGTTCGGCTTTGCGGCGACGACGGTGATCGATTCGGCAGCGGCGACTCCGCTCTGCTAGGTTTTAAATCCAAGTGTGCCTTTATCTACGTTAATAACGGCTTTCTAGTTCTTTATCTATTTCTGTCCTATAATAATGTTAAACCTTCCGATATCTATAATTCGGAACGTCGCTTCCGTAGTGCGACCAGCTAGGGTAGTCCTTAGTGGCACATAATGCGTAACACTCTTAGTATCTTGCCTGTTGTATGCTGAAATTCGCGTCGGCGATGCTAATTCCACTGGGTAACCGTATCCGTTTATTAGCTTCTGAACCAATCGATAGTAGATCGCGGCTCCGATAAGAGCTCCTATGTCGATAAAGGCCTTTAATTGAAGTGGTCGGTGCGAGCCTTCGAGGGGGTAGACCGTAATCAGAAGGATAATAGCGGTTTCCGTATTCACTTCTACAGCTGCCGAGAGCGGATCGTTACAACTGTTAATACTCCCTTCTTCTAGCGACGTAGTTTGTAGCGGTGCCCTATTGTCTATACTAGATAGGGGGCCTATCCGTCCAGCTACTCTTTTCCTAAGATTTGCAGTAGCACTCTACTATCTACGCTGTCGGTGTTGTTCGGAGCCAGCTCGATAGCTTAGATAGTCTTTCTTAGCGGCTGCGGCTTCGTAGCACGATATTCCTGCTTCTGCTAAGCCGTCGCTTGGCATCTCGTAGCGATATAGCTAGGCTTTCTGTACGCGTAGCAGGTAGGGACGAACGACGAACGCGACGAATAAGATAGCTGCTAGGGGGCTCTTCGGAAAGGTGCAGGGGGTCGTGTTGTTGGCGCCGTCGATAGCTTCTAGTTTGATTCGCGCGATGCCGATTTCGCGTGGGCGCTTAGGTTTTTGGCGGTAACTCTCGCTCGGTGCACAAAGTTCTTAAGGTCTTCGTCTTCTACTGAAGCTATAGCTGCAGCCAGTTTAGGGTTTAGCTTCTGCCTTAGTAAGTAGAGCCGCTTATCTTCTAACACTCTGGCTCTAATAGCATATTTTCGGAACAGTCCGTAGAATTCCTTAAACGTTAGCCGGTTTTAATAAATCTTGTCTAGCTGTTTACAGGCTGTCTTCTTTTATAAGGGGTCTCCGAAGCGTTAATCCAGCGCTTTAATCGCTTCTTTGGCGGTTACCTCTTCTAGGTCCGCTACTAACGAAAAAGCTTCACTCTCTAACCGCGATTCTAGGTAGGCTAGCCTGTCTTCTTTACTGTTTCCGGTCTAGTCTCGGTCTATCTTATTCTTTATCTTCTTCTTAAATGCCTCCTATTCTTTAGGGTCTCTGTCTCTAAACGCCGGTATGTTGGGTAGTAACATTATCGAGGTGCTACCTTAACTGTAGGCCGCCGGTAAGGCGGTCTCCACTTGTTCTTCTCGATGTAGCGGCGGCGCCGACGACGCCGCTGCATCTATGTTAGCTAACTAAGCCTTTTCCGCCTTTAGTTGTGCTAGTCAAATTACTACTTAGTTTTCTAGCACGTTGATAATAGTTTCTGCCGACTCCTTCTCGGCTATTACCACTTCTATTTCTTCTCTTAGTCGCCTGTTCTCTTCTATGTTCCTATAAAACTTCTTTTCGACGAAAGTAATAATATCGAACACCTTCTTAGCTCTATGTTCTGCTAGATACTCTTCTATTTTATCTAGCGTACGTGCGTACAGTTCGGTATAGCCCTCTATGCCCTTCTTCGCTTTGTCTATCTCTTCTTTTGTAAGGCCCTTAGTGGCCGTTCTATTGTAGAGGATGCTAGTACGCCTATCCCTCGGTCTGTTAGTCTTTCTCTTTCTGCTGTAGCCTGTAACGCCCCCCTCTACCGTTAAGAAGCTCTCTATAGCTGTCTTACGGTGCTTGATGTAACGCGGTACACTTGAGCCAAAAGGGACTGGTCAAGTAACTCGGAAGTGACTTGACCAATGTGTACCAGATATATGAACCTTGGCAAGGCATAGCGATGACACGGGCCAACCCACCCCGTATTACTACCCCCTGCGCTACAGGCTTACGACCTCGTACGTAGAGCTATAGATAATGTGACGCAGTACACTTAAGCCAAAAGGGACTGGTCAAGTAACTCGGAAGTAACTTAACTAATGTGTACCAGATATATAAACCTTGGCAAGGCATAGTAATGACACGGGCCAACCCACCCCGTATTACTACCCCCTGCGCTACAGGCTTACGACCTCGTAAGCTGCGCTTACTTACAGGCTACGTATGCTATTGCACAGCCCCCCTATGCAGCATACGCAATCAACCCCCCCCTAGCAGGTCTGCACATAGCCAGCTGGACCTTTACCGGGTCTGCCTTATTCTGTACGGAGTGGTGGACAAACGGACATACGTTAACGCTGCTTCCACTCTCCCGTTAAAAGATGCGCCCCCTAGGAATTGAACCCGGGCCTTTTATCGTACACTTTCAGCAGTTACTTCCGAGTTAAGTAATGTAACGCAGTACACTTAAGCCAAAAGGGACTGGTTAAGTAACTCGGAAGTGACTTGACCAATGTGTACCAGATATATGAACCTTGGCAAGGCATAGTAATGACACGGGCCAACCCACCCTGTATTAGTGCTAGTATTTGGTTTGGTGTGTATTATGCGCATGCGTTATTCGGGTAGCCGGATAGCTTAATGGACCCTTTCGCGCAGCGCAGAGTTAGTATAGTAAGTAAGTTCGAAATATAATAATCTAGGCATACAGATATAATTTAATACAGCCTTTTTAATAACTATATCTTGAACTAAAGAAGGAAAGGAATCTATGCGGCAGTAGGTAAGGGCTTTAGGGGTGGCGTGCCAAGGCCCGGCTCGGTCCAGAAGGTCTAAGCCGAAATTCCAAGGGTCTACCCTATCGCTTAGTCCTACCCCTTTCTGCCGCTGTAACAAAAGCTTAGCACTGATCCGGGCGCGCAGATATGATTCAATACGGCCTTTTTGATAACTATATCTCGAACTAAGGAGGGAAAGGAATTTATGTAGTGGTAGGTAAGAGCTTTAGGGGTAGCGTGCTAAGGCCCAGCTCAGTCCGGAAGGGCCGAGCCGAAATTCCGAGGATCCACCCTATTACTTAGTTCTACCCCTTTCTGCCGCCGCAACACTATCCCCCTCCCTTACCAGCGGTCGACCTCGACTGCTTACTTATCTGTTTCTCTTTTTTTTTGATTCTGCCGTTACCTCTTCGCTTTCTTCTATTTCGAAACTATCCCCTTTTTTTATCTTCTTTCTTCTTACATCGTCGCTATCTGACGTCTTTTACTTCGGCTTCTATCTGATCGGAAGAGCTATCTGATCTGAGCTGGCAGCCGTCTGAGCTGCAGCGAGGCTGGCCTGTACGCTGCTACAGAGGTCTATATAGATCTGTATACGGCTCTCCGTTTCTTCTTTCTTTTCTTCTCTACTAAGGCCTTAAGCGCTACTGCAAGGCTGCTTCGTTGGTGCCGGCTTCGTTCTTCGCTATTATAATCCGTCCAGCTAAGCCGGCGGGTAGTAATACGCAAAGGCGAAGCGCGGGGTCGCTAACGAAGTACGGCAGCAGTGGTAGGTAGTGGCCGAGTCGAGGACTCTGGCTAAGCGCTTCGCTACGATCGTTTCTGTCGGTTTTTCTACTAATAGAGCGGACGCGGTTTATTTTCTTTTTCCAGAACTATAAACTTCGGAGCTACTTAGGTTTCGGCTTCTCCGGATTCTGCGTATAGAACTCCTTTAGCAGCTCTATCGAATTCCGGAGATTCTCGATCGGATACTATTTATAGTCTTCTAGCTACCCCTTCTACGAGATCTTCGCTTTAATAGACTCCCTTATCTTTCTTACGTCTATTACGTCTTCTACCTCCTACTCTTCTTCTTTACCGTCTATCTCGACCGGTAGGGGTTTAGCGAACCCCCAATCCAGAAGACTGTCTTTAGGGTCTAAACTTAGCAGATCCGAATAAAAGACGTCGTAGATCCTAAACAATTTCGGTAGCTGGAGCCGATAAGTTACTAGCGATCTCTTTTCTACTATCTTGAACGGGCCTACGTGCTAGGGGTTAAGCTTGGCGTTGCCTTTTAGCCTTAGGTTCTGCGTGTTAAGCTATACCTTTTGGCCTTGCTCGAATTCTATTGGTAACCGCTTTCTATTAGCTCGAGTTACTATCTTCTTCTAAGCCGATTCTATCGCCTCCTTCGCTACCTTGATTGCTTCCTCTATTTAAGCCTTAAGTGCTTCGGCTGCGGCGGCGGCGACTCTCTTTAACGAAGTAGCAGTAGAAGATTCCGAAGAGCTAAGTTCGTTCGGCGGTTGAAAGCTTATCCTCGGAAGATAACTATAAGTTATCTTAAACGGCGCCAGTAAGGTAGCCTCTAACTGTGCTGAATTGGCGCAGAATTCGGCTATAGGCAACACCTTAACCCACTCTGCCTAATGATAACTGCAGAAGATTCGTAGATATTTTTCTATCTCGCAGTTAGCTACTTCGGACTAACTGTCGGTCTAAGGGTAAGCGGCTGTGCTGAGGTTTCTATAAATTCCGAGAGCTTGGTTGATAGCCTTCTATACATCGGCAGTAAATTAAGGACCCCTATCCGTAGTAATAGTGTCTGGCAGACCGTAGTGTTTCTATACGTGCTAAATCAGCATTCTCACTGTCTCTTCTGCAGTAGTTCCTTTATCCTTTGCTTAGTAGTGTTGCGGCGGCAGAAAGGGGTAGGACCGAGCGATAGGGCGGACCCTCGGAATTTCGGCTCGGCCCTTCCGCACCGAGCCGGGCCTTGGCACACAATCCCCAAAGCTCTCGCCTACTACTATATAGATTCCTTTCCCTCCTTAGTTCGAGATATAGTTATTAAAAAGGCCGTATTGAATCTTATCTGCATGCCCGGATTATTATATCTCGAACTCACTCACTACACTACTACCGCGCTACGAGAAAGGGACCGTTAAACTATCCGGACACCCGAATAACGCACGCGCAACACACAAACCAAACCAAACAACAGCACCGTAAGATAGCTATAGAGAGCTTCTTAACAGTAGAGAGCGGCGTTATAGGCCGAAGCAGAAGCAGAAGAGAAAAGACTAACAGAGCGAGTAGGCGCTCCAGTGTTATCGATAATAAGTTTATTATTAGAGGTTTTACAGCGGAAGAGACTGCAGAGATTAAGGAACGAATAAACGAATACAAGAAAATCTACGACTATATACTCGAGGAACTTAAAGATTACGTAAACGAGAACGGAGTAGGAAAGGTCTACGACAGTATAGACCTTATTAAGAAGCTGTTTTACAGAACCCTAGAAGAAAAGAGACAGTTAAGAGAGGAAATCGAGGCAGTAAGAGCTGAGAAGGAATCGGCAGAGACTATTATAGATATGCTAGAAAACTAAGCGGCGAACCGACTAGCACAAGTAAAGGCGATAAAGACTCAGTTAGCTGAGATGAAAGCAGCGATGTCGCCGCTACTGCGCTAAGAAGAACTAGTAGAGACCGTCTCGCCGGCGGCCTACAGTTAAGGCGGCACGCTAATAACGTTACTACTGGATCTACCGGCGTTTAGAGGCGGAGATCCTAAGGATTAGGAAGCATTTAAGAAGAAGATAAAGAACAAGATAGACTGCGACTACGCCGGAATTAGTGCCGGAGATAGATTAGCCTACCTGGAGTTACGATTGGAAGGCGAAGCTTTTTCGCTAGTAGCGGACCTGGAAGAGGTAACTGCTAAAGAAGCGATCAAAGCGCTAGATCAACGCTTCGGAGACCCCTTCCGGAAGAAGACGGTCTGTAAGCAGCTAGACAAGATTAACCAGAACCAACAGACGTTTAAGGAATTCTACAGGCTATTCCGAAAATATGCTATTAGGGCTAGAGTGTCGGGAGATAAGCAGCTCTACCTATTAAGGCAGAAGCTGAACTCCGAATTGGCCGCGGCTGAAGCGTCGGTAGAAGACGAAGACCTTAAGAGCTTCGTGCATCGAGCGAGAGTTACTGCGAGAAATCTAAGCGCTTACGCGAAATTACGCGAATCGAACTAGAAGCCGTTGTTAACGTAGGCGACGCGACCCCCTGCACCTTTCCGGAGAGCACCTCCGCAGCTATCTTATTAGTCACCGCGTTCGTCGTTCGTCCCTATATGCTACGCGTGTAGAAAGCCTGGCTATATCGCTACGAGATGCCAAGCAACGGCCTAACAGAAGTAGGAGTATCGTGTTATAAAGCAGCCGCAGCAGCCGAGAAAGACTATACAAGCTATCGAGCTGGCTCCGAACGACACCGACAGCGTAGACAGTAGAGTGCTACTAAGAATCCTAGGAAAAGACTAGCTGGATAGATAGGCCCCCTATCCAGCATAGACGATAGGGCACTAACAAGAACTACGTTACTAGAAGAAGAGAGTGTTAACAGCTGCAACGATCCGCTCTCGGCGGCAGTGGAAGTAAATACGGAAACGGCTATTATCCTTCTAATTACCGTCTACCCCCTCGATGGATCGAGCAAACCACTTTAGCTAAGAGCTTTTATCGACACGGGAGCCCTTATCGGAGCAGCGATCCATTATCGATTAGTTCAAAAGCTAATAAAAGGATACGGCTATCCAGTAGAGCTAGCGTCGCCGACACAGATTTCGGCATACAACGGACAGGAAACTAAGAGTGTTACGCACTATATGCCATTAAAGACCACCTTAGCAGGTCTCACTACAGAAGCGACGTTCCGAATTATAGATATCCGAAGGTTTAACATTATTATAGGACAGAAATAGATAAAGAACTAGAAAGCCGGATAAAGAACCAGAAAGCCGTTATTAACGTAGGTAAAGGCACCCTTAGATTCAAAAACCAGCAGACCGAAATCGCTAATACGGATATAGAGGGCTGGAAGGTGCTGGAAGCTAGGCTTGGCAGGGCTAGGCTTGGCGCACACTCAAATACCTCCACCTCCGCTTGTATATAGATTCTTCCCTCTCCAGCCTTGGATATAGTTATCAAAGACGGGTATTAACCTTGCGTCTACTGCAGTCAGATCATTATATCCAAGGCTTACTTCAATAACACCTGCACTACGCGAAAGAGCCCGTTAAATTACATCCAGGTACTCGATTAACGTACGTGCAATCGACAACCCAGAGTGTGTACTGCAGATGTACAAAGGAGGCCGTTGAATTACATCCGGTTACTTAATTGTGCGTATGCATACTACTCTACCCCCTCCCCTAATCGAGAAGAAGAGAGAGTTTTAGGGAAGAGAGTGCCCCTACGAGTAGATCGCAAGTTTTGAAGAAGAACGAGAGAGCGACGAGAACGAGAGCGACAAGAACGAGAGCGACGAGAACGAGAGCGACGAGAAGGTCGAGAAGAACGAGAAGGTTGAGAAGGACGATATAGGAGCGACGAGGACGAGGAGCGAGAGCGAGGAGCGAGAGCAACGACGACGACAAGACGCACCTAGCAGGACCTAGGGCGACGACATTCGTTTTTTTTTGGGTCTTTAACAGACTATTCTATTCAGACAAGGCCTATCGAGACAGTTCAGCAAGGCAAAGCGACACCGGCCTATTAAGACGTACGGCCAGCCAGCGATCGAGGCGTACGTTCAACAATCGCGACAATTAGGGACAAGACAAGCAGCATATTCAGCAATCAAGGTATGCAGTTTGGTACAAGGCAAAGTACGAGCGCAATCGAGGTACGAGCGACAAGAGCAGTACGAGCATACAGGCAATACAGCTGCTGCAGACAACAAAGCACAAGGCAGAGCACCCAGCTACAGAGCACCTAGGCATAGGTACAAGGCAATTGCAGACAACACAGGTGCAGACAACACACAGGTACAGACAACACATAGGTGCAGACAACACACATTGTTCAGGTTCAGAAGAGCACAAGGCAGAGCACAAGGCACGGCTGCAGAGCACTAGCTGCAGAGCACCAGCTGCAGAGCACGAGCACTAAGGTACGAGCACCTAGGCAGAGCACTAGGCAGAGCACCAGGCAGAGCACTAGGCAAAGCGACGGTCTGAGAAGCGACGGCTTAAGAAGCGACGGCTCGAGAAGCGACCGTCGAGAAGCGACCGTCGAGAAGCGACCGTCGAGAAGCGACAGCTCGAGAAGCGACAGTTCAGAAGCAGCACGTGTTTGCAAAGCGACCTCTACAAGCCCTCTACAAGCCTCTACGACCTTCCGAGACCTCTGCAGCTGCGACCTCCGAGACCTCTGCAGCTGCGATCTCCGCGACCCTGACGACCTCTAAGACCTCTGCGTCCGTTCGAAAAGCGACGGCTTAAGAAGCGACGGTTCGAGAAGCGAGCGACGGCTTAAGAAGCGAGCGACGGCTTAAGAAGCGAGCGACCGTCGAGAAGCGACCGTCGAGAAGCGACCGTCGAGAAGCGACCGTCGAGAAGCGACCGTCGAGAAGCGACCGTCGAGAAGCGACCGTCGAGAAGCGACCGTCGAGAAGCGACCGTCGAGAAGCGACCGTCGAGAAGCGACCGTCGAGAAGCGACCGTCGAGAAGCGACCGTCGAGAAGCGACCGTCGACAAGCGAGCGACCGTCGACAAGCGAGCGACCGTCGAGAAGCGAAATACGTAGGCTGTGACCTCTGCGACCTCTGGAAGCCTCCGCGACCCCGACAATCTCTGCGACCTCTGCGACCTCTGCGACCTCCGCGGCCTCCGCGGCCCTAACAACCTCTGCAGCCGCGACCTCTGAGAATTCTGCAGCCTTGACAAGGCACGAGATTAAGGCACCAAAGTAACGGCAAAAAGGCACGAGATCAAAGCTCAAAAAGGCACCAATTAAGGCACCAAAGTAACGGCAAAAAGGCACGAGATTAAGACTCAAAAAAGCACGAGATTAAGACTCAAAACGCACAGAAATTGAAGCTCAAAAGCGACCTTAAAAGCGACCTGTTTTGGAGCAACCTGATTGGCCGATAGCGAAGCTGAATTTGCGACCCCTACGACCTGGTTTGGCACGACGCGACCTGGTTTAGCTGATTGCGATTGATAGGCTAATTGCGATTAAGGGCAATCGCTGGTTAGGGAGGGCGGTAGTAATACAGATGTAGAGGGCTGGAAGGTGCTGGAAGCTAGGCTTGGCAGGGCTAGGCTTGGCGCACACTCAAATACCTCCACCTCTGCTTGTACATAGATTCTTCCCTCTCTAGCCTTGGATATAGTTATCAAAGACGGGTATTGACCTTGCGTCTACTGCAGTCAGATCAATCGCCGCCGAATCGGTTACAGTCGCCAACGCCAAACCGAACGTTACGACCATCGAAGTAGCTCTAAAGGATAGTTCCGACCCTTAAGACACGATCGGAATAATAAGTTCAGAAGCTTTAACGACCCTCGCGAGGTCGCCAGACAACTAAATTTACACTATCTTAATAAAAGACATCGAAGACTACTGGAAGATAATACCAGAAGAAGAAGTGGATCTATTAGAGGTGTTACCGAAAGAACTCTATAGCTACACTAATGTGTTCTCGAAAGCAGACTCTAACCTACTGCCGCTCTACCGACCGGAATATAACAACAAGATCCGGTTGAAAGAAGAAGCCGCGCTGCTAAGAACCAAACCCCTAAGACGCTTATCGCCGGCCGAGCTAGACTAGGTAGAAGTGTTTGTTCGAGAGAATCTAGCGAAGAAGTTCATTACGCCAAGCTTAGCAGAATATGCGTTACTAATTCTTTTCGTACGGAAACCTGGAGGTAGTCTCCGACTGTACGTAGATTACCGTAGCCTTAATAAGGTTACTAAGAGAGATGTGTATCCGCTGCCTCTAATTAATAAGACTATACAAAGGGTAGCAAAGGCTAAATAGTTCAGCAAGCTGGATATTCGCTAAGCGTTCTATCGGTTAAGGAACGAGGAAGGACAAACGGAAGACCTTACAACATTCGCTACGCGTATAGGTAATTTCAAGTAGCTAGTAATGCCTTTCGGACTTACCAACGCGCCGGCTATGTAGCAACGCTTTATAAACTACACCTTTATAGACATGCTAGAACGGTTCGTTTCTATCTACTTAGACGACATTCTAATCTACACCGAAGGAACGAGAGAGCAACATACGGACTACATTAAGAGGGTGTTAAAGAGACTCCGCAAGGCCGGATTAAACGCGGACACGAAGAAGAGCGAGTTCTACTAGACCGAAGTCAAATACCTCGGTCTTATCGTAGGAAGAGAAGGAATTCGGATAGATCCATCGAAAGTGGCCGCCGTCGCGGAATAGAAGCAACCGACATCCGAAAACACTACGCAAATCAGAGCGTTTCTCGGATTCTGCAGCTACTATTAACGGTTTATTAAGAACTTCAGTAAGATAGCGAGACTACTAAACGAAGCATTAAAGAAGGAGGCCGCTGGCCTATAGAACGAGAGGTGCATAGAAGCCTTTAACTAGCTAGAGGAGGCGGTAGCCTTAGCGCCAGTGCTGGCGCACTTCCGACTAGAAAAGACGATCTATGTAGAAACGGACGCTTCCGACACAGTAACAGCAGGGGTCCTTTCTTAATACGCTAACGACGACGAGACTCTCCATCCGGTGGCTTTCTTTAGCAAGTCTATAAATAATGCTAAGAGGAACTACGCTATCTATAATAAAGAACTGTTGGCCATTATTCAGGCTTTCGAGGAGTGGAAACCGGAGCTTATAGCTAGACAGAGCACGGTCCAGGTCCTTACGGACCACCAGTCACTAACCTACTTTATAAAGACGCAGAAGCTATTACGCCGCTAGGCTAGGTAGGCTGCCTACTTGTCCGGATTTGACTTTAAGATTACTTATCGACCTAGAGCTTAAAATGGAAAGGCTAATGCGCTAACGAGAAGAGAAGGAAAGACCAGCTGCGCGAAAGAAGACCCGAAGATGTTTCAGAAAGTGCTAACAGAACGAATAGTAGACGCCGAGGTGTTAAAAGAGGTAGGGATCTGTACGATGGAGCCGCCGATTAAAGAAGAGACGCTGTACGAGAAAGTGGAACGGCTTAATCAGCAGCAGAAGCTCGGCAAAACCTGCTTAGGGAAACTAATCGTTCCGGAAGAACTAATTACAGAGGTTATCCGGCTGGTCTATAGTTCTAAAGATGTTGGTTACGCAGGATCGAAGAAGACGATAGAAGCCGTAAGAACGACCTACTAGTTTCTACGAATCTTCGGGCAGATATATCGGTTTATTACTAACTGTTACGCATGCCGAGCAGCGAAGCCACGTTACGGCCTTCCGGCCGGCCTGTTGAAGCTACTTCTAATCCCGGAGAAACTATAGCAGCACATTATAATAGATTTCGTAACCGCCCTGCCGGATTCCGATAGATATAACGCTACGCTTAATGTAGTGGATTGACTAAGCAAAGAACGCCATTTTATCCCCTACAGAGCTAAGGATAAAGGAACTACTGCGGAAGAAACAGCGAGAATGCTGATCCAGCACGTGTGGAAGCACTACGGCCTGCCGGACACTATCACTACAGATAGGGGTCCTCAATTCACCGCCGACGTATAGAAAGCTATTAACCAAGCCCTCGGAATTCGTAGAAAGCTCAGCACGGCCGCTCACCCTTAGACCGACAGCCAGTCTAAAGTAGCTAACCGAGAGATAGAGAAATATCTAAGAATCTTCTGCAGCTATTATTAAGCAGAATGGGTTAAGGTGTTGCCGATAGCCGAATTCTGCGCCAATTCTGTACGATTAGAAGCTACATTACTGGCGCCGTTCGAGATAACCTACAGTTATCTTCTAAGGATAAGCTTTTAACCGCCAAACGAGCCCGGCCCTTTAGAACCTTCTACCGCCACCTCGTCGAAGAGAATCGCTACAGCAGCAGCAGAAGCGCTTAGATCTCAGATAGAAGAAGCGATTAGGGTAGCAAAGAAGGCGATAGAATCGGCTTAGAAAAAGATAGTAACTCGAGCTAATAGAAAGAGGTTACCGATAGAATTTAAGGAAGGCCAAAAGGTATAGCTTAATACGCGGAAACTAAGGCTAAAAGGCAACGCGAAGCTCAACCCTCGTTACGTAGGTCCGTTCAAGATAGTGGAAAAGAGGTCGCTAGTAACCTACCGGCTCCAGCTGCCGAAATCGTTCCGGATCTACGATGTCTTCCATTCGGACCTGTTAAGTTTAGACCCTAAAGACGGCCTTCCGGAACAGGGGTTCGCCGAACCCCCGTCGGTAGAGATAAACGGCGAAGAAGAAGAGTAGGAGGTAGAAGATGTAATCGATATAAGAAAACGAAGAGGATCTATCGAAGCGAGGATCTTATAGAAAGGATAGCTAGAAGACTACGAATAGTATCCGGCCGAGAACCTCCGGAATTCGGCGGCGGTGCTAAGAGAATTTTACGTCCGGAATCCGAGAAAGCCGCAACCCGAGTAGCTAGAAAATTAATAAATCTAGAAGAAGAAGAAAAGCCGCGTCCGCTCTATCGATAAAGAAACCGATAAAGACGATCGTAGCGGTCGCTTCGCCGGAGTCTTCGACTCGGCTACCACCTATCTTCGCATCGGCAGGCAGCTCGCCGACGCTTTAAGCCGGCGTCGGCGCCGCCGGCCCTACGATAGGTAAGGGCTTTAGTAGAGAAAGAAAAAGAAGAAGACGGCGAAAGGCAGATAGATCTATATAGACCTACGAGACGGCGTATAGACCGGTCAAGCTGCAGCTCGGGTAACCGCTAGCTCCGATCAGATGGAACGGATCAGATGGACGACAAGTGAAGACGTCAGATAGTAACGATGTAAAAAAAAAAAAAAAAATTGGAGGAACAGATAACTAAGCGGTCGAGGGCGACCGCTAATAAGGGAGGGGGGTGGTGTTGCGGCGGCAGAAAGAGGTGGGACCGAGCGATAGGGCGGACCCTCAGAATTTCGGCTCGGCCCTTCCGGACCGAGCTGGGCCTTGGCACACCACCCTCAAAGCTCTCGCCTACTACTATATAGATTCCTTTTCCTCCTCAGTTCGAGATATAGTTATCAAAAAGGCCGTATTGAATCTTATCTGCGTGCCCGGATCAGGTAGGGGATGAAGTAGCGTTCTTTGCTTAGTCGATCCACTACATTAAGCGTAGCGTTATATCTACTAGAGTCCGGCAGGCCGGTTACGAAATCCATCGTAATATACTGCTATAGTTTCCTAGGGATTTGAAGTGGCTTTAATAGACCGGCCGGAAGGCCATAACGTAGCTTCGCAACTCGGCATACGTAGCAATTAGCAATAAACCGGTAGATACGCTCGAAGATTCGCGGAAACCAGTAGACCGTCCTTACGGCTTCTATCGTCTTCTTAGAGCCAGCGTAGCCAACATCCGTAGAACTATGGACTAGCTGGACGACCTCTGTAATTAGTTCTTCTGGAACTATTAGCTTCCCTAAACTAGTTTTGCCGAGCTTCTGTTGCTAGTTAAGCCGCTCTACTTTTTCGTAGAGAGTCTCTTCCTCCGTCGCTGGCTCTACTGCGCAGACCCCTACCTCTTTCAACACCTCGGCATCTACTATTCGCTCGGTTAGCACCTTCTGGAACATGTTTAGATCTTCCTTCGCGCAGCTGGTCTTCCCTTCTCTTCTTGTTAACGCGTCGGCCTTTCCATTTTAAGCTCTGGGTCGATAGGTAATCTTAAAGTCGAATCCGGATAAGTAGGCAGCCTACCGAGCTTGGCGGCGTAACAGCTTCTGCGTCTTTATAAAGTAGGTAAGCGACTGGTAGTCTGTAAGGACCTAGACTGTACTCTGTCTAGCTATAAGCTCTGGCTTCCACTCTTCGAACGCCTGTATAATAGCTAATAGTTCTTTGTCGTAGATAGCGTAGTTCCGTTCGGCCTTAGTTATAGACTTGCTAAAGAAGGCCACCGGATAGAGGGTCTCGCTATCGTTAGCGTATTAAGAAAGGAGCCCTGCTGTTACTGTGTTAGAACGGTCCGTTTCTACGTAGATTATCTTTTCCAGTCGAAAGTGCGCCAGTACTAGCGCCGAGGCCACCGCTTCTTCTAGTCGATTGAAAGCCTCTGTGCACTTCTTCTTCTATAGGCCGGCGGCCTCCTTCTTTAATGCTTCGTTTAGGGGTCTCGCTATCTTGCTAAAGTCCTTAATAAACTGCCGATAGTAGCTGCAGAATCCGAGAAACGCTCTGATTTGTGTAGTGTTTCCGGATTTCGGCTGCTTCTATTCCGCTACAGCAGCGACTTTCAAAGGGTCTATCCGAATTCCCTCTCTTCCGACGATAAGGCCGAGATATTTGACTTCGGTCTAATAAAACTCGCTCTTCTTCGTGTCCGCGTTTAATCCGACTTCGCAGAGTCTCTTTAGCACCCTCTTAATGTGGTCCGTATGTTGCTCTCTCGTTCTATTAGTGTAGATAAGAATGTCGTCTAAGTAGATAGACACGAACTATTCTAGAATGTCTATAAAGGTATAGTTTATAAATCGTTGCTATACCGCCGGCGCGTTGCTAAGTCCGAAAGGTATTACTAACTACTTGAAATTGCCTATGTTGCGACGGCAGAAAGGGGTGGGACTAAGTAATAGGGTGGACCCTTAGAATTTCAGCTCGGCCCTTCTGGACCGAGCCGGGCCCTGGCACACCACCCCTAAAGCTCTTACCTACTACTATATAGATTCCTTTCCCTCCTTAGTTTAAGATATAGTTATCAAAAAGGCTGTATTGAATCGTATCTGCGTGCCCGGATTATTATATCTTAAACTTACTTACTACACTAACTCCGCGCTGCGCGAAAGGAACTATTGAACTATCCAGACACCCGAATAACGCACGCGCACTACATATACCAAACCAAACACCAGCACTGTAAGAAAGCTATAGAGAGCTTCTTAACGGTAGAGGGCGGCGTTACAGGCCGCAGCAGAAAGAGAAAGACTAACAGACTAAGGGATAGGCGTACCAGCATCCTCGACGATAGAATAGCTACTAAGAGCCTTATAGAAGAAGAGATAGATAAAGCGAGAAAGGGCACAGAGAGCTATGCCGAACTGTACGCATGCAAGCCGGAGGAAATAGAAGAGTATCTGGCAGAAAATAGAGCTAAGGAGGTGTTTGACATTATTACCTTCGTCGAAAAGAAGTTTTACAGGAACATAGAAGAGAACAGGCGACTAAGAGATAAAATGGAAGCGGTAATAGTCGAGAAGGATTCGGCAGAAACTATTATCGACATACTAGAAAACCAAGCGGCAAACCGACTAGCACAACTAAAGGCGATAAAGACTTAGTTAGCTAAGATGGAAGCAGCGATGTCGTCGGCGCCGCTACTACATCGAGAAGAACAAGCAGAGACCGCCTTACTGACGGCCTACAGTTACGGTAGCACGCCGATAACGTTACTACCTAACCTACCGGCGTTTAGGGGCAGAGACCCTAAAGATTAGGAAGCATTTAAAAAGAAAATAAAGAATAAGATAGACTGCGATTACGCCGGAAGCAGTGCAGGAGACAGATTGGCATACCTGGAATCGCGACTAGAAGGTAAAGCTTTTTCGTTAGTAGTAGACCTAGAAGAGGTAACTGCCAAAGAAGCGATCAAAGCGCTAGATCAACGCTCGGAGATCTATTCCGAAAGAAGACAGCTCGTAAACAATTAGATAAGATCAACCAGAACCGGCAGACGTTTAAGGAGTTCTACAGACTGTTCAGAAAATATGCTATTAGAGCCAGAGTGTTAGAAGATAAGCAGCTCTACCTACTAAGGCAGAAGCTAACCCCTAAATTGGTCGCAGCTATAGCATCAGTAGAAGACGAAGACCTTGAAAGCTTCGTGCACTAAGCAAGAGTTACCGCTAGAAACCTAAGCGCTTACGCGAAATCGCGCGAATCGAACTAGAAGCTGTCGACGACGCTAACAACACGACCCCCCGCACCTTTCCGGAGAGCACCTTAGCAGCTATCTTATTCGCTGCGTTTGTCGTTCATCCCCACCTGCTACGCGTATGGAAAGCCTGGCTATATCGCTACGAGATGCCAAGCGACGGATTAGCAGAAGCAGGAGTATCGGGCTACAAAGCAGCAGCCGCTAAGAAAGACTATCCAAGCTATCGAGCCGGCTTAGAACGACACTGGCAGTGTAGACGGTAGAGTGCTACTAATGATCTTAGTAATCTGACTGCAGTAGATGCAAGGTCAATACCCGTCTTTAATAACTATATCCAAGGCTAGAGAGGGAAGAATCTACATACAAGTAGAGGTAGAGGTATTTAAGTGTACGCCAAGCCTAGCCCTGCCAAGCCTAGCTGCCAGCTGTCTATATCTACATCCGTATCACTACCGCCCTCCCTAACCAGCGATTGTCCACAATCGCAATCAGCCAAACCAGGTCGCAGATATCGAGTCAAACCAGATCGTAGGTGCCAAACCAGGTTATTGTGCCAAACCAGGTCGCATTGTGCCAGACCAGGTTACAGGGTCGGTCGTATCAAACTAGGTCCTAAAGGTCGTGCTAAACCAGGTCGCAGAGGTCGGCAGGGTCGCAAATTCAGCTTCGCTATCGGCCAATCAGGTCGCTCCAAAACAGGTCGCTTTTAAGGTCGCTTTCGAGGTCGCTTTTAAGCTTCAATTTCCGTGCGTTTTAAGTCTCAATCTCGTGCCTTTTTAAGCCTTAATCTCGTGCCTTTTTAAGCCTTAATCTCGTGCCTTTTTGGCGTTGCTTTCGGCCTTAATTGGTGCCCTGTTTGGTGCCTTGTTTAGTGCCTTGTTTGGTGCCTTGCCAAGGCTGCAGAATTCTCAGATTGTCGCGGAGGTCGCGGAGGTTGCGGCTGTAGATGTCGTTTGTCGCAGAGGTCGCTTTAGAACTTCAATTTCCATGCCTTTTTGCCGTCGCTTTCGGCCTCGATTGGTGCCTTGTTTGGTGCCTTGCTAAGGCTGCAGAATTCTCAGATTGTCGCAGAGGTCGCAGAGGTCGCAGAGGTTCGCGAAGGTCGTAGAGGTCGCGGAGCTCGCAGAGGTCGCAGAGTCGCAGAGGTTGCAACCTATAGATGTCGCTTCTCGACAGTCGCTCGCTTCTTAGACGGTCGCTTCTCGACAGTCGCTTGCTTCTTAGACGGTCGCTTCTCGACAGTCGCTTCTTAGACTGTCACTTTGCCTGTACTTTGCCTGTGTTGTCTGTAGCAGCTCTGTATCGTCTGCAGCTTGTGCTGTGCAGCTCGTGCTGTACCTGTGCTTGCCTGTGTTGTCTGTAGCTGTGCCTGCCTAGGGGCTCTGCCTAGTGCTCTGCCTTGTGCTCTTCTAAACCTGAACAGTATGTGTTGTCTGCAGCTGTCTGTTGCCTGCAGCTGCCTGTTGTCTGCAGCTGCCTGTTGTATACAGCAGCCCTGTCTGCCCTGTGTTGCCTGCATCTGCTGTGTCTGCCTGCAGCAGCCCTGTCTGCCCTGTATTGCCTGCAGCAGCCCTGTTGTCTGCAGCAGGTCGCAGAGGTCGCGGAGGTCGCAGCCTACGTATGTCGCTTCTCGACGGTCGCTTCTCGGACGGTCGCTTCTCGGACAGTCGCTTCGCCTGTGCTTTGCCTGTGCTCTGCCTTGAACTGTCTTGTGCTCTGCCTTGTACTGTCTGCAGCAGCTGTGCCTAGAGCTAGCTGTGCCTGCTTGCAGCAGCTCTGTATTGTCTGCACCTGTATTGCCTGTAGCTATGCCCTCTATTGTCTGCAGCAGCTGTACCTGTCTGTAGCTGCTGTACCTGTCTGTAGCTGCTGTACCTGTCTGTGGCTGCTGTACCTGTCTGTAGCTGCTGTGCCTCTGTTGTCTGCAGCTATGCCTGCCTAGTGCTTAGGGCTCGCTGGTACTTGGGGCTCGCTAGTGCTTGGGGCTCGCTAGTGCTTGGGGCTCGCTGGTGCTTGGGGCTCGCTGGTGCTTGGGGCTCGCTAGTGCTTAGGCTGTCGCAATTGTCGGTTGTCTCGTCGCAATTGGCCTTGTCTGAATAGAACAGTCTGTTAAAGACCCGAAAAAACGAATGTCGTCGCCCTAGGTCCTGCTAGGTACGCTCTCGTCGTCGTCGCTCCGTCCTCGTCGCTCCTACATTGTCCTTCTCGTCCTTCTCGTCGCTCTCGTCGCTCTCGCTCTTCTTCAAAACTCGTGATCTACTCGTAGGGGCACTCTCTTCCCTAAAACTCTCTCTTCTTCTCGATAGGGGCACTTCTCTTCCCTAAAATTCTCTCTTCTTAATAGGGGCACTTCTCTTCCCTAAAACTCTTTCTTCTTCTTCTCGATTAGGGAAGGGGGTAGAGTAGTATGCATATATACGATTAAGTAACCGGATATAATTCAACGGCCTCCTTCGTACATCTGCAGTACGTACGTTATTCGAGTACCCAGATATAATTCGACGGGCTCTTTCGCGTAGTGCAGGTTGGGTGTTGGGTTTAAGCCTTGGATATAATAATCTGACTTCAGTAGATGCAAGGTTAATACCTGTCTTTAATAACTATATCCAAGGCTAGAGAGGGAAGAATCTACGTACAAGTGGAGGTAGAGGTATTTAAGTGTACGCCAAGCCTGGCCCTGCCGAGCCTAGCTGCTAGCTGTCTACATCCACATCTGTATTACTTAGGAAAAGACCAGCTAGACGGATAGGCCCCCTATCCAGCGTAGACAATAGGGCACTAGAGCGATCCGCGCCACCGGAATATAGAAGCATTAACAGTTGTAGCGATCTGCTCTCGGCGGCTGTAGAAGTGAATACAGAAACTGCTATTATCCAGTAGAGCTAGCGTTGCCGACGCGAATTTCGGCATACAACGGACAAGACACAGAGAGTGTTACGCATTATATGCCGCTAAGGACTACCCTAGCTGGTCGCACTACGGAAGCTACGTTCCGAATTATAGACATCGGACGGTTCGACATTATTATAGGGCAGAAATAGATAAAAAACTAGAAAGCTGTTATTAGCGTAGGCGAAGGCACGCTAGGGTTTAAAGACCAGCAGAGCGGAGTCGCCGCCGAATCGGTTACCGTCGTCGCCGCGAAATCGGACGCTACGACTATCGAAGCGGTTCCAAAAGATCGACCCGACCCTCTAGACACGATCGGAACAATAAGCTCGGAAGCTTTAACGACCCTCGCGAGGTCGCTGGACAATAAGATTTACGCTATCTTAATAAAGGACATCGAAGACTACTAGAAGATAATAGCGGAATAAGAAGTGGATCCGCTAGAGGTGTTACTGCAAGAACTCTATAGCTATACTAACGTGTTCTCGAAGGCTGATATGGGGTGGGTTGGCCCATGTCATTACTATGCCTTGCCAAGGTTTATATATCTGGTACACATTGGTCAAGTCACTTCCGAGTTACTTGACCGGTCCCTTTTGGCTTAAGTGTACCGCGTTACATCACTTAACTCGGAAGTAACTGCTGAAAGTGTACGATAAAAGGCCCGGGTTCAATTCCTAGGGGGCGCATCTTTTAACGAGAGTGGAAGCAGCGTTAACGTATGTCCGTTTATCCACCACTCTGTACAGAATAAGGCAGACCCGGTAAAGGTCCAGCTGGCTGTATGCAGACCTGCCGGGGGGGGATTGATTGCGTATGCTGCATAGGGGAGCTGTGCAATAGCATACGTAGCCTGTAAGTAAGCGCAGCTTACGAGGTCGTAAGCCTGTAGCGCAGGGGGTAGTAATACGGGGTGGGTTGACCCGTGTCATTACTATGCCTTGCTAAGGTTTATATATCTGGTACACATTGGTTAAGTCACTTCCGAGTTACTTGACCAGTCCCTTTTGGCTTAAGTGTACCGCGTTACATCAAAGGCTAACTCCAACCTCCTGCCGCTCTACCGACCAGAATATAACAACAAGATCTGGCTGAAAGAAGGAGCCGCGTTGCCGAGAACCGAACCCCTAAGACGCTTATCGCCGGCCGAGCTGGACTAAGTAGAGGTGTTCGTCTAAGAAAACCTAGCGAAGAAGTTTATTACGCTAAGCTCTACGGAATATACGTTACCGATTCTTTTTATACGGAAACCCAGAGGTAGTCTCCGACTGTGCGTAGATTACTGTAGCCTTAATAAGGTTACTAACAGAGATGTGTATCCGCTGCCGCTAATTAACGAGACTATATAACGAGTAGCTAAAGCTAAGTAGTTCAGCAAGCTGGATATTCGCTAAGCGTTCTACCGATTAAGGAACGAGAAAGGGCAAACAGAAGATCTTACGACATTCACTATGCGTATAGGCAATTTCAAGTAGTTGGTAATGCCTTTCGGACTTACTAACGCACCGGCAGTGTAGCAACGCTTTATAAACTACACCTTTATAGACATACTAAAACGGTTCGTGTCTATCTACTTAGACGACATTCTTATCTACACTAATAGAACGAGAGAACAACATACAGACTACATTAAGAGGGTGTTAAAGAGACTCTACAAGGTCGTATTAAACGCAGATACGAAGAAGAGTAAGTTCTATTAGACCAAAGTCAAATATCTCGGTCTTATTATCGGAAGAGAAGGAATTTAAATAGACACCTCTAAGGTCGCTGCTGTCGCAGAATAGAAGCAGCCGAAATCCGGAAATACTACATAAATTAGAGCGTTTCTCGGATTCTGCAGCTACTATCGACAGTTTATTAAGGACTTTAGCAAGATAGCGAGACCCCTAAACGAAGCATTAAAGAAGGAGGCCGCTAGCCTATAGAATAAGAAGTGCACAGAAGCTTTTATTAGACTAAAAGAAGCAGTAGCCTCGGCGCCGGTTCTAGCGCACTTCCGACTAGAAAAGACGATCTATGTAGAAACGGACGCTTCCGACGCAGTAACAGCAGGGGTTCTTTCTTAATATGCTAACGACGGCGAGACCCTCTATCCGGTGGCCTTCTTTAGCAAGTCTATAACTAAGGCCGAACGGAACTACGCTATCTACGATAAAGAACTGTTAGCTATTATATAGGCATTCGAAGAGTGGAAGCCGGATCTTATAGCCGGAAAGAGCACAGTCCAGGTCCTTACGGACTACCAGTCGCTTACCTACTTTATAAAGACGCAGAAGCTATTACGTCGCTAGGCCCGGTAGGCCGCCTACTTATCCGGATTCGACTTTAAGATTACCTATCGACCTAGAGCTTAAAATGGAAAGGCTAACGTACTAACGAGAAGAGAAGGAAAGACTAGCTACGCGAAAGAAGA
This sequence comes from Pseudocercospora ulei, assembly GCA_016165855.1. Classification (NCBI taxonomy): domain Eukaryota; kingdom Fungi; phylum Ascomycota; class Dothideomycetes; order Mycosphaerellales; family Mycosphaerellaceae; genus Pseudocercospora; species Pseudocercospora ulei. The sequence goes on from JACWNB010000004.1 coordinate 6,881,695, forward strand.
TCTGAACATGTTTTAGAAGATGTTAACCGAACGGATAGTAGACGCCGAGGTGTTAAAAGAGGTAGGGATCTGTGCGATAGAGCCGCTAACCGAGAAAGAGACGCTCTACGAAAAAGTAGAGCGGCTTAACCAGCAGCAGAAGCTTAGCAAAACCAGCTTAGGGAAGCTAATAGTTCCAGAAGAACTGATCACAGAGGTTATCCAGTCGGTCTACGGCTCTAAAGACGTTAGTTACGCCAGCTTAAAGAAGACGATAGAAGCCGTAAGGACGATCTACTGGTTTCTGATCTGGGCACGCAGATATGATTCAATACGGCCTTTTTGATGACTATATCTCGAACTGAGGAGGGAAAGGAATCTATGTGGTGGTGGTGGTGGGCTTTCGTGGTGGTGGTGCCAAGGCCCGGCTCGGCCCTTCCGGGCCGAGCCGAAATTCCAAGGGTCTACCCTATTACTCAGTCCCACCCCTTTCCACCGCCGCAACACCACCCCCCTCCCTTACTAGCGGTCGCCCTCGACCGCTTAGTCACCCTATCTATCCGAAAATCTTCACTGTTTTTTTTTTTCGTCTCCTTCTCGAAAATCCCCTCCAACGCCGACGTTACCTCTTCTGTCTTCCATCAAAAACAACGTTCTCTTTATCGCTTCTTCAATTTCTTACGTCGTCGGCGTCTAAAGTCCTTCACTTGGCGTCTATGTAATCGACGCTATCTGATCTGATCCGCGGTCTTCTGAGCTGCAGCTTAGCTGGTCTGTACGTCGCCTCGGAGGTCTATATAGATCCGTCTGCAGCGTCGTTTCTTCTTCTTCTTTTTCTTCCCTACTAAAGTCCTTACCCAATCGTAGGGGCGGCAGCGCTGGCATGCCACAGCGTCGGCAAGCTTCCTGCCGCACTGCCGATAGGTAGTGGACGAGTCAAAGACCTCCCCGAGGCGACCGTTACGATCGTTTTTATCGGCTTCCGCGTCGGTGGAGCGGACGCGGCTTTCTTCTTTTTCCGGAACGATCAGCTTCAGAGCCATTCGGGTTTCGGCTTTTTCAGGTTCCACCTGTAGAACTCTCTTAGCAGCTCCGCCGAATTCCGCAGGTTCTCGATCGGATACTATTCGTAGTCTTCCGGCTACCCCTTCTACGAGATCTTCGCTTTAATAGACCCCCTTATCTTCTTTACGTCTATTACATCTTCTACCTCCCATTCTTCTTCCTTACCGTCTATCTCGATAGGCAGGGGTTCGGCGAAGCCCTGCTCCGGCAGGCCGTCTTTAGGGTCCAAGCTTAACAGGTCCGAATAGAAGACATTGTAGATCCGGAACGATTTCGGTAGCTGGAGCCGATAGGTTACCGGCGACCTCTTTTCTATTATCTTAAACGGACCTACGTAGCGTAGATTGAGCTTGGCGTTGCCTTTCAGCCTTAGGTTTCGCGTGTTAAGCCATACCTTTTGGCCTTCTTCGAATTCTAGTAGTGACCTTTTTCTATTAGCTCGAGTTACTATCTTCTTCTAAGTCGATTCTATCGCCTTCCTCGCTACCTTAATAGCTTCTTCTATTTGAGCCTTAAGTGCTTCAGCTGCGGCGGCAGCGACTCTCTTTGACGACGTAGCGGTGGATAGTTCCGCGGAGCTAGGTTCGTTCGGGGGTTGGAAGCTCATCCTCAGAAGATAGCTATGTGTTGTCTCGAACGGCGCCAGCGAGGTGGCTTTAGACAGTGCCGAGTTGGCGCAGAACTCGGCTATCGGCAACACCTTAACCTATTCTTCTTAGTAATGGCTGCAGAAGGTTCGCAGATATCGCTCTATCTCTCGGTTAGCCACTTTAGACTGACTGTCGGTCTGCGGGTAAGCGGCTGTGCTGAGCTTTCTACGAATTCCGAGAGCTTAGTTAATGGCTTTCTATATGTCGGCAGTAAATTGAGGACCCCTATCTATAGTGATAGTGTCCGGCAGGCTATAGTGCTTCCATACGTGTCTAATTAGCATCCGCGCGGTCTCTTCTGCAGTGGTTCCTTCGTTTCTCGCTCGATAGGGGATAAAGTAGCGTTCTTTGCTCAGCCTATCTACTACGTTAAGGGTGGCATCGTATCTATCTGAGTTCGGCAGGCCGGTTACGAAATCCATCGTAATGTGCTGCTACGGCTTCTCGGGGATCGGAAGTGGCTTCAGCAGACCGGCCGGAAGACCGTAACGTAGCTTCGCGGCCCGGCACGCGTAGCAATTGGCGATAAATCGGTGGATCCGTTCGTAGATCCGCGGAAACTAGTAGATCGTCCTTACGGCTTCTATCGTCTTCTTCGAGCCAGCGTAACCAACGTCCTTAGAGCTATAGACTAATTGGATGACCTCCGTAACCAGTTCTTCCAGAACTATTAGCTTTCCTGAGCCGGTTTTGCCTAGCTTCTGCTGCTGATAAGGCTGCTCTACCTTCTCGTAGAGAGTCTCTTCCTTAGAGGCCGGTTCCACTGCGCAGACCCCTACCTCTTTCAATACCTCTGCGTCTACTATCCGCTCGGTCAACACCTTCTGGAACATGTTCGGATCTTCTTTCGCTCGGCTGGTCTTTCCTTCCCTTCTCGTTAGTGCGTTAGCCTTTCCGTTTTGAGCTCCTAGTCGATAGGTAATCTTAAAGTCGAACCCGGATAAGTAGGCAGCCCACCGTGCTTAACGTCGTAAGAGTTTCTGTGTCTTTATAAAGTAGGTTAGCGACTGGTGGTCTGTAAGGACCTGGACTGTGCTCTTTCCAGCTATAAGCTCTGGCTTCCACTCCTCGAACGCCTGTATAATAGCTAGCAGTTCTTTATTATAGATAGCGTAGTTCCGCTTAGCTTCCGTTATAGATTTGCTGAAGAAGGCTACCGGGTAGAGGGTCTCGCTATCGTCAGCGTATTAAGAAAGGACCCCTGCCGTTACTGTATTAGAAGCGTCCGTTTCTACGTAGATCGTCTTTTCCAGCCGGAAGTGTGCCAGAACCGGCGCCGAGGCCACTGCTTCTTTTAGCTGGTTAAAGGCTTCTGTGCACTTCTTATTCTATAGGCCAGCGGCCTCTTTCCTTAACGCTTCGTTTAAGGGTCTCGCTATCCTGCTGAAGTCTTTAATAGACTGTCGGTAGTAGCTGCAGAATCTGAGAAACGCTCTGATCTGCGTAGTGTTTCCGGATTTCGGCTGCTTCCATTCCGCTACAGCGGCGACCTTTAAGGGGTCTATCCGGATCCCTTCTCTTCCGACGATAAGACCGAGGTATTTGACCTTAGTCTAATAGAACTCGCTCTTCTTCGTATCCGCGTTTAATCCTACTTCGCGGAGTCTCTTTAGCACCCTCTCGACGTAGTCCGTGTGCTGATCTCTCGTTCCGTCCGTATAGATAAGAATGTCGTCTAAATAGATAGACACGAACCGCTCCAGCATGTCTGTAAAAGTGTGGTTTATAAAGCGCTGCTACACTGCCGGCGCGTTGGTAAGTCCGAAAGGCATTACCAACTACTTGAAATTGCCTATACGCGTAGCAAACGTCGTAAGATCTTCCGTCTGCCCTTCTTCGTTCCTTAGTCGGTAGAACGCCTGTCGAATGTCCAGTTTGCTGAACCATTTAGCTTTAGCTACTCGTTGTATAGTCTCGTCGATCAGCGGCAGCGGGTACACGTCTCTCTTAGTGACCTCGTTAAGGCCTCGATAGTCTACGTAGAGTCGCAGACCACCCCCTAGTTTCCTTACGAAAAGAATCGGTAACGCATATTCGGCAGAACTCGGCGTAATAAACTTCTTCACCAGATTTTCGCGAACGAACACCTCTACCTGGTCCAGTTCCGCTAGCGACAGTCGTCTTAGGGGCTCGGTTCTTAGCAGCGCGGCTCCTTCTTTTAGCCGGATCTTGTTGTTATATTCCGGTCGGTAGAGTAGCAAGAGGTTAGAGTCTGCCTTTAAGAACACGTTAGCGTAACCGTAGAGCTCGTTTGGCAGCACCTCTAGTAGGTCCACTTCTTCTTCCGCTATTATCTTCCTGTAGTCTTCTATGTCTTTTATAGAGATAGCGTAGATCTTATTGTCCGGCGACTTCGCGAGGGTCGTTATAGCTTCTAAACTCATTATTCCGACGGTAACCAGGGGTTCGGAACGGTCGGACGGAACCTCTTTCGCGGACTCCGTAGCTTTCGGCTCGTCGGCGGCGGTTGCGGTAGCGGCCGTTCCGATAGTCCCTGCTCTGCTACCTGGGGTTTTGAATCCTATCGTGCCTTTATCTACATCAATGATAGTCTTCTGGTTCTTTATCCATTTCTGCCCTATAATAATGTTAAATCGTCCGAGATCCATAATCCGGAACGTCGCTTCCGTAGTTCGACTAGCCAGTGTGGTCCTTAACGGTACGTAGTGCGTAACGTTTTCCGTGTCTTGTCCGTTGTATGCCGAAATCTTCGTCGGCGACGCCAGTTCCACCGGATAGCCGTATCCATTTATCAGCTTCTAAACCAGCCAGTAGTGGATCGCCGCGCCAATAAGAGCTCCGGTGTCAATAAAAGCTTTTAACTAGAGGGGTTGGCGCGACTTCTTAACAGGGTGGATCGTAATAGGAAGGATGATCGCCGTTTCCGTATGCACTTCTACGGCTGCCGAGAGCGGATCGCTACAGCTGTTAATGCTTTCTTCTCGTGTCGATTCGCTCCGGTGCGGTGCCCTGTTGTTAATGCTAGATAGGGGGCCTATCCGTCTAGCTGGTCTTTTCCTATAATCCTTAACTGCACCCTACCGTCTACGCTCCCAGTGTCGTTCGGAGCCGGCTCTATAGCTTGTATAGTCTTTCTCGGTGGCTGCAGCTGCAGCTGCTTTATAACACGGTACTCCTGCTTCTGCTTATCCGATGCTTGGCATCTCGTAGCGATGTAGCCAGGCTTGCTATACGCGTAGCAGGTGGGGACGAACGACGAGCGCTGCGAATTAAATGGCTGCTGGGCGCGTTGTCGGAAGGGTGGAGGGGTTCTGGTCGTCTGCCCCGACGGCGACGGCTTCTAAGCCGGTTTACGTGTCGTCGATTTTCCGTATGCGTTTAGGTTTCTCGCAGTGACTCTCGCTCTGCGCACGAAGCTCTTAAGGTCTTCGTCTTCTACAGACGCCATAGCGGCGGCCAGTTCAGGGTTTAGCTTCTGCCTTAATAGGTAGAGCTGCTTATCTTCCGCTACTCGGGCCCTAATTGCATATTTTCTAAACAAACCGTAGAACTCCTCGAACGTCTGCCGGTTCTGATTGATCTTGTCCAGCTGCTTACGGGCCGTCTTCTTCCTAAAGGGGTCTCCGAAGCGTTAATCCAGCGCTTTGATCGCTTCTTTAGCGGTTACTTCTTCCAGGTCCGCCACAAGCGAGAACGCTTTACCTTCCAATCGCGATTCCAGGTACGCCAATCTATCTCCGGCGCTGTTTCCGGCATAGTCTCAATCTATCTTGTTCTTTATCTTTTTCTTAAACGCTTCCCAATCCTTAGGATCTCCTCCTCTAAACGCTGGTGGATCCGGTAGTAACGTTATCAACGTGCCGCCTTGACTGTAGGCCGCCAGTAAGGCGGTCTCTACTTGCTCTTCTCGATGCGGTGGCGGCGACTTTGCTGCTTCTATATCAGCCATTTGATGCTTTAGCGCCTTTAGCTGCACTAGTCGATTCGCCGCCTGGTTTTCCAGCATATCTATAATAGTCTCGGCCGATTTCTTCTCGGCTCTCACCGTCTCTACTTCCTCTCTTAGCCGTCTGTTCTCTTCTAGCGTTCTGTAGAACAGCGTCTTAATAAGGTCTATACTATCGTAGACCTTTCCTATCCTATTCTCGTTTATATAGTCTTCCAGTTCCTCGATCGTACAGTTATAGATCTTCCTATATTCGGCCATTCGTTCTTTGACCTTAGCGGTCTCTTCCGCTGTGAAACCGCTAATAACGATCTTATCGTCAATTACACTGGAGCGCCTACTCGCTCGGTTAGTCTTTCCTTTTCTGCTTCTGCTGCGGCCTGTAACGCTGCTCTCTACCGTCGAGAAGCCTTCTATCTTCTTACGGTGCTGGGGGTTGTTGTTGGTGGTGTGGGTGCGCGTGCGTTATTCGGGTTTCCGGATAGTTCGATGGGCCCTTTCGCGCAGTGCGGGGTTTGTGTAGAGAGCTAAGTTCGAGATATAATGATCCGGGCACGCAGATATGATTCAATACGGCCTTTTTGATGACTATATCTCGAACTGAGGAGGGAAAGGAATCTATGTGGTGGTAGTGGTGGGCTTTCGTAGTGGTGGCGCCAAGGCCCGGCTCGGCCCTTCCGGGCCGAGCCGAAATTCCAAGGGTCTACCCCATTACTCAGTCCCACCCCTTTCCACCGCCGCAACAGTTTCCGCGAATCTTCGAGCGGATCTACCGGTTTATCGCTAACTGCTACGTCTGCCGAGCAGCGAAGCTACGTTACGGCCTTCCAGCCGGTCTGTTAAAGCTACTTCCAATCCCTAAGAAACTGTAGCAGCATATTACGATGGATTTCGTAACCGGCCTGCCGGATTCGGATAGATATAATGCTACGCTTAACGTAGTAGATCGACTAAGCAAAGAGCGCTACTTTATCCCCTGCCGAGCAAAGGATAAAGGAACTACTGCAGAAGAAACGGCGAGAATGCTAATTCAGTATGTATAGAAGCACTACGGTCTGCCGGACACTATTACTACGGACAGGGATCCTTAATTTACTGCTAATGTATAGAAGGCCATTAACTAAGCTCTCGGAATTCGCGGAAAGCTCAGCACGGCCGCTTACCCTTAAACCGACAGTCAGTCCGAAGTAGCTAACTGCGAGATAGAGAAATATCTACGAATCTTCTGCAGTTATTACCAAGCAGAGTAGGTTAAAATGTTGCCGATAGCCGAATTCTGCGCCAATTTAGCACAGTTAGAAGCCACCTCGCTCGCACTGTTTAAGATAACTTACGGTTATCTTCTAAGAATAAGCTTCTAACCGCCGAACGAACCCAGCTCTTTAGAACCTTCTCTATCCACTGCCACCTCGTCGAAGAGAGTCGCCGCCGCAGCGGCAGAAGCGCTCCGATCTTAGATAGAAGAAGCGATTAAGGTAGCGAAAGAGGCGATGCGATCGGCTTAGAAGAAGATAGTAACTCGAGCTAATAGAAAGCGGTTACTAATAGAATTCGAAGAAGGCCAAAAATTATAGCTTAATACGCAGAACCTAAGGCTGAAAGGCAACGCCAAGCCTAACCCCCGCTACGTAGGTCCGTTCAAGATAGTAGAAAAGAGGTCGCCGGTGACTTATCGGCTCTAGCTACTAAGGTTACTCCGGATCTACGATGTCTTTTATTTAAATCTGCTAAGCTTAGACCCTAACGACGGCCTTCCGGAACAGGGGTTCGCTAAACCCCTGTCGGTCGAGATAGACGGTAGAGAAGAAGAGTAGGAGGTAGAAGATGTAATAGACGTAAGAAAGATAAGGGGGTCTATTAAAGCAAAGATCTTGTAGAAGGTGTAGCCGGAAGACTATAAATAGTATTCGACCGAGAACCTCCGGAATTCGGCAGAGCTGCTAAGAGAGTTTTATGTCCAGAACCCGAGGAAGCCGAAGCCTAAGTGGCTCCGAAGGTAATTATTCTGGAAGAAGAAGAAAAGCCGCGTCTGCTCTATCGGTGCAGAAGCCGATAAAGACGATTATAGCATTCGCTTCGCTAGAGTCTTCGACTCAGCCACTACCTACCGCCGCTTCGGCAGGAAGCTCGCCGACGCCGTAAAGCGGCGTCGGCGCCGCCGGCCCTACAGTAGGTAAGGTCTTTAGTAGAAAAAAAAAAGACGAAGAAACGGCGCTGCGGACGGATCTATATAGACCTCTGCAGCAGCGCACAGACCGGTTACGCCGCAGCTCAGGTAACCGCTAGCTCCGACCAGATAGTACGGATCAGATAGACGACAAGCGAAGACGTTAGATAGCGACGATGTAAATTAAAAAAAAAAGAGAAAGAGAGAGATAAGTAAGCGGTCGAGGTCGACCGCTAGTGAGGGAGGGGGGTAGTGTTGCGACGGCAGAAAGGGGTGGGACTGAGTAATAGGGTAGACCCTTGGAATTTCGGCTCGGCCCTTCCGGACCGAGCCGGGCCCTGGCACACCACCCCTAAAGCTCTTACCCACTACTATATAGATGCCTTTCCCTCCTCAGTTCGAGATATAGTTATCAAAAAGGCCGTATTGAATCGTATCTGCGTGCCTGGATCAGCCTATGCGCATAGCGAATGTCGTAAGGTCTTCCGTTTGTCCATCTTCGTTCCTTAGTCGATAGAAAGCTTAGCGGATATCCAGCTTACTGAACTACTTAGCTTTAGCTACTCGTTGTATAGTCTTATCGATTAGCGGCAGTGGATACATATCTCTCTTAGTAACCTTATTAAGGCCTCGGTAATCTACGTACAGTCGGAGGCCACCTCTAGGCTTTCGTACGAAAAGAATCGGCGACGTATACTCGGCTAAGCTTAGCGTTATAAACTTCTTCGCTAGGTTTTCTCGAACAAACACCTCTACTTGGTCCAGCTTAGCTGGCGACAGCCTTCTTAGAGGTTCGGTTCTTAGCAACGCGGCTCCTTCTTTCAGCCGGATCTTGTTGTTATATTCCGGTCGGTAGAGCGGAAGAAGGTTGGAGTCGGCTTTCGAGAATACGTTAGTGTAACTATAGAGTTCTTTTGGTAGCACCTCTAACAGATCTACTTCTTCTTCTGCTATTATCTTCTAGTAGTTTTCGATGTCTTTTATCGAGATAGCGTAAATCTTATGCGCCGCTGCGTAGGTCTATATAGATCCATCTGCCGTTCCCTATCTTCTTCTTCTTCTTCTTTCTCTACTAGGGCCTTCGGCGCTACTGCGAGACCCCCTTAGTAGCGGCCGCTTCGTTCTTCGTCATTACCATCCTTTCGGCAGATAGCGGTAACAGAGAGCAAAGACAGTTACGAGGCGGGCCGCTACGGTGGCGCCGTTCTTAGCCTTACCGCTCTATCCGCCGGTCCTGGCCAGCAGTAGTGGTAGTGGTAAGGCCTAAGACACCGGCCAGCGGATTCTACGATCGTTTCTATCGGCTTCCGCGTCGATAGAGCAGACGTGGATATCATTCTTCTTTATCGGCTTTCGAGCTATACAGGCCTCGGCTTCCTCGGGTTTCGAACGTAAAATTCTCTTAGCACCTCTGCTAAATTCCGGAGGTTCTCGACCGGATACTATTTATAGTCTTCCGGCCATCCTTTCTATAAGATCCTCGCTTCGATAGATCCCCTTCGTCTTCTTATATCTATAACATCTTCCACCTCCTATTCTTCTTCTTTACCGTCTATTTCGATTAACGGGGGTTCGGCGAACCCCTAATCCGGAAGACCGTCTTTAGGGTCTAGACTTAACAGATCCGAATGGAAGACGTCGTAGATCCGGAACGATTTCAGCAGCTGGAGCTGGTAGGTTACCGGCGACCTCTTTTCTATTATTTTAAACGAACCTACGTAACGAGGGTTGAGCTTCGCGTTGCCTTTTAGCCTCAGGTTCCGCGTGTTAAGCTATACCTTTTGGCCTTCCTCGAATTCTATCGGTAACCTCTTTCTATTAGCTCGAGTTACTATCTTCTTCTAAGCTGATTCTATCGCTTCTTTCGCTACCTTAATCGCTTCCTCTATCTAAGATCGGAGTGCTTCTGCCGCCGCCTCAGCGATTCTCTTCGACGAGGTGGTAGTAGAGGGTTCTAAAGAGCTGGGTTCGTTCAGCAGTTAAAAGCTTATCCTCGGAAGATAACTGTATGTTATCTTAAACGGCGCCAGCAAGGTAGCTTCCGACTGTGCTAAATTGGCGCAGAATTCGGCCATCGGCAACACCTTAACCTATCCTTCTTAATAATAGCTGCAGAAGATTCTTAGGTATTTTTCTATCTTACTATTGGCCACTTTAGACTGGCCGTCGGTCTAAGGGTGAGCGGCCGTGCTGAGCTTTCTACAAATTCCAAGGGCTTGGTTAATGGCTTTCTATACGTCTGCGGTGAATTGAGGACCCCTATCCGTAGTAATAGTGTCCGGCAGCCTATAGTGCTTCCATACGTGCTGGATCAACATTCTCGCTATTTCTTCTGCAGTAGTTCCTTTATCCTTAGCTCGGCAGGGGATGAAATAGCGCTCCTTGCTTAGTCAATCCACTACATTGAGCGTAGTATCGTATCTATCGGAATCCGGCAGGCCGGTTACGAAGTCTATCGTAATGTGCTGCTATAGTTTCTCGGAGATCGGAAGTGGCTTTAGCAGGCCGGCCGGAAGGCCGTAACGTGGCTTCGCTGCTCGGCATACGTAACAGTTAGTAATAAACCGATGTATCTGCTCGAAGATTCGCGGAAACTAGTAGGTCGTCCTTATTGCTTCTATCGTCTTTAATCTGACTGCAGTAGACGCAAGGTCAATATCCGTCTTTGATAACTATATCCAAGGCTGGAGAGGGAAGAATCTACGTACAAGCGGAGGTAGAGGTATTTGAGTGTGCAGCTGCCAAGCCTGGCCCTGCCAAGCCTGCTACCTTCCAGCACCTTCTAGCCCTCTATATCCGTATTACTACCGCCCTCCCCAACTAGCGATTGCCCTCAATCGCAATCAATCTATCAATCGCAATCAGCCAATTAGGTCGCACCAATCTAGGTCGCAAATTCAGTCGCAGAGGTGGCTTTTTAAGCTCCAATTTCTGAGCCTTTTGCCATCGCTTTCGGCCAATCAGGTCGCTCTAAAACAGGTCGCTTTTGAGGTCGCTTTTGAGCTTCAATTTCCGTGCGTTTTGAGCCTTAATCTCGTGCCTTTTTAAGCCTTAATCTCGTACCTTTTGACGTCGCTTTTAGCCTCGATTGGTGCCTTGTTTGGTGCCTTGCTAAGGCTGCAGAATTCTTAGAGGTCGCAGCTGCAGAGGTCGTCGGGGCCGCGGAGGTCGCGGAGGTCGTCGAGGTCGCAGAGGTTGCGGAGTCGCAGAGGTTGCAGCCTATAGATGTCGCTTCTCGATAGTCGCTCGCTTCTCGAGCCGTCGCTTCTTAGACAGTCGCTCGCTTCTCGACGGTCGCTCGCTTCTTGACGGTCGCTCGCTTCTTGACGGTCGCTTCTCGACGGTTGCAGAGGTCTCGGAGGTCGCGGAGGTTGTGGAAGGTCGTAGAGGCTTGTAGAGGTCGCTTTGCAAACACGTGCTGCTTCTAAACTGTCGCTTCTCGACGGTCGCTTCTCGAGCTGTCGCTTCTCGACAGTCGCTTCTCGACAGTCGCTTCTCAAGCCGTCGCTTCTTAAACGGTCGCAGAGGTCTTAGAGGTCGTCGGGGTCGCGGAGGTCGTAGGGTCGCAGAGGCTGTAGAGGTCGCAGAGGTCGCAGCCTACGTATGTCGCTTCTCGAACGGTCGCTCGCTTCTCGACGGTCGCTCGCTTCTCAAGCCGTCGCTCGCTTCTCAAGCCGTCGCTCGCTTCTCGAACCGTCGCTTCTCAAACGGTCGCAGAGGTCTCAGAGGTCGTCGGGGTCGCGGAGGTCGTCGGAGGTCGTGGAGTCGCGGAGGTCGCAGCCTACGTACGTATGTCGCTTTTCGACTGTCGCTTCTCGACAGTCGCTTCTCGACAGTCGCTTCTCGACAGTCGCTTCTCGAGCCGTCGCTTCGCTTCTCAGACGGTCGCTTCTCGACGGTCGCTTCTCGAGCCGTCGCTTCTCGAGCCGTCGCTTCTTAGACGGTCGCTTCTCAGACGGTCGCAGAGGTCTCAGAGGTCGTTAAGGCCGCGGAGGTCGCAGAGGTCGCGGAGCTCGCAGAGGTTGTCTTGCAAACACGTGTCGCTTCTCGACGGTCGCTCGCTTCTCAGACGCTCGCCTCGCTCGCTTCTCAGACGCTCGCCTCGCTTCTCGACCGTCGCTTCTCGGACGGTCGCTTCGCCTGTGCTTTGCCTAGTGCTCTGCCTAGTGCTCTGCCTGGAGCTCGTGCCTGGGTGCTCGTGCCTGGTGCTCGCTCGGTGCTCTGCCTAGTTGTCTGCAGCTGTGCCTCTGTTGTCTGTATTGTCTGCAGCAGCTGTGCCTGTCTGTAGCAGCTGTGTGTTGTCTGCAGCTGCTGTGCCTTGTCTGCAGCAGCTGTGCCTTGTGCTCTGCCTTGTGCTCTTGTCGCTCGTGCCAATTGCTGTATGTCTCGATTGCTGAATGTCCCGATTGGCCTTGTCCGAATAGAATGGTCTGTTAAAGACCCGAAAAAAAACGAATGTCGTCGCCCTAGGTCCTGCTAGGTGCGCTCTCGTCGTCGTCGCTCCGTCGTCGTCGCTCTTACTCCTCGCTCTCGCTCCTCGTCCTCGTCGCTCCTACATCGTCCTTCTCGATCTTCTCGTTCTTCTCGTCCTTCTTAAAACTTCAAAACTCGTACGATCTGCTCGTAGGGGCACTCTCTCTCTTCTCGATAGGGGCACTTCTCTTCCCTAAAACTCTTCTTCTCGATAGAGGCACTTCTCTTCCCTAAAACTCTTCTTCTTCTCGATTAGGGGAGGGTAGAGTAGTATGCATATGCACAATTAAGTAACTGGATAAAATTCGACGGCCTCCTTTGTACATCTGCAGTACACACTCTGGGTTGTCGGTTGTACGTACGTTATTCGAGTACCCGGATGTAATTCAACGGGCTCTTTCGCGTAGTGCGGGTATTGTTGAAGTGAGCCTTTGATATAATAATCTGACTGCAGTAGACGCAAGGTCAATACCCGTCTTTAATAACTATATCTAAGGCTGGAGAGGGAAGAATCTACGTACAAGCGGAGGTAGAGGTATTTGAGTGTGCAGCTGCCAAGCCTGGCCCTGCCAAGCCTGCCACCTTCCAGCACCTTCCAGCCCTCTATATCCGTATTAGTCTTCTTCGATCCTGCGTAACCAATGTCCGTAGAGCTATGGACTAGCTGGATAACCTCTGTAATCAGTTCTTCTAGAACGATCAGTTTCCCTAAGCCGGTTTTGCCGAGCTTCTGCTGCTGATTATGCCGTTCCACTTTCTCGTGCAGCGTCTCTTCTTTAATTAGCGGCTCTATCGCACAGATCCCTACCTCTTTTAACACCTCGGCGTCTACTATTCGTTCTGTTAGCACCTTCTGAAACATGTTCGGATCTTCTTTCGCGCAGCTGGTCTTCCCTTCTCTTCTCGTTAACGCGTCTGCCTTTCTATTTTGAGCTCCTAGTCGATAGGTAATCTTAAAATCGAATCCGGATAAGTAGGCAGCCTACCAGGCTTGGCGCCGTAACAGCTTTTGCGTCTTTATAAAGTAGGTCAGTAACTGGTGGTCCGTAAGAACCTAGATCGTGCTCTGTCCAGCTATAAGCTCCGGTTTTCACTCCTCGAAAGCCTGAATAATAGCTAGCAGTTCTTTATTATAAATAGCGTAGTTCCTCTTAGCATTATTTATAGACTTGCTGAAGAAAGCTACCGGATAGAGAGTCTCGTCGTCGTCAGCGTATTAAGAAAGGACCCCTGCTGTTACTGTGTCGGAAGCGTCTGTCTCTATGTAGATTGTCTTTTCTGGTCGGAAGTGCGCTAGCACTGGTGCTGAGGCCACCGCCTCCTTTAGTCGGTTAAAAGCTTCCGTACACTTCTTATTCTATAGGCTAGCGGCCTCCTTCTTTAACGCCTTATTCAGTAGTCTCGCTATCTTGCTGAAGTCCTTAATAAACCGTCGATAGTAGCTGCAGAATCCGAGAAACGCTCTGATTTGCGTAGTGTTTCCGGATGTCGGTTGCTTCCATTCCGCGACGGCGGCCACTTTCGACAGGTCTATCCGGATTCCTTCTCTTCTGACTATAAGACCGAGATATTTGACTTCGGTCTAATAGAACTCGCTCTTTTTCGTGTCCGCGTTTAATCCGACCTCGCAGAGTCTCTTTAACACCCTCTTAATGTAGTCTGTATGCTGTTCTCTCGTTCCCTTAGTGTAGATAAGAATGTCGTCTAAGTAGATAGAAACGAACCGTTCTAGCATGTCTATAAAAGTGTGGTTTATAAAGCGTTGCTATACAGCCGGCGCGTTGGTAAGTCCGAAAGGCATTACTAACTACTTGAAATTACCTATACGCGTGGCGAATGTCGTAAGATCTTCTGTCTGTCCTTCCTCGTTCCTTAATCGATAGAACGCTTAGCGAATATCCAGCTTGCTAAACTATTTAGCCTTAGCTACTCGTTGTATAGTCTTATCGATTAGAGGCAGCGGGTATACATCTCTCTTAGTGACCTCATTAAGGCTACAGTAATCTACATACAGTCGGAGACCGCCTCCGGGTTTCTGTACGAAAAGAATTAGTAACGCATATTCTGCTAAGCTCGGCGTAATGAACTTCTTTGCTAAGTTTTCTCTAACAAACACTTCTACCTAGTCTAGCTTAGCCGGCGATAGTCTTCTTAAGGGCTCGGTTCTCGGCAGTGCGGCTCCTTCTTTTAACCAGATCTTGTTGTTATATTCCGGTCGGTAGAGCGGCAAGAGGTTGGAGTTAGCCTTCGAGAATACGTTAGTGTAGCTATGGAGTTCTTTTAGTAACACCTCTAGTAGGTCCACTTCTTCTTCTGCTATTATCTTCCGGTAGTCTTCGATGTCTTTTATTAAGATAGTGTAAATCTCGTTGTCGGGCGACCTCGCGAGGGTCGTTAGAGCTTCTGAACTTATTATTCCGATTATGTCTTAAGGGCTGGACCGGTCCTTCAGAGCCGCTTCGATAGTCGTAGCGTTCGGTTCCACTATAACGACGGTAGCCGGTCTGGCGGCGGCTCCGTCGTGCTGGTTTTTGAACCCTAGCGTGCCTTTACCTATGTCGATAACAGCTCTCTGGTTCTTTATCTATTTCTGTCCTATAATAATGTCAAATCTTCCGATATCTATAATTCGGAACGTCGCTTCTGTAATGCGACCTGCTAAGGTAGTCTTTAATAGCATATAATGCGTAACACTCTCTGTGTCTTGTCTGTTGTACGCCGAAATCCGTGTCGGCGATGCTAGCTCTACTGGATAGCTATATCCTTTTATCAGCTTTTAAACCAATTGATAGTAGATAGCCGCTCCGATAAGGGCCCCTGTGTCGATAAAAGCTCTTAGCTAAAGTGGTTTGCTCGATCTATCGAGGGGGTAGACAGTAATTAGAAGGATAATAGCTGTTTCCGTGTTTACGTCCACCGCCGCTAAGAGCGGATCGCTGCAGCTGTTAATGCTTCCTTTCGTTGACGTAGTTCGTATTAGTGCCCTGTTGTCTATGCTGGATAGGGGGCCTATCCTTCTAGCTGATCTTTTCCCAGGATTCGTAGTGGCACTCCACTGTCTACGCTGTCGGTGTCGTTCGGAGCCGGCTCTATAGCTTGTATAGTCTTTCTCGGTGGCTGTAGCTGCAGCTGCTTTATAACACGATACTCCTGCTTCTGCTTATCTAATGCTTGGCATCTCGTAGCGATATAGCCAGGCTTTCTATACGCGTAGCAGGTAGGGACGAATGACGAACGCAGTGACTAATAAGGTGGCTGCTAGGGTGCTCTCCGGAAAGGTGCAGGGGGTCGCGTCGCCTGCGTTATCGACGGCTTCTGGGTCGATTCGCGTGATTTCGCGTAAGCGCTTAGGTTTCTCGCAGTAACTCTCGCTCGGTGCACGAAGCTCTTAAGGTCTTTATCTTCCACCGAGGCTATAGCTGCGGCCAGTTCAGGGTTTAGCTTCTGTCTTAATAGATAGAGCTGCTCGTCTTCCGCCACTCTAGCCCTAATAGCATATTTTCTAAACAGTCCGTAGAATTCTTCAAACGTCTGCTAGTTCTGGTTGATCTTGTCTAGCTGCTTACAGGCTGTCTTCTTTCGGAATGGGTCTCCGAAGCGTTGATCCAGCGCTTTGATCGCCTCTTTAGCGGTTACCTGTTCTAGGTCCGCTACTAGCGAAAAAGCTTTACCTTCCAATCGCGATTCCAGGTACGCTAATCTATCTCCGGCACTGTTTCCGGCATAGTCGCGGTCTATCTTGTTCTTTATCTTCTTCTTAAATACCTCCCTGATCCGGGCACGCAGATATGATTCAATACGGCCTTTTTGATAACTATATCTCGAACTGAGGAGGGAAAGGAATCTATGTGGTGGTGATGGTCGGCTTTGATGGTGGTGGTGCCAAGGCCCGGCTCGGCCCGGACGGGCCGAGCCGAAATTCCAGGGTCCACCCTATCAATCTGTCCCACCTCTTTCTACCACCGCAACACTACCCCCCCCCCTCACCAGCGGTCGCCCTCGACCGCTTAGTCATCCCATCCATCCTAAAAACCTCCACTGTTGTTGTTTTTTTTTTTTTTTTTTTTTTTTTTTTTAATCCCCTCCGATGGTGATGTTACCTTTTCCTTCTCTTATCGCTTCTTGAATCTCTTACGTCATCAACATCTGAAGTCCTTCACTTGGTCGTTTATGTGATGGACGCGCCTAATCCGTGCTATCTGATCTGAGCCGTAGGTTACCTGAGCTGCGGCGTAGCTGGTCTGTGCGTCGTCGCGGAGGTCTATATAGATCTTTCCGCGGCGCCGTTTTTCTTCCTCTTTTTCTCTTCTACCAAAGCCTTTACCTACTACGCGGGCGGCGGCGCTGCCGGCCGACGTAGTGGTCCCTAAAGCAATCACTTCCAGCACGATCGTTTTTATCGGCTTCCGCGCCGGTGGAGCGGACGTGTCTCCATTGCCGGCATCAGAGCCACGATAGCTTCGGCTTTTCTGGGTTCCGCGTGTAGAACTCTTTCAGCAGCTCCGCCGAATTCCGCAGGTTTTCAACCGGATACCATTTATAGTCTTCCGGCCACCCCTTCTACGAGATCCTCGCTTTGATGGACCCCCTTATCTTCTTTATGTCTATTACGTCTTCTACCTCCTACTCTTCCTTATCACCTTCTATCTCGACTGGTGGGGGCTCGGCGAAGCCCTGCTCCGGAAGGCTGTCCTTAGGGTCCAGGCTTAGCAGATCTAAATAGAAAACGTCGTAGATCCGGAACGCCTTCGGCAGCTCGAGCCGATAAGTTACCGGCGACCTCTTTTCTATTATCTTAAATAGACCTACGTAGCGTAGGTTAAGCTTCGCGTTTCCTTTTAGCCTTAGGTTTCGTGTGTTGAGCCATACCTTTTGGCCTTTTTCGAATTCTATCGGTGACCGCTTTCTATTAGCTCGAGTCACCATCTTCTTCTAAGCCGATTCCATCGCTTCTTTTGCCACCTTGATCGCTTCTTCCATCTGAGATTGTAGCGCTTCTGCCGTTGTGGCGGCGACTCTCTTTAACGATGTGGCGGTGGAAAGCCCCTGCGAGTCTGCGTCGCTCGGCGGCTGAAAGCTTATTCTCGGAAGATAGCCGTGTGTTATCTCGAACGGCGCCAGCGACGTTGCTTCCGACCGTGTCGAGTTCGCGCAGAATTCAGCCATCGGCAACACCTCGGCCCATTTTTCTTGATAGTGGCCGCAGAAGGTTCGTAGGTATCGTTCCATCTTACGGTTAGCGACTTCAGACTGACCGTCGGTCTGCGGGTAAGCGGCTGTGCTGAGCTTTCCACGAATTCCGAGAGCTTGGTTGATAGCTTTCTATACGTCGGCGGTGAATTGAGGACCCCTATCCGTAGTGATAGTGTCCGGCAGCCTATAGTGCTTCTATACGTGCTTAATCAGCATTCTCGCTGTTTCTTCCGCATTGGTTCCTTCGTCTCTCGCTCGACAGGGGATAAAGTGGCGTTCTTTGCTTAATCGGTCCACTACGTTCAGCGTAGCGTTATATCTATCGGAATCCGGCAGGCCGGTTACGAAATCCATCGTAATGTGCTGCTACAGCTTCTCGGGGATCGGAAGCGGCTTCAGTAAGCCTGCCGGAAGGCCGTAACGTGGCTTCGCCGCTCTGCATACGTAGCAATTGGCGATAAATCGATGGATCCGTTCGTAGATCCGTAGAAACCAGTAGACCGTCCTTATAGCTTCTATCGTCTTCTTTAAGCCGGCGTAGCCAACGTCTATGGAGCTATGGACCAGCTGGATGACCTCCGTAATTAGTTCTTCTGGAACTATCATCTTCCCTGAGCCGGTCTTGCCGAGCTTCTGTTGTTGATTAAGCTGTTTTACCTTTTCGTAGAGAGTTTCTTCCTTAGGGGCCGGTTCCACTGCGCAGACCCCTACCTCTTTCAACACCTCTGCGTCTACTATCCGCTCGGTCAACACCTTCTGGAACATATTCGGATCTTCTTTCGCTCGGCTGGTCTTCCCCTCTCTTCTCGTCAGCGCGTCAGCCTTTCCGTTTTAAGCTCCGGGTCGATATGTGATCTTGAAGTCGAACCCTGATAGGTAGGCAGCCTACTGTGCCTAACGTCGTAAGAGCTTCTGCGTCTTCATAAAGTAGGTCAGTGACTGGTGGTCCGTAAGGACCTGGACCGTGCTCTTTCTAGCTATAAGCTCCGGTTTCCACTCCTCGAAAGCCTGAATGATCGCCAGCAGCTCCTGGTTATAGATAGCGTAGTTCCGCTTAGCTTCGCTTATCGACTTGCTGAAGAAAGCGACCGGATGGAGGGTTTCGTCGTCGCCATATTGAGAAAGGACCCCTGCCGTCACTGTGTCGGAAGCATCCGTTTCTACGTAGATCGTCTTTTCTGGCCTGAAGTGCGCCAGCACTGGTGCAGAAGCCACTGCTTCTTTCAGCTGCACGAAGGCTTCCGTGCACCTTTTATTCCATAGGCCGGCGGCCTCTTTCTTCAACGCCTCGTTCAGGGGTCTCGCTATTTTGCTGAAGTCCTTAATGAACCGTCGATAGTAGCTGCAGAAACCGAGAAACGCTCTAATTTGCGTAGTGTTTCCGGATTTCGGCTGCTTCCACTCTGCGACGGCAGCGACCTTTAAGGGGTCTATGCGAATTCCATCCCTTCCGACGACGAGACCGAGATATTTGACCTCTGTTTGATAGAACTCGCTCTTCTTCGTGTCCGCGTTTAATCCTACCTCGCGGAGCCTCTTCAACACTTTCTCGATGTGGTCCGTGTGTTGTTCCTTCGTTCTATCTGTATAGATAAGGATGTCGTCTAGGTAGATAGACACGAACCGTTCTAGCATGTCCATAAAGGTGTGGTTTATAAAGCGTTGCCACACCGCCGGCGCGTTGGTAAGTCCGAACGGCATCACCAACCATTTGAAATTGCCTATACGCGTCGCGAACGTCGTAAGGTCTTCTGTCTGTCCTTCTTTATTCCGCAATCGATAGAATGCTTAACGGATGTCCAGCTTGCTGAACTACTTAGCCTTCGCCACTCTTTGGATGGTTTCGTCGATTAGCGGCAGGGGGTATACGTCTCTCTTAGTGACCTCGTTAAGGCCTCTATAGTCTACGCAGAGTCTCAGACCACCCCCTGGTTTTCTTACGAAAAGAATCGGTAACGCATATTCCGCGGAACTCGGCGTAATGAACTTCTTCGCCAGATTCTCGCGAACAAACACCTCTACTTAGTCCAGTTCGGCTGGCGACAGTCTTCTTAGGGGCTCGGTTCTTAGCAGCGTAGCTCCCTCCTTCAGTCGGATCTTGTTGTTATATTCCGGTCGATAGAGCGGCAGGAGGTTAGAGTCGGCTTTTAAGAAAACGTTAGCGTAACCGTAGAGCTCGTTTGGCAGTACCTCTAGTAGATCCACTTCTTCTTCCGCTATTATCTTCCTATAGTCTTCGATGTCTTTTATTAAGATCGCGTAAATCTTATTGTCCGGCGACTTCGCGAGGGTCGTTATAGCTTCTGAACTCATTATTCCGACGGTAACCGGGGGTTCGGAACGATCGGGCGGAGCCTCTTTCGCGGACTCCGTAGCTTTCGGGTCGGTTGCGTTGCTTAGGGTTTTAAACCCTATCGTGCCTTCTTCTACGTCAATGATGGCTTTCTGATTCTTTATCTATTTCTGCCCTATAATAATGTCAAATCTTCCGATATCCATAATTCGGAACGTCGCTTCCGTAGTGCGACCAGCTAAGGTGGTCCTTAATGGCACATAGTGCGTAACGCTCTCCGTGTCTTGTCCGTTGTATGCCGAAATCCTCGTCGGCGATGCCAGTTCCACCGGATAACCATATCCCGTTATCAGTTTCTGAACTAGTCGGTGGTGGACCGCCGCGCCAATGAGAGCTCCGGTATCGATAAAAGCTTTTAGCCGAAGGGGTTTGCTCGATCCGTCAAAGGGGTAGACAGTGATCGGAAGGATAATGGCTGTTTCCGTGTTTACCTCTACCGCAGCCGATAGCGGATCGCTGCAACTATTGATGCTCTCTTTCGTCGGCGCGGTTCGCGTTGGTGCCCTGTTGTCCTCGCTGGATAGGGGGCCTATCCTTCCAGCTGGTCTTTTCCTATAATTCTTAACTGCACCCCGCCGTCTACGCTATCTATGTCGTTCGGAACCGGTTCGATGGCTTGAATAGTCTTTCTCGGCGGCGGCGGCGGCTTTGTTGCTCGATATTCCTGCTTCTGCTTATCCGACGCTTGGCATCTCGTAGCGATGTAGCCAGGCTTTCCGCATGCGTAGCACGTAGGGACAAATGACGGCCGCGGCGAATACGAAGATAGCTGGGGGTTTCGTCGGAAAGGCGCAGGGGGTCGTGTTGTCTGCACCGACGGCGACGGCTTCTGAACCGATTCGCGTAATTTCGCGTAAGCGCTTAAGTTTCTCCCGGTGACCCTCGCTCTGTGCACGAAGCTCTTAAGGTCCTCGTCTTCTACAGACGCCATAGCTGCGGCCAGCTCAGGGTTTAGCTTCTGCCTTAATAGGTAGAGCTGCTCATCTTCCGCCACTCGGGCCCTAATCGCGTATTTTCTGAACAGACTGTAGAATTCTTCAAACGTCTGCCGGTTTTGGTTGATCTTATCTAGCTGCTTATGGGCTGTCTTCTTCCTGAAGGGGTCTCCAAAGCGTTGATCTAACGCTTTGATCGCTTCTTTAGCGGTCACCTCTTCTAGGTCCGCCACTAGCGAAAAAGCTTCTCCTTCTAACCGCGATTCCAGGTACGCCAACCTATCTCCGGCGCTGTTCGATGCGTAATCGCGGCTTATCTTATTCTTGATCTTCTTCTTAAATTCTTCCCAGTCTTCGGGGTCTCCGCTCTTGAATGCCGGTGGGTCCGGTAATGACGTTATCAACGTGCTACCTTAACTGTAGGCCGCCGGTGAGGCGGTCTCTGCTGGTTCTTCTCGGCGCGGCAGCGGCGCTGGCATCGCTGCTTCCATATCAGCTAGTTGATCCTTTAGCGCCTTCAGTTGCGCCGTTCGATTCGCCGCTTGGTTTTCCAGCATATCTATAATAGTCTCGGCCGATTCCCTCTTAGCTCTCACCGTCTCTACTTCCTCTCTTAACTGTCTCTTTTCTTCCAGTGTTCTGAAAAACAGCGTCTTAATAAGGTCTATGCTATCGTAGACCTTTTTTATCCTATTCTCGTTTACATAGTCTTCCAGTTCCTCGATCGTGCAGTCGTAGATCTTCCTATATTCGGCTATTCGTTCCTTAAAGTCAGCGGTCTCTTCTTCTGTAAAGCCGCTAATGATAATCTCATCGTCAATAACACTGGAGCGCCTACTCGCTCTGTCAGTCTTTCTCTTTCCGCGGCGGCCTGTTACGCCGCTCTCTACCGCTGAGAAGTCTTCCATCTTCTCGCGGTGCCTGGGGTTGTTGTTGTTGTTTGTGTGTACGCGTGCGTTATTCGGGTTTCCGGATGGTTCGACGGGCCCTTTCGCGCAGCGCGGGGGGGGTTGTGGAGAGTGAGTTCGAGATATAATGATCCGGGCACGTAGATATGATTCAATACGGCCTTTTTGATAACTATATCTCGAACTGAGGAGGGAAAGGAATCTATGTGGTGGTGGTGGTCGGCTTTGATAGTGGTGGTGCCAAGGCCCGGCTCGGCCCGGACGGGCCGAGCCGAAATTCCAGGGTCCACCCCATCAATCTGTCCCACCTCTTTCTACCACCGCAACACTCCCAATCCTTAGGATCTCCGCCTCTAAACGCCGGTAGATCCGGTAGTAACGTTATTAACGTACCGCCTTAACTGTAAGCCGCCAGTAAGGCGGTCTCTGCTTGTTCTTCTTAATACGGTGGCGGCGCCGACAACATCGCTGCTTCTATCTTATCTAGCTAAGCCTTTATCGCTTTTAGTTGTACTAGTCGGTTTGCCGCTTGGTTTTCTAGCACATCTATAATGGTCTCGGCCGATTCCTTCTCGGCTCTTACTGTTTTAATCTCCTCTCTTAATCTCCTGTTCTCTTCTGTGTTTCTATAAAACTTCTTCTCGATAAAGGTAATAATGTTGAACACCTTCTTAGCTCCATTCTCTGCTAGATGCTCTTCTATTTCTTCCGGCGTGCGTACGTACAGCTCGGCATAGCTCTCTATGCCCCTCTTCGCTTTATCTATCTCTTCTTCTGTAAGGCCCTTAGTAGCTATTCCGTTGTCGAGGATGCTAATATGCCTATTCCTCGGTTTATTATTCTTTCTCTTTCCGCCGCGGCCTGTAACGCCGCCCTCTACTGTTGAGAAGCTCTCTATAGCTATCTTACGTGCTGGTGTTTGGTTTGGTGTATGTTGGTACGCGTGCGTTATTCGGGGGTCCGGATGATTTAACGGTCCCTTTCGCGCAGCGCGGCAATAGTGTAGGGAGTGAGTTCAAGATATAATAATCCGGGCATGCAGATATAATTTAATACGGCCTTTTTGATAACTATATCTCGAACTAAGGAGGGAAAGGAATCTATATAGTGGTAGGCGAGAGCTTTAGGGGTGGCGTGCCAAGGCCCGGCTCGGTCCAGAAGGGCCGAGCCGAAATTCCAAGGGTCTACCCCATTACTCAGTCCCACCCCTTTCTGCCGCCGCAACAGCTAAGATGGAAGCAGCGATGTCGTCGGCGCCGCTACTACATTGAGAAGAACAAGCAGAGACCGCGTTACCGGCAGCCTACAGTTACGGTAGCACGCCGATAACGTTACTACCTAACCTACCGGCGTTTAGGTACAGAGACCCTAAAGATTGGAAAGCATTTAAAAAGAAAATAAAGAATAAGATAGACTGCGATTACGCCGGAAGCAGTACAGGAGACAGATTGGCATACCTGGAATCGCGACTAGAAGGTAAAGCTTTTTTGTTAGTAGCGGACCTGGAAGAGGTAACTGCCGAAGAAGCGATTAAAGCGCTAGATCAACGCTTCGGAGATCTATTCCGAAAGAAGACAGCCTGTAAGCAATTAGATAAGATTAACCAGAACCGGTAGAGGTTTAAGGAGTTCTACGGACTGTTTAGAAAATATACTATTAGAGCTAGAGTGTCAGAAGATAAGCAGCTCCACCTACTAAGGCAGAAGCTGAACCCTAAATTGGCCGCAGCTATAGCGTCGGTAGAAGACGAAGACCTTGAAAGCTTCGTGCACCGAGCGAGAGTTACTGCCAGAAACCTAAGCGCTTACGCGAAATCGCGCGAATCGAACTAGAAGCCGTTAACGACGCCAACAACACGACCCCCTACACCTTTCTAGAGAGCACCTTAGCAGCTATCTTATTCGCCGCGTTCGTCGTTCGTCCCTACCTGCTACGCGTATAGAAAGCCTAGCTATATTGCTATAAGATGCCAAGCGACGGATTAGCAGAAGCAGGAGTATCGGGCTACAAAGCAGCAGCCGCCGAGAAAGACTATCTAAGCTATCGAGCCAGCTTAGAACGACACCAACAGTGTAGACAGTAGAGTGCTACTAAGGATCTTAGGAAAAGACCAGCTGGACGGATAGGCCCCCTATCCAGTATAGACATCAGGGCACTAGAGCGATCCGCGCTACCGGAATATAGAAGCATTAACAGTTGTAGCGATCCGCTCTCGGCGGCTGTAGAAGTAAATACGGAAACCGCTATTATCCTTCCGATTTCAGTCTACCCCCTTGAAGGCTTGCACCGACCACTCCAATTAAAGACCTTTATCGACATAGGAGCTATTATCGGAGCCGCGATCTACTATTGATTGGTTCAGAAACTAATAAAAGGATACAGTTATCCAGTAGAGCTAGCGTCGCTAACGCGAATTTCGGCATACAACGGACAAGACACAGAGAGTGTTACGCATTATATGCCGCTAAGGACTACCCTAGCTGGTCGCACTACGGAAGCTACGTTCCGAATTATAGACATCGGACAGTTCGATATCATTATAGGGCAGAAATAGATAAAGAACCAGAAAGCTGTTATTAACGTAGGCGAAGGCACGCTAGGGTTTAAAAACTAGCAGAGCGGAGTCGCCGCCGAATCGGTTACCGTCGTCGCCGCGAAATCGGACGCTACGACTATCGAAGCGGCTCCGATAGATCGACCCGACCCTCTAGACACGATCGGAATAATAAGCTCGGAAGCTTTAACGACCCTCGCGAGGTCGCTAGACAATAAGATTTACGCTATCTTAATAAAGGACATCGAAGACTACTAGAAGATAATAGCGGAAGAAGAAGAAGATCCGCTAGAGGTGTTACTAAAAGAACTCTACAGCTATACTAACGTGTTCTAGAAGGCTAACTCTAACCTCCTGCCGCTCTACCGACCGGAATATAACAACAAGATCTGGCTGAAAGAAGGAGCCGCGTTGCCGAGAACCGAACCCCTAAGACGCTTATCGCTGGCCGAGCTAGACTAAGTAGAGGTGTTCGTCTAAGAAAACCTGGCGAAGAAGTTTATTACGCTAAGCTGTGCGGAATATACATTACCGATTCTTTTCGTGCAGAAACCCGGAGGTAGTCTCCGACTGTACGTAGATTACCGTTGCCTTAATAAGGTCACTAAGAGAGATGTGTATCCGCTGCCGCTAATCGACGAGACTATACAACAAGTGGCTAAAGCTAAGGGGTTTAGCAAGCTGGATATTCGCTAAGCGTTCTACTAATTAAGGAACGAGAAAGGGCAAACAGAAGATCTTACGACATTAGCTACGCGTATAGGCAATTTCAAGTAGTTAGTAATGCCTTTTGGACTTACTAACGCACCGGCAGTGTAGCAACGCTTTATAAACCACACCTTTATAGACATGCTGGAACGGTTCTTGTCTATCTACTTGGACGACATTCTTATCTACACTAATAGAACGAGAGAACAACATACGGACTACATTAAGAGGGTGTTAAAGAGACTCCGCGAGGTCGGATCGAACGCGGACACGAAGAAGAGTAAGTTCTATTAGACCGAAGTCAAATATCTCAGTCTTATCGTTAGAAGAGAAGGAATTCGAATGGACCCCTCTAAGGTCGCCGCCGTTGCAGAATAGAAGCAGCCGAAATCCGGAAACACTATACAAATCAGAGCGTTTCTCGGATTCTGCAGCTACTATTGACAGTTTATTAAGGACTTTAGCAAGATAGCGAGACCCCTAAACAAAGCATTAAAGAAGGAGGCCGCTGGCCTATAGAATAAGAAGTGTACGGAAGCTTTTATTAGACTGAAAGAAGCAGTAGCCTCGGCGCCGGTTCTGGCGCACTTCCGACTAGAAAAGACGATCTATGTAGAAACGGATGCTTCCGACGCAGTAATAGCAGGGGTCCTTTCTTAATATGCTAACGACGGCGAGACCCTCTATCTAGTGGCCTTCTTTAACAAGTCTATAACTAAGGCCGAACGGAACTACGCTATCTACGATAAAGAACTGTTAGCTATTATACAGACATTCGCAGAGTAGAAGCCGGAGCTTATAGCTGGAAAGAGCACAGTCCAGGTCCTTACAGACTACTAGTCGCTTACCTACTTTATAAAGAGGCAGAAGCTATTACGTCGCTAGGCCCGGTAGGCCGCCTACTTATCCGGATTCGACTTTAAGATTACCTATCGACCTAGAGCTTAAAATAGAAAGGCTAATGCGCTAACGAGAAGAGAAGGAAAGACTAGCTGCGTAAAAGAAGATCTGAACATGTTTTAGAAGATGTTAACCGAACGGATAGTAGACGCCGAGGTGTTAAAAGAGGTAGGGATCTGTGCGATAGAGCCGCTAACCGAGAAAGAGACGCTCTACGAAAAAGTGGAGCAGCTTAAATAGCAGCAGAAGCTTAGCAAAACCGGCTTAGGGAAGCTAATAGTTCTAGAAGAACTGATTACAGAGGTTATCTAGTCGGTCTACGGCTCTAAAGACGTTAGTTACGCTAGCTTAAAGAAGACGATAGAAGCCGTAAGGACGATCTACTGGTTTCCGCGAATCTTCGAGCGGATCCACCGGTTTATCGCTAACTACTACGTCTGCCGAGCAGCGAAGCTACGTTACGGCCTTCCAGCTAGTCTGTTAAAGCCACTTCCAATCCCTGAGAGACCGTAGCAGCACATTACGATAGATTTCGTAACCGGCCTGCCGGATTCCGATAGATATTATGCTACGCTTAACGTAGTAGATCGACTAAGCAAAGAGCGCTACTTTATCCCCTGCCGAGCAAAGGATAAAGGAACTACTGCAGAAGAAACGGCGAGAATGCTAATTCAGTATATATAGAAGCACTACGGTCTGCCGCACACTATCACTACGGACAGGGGTCCTTAATTTACTGCTAATTCATAGAAGGCTATTAACTAAGCTCTCGGAATTCAGGGAAAGCTCAGCACGGCCGCTTACCCTTAAACCGACGGTCAGTCCGAAGTAGCTAACTACGAGATAGAGAAATATCTACGAATCTTCTGCAGTTATTATTAAGCAGAGTAGGTTAAGATGTTGCCGATAGCCGAATTCTGCACCAATTTAGCACAGTCGGAAGCCACCTCGCTCGCGCCGTTTAAGATAACTTACAGTTATCTTCCGAGAATAAGCTTCTAACCGCCGAACGAACCCAGTAATCCGGGCACGCAGATATAATTCAATACGGCCTTTATAATAACTATATCTCGAACTGAGGAGGGAAAGAAATCTATATAGTAGTAAGTAAGATCTTTTAGGGGTAGTGTGCCAGGGCCCGGCTCGGTCCAGAAGGGCCGAGCCGAAATTCCAAGGGTCTACCCTATTACTTAGTCCCACCCCTTTCTGCCGTCGCAACACCACCCCCCTCCCTTACTAGCGGTCGACCTCGACTGCTTACGTATCTCTCTCTTTCTCTTTTTTTTTGATTTACATTGTCGCTATCTAACGTCTTCGCTTGTCGTCTATCTAATCTGTGCTATCTGGTTAGAGCCAGCGGTTACCTAAGCTGCAGCGTAGCCGGTATGTGCGCCGCTGCAGAGGTCTATATAGATCCGTCTGCGGCGCCGTTTCTTCGTCTTTTTCTTTCTCTACTAAAGACCTTACCTACCGTAAGGCCGGCAGCGCTGACGCCGCTCTACAGCGTCGGCGAGCTTCCTGCCGTAGCAGCAGTAGGTAGTGGCCGAGTCGAAGACTCTAGCGAAGCGACTGCTACGATCGTCTTTATCGGCTTCTGCACCGATAGAGCGGACGCAGCTTTTCCTCTTCTTCTAGAACAATCAGCTTCGGAGCTATTTAGGCTTCGGCTTCCTTAGGTTCCGGACATGAAACTCTCTTAGCAGCTCCGCCGAATTCCGGAGGTTCTCGACCGGATACTATTTATAGTCTTCTAGCTACCCCTTCTACGAGATCTTTGCTTTAATAGACCCCCTTATCTTTCTTACGTCCACTACGTCTTCTACCTCCTACTCTTCTTCTTTACCGTCTATCTCGACTAACGGGGGTTCAGCGAACCCCTGTTCTGGAAGGTCGTTGTTAGGGTCCAAGCTTAGCAGATCTAAATAAAAGACATCGTAGATCTGGAATAACCTCAGTAGCTAGAGCTAATAAGTTACCAGCGACCTCTTTTCTACTATCTAAAACGGACCTACGTAGCAGGGGTTAAGCTTGGCGTTGCCTTTTAGCCTTAGGTTCCGCGTATTAAGCTATACTTTTTGGCCTTCTTCGAATTCTATTAGTAACCGCTTTCTATTAGCTCGAGTTACTATCTTCTTCTAAGCCGATTCCATTACCTCTTTCGCTACCTTAATCGCTTCTTCTATCTAAGATCGGAGCGCTTCTGCCGCTGTAGCGGCGACTCTCTTCGACGAGGTAGCGGTAGATATAGAAGGTTCTAAAGAGCTGGGTTCGTTCGGCGGTTGGAAGCTTATTCTCGGAAAATAACTGTAAGTTATCTTAAACAGCGCGAGCGAGGTGGCTTCCGACTGTGCTAAATTGGCGCAGAATTCGGCTATCGGTAACATCTTAATCCACTCTGCTTAATAATAACTGTAGAAGATTCGTAGATATTTCTCTATTTCGCAGTTAGCCACTTTAGACTGGCTGTCGGTCTAAGGTTGAGCTGCTGTGCTGAGCTTTCTGCGAATTCCGAGAGCTTAGTTAATAGCCTTCTATACATTAGCGGTAAATTGAGTGCCCCTATCTGTAGTAATAGTGTCCGGCAGACTATAGTGCTTCTACACGTACTGGATTAGCATTCTCGCCGTTTCTTCCGCTGTAGTTCCTTTATCCTTAGCTTAGCAGGGGATAAAATAGCGCTCCTTGCTTAGTCGATCCACTACGTTAAGTGTAGCATTATATCTATCGCAATCCGGCAGGCCAGTTACGAAATCCATCGTAATGTGCTACTACGGTTTCTCGGGGATCGGAAGCGGCTTTAGCAGACCGGCCGGAAGGCCGTAACGGGGCTTCGCGACTTAGCATACGTAACAATTAGCGATAAACCGGTAGATCCGTTCGAAAATTCGCGGAAACTAGTAGATCGTTCTTACTGCTTCTATTATCTTCTTCGAGTCTGTATAACTGACATCCTTAGAACTATAAACCAACTAGATAACCTCTGCGATTAGTTCTTCTAGAACGATTAGCTTTCCTAAGCCTGTTCTGCCGAGTTTCTGCTGCTGATTAAGTCGTTCCACTTTCTCGTAGAGCGTCTCTTCTTCTTTTAGCAATTCTATCGTGCAGATCCCTGCTTCTTTTAATACCTCGGCGTCTACTATCCGTTCGGTCAACACCTTCTGGAACATGTTGGGATCTTCTTTCGCGTAGCTAGTCTTCCCCTCTCTTCTCGTTAGCGCATTAGCCTTTCTATTTTAAGTGTAAGGGCTTAAAAATCTTAGTTCAGAAACTGAAGGTTAGGTATCTATATAAAGGAACTAATAGGCAGTTCCTTTATCGTCTGCTGCTGTACAATTTGTACCTACAAAGCCAAGCTAGCAATTTCCCTCTGTGTAGGGATGCAAGGTTCGTACTCTGTATAGAGGATTAGGAGTTTCCCTCTATATAGTAGTACAGAGTTTTTCCTCCGTTTAGAGAGGCAGCAACTCTCCTCTATATAAGGCTATAGGATTCTCCCTCTGTACAGGAGTAGGGTCCTGTCGGTAACTCTATACAGAGGGTAGGGTCGTGCTAGCGCTACTAAGTCGCAGTCCTTAGGGCGATAGCTAGCTTAGGTCTAGGACCTAGGCTAGACAGTACCTCCTAACAGTACCCCCCTCCCTTCTTATAGTGCTTCTTTCGTACGATAGCATGTCGTATACCCTTAGCTCTTAGGGTTCCTCTGGCAGGTAGCGCTTTCCTGTCTTCGCCTAGGCATTTACCTGTCGACCTCCCTCTCCGCTGTTGCAACCTTAGACCTGTCCTCCTAGATCCTGTAGCTAGGGCAGGGGAGGACCTACAGGCAGGGAAGGCAGGTAGTGCTAGATCGCTTCTACCTGATCTTAACTAATTCCGTTTACTACTTTAAGGATGCCGAGACTAAGGCAGAGGGGGCCTGCGAGCGGTTATAAAGGTGCAGGAGGTGCTCGGTCCCGTCTGTTCGTTTACCTCCTACCCTATAGCCCCTAGCTATATACTCTAGGTCCTAACCGTACGGTCTAGCGCCGGCGGGCTATCTGGCTCTGTCCCTATGCCTTAGTTATCGTCCGGAGTTTAGCTCCTAGGTAGATGTTCCTGTCTCCGTCTAGTCGTCTAGAGGGCCGTCGCTCGTATAGGCACTAGGTCGTAGTTGCCTCGTTTGTCCCTCTTATACGGTTGTAGCAGCTGCCCTAGTTGCTATTACCCTATATAGCAGGCAGCTACTACCCTGTATATAAACCCTTTCCCCCTTCTCTCTCTCTATTCTTCTCTTTCTCCTTTATTCCCCTATCTGCTACCCGTCCGCCTAGCCGTCCGCTACTACTACTATTACTACTACTACTATTATTACAACTAGGACTACTACCAACTACAACTACTACTACCAACACTACTATTCCGTCCGCCCAGTGCTATTGCGGCTCTCTTGTAGTTGCCAGCTTGTCCTCCTATACCCCTACCTCTAGCTATAGGATGTTTAGCTTAACTAGCAACTCTGCTTCTAGTTCGTACAGCCTTCCTCCTTTGTACAGTCCTAGCTAACGTCCTAGGTGCTATACTAATAAGCAGCAGGATGTTGCTAAGCTACCCTCCTACTCCTTCTAGAGCTGGGGCCCCTACTAGCCGGGAGGTAATTAAGATTTCGGGTATAGAGCTAGCTGCCTTGGTCCTAGGGGGTAGTAGCTAGTAGGCTACCTTAAAGTAGCATATAGAAGTTTTCAGACAGTATTGCTCTCGTT